>OU611852.1:7512500-10012500 GCA_914767755.1 Agrochola circellaris
ATAGTTGCGCAACATTGTTTCAGCAACATGTTTTTGTGTACCATATTCATGATAAACAAAAGAACATCTAGCAACATCAAATGTTGCTGGCAGCAATGTTGCGCGACTATTTTGAAACATTACTTCCAATGAATATGGGGCTTTAAAATACACTCCAACTTAGCTCTTAACGTAAGATGACAAATCATCAGTGATCAAGTCCTTAGCAGGAATTGTGCTCAAGAATTTTTGAGCATACTCGTAGAAAAATTCCATAGCCGTATCAATAACAATCTTTCCGAAAGTCTTCATAATGAACTCCGAGTTCTCGTTGAGGATGTTAACACCCACGTCGCCTGAAAAAAGTAAGATTATGTTTTAATAATAATAAACATTCAACAAAACGTTTATAATGGCACTAAATACACAACCATCGCACAAAAGGAAGGAGGTCTATCTTGTGTCTACCTTCGTGGGTGGAACAAGGGTGTCAATGATGATGATGATGATGTTATCGAGGCAGATTAAACAAGTTAGCACTGGCGTGACGGCTTGGATTCATTCAAAACGGATTGGTCAGAGTAGACAGTGGAGAGAGAGAGAGAGATATAGAAGACCATGGGGGAAACGATTGGCCAGCAGAAGGACAGAATTTGGTGATTCTTTTATTTTGGTTCTTGGAGAGCCGGCATATTTTGAAATTTATTAGAAATAACATTTCATTTTCTTGAACAATAAAGAGTTAACTCGTAGTCACAACGTGTTAATTAAGGATAGTGAAGTTAGTCCAAACAATAACATAGTTAATATGAAAGCTATATATAAGCATACTCACTAATTTCTTGTTTTCCAACAAATACATTGTCAGCAGAGAACGTTGTTTTTCCTTTAACTTCGAAGTCATATGTAGAGTCATCGGGTTTGAATAGAATATGGAGTTCACCATCATCAAGTTTCTTCACTTCTAATGCGAAATTGAAGGTCAAATGAACTTTTTCTGAAAAAGGTAATCTTTGATTGGAAAAATCCATGACACAAGCAGAAGGTATATATACTGTATTGTTCTTTACACATTGAGATTCCAGGTCTAGATCAAGATATACTTTTGTCACTGACAAGTTGTCTAAAACAAGACGAGAAGAACAACAAACACATAAATAGTAATTTATCATAATTATTTTTCAATGTATGGCGTGCAAGTTGATAGTCACTGGACTTCAGTTAATCTTAGTTGCATACGCATCATTGTTGCCATTTTCAATGTATATATTATTTTCACCGTCTGTCTCAATATTATAATCTTCTCATTTAAATGCTTACCAGCAACAACTGCTCCTTTTCCTTCACCATGAACGTTAATGCCTCCAATAAGTGCCAAGAGGGTCGGAGTTGATTCGATCTTGTAGCTGCCTTCGACCGAGAAGACATCGCATACAAAATCTATCTCAGACCGTAGAGTTGCTAAATCATTCCTTAAAAAAGAGTTGGATTTTATTAATTAATTACGGAAAAAAATAATAAATAAACAACTTAGAATGCACCTCGTTATCAAAGTTTATATAGACAGGGTTGAGGAAACGATCACTTCCATATGTATTATTGAGTCTTTAAAGAAATATGAGGCTTTTTAAAAATTTATTACTCTACTATGAAAAGTAAAAACTTACTTCAATTTGGTTGCGTAACAATTCTTGAAACCTTTAGCTTCTCCTTCCTTCATTGTAAGTTTTATCATTCCAAGTGCAACAATATCCCTATCTTTTATCACCAATGGATCTGTTTTAGGTATACCCATTTCTGGAATGCCATTGTCTGATATTTCTTTAAATATTCCCTGGTATAAATTTTGCACACATGCATCGTCACTTAAAGAACACTTTTTTACGTTATCAACTGAAATAAAGAAAATAATATTTTAGAATAAGAAACGTTTTATAAGTAAGACACCACTTTAATAAAGCAACATTTATTTGTAGACAAAAAAGTGCTTAGAATCCTAGATCAATAAGGGCAAACATATGAAATGAATTCGAGACTGATTAGGACTGAAAATAGAAACAATTGTTCAAGTGGTGTGAGGTGTAGAAGATTTTTGGAAAATCAACCCCCAAGGAGAGCAACGGTGGAGTATTGAACTTTACATGAGAAAATGAACGGGTGAGTTTGCATTATCAAGCAAAAGGCGCAAACGAACGAATTTCGGAGATCAGGCTACAATAAACAACACTATTTTTTATAAAGACTAGTTTACAATTTTCTTTCTCAAGCACTGTTTATTTTGTTAATAACACAAATACTCACCAATTGCTGCAGATTCGCTAAAAGCGAAGATGGCACTGGCTAACAAAATGACGTTTAATTGAAACATTTTGCTACTGTTTACTGTATTACTCAGTGAGGTACTGATCTAATGTTGATTTACGGCAAGTCACTCAATTTATATACTTTAACGCATTCACGCACACTGAACGACGCACAATATAATTTTTATTGTTATAAAGCCTATGGGCATTTAATGTCCCTCAAACTATTAATAAGGATGGTTATAAAACCTGAAGTAAAATTTTGGCAACTTGTGGTTCCGTAGAAAAAAATATTAAATAAAAAATATTATTTCTGCAATGTTATATTGGTAGCTCAGACCTTATTAAACAAACCTCAAATTCTGTCACCATTCAATAAAAAGAAGATCACAAAACAGGAAATATTGGCAAATTCGTAAAAAGCATATTCAACAAAAAATATTATAGAGAATAAATATGGATTCTGCCAAAAAACAATTGAATCATAGAACAATACAATATACTATATAGGTAGATTTATTGAAGTTATATTTCTAGAATGATAACCATGTTACAATTATGGTGGTTTATCCTAATTACCTTGAAGAATGAAAACCAGATAGCGCATAAACATATCTTTTATGTGCAATCGGGTTTTTGGCCCAACTACTTTGCCTGGATACAATACATTTAAGAAGTACTTTGAAGTAAAATGTCAGTACTGAATTATATTCTCATAAACTCTTATCAAAGTTTAAATCCTTTAGATCATACAACTGTTTATTACTAGCTTTTGCCAGCGGATTCGCCCTCGTGCATGTCGACAATTATTCCATGGGAACGTACTATTGGAATGAAAAGTAGTATTAGAACATACTACTCATGGTCATCATCCAGGTCATGGTTAACCTATGTGCCAAATTTTATTTAAATCTCAATTTCGCATGTATAATATTAGTTAGGATAACCACCAACCAGATTTCAAGAAGCACGAAAAACGTTACATTTGTAATTTAGAGGTTATTTGCCAATATTGTAGGATGCCACCTTAGATGGGTTTGTCCAAAGGTCTAGCAGTCATGACACTCATCACTAATAATCATTTTACGCCAATGAAGTTCGTTGAAATTATCAGATGGTTTTTCGTTAAGTTCTGTGGAACCACAAAGATTATTATTATGTTTCAGACAATGATTTCGGTAGGAAGTATGTAACGTATTATTAGAATCATTCATCATGTTTTAAGTTTTGTGCCAGTTTAATTAACCTTTGTGATAAAATTGTATGTGTTATTAAAATTAATCACATCATCATCCTGTAAAGATGTGTCATTTATGTCCGGGTTGATGATGAGTCAGGAAAAAAGAAATGGGGTGAACCAATGTAACCGACATGAAGAAGAGAAGAGCTGCAAGACTTAAGTGGTAGTATTGTAGGCGAGGCACATACATAGCTAGCAGAACGGAAGGCCGATGGGGCCAACAATTCTTAAATATCATACCATTATACCATTTTATTAGCATTGTTTTATCCAATTTATTATATAGCTACATATATTATGTTGCCGTGCCCTAACCAGGTTTCATGTTGGAACTTACTTACATAAATGTAACACCTAAATGTACACATGAATGCAATAAAGAGTTTGAGTTTGAGTTTAACATATTCTAGCGTAGTGGGTAGGCCCCCTACAAGGCTACGATTTGTTGAAGGTAGTAGGAATCCGCTGCTGGATGCGGTGGCCGTGTAGGATCAGTCCTTCTTTTCTTGCGATGCTTGGCGGGGGCTTTGTCCTGCAACGGACATCTTTACGTTAATGATGATGCAATGATTGTTTAAGACTTGAAGCGTAATTTAATATAAGCTAATACAAATTTTTTGGACTTTAGAAGAAACTATGACCTCTGAATTTGTTCCGGCATTTTTTCTCAGGGATCAGTCAGCTAGGCAATAACGGCGTCATCTGGTTCTAAAAATTTTACAAAAACAATTACGTGTTAAAGATCCACTTACAGAAATAATCATTTCATTTCATCACAGGAAGTAAAGATGGTAGATTAAATTACTAATAAGGATCTAGATAATGGTATTTTTTATTATAGAAGGATATAATAAGGATTATTGTTAAATATTTTAAATCATCACTTCATCACCTACCTATATCTTATTTATTGTTTTATTTTAAGCAAAAATTTAGCTTTCGCGTAATTTTTTACCATTTTTAGTGTTCCGCAACAACTATACAAGTTAAGAATTTGAACCTTCTGTATGTCATGTAAGTACCTTAAATTGTATTTAATCAACAAATATTAAATGATACCAATTTATATGGTATTTTATTTAAATAACAAATAATAAAATAATATTTTTTTCTGCAACGGCCAAAAATAACTTTGTAATTCACAGTATCATTATGAAAAATACAAATATATCTTTGCGCTTTTTAAAATTTAATATGTTAAATATTCTTCGTTTAGTACGGTGGTATGGAACTCTTCTCGTGCGAGTCCGACTCGCTCTTGGCCGGTTTTTTATGCCTTGAAGAATTTTTATTTAATTAGCGCTGTTGTTTTTCATTTATTATCATACCAACATAAAATGTTAACATTTTTTGTTGTTTTAAGTACTATTTTATCTCATAAATGAATAGGTAGGAACTTGCTAAGCACTTGGTTTGTTATTAAGAAGACTGTTTTAGCAGCTAAACAAAAAGTATAAATGAAGTGAAAAGGTAAAAATGAAGAATTAATTTGATGATTATCATTACGTAAGAGATATTATTTCAAAATAATGGTCACGGTATTCATGATATCACACACTATGATAGCACTATGGTTGATTTAGTGGTTCGCTTAGCTATAGGTTTCGACTATATGTACATTGTGGCATCTACATCGCCACATGCGAACTACGCATCAAAGAACTGACGACACACAACATCCTGACGTCACTCGAATCCTGCATCGCGCAATTAGAGTTTACCGCGCGGTGGACATATATACAAGCTCCTGACTTCAATCTCTGGGCAGCTGGTCGCCAGACATGACACCCGTCTGGTCGGAGGATCCTCCCTTTTCTATGGTGGATGAGTGAACTTTACACCCTGTTCCCCATACCTCTAAAATAGAACACTATCTTGTATACTTAGGTACCATGTTTATTGTTATCAATCATCCAAAACCAAGCTGCACAGATTTTAAAATAATAATATATCTTTATTTCAGACATACGTCCATACATTTTTAACAAATAAAACGTAAGTAGGGTAGATTAGTTTAGTTTTAGATAAACGTAGTGCCTTCTAAAAAAGTATTATATCATATTGTATGGCATTACTGGTACAGGTATTCAGCTGCATCCGGTTAGACTGGAAGCTGACCGCAACATAGTTAAGAAAAGATTAGGCAGAATGATTGATTAGTGTATGGCACTGACATTGTGTAAGTGCTTACCTATTAGGTAACTACTACGTTGAGTAAGTACGTGAGATTATTCGTAAAAAGCGCCTTGAACTTTGTTAAAGCAGTCGGTCATCTAAACAGGTAAACAGATTCGACCTACTTTTTTAAAACTTGAATAACAGTTTTGCTGCTGATATAACTGAAGAAAAGTTATTTCTGATACCTCATTATATGTTTAACAGATAAGTGAAAACAATCAACCTGCCTAGCTTTTTCCCAACAATGTTGGGGTCGGCTTCCAGTCTAATCGGATGCAACTGAATACCCGTACTTTACATGGAGCAACTGCCTATCTGACCTCCACAACCCAGTAACTGGGTAACACGATTCCTCTTTATAAAACTGGTTGTCAGATTTTTGGGCTTCCGACTGTCAATAATCCCGAATGACAACCAACGACTTATCGTGTTTTCCGAGGTGCGGAGGGGTCTCTGTATAGCCTGGTCACCCACCCACGAACCAACCGCGGCAAGCAAGATCAGTTCGGCTGTTATTATTTAGCCACGAGCCCCTCATTAATGCACCTAACTATACAATTAAATAGGTACATAAAATGACCAAGTAAGTATACAAATAAATACAAAAATAAAAGGGCACTTAGGCGTCCCACACAAATATGATAATTTTATTAGTGATCCCACAAACGATGGGATTTGTCCTGCGTGTCCTGTCAGCTTCACGTTACAGGAACTGATTGACGCTAGTGATGGCGCCAAACACATGTCCGTATTCTGGGCCGAGTCTATTTAGATTACCATCGACACTCTCAGAAGAAAAAGATTGGTAATTATCAACACTACTTGGATTTCCATGGTGAGTCAGACTCTTGTAATCGAAGCAACATTGTTAATCCTTTTTTCAAATTTGTATTTACAGGGCTGAATATATTGCCTCTAATGCGGTGCAATTTTAGCACTGACAGATATTGATATTGGTACGATATAATAACCTGAACATTGCCTTAATTTTGTCTAAATTCTTGTCAGGACTGAAATTCTGATGGATTTCGTTTATATACGGGATGGCAGACATCGGCGCTCAAACTGTTACCATAGATTCAGTACATGATATGGCGTCGGTTATTTAAAAAAAATCTGCTGCTTCCTATGTATGGAACAGCAAATGTTTTTTTTTAATAAACCTTTTAGTCACATGCGTTTCCTCCCTCCTCATCACATGCCCATACCAACATCAGTTGGTTCCATTGAGAACGTACGTTACGTACACGTACGTTCACGGTACGTTTTTACAGTGATATACACTAATAAAAAATATGTAGTCGTTTGAGAACCCTAGAGGAGGCCTCCCCCAGAGAATGCCAGCTTTCTCTGTCTTTCGCTACGTCCATCCAGCGTAATCAGCTATACGCACGATCTCGTCCTCCCACCGAGTGTGCCAACCGGTCCCATCCAAGATGTCATATTTTTGGCCCTTTTATTGTCATGCAATCTTGCACCATGGACTGTCCATTTCCACTTAAGTTTGAGTGTGTGTGTAAGGGCATTAATAGCTCGCGGGAAAGTCCGAAAGGGATTCCGTGGCCCCAGGCAACGTAAAGGCAACTGAAAGAACACGGGTGGGTTTTAGTCAGTAAGAGTTTGACACTCCCTGCCGCTCTGCCCAGAGCGGGAGAAGTTATTTGATGATTTCCCAACAAAAAAAAAAAAAAAAGAAAAGGGCATTAATTGCTTTTGATGTAGATCAATTTTTTTTTGTGAAAAACTCTATGCTGTTTTTTTTATGTGAAGCATACACTCGAGAGCAATGAATCCGGGTCACTTAAAGAATCCTAAAAATCTCGGAAACTAAAAATGCTAGGTTAATGCAATAAATTGTATTTAATAGACAATGTAAAACTCCTTAAATGAAGGTATTAAAACTTCTTAGTTATTGTAAAGTTATATCATAAAAAAATCAAATTTGAAAAAGGGCCACTTTCGAAGATGGAACTACGAAATTACAGCATTTGGTTTTGGTTTTGTTTGTAATCTGTCATTTATGTGGGTACATAAACCATGTTGATAGTGCTCTATATTCATTATTCAAGCTGAAATTATGTCGCTTACGCCTGAAGAATGCACCAGAATACTTACAATGCTGGAAACCGGCCGGAGTCAGCGCGATACAGCCAGGACTGTCGGTGTGTCGCTGTCAACAGTACAAAGAGTTCTCCGACGTTACGAAGAAACTGGTTCTAACCTACGCAGACCAGGAACGGGCAGAACCAGGTGTACCACAGCACGAGAAGACCGATACTTGGTGAACACCATGCTTCGAAATCGCTTTCTCACAGGAACTGAACTCACAAATCAGTTTCGACACCTCGGAGGAAGTAACCCAAGTGCATGGACAGTAAGACGTCGGCTTGCTGAATCTAACTTAAAACCCCTTAGACCTGCAAACGGCCCTAAACTGGAGCGTGGGCATCGTATTTCAAGACTAAGATATGCCCAGAGCCACGTAAATTGGAGTATTGAAGATTGGTCAAAAGTTATGTTCTCCGACGAATCAAAATTTATGCTCTACAAGCACGATGGAAGACACAGAGTGTATCGAAGACCAGGGGAAAGATTCAAGCAAGCATGCATCGAAGAAAAAGTAGCCTACGGTGGTGGGTCTGTACTTGTGTGGGCCGGAATTTCTTCTGAAAGTCGCACAGAGCTGGTGATCATAGAAAACGGCTCTTTAACTAGCGTAAGATATGTGGAAGAAATCCTCAATGATCACGTTGGTCCATTTATGGTCAATTTAGGTGAGGATGCTATATTTATGCATGACAATGCCCGACCTCATACAGGTAGGATTGTGAATGACTACCTTCAAGAGATGAACATTACTCGTATGGAGTGGCCAGCGCGCAGCCCGGATATCAACCCGATCGAGCATGCTTGGGACGAGCTAGGCAGATGCGTAAAACAACGAAACCCTCCCCCAATCACGCTTCGTGAGCTCAAAATTGCTCTCACAGAGGAATGGGAGAATATTCCCCAAAATCGTATAAGGAACTTGGTGTACAGCATGCCAAACCGCGTAAACGCAGTAATGGAAGCACGAGGAGGCAATACGAAGTATTAAAATTCAAGAAAATCGTAATAAAGTTCAAAAATTTCATGTTTCCTATTTTTGTTTTAAGGAGAGATCAGCAGTTTTTTTCTTTATGTAATTTTGTGTAAATAAAATGTATGGTGACTCATATTTTTTTTACTTTCATTTAAGGAGTATTACATTGTCTATTAAATACAATTTATTGCATTAACCTATCATTTTTAGTGTCCGAGATTTTTAACATTCTTTAAGTGACCCGGATTCATTGCTCTCGAGTGTACTACGCTCTATTCCCCTTTGTCATGTAATAATTTTGTTCTTGATAGAGTTGTTAAACCAAGTTTGGTTTGAATCCACTACCTTTTTCTTCCATTCTACCGGGAGGTCGGTCGCTATTGAATACTTCCTTTAGATTCCAATATTTATTCCATGTCTGTATATGTGTGAAGGAATATGGTATAGTTAAGGAAAGAAATTCCAAGTGCAAAAAAGAAACTATTTACTGGAACTTGAATGAAGAGTTAAACAATGCAAGTTAATAGAGACCTAACCCCCCTACAATTTGATAATTGTGACAATTTGAAATTTTCAGCGCCATTATGTAAATAATTGAATAAATAAATTATTTATTTTGGACCAAACACTTGTATACATTTTATAGACATTTTTTTATCTTTTTTATATGTGGTAGCAGTAAGGGAGATTTTCGAAGTGCAAGTGTTACCTCTGTTATGCGATTGACTGAATATGAGAAATCAAATCTAACAGGGATAACAGGCTTAAGCAATGTAAACACAACACCATATATCAGGCTTTATATAGTGTAATAATATTAATATATTTTATATATATATTTAAATATATACAAATATGTTAATATATTAATTATGTTATTTTTTTCAATACAATTTCAATTAAACATCAGTAATACCTCCTGTTATGAACTGCTGAACATTGACCTTGGGTTTTTTTTCTTTTGTTTTTATTTTTTGCACGATATATATAATAAAATCTGCGAGTTGTAGCTTTATCTGTGATAGTACTTCGACTAGGAACCATGTTTTTGAAAATATCTCTGTTTCTGGTGTGCGCAGTTTTTGTTTTTTGTGAAGCAAGTTTCGGTAAGTTTTTTGTTTTTTATAAATATTTTTGACATGAAAATCGGGTCATGTTTGTGTACTTCCTTGTCTAAGATTTGTAAGATTTTGACATTTTTGAGTTTGAATCTCAGGTATAATAAAAACAGCACCAATTTGAAATTCTTTGTAGGAAGCAGGTACCTATTTCGTACAAAATTTTGATTGAATCTACCGTTTCATTATTACTGATATTTCAACTGCATTTCGTTAGACTGGAAGCTGACCCCAACATAGTTGGGATTTTCAATTATTCTGCAATTTGTGTGTTTCATTTTATTGAAAATCATTCTTCTTTACAGTGGAAACTTTGGGAAAATGTGAAATCAACGATGGTGATTGTGAAAAAGCCCTTCTTCAATCAATTATTAGCTACATCGCCAAGACGGGTGTTCCAGAGTTGGGGATCCCACAAATTGATCCCATTATTCTAACAAATATGTCTTGGTCTGTTTTGGATGTTATTGATGTTACTTTGATTAATGGATCCGCTAAAGGTGGCAAAGATTGCGTCGTTACTCGGTTTGAGTGAGTATTTATCATTTTTACACTGTTAAATTATTTTAAACTTTTTTTATTCTTATTTTCTCGTCTTCTTCTCTGGTTCTATTTAACTTATCGATATCATGGGTCTCTTCCAAAAACATTGAAATATTTACGTAATCTACTACTAACAAGTCACTCTACCTACTAATACCATTAATCTAATTATTTCGACACATCAGTTATTGAAAATGTTCCTAATGTCTTCTCTATTACCTATTATTCTCTTTGGTCGCTCTTAAACTTGATCTATATTTTCAGGACTCACATTGAAGATGAACGCGCCTTTATCGAACTCGTCTGTGACTTCACACTCAAGGGTCACTACAAACTGTTCTCTAACAGTTCTCTTATCAAAAGTTTTATTGGTGGTGATACATTGTCTGGCGAGGGAAGTGGAAAAATCAAAGCAGGTAATTTTGATTTCTTTGTAAACACAATGACATAACTTCGCATCCGTATTCCCTGAAGGGTTAGACAGAGGTGTACCTATAGTACACCCACATTTCGCCAGTTATGTTTAAGTCCCATGTAATGGGGGGCGACCCTATTGCCATCAACCGGGCACGAATCCAGACATAACATGTTGTTTGTATTTAAATTTCTAAAATGAGCAAATTTTACTTTAGTACATTTTACTCATAATCAATGATCAACGCTATTTATATCACTTGACATGAATGTCTTTAATTCGAATATAGAGACTTCTTTTATTTGTTCGCGTCAGTCTCGTCTAAGCCGATTTCATTTTACATTTTTCAATTGTAAAAAAAATCCTACTAGTGGAAAATAAGTCTGCTTCTATGTCATTCTGAGCCTATTGGTAAATACGTTTTTATTGTAAGTTTCATTATTTAAAATCTTTGTTCCAGAAAAAGTACAGCTTAAATTGGATTTCGCTTTCTACATCCAAAGGCGAAATGGTGAACTTTACATCAAAAGTAAAAGTGATAAAGTGAAATACTCGCTCGATATAGGAAAAATGGTTTTCTTTGCTGACAGTTTGTATATAGGAAAAGAAGAATCCAGTAAGTACCTTTGTGATACAATTATATTCTGTTGTAGGGTAAATGAAAACAAAATAACGTTTAGGCATTTAATAAACACAATGTACTTCCACACAATACAAAACACATAAAATATAAAAGTTATCGGTAATCAAGCGATTGGTCAGAGTTCTAACCTAACTCATTTGGTCGGGATGCTCCTACTTAGTAAATGCGACCAATTTCAGCTCGTCACAGTTCTAACCTAACCTAAGCCATTTGGTCGGGGTATCCTAGCTTAGTTGAAATTTAAAAAGAGGCTCATTTATTTTTAAAAAGTGTGCACCATTAGGTCAATCTTTTAGAGAATAATTTATACACCGTGACATTTTAGTCTTCTTAAAAAAGGAGCCCATTTTATGTACCCAATGACTACTACACATTCATTAAAAAAAAAAAATATATACATCCTGACATTTTAGTCGACTTACAAAGGGCCACTCAATGTACCCGACATAAAATACTTCTAGGAGCAATAAAAAAATTGTCACAATAAAAAAAAAAAAAAATATGAACATTTAGTAGTCATATAATACATGAAGTGGGTTGCTTTTGTAAGACGACTTAAGCTTTGTGCAGACTAGCGCGACGCGACACCGGTTATTGTTATACCGCGAAGTTTTCTTAGAAATTGTATTGTTCGAGTCGCGTCGCGCCGTCGCGTGGCTTTGGTCTGCACGAGCCTTAACATGTCACTGTGTATATTTTCGAATTAGTAATGAAAGTTATTGAATTGGCATTTAGGTCAACCAATCGCGAAGCTACCTATAGTATCATGATACGGTAAATTAACTTAACCGAGACTTAACCAGCCCTTAATAAACCGTGTTTACGTCTTGCAGAATTAATAATGTTGCAGTTTCTGAAGTGTAATTAGCAGCTGAGCAACTAAGTGTATTATTAAATGAACACACAACAGTAGCAAATCTAGTTTAGGGTTAAAGATCAGACGGTTCAGTGTTAATAACAAATTGCAACTTAATTGTGTTTTACTCAAGACTAGCTTTTGGCCGCGACTTCGTTCGCGTGGAAGTTGTAGGACACCAGAATATACTAAAATAATAACCACATTTTAATATATAAAAAAACCCGTTTGTAGGTTTGGTAGCAGCTGCCAAAATATACAAAAATCATTTTAAAAAAAACAATAACAAAAATGTGCATTTCTTGGGGATCGAACTCATGAACCTTGGGTTACAGGGCGAACGTGGAACCGCTAGGCAGTTTACTTCGTTGACAATTTGAATAAAATAGACGGCTATTTTAGTCAAATTGTCAACGAAGCAGCTGCAACTAGGAGTCAATCTTGAAATGTATAGTTCTTATACATGTCAAGATTGACTGCATAGCTCCTTGTAGGTATAGCGTGATGATATTCATTTCAGAGGCCCGCTATAGTCCCACCGTGTCCACTCAGCGTGTCCAAATGGGCAAGGTGGGACTTTATCGGATCTATATGCAACAGTTTATCATTTTTCTCATCTAATTAAATATCACGGTAAACTGTTGAGGAATACGGACATAATGTAATAGGCTAATCCCTCATAGCAAATAGCGTGATAATATTATAGCATAGGCGGTGACCACATCTGTAAGGAATATTAGGTAAAAAATTAAAAAAACAGAATATGTTCAGTAGCTTTAGCCCCAATCCGAAACATTTATACAGACAAACGGGCCTAAATTCTAAAAACTATAGCTTCGGCATCAGGATCGTTCCCACAGCTCGTATCAATTACTTTTTTTCTAAAGTATTCTATTTACAGTTTTAACTTCGTTAGTATTTTATAGTATCTATCTATAGACTATAGATAGAGTAACTACATTGCTAAAAAAACTGGTTCTGGTTTTTCATGTAATTAATGTATTTATTACCTATAGGTAGTAATTTTCTAAGAATAATTGTTATACTATGTGAGTATATTATGTTATTTTTAATAAGTATTATGATAAACTACTGCTTATTTAATGTGTTGCAGACTCTCCTTATTATAAATTAATATATTATTTTGTGTTTTTGATTAAATATATTCAAATGAATAATATCCTAAAGAATGACACAACAAAATTTATAAATGCTTCTTTTTAGAGTTACTGGGTTACTATTATTTTTAAACTTTGTCTAGCATATCATATAAAAGCTTAATCAGTCTATAATGTTCCCACTGCTGGGACACAGACCTCCTCCCTGTGAGAGGGAGTGGGCCGTAATCGTCCACGCAGCCGGGCCCAGTGCGGGTTGGTAGATGTTACATGTCTTCGCATGTTTGGTGCTAGGACATGCCGGTTTCCTCAATATGTTTTCTTTCACCGTTTTGAGAGCACTGGTGATAAAATAATTTACACAAAGTAAAGCTCTGTGGGAGGGAGTCAACTTCGTCTGTTCCTGATAAATTATTAACGAAAAATCTTAAAGTGCGTCCAGACAATGCGAGGCATGTGCTTTCGAATTTATTTTGAATGTGACACGTGCCACAAGCTGAAACATCTGATATTTGTAAAAAAATGCAATACCGGTGCATGCCTCGCACTGTCTGTACGAACCCTTATATTATTTTGTTATCTAACATAATTCAGGATGTGCACCGCTTGTTAGTACGTTGTTGTGACCTAATTTGTAACTTTTACAGGCAAACTCGTGACCGGACTGTTGAATGAAAACTGGAGGACCCTGATGTCTTCGTTTGGCAAGCCTTACTTGGACAAAGCTATGGAGTATTTGATGGTATTCCTTAACAAATTCTTCGATAATGTACCAGCGAAGCATTACATCTCTACTGACCTGTCCAAGTATGCTAGAGATGAATAAGGGACAAATACTTAGCATTTTGTAGTGTCTAACAAATACTACTGAATATTTTTTGTTAACGTTCATTGTGGTTGTTGTAAAAGTTATTTTTTTTACTTATTAGGTGTTATTGTCTTATATTTTAATACAATAAAATATGTTTGACACATTCTAGTTTTATTCTTATTCAAAATCATTTGATTTTCGTGGTTGGAGAAAAGAGTTTTCACAATTAACCTGTTTATTACCTAAATTTTTGCGGAAAATGTAATGTAAGTATACCATTCAAAGTATCGTGATATCTAGTTGCAAAGTTCAATTTACATAAAACTTTGAATAAGCAGAATTCAATCGAACATCAGGCGGGAAATCACTAGAAAATCAAACAAAACATGATTGGGAAAGGTATACATACAAAACGGAGAAAGGCAAGTTCACCATACATTTGAACACGTGTCATCGCTGTTCATGACATTTGTGGCTACCGAATATACCGAACAAACGGTTGTCTGAGCTATATGAAAACGTCAGTATCATTTTGTGAATACATAATTATATGAATTAAAACAAAATACCTAGATGCTGACTGATATAGCACAAAAACATGAAAACAATTTTTTTTATTCACGGGAAGTAGCCGCGCGCAAACAGATTTCTGGCTGAGCAGGCCCCAAGCTCAAGACTGTTTGCGAGTCTTTAAACGTAAGAAAGGTTCTGTGGTAGTAAAAGATAATCTCGTAGGCACTAAAACAGCGAGTCCATTAACTTCAAGCTGGCCACACTGAGGCGAAGCCGACGTGGGATGCAGGACGCGACGGCTCGCGTCGATTGTTTTAATGAGGATTAAGAAATCACGCGACCATTCGCACCAGTTGGAATACCTCAATACAAGTTAATCGGCACGACCGAATACAGTCTTGCATCCCACGCGGGATGCTCTTCAGTTTAGCCAGAGCTTAAGATATCATAATAAATTTTACAGATCCCTACAACAACAAAAAAAAGGATGCATAAATTAACGAAAAATAATCATTATGTTAAAAAAAAAAATTTGATTCAATATATGAACGAAGTGTGGAAAATAATTATTTTTTCAGGAGGTACTGTGTTTAGTGAGGAAGTGGTTTTGTGGATTTTATTAGGTATACATATTATGTAAATTAATAGTAGATTGTAATACAAGGGATGAAAGAGAGCTATGTAGGCACGTAGCGAGAGCGCCAAACCATCTCTTGCCTAAATAGGTCTTTCACCCGAGGTAAACACTCTGCTTTTTATTTCGAATATGAAACAAGTAAATGAAAACCTAATTAGTTAAACAAATCCATATCTGAATCTGATGAACAAATTTTATACAAATATATGTTTAAGTAAGTAATTAGCACTCGACAAAACATCTGAAGATCAAATTCCCGCTTTCCGCCTTTTTTTATGTATGTTTTTCTGTGGCATTCTACCAGCTAGTATTTTTTAACCTTGATGATGCTAAATATTTAGCTCAAATCTATGTTAATTAAATAATAATTTAGTGAAAAGTAAATTATAATTATAAAGTCATGTTACAAAATTGTCGTTAATATTAGAGGTGTGGCGGCATCTACACCGCCACATGCGAACTACGCATCAAAGACTTCACACAACATCCTGACGTCACTCAAATCCTGCATCGCGCAATTAGAGTTTACCGCGCGGTGGACATATATACAAGCTCACGACTTCAACCTCTGGGCAATTGCCCGCCAGACATGACACCCGTCTGGTCGGAGGATCCTCCCTTTTCTATGGTGGATGAGTGAACTTTACACCCTGTTCCCATACCCCTAAAGAGGTTTAAATATGAAATTGCCGTTTTGTACTGAAAAGATCAAACGATTTTTTTCCAAAGGTAAAATATATTTTAATGAATCAAAGTATTTACAATCATTGTCTATACATTTCTGCCATCTCATGAGAAGGTAATTTATCTATTTGCGGTAGAACTCTGAGGACTCAACAAACTGTGTGAAGGCATTTTGTATCCTGGGGACAACATTGTTGTGGCGTTTGACCAAAGCGTTGTTAGCTTGCGATTATCGTAAAGAATCCACTTTACATAACACCTCAGAATTTGTACAAATTTTTAATTGATTTCACCAATGAAATTGAACGCGTTCGAGAGCTGTCGGTGTACAATATGACATAACAATTTAGACACTAACAGCTCTTGAACGCGTTTTAGAAATGCTAATTGCGTTTAGTTTCATTGGTACAGTCAGCCCTTAGAATGTTACAGTTATCACGGGAAAAAAGTTTCATTCCGGAATCTCACACCATGCTGTTTTAGTTATAATTCAAAGTGTCCAGTTCGGTAAAACGGCAATTTCATAATTAAACCCCTATTATTTTTTAATTACAATTTTAAGCCGCGATATAACAGAGTAGCTGTATAAAAAGTCGTAAGATGGCTTGCATATTTTTTTAAATTTTGACAGCAAGGAAAATCGTGTCCCCGTGACGAAAAGTACTGTTTTCATCCCTCTGATCAGGTAACTTTAAGCGTACTTTCCAAGTATGAGAAATGAAAAATTAACGGAACTATTTTTGTTTATTATAAAAAAAAATGTTTTGCACTACATTCTCATACTGTACAAGGAACCAACGCCCCCAATTCTTGATTTTTTAAGAAAATGTCACAAAATAATTTAACAAAATGTTTCCCAACAACAATGTTTCCAAGCAATGTTATTCAAGTGCTAAATGATACTTGTGGCACTGTGGGCAGGTGTTTGGTTTACTTAATAATCCAGCACGCGTAGCATGACCACCATAGAAACAGATTTTGTCGACGGAAGAATAGACAAAATTGCAGATTGTGATTGTGAATCTGTCATTTTGTCTATTGTTCCGTCGACAAACCCGTTACTATTTGTGGTCATGTTACGCGCGTAGTGCTAAACATTGAACTTTAAAATGAACAATCAATTAGAAAATTAAATACTAGGAACTAGCTTTGTCTCGTCTGGTCTTTTCTTCCGTTTTCTTCAATCATCTATTCCAAGATTGCTTCTTGTTTTTTCTACGTAACTTTGCTTTTATAGCTATTCTTTTCCATCGCTGTTTATAATGAAAATCGTGTTCATTCCTATTTGTTTAATCGTAATGCCTCCAATACAACTGATAGCAACTTTTTAGGTTATTAGGGAGCTACATCGAGACTACACGTCACTCTTATCCTCTTGCAAATAAGTTGTTAAAAATTGCAATTTAATTAATAATTAATAACTTCTATTATCCAGGTAGAAAACCCTAGTACAAGTCAATGTCGCAGTTTAACTACAAGTAGGTAGCTCGGAAAATTGCTTGTTCGATTATATGTTTTTATAGGTACAAATTATACGCAATCAGTGCATATGATAAATGATTTTATTTCTCTAAGTAGGTTTGTACAAACACTTTTAAACGTCAATTTAAAAACTAGATGAGGTCGGCGTTTCCTATCTGACTTCTCAGAAGAAAAGCCGAAACAAGCTCAGAGGTCACAGTCTCTTTTAAAGTCCAGACATAATATTGGTCAGATCAGATTAGTGGTCCTGAAAACAAGGACTGCATGAGCAATGTAATCTGTAGGATTGTTACCTTTTAATTAAGTGTATGGTAGAAGATGACAATACTGGGATAATAATTATAAAAACATTTTAAATATTAATTGATGATTTTATAGCCTGCAAGTACTCTGTATACTATGACGTATTCCTCCTGAAACCACACGTTTCAGTAAAATAGTACAGTTTTCTTAAAACAACGACGCATTTTCCACACCACAGCATTATTTTATAAAGTTAATATAAACACCATTCATCCAGCACAGATGTTGTATGAGCTCAAGTGGCATGCTCCCTGTCACTTCCAACCTAAACTATTTTGTTAACGTTTAACCAGAAAAAAAAGTACTTGACATGAAATTGCCATTTGAAATTCAACCATAAACCAAGACAACAGGGTCTTGTTTTCTATGTTTCGAGAAAGAAAATGTATTCATTATTCAAATTGAATTCTGTACACCAGAAAATAAGGTCGATTTTTACACGACCATTATTCATATGTCAAAGATGCACCTTGTTATGTTTATGTGAGTGATTTTATTTACATTTCTCTCGGTGATATATTGTCGCATACATTTTTCATTTGCGACGCTTTTCATGTATGTCCTTGTCAAGTGGACACTTTAGCTTTTAGCATGGAGTATTTTTTTTCTGGGAATGTATTGTTAAAACACAGTCCGACGTAATGAAATATGAGATAGAGGGAATTCCATGAAAAGACCTTCCAAGCCCCATGGCATGTTTTATAGGACGCGTGAGGATTTATTTTAATTGCCATGAAGAAACTCAAGATTTACTCTACAGCTGTAAGGTGGTATAATTATTTATTTAGAAGTAAAGTCAGAGTTCAGGAACGGAGACAGATTTGCGCTTCCCTTTTGTTAAAAATGTACATCCTATTTACATTTTTACTTAGGAAAAAATGCACCAGCCGGAATACTGACTAACTCAAGTGTTGCAAAGATCAGCTGATGGTTCCGGTCACGGGCTTGCATTCTGAATAGAAAATGCTCATATTTTTATGGATAAGTACCAAATACTGTTACTCTCTAAAATTAAGTTGTCGATCGATGATCTGATCTGGAGCCTGTTGGCTCAATACCTGTAGGTATATTAAAAATGTTTAAATTTGGCATAATATTTTCAGTTGTAAATTCTTAGGATAGAAAGGGCCCCGCTGGATGGAGAAAAAGTTTCAAATGTAATGTGTGCTGTTCTATTCAAAGTTTATAATATAAAAAATTAAACAAATTAATATAAAATAAAAAAAATAAAAATCGGTTCTTAAAAATTTATTGATAAGAAAGGTACATTGGAAAGAGTATCTCCAATAAAAAAATCAGGTCTTTAAACAATAGAATAACGAAGCCGGCCCCAGCTGAATAGAAACCGATATTAAATGTCATTTCTGTCTTTGTGGCGAAGGTTCAATTATTTTTTTCATTCGATTAGGTACGTTGTATTAGGTACATTCAAAATGCTAACAGCCTACAGCGGTTTCATTGCTGTGTTCTCAGTTAGATAGAAACACATTTTAGTTTCCTACATACATTAACAACAACTTTGTTCAACAATAACAAAGTAAATACTTACAACTTCCACTGACGCATTTTGCATACAAAGTATAATTTAATGTTACTCATATCTTACAATTAAATTATATAAAAAAGTTATTTACGTCATAACGCGTATTCAATTCCATGGAAATATCAGTTTTCATGACCTGAAATTAGAGTTCATTTTAAATGACACAGTTGTTGAACCATGGTTCTATAAAGTGACAGCTTAGAAATTGCAATGCACTGTACCGTATTCATTGCGCAACTATTACTACACTTCCATCTCTAGCAAATACAAAACAACGCATAGAACCAAAACAGTACAAATAATTAAATAGAGTCGTAAATAAATAGTACAAATAAACGTGAGACAAACCTTCACGTGTTGACACAAAATTAAGGGTTTACCTGTTATAGTGAAGACGCTGCAACGTGTAATTTTTTCATGATTAGTTTATAAAGCGTTGAACAAGCCACTCTAGTACAGTCACCCAGTTTTCACTAGTGTCATACAGTTGTTTAGTAAAATGCTGCAATTATTTCTGTTGGTCGGGTTATTTAGTTGTGTTGTCTCTATGGGATTACGTAAGTTTTCATTAATTTGTGTATTTGTTTAAATGAGACCGCATTTTGCGATTATGTGGAAAGCGTCATTTTAGATATCATCTTTATTATGATTGTTATCAATGATATCAAAATTATTAATATTAAATTATTAATTATAATTAATAACAGCCGGACGGGTCGATCCATGTAAAATACTGACATTCGGTTAGACTCGAAGCCGACCCTAACATAGTTGAGAGAAGGCTAGGCAGATGATGACGAGCAATTATATCAAAATTCAGTGCATTTAATTCCAATTTTGTGTAATCAATCATCCATGCGTATAACTGTGCTAGTATCAAGATCTAAATTGGAATGTATATTCATGATTAGGAGTTTTGAATTTTCTAAATACCACGACTTAATATTGCTAACTAGGAACTGAACGTGTTTTGGAAACTACTCATTAGTATTATGGCTCCTACACACAATGCCGGCGGCATGGCCGCCGGTACTGCCGCTGGGCAAGCCGCGGCGCGCCCGGCGCTGCCGCACAAAGGATCGCAAAGAATATGGAGGCGCAAAAGCCGGTAGTACGGGCCGCTCAGCAAAAAGCGGCGGCAACTGCCTGCACTGTTTGTACTAGCTTTTATAATAAAAAAAACAAGAGAAAAATGAAAAAGTACCCCATCATCTGCCTAGCCTTTTCTCTACTATGTTGGGGCCGGTTTCCAGTGTAATCAAAAACCAGTATTTTATATGGTACGACTACGTAGTAGTAATAAAATTGATCAATTTCAGCCTCATTCATAGCCTCGTGTTCAAGAAATGATCCAAATCTAAATGAATGTGCTTTGAAATCAGCTCGAGACTCCATTCATCAATTCTCCTTGGGAGATACAGAAAGAGGACTCCATCCTCTGGACCCATTGTATGTAGCAGAAATGACTGTGTACATTCCGAATAAGCAAGGATTCAGGGTCATATTCAAGGAAAACTACTTTACAGGACTTTCAAAAATGCATATGGAGGACTTGAAGTAAGTTAACCCTAATTTAAACTAACATTACTTATTAGTCTATAATGTTCCCACTGCTGGGACTCAGGCGACCTCCCTGTGAGAGAGAGTGAGCTGTCGTCTACCATGCAGACCCAGTACGGGTTGGTGGCCATTACTTTTCTTCTAATTTTTGATTATAAGTAGGACATATCGCTTTCCTCATCACGATCTATATAAATTTTTCCCCATAACGTTTTACAGCAGTTCTGATGAAACTAAATATACTACATAAAAAGCGCACCTGCCTACAAACAGCGACTGCTTGGACTGTTTTGGACTAAGCTATGTAATAAGCGATTCGCTCATGTTATTTTATTGTATACTTTGTTATTAAATGGAGAATTATAAACAATGACAATTTAATTATATCTTACAACGCAAGCATTGTAAACAGTTGTTTTACCACATGACTGAGCATTTCTGTAACCAATTATTATCCAGTTATGAATGGCTGTTCAAATACCTGGAAACAATTAGTTAGCTGCAATTAAAGGGGCTGTATAAAATCACAAAGTTTCAAATTCGTTACTTCAACAACTTGATTAATTTCCGTCACATTGATAATTTTAATATTTTAAACAAGAACTTTAGAAAACATTGTAAGTAAGATAAGTTACCAAGACCAAAACACCTACCAAAAGACCTTAACAAAAACCTATCTCTTAGTTTTTGACAGTAGCAGATTAGTTCGTAAAACCAGATACCGATCTAGAACGTGCATCGTGTTACAAGACACACGGTCCGGTTATTATCAAATAGACATCTTTAATAATCATGTATGTCATTTTGTGACAAATGTCTAGTAATATGCCCGAGTCAGTATGTACTAAGATGGAATAGTTTCGGATATTTAAGTGATATAGGAAGAAGATTATAACTTCATATATCACAACACGCATTAGCTTGTCTATTTAGATGACATAATAATAGTACCACAAGTCGTGTGGTAAGTAGATATCTGGTTCCATTAGCGTTTTACTGTCGGAGCGTTATGATTACCATAAGTAGCGTTAACAAAAGTGGTATTGGATAGCAATATAATTATGCAGATGTATAAAAATTATAGTATGCATATTATATTGCAGATTTTTTCATCATTTTGATATAAATACCTACATAGTATGCTTACGCTTGAAAAATCGAAATAACACAAAATGTCAGAATATACCTTCAATGTTTTGTTAAAAATACATGCTTCAAAGAATCAAGAATTTTAAATTAAATTACTTCTACAGTGTTTTAATTACTTACGCTACGTTAATTTTATTGCAAAAGAATCTCCAATTTAAAATAGTTTTTATCAAATTGTTAATTCCAGCTAAAAAATCCTTTTAGACTTTAACCAATCCCTTTTGGCTAGTAATACTTATCTTACCTTACAAAAATTGTCATCGTTTCCCATAGCAAAAATATGATGATAAATATTATTATGTCGTTTAAATTACAGCGAGGCTTTTCAAGCACAACGTCAACGACATTAACAAATTCAATTACATCAGCCTAATTTTTTAATTCCGTAATTGTTTTACCTTGCTTCTGTCGTGGTCTACAATTAAAAAATCTTTTGGAGGGACATTTTCCTACCTTATAAAATATTTTGAGGAAGCCAAAAATTAAGGATCCTTTGCTTCTGGGTAGAGAGCAAATCTACAGCCAGTTATCGGGAAATTGTTCCCCGAGATACAATGGTTTGATCATTGAACCCAATTACAACATTCTGTTCAATTTCAGCGTAAATCCGCAGTCAGGCGTCAGGCTTGCTGCGGCTAACTTATGAAATAATAGAAAATCCTGTGTAGTTAATACAACTGAATCCAGTTTAATTAAAATAATATTTATAGAACGAGTATGTGCATTGTAACTAGGTATGTTGGCTTGGAAAGAATTTCACAAATTTGTTCTGCTGACTGTAGAAACTTAAGTCTATAATGAACTATGTGCCCGTCTAACGACGACGTCATGACTCACGGACAATTAGCTTTGGGCCTTTTAATTACGAATAATATTATGAAGGCGCCTTAACTTAAAGGGTCCGTTGAAATAATTAGGCCCAGACCATGATTCATTGGGAACAAAAGGAGTAATGGTGTGAAAAACCGTGCAATGATCGCGCAGAATTTGATTCAAACTAGCCTGCCGGGTTCGGTAAATGGATGCAAATACATTTTTGCATATTCATTACTTCTGAGCTTTGTTCTGCAAGTTTTCTTGTTCAGACTTAAGAACTTGGATTAAAAATGCGTGAGCTGTTTAATAGTGATTGAGACTTTTGTAGTTGTAGGTGCAATAAGGCCAGATTAAAAATGTAAATCTTTTTGACAAAATTGATTTGGGAGATACATGAGCAGTTTTGACTTTTTTGGAAACTTATTGAAAATGTTTGTTGCATTATTGCGTAATAATTATATACAACGTTTTTTCTTTAGTTTAACGCCTCCGGCTTTATTTTTCATTGACAGAATAATAATAATGAAAAGTTTGTTAATTATATTTTTGTTTTTAGGTTCGATCTACAAAACAAAGTGATAATAGCGGATGCTTTAGTGACACTGAATGTTAAGAACACGTACGATTTAAGTGGAAAATTACTCATTATACCAGTCAATTCAAATGGTGACTCTAATATACACCTGAGTAAGTGTGAAATTATAATAATATTTTTTAATATCTTTTAATAAACTTGCTGCGTCCGTATGTGTTTCCGGTTACCTATACTCTGTTTGTCATATTTATTTTTAGTTTTTATTATGTTTGTATGTTCTGGGAATACTATTATGCTGATGCATAATTTTATCTGATTCTAAAGTTAGTTTTTATAAAGTATAAACAGCATACCTACCTATTAAAGCTAGGTAGTTTTAACAAATTGTTATGGAATAGGTATGAGAAAAAATTCATTATTTAAAAAAATCTGATAAATTAATAAATTAACGGACAATTTGCCGACACAAAACATAATTATAATATAATATAATTGGGTACTACAACAACCCAAATGATTGTCCCAACACTAACAAAATCTTAATATTTTTAAGAAAATACACTTTTACATATTCGCTTCTGGTACGAGCACGTTGAAGGGCCTGATGGTAAAATTTACTGGAAAATATACAAACACGATATCAGATATGAAGTGGAAAAAGCATCTTTTAGACTGGATAACCTCTTAAACGACAAAAATATTGGTAAGTACCGATCTTGAATAGTTTTTAAAATAGCCTCTACATCAAACCAAACCAAAAAAAACAATGCCAATAAACGCATTTTTCTTTGTTTCTTTCTTTCTTTCTTTCAAGAACTCTTTTTTTTGAATTTATAATAATGTACGTCTGGCACACATTGGACATTCAGCTAATGTTAAATGTGTGCCGGATGTAGTCCTAAGCACTGCTACCACCTTACTGTCTGAACTGACTAACAATGAATACCCATACTCATTCAATCGATTTTCTTAAAAAAAAAAAAAAAAAAAAATTCAAAAGTCATTTATTCAAACTAGGCTGATAATCAGCACTTTTCGAACGTCAAAATTACATAAGACAGTCCCCCAAAACGCCCACCCTTCACCACTTCCTAGTGCGTTAGCTGGGAAGAAGAAGTGGCGCAACAAACTCCCCAGCAGCACAGCTGTCTGTTCAGTTAGAAAGAAATATTAGCGGTTATAGCGGTTTTCTAAGAATCCATGCAGAAAATCTATTAGACGTGGAAGAATCCGCGGCCAAATCTAGTGATAATATAAATGACTATAATTACCAAATTATGTCTCTTTATATTTTATTTTATTAACGTAATCGCTTTAATAATTAATTTATATTACTCGCAGTTTTGTTTTGCCATTAGGATGCGAATATTGCAGTCAAGTTAAAGCCCACGAGTTGTTCTCGCTTTGAAACTATGTATAATAAATAAGTATGACGCACTTTTGGCTAACGAGATTTTAGATGTTAGGTCAGCCGAGGTATTTTTTGCTTTCGCCAGAGTTTATTTTGAAATCATACTATCAAACCAAAAATCGCCAATACTCAATCAACTCAGCCTCGCAGTACGCTGCTGGACCTAGGCCTCTCTCAGGCTGCACCACAACACCCTGTCCTCTGTTTTCCGCATCCAATCTGTCCCAGTCACCATTTTAAGCTCGTCGGTCCATCCAGCTGGTCTCACACTACGCTTGCCAATACATAAAAACAAAAAGCTTTTAAGTGTAAGTACACTGCATTAAAACATGAAAAAGCAATCGAATAAAATCGTTTGTGGTTCAATTAAAATTGTGTTTGAAAACACAAAGCATTTGGTTCAACCAAACCCGATACAACTTAATAAATTCATCCATTTATTCATTCCCTATAGAATAACCGGATATAAAAAAATAATGGAGTTCTGCTAGGCAACCTGAGTGTTAGCCAAACAAAAACTGCCACAATTTTATGATGGATCGTTACGGAAGCATTTCCCGAAACGATAACAGTAAAACAGAACAATTTATGATGAAAAACTTCTCCAAATGGGAGGACGAATAGCATGTTTTGATGTTTGTGAATTTAGATGATTTGCAATACTTCAAATCAATGTGTAGGGTGAAAGGGATAAACATGATGTATCAAAAGTTAGTGTGGTAGATAAGGTCAGTTCTTTTGGCCAGGGGTAATATAGTATGTCATTCTGAATGAGTAATGGTGCATTTGATTGATGCTGCTTGAAGCAAAAAAATCTATTCCTCGATCGAAACGTAGTCTTTATCGTTGGTTCAAAATTGTTTACAAGCATTTATTACATTGAATTGCTATATTATGCTGTAGAATATTGACCGATATCACGAGAACCCAGACTCAGAACAAATCCTTAATGTGTAAACTATTCAATTTTTTTGCGATTTACCGACTAGACCACTGACCCGACTTTACTTTTAGAAACAATAGCAAATACACTACATTAGCTTATAGGATGTATACATTTAGCCTTCCTAGATCCACACGCTTCGAAGAAACATCAAATAGATTAATACGTCTGAACTTTCCAGGTGACCAAATCAACAAGCTTCTAAATGAAATGTGGCGTGAAATAGTTGCTGACGTGGGCCCATCCATCTGTCAATCCCTTAGTGCGGCTGTCGTGGAGAATTTATCAGTATTGCTGGGACAAGTGCCATACGATGAATTGTTGCCGGAATAGCATGTACGGATGTGTTTATGTTTGAAAGATTTGAATCTATACAATAATTCATTATATAAATTAAAGTCGCTTTTCATGTTTATCTGTGTGGCCGCGTTGTTCTCCTAAACTACACAACGAATTCTGATACGGTTTTCAACATCAATAATTAGAGAATTTATTTAAAGGCATATGTGTATAATACACTAATATTAAACTTACATAATATAATAAAGAAATGTCAATGAAATGTGAATGTGTGTGTGATATTTTGACAAGTCTTAAAAACCGTGCGAAGGAGAGGCGAGTCGTAAGTGCGAAATAAATGTTGAAGACTTTGATGGTGTTTCATTTTTGGCAAGTATCGATTGCATTTCTTTATAGATTGTCGTATGTTTTTGTCGTCGTTTATTTTGGGAACATTTGTGAGTGCCTGATTATTTTACTCATACTGTTTCTAGAAACATCAAATTATACACAGTGACATTCTTAGCTTGATTATTGTGTTAATACAAGTGATTGAATCCTGGGACATGATAGTCACAAACATTTATTTTATTATCACGAAAATCTTGCTTAGCTAAAATAAAAGTCTGTATTCTTTGCGCATCCCACTAAATCGCCCACCAAGGAGATAGAGCATTGTCTCAAAAATCCTGTTCCACATTAATTTATCGTTGGCCCCGGCGAGCTCTTAATTAAACCTCTGCGGTCCAGAAATTAAATGCCCAGAGAACCTCTGTTTATTCACTAATTGCTGACTTACTAAATATCAGGTTACCTATTACAGGATGCCCACATTTTGACCTGATATTTTGATAGTTTGTTATACCCTCGACAAGGTTAGAACTTTTAACTTGTAAGAATATCAAGTTTTACGTATAATGAACGTTCTAATGACTTTATTTTTATATAATCTATCCAACAGGCCGACAAATCCTTTCGGGGACGATGAACCTGTTGGCTGATGGCCATATCAATGAGGAGCAGCTTCTTACTACGCAGGACCCGTTGTTACATTCATTTTGGGAGACAGACATGATGAAGTTGGTGTCTGTATCCTATCCCATACTATTAAATGAGCAATATTTGTATATCCTATACTACTAACTGAGCAATATTTGTATATATATATATATAATCACATTCTCGAAAATGGCTCTAACGATTTCGATGAAAGTTGCAAATAGCGTTTTACGGGGGCGACAAATTTATCTAGCTAGGTCTCATATATGGGAAAATTCGTTTCTCTATTTTCAGTCTCGGGTATGTGATACAACGTTGGTATACCTGGACGATATATTTATCTATTTTCACCCGAGTAGAGCACGGTCGACCCGGTACTGTTTGTTTATTTTAGCTCTCAAAATAAATGCAAGAACTTTATAGATAGACCGTCAGTAAACACGTGACCGGCCTATTATTTGTGGGCTCCGTGGTGCTACCTGATTTCTGTAGCAGGTGTGTAGCTTCTGTCATTAGGAACTCGGGCAGCGAACCAGACTCCATAGCATTCTGGTACTGAGCCGCCAAGCGAGGTGCGACCTTTGAAGCCATTTGATCCAGAAGTTGTGCAGCCCGTCCAGCCCTGGAGACTTCTAGTTAGGCAACGGACGGACTTCACGAACTACATCTTGAGGGCACATGCACACACACACACATGCACACACATGGGCACATGCTGGGCATGCTGGGCTGTGCATGGGCACATTTACAGCTCCCATTTCTGGTATTGGATCGCAGGCTCACTCGACTTCTCGAGCCCAATTACCTTTGGTGTGACTGACAGTCACCGACCAGATACTGCGCCAGAAAGAACACATGGCGTCATCATCCGGCAGGCGTGTCAGCCACACCTTGTTCCGGTCGCTCCCTAGCTCTGTAAACCCGCCTTTCATCACTCTGAAAGGTGCGGTTCTGAGTGTGTCGGTCTACTCGCCGCTTATACCTATGAATACGGTTCACCCAGGTATTATTATTAACTCCAGTGGTTTTAATATTGTGCATTTTTCAAAGAAGGGACAATCTAGAAGGTAGTAGATAAAGTTTCAACCGCCATGATATAGGCTATCAACACAAGACCCAACAATAATCATTACTCCTTTACCGTACTTACAAGCAAATAGTCTGTTCTCTACAAACCGCCTGTATTTGTGCAAACCATAAACATCATCACTGACAGAGAAAGTACTTGCAACTCGTGATTTAATTAAATTTTAAGTTCATCCATACAGAAACCGCAAGCCGCCATCTTTGAAAATTATTGGATACCGACGGAATATACGGTTAAAATGTTCCGGGATACAAAATCTTGAATTTGTGTCAGGTTTAGCTGAGCTGATGTAGTTATATAGAAAATTGTTAAGTTTATGATTGTGGGTTGAGTAAAAATGTGGACAGATGCCTGGTGCAAATATCGAATGAGAACAATAATATAGTTTCCTTTATTGTACAAATGCCCGTATTTCGAAGACACAAGAATAATACAAAGCAATAAACACGCTTAGGAAATTAAATTTTACTAGCAGCTGAACAGTAACTCCACATAGCACTGTGTAGCACTCACTAAATGAGAGCAAAACCACATGTCCATGTAGATTCAAGTACTAAAACTGTACCAATATAAAACGGGTTCCCTCTATCTGGCAGAATCTTGATACTCCGAAAATTTGGCTTAACAGACTTGGCATAATCTTCTTTAAGCGAATATTCTAAAGGCATACAAATTATTTAATATATTTATTGTTTGGCTGAATGTTTATATGTCCAAATTTACAATGGCATACTTTAAAGATGGCAGAATTTTATTTGGAATAATATTTTTAGGCATATTGCCGTTTCTATAAAATAGCATTTTTAACTTAAATTTTAATTAAAATATTGTCATAAAAAGTCAATATGTTGTGCTACAAAAGTTAGTGACAGAAACGAATCGCTGCAAAACCGACTCCACGTAGTCTTGTCTGCTCTACCCCTAGAATGTAATTTAAGCTCGCGTAGGCGCGGAGGGGCGAGCCGGCCCGGGACCTGAGGAGCAGGTGGTTTGCTGGCCGGCCAGCAAGCCAAAACTGCGGTGGTGAGCGTTAAAACCGCAGCGCCGGAGCCGTGACAGAAACTATGCCTGCTGCATGTTGCATGCTGCATGCATGGTGTATGCTTGTTTGCATGTTTGTGAGAACATTCTGTGATATGGTAGTTCTTCTTTTTAATTATGATCATTCTGACTTACAAAATTATGAGTTTTGAATGTATGATAAATTTTAACGATTGTCTGCGAAATGAAATTAATGGTATCCGCTGTTATGCAAAATAATATTATGACATAAAAAGTTCTGCTAAAAAGGGTAGACCCATATAAAACATCCCACAGAAATAAGCATGAACGATTATCGGCTATCTTTTACATAAAGATTTAAAACTAAAACTTCAATTACAAGAGAAAGACGAAACAAAAGACAGCCGGCAACGAATATCTGGGCCCAAACGTAATTTACCTGAGATAAAGGTGGGACAATGTGCCCGCCTTACCGTCGGTGAAGAAGATGAGATTACCAGGAATGGGTACCGTAATACTGTTTGTGTCGGCGGAGAAAACTTAAAATATCACGTTTGAAATTGCTGATGCCTGTTTCTCTGTGAGAGATGGGTTGCGGAATAGAATTGTATGATCTAGGGGAAGTTATGGTGCATGATATTATGGAATTGTATGGTGTTTAACTTATTTAGTAAGGTTGGCACGTTCTTCTGGTTCCATCTATTGAGGGATATGTAAACATGAATGCAGTAGGAACAATGAGTATTTTAGAATCTTCTTAATGACTGCTATATTTATTTAGTCTGTTCATAAATGAAGCTTGCTAATGTAGAACGAAAGCACGTCAAAGCCAAGAATTGTTACTTAATTCACAAGCAGTATGCAAAACTACAAAGATATACAAAACATTATTAATGCAGAATAATGTCCAGCAAACTAAAGCCAACATGCAATTTATTTTGCAGTTACAAACTTACAATAGAAATTTCTTTCAAAAGCAGTTAAAAAGTACTTACTAAGCTAAACTGGCTCAGCACCAAGACTTGAAATATATCAACATACATCTTGCAGTACCTTATTATTTGTAAGAATTTCCACCGTCACGAACCCACCTAACATGCAACAATTCCGATTCACTTCCTTTCTGGTTAAAAGCTTCTAGTTTCTTGAGTTTGTTAAAAGCCGTTAAAGCCAGTATGAATTGAGCCTTCACGGCGCACACAATGGGCTGAAAAGGCAACATTAAGACCAGATTTTAGTCGTAAGTAAGGCAATGACTTGAGATATCGTAATGCAGACACCGTGATCTGTGGTTTCTTCTACAGACCTTACCATAGCAACGAATATTTAAAGGATTTTTTTTTAATTCACTGTCAGGCAACGTACAACCTAAACCGCTTGGTCGAGAAGCATGGAATTTTGCACAGGAGTTTCTAATATAACGAAGGTTAGCACTAAGGAAGGAATTTTGAAACTTCATTCCCTTAAGGGGTTAAATAGGGGATGAAAGTTTGTTTGCAAAGGAGACTGAGCAAAATTGGTCCATGAACCAATAGCGATATGGTTTTGATATTTGTGTACGATACCTCATCATTACCGTTGTGCAAAAGAGCATCAAAATCTGACCCAGTAATTTTGAGAAAAATACACATAAACATACAGTCATTCATAATATACAGGATGGATATTCAGACGGGTCGTAAGGATCCTTAACCGTTATAGAGAGAGGAAAACATTCTTAGAAGACTCACCTTCAATTAAATTCTAACTAAAAAGAAAAATAAAACTATTTAATATACAAATTTGAACAGTCTCCTTTGTCATTTTGCCGATAGAAATCCTATCGGGCACATCGCACTTACTTCAATATTCCCTTTAGCACATACTTTTTGTAACTCGAAGAGTCTCGTAACTTTGTATCTAAACAAATTCAATCTCAATTCCGCTTTGTTGAGTATTTTTAAAGGAAAAAATAAATATATCTGCGCCCCAAGTACTTTCTTGAATCCCCTTGTGCACCTGTTGTAATTGAGGGCCGCATACTAAAATATGGCTCAGTAGTCCGAGAGCCACCTGAAAGTTATTCTCTTGGTCTCTTCAACAACCTTTGCTTATATTCATTCGGTCGTCCAGAACAAGTCGGTCCTTCAATTTCAGCTAAAATTACGTAAGCCTGAATTCTAATACACAATCCCTTTAAATATATTCTAAAACTTCGGAATTTTAATTTATGATCCCGAAAAAACTGAATCCTTAGACATAATTCCCAAAAATATATCATTATAACTTCAGTATTTTAATTCTACGTGATTTATTTTGTTTTCATATAAGTATTTGTCTTTTCAGAAGAATTGCTCCGACCAGTCAACTTAAATTATCCATTTATTTCTTTGTAGACAACGTTACTATTCCCTTTTGTGCCATTTTTACGATAAAAGAATTCCGCAGCTGGTGCCAAAAGAAATAATTTCGTCGGCACCGCTGAGAATACAGAGATTTAAGTTCAAGAATATTCTAGATAATGGCTATTTTTATTACGTTTTCTTCAAATAGTTGTAAAATGTCTGCAACATTTTTGCAAACTTAAGGGTAAGCGATGTTGTGTGACATGGTCGCAAGACTCGCAAGGAACACTTAAAGGGGATAGCAACCGCTTAATATTTCCCGGCTCACTTGCTCCCAGACGATGTAAAACGCCCAAGGGCACAAAAACAATTTACTCCTCTAAGACCAGTTTTATAAGGGTAGTAGGATCCTTTGCAAAGGATTCTCTTGTAGTTTTAGAAGTCTATTTCCATCACAAAGTCGTACCTGAGGCTAGAAACGTAAGAAGCTCTGGCTCATTCCATCCATTGTAAAGATTCTGATTGTCTTTAGGGATGTATGAATGGGAATAGTAAGTAGCCAAGAGATTTATTTGCCTTCGCAAGACTATACGTAATAGTGTAAGTAGCTAAGTACAACTGCGGTTATACGCGTCATTAAAATGGACATCATATCCATTTTAGCAGACGATTTTGATGAATCAGCAAAATATAAGTCAAAAGGGACGTTTTCACGTTTTGTAAAGGAAAATTAATAGGGAAAAGCATTGAAAGCAATAAAATAAATTGCAAAATATACTATGTTACAAAATGTTTAACATACGATCGAATAAAACGAATAATAACGTATCAGAAATATAAAACAGTTATAGAGAAAAATAATCCACCTTGCAAAAGAATATTAAAAATCTGTTCATGTATAAATCGCCGGGAGATTTCAGGCGAGGTAAGCGGGTTCCGGACCTATTTGCGTTTAGCTGTCCAATATCTAGTCGGGAATAAAATGTCCATCGAGACCCAAGGTTTAAATCCGACATGTGCATTTTGACAGCAATCCTAGGATCAAAGTGTGGTGGCGCAAAATAAAATTGGCGCTGCGAAAAATACTTAGCAAAAAGTATTTCTGCTATTGAAATATAGGTCGGGAAATTCAAAGCCGTTTTGCACATTTAATTTTAAATATTATTGTCAGCGTAAAGTTAAATGATGATTTTGGGGATAGAGTTAGCTAGAGCAGTAAAGTTCGCTAATCTGACATTAACTTTGTAGTTGGTGGTACAGCATTTCGGTAATGATTATTTGTTAATGTCATCCTACTATAATATTATATAATATAATATATTCTACTAATATTATAAAGGTGAAAGTTTGTATGTTTGGCTGTTTGTTACTCAATCACGCAAAAACGGCTGAACGGATTTGGAACACAGGTATTTTATAATCTCGCGGGCTTGCGGACGGTGAGCAATGGGTAGCTCGCCGTCCGATAGGGACCAGCCGTGCTACTCTGCAAAAATCTCACCGTGAAGACTTGGGTGAAGTGAGCTGTCAATAGTGTCAATCCCTAGAAATGACAGCTCACTTTAAGCTCACTTCACCTAAGTTTTCACGGTGAGATTTTTGCAGAATCGACCGGCAGGCGCGGGTCGACGGCGCGTTGTGTTCCACGCGCGCCTCAAAGAGATGTCAGCACCAACTGATGGGGTCCGTAAGGGCTAATGCCTACCAGGGTTGCGAGTGTCGAAAGGTATATCGCGACCCCGGCACACAGGCAACGGTAGGAAAACGGGTGGGTTTTAGTCAGTAAAAGTCTGACACACCCTCCCGCTCCGCCCAGAGCGGGAGAAGTTATTTGACAATTTCCCAACCTCAAAAAAAAAAAAAAAGGTAGTTTATAACACAGGATAGTTTTATCCCGGTAGTACGTTCCCGTGGGATAATTTCCGACCTCCACGCGGGCGAAGCCGCGGGCGAAAGCTAGTAGGTATTTATATAATTGGAAAAACCGACATCAGTTTCCTAAGGATTGTATGGACAATAAATTAATGATTAGTTGTTTGTTGATCGTGTAGTAGTAAGCCCTTACAATACTTTAGAGATTTAGCTTTAATTAAAGATTTGACATAGTGGCATAGTTTAAACGAACAAGGAGCAAGGATATTCGCCAACTAAAGTGACCTATCCTTCATACAGTTTGACCTAGTTAAGATCCAGGACCTAGGTTATTGTGAGCTTTATGAGACATTTTATAGTTATTAATCTAAAGGTACCGCGACTAAATAGGGGCACTTAGCCAACGTATTGGCAATTAACTGAGAGCGTCTTTACTAATGGAGATCGAACGCTCCTCCGGTATCAAGGCCGGCTGTAAGGCATGAACCACTTAAGGCTTGCATTGCCACTGATAAAATTTATATGAGGAGTGCACAATGCTTTTCTGGAGTGAGCTTTTTGTATTCATTGTGTGTGTATGAAGGCCTGAATTTGAAAAAGAAAGACCTAAGCTACGTAGGCTATAATTCTTTGAATGTTTGTATCTGATGCTGTGAATAGTCTCGCGGCTCTTAGCAGTAGGTAAACTACGAAGAACACAGTTGCGTCCGACGAGCTTAAAATTAAAGAAATAATTATTACTAACTTAGGTAGATAAGATAGGTAATATAAGTACAAGCTGGTTCTAGGTTGAAAGGTCTGGAAGTCATAAAGGAAATCCTCGGGAGACACAAGATGGCAATAACAGTAGATACTTAGTGATAAATTATAGCCCATTGTCTATGTTCTATTATTTCCTAGGTTCAATAATTTCTTAGCCAACATTACTGCAGAATTTTAAGTAGAGCATAATTATTTGTTCTTATATTTTAATAAGTTCAAAAGTATTACACAATAAAATTATTAACTATGTAATCCCAACGACCTACATTTTACAAACGTTTAACACCACTGTTCTGAAAATAAAATCAAGTAATATTTTCTCCAGATTTTTCGAGAAATACAAAAAGACAATATCGAGTAAAAACGTAACGAACTTAATGACAAGTGTCCTACCGGAGGGGACTAAAAACACAGCACCTTCTCAGTAGGTGGAACATGATCATTAATTAAAAGACAGCAGATGTTCGGAAGAAACTTGCAATTAGACGCGGGCAGTAAGTTAGGGCGGGGAAAATGGCGGCCTAGAGGGAAATAATCCATTTTATCGCCTACTATTGCTTTTGGCGAGAGAATTCTATTTGTCGATAAGATTGCTTGTGCTTTGTCGCAGAAATAGATACTTTCAGGAGAACTGGCACTTCAAAAGCGTATTGTTTTCGTAATTTGATTATCTACGTAAATTCGAATTAGAGTTTTTGTTCTAATTTGATAGGCGTGTTTCTTTGACGTGTGAAACACTAACTAGTAGAACTAATTTGCAACATAGGTTATCAAGGCTTCTCCCCGTCTGACAAATCTGATAGGACGAAACCTAAACAGTCGAAATTACATTAATAATAAACAGTTTCAATAAGGTTTCTATAGAAATATTATTTTCAGTTCTAAATACTTTTACAATACTACATTGAATAATAACGTTAACCTCGCCATCAACAACAAAAACTTCGATAAAATTCTACTAAAATTTTTGCTGGGAGACAAGGGTAGTTCGTTAAAATGTGACGTCATTAAAGCGAGACGGATTCTATCAAGTATCGGATATCCGTCCTAGTATTTAAGCATTCTTTCATGCAAAAAAGAAACAGTTTTGAAAACCGAACAAAAATAGGAGAGATATTCGCGTAAAAAATTAAAGTACGTTGTTCATTCTTGTCATGAACTATGGGAAAAATTAAAAGTCAATTTGCAGAAGAATTCAGAGATTAAACATTTGATTATTATTGTTTTAATTTCACGTGTTTTCATTGCACTTTGCAAACAATAATCGTGTTTTCCAACAGTTTAGTTAGAAAACACGTTCAAAACATTTTTAGTCAAAATGTCGTCTGCATAATCCTCTTCCATTGAACTGCAAATCCTTGACATTGACAATAAATATCAATAAAAGGCGAAACATCGTGAATTTAAAAGCAAATTGCATTTGCTGAATCGTATGTAGATTTTATGAGTCTCGTATGTAATGGTCCATATTTAGTCACACTACGATTTCTTTCGTATCGTATATACTGTTGAATTTCTGTTCAGTGAGGGATATTTTATTCAACTTGTGTGACATTTCTTTTGTTTTGACTGTAGGTTTCAATCGCGACTGTGACCTGACTATGTTGTCCCACTGCTGGGGAAAGATCTCCTATATATCTGCCCAGTATTATTTCTGTTTTGCCATCTCCGCCTTGGAAACGCTGGGATACCGAGCTACAACGCCCATCTTCAGGCACCCATTAAACGACGATCCTAACCCATCAATCTTCATGCATCCTGTGCTAAATGTGACCCGCCCAGTTCCACTTCAGCCTCGCAGAATTACGTTTATGCTGGTTGTTAACAAATAAATAAATCACTCGATTAGCGGCCGATAGAGGCATTAGCGGGTTAACATTAGGACGCTGGTTGTATAGATGACTTCAAACTCTTCACTTCAACGTCAAACTCTTCACCAGCTCCAGTGAAGAGTTTGAAGTTACCAGACCCACTTCAACCTCGCAGAATTAAATACAAGTTGTTTATTAAATAAATAATTTTATTAGCGGCCGATAGGGTTTAGGGCTATTAGCTGGTTAACATTAAAAAGCTGGTTACCATCATAATATAGTTGACTTCAAACTCTTCACAAACCCAACAAACAGTGGGTCAAAATTACCAACTGACACAACCAGACGGTGTCGAAGATAGCAAAACAGGTTGGAAAAATCGACATTGAAATAAAATTAAAACAATTCAATAGAGTACCTAATATTAACTTCTCGCCTCCCAGAGTCGATTGTACATTTTTGTGAATTACTCAAGCTCGTAAGTCAGAAATGTCTTGAAAAAGATTGCCAAAATCCTTTGAAATTATCATTTTGGCTGACAGATAATTTTAGAAGATTTTTCAGTTTTCTTTCAAACCAAAGGCCACAAATTGTGATTTGGGTATTGTTTAAATTCAGATGAATAATATTTATTTCTTTGGAAAGTACTTTTGCTTTTCGAAATCATTGAAATAGCTTTAAAAATCTGCTGAAAATAGCTTCGTGCTTCTAATGAATGCTATCTAGCTGCGTGCACTAATGACCTTGAAGATTATAGTTTTGGTGATGGAATTTAGAATCCAGATTCTAAATTCCATACACGCATGTGTAGTTGTTGTACTTAGTAGATTTACGCTGGTACATTATTTGTAGATATTTCATTAGATCAAGGCAAAGTCAAGGCAATATTTTAAAGAATTCTCTCAAACCTAAACTTAAATCATAATCTGATGCAAACCACATAACCTAAATCAGAATCCGGTGCTACATCGTTAGATTTTCCTAGATTAAGTAAAATTTAGAAAAACTATAAATCAAACTCAAACTCAAGGCAATTATTTCAATCCATTTACAGGCACTTTTGAATTCAGTTAGTCAGAAATATGAAGCAAGTTGCCCATTCCAAAGCGTAGTACCTATGAAGAAGAACGGGCAAGAAACTCCACGGACACTCTTTTAAATTATATTGTTTCAAAATATTAGTAACACCATCAATCAGTGATCATCAATCATCAACGAGTGATAGCTTAGTGGTGTGACCATCGGACAGCCAAGTCATAGGTCTCGAGTTCGAACCCAAGACACGCACCTCTGACTTTTCGTATTCACGTGCGTATTGTATAATTATCATTTGCTTCAAAAACGGTGAAGGAAAACATCATGAGGAAATCGGCGTGCCTGAGAGATATTTCTTGACGGCATGTAAACCCAAGTCAGAGGCCCATGGACGGCTTTAAAACTCTGACACCAGGTTAGTCACTAACCACAAGAAAAGATGAAGAAGTTACACCATTAATTAATCATCACTATGTGTGTATTTCAATCCCTCACGATCTTTATTGTAGCGGTTCTGTAAAACATATTGCCCAGTATTAGACTTACAGCTTCATATAATCTTTTACCAGCTTCCTAAACCAAATGAAAGCCATTCATAACAGTAGGTCCTATCAGGAAATCCATTCGAAAAGCCAAACCAAGACGCGAAATAAATTGCAACCGAACGCGGTCACGCATGAAAATTCCTCTTATATATTAAATGGAAAGTACCAATGATCAAAGTAATAAATATAAAACAGGGTAATAAATCTGCGCGTCCACATCCTCTGGTCCATTATTACGGAAAGAAACACCCAGAGCACATTAACTTTGAAGTGTATCACATTCGCATAGAAATGTTATTAGGTACTGTTCCTGTGTCTGCAAGGAGATTGTGTGTGCTTTGCTGTTGAAACTGAGATTTAGTTGTACGCTGAAAGGATTCCTTTCGTTAGCTTGTAGTCCACAAGGCATACTAACCTCCTTTACTCTTTGCTCCCTATGATTTCCCCTCCTTTTTATATACTTGTACCTATATATTATTATTAGTATTTTAATTCTGTATGTTTTTAAATTGTGTAAGGCGGTTCATGGCTAAATAATAACAGCCGCACGGGTCAATCTTCAAGGTTAAGCAACGCTTGCCGAGGTCGGTCCGTGGATGGGTGACCATCCATTACATACCGACGCCCCTCCGTGCCTCGAAAAGCACGTTACGCCTATGGTCCCGGCTGTCATTTGTATATCTTTGACAGTCGTTACGGGTAGTCAGAAGCCCGAAAGTCTGACAAGCAGTCTTACCAAGGGGTATCGTGTTACCCAGTCACTGGGTTGTGGAGGTCCGATAGGCAGCCGCTGCATGTAAAATGCTGGTATTCAGTTGTATACGGTTAGATTGGAAGCCGACCCCAACATAGTTGGGAAAAGGCTATGCAGATGGTGAAGCTTTTAAATTGTATAAATATTATCTTAGATGGATGTATAATAAATAATTGAATATACAATTCATTTACTTAGTTTCTACAGCATCTTAACTTTTTCTCCAAACCCATGAAGAAGAAGAAAAAACAAGACACAAACTACTTGGTCTCCCGGCACCGCTCAATGCCACCGCTCGTAAATTATTCTAAAAGTTAGTAAAGTAGTCTTCGCAACGACAAATATGTTACTTTTATGACTTCCTCCGACGGGGTGTAACAAACAAGTTGTTTATAAAATATCAAAACAACACATCCGCAAGTCTGTTGGGCTATAGGAAACAGACAAACAAAGCGACTTTTTCAAGAACAAAGACTCGACCCGCGGTCCTATGACGAATACAAACTAGCAAACATTCAAATGCGGTCCTGAAAAATCTTAAGTTGGTGTGATAAAGACGGTTTTTGAGAAGCTTAATAAAAGGGGTATTTTTGTTCGTCGGGAGATGAACTAGTGACGTTGCAGGATGTGTGTTTTCCGTGAGAGCGCTATACCATTGTGGATTTACTGGGAATTGAATTTTGTAGTTCATAGTGATGGTATGCGGCGGTATACCTACGCCTCGGGCGAAATTTAATATAGGTACACATCGAATCAACCTATTCGATAACAGCTTATACGAAAATATGTAATCGAAAATTGTAGGTGGCTACGGTAAAATTGTTCTGTACCAATTGTTTTTTGAATCGACTGAAATAGAAAAGACTCAGCGATCGTTATAATTGCTTCCAACTGTGTGTCTTGAGTGCACTATTAGTGTCGATACAATCTTCGTTTAAACGCTGATAGTTGTGACGAAGAAAAAAATAATTGAAGGAGCAACGCAATTAGAGAGGAAGCACTTTTTAGTTTTACCAGAAAGTCCTTGCTTTATGAATATTGAGGAAAACATTACTTAAACTACTGAATTAAAATGAACTGTACATAAATAACAAGTTATACCCAATTAATAAATAATAATAAAAATATATATTATCCTAACTTAACTAAAACTATTAACAAACTAAAATATGGCGTCGAAATATTCCTCCACATCACTGGTGACTGATAATGTAGCCAAGAGACTGGCGGCATTGCTAGGTTGTATGGCAATGCTTAGCGTCTGGCCAAGGTAAAAGCCAGCCCTTGGGCCACGGGAAGTTTGGCACTTCCCGTGACCCTTTAAGACATTCGTTTAGGAGATTAAATACAATATTGTTATACATTCCTCAATTCTAGGATTGTTTAAGGGGCTTGTAGCTAAGTAATACCAGCCGCACGGGTCGATCCATCACGTTAAGCTACGCTTGCCGGGGTTGGTCCGTGGATAGGTGACCATCTTTACATACTGAGACTCCTCCGTGCCTTATAAGTTGGATTTACTTAGTTTGCTTTTTCGTGCACTGTTTGAGAAAAGTACTCTATAAGCCTTGCTCGCAACCAGGCATTGATGGAGTCACGTATGTGTGCCTCGGCTTCGCTTCGGCCCGTATTTTCACGATAGTCCATCAATGCCCTTGTTGCAGGCCGCGACAGTAATGTCCCTACTATTTATAATATGAAGGTATATTCTAACTACAACTGCTTCTTTCTTCGAAGCTATGTATTTCAAAAAAGAATTATGGTCATAATATTCCACCAAGTTTCTTAAATTCTTCCTCTATGAATATAAAATAATGTGCGGAAAATTCGACATGATTTTATTCAAGATTGTTCGAAGCGCATACGTTGGAGGCTGAAAGATAAAATCTAGGGTGGGATTTGCAATATTCAAGTCAAGTGGTACGCAGATCGCTATTCTCGCTAGTCAATGGATTCGGTCAAACTGTTCCACTGTAACGATAATTTTAGACTATTCAATGAATATTTTACGCATTATTTTTATCTCTAGATCCGGTTCTATTCTCACATCATTGTTTTGTTTGTGAATATCTTTTTGTGGCCATTATGTTTTATGATTGCGGGTTAAGATTGCGGCTCGGTGTGAATGGGACGAATGTATTGAAGACTCCACATGAAGTGTTGAAACGACATGGCGTGACATGAGTGCGTAAATAGGATAATAGAAACGAAATAAGTTCTTAAAAAATGTAGGTAACTTTGAATAACGTAGCTAGTTATGATGAAGGGATTAGAACATTCACAGAACATAACATCACGCCTGTAAACCCCGAAGGGTTAGACAGAGGTGTACCTATAGTACACCACCCACGCACTTTACATGTTGGGGAGGTACTCTAAAAAAAATATTATTTTTCTTGATTTGATTTTACCACTTTGTCGACGTGATTAATATCCACCAAACCATACCCATGCCAAATTACAGCTTTCTAGTATTAACCGTCTCTGAGCTAAGCCGCGAACAGACAGACAGACATGGCGAAACTACGAGTATAAGGGTTCCTTGTTTACTACGGCCTACTAACCCTAAAACACCAATAACACTTTGCTCTACCTGGGCGAACATTCACAAATCCTTTACTAATAAATGAGCAATATTTGTTCATAAATTTGTAATCACGATCTCGAAAACCGCTCTAACGATTTCGATGAAAGTTGCAATAAAGGGGTTTACGGGACGAAAAATTTACCAAGCTAGGTCTCATTTCTGGGAAAATTTGTTTCCTCTATTTTTACCCTAGCAGAGCTCGGTCGACCAGCTACTAAAAGTAATTAGAAAACATTTAAATCCGTATTCATTCGTAAATATTCGAATTTACCTAATAGGCACCGTCCTATGTATTACATAAAGTAGCAATATCTGTCTGGAAATTAAGCACATCTTTCCTTTGCACTTAAAATATTTTTGATACCCAGGAGAACGGAAGTTTTCATAGATTTTATTATTTGTTTCTCAGATCTGACAACCGGCCCCTTGAAAATCCTTCAGCTTTGTTCTCTCTTTAGTGAAATAAGCACGTCTGAAATGAAATTGAGGTTCGTAAAAAGGAAGCTACAGTGCCTATTACTTCGGGATCCTAAACCAAGACAGACGTATTAAAGATGTCAAGCACGAGCTTTTTTGACGTTTGGAAATCCGCCATCTTTAAACAGTAGTCTACGTTGTTTGTTTACCAAACAAGTACCTGCAGTTTGGCCTGAATTTGAATTGACGGAATGATACTTAGAGGTACTTACTGCTTCGTTCTGATTAAATTCATTAGAAGATGCTCACTGAATAGAAAAGGAATAAACCATTGTTTTGGTTGAATCCGATTCGATGCTCTTTCTAACTTTTTAATTTATCTTTATCCATTTTCGATTTGAATGCATAATTTTAAAATTCGAGTTGTTATTTCGAAGTATATGACTGCTGTTTCATTTTAAAAAAGCGTTTTTTTTCAATCGCTGTCAAATTTGACGCTCATCTATTTTTCAATCATGCATTGCCTTAGCAATTAGGGCCCGATGGCACTAGAAGTGGATACGTATCGCTCTAAAAGACGGATTTAAAACATCGTCCTATTTCTGTCAATCGTTTGAAGATGCTGCAGAAGTGCAGAATGACGTTTCAAATACATTTAGCACTAAAAGCAATTAGTAATTTGTGGTGCAAGTGAGCCTAAGTACTGTTTATTGACAGCAAGCTTCACGACGTCACGTCCGCCACCTGACGGTTGCGAGCCGTTCAGTAAACGAGCGTTTAGTAAAAGGCGTTTCACGAATTGATCGCACCAGTCTGCGTGCAGTTCGCAACGACCACAACTGTCTACAAGTATTCACCTATAACAGTCCCTGGAAAAGGTTACAAGTATCAAAGTGTGAATAAGTAACGCATGCGCGACGTGTGCTATTTTGTAATTCCTAAATTAATATGATTGTGGCAGGTATGTAAACTAAAGGAAAATTATTAAATGTGCCGAATGATTTGAAATGTGTTTTTTTATGCATTTTGATAACATGTATGTGGTTATTATATTAAATAAATATTATACGTATCTGTGTTATTTCCCACAGTACTGTGTCAAAAAGTCTTTGTCAGTTTTCTAGCGCAATGCGACTGGCCGTGAGGACAGTTCCAGCAACAGTCACATTCCTAGCTCACGACCATTACTTTCTGCGACGAACGATCTATTGCCAGAAGTGCCACATTTGGCCACTAATGGCTTTCTGTTTCAAGTTGACCTCAGCTTGAATTCACGCCGAGATGTCTCAGGAATAACGAAGAGTTACTGTTTTAAATCTAAGTGTTTTTCAATTTCGATTATAAGAATAAAGGGGGATTACAATTATTACTTAAAGAAACGCTCGGCACACCCTGAACATATACTTTAACCGCAGTATTAGTTATATACCTACTTTTATAGTTCTTGGCGATACCCGAGAAGAAAATTTGCTTTAAAGAAAGAAATAATTACTTACAAAAAAAAAAATTGGTGGTCATGGGGACTACCGACAGAAGTAAAATGTTAAAACTGGTATATATAATATAAACAATATTGTTTATATGTTTGTGATGATAATGCCTATGCATTATCATCATATTCGTCAAATATTTTAATTTATTTTGTGGTTTCAACAATCAACGACGTGTCGTACAAGTAACAAACGTGTTGTAAAAGTCAATTGATTGAATTTTATTTAATACTGTTTGTTTTCTACGCTAGAATAAGCTTTTGATAAAATTTATCCAGGTGGTCTAATATTCTTCATATTTTTTTTATTTATTGTTTGCTTAGTCAGGAGCTCGTGGCAGTAGTAACAGCAGCATGGGTCCATCCATCAGGTTAAGCCACGCTTTCCGGGCTTTGTCCGTGGATGGGTGACCATCTTTACATACCGAGACTCCTCCGTGCCTCGAACAGCACGTGAAGCCGTTGGTCCCGGCTGTCATTCTTGAATCTTTGACAGTCTTTACGGGTCGTCAGAAGCCCGAAAGTCTGGCAACCAGTCTTACCAAGGGGTATTGTGTTACCCAGTAACTGGGTTGTAGAGGTCAGATAGGCAGTCGCTCCATGTCAAATACTGGTATTCAGCTGCATCCAGTTAGACTGGAAGTCGACCCAAACATAGTTGGGAAAAGGCTAATAAATCAAAAATTACTTTTATTTTTCATTAATTAACATGCTATGTCTTGTTTTCTTTTTGCATTAATTAACATGTCTTTAATTAGATACTTCATTAACATTAATGAAGTATCTAATTAAAGACATGTTAATTAAGAATCTTCGTGTCTTACCCTCATCATTTAGTAATGCTTGGATGAACAGAAATGAAACGATTTACTAAAGGGTACCGTTTATTAAAAGGTTAATTTTGCTATTCATCAATTATACTACTATTCACTCTTTGTGTGAATCTTACAACAACATTAACGATCCATTTTATTACCTAAGTGCAATATTCCTTAAGTTAAAAGATTTCATTTATTTTCTAAGTTAATTTTCCAAGAAATTTTTCTTTACATGATAGAGTACTGAAAAGGGCTTAGTAAATCATCGGTTACTTGAAGTCTTTTATGAAACTTCTAAAAATATATTTTTCTTTACTTAATCTTCATCATTCGTTTTCGATCATGTTTACGACAAAAGACCTCTATTTAATATAAAAGGTTGCAAGCATAAAAATCGGAATTTTATTTCTTTCACATCGCGAACATCAATCTCTAAACAATGTTTTCACAGTATTTAGAACAAAAAGGCCTAACAACTGACACCCAATTGTTTAGTTGTATTGCCTTTTTTCGTCGAATTTTTCATTGCACCATTCCCGTGAACAGACAGCTGAAAAATGACGGTGTTATAGATGGCGTCACCGTACATGGGAATAAAAATTGTTAAATTTTCTGAATATTTGTTATAGGATATTGCATCTCTTTTGTCACGCGTGTTTTTTTTTTGGTTAGAGGATATTGTAGTTGGTGGTTTATGTAACTATTGCAAAGAAACTATTTAAATAACTATTCAACTAGATACATTTATAGCCCGTTTAAATAAAAAATAATTTTTTCCTAAGGCTATCCTTAACGAAGGTTTACTAACTTTTTCAAACAGCATGTGCCTAACGAGGAGCCTCTTCTTCCTTTCGACCCGAATGTTACTTTTAAGATAAGTTGGGATCAATAGGTGGCCAAGTTAATATAGCAGCGTCAGTGACGTTCAAATGATTTCCAAGCAATAAGAGAATTCTCCATACTAATACTAATATATTAAAACCGAAATTAGCTCTGCCAGGATGTCGATCTGTCTGTTACCTTTTCACACCTTAACGGCTTAACGGATTGGGATGAAACCGCCTGTGTGGTCTGGTGCAGTGGTCGGCAAACCGCGGCTCGCGAGCCGCATGCGACTCTTTATCCTATAGAGTGCGGCTCTGTACTATGTCGATGAGTGCGAGCGTAGATACAAGCGGCGGTCGTGGTTTCGGTCATTAAGCTTCGTGCAGACCAGCGCGACGCGACGCCGCGACGCGACACGAACAATACAATTTCTAAGAAAACTTGACGGTATAACAATAACCGATGTAGCGTCGCGGTGTCACGTCGCGCTGGTCTGCACGAAGCTTTATGATTATAAAATTTTATTCAAGATTCAAACTATATATAAAACATTTATTTCCAAAGTATTTTCACTAAAAATTAACAGGACATCGAAACTTAATCATTTACTACAGTACCACGAAGAACAGGTTTTGTCACTAAGGCAGTTCTTGTTGTTTTTGTAATTATATTTGTTTGAAGTTACTAGTTTATACATTTATGACGCTGATGATGGTATCCATGAAGGTATTAAGTTTAGGAAACTTTGTGGAGTGAAAGAGGATGAGAGTTTTAAGGATTAAGAAAAGTATATTGAGATAGTTTGGAAAGTGTATTGGCACAGAAACCATTGGCTCTCATAAGAAATCTTAGTCGTTATAGTATTGATATTTGGCTCTATTGACTAATGAGTTTGCTGCCCACTGGACCCTAGTGGTTAGCCCATCTGTCTCAGACCCAGATGTCCCGGGTTCGTTTCAATTTTCTGCTCGGTTTGGTTGGTAGGGTTTGTTCTAAGTCCGCCTGGCTAGGTACCACCATCTCACCTAAGTCTGTCGCCGTTTTATTTCGGCAGTTTGAGTAAGATAGCCAGTTCCTTTGTAGTGAAGCTCACTTCCACCTTCGGCATGATCATCACATACCATCAGGTGAGATACAGGCTTCCCCGTTGTAGAAAAAAAACAAAAAAATACACACATGTAGACCCGATCTCTCTATCTTTTTATCCCATTAGTACATTCCCATGGGATAATTTCATATCTCCTCGCGGGCGAAGTCACGGGCAAAAGTTAGTAACATTTTGAACAAACGATATTATCGTGTATAATCGCTTTTAATACCCTTTTCGTCGGTAGAGTATTTAAACTGTTCACAAGGATTAAAATGATCACGCCTTTATATAACTAAGACGTGTGCAAAACTTTTCTTCTAAATAGCCCACTAACCCCGGTAGTAGGTACTATCGAAGAATTTCATATCTAAGCAGTTTGAAAACAAAATCCTGTGAACACGATGATCGTATCTGTTACCGCCCCGGTGCTATAGCCGCCGAACGCTACAAGCAAGAATAGTCCTTACGGTGGTTAGATATGAACTTCTTCGATGGTACACCTCCACCGTGAAACCATAGCAGCGAAACCATTTCGCTGCTATGGTTTCGTGGCGGAGGTGTGCTACTGGCGTCATATCTTTTCTAACAAAGAATATGAATGGGCTATTTCCGTTCCCTTTATGTATAGTTCCCAGAATACCAATAAGTGAAAAAACTTCGAATTACACTTTTTTATTTTTTATTTCTACATGGACTTAGGTATAAGCCATTCTATTTCAACATTTCAATTCCCTTTTCCCTCAAACATTTTTTCAACATAGTCGGAATTTGAATGAAACTTCTTGCTTGAAATATGGACCTTTTCTTGAGATAATAAATCTTTTGGACTGTTTGTTATTTACAGGTGAACTGTATTTATTGCGTAGGTGCGTGAGAGGTTACTTTTTGAACGTTAACTAGGAGACGTGACTTTATCGGTCAAAAGCTTTTTGCTAATCTAAACCTCAACTCAGCCGACAAGATTTTTTTTCGAGAATATCCGAATATTATAAATGCGAAATTGTTTATTTGTTACGCTTTCACGCTAAAACGGCTTAACGGATTTGGATGAAATTTGGCACATGGGTAGACCATGATCTGTGTTAGGATATATGATAAGTTCTATTCCAATATTACTACGGAATCGAGACTTATGCGGGTAAAACCGCGGTGCGCTGCTAGTTAGATATAACAACAATAATTAGTTTGTAAGTAAAATAAAACAAAAGAAAGTCCTTAATAAAAAAAAAACTGTTTTGAAGAACTTTCTCCAAATAACATAATTAGGAAAAAAAATCCGAGGTCGAAAAATTTTCACGTGTAAAACTTTAAGTGAAGCTGAATTGCAACTTAGTACTTAGTAAAGTTATAACAAGCAAATACTTGGCTCAACCACTAGAGATGTGCCATTTGCACTCAAAACAAAACTTTTAATTAGATACAAGTGTTCTATCCGGTCTGTTTGCGGTTTTTGCTACCTTCGCTGACAACAACTTTCAGTGACATTGCTTAGTTTTCAACTATTATCCTTTAAAGCATTTACGCTTATTACCCTTTAAAAGGTGAAAATGTACTGAAATATTAAGGCTAGTACATAGTTAAAAAAAACTCAAATGCTTTAGCAAATAATTTTTCTGTTTTAGCCAAAATTTAACTGCTCTTAGGAAACTCTTAACGTTAGGTGACCTACCATTTAAAAGTTTTCGTTGTAAAACTAGCCAGGAGTTTTAGAAACGCCTGTTGGCCTAACTTTTATAGTAAACAGTTGCTTTTAAAACACCCTATATTCTTTCATTTAAAAACAACAGATTGATTGTGCTTATCTATACTAATATTATCAAGAGGTGTTGTTGTGAGTGTGTATGTGGGGGGTAATCTTCGAAACGGCTGATCCGATTCCGAAAATTATTTCACTAGTATTAAGCTACAGTATTGCTGAGTGTCTTATGTAGGATATACATATTTTATGTTAAAACAAAAAATTACAACGCCGGCGAAGTCACGGCCAGAAGCTAGTTAAATATAAATGAGTTCTATAATGGTTATTTAGGGGTATGAGGAACAGGGTGTAAAGTTCACTCATCCACCATAGAAAAGGGAAGATCCTTCAACCAGACGCGTACGTGTCTGGCGGGAAACTGCCCAGAGGTTGATGTCAGGAGCTTGTATATATGTCCATCATGCGGTAAACTCTAATTGCGCGATGCAGGATTTGTGTGAGTGACGTCAGGATGTTGTGTGATGTCGCCTCATCACTCCCCTCCGGAGACCGGAGGTCGATAGTGGGCTGAGTCTTGTATCTTGCGATGCTTCACTGTGCCAGCTGTGGTTCCAGTGAGTCGGAACCGGGTGCCGCATAGTCCGCAGTGAGTCGGAATGGTATAGAGAGCGAGTGGAGGGCGTTGGCGTTTCGATGTAATGGTAGCCCGCAAGTTTTCGCGTTGTAGTAAGAATGTAAAAGTCTCGCTTTTCAAGGCATACTGCCAAACCTTCTACACGTGCAGCTTGTGGGTGAAGTATACTCAGAGAGCCTACAACGTCCTGCACGTACAATATAATAATGGATTAAGGATATCGATGGGGCTTCCGCGCTTCTGCAGCGCTTCGCAGATGTTCGCGGAAGCTCGTGTTGACGATTTTCATACTATTATAGGAAGAGAACAGCGTCAATAATGGTTGGTTGCGAAAGTTCCAACAGCATACTAAAAACATTATTTGACAAAGTAGGCAGTCCTTTTATAAAGCACTGGGTACGGAGGCCCGTGTGTTGGGCCACGTCACTTTTAGTTGTTTAGTTTGTAAAAGTTTACTAACATAGTTTTTCAGTCATTGTTACTAATACTATATGGATTGTATGTACTTGTATATGTAGTCTGAAATTAAGAATATGTATCCGTATCAACAGTAGTTTCTTGTGCTGATTTTTAACTAAAACTACTTTTTAATTGCAAAGAAAGTTTAAGTTGAACGAAAGATAAACTAAACGCAGTATTTTTACGCTGTTTTGCCAATATTGGTGCCGATTCTCTTGTACACCGAACTAAACTGACTAAACTAAGACTAAAATTCCTTACTTTTGACTATGAGAATCTTAGAGCTCTTCTGCAAATAAAATTATATCTAGTGCTGTCAAACTAAAATATAGTTAAGTTGTGTCACTTTAGTCTATTTCAGAATGGAAAATCGTCGTTTGACAGGAATAAACAAAATTTTAGTGATTTCTAGTCTAGTTTAGAGGCATTTGTGACAAGAGAATCGGCACCATTATCTACGATTGTTAGATACTTAGTGGATTTGTTAGTGTTCTCTCTTACATTGACACCGGGTGACAGAATCCACTCTATGTTTTAAAAACCTTCAATATTGACTCATCCATTATCTAATACCTCTATTTTCTTCGCCACTAAAAAACAACCAGGTTCTACCAACAAAAACCTTTTCGCCTATATTTAATCTGAACCTGACTGAAACTTCCACTTTTACTTAGGAATACTATTAAGTTCGCCTCTAACCCTTCTAAACTAGTCTGCTGGTACTTCGTGTTAGAAGTAAGTGACCTAATTGAGTAGGCACCCACACTTTTCAATCCTTCCAAAATGTTAACATCCAAAAATCAGTCTTCGGTCTCAAAAAATTAAGTCGGGTTTACCTTGTTCAATTAGTAGGGGGAACTAAAGATTGCGCCTCGACTAACCAATTTATTGTACCTCTAACTTACTGGAGAAGTAATGGTGATGTCTACTTAAATGTTAATCCAATAAGGAAAGGCAATTCTGTTTTCTTAGTTAACAATTTCTGTCAATGAAATTATGTTGCCTCGCGCCTTTAACATTATTTTAGGTAATAGTAAAAGGGACGCTTTGGGCAATGAAATGGTCATTTAGATACTTTTGTATTTGAAATAGGCTTTCAGGTCCTTGTAAAATCGAATTCGACAATTTTATTACCGAACTTGTGCTTTTACACGACAAATTCAGAAGTACCTATTGCTGTTAAAACTGGTATGTCACCTTTTAAGACAATGAAAGACAGGTGGCAGCCGTAATAGACTCGCCGTAGCCAACTGAAAACTAGTTTCTGCGACAAAATTGGGAGAGCCTGAAGCATCGAAGCCACGAGCAAAATGCGATTGAACAAAAATTTTATAATCAAATTATTTTGGAGGCTGTGAAAAAATCGCCAGAATTAATAAGTTTTGAAAGTAAATTCAAGTAAACGAAAAACTTTCAACGAGCTCGTCCGAGCCTTTTCCAATATCAATTCTTCCAACAATGTAATTTTAATCAACATATTCCAAAGCGTGCTCGCATGGCGAAATAAAACTATTCTTTCCATTCAATAATCATCGAATCGACCGACAATAGCCGAGATCAGTCTGCAAATGGTAATTGAAGAGCAGAATCCAACCCGTTTAATGCTGATCAGGGATATTTTCCGCCCCAGTGCACTTTCTAGCCACTTCCCCACTCGATTCACTTCATAAATCTTTAACGTGCAAAATTTTTTAATCACCCCCAAATATAATCTTTACCTTATTTCTAAGGGACCGGCAACTTTGCATAATTATTATTGTGCTTACCTACAATTTTGTTGACATTTTATGAGGTGCAAATTGTTTCGTGTTTTTTTTTTTTTTTTCGACGTAATTTTTTAATTTGACTTTTTTCTTTCACAATGAAGACAATTTCAGTCATAAATGGTAAAAGTTTGTTTAATAAAATTTTAAAAGTATTTTAATTTATGCAAAACTTTATATTTTATATAGTAAGTCCCGCAACTGAAGCTCGACAGAGTGTTCAGTCGACATTAAAGCTAAGCGTACATCACAGCCGCAACGGGCTAATGGCCGCAGCGCATCGCATTTCAACCAAAGATTTAAATCGTAGATTGGACCTGACGCGTCAAAACATGGTCGCGTTTCTGTTGCGTTTTGACCCCTCTTTACACACAATGTCGCAGAGACTTGACTTGATTAAACGCCATTCTTATTGAGCGAGCTCATTCTTCTCAATATGACGTCTTAGTACGGTACTACGGTAAGGTACAAATCCACGTTTTAAATCTTTGATTTGAACACAAAAAAACACCCGCCCAAATCTGCGTCAGCCTTAAGTATGCTCTTGTACTGTTGAACCAAAATATTCTTATAACGAAGTACGAAAAGCATACCGAATCTTTAATTTTGCATCTATCATTCACATCGTTCCATAGGCTTACGTCACAGATCGGAAAACTTGTGTTGACAGTTTTAATAGTGCAATTGCTGTTTAAAAGCATAACGATAGTTTGATTGAGTAGCTCGTCTCAACACTTCTCACTTATCGAGGCTAATGCATTTTTAAACATCGATCAAACTGCTGTTCGCATAGAAATCGATGGCCATACTGAGCCTGACGTTTACAGAAAAGAAAATAGTTTATTAAAATATACAGGGTGATTGGAAGATGGGTGCAAAGCTTTAAGGCGAAGATAGTACAGACAATTTAGAACCATTTAAGCCATGGTTGTCTTAGACGAAGTCTTACCAAATATTTTTAACCAAATTTTTAAGTTTTTTTTCGGAAATTCATAAAATTTAATGTAAACTGCATAATTATGGTCAAATTGAATGATAAATGAATTCATTTTTTATTTATTTAATTAACCGGTAAAGCCCTGGGTGACCCTCAAGCACGTCAATTAGCACGTTAATTAGTTGTTTATCAGGCCTTTAACGGTTAAAGTAATGTGTAAGCAATCCAGCAAAACATGTTTTAGGCTTCTGTGTCATTAGACATTTTTTTTACAGACATTTAAAGCTCAGAAAAAATAAAAAAATTGTACAATACGTCTTTTAAACCTTGTTAAAAAAAAAAATATTGGTAAGACTTCGTCTAAGACAACCATGGCTTAAATGGTTCTAAATTGTCTATACCTTAAAGCTTTGCACCCATCTTCCAATCACCCTGTATATTTAGGGTTCCGTCCGTACCTCAAAAGGAAAAACGGAACCCTTATGGAATCACTTCGTTGTCCATCTGTCTGTCTGACAGTCAGTCTGTCAAGACCCTTTTTCTCAGGAACGCGTGGAGGTATCAAATTGAAATTAATATCAAATTCTATGATCCCTTAGAGCTCTAAAAAATCAAGATTCTAAGTCAACGCAATAAAAAAATACGGTCATTTATGTGACATATTTTGATACTTGCAATAAATCAAAACCTATAGGGTATTGGGTATTGCCAAATTTCATGATTCTACAATCATGAAATTTGGCAAGAAGCAAGTTCTCACAGCACAAGTAAAGGAAAAATTCTGAAAATGGTTCATTTGTAGTCAAATAACAATTTAAAAAAATATGCGATTACTAACTTGCATTTGCAGTTTTTCGAAGTATGGGAGAACATGTTTTTCAACAACAATGTTAAATTTGTTTTTGGCATAAATTCATCCCAACTACGGAACTCCTTATTGTGCGTGGCTCGACACGTACTTGGCTGGTTTTTTTTAATAGTAGACGGAAATGTTAGGGAGAGATAAAGGATCGGCCTTAAAACGTAATTTGCATTAGATACGTTTGGTATTTGTGGTGGTCACTGATGCATATAACCATTTCCTTTTAGTTAATTAATGTAAATAATGCATGTTCAACTGTTACTGTTACAATTATAAGCATATATGCATGATGAAATTGCAATGCCCTAACAGGGCCACTATGTTCTAAGAACTGATATCCTCTGTTAAGTAAGAACTTTATTTATGTACACATAGTTAGCAATAAAGAATTTGAATTTGAATTTGAATTTGAACCATAATCAGACGAGACGTCGACGGCGGAACTAAATCACTCGCACGAAATTATCTGTTTAGTTGGTTTTTTATTATAATGATTTATACTTAACCTGTGAGCTTTTCACCTTAATATCTATAAAAATAACCTGAAATACGGTGTAACTTCTGTTTGTCCTCGCCTGCGATACAAAAATTCTAAAGATTACTATGCTTGTTTTTATTCTCTTTTCAGTTATGTGTTTTTGCAGTCGAGTTTTTTAGGTTTTTAATTACTGTTTTATTTTTAGCTTTTTTACATTTCTCATTCTAAATTACATTTAAACATTTAATTTGTATATATTTTTGTAATTAGTTTTCAAAACCCTCCATTTTAATATCCTACTGGATACGGTAGGGAGTTTTTTTTTTAAACATACGTTTTGTGGCCAAATATCCGTCATTTTTATTTATTTTTATATTCCCAGTGACATTCGCGCAATAAAGAAGTATCCAACTATGTCTCATTCGTTCAGTCGTTGAATAGTTACGAGGGAACACAGAAACGGACATACACACACACACACATACATACAGGTCAAACACATAACCCTCCTTTTTTGGTTTCGCCTCAGTCGGGTGATAAACATGCTTACAAAAAATAAATATCAAAACTTTATTTAACCATTGTTTCTACTAGACATTTTAAGTATTCACGTAACACAGGCACGCATTATGAATACAAATTATGAAACCCTTGAAAAGGGACAAAGATTTGACATATCTACCTACGTAGAATTGTATGGGTAACAAAAGGTAGCGCTAAGTGATGACCTAGCAACAGTAGTAACCTTTTAAGGATCATATAAAGGCTTGTTGACGTCACGGATTTTGTCTAGCAGATAATATTGTTTTGTATTTATAGATAGAGGGTTTTTTGAAGTGATCGATAGAGGGATTTTTCTAGGCGCACGCACTTTGCGCTGTTTTTGAACAGTGAACCGACTCCCGAGTCCCGTCACGCACGGGTCGGTGACTGTGAATCGGATATATTCGACTTCAGTCGTCATCAGCTGTCATCACTCACGGTTACTGTAACAAGGAGTGGATCGCTTCAAGAATTACGTTTTATTATTATGTATTGCAATTTACGTTTTTTTGTATATAAACAGTGTAAAAAATTTGAAAATCATATTATAGGTGGATCATAAGCACACACCCTCTTTTATCCTTACATAGGTATTATAAAACAAAGTCGAGCCACGTCTGTCTGCCTGAACGCGATAAACTCAAAAACTACCGAACGGATTTTCGCACGATTTTCACCAATGGACGGAGTGATTCATGAGGAAACCATAATGAAATAAACACCACCGTGTTTATTTCATTAAGGTTTTGAGTAAATTGGCTGAAATATAACTATTATTGTTGAACATGTCGAAAAAAAGTCATACCAATTGTGAGCTTTACTGGCGTGAGCCGCGTAAACCGTAAGAGATACATGAAATTTATGTTCTACAGGATTATACATCTTAAAAACTTCATTAAAAAATCCGTAATAACATTTGTCTATCTTCTAAGGATGACCCACAGTATCAATTTTTATCGTTCAGAATTTGATAAAAATGTCATTGTCCTGTCCAATCCGTATCCGATGAAATATGTTATTTAAATTGGGCATTTAATTTAGATTAAACTATGTCTAAACATCATATCATTTAAATAAATACTTAAAAAAATATCACTGATTCAAAATTACGCGTAAGAAAATAATAATGGTTGACGTCGGCGCAGCACTAGACCAAGAGTTAATGACTTTTTCCTCGGCTATTAGGTATACGATCATCGCTTCGTTTCCGTTTAATCCCGGTAGTTCATTCCCGTGGGATATTTTCCGACATACACGCGGGCGAAGCCGCGGGCAAAAGCTAGTTCAAAATAATAGAGGGTTTAATAAAAGCGATCTACCAGGTTAGACTGAAAAATAAATATGCTGATATTTAGATGATTACGGTGTGCTACACTTATCGAATCTAAAACTCCGGAATCAAGATTGAGGCGTTTTAGAAGTATTAGAAGACCACTAAAGTGAAAAAAGAATCACTTTTGTTAACTTTGTAAAGTATTCTATTAAAATTTATGTACAACAATAGTTAATTGATTCAGGCGTGACTTTGAGGAAATCCATTATAAAATACAATAGACGACGTATATTTAGTAACTTAATCCTCACTTACTGCGCTCGATGCTTGACGTGTCCACACGTCGGGTCCGAGTTCGCAACAAGTCAATCGCCTTCCTGAGGATGCCTCGTTGAGAGGCTAAACATGTGTCGATTTCTTACAGGGTTCTTTATGACTCATTAAGAACAGTTACGCGGTTCTGTAAAACAATCCGAATAATTATGTTGATGCATCTTGAACCAATTTGAAAATTATTAATTGACGAGTAATTAACATTCCACCGGAATAGATTTTCCCCAAAACGGTTGGATGATCTTTTTTAATTAATTAAAATGGACGGCTAATCAATCTTGCTGACACAATTTTTGTTCCGTTCAAAATTGTTTCTTTATTCTTGTTTTTCATCGATACTATTTGCCACCATAAATCGCCATTGACACCATAAATGATTATATTCAAAGTTTTGGAAACGAAGAGAAAATAATGAATTTTTTGATCAGGGTTTTTGTTGTAGACTTTGTTTTTAATCTCTCATTAAATATTAGTCACAATCGCTTGCAATAAATGGCTTAAGCAGAATAGCTCTGTCTGAAGCAGTTTATCTTTTGATGGTTTCTCAGATAACAGGTTTTAAAACAAAGGAGTAAACATTATTTTTAAAGCCATGTAAACTGACTACGTTTAATACCTGCCTGTCTTAAAATAAAGTAGGAACTGTCGGGTAAATTATTAAACCCTACGTCAATCTGCCGTGATAAGTTGCATTTCATACAACTACCGTGCCACTAACTACACGTAGTCACTAACCACACGAAAAAGAAAAAGACCTCGCCCGCGTGGTAGATTACAACCCTCTCCAAGAGAGTAGGCCTGTGTCCCAGCAGTGGGAAAATTATAGTCTGAATATGCTTTATGCTTACACAACTGTCAAAGAATGACAGTTGTCGTCTTCTTTTCGTGCGGTTAGTGAGTAACCAGAGGGGCAATTCCCGTAATTTTTAAGAACTTTCGCATTCTAATCTCATTCGCAATGTGTCAAAAATACAATCGATCAACTAACATGTTTGACAAGTTTGACAGATTGCGACTTGAATGTAAACGTGTTTTAAAGCCGCCCATGGGCCTCTGAATAGTGACAGTTGTGATCCGAAGATACGGACAATTTAAGTTTGTAGTCTCTTCGTTTTTTGTAGTCTATTTGTTTTTTGTAGTCTATTTGTATATTTCTTTATTACCTCGTATCTTCCAAACGGCTCGATGGTTTTCGACAGTTAACGGTTTCGGTATAAGATATCGTTATATTCGTCTTAAAAACCCAAGTCTCCGTAGACAGGTGTTTGAAAAAAAACAAAATGGCGGATATTTGGCGCGAAACAGTAATACGTTAATTTTCATATATTTTATTTGCTGTGGCGGCTCGCTACATGCGAACGAGTCTACATCGCTACATGCGAACTACGCATGAAAGACCTGAGGTCACACAACATCCTGACGTCACACAAATCCTGCATCGCGCAATTAGAGATTACCGCGCAATGGACATTATATACAAGCTCCCGACTTCAACCTGTGGTCACTTGCCCGCCAGACATGACACCCGTCTGATCGGAGGATCCTCCCTTTTCTATGGTGGATGAGTGAACTTGACACCCTGTTCCTCATACTCCTAAATTGGTGAACCCGACTTGATGTGAACACGCAACCTTCTGATTGCCATCATTGTCCCAATTTTGGGCAAAGGCCTCCCTTCTCAGTTTCCTAGGCTATTTGAAAAAATTTAAAAAAATCTGAATGTATGTAGATTTATTTATAAAATAGGGACAATACGCTCTAACATCTTACTTAACAGTTGTATTGCAGTGCGCTCGTAAATCGCCATACCTATGTAAATGAGCTCTGAAGTAAAACACAGGTGTTATGCTAATGGAGCTTGAAACGAAAGCTTAGCTGCGAACTTAGGAATTATGAGGATTATTATGCTAAGCTCGTTTAGATAAAAGGTACTTGTACTCACATGGTTTGATGAAAAATGAGGATAATATGTAGGTAGGTAGGTCAATCGTCGTGGCCTGTTACACTGGTCACCCGCTTTTTATGCACAATATTGGGGGTCAATGTCAAGGTCAGAGAAATGACTACCAACTTAAATTTCCTGTTTATTCAAATCGCAACTGTTATTCTTTGACAGTTGTATGGAATGGCTATAACACGGCAAATTGACTTAGTGTGTTCATTTGATAAACAATGAATTCCCTGGCTGAATTTTGTAGGTACTTTATTAAATACCACTGACATGATACGATCATAAAAGACTTGTATGAAGCCCTATCTTGAGCCTGTATGGTGAAAAATACACGCATCTTCTTTCTTTTCAGAACAAATATAAAATACGAGTATACCTACCTACACAAATTCTAAGGTGCTAACCCTAATGGGGCAGAATCCATCAAGATTTTAGACTAGATGAATCTGCCCCACCAGTGGGGCGGCCTGGTGAGGCAAAGTGGAATGATTCGATAAATCGTCATCAGTGACAGTCAGTACAACAAAACCAACCGTTGGGTCTAGAAGCATAAAATTTTATATTATATATATAATATGTAACGAGGGTACGAAGTAAGTAGTAGGTACAAAGGTATAAAATTCAAAAGGGGTAAAAATAGGGGATGAAAGTTTGTATGGAAGTTCGTAATTTATTTTATTTACACATCTGTATAACTTGTAATTATAAATTATTGCGAGCTTTCCAGAATGATCCGTAATCAACAATTCGAATTGTTGGTTTCCTTTTTCTCATCGGTCATCGGCTCGCACTAATGAGTTTGATTCGCTTCATCATTAATTATGAGGATTGCACCGAAAGATAATTCCTCGTCAGTGTCTGTCTACATTTCAGAAATATTACAGCCCTAGGGTGTAAATTGGTTATTGTTTACCTATATGATACAGATGGCCGATGGGGCCGAAAGGTTCTGGAGTGACGACCGCATAGCGGAAGGCGTAGCGTTGGAAGGCCTCCCACAAGGTGGACTGATGACCTGTGAAGGCCGCAGGAATCCGCTGGATGAGGGAACCACAGAACCGGTCAAAGTGGCGGTGCTTGGGCGAGGCCTATGTCCAGCAGTGGACGTCCTTCGGCTGAAATGATGATACCTGCCTATCCAAGCTACGGGAAATTGACTGAAGAAAGAAACGTACAGGGCACGGTGAAAAGCTTTGGGGGAGATCTTCACACACCACCCACCTTCTGTCTTCCGTGTGTTCTTTGCACCCCTCATTAGGTTATAATACAATGTACCTTTTATACCTGCAACACCTTTTTAACATGTATTATGCAAATAAATTATTTGATTGGATTTGATTTGATCTTTACAGGTTTCCTGTGCCCAGGTACTGAGATAATTCTACAAATAAAAAAAACCTATGTTACCGCTAAATAAGTGAATGAGTTTTCTTTATAACCAAACAGAAAACAAAAAAAAAGATTATTACATTATAACATGAAATACATCGCATTAATTAAAATAACTTGTTTTCGTTAATTTCTGTTCAAAGAAACTTTGTTTTCGATATATGAACCTTTTTGTCACCACCCGTTCACTTCAAAACCAACTTAGTAATGCTGAAATGGACAGTTGAGTAAGTGGGGATGAAATACTCGTATATATTATCTGAGATTACGAATTCAAGAATTCAAGTATCAAATAAATTATTATTATATTTAAATTCTCTAGTTCTACATAGTTTTTTATTTAATTGTACCTACTTTTTTAAATTCTGACGTTAACAGGCTTTGTATGTTGTACACATAGTTAAGGAAGAGGGAGGTCTTCTGGTACAGGTATATCCATACTTAAAAGAAGGCCTCTACAACTTATTTGTTAAATACCTGATGATTATGAAATAAACTTTATTATTATTATTATTTATTTATTTATTTATTTATTAATAAAGGTACACCAACAGCTTCTGTATATAAAATATCGAATAAAGTAGTAATAAGTATTAGGCTTATACAGTTGCCAATAACAGGTGAACCAACATTCAAACATAATAGTGATAACTTAAGCTTAAAATAATGGACATAATATAAGTGGTAATAAACTATACAAAGAAATAACAAAAATTGCAATTATGCTTAATTATACAAAATATTATATTAAATTAACAATCATGAGTTCGAAATTAAATTAATGAGATCAAAAAATAAGAAAAAAATTAAAAAAAACGAATAACACTAATAAATAAAAGTTACAAAGAAGAAGGTTGCAAGATAATTGTATCTACGAGTATATACTAACACAGTTAATTCAATTAATATGAAGTAGTTATTATTATGAACAGAACATAATGTTCCTCCATCCAGGTTTTCAGTTACACTTATAAATATGTGAATTTATGTACATTAAAATACAAAAATCGTGTGGGGTTACCTCATAGTTAATTCATGATAAAACTATGTAAACCAAAGTGTAGAAAGTAATGTACCGTGGAGAGGAAATCCTGAAAGGGTGATATTTGAATTTGATTCGAACCTGTCGCCTTTGAGACGTCCTAAGGGCGGGTGGGGTCTTACACTTTTATGGGACGAAAGACTTGAGCATTTATTCGGGGATAGAAGACAGTAAATATTCAGTGTATGTAAGTCAATGTAGTTTTACATTCTTGGAACATTCTTATTTTGTACTTATTCGTCACTACTCTTTTAGTGACTTCAGAAAAAGCGTGCGTATCTAAAGACTGTTTCATCTCGTATAAAAACACACACATATAACATCATGCTTTGTTTCCCCGAAGGGTTGGGCAGTGGCACTTTAACGTCACATAAACCTTTAAAAGCCTCAGACCAAATAAAAAACCACGACAGAGCACTGCGAACAAATACAGTAAAGCAAGCCAAAACTACACCTCCGCTCTGTGCATACACGCTCACACTTACAACTTTTTACAATGATACTACAATCAAACTACACCACACAAAGTGCACATATGTTTACGAAACCGGCTTCACCGGCTGACAGCGGTATATCTTGATTTTTTATTTGGTCTGAGTTAAGAACATTCATTAGCATTGCAACTATTCCAACATTTGTTCGAAAACTCTTTGTATTTCTAAATAAATCGCACTACTAACAAAGTAAAAGGTTTTACTTGGCAAGTGATGAAAATATCAGTGGCCCATAAATATGAGATATCGCGGATCGTGCGACAGCAAAAGATAGTATCCAGCGTGATTTTATCACTTTTACACTTTATTGCACACTAAAAATAACTTCCGCGATGATAAAGTAACGAATGGTACGCTTTTTGGGACTAAAACTTAAAAATATCGATACTTGATTCTGGTTATCTCTTTTTCCTGAAAGAAGAACAAGAAGAGGCTGGTCAAATAAAGAATACATAATGAACAATGGAATGCCGCTCCATTACATTCAAGATTGAGACAATGAGAGTGCTGAATTAGTTCAACGTGTTATAGATTCAACTGTTTTACGAAAAAAAGACACGTAACAAACTAAAAACAATACTGAACATTTTTTTAGTTCATTGATCCCAGTCTGAGCCCTTACTATAAACCACCTCGCACACTATGCGACATGCCACTGCAACAGCTCGACGACAAGACGCTGACCTGTCGCATGCGACTATCATCGGGTATGCGCGTGCAACGTGCGTCTATACGATATAAGTAGCGAGAGCGTGCGACTTCCGTAGACTTTTTTTTTATGGTGGGAAATTATCAAATTACTTCTCCCGCTCTGGGCGGAGCGGGAGGGCGTGTCAGACTCTTACTGACTAAACCCCACCCGTGTTCCTTCAGAGTTGCTTTTACGTTGCCAGTGGCCACGGTATCCCTTTCCGACTTTCCTGCGATTTCGGACTTCCCTAGCCTGTTGTTGCGATTGTGCAACTCAACTCAAGTGTGCGGCTTTGAACAAAATATATGAAAATTGTCGGCCGCAGCCTCTCGTTGCGTCTAGTTATCGAACTGTCGCATAGAGTGCGATATGTCTAAGAACTAGTAACATTTATACACATACATAAACTCACGCCTTCTTCCAATGGGGTTAGGTAGAAACTATAGAACTCCTGCTACGCTCCTTAAATACTCCTTTATCTCCTCCTCTTTTTTCCTTTTTTTCATATTAATATTTTTCTTTCCAATATCCATTGTCAAACACGTCTTGGTTTCAATATTCTTTCTACCAAAGAGCATTTACGTCACACTTTTCCAACAACATGGTGTTGTTGGAAAAGTCTGTAACAACTATTAAGACGCCAGCGAATCATTGTCCAAGAATCCAAGTCCAATCATAATCAAGAACAAAGTGATCAAACAACTATCAAAACTTAAGTCATCTTTAACATCTAAGGCCTTAAACTGAAATCTGTTACCGAGAACCGATTATCCCTTCGACCTTAACAAACTTATCACTTACAAGTGCTCTACGGATGCTTTTGTGGTGGTAAATAGGCTCGGAAGCTTGGGCCACGAAAATACCTCTTTATAGGACGTTTTTCGCTACTAGATGCGTCAGTTACAAAATTATCAGTTATATATCATCATCGGCATTTCAGCCGAAAGACGTCCACTGCTGGACATAGGCCTCCCCCAAGCACCGCCACTTCGGCCGGTTCTGTGTTTCCTGCATCCAGCGGATTCCTGCAGTCTTCATCGCTCTGCGTAGATACAGTCAATTAAAATCCTATGTTTCACATGCTCGCCTGTTCTCTGTGCTTCAAAAACTGCAATCAAATGCGACAATCTGTCACTTCTGCACTGCCACCAACGATGCCGTGGTTGTAGCGAAGTTTTGAGCCTCCAGAATTTGAAAAACTGTCATGCCACCGACACGAAGAAGAATATTCAAATCCTTCAAAACACGTTATTTCCACACATATCTGTTTTTAAACAAATATCAACTTAATTATTGTGTAAATTAAGTTGATTTCAGAATTACTATACACCATTAGACAAATAACGGTTTTCATCCTTTCGTTATTTTGATATGAACAGTCATGTAATAAACTCCATTGTTCATTCATTTCATTTCATTTATTTGCATATCATAATGTGTATAAAAGATGTTACATGCGGCTTAAAGCTAAAGTACAGTTATGGACTCTGTTAGGGCACAGCAACATAAGTATTAACTTACAATTAAAATTATTAAGTATTAATTTAAATTGTTCCAGTATGAACACAAAGCAATGTAATCTATTTACCATTTACATTAATAAAATAACTCTCAAGTGCAGTAATGTCAACAGTATTATACAATTGTCTAATGCTATAATAAATAGAGTATGGGTAAACTTTTGAAAAAAAACAAATGAATTTGTTCCAAACTCATTTTGTTTTTTTTTTGCTACTTCACGACGGTTTCTAGAAGTGCTTAGTGTAAACGCTATGAGCATTAATTTCGTGGCCATCGGGTAAGGCCGTGTTTACACTATCAGAGTGAATAAGAGCGGTGGACGTTGACGGATGGTGTTTGTACTCACGACGAGGGCCCCTGTGGTTCTGCGTAAACAACAGGTTTATTTATTTGCAAAGTTTTCTGAGTATTATAGTGGTGGCGGAAGTTTTGGGACTTGGTTTTTCCGAGTACTGTCCGTGTTGAGCTTATTATCTACTTATGTTACGGATTACATTGTTGACTGTAAGTGGCTTTCTCTATTTTTATCTAGTATTGAACAGTTCTGTGTTTGTTTTTGAGATCTCGTATGTTCATAGTGTTCTTGTATTAGTATAATCAGCCTATAATGTTCCCACTGCTGGGACACAGGCCTCCTCTCCGTGAGAGGGAGTTGGCCGTTATCCACCACGCGGGCCTAATGCCGGTTGGTAGACGTCACATGTCTTCGAATTTTTGGTTCTAGGACATGCTGGTTTCCTCACGATGTTTTCTTGAAAACAGACGTGATGAAATAATTTACACAAAGTCAATTTACTCCTGTCAGGGTTCAAAGCTACGACCTACAACTCGTAAGTCGCGGCCGTTACCAGTGGGCCACCACTGCTATGTATACCTCTTGCTTAGTGATATATGAACCATAAATAATTCTTGGCATGAAATAGTATTAACAGATTTTGTTTCCGAATTTGTCATCTCATTATTCTTATCATATTATTATAGGTTTCTTTTTTTATAATCATATATATATTTTTAAGTTTATGAATCACAAACAATATAAATTTCTTCATACGCCTATCCTACATAGTTATTTTTTTAACAGTAACAATAACGTGAAAATGTTTACATCAGCAACAGTCATAAATCGTAGCAAATGGTTTTACACCCGTTTTATCACTAAACCCGAGTGTTTGTGATTTTTAGTGCAAACCTTTATGGGCTAGACTGAAACTATTTGGCTTGTAAGTAATAAAATAAATCGAAAGCTTTTTGTGGATTAGTAAAAAAAAACTTTGAAATATTTCTTCAGATTTAGTTATTTCGATATAAATTGTTATTTTATACAATTAAGTTCTTTGTAACTTTGTTTGTGTTGAACGAAATTGAGGATTGAATGGAACATTTGTGCAGCATTGTTTGCTGCCTAAAGGCTCGTGCAGATCAGCGCGACGCGACGGCGCGACGCGACTCGAACAATACAATTTCTAAGAAAACTTCACGGTATAACAATAACCGGTGTCGCGTCGCGCTGTCGCGTCGCGCTTGTCTGAACGAAGCTTTACTCGTAAATCCTAACTACTATTATAAATGCAAAAGTGAGTTTTTTTGTATGTTTGTTTATTACGTTGTCACGCTATAACAGCTGAATCGATTTGAATAAAATTTGGCACATAAGTAGACCATGACCTGGGTTAGGACATAGGATACTTTTAATCCCGATATTCCCACGGGATCGAGATTTATGCGGGTGAAACCGCAGGGCGCAGCTAGTATGTAATAAAACAAATCTAAAGTTAAAGTTTTTATAATATGTGCTCGGTTTTTCAAGTGGAATTTCTCTGCTATAGCATGGTTTTAAGCCTGATATTTACAGCATAGATACGTTTTATCTATTCCGTAGTGACAATAGAAATGTATTGTTACTAAAGCAGTGGTTTCCTAGAAGAGAGGTGGCCGCTACATAACGGCCGCAGTGACAGCTGTCATGAAAATGATGTCAGCGGCGTTTGACATTACGGTGTCAAAAACGCTCTCTAGGTAAACACACCAACTTACTTTCATAAATAACCTTTCAGTGACGTTATTCGCCGGTAAAATGCAGACGCTATGTGGCGGTCACCGCTTTTCTAGGTAACCGAAGCTTAACCGGGGACGCGGCCATTATTTGGGATTTATAATAATTAACCTTTATTTCAGACACACAGTCCATACATTTTTACAAAGTGGGCGTTTGTAGGGTTGTTAGTAGTACACAATTTTTTTTTTATAAAGTAACGAGCGAGCCTTACAGTAGTAGCATAATGATGAGTAACATCTGACATCTTGGCTGAACTGTCAGCCTGGTACCAGGTACCCATTTTCCCATTTTCCGAGAGGTTGGTCAGTACCAACCTCTCGGAAAATGGGTTGGTACCATCTAAGAGACAACTCTAGCACCGCGCGCGCTCATTGGTCAGATCAAATAACGCGCGCTTTTCCGGCTTCCTGTTACACACTTCCGTCCCTTTTCACGGAATCACTCCCACATATTGCAGGAAAGTGAGACAAAAGATGCTACACATCAAAAATGTGTTAGTAAACTAAACAACTTACTCAATAATTACTTAGTGTATTTCCTATTCATGTGTAGGTGTTGCATCTGCCCAATATACAGTAAAGGTACCATGAATGTGGCACGTGAACGTTCTGAGGACAGTGTTGGTGCTATCACGGATCCTGCTCATCATCGATGTGGTTCTTTTCCTTATGATGGCGGAGAAATCATCAATTTATAACTACTGAATACCTAAATCCTAAATATCTTTAGGGGAGGTACAAATGTGATTGTACTTCGTGTTTTCTGGATAATATTGTTAAGGCAACTCCAGCAGAGCATAAATTAGGTTAGTGCCGTTCGTTAGCACATTCTGTGTTAAGTAATAGTTAGGTATTAGGTAATGAAGCAATCTGTCTATGCCGTAAGTTTGTGTTCTTGGTAACGCTTCTAGTTATTGTTTTGTGTCTAGAAATAGTTCTAACTCTGCAATGATAAATGATTGTTCTGTTATGTAGGTTTGTCAATCATATTTTTAAAACTAGACGTGGAATTTTATAGTGAATAGTTTAACAATAAATGAATATTGAGGACGCATTGATGCATAATGTGATATAAATTAGAAGAATAGTATAATATGTATAATATAACATGTATAAATAATGATAATTAATATAATATAATGTAAACTGTGTAACTGTAATATTGAGTATGTATAGGTATATTTTATTTTTTTAGTTATAACAATTTAAATTGCAATGTCTTAACAGGCAACTAAGTTCTAAGAACCTACCTATTGTTAATATCTTCAAAATTCTGTACACTTATTCGCAATAAAGAATTTGAATGGATTTAATGTTTGTTTGTTGAGGTATTCATTTTATTTTTCAGTGTTGTTGAAATATAAAATCGCTGCAGTTTGTAGACTAATTTCAAGATTTTATGTTGTTGTTATTTTTGTTGGCGACGCTACCCGGCTGCGCCGCCATGGCGTCCCAGTGTGTTACCACTCAAAACTCAAGCGTTACTTATGACTCGTTTAAAGCCTTTTGATTGGTTGAAACTAGTTTTAAGTAATGCTTGAGTCATGAGTGAGGTTCTGTAATACGGGCCTAAGTTACTGATAAGATTCCCTTTATTCAAAACCCCGCTGTAGCCTTTTTATAAATATTCTGGATTAAATACAGAAAAACGGAAAATGTTTCAATATTATTTACTACTTGCACCCCGCGGTTTCACCCTCATAAATTTTGGCTACTTCCCATTTGGTAAACTTCCCATTTCGTAAACCTCAAACTGTACCTACTAAAAAGTTGCGTTTGGTAAACATTTCGTTACTTCATACATTTAATCCCATTTGGTAAACTTTGTTAGTATTGTTATTTTTGTACGGTACAGTCAGTGTCAAATTAGTATTAAATTAGAGATGTATATATTTTTAAATGCTTCAGTCTTGAGATAGTATCTCGACCATCAAAAAGAATGGCTGATCAAGAAGAAGTAAAAAAAACGTATTAAAGTCTGTAAAAATACCACGATGCTACTAAAAATACCACGTGCTTTTCCCGCAAAAGAAGCACCGAGCGGGTTCTCAGGTAGGGATTTATTGTCCTTACCATCGTTTTAAACAAAAGGTGTGAATGAGATAGACATAAGTAAGTATACGTAAATTATATCTATTACCGGGTTTAACTTATCAGTTCACTCGTTTTATGCATAGTGCAAGGTCGTTGCAATGTCGGGTGAGGGATCTTCTAGTGGTGCAGTGAATTTAAAAATTATTAATAGTACACGAGGCGGTGAAATTTTATTACGCGCTGGGCATCAATATTATAAACAGAAAAATAATAAGGACTCAAGTTGGTGGCGCTGTGTTAATAGAAAAGATGGATGTTCAGCAAGTGTAACTTTGAATTCAAATCGAAGCCATGTATTAAGAGAAAATGCTCACTGCAGTTCTTGTATTCCGAATTTTGAAAAAAATGAAGTGAAAGTAGCCATCGAAAAATGTTAACAAACTATATGTGAAGATCTGAAGCCGATTCCAGCTACATACAGGAAATGTACTAAAAAGCTGAAAGATAATGGTTATGAAATTATTAAAGAATTACCAAATTTTGACAAAGTTAAAAGCACATTGTATAGACACAGAAATAGACAACTAGGAATCACAAAATCTCAGCACTCTAACTCTACAGAAATCGTGATTCCTGACCGTTTTAAAGACAATTTATTGTTTGATGAGATTGACGGTGAAAATAGAATGATTGTGTTTGGTTCAAAGAGTGCAATTGCACATTTAAATGACGTCCGTCACTACTTTGCGGACGGAACGTTCAAATGTTGTGCAAAGCCGTTTCTTCAACTATACGTTGTACACGGAGACATAGGAAGTACAGAAACTGGGACAAATATTTTACCATTTTTTTATGCAGTGTTGACAAACAAAGAAGAAACTACATATGAAAGACTGTTTTACAAACTAAAATTTCATTTACCAGAGTGGACAGCCGATATTATTACCTTGGATTTCGAAAAAGCTCCAATAAATGCAATTAAAAAGACATTTCCAAACATAATTGTTAAGGGGTGTTTTGTTCACTTTGGCAGAGCGCTATTAAGAAAGGCAAAATCTCTTGGCTTATTACAACATGAAGAATCTCACTATCACGTCAAACTATGTATGGCTCTGGCACATTTACCAAAAGAAGACATAAACGATGGATGGCTATACGTTATGAGTCAAAGGTAAATTAATTTTGCAGTATTGAAATGAACGCGTTTAGTTCTGGATATTTCTTCTACCGCCATTTTCTACAGCCATTTTTATGCGTTAGAAACTAGGTAATATATGGTTTTTCGTATCATAATCTTCAACGAATTAATTCTGTTACAGTTTTGAAGAAAAAGCTATAACTGAATTCAATGATTACTTTGTGGATCAGTGGTTGGAAAATGAAGATATGATGAATATTTGGTGCTGCTACGCACAAAGACACCGCACTACAAACCTCATGGAATCTTGGAATTGGAGTTTCAATAGTGAAATTGGAAAAAGGCCATCAATTCTTTTATTTTTCGAAACGATATCAGGCAATATTAAACATTATGAAAATCTTCTGAAAAGGTACATATTTTTGTTTCAATGACCTGTATTTTTAGGCGACACATATGATAAAAATTATACATTATTACTTTAATTAATCATAACAATTTTTTACAGCTTTTATAATAATGGAGAAAGTATATCAAAACGAAGAAAAAAATCTATCCAAAATGATATACGAATTAACAATATTCTCGGCGATTACAAAAGTGGAAAAATATCATTGGAAAATTGTTTGAACGAATTATCAAGAATTGCTTGTATCACTTTATAATTTATTTATTGATTTTTAACTTTGTAGTGTAGGTAGTAAATTTTTTATGTTATTGTACCAAATCTGTGATTATTATTTGTTTTTATATTTAAAAGTTGATTTTGCATGTATTTTTTATGTTATTGTACCAAATCTGTGATTATTATTGTTTTTATATTTTATAGTTGATTTAGTATGTATTTTTTTACGTTAACGTACCAAATCAGTGACTGTTTATTTTTATATTTTATAAGTAGTTGATTTCGTATGTATTTTTTTATGTTAATGTACATTAACATAAAAAGATAGTACCAAATCTGTGATTATTGTTTTTTTATATAAGTTGATTTCGCATCTAGATTGACTTATGTTATTAAAAAAATAAAACTTGTCATCGAAATAGTCAAATCGAACTGTGATTTTTCTTAAATTTTTTGAAAGTTATTTGTACACCCCACTTTTTATTTCTGTTTTTAAATATCAATATGTGTAAATGGCATACGTACACATAATCCGACTATTGTACCTGTGATTAAAAATATTTAACAAAATAAATGACAATGTTATCATTAGTTTCGTTTTTCTTTTTTTACTTGACTGTACCCATTTCATCTGAAAGTTTACCAAATGGGATATAACACAAAAAATTATTGAAATGTTTTCGAAATGGGACTAAATGTATGAAATGTATAATGTTTACCAAACGCAACTTTTTAGTAGGTACAGTTTGAGGTTTACGAAATGGGAAGTTTACCAAATGGGAAGTAGCCTAAATTTTGATCACGTCGGAATATCGGGATAAAAAGTATCCTATGTCCTAACCTAGGTCATGGTCTACCCATGTGCCAAATCCATTTAGCCCATTTAGCCGTTTTAGCGTGAAAGCGTAACAAACAGACATATAAACAAAAACACTAATACTATTAGTTAGGATAGTTAAGATGTTTTTGAACACGAACGACACCAAATTGATATTAAGCAGAACAAACATACAGAATCTAACTTAAATTAATGTCTCAGTATCATTAAGCTCCATCAACATCCAAGTTCACTAATTACCTACAGTTACTAGTCCCTAATACTCTCGTCAAAACTTTGTGGACTTTGAAAATTATTAGTCTAGACAAAAATAAAAGTTACAAAAGTTTCTTTAAGAGTTTCTACAACTCAACACAAACTCAGACAAAGTCTATAAAAGTTTATGAACGAGAGTTGTATTTGAGATAAAACTGACAGAATGTAGGTATTTATAACCGTTTCAGTAAACATAGAAAAACTAACAGAGCATTGAACTTTTTAAATAAGTGATTCCTGAAGTTATTTTTTTTTTTCTTTAATTGCCAACCAACAATTGTATTAAAATAATATTTTAATTAAATCCAAGTGGAAAAACACTATATCATGTGCAGTATACCATAAAATTAAAAACAGGTTGACCTCGAATGATACTCTAAATAGTTAAACACTGCGCGCGCTCTGCCCTCTATCTAGAAAATGGTTCAAGATATAAAAAAATGTTTACACGAAAGTTTTAGAGGATTTAATCTTCTACAATATTTTAATAAATACAAATGGCATAAAACCCATAGGACACGAGATATTTGCAATCAATGTGTAAAAAAGAGATTTTTTGACCTTTGACCTTGGAATATCTGTAGTCGCGGACACCCTACGATAAGTAGGTTTTGAAACAAGTTTTAGAGTGCCAAAATAAAGTTTTAAACAAGTTTATAGCTGACTATGTCTCATTCCGAGATACTTGCCGTTATTTGACTAATATTCTTGGACTAAGTAGGAAAAAAAAAAAAGTTGTTTTAGAAGACAGTAGACGACTATTGGCTGTTCAATTAACTTCAGGAGCTTTCATAAACACGAGTTTATGTTGCGAAGAAACTACCTACAACAATTAAACAATGGACATTAAAACTTGTTCCGCGTAGGTAAACATTGATTTATATCAAAAACGTTTTTAATCTCAAGGTTGCTAATTAAGCACACTTTTAGTAAAGCCATCCACCAAGTAAACACAACACGATTAAAATCAAACCAAATAACGCCAAACTTCTAAATACAACTAGAGAAATTAATGAAAGTTTTCCGACAAATGTTCCTCTAAATATGCAGAAGTGTTACACTTAATTAATGAAGGGTCCATGGCTTGTATAAAACCATTAATATCTTGGCTACAAAAAACAATAGGTAGGTGCAGAAGGTCTGCTTCTAAACGAGCGAAAACGTACACACACAGACACGCATTTACAAACTGTGAGTGCAAGAGTACTCGTTTGGATTTGTTTGAGATTACCGTAAGTACGCTTCTATGTGCACCTGTTTTCGGTCATTGTATAGAGCACGACTTCTGTCCCTATTTACTATGTGGCCACAAGTAAAGCAAAGCAGTGTGGCACTAATGGCTCAGCTCTAATGTCCACACAATCTGTCAATGTCATGTCTTTGGCCGCTTTTTCTAGCACTTATGTACGAAACTCTCAGTTCTATTCACTTTATTACAATGTTTTCCCCTTTTTATGTGCTATGATGACCGGATGGATGGGTTTTTAATTAGGTGACTGGCTTTTGGGAGTTAATATGTTGTTGAATCGTTGGTAGCGATTTGAGAGTACAGGTACTGCTAAAATGTTAAAACACAGTTTGTTTTAAAATTCTTCGCAATGAGCTATCATGTTCTCAATTCACAATTTTTGCCTCGTTTAGCGGTGATAGTTTTCCTTTTAATTTGGTTAAATATACAACTGCCGTGAATTTTTTTACATATCCAAAACTAACCATCTATCTGACAGGGGGGGAGACGTTTGACTCTAACAAATTTTTTCACTTTAAAGCTTTTATTATTTCGCACTTTAACCAAAAATATTTCACACACTTACAATTTTTTTGAACGACCTTTCCAACCATACCCCACACCATGGGATAGACGAGAAAAGAAATCATCCCTACTTTAAATGTAGGGGTGGCACCCTAAAAAAATAATTCATGATTTTATTTTACCACTTTGTCGCCGTTTTTAATGCATTCTCTCATGCCAAATTACAGCTTTCTAGTACTAAGAGTCTCAGAGCTAAGCCGCGGATAGACTGACAGACAAACAGACAGACATGACGAAACTATAAGGGTTCCTTGTTGACTACGGCACCCTAAAAATTTATACGATAAACACAGGCTTAAAACTGTTAAACAACTCAAAACTTCAATACTTACTTGTATTTTAAAGGGGTTGTTAACAAACCGCGTGAGTACAAATTTATGTAAATTAATAATGTAATTAAGCGGTGTTCATAATGAGCCAGGAATGACACAAGCACGAACAAGAGAATTACACGACCCGTTATTAATAATGGTCATTGTTATGAAGAGAATAACTTTGAATTTGTCCGCGAACGGTCATTGTAAATTTAATGCTTATTACAATATTCGCCAAAGGCCGAAATATGTGAGCCTTTTTACATCATTAATTATTATTGTACCTAATTGTGAGCTTATTACAAAATTAATTTAATGATAGCAGTTATCTATATGTACATATTATAAATTAAAGTCGCTTTTCGTGTTTGTCTGTATGACCGGGTTGTTCTTCTAAATCACGCAACAGATTTCGATGGGGTTTTCACTATCGTTTAGACAATTTATTCCGGAAGGTTTATGTGTATAATACGTTAATATTAAAGTAACATAATTTACCTAAGAAATCTCGATGTTTTGCCAAGTCGTAAAAACCGTGCGAAGCAGAAGCGGGTCGCTAGTTCTTGAATAATTATTTCAGGATTGTGTGAAGAATGATAAGGCCAATTAAACAGTCAAATTACAGCTAATAGAGTACCAGGGAAGAAGAAGTCGTGACGAAGAAACTGAAAACAAACATGGATTATGATCAAGAAGATTATAAGCACGTCTCCTCAAAGACTAAACCTAAGTAAAGACCCTAACAAAGAAAGGAATCGGATTTTGGTTTTGAACTGACTGCCTAAAAAGAGGGTGGAAAGCTGGATGCTGAACTTATTCTTAAAGTACAGCAGACCTCTTGACTTATACATAAGTCCCGTTTTACGACCAACGAGAATTTCCATCCAATTCCATACTCGGATTATAATATTTTATACCTCACGATCTATAACCGAACGGTTATATTGATGAGATGCTTAAAAAGTTTAATTTCGTCAGGATACGTTCCGTTCGTGAAACTTTTAATAGAGCTTTTCAATGCAGACGCAAGTTTAAGCCAATTTTAATTGCACGCCACCGAGGGTAGTTTGTCACTGATATACGTCGACTGGAAAAAAAATGAGAATAATCTATCTATCTATACACCGTGACATTTAAGTCGTCTTACATAGAAAAGCAGCCCACTTCATGTACCAAATACTACTAAATATTCATAAAAAAAAAAAATATAGTGTCAATTTTTTAATTGCTCCTAGAAGTATTTTATCGTCGGGTGCATTGAGTGGCCCTTTGTAAGATGACTAAAATGTGACGGTGTACATATTTTTTTTTAATGAATTTTTTGTAGTCATTTGATACATGAAGTGGGGTGCTTTTGTAAGTCGACTAAAATGTCACGGTGTATACAACGTGTTCCATTTGAAATCCCATAACTCTACGTTATTAATGAGACCATGTCAAATAATCAACTGTCTTATTAATTACATTTTAAATATATATTTTTTCGTTTTCACTTCTATTTATGTAAAACATCCATGTGAAATAAAAAAATACATTTAATTCAGACTATTTTTGTTCATTAAAAAAAAATGGCAACGTCACATTTTCTTAGCTTTAAATTGAAAGCGATTTACTCGTACTTATCAATAAAATTTAGATACACACATCGAGAGAGTAGTGTTATGTTATCTTCGAAACTATCTATTTTTGAAACACTTTTTCTAATGCTTTTTGTATTATTTTTACTTAAAAGCATATAATTAGAGTTACGGGACATCAAAAGGAACACGTAGTATAAAAAAATCTGTTGGCATGCGTTAGTCTCGCTAAAACTCAAAAATGGCTTGACCGATTGTGATGAAAGTTTGGTAAATTGTTGTGTCCGCGGCCGAGAAACTTCCATACAAAACACAAAAAAAAAAAAAAGCATTGCAACGCATGACGGGCATTAGCTAATAGCTTGGTTAGGTATCGAGTTCGAACCCAAGCCACGCACCTCTGACTTTTCGGATTCATGTGCGTATGGTATAATTATCACTTGCTTTTCTTGTTTTTTAAGTGTTTGTTTTTTTTTTTTTAAATTACATTTTAGAAGCATGCATGAGAGATATTTCTCGACGGCATAATGAAGCCAACTCAGAGGCCCATGGGCGGCTTTAAAACTCTGACACCAGGTTAGTCACTAACCACATGAAAAGAAGAAGATGAAGCTAGTAGCTAATATAAATGCACTGCTGATGTTGGTCCCGTGGAGAAGATGGTTCAATTTGATGGTCCACTCCTATAAATTTATGATCACACATGTCTGATACACGCAGAGGAGCTCGTGGCTAAGTAATAACTGCCTTTCCCAACTATGTTGGGGTCATCTTTCAGTCTAACCGGATGCAGCTGAATACCAGTATTTTATATGCACTGCCTATCTGACCTCCACAAACCAGTAACTGGGTAATACGAAACCCCTTGGTGAGACTGGTTGTCAGTTATCGGGCTACTGACCCGTAACGACTGTCAAAGATCCACGAATAACAGCCGGGACTAACAGGTTAGAGTGCTTTCCGAGGCACGGAGGAGTCTCAGTATTTAAAGATGGTCACACACCCATAGACCAAACCCAGCAAGCGTAGTTTAACCTAATGGATCGACCCGTGCGGCTGTTATGACTTAGCCACGAGCTCCTCCTCTTACAAAGTTTTAAGTTTTTTCTTTATGTTGCCCTCAATAACAATAAACCGTTCTAATCTATAAACTTATTTTCATCCTCATTATCTTTTTCTATCATCCAATTCTAAGTCAAGCTGTTTTATATTATACTAGCTTTTTCCTTTAAAAAAGCTAGTATAATAAAAAAAGTCGGAAATTATCCCATGGAAACGTACTACCAGGATAAAAAGTATCCTATGTGTTAATCCAGGTTATAAACTATCTGTCCGCTTCATCCAAATTCTAAGTAGCGTAACATAATGATTGAATACTATCGTGAATTCATGCATGCCTAGTACTTTTTGTTAGGTTACTGCTCAGAAATAGTTAACAACGTGTAATGAATGATTGAAATACTATCTTGAATTCATGCAAAGCCTAGTACTTTTTGTGCCAAGTTACAAGTTTATTATTATTAACTCAAGGAATCACGTCGTCCCATACAAACTTTGCCCCCCTTTTACACCCCCTTAGGGGCAGAATTTCAGAAAATCCTTTTTTATCGGAAGCCTGCGTCATACAAAGAACACACCCTTCAAGTTTCAGGTCTCTACGACCAGCGGTTTAGGCTGTGTGTTGATCCGTCAGTCAGTCAGTCATTCAGGACAAAGCATTTTATATGTATGACAATCTTTACAATACCTTTTCCATGTGCTTTTGTTTAAATATCTACCATTAAAACGACAAAGCGACCCAATAATTTATGTCATTTTGTAGCTACATATTTAAAATTACCTTTTATGATGCATTATTATAGTGCTGATTGATATGTGGTGAAAGGGAATAATTTAATAACCGTTCCATCAAAATATTGTTGAAATACGAACCGAATATACGTACACGTAGGTATGTTACAGTAAAACTTAGAATTCGATACTTTATAATTAAAGTCTGTTCCAAAAATATACTGATGAAGATGTAAACAAATGGATCACAAAACGGAAGTGCCTGTGGATAGCAATTTGTGATGCTACTCATAAATTGAGTGCTTTGATTTGATTTTTGAAAACATATGAGATTAATTTATAACCTCAATCTTTGTCGATGATTTTTCAATTACAATTTAATAATGTTATCCTACCTTTATATTAGAAATGCGAAAGTGAGTTTGTTTGTTTGTTACGCTTTCACGCTAAAATGACTGAACGGATTTGGATGAAATTTGGTACACGGGTAGACTATGACCTGGATTAGGAAATATTTTTATCCCGTTATTACGTTTCCGTGGGATAATTTCCGACATGCACAAATGATAGTTGAAACAATAATTGTTGGAAAAAGTTGTGAGATATTATATATAAGTTTGGCCTAGCTGTGCTAGCATAGACAAAGAGATAATTATATTTAAAAAATAACCGATAATATTTGAAGTGGCACCACAGCTTTTGTTACTTAGCAAAACATGGGAGGAAATATTTCAATTTAAAAAGATTATTATTTTTATTCAAGTATATATGAATATATATTGGGGAGATATTTATGTTGCCAGTTTTGGAAATATGATGTTAATTGGGTTATGCTTATTGTAAGAATTGATATGATTTCACTACATAGTATTTTTAGAATATACAATATTAAAACTGTATTTAAAGTGTATTGAATAATAACTAGACTGTAATGAACATGATATTTAATTTCATTTTCAAATCAATCTTAAAAGTATCTAATGGCAGCACCTTCTTTATCTTTCATAATCATTGCCCGTCATTGTCATGCATTTGACGTATGTGATTTAAGCTTTGCACAGACCTATAACTAACATAGAGAGAAGCATTCAAAGACAATGCAACGCAACGAAATATTTTCTTTTTCTTTTTTCTATACGAAACATCCTGTGTGTTAGAAAGAGTATGCTTTAGCACAATAATTATGCCTTTAGTTATTTTTTGACGTGGACACTAGACGATTCCTAAAATATGCGAGCAAGAATAAAAACTTAAAACAAACAGAACTTAATACCCGAATGAAAGCCTCCAGGCATAAAGGGCGTACCCGCTTACATATAGCTTGTAACTCGAAGTCACAAATGATAATCTAGGACCATCGAAGTAAAAATAAATAAACAGTTAACTACTAATAACAATAACAAAAGCCATGGTCAGTCGCAAGCGCTATTTTTACTAACAAAATGGATCCGAAAATAAATAAATAAAATAATATTAATAAGTCATATTTTTAGAATGGTCTCCTAAAACCCTCTACTTTGACGTATTTAAAACTTTTTTCACGACTTTACGTATTGGGTTCTAAATCCCGCCATGTTGATATTTGTGAAACGTCACCTTTCACCTATTGGATAAGGAATTTCCTTCAAAATCCTTCGGATTGCGATTGAAAGTGAAGTGCGTTTCGCTGGGAGGTCACCTCAAACCTAACGACATGTAAATCATTAAAATGACAGCCAAACGTCGGGATGCAACGAGAGAATAAATAATCTTACATACAAAGGGCATAACTAAATATGTATCATACAAATACATAACCTTTCTTATCAGTCGGGTCTGTCTTTGACGACTTGTTGTACAAAAATATCATTGCCTGTTTCTGGTTATCTTTTTAGCATTTTTAAGTGAAGTCCCCTATCATGAACGATGGTTCATCGCATTACAGTTTACCTGGGCTACAATAATAATACCTATAACTCATATCTCGGACCACTCTGACTTTGCCTGGTTTCCAGCAGAGATCCAACGTTCTATAAATTGGGACATAGCAAATGCATCATTTGGGAAAGTCGTTAGATTTGAGTGAAATTCAATCTGCTGAAAGACAGTGGGTTACTCTGCAATCGACAGGTTTGAGTTGATTTTTTGAAGTCATCAGATTTCATATTTATATTTCTATGAGATTTGAGAAGGGTCATTATGGACATAATGACCACAAAGTTTTACGGCGAACAAAAATATATGTAAAGGGTTATGAAACACTATTAAAACTTCATAATACATTTTGTTTCATTTGTATTCATTTCTGGGCCAATCTTGTATGGGACCGTTATCCATCTTCTTTGAAACTTTCTAAATACAGATGAATGTGTTACTAATTCCTTTTATTTAGTAATTGCGTAAGAAATTAACCTAAACAGGGTTTTTACACTTCCATCATGGCATCAGTTACTTTTGAAACAGACATTAGGTATAGCCTTCAGCTATTCTTTGTTTTCTCGATGTCTGTTTTTTGGCTCCAAATGATGTGTTTATAACGACTGGCAATTGAGACTTAGTAAACATCAAGTTTCTGTTGTATTGGCGCTGTGTAAGCAAACAACCAGTATCGCTGTCTGTTTATCTATACTTTTTAGGGTTCTGGACCCGAAGGGTACCAAACGTAACCCTATTACTAAGCCTCCGCTGTCCGTCTGTCAGCGGGCTGTATCTCATAAACCCTAATAGGTAGACAGTTGAAATTTTCACAGATTGTGTATTTCTATTACCGCTACAGTTTAGTTAAGTTGCAAATAAAAGGGTGTCCCTATAAAAGAAACGTGATTTTGTTTTACTAGTGCAAAAAACGTAGTGTTAAAAATATTGTACGGTGGTACGGCCAATTTTTTTCAACTTACCTATTATAAGTTAGTAACGTTAGTTTCCGTAGAGGTTACTATGCAAAAGCTATGCTTAACTAAGTATGTTACGTTCCTATCAGGAACAGTTAGTTTAGTTATCAGTTTAAATTCTAGAAGATCCGTTATATTCTTATAAAAAATAAGAAACGTGTTTAAAAACATATGTAGTTTTAAATATTGTACAATTTTACCGTCACGACACATGCAAGCAAAGTGTATAGAATGACATTCGATAACGTAAAACGTCATGTCGATATCGTTGACGGAGTGTTACGTAAATGCATATAATTCATTTGACTGAGATTCGGTATTATTTAGAGTAGGTACACTTGGACCAATATGTTATTACACAGTATAATGTAGAAACCTCTAACACTTGCAGATAAAATACACATTACTAGCCATTTTACGCTACAACAGATTCTGGTATTCAAAAGTAGGTACACATTTGCCTTATGTTGAGTTGTGAGCGTGACAATGACATGACCGCAATGTCCTCCTGCCCTTACTGCAGGAACCCGTGACGTCACGGCTTTAATAAAAACAGCGAACTTAGATTATCTTGTAGAATATTTTGTTCCGTAGACAGGTACTGTAGCAACTTTTACATAGACTCCGGGAAGTGTTAGTTGTAAACTGTTTTGTTTATATTGGATACAGAACGATTATTTTTAGTATATTTAAAATCGTACTTACCCTGAAATATGTATTTGTGAACCAACCAATAGTCCAGAAAGAACGGATAACATTATACACGCAAATATAATACAATATTATAAATCTTCTATACATATTATAAAACAAAGTCGCTTTTCGCATCTGTCTGTATATCCGCGTTGTTCATCCAAACCACGCAACAGATTTTGATGAGGTTTACACCATCGTTTAGAGAATTTCTTCCGGAATGTTTATGTGTATAATACGTTAATATTAAAGTTACGTTTACCTAATAAATCTCGATATTTTGTTAAGTAGTAAAACCCCATGAAGCAGGAGCGGGTCGCTAATATCAAATAAAATACAAATCTGAAAATATGTAAAAGATGGACGCTTTCAGCTTTGTTCCTATATCGATTACTTATTGCGTAATCAAGAAATCTGTCTCTCGTTGTCATTCACAGCCGGATTCCGCCCACTCTAGTTATTTATGTCAATTGGTCGGCCCTTACTTAAATCCCACGCAGTCTTTGAGGCCTCGTCAATATTTTGCAGAGCTAGAATGTAATGAAAAATATTTTGAACACCGTTACAACATTACTGCGATGTTGATATTTTATCGATGGAATTTGCAAAAAAAAATATCATCCGTGATTAGTTCCTGTACTCGTTTAAATGTTATTTTCTCTTTCTCTCTCCACGTCATGTCTTTGATAAAGAAAGGTAGGTAATCAAAAACTATCGTCATCTTACACGAACAATAATGATCGTGAAAAGTGACGTTATTACGTCTCACATAATATATTCCTTCAAAGAAAAGAACTCGCATTCAAACTTCACCCCAGTTGAAATAAGAACACTATGTTGTTTTAAAAAAAACGTACTGTACGTAATTTACGAGGCCAAGTTCTAACATCCACCTACTCTGTAATGTTGAAATGACAACGTTTCGTTGTTGTGGTTTCACAATATGGAACATAATATCGTGCCGTATAAAAGTGGGTCTCGGTAGCTCAAACATAATTTTGTAGAGATTCAGAATGAATTTAGAGGGTTGTGTAACCTATCATCAAGTGGAAGTTTATGCTGTGGGGTTCTAATTTCAATTTGAGTTTAAATTTGGAGGCGGATAGTTTGAGGTTTGAATATGGAGAGGGAGAAGAAGGCCGAAGAAAAGATGGATGGATTGTGTATATGAAAGAGAAAGGGGTAAATGATAGCGTGTCGGTCAACAGGGGAGAATGGAGGAAGAAAACGTGTTGCATCGACCCCAAGTAACTTGAGACAAGGGCGGGAAGATGATGATAGAAATATCAAAACGTATTTTTTTCTCCATGATCAGATTCTGTGACGTTTGCGTGATCATTTGTTTTTTTCGTCTTTCCGATACAAGTAAAATAAGTCTATAAGCTATCAGATACGGTCTTATGTACACTATAGAACCGTCTCCGTAGAACCGAAAGCCGTAGGGGCAAACTAACGTTCTTGGTTCGTGGATTAAAGACCGGGGATCGGTTTCTAGGAAACCCTTAGACTTGATAGCTAGCTGGTACTTCTTCCTCTTTTCGTGTGGTTAGTGACAGATTTTTAAAGCCGCTCATGGACCTTTGACTTGGCTTCATATGCCTGGTTGGTATCTCTCAGGCATGCCGCTTTCTTCACGATGTTTTCCTTCACCGTTTTTGAAGCAAGTGATAATTATACAATAAGCACATGAATCCGAAAAGTCAGAGGTGCGTGCCTTGGGTCCGAACTCGAGACATATTTATGACTTGACGGTCTGACGGTCACACTACTAGGCTATCACTGCTCTTGTACTAGTTGCATGGGAGTGTTCAAGGATGAAGCTCAGAAAAATAACATTCGGGAGGCCTATTTCCTTGACCAATAATAAGTTATGGCATTTCAAGAACATCAAGGAACATAAAAGTTTAAATAAATAAGCAACTGACTGCAATGACCAGTCTATATTATCATGTGACTGCCCCGTAATTGGTGTCGTGGTCGGAAACTCTACTGCTGAGCGTGGGATCCAGAATTCAATTCCCAGGTCGGGCAAAGTGTTATTGACTTTTTCCATTAAGAAGGATTTTTTAAGTAACAGCCCAGAGTTTGGAAGTTGGCGGTGTGATACTCCCGTGCCTCGGAAAGCACGTCAACCCGTTGGTCCTTCGTCTGATCTCTCTCTGGTCGTGTGGGATTTTGAGAGTGAAGCAAAAGAGAGTGCACCTGTGTCTGCGCACACACTTGTCCACTATAATATCTCCCGCATCGAAAACTAGTCTCTACTGAGATCGGTCGTCGCCATCGCCGAAATTCGGTCTAGAGGAGGACTTTTATATTATTACTAGCTGCCCGTCCCGGCTTCGCACGGGTAGCACTATGTACTTATCTACGACGCACTTACCTACCTACCCTACCTATCTACCTACCTACTGTACTCTGCTAAATTCACATTCATCAAATGCGTTAACTGTCCAACGCGCGAAGTTAAAATAGTCGTTAAGTTTTGTGAAATTTTCCATTTTTCTGCGCAATTTTCTTAATTTTTCTTTCCGTAAGATTCCTCTCCTGACAATAACGAACTAAACAAAAAAAAAATAGTGAAATCGGTCCAGCCGTTCACGCGTGATGGCGTTACCAAGGGAAATAGGGATTCATTTTTATATATATAGATGTAAAGTTCATAATACTCTAGTACCAAATCATTCATCTACAAACACTAGAGCTAAATATTCCAATCAATGGAAATTGCGGTATAAATGTATAAAGGCATAAATTCACAAAGCGGCTGATTCGCGGCGAGAATATTCTCCAATAAATATTCTATTCTGTCTATAATGTTTGGTCCATGATGGATTAGTTTGTGCAACGTGCTAATATCAAACTGTGTGCTTTGTGAGATGAATTTATGCTGTATTTTACAGCTAATATTAATTGGCTGTGGACGTTATTTATTGCGTGTCATTGGCTTAGCTTCGCCGTTAACATAAGATCCTACCTTCCATAGTGTTGTCTTAGAAAAATGTTTTTTTTTAGGATCCCAAGGTTTTGGCTCTTCCACTAAGTTAGGTTTCTTAAAAAGTGAAATGAAATCGGAATCACATAACAAATATATATTTTTTTCAGTGTGCCGTCGGGGGGTGTCAGGAACGAAGTTCCGTCTCATGTATGATTTAAAATAAATACAAAATTTAATTTAATTTTAACGTCACTACCGGAGAAGATATTACGAAACAAATTTCAGGGGTCTAAGTCTCTGTTAAAGTCCAGACAAAACATTGGTCAGATCATATAAGGACCATTATAAGTACCTAGGTACGTATCTGAAAATGGTCTTTTGAGGAAAGAATCACACAAATTTGAATAGATCTGTCCAGTCAGTGCAACTGCCTGTGACGATAACCACGGTAACCACCACCCTCCGAGTTTTTAATGATAACAACATCAAAATTGACAACATCATCAACATGAGGTGAATGTTTTTCATTTGGAAGAATCTAAATAAATATATATTGATTTCATTACTTTGATATTAATATTATTTCTATTTCCATTGTCATTTTATTTCACCACACCCTTTCCATTGTTAAATTCTATCTATATTTTCCTATATTCCATGCTTTAAAATAATATAACTGACACACTATAATATTTTCCGACAACAAGTTTTTATTTACTCTCGAATCACCATTACTCATTTAATAATTAACTGCAAAAATACAAACAAAGAATAAAGCGGAAAAGTAAAAACGTTAAAAATAATAAGATTTTTATAAAATGTCAACTCTGCTCATAAATCTTGCAGGAGTGCAGTGCTTTCACTTAACAATGCAATAAGTCCGCTAGAAAACTATTGTTAAGCTTTTGCTGCCACCCAGCTATTTATGAGAAAATTAATTTATTAATTAACTCAGAAATAAAATGGGAACCACCATATATTGTAGTTTTGTTTTTCTTTTAATATTGAGTGTGATTATTCTAAAAAAATAATGAATGAATAAAGGATTCTATTCAGACGGATTTCTATTGAAAGTCAAAATATTCTAAGTTTATTAGATTTTAGTTTAACAGGAGCAAAAATAATTTAACTGCTTTTAAAGTTTATATTATTAAGCGACTATAAAAGAAAACTTTAAGCCTTTGGCATTCTCTATCAGTCAAACATATATTGGAGATGATGATCAAGTTATGTCCGTCTGAACATAAGATTAGATTGATTAAATTAGATTACTTAAATAAGAAAACTGACACACGACATACCGTTTTCTACTATAAATAGAAATTCCAGACGTCTATCGAATGAAGAATCAGAATTTCTCAGAAGCAAACAGAACGGGCTTAAATTGTATTTTTTTTTAGTTTATTAAATAGATACGTTATTTTCTTTATACTTTACCAGTTCAATAAAAGTGTACTCTGAAGACGAATACAACCAGTATAAGGTGACCTTCCATTACCACAACAGCGTCTTAATAATATTGACTGAGCCAGCGATTTTGAGCGGTCAGCATAAAATGGTGGAGGTTACCAGCAGATTTTCCCGAACAATAAGCTGGATACGTTCAATATTTCGCCGCTGAATACTAAACATGGCTTGTTTATAGTATATTCTGATGCTATCAGTTTATAGATCGATATTAATAGTGTATTTGTGTACGGTTAAGTAAATACAGTTTCGTATTATCCTGTAATTCTGTATAATCCTGGCTGTTGGAGTTTAATAATTCTGTTATTTAAAGTTTGATGACTTTGCTATAATAGGTAGAAAGTTTAGGTACGTAGGTATAAAATAGCTCAAAAGTACTAATTTTATATTGCAATATTGAGAATAATTTATTACAATATGCAATGGCAATTATTGTTATAATAGGAGAATTATGGACTAGTGACTCTTTTAACATTACACGTGAACTCTTTTTTACCAATTTACGTCTTCTCTTCTTAGGGTGTTGATGGCAATCTAAATAGACTAGGCCCAGAATTCGGCCACGTGTTTGACGCCATCACTAGCGTACATCAGTTCCTGTAACGTGCAGCTGACAGGACATGCAGGTCACGATATTAAGTGTCCCATTGTTTCTGGTGTACCTACCAGCACCATATTTACACTCCAAGGCGGAGTCGTCTATGAATCTCCATCTGAACAGGTTTTCCTTGCTTCGGCCAACCTGGGTCCGGACTGTGCCAATATAGGTATGTGTGAAGTTACTTTTCTTTACAAAAACAAAGTTGCTTACTTCACTTTGTCAACTTTTGTTCAACTGAACAACGCGATTGATTTCACAATTAATGAGCAAAAAAAAATAAAAAATTGGTGTCGATACGAATAGAATATGGGACGGGCTCGTGGCTAAATAATAACAGCCGGTTTCATTGAAGGTGCAGCTACGGTTGCCGCGGTCGGTTCGTGGATGGGTGACCATCCGTTAAATTTCGAAACCCGTCCGTGCCTCGGGAAGAACGTTAAGCGGTTGGTCCCGGCTGTCATTCGTAGATCTTTGACGGTCACTACGAATAATCAGAAGCTCAAAAGTCTGACCAAGGGGTATCAGGTTACCCAGTAAATGGGTTGAGGAAGCAGTCGTTCCATGAAAAATACTGGTATGGTTAGACTGGAAGCCGACCCCAACATAGTTGGGAAAAGGCTAGGCAGATTGATTATTGACGAAAAGAATATATAAAGAAAACCGACCTAAAACATATAAATAATAACTGTAATTAGTCTACCCTCTACCAGTTAATCCTCATATGTGTAAAATGAATTAATTCAAAGACGTTTCTAGCAATTACCGATAGGAAATGAACATCTGATCCAGGGCGGTTCATCGAGTGTAATCAATTAATTAAGTTCAGGATATGTGCTCAAATGGCTACTTACAGTTTCATCTGCCAATGAGAGATTGCAAGGGGGTTTCTAAAGCGCCCCCGAGACGGTCAATCGGTTGGATTCAAACACGTAGATTTTGGTTTGACTCAAACCATTTTGATCGTTTACACAGCTGGTTTGAAAGGTTTGGCAAACATTCACGGTTTTGAAGCTTGTTTGATGAAATTTCATATTTTTTTTGTGTTTGACGCGTCCTTTGATCATGTTCCGACGCGTTTGAACAAACAAGATTTGCACTGGATTTTGTAGCGTGAGGTTGTGTGCATTCTAAAAAAGTTCTTATAATCATCTGGAGCGGACGTTTCTAGCACTGTCTGTTCATGTGTGAAACGATATCTTATTTTGTACCATTCTTTGGATCTTATTCTTTTTCTTTTTTTTACATTTTAAGCAGGAGATTAAATCCAATACACGTAAGGAAATCAAGATCCTTGTTCGATGGCATTTCACGATTTATGTCGTCACAAGTCTGATTACGTTGGCGTACAGAACCAACCGATTTCCAAAAAGGAAGAAGTTCTATGTTCATAGCGTATGTAGGTTCTTTTTTTCATGTCCACCGTTTTCTCCGTCAGTTGTGGACCGCTTTTGAAAATTAGTTTTTTGTATGAAAGGGTATGCATCAAGTTGCTTCCATATAAATTTTATTGACTTAGCTTGGATAGTTTTTGAGTAAGCTTCAATAATACGTATTTTTCCCACTTAATATATGTGGATGATATGATGATCAACTTCCTGTCACTGTTATTTACATAGCAGGTAGTGGTATTCGAATTTGTGTGGGATAGACACAACAATAAGTGAAAAATAAAAACTTTTTACAAAAAAAAAAAAGACTTCAAAAAAAAAAATAGGGTAGGTTGGTGTAAGATTGCGCGGGCGATAAGATTGCGCATACGTGGTTACAAGACATCCGCGTGACACTTGTTGCCAACTTCAGTTGTGTTTTGATTGCCTAGCATGCCGGCACACGCTCCATAAAAATAATTGAGATACGAGGGAAAACGGCACGTCCAGGTGAGTTCAAAGTTTTTACAGCACTTTGATCTAATTTTTTGACATATTGCAAGTATAACTGATAAAAAACCTATAGTATTTACATTGTTTTGTTGATTGTTTCACTTGTGTTTACCTTCGAAATATTGAAGAGAGACAACGTAATTCATTTATTTTCTAAGAGATGGCAGTAGTATGCGGATCATTGCGTTGAATGCCTACTGTGTAAGTTTGCGCATTTAGGGGATGGATAAGATTGCGCGCGCAGACTTACACATTGATGTTGAATATTAATTTATATTTATCCAATCATTTAAAACAGCACTTTACTTTTTTATAGGATGTCACGAAGACCACGCAAAACTGCCCGTGAAATTTGTTCATCTTCTATTATCGAGGAAGCTCGTAAGCGTATCGAAAAAGGAGAAAGCAAGAGACAAGTTGCTTTGTCTTTAGGAATGGCTGAGTCAACATTAAGATACCGGTTGCTGCAACCACAATGTGCAACTAAACTAGGTAGATATGACGTTACATTTAGTGTAGAAGTAGAACAAGGTTTCTGTAACCACTTGATTACCCTGGATGAAATGTTTTTCGGCTTGACAGCAAAACAATTAAGGAGCGCAGCTTATGAATATGCTGAAAAGCATAAAATACCACATCGGTTTAACACAAATACAAAAATTGCTGGGAAAGAGTGGTTCCGTGGATTTATGCAACGCCACCCAGAAATATCTCTCCGACAACCAACTTCCACGAGCATAGCGAGAGCAATGGGGTTCAATAGGCCACAGGTTGAACGGTTTTATGTCAAGTTGTCAGCTTTGATGGACAAATACCAATTTCCACCGCAATCCATCTATAACATGGATGAAACTGGAATTTCCACTGTACCAAACCGGCCACCTAGGGTGCTTTCCGTCAAAGGAAAACGCGCTGTAAATAAAATATCAAGTGCAGAGAGAGGCATTAATGTGACTGCTGTCAATGCAGTATCGGCAACAGGCCATTTTATTCCACCGGCTTTCATTTTTAAGCGCAAGAGAATGAAAGCAGAGCTTATTGATGGTGCACCAGCTGGATCCATTGGAATGGTTTCTGATTCGAGCTTTATTAATGGGGATCTCTTTATAGACTGGCTGTCGCATTTTAGGTACCACACTAAGCCATCCGTAGATCAACCTGTTTTGCTGATTTTAGATAATCATGTGTCACATTGTTCTCTGAAAGCTATTGACTTTTACCGGCAAAACAACATCGTCGCCTTGACGTTGCCACCTCACTGCAGCCATAAAATTCAGCCTCTTGATAGGGGTTTTCACAGTGCTTTGAAGAAATACTATGCTAGTGAGTGTGAAAAATGGCTTCGAAACCATCCAGGAAGAGCAATAACAACATTCCAGCTGGCTTCGATCTTCACTCCAGCATTTTATAAAGCTGCAACTGTTGCTTGTGGGGTAGAAAGCTTTAAATCAACTGGAATATGGCCATGGAATCCAGATGTTTTCACAGACGCTGATTTTATGGCAAGCACTGTCACTGAACGAGAGCACCCAGAGAATAGCAACGCTTTTGAAATTGATAATGACGACTTTCCTGCAGATAACCCGATAGAAGCACCAATGAAAGCTGTGCGTGTGGCAAGTGATGTTTCTCAAACTCCAAAAGTCGTTTTACTAGAAAATACGGTTGATTGTACGAGTATTTCACAAGGACCAGCAATATCTTCTGTGGAATCTGTGAAAACGTCGTATAACCAGGACACGACTGTCTTGTCCAATGATGCCATGATAAGTTCATCTCAGTTTCCATCAACCTCACAAAGCTCTGGAATTAAGACAAATAAAAATAACGTAGGCGCGCAGATGAGTCCTTCACTTGAAGACATTGTCCCAATTCCAAGATCCCAGTTGAAAAGAAGTTCTAACCGGAAGCACAAGCAAGCCGAAGTTATAAGCAGTTCACCCTATAAGAACCAGTTGGAAGAAAAACAGAAGCCTGACCCAAATACAAACGCAAAGCGAGCTAAGAAGGCGTTTAAAAAACCAAAGTCATTACCAAAAAAGAAAATATGGAGGTGTGGAGGATGCAATGACGTCTACATAGAGCCTATTGTTGAAGATTGGATCGAGTGCGATACGTGCCGGACGTGGTGGCACGAAAAATGTACTGATTATTTAGGTTTCGGGGCATTTAAATGTGATTTATGCAAGTAATTTGCCATTATGAAATAATGCGCAATCTTATCGCCTTCTATGCGCAACCTTACACACTGGGGTGTATAAAGTTGCGCAAGTCCCGACATCTGTCTTTTTCTTAATTTAAGACAAAATAACTATGTTTGCTCTATAAATAATTTTAAAAGTTGTTGCCAGTTATGTTTTAATTTAATTATAATAAATAACCCTTTGATTTATCGGTATGTTTTATTTTTATGGTCCAATTATTAAAAACTGCGCAAACTTACACCACCCTACCCTAACAACAGTGTTAAATTCGTTTTTTTTGTATAAAGTTTTTTGGAGACTGTATATTTAAATGAATATAGAGAAGAAATTTTATGTTTATTATAAATTGAATAACTTTTTCCTAATTTAATACCAAAAATTGATTTAAAGTTAGTATGTTTTGTCACGATCTATCATTCGAGTTTTAGAACAAAAGCAATGAATATTATAAACTTTTGTACGAATATATTTTTTACATCTATCCAATAGAGATTGTATCAACTAGACAAATGACAACAACATCCGCTTAAAAAAGTAAAATCCTCCACAATCCGCGCTCATAAACTTAAAACGAAACAAAGCTCTTATTATAATAACAAAGCAAAATAGCTTTATACAATACGCTGTAACAAGATATTCGATTGAAGTTCGGAGACTTTCACTCAACGGCCTGAATGAAACCGTCTCTTTGGGAATGTAAAGCACAGAGTATAGTCACAGTATACTCTAAACAGTAATGCAATTCGGCTGCCATATTGAAATAATATTATCATGTTAACTCTATGATGCATACGTTAGTTTCTCCGAAATATGGCTGACGGTGGTTTATTGGTAACAATTATTTTCCAGGGCAGAGGTTCCCACTTAAGTTTTAACATTCTTATTTTTTTAATTTTAGTGGCAGTCGGCGTAGCAACTCGTTCACAGAGCAGGGCGAAGATTCCCAGAGTAATGACCACGTACCGTAAGGTGCAGCATGGCTAGGAATCTAGGATCCCCTATGTGCGTGGCCGTCGACCTGATGAAAATCGCCGAAATCTGCTGTCTGCTCAACGCTGAACCGGTCTCTATGGCATCCTGGCCTATATATTTCAATCTTTTGGCTAAAATCGGGATGATGTTCTCCCTTTCGAGTTCTTTTTTCGAAAAAGAAGAAGAGACGTTGTTTCTAGCTCACACAAGGTGAATGATTCATGGATTTTTGAATTCATCACAAAGTAGCTTGCATTACTGTTCTCTATTTTCTGTGGTAGAGTCCTACTAGAAATGTATCCCCCCGGGGATAGAGACAGCTGCGCGCTTTAAACTACTGGCTATACGAAGTGTGTCGGTATTTGTCAATAGGTTGTGTATTTTATTGGCGCTTCGGGTGGATGTGGGTGAGCGGTTCAGATTGACGCATTAGCCCTGTTTACTTAAACCCCGGCTGGGTGGAGCGGGGATTTCAGGAGTTTACAATAGAGTAGTGACCGTTAGTTTGCACGTTTGGGTTTATAAACTACAAGCAGTTGATCAACCGCCTCGCAAAAAAAACTGGTTATGACTGTTTTAAATACATACATAGCATCACGCCTGAATTCCCCGACGGGTTAGGTAAAGGTGTCTCTATAGTACACCCACATTTCACCAGTTATGTTTAAGTCCCATGTAATAGGAGGCGAGCCTATTGCCATCAAACGGGCACAAATCCAGACTCCAGGCTGCTACTGAGAAATTCCAGATGGAAACTTGCCCGACCCGGGAATCGAACCCAGGACCTCATGCTCAGCACTAGTGCTTGCGACCACTAGACCAACGAGGCAGTCAAACACAATGTGGTTTCAAACACGTACATAATATAACCAGCTTTTGTGCTCTTCCCGAGTCATTCTGCCTTTTTAGCGTGACTCTTGGTTTACTCGATAATTTAATCGTTTTTGAATCTATTGATATAATTATCATACTTTATGTTGATTTACCTATAGTTATTATTTCATAGATGTATGAACGTAAACGAAGCATAAGAAGTATGTAAGGACCGTACGGTTCTATATTTTTTGCCATATATAATAAAATAATGCCATCTTCCATTGGAAGAAGGCGTTATTTTATGTATGTAGGTATTTATTATTACAAACATATTTAAATCTAGTCAAAACGTTTTGTTTTATTCACACCTACGCTACTATAATTATAAAAAGATTATTCTTTTATAAGTTATATTTAACTATAAGTATTTATTTATTCAAGTAATGAAATACACAATCAATACATTTTCGAACAAGAACGCTTTCCAATGTAAAACTTTACGATAGAATTAATAATTCAGTTTGAGGGTATCTTACTATGGGCACGCCACAATTGCGGCGATAAGTGCCCTCTTTGAGGAGTGGCTAGAGAGACGCCACGGCTTCCTCACCTTCCGCGCTTCCAAATTTCGCGTCCTCACACCCCTAGCCGCCGCAGGAAACGCCCGGTCGAGAATCGCAGGCAGATTCCCGGCCACTGTAGGCGCGGGCTTGCGGACGGTGAGCAATAGGTAGCTCGCCGTTCGATGAGGACCAGGCCCGGGCCAACGGCGCGTTGTGTTCGTCGCGCGCCTCAACGGGGTCCGCTAGGACCGATGCCTGCCAGGGTCGCGGGTAAGTCCGAAAGGCATACCGTGGCCACTGGCACCGTACAGGCAACTGAAGGAATACGGGTGGGTTTTAGTCTGTAAGAAAAAAAAAACAGGCTGTCCTACAATATTATAAAATTAAATGTGAATGTTTGTTTTTTTCAAAAACGGCTGGATGTTTTGGATAAAAGGACATCATCTATTTTGGTACAAAAGTAAAACAGCCGGCCCAAAAAAACATTGAGCTTTATTCAGTTAGAACTTTTCCGCCTAAGAATTTCTTATTATGGCACCGAAGCTGTAGGACTATTGCTCTTAGTTTTAAATTAGCTCAAAAATTTACTTTCTTGCACTTTTTGTTAAGTGTAAAATATCCAGAACGGTATTTTCTATCTGTAAAATAGGTTAAACCTTCAAGTACATATACATAAACACTTATGCTAATAAAATTAAAATACTGCGTAACTTTAATTCAAACCATTTAATGATTTATAAAATGTTTACAATTTATTGTATCGTAATCATCTGGCACGACAATAATATTCTCTTATGCATAAGCTGAAGGAGTAATATCTTGATACTGTCGAGCATAGCTCATAAACCTCATTATGCACATAGCATTAGAACAGCACCCAATCGTTCTTTTGCCCATGACGCATGACATGCAATAGTACTGAGCGATTGCTTCTCAGCCTGATAATTATTTATCTATGACATTCTAATGCATACTATTGTCTGGCTCAGATATGCGGATTGCAGTCGTCCACGAATCATCAATAAATCCGTCTCTTGTAATTCGTTAATGTGTTCACGTGACAGGTCATAACCGAGCCACAGTATAAATAAAGTAACCGTATTATATCTTCATAGAAAACAGTCGAAATGGCACGTTTCGAAATCTCAGTGTGTATCAGTACGCAACAGTATTGAGTGCACGGCAGTTACTCACGGACGCGGAAGTTAAACCCATTTTATTTAATCGAAAAATGAAAAATGATTGCATTCAAATAAAACCAAGGGAAATGGTTCTACAGCTTCGGTGCCATAATAAGAAATGCTTAAGCGGACAAATTCTAAAAGAATATAGCACATTTTTTTTATGGCCAGCTCTTTCACATTTTTACCAAAAATATATGAAACGTGGATGATGTCTTTTGGCACACAAATAATATACCTATAACATGGATGAACACAGAGGATACCTTTTATCCCATTAGTACGTTCCCGTGGGATAATTTCCGACCCAACGCGGGCAAAAGCTACTTACATAATTTCACTCCGCACAACAGCCACACTTAATTTGCGTATTTATCTCATCTGCTCGACGTACGTATGTTATTGCAGGGATCCAGCAGAATATCACCGATATTTACCTGACACATTCTGAGCTGGACTACTATTTGCAAAGTACTCATTAGTACTTATTCTAATCACACTATTTCACTTAAAAACATATAAAATAAAAGCTACACTTACGCTCAACCCAGGTTATAATAACCTGCATTCTATTTTATGTTTCACGATATTGGAGTAATAACAGTGATATTGAAATACACATTTAACTTTGGGCATTTTCTACAGTAGGTATATTCATGTAATGTAACTGTACTTTTGACGGCTGAACGGATTGGAATGAAATTTGGCATACGGGTAGTAGATCATGACCTGGAATAGGACATACGATACTTTTATCCCCGTATGTGGGATGATTTCCGACTTGAACGCGGGCGAGGCCGCTGGCACAAGCTAGTAAAAGATATATATAATTATCTATCTATCTATCTATTGACTATTGAATAAAAATGGCTCTTAGAAATAATAATCAAATCATTGAAATGTTCTGCTGGAGAAAAGCCTTTTTCTACTTCGGTTCACAGTTTATCGATTATTTTATAAGGTCCATTTTATTTGTTTGAACTGAAAGAAAGTTTCGCAGAATGGGAAAACTATAAAGCAATTAATTGAAAGGGCAAACTAATAGCCAAGTTGTGAGAAAGTTTAGATCGATCTTTGTGGTAAACTTAAGTGTGATTATTTATTCAGCTTCATCGTATTTTATCTGGCTATATTTTTCACCAATCGGGCAATGGAGAGGGCTATGCTTGAAGTTTCCCTCCGTGATCGAATCAGAAATGAGGAGATCCGCAGGAGAACCAAGGTAACTGAAATAGCCCCAAGAATTGCCAAACTTAAGTGGCAGTGGGCAGGGTGCATTGCTCGCAGAGCAGATGGCCGATGGGGCCGAAAGGTTCTGTAGTGGCGACCGCGTACCGGAAGGCATAGTGTTGGACGGCGGATCAATGACCTTGTGAAGGCCGCAGGAATACGCTGGATCTGAGAATTTCAGAACCGGTTGAATTGGCGGTGTTGAGGGGAGGCCTATGTCCAGCAGTGGACGTCTTTCGGCTAAAATGATGATCATGATAATCTTTCAACCAACTGTTTTGTAACTCATAAGTTTATCTTTCCTTTCTATTAACAGCATTTCCACAAAATGTCACACGATATTACAACCGAAGAATCCTCACCTGTCTAAAAATACACCCTCGGGGTTAACTCTGTTAACGTGATAAACTAAGGAACGTTTCACACTGATTGTAATGCGATAACGTGCGGCGAAATGCGACACGTGAAGACGAAGAACAGTTTAAAGTAACAAGGGTTTGTTGTTGGTTCTGTGCTGGATATTGCTTTTCTATCATACAAATAAAGAAAGAAACTCACTTTTGCATTTGAAATATCAGTTCGGATATCTTCGCTTTTCTTACAAAATTACATAACTAACAGTTTTGGCGTAACAACACTAAAAGATATTTTTTTTTTTTTTTTTTTATACGGTTAATTTGTAAGCTTTCTTTCTTTACGTATATCTTTCGTAGCTTTGTATGTAGCAACTTCTTTATTTGCTTCTTGTGTACTTTCATGTGTAGTGACATAAAGTTAATTTGTTAATTTTCCACATCAGTAACTACTTCAATACCATATCTGTGGCGTAATAAGGGGCATTTGTAATTATTATCGTTGATTTTTATATTAACCGGAGCAGCCTTGTCTTGATTCAAGATTGGATTATTAAAATGAGGCTGACATTTTGGGTCGCGTAGAAGCTAAAATAGTAGCTTTTTTATGAAGAATAGCTGACCCGACAGACTTCGTCCTCTCCTTCAATAGTTTATTTTCCAATTTTACTATTACGAATATTTTAAAACAAAAAATAATCAAAACAGTCCATTTTCAAGTGATGCACTTACCAACGAACAGCATTTTTATTTATATAGATTTAGATTGACATTTGGATTTGATATTTTTTTCAATTTAAACAAACAAAATATTGCCTACGAGTTGGTGTCTTTTAAAATGTATAGCGACAAATATAATTTCCGTAAAAGCGCTTCAATGTTGACTCTGTGTATCCAAACATTATTTTGATCTGAGGGTTTATTTGGAATATTTAATAGTTTACTCAGCTATAAAGAAACTCCAATTTCCGTCAGTATGTGTGTACTGAAATCCATTGGGTGGACTGACTTGACGTAATATCAATTTGGCCTAAGAAATATGATCTTATTTTTTTGCTTCTCCTAAATCCATCTAAAGGTAGTCTTTAAAAGATCGCTTAAGACTTGCCCTGTGTACAATTTGTACATATAGATCTGTAATTCACAGGTCTAGATAATAAACAGTATTCTAGTCTTTATATTTTATTGAATGACTATTATTATAAGTATTGATGATTTTAATCTATTTAAATAAAAATGAATCCCTATTTCCCTTGGTCACGCCATAACTTGCGGACGGCTGCACCAAATTGGTTAATTGTTTTTTTGTTATGTTTGTTATTCGCAGGACAAGGTTATAGGTAGGTAGGTACGTAAATAGGTAGGTAGTTAGGGTAGATATGCAGGTACGTAGGGTAGCTAGGGTAGCTAGGTAGGGTAGGTAGGTAGTGTGGATAGACAGCCGTAGATAAGTACTTAGTCCTACCCGTGCGAAGCCAGGGCGGGCAGCTAGTTCTATATATAAATATTTGATACGGCTGCGAATCATATCTATGTCAACATACAACCTCTAGTATGACATTGTATGTTGACATAGATATGATTCCGTGAAATTGTAAAAAAAAAAAAAAAAAAACGAATTTTGCGGGCTGCCCTGACGCATTCACCTTAAGGCTCTACCTTGAAAATAAATGGTAGCTTGATGAGCGTGGATTACTTACCCCGCACGCGGGGGAGTGACTGTTCCAGGATTTACTCTTAATATTTAAAAAAAAACACCATTGAAAAACACATAGCGTTACGCCTTGATACTCAATAAAACATAAAAATTGATGAAAGTTTGCAATTTTGTTGTATCGAGAAAATTTCATTGTATCGTGTATTCCTTTTTCAGGATACTAGGACAACATGGCTAAAATAATACCGTCATAATATATTTTTTTTTATTGTTTCCTGAGAGATTTGCGACTAAGTAGATTATAAATGGCTCTGGCAGCTCTCTTTTGAAAAATAAAGATGGATTCAATGTCAGCAGCCCGACCCCACAGTAAAATGCCATACGACATAATGCTGTAGAAGTAGCTAAAATACACCAAACGCGCGGTGTCTGGTTTAAAACCACCCTCAGCATGTAGAACATTCAGACTACACATATATTTTAAAGCAACATACTTTTCATACTTTGTTACTCTATTTTAAAGCTTGTAACATCCCCTAAGAATATTATTCCATATAGACGTACCACATAGCTTATCCCGACTCCTTGTACTCACATAAGATTTTACTGGCAGTTCTTTTCCGAAATATATTTCTGGTTTTCATCGTACCTTGTCTAGATTTAGGTCAGTATGTTCTAAAGACTTGTAGATTCAAAGATAAAGTGACTCTAGCAGTATTTTCTTTTTATAAATCTTATCAAACAGATTTAAACCCTACGATAAGATAAGTCCTATGATAAGACTATGAGACCTTCAAGTTCAGGTTCTTCGTTTTGAATCAGTAAAAAAACACATCACACATTCTGTGATTTTTAGTCCTAAAGGACTATCCAAGAGAGGCGAACCCCGCGCGTCTATTGTTTTAATGATCAGGAAGTCATCGCGACTATTCGTCCCAGTTTGAGTACCTCCAAGTTTGGTAGTTGCCACAATCGGCGTGAGCAATTTTTGTTCCGCATCCCGCAGAATTTGCCTTAGCTGACCAGAGCTTTACATTTTTCGCGAAGCAATACATTTTGCTGAAACTTGAAGCCTTCCTGTACATGACGCCGGAGCCGCACCGGTGCCGGACCGCACGTTTGTGTACACGAATGAATACCACCCATGCGCCGCATCGTCGCCGCACCGGCGGCGGACCACAAGATGAAAAAAAATCGGAATATCTCAGGAGTGTAAAAGCTACGCGGCGCAGCGCCGCGCCGCCCGGTGCGGCGGCGATACGGCTCCGGCGCCATGTACTGGAAGCCTTATTCAATAGGTGCACTTATTAATATTTTTTTTGTGACTAACTTTATATTTTATCCTTTCTTCTTTACCCGAATAACGAATGCAGAAAATAAGCATTTAATCATTAAAAACCACACAGATTTGCCCACATACCGCAATCGCCAAATAACAATAAGCGATAGCTGTTTAATCTATGACAACAGTCAGAACAAAATTAACTGCGGCCACACAACTACAGTAATTAATGAGCGAATTGAAACAGTCTGTTGGTGGACCTCGTTTGTATGAAATGTTTCAGGTATTGTAAATTGGTACGGTTCGAAGTAAGGTAATGAAACAATAAAGGTAGACACAAATTACGGGACGCCACTCACAGAGGCTTGTAGTGATGATATATCTGGTTAGTTTGAATGCACTCACACCTGCAAATGCAATTAATGTAATTTAAATAAATAAATTGTGACGAACAAGAACTTCAGTGCAAAGATTTGATAAATTTCTGGCACTCAGGTGTCTCGATTATTTGCAAAAGGTGCCAAAGGAACCTACATGAATAATATTCTGCATTGTTACATGTATATTTCAAAACGAACGCAATGGATGAGCTTTGAACTTGAATATTGATAAAAATCCACTGTTGTTGTTTAAAAACAAAACCCAACTAAAGTTCTATACACAGTCGATAATATGTCGGGGTCGCATCATCGCTCGAAAACTATTCCTACAAACTGTACTAAAATTTTATTCGACAATTTGGAAACTCGTAAAACGGAAACTTATTCACTCTCCGACATTGCTGCGGACGAATCTTTTGTCGATTGTTATTTATTTACTTTGTCTATTTCATTTTAAAATTCGGAATTGGATTTGGTAGAGTGTAAGCGAATATCTTACTTTTTTCAGTAAGATTGATTGATTGCTTTGGACGAGCTCCAGTTTATTAGAGAACGAATGGGGAATTGGTGCGTAGTTCTCCCAACCCATCACTACTGCTCTCAAAACGGTGAAGGAAAGCATCCTGAGGAAACCGCCATGGCCTAGAACCAAACATTCAAAGACGAATGTCACAAATACATCCGCCAACCTGCACTGAGTCCGCGTGGTGGATTATGGTCCCTCTCACCGAGAGGAGGCCGGTGTCCCAGCAGTGGGAACATTATAGGCTGATTATGCATATGCTATGTACTCACAACCGGCATTAGGCGTACGTGTATGACCAGATAGCTAATTACGCAACACATTTTCGTTGACAATTCCGACTAATCTGTTTCAATTTGACAGGTCAACAACATTCATTACGTTGTTGAGCAGATTTTTTTTTCGAACGTACGAAGCAATGGATTAGCAATCTATTTCAAAACGATTCAGATTCTGATTGATCTCAGATTGATTACGTAATTAGGGTACAGATGTATGAACTGAAGCAAAAAATATGTTCATGCTACCTTTGAGTTAAAAGAACGTAAACAAACGTAAAGAAACGTGAACATACTCCTTGTATGTAAGGATCGTAGCTCAGGTACCGTTCTGAAGTTTATGTTTGTACCAACGTATGTATGAATAATAAAAAAAGGTGTAATGGTATAATTACACACGTCAAGCAACAAACTACTTTTCCACAATGTCAAACAAATGTCAACTCACCTTTAATGTCAAATTGACCTCAATGCAAAGTCACTGCCTAACGTCCATACGCCCCGAAGAGTAGGGCAAACAAATAATAGAAACATTGACAAACTAACTTCGTTCATTTCAATTAGTAATAAACTAGGTGGTTGTCCATCCACAGTCTCATTGTTTTAGACCGATTGATTGACTTTATAAAGTGGCTAAGTGGCTACCTTGTTCCCGATCCCTAAAGTGAAATTATTCTACTTGTCATATTTTAAAGGCAATTTTACCAAGAGTAGCGCTTCTAAAACTGGACCCAACTTTCTATGGCTGTTTGTTGAACCAGTGTCTTATTGTTAAGATGTGAGACGGATTGGTTTAGTTTATAAAGTGGCTCGTGGCTTAGTGACTACCTATGTAGTTCCCGATTCGAAAAGTGAAAATAATGGTTCGTTACTTTTACCAATCGATACTTACTAATTCTTCTGCTAGCATAGAAGAATTACTAAGATAGAAGGAATCTATACATAATTATTATAATTAAAATCACCTTTAGTGTCTGTCTGTGTGACCACGTTGTTCTTCTAAACTGCACAATGGATTTAATGTGGTTTTACCTATTCCGGAAGGTTTATGTGTATAATACGTTACTAACAACTTCTATAATAAAGAAATCTCGATGATTTGCCAAGTCGTAAAAACCGTGCGAAGCAGGGGAGGGTCGATAGTTATAAATACTTATTTAAGTCAGTCTCACTTACTAACTCTAAAGGATATATTAAGACGCTGACAAGAGCTAAAGCAAAGTCACTGTCGGACTACGTACATAGAAAAGAAAGAGAAGCGGGAGTGACACAATGCTTGTAATTTATTGCAAAATATCAAACAGCTATCTATTTACTCAAAAATAAGTTGAGTAGGTAATAGAAAATAAAAAAACAACCAAGTTCTGCATTCAATAACAACGTACGTTGATATTTAATACAGATATTTTGCTTTACCGTTAATTTGTATCGAGTTATATTCTTTTCAAAACGTGTTGAGGTAACAACCAAGTTCTGAGAAATATGTTTAAGATTAACATATTATATCTTTCTGATACCACAAACTTTAAAAACTTGGCAGAAACTTTTTTTTAAACAAGCCTACTTAGCACATTTGCTTCTTGTCAGCGCCTTAATGAGCCCACTTAATAGTTGGGTGTAAATTAATAAATAGGATATAGAATACATAGGTCGGATTGGTGCAATGAACTTTTCGAAGCTATTCCGCGTGTGTTTAAGTTTGTGGCTTTCTGATTGACACAACTAAATTGTGGTCATACGCGTTATTAGTGCGGCTTTGGCTTTGTTTTGATATAATTAAATTTATTTAACACTAGCTGTTACTTATTTTGTTATACTTTATTGACACTGACAATAAAATTATACTTATACATCCACACACCTGAAAACATAGTGGTTATGAATTAGACAAGCATGAGAATCATTTTCTTTCCAAACAAATTCAACAACCGAATGATAACGTAGGTACCTAGTGGGATTTTATTTATTCAACATACAGGGCACGAATGTATTACAAAATTGGGGTGCTGTTTCCATAGACACCATTTTCTCGAACATGCTTGGAAATTCGAGCATTATTTTGACAAATGTCTTCGATATAAATCGAAAATGTACTGGTCAAATATAATTATGCGAGCAAGCGGCCGGCAATGTTAGTATGAAAATCCATATCTATCGTGTTTAGCGGCCGAATAAATTACTACGAAAACTCGTATGTCTCTTGTAATGTAAAAATTGAACTTTTTACTTCGGCACGGCAACCATGAAGGTAACTTATCAGAGATTATATTTCGAACTGGCTTGTAAATAGAGCTGTTTAAAGTAAAAAAGAAACAAATAAACATTTATTGGCCCGTGAAAAATGATCGTTATTCATCATTGATTCGTTGGAACATATAATTCATTTACTCAGTTTGAATGACCGCGCATTATTTGAGAAAAATACTATACAAGCGTTGGCTGCATTCATGAACTGACGTTCGTCCATCAATGCCCCTTTTGCAGGCCGCGGCAGTAATGTACTATTTCACGACCCCGAAATTCGGCAAATATTTCCACAACATTGAACTAGTTTAACTTCTACATCCGTACGTAACATTCAACATACGCTTTCGTCTAACAACGCGACTCGAAACATGACGTCACACAAGTCAATTTAAAGTTACTCCGACTGCAATCTTGTATTAGCATGCCGTTTAGACCTTATTTCTGCTAGTTATGGTATATCAAACTATGGCTCGTCCGTTCCGAATGGATTCGGCACGAACGCGAAAGCGTATGAAAGGGTTGTGTTTAGTATTAGAATAAAAAGTACTTCTCGAGTTTTGGGGCCCCACAGGACCGGGGGGGCCCGAGGCGTACCGGATTTTCAACCTCGAAAAACTCCTTCCTGCAGACGCAACTGTCACAGGTGTGGTGGCAATAATTCTCAAAACTACTCCGATAGTGTAGTAGGTACTTTGTAGTACTTTGCCCGACTACGGCAGAGGCTTATGTTTTTTTCTTATTTATATTTCAGCATCGAGATAATGTCGTTGTTACCTTCACATACATGAATAAACATACCTATTCAGTTCTTGTCTATAATCGTCACATTTCAGCATCGTTATTTTGATATCGTTAATTTATAATATTATTTTTATACCAAACTTATTTTATTGTTTAGACCTAAGGATAAATTGATAAAGTTTTAAATGTCAAAGTATTTCTACTCGGGTTATTGCGCGAGGCCCCTGCGAGAGCGAGGCCCTGGGTGATTGCTCTACTCGCCATCCCTTATGGCCGCCGAAGATTGTCATCCTCATGGTGCATGAGCTTACTAAGTTAGCCTACAATGCAAATATGTTATTTAAGTATTGTAACAGATACACTCCATACAGATGGGGCACTCCGCATTTAAGGTATGAAGCTACAAGTAGGTATGCGACGGGCTCGACTTGTCGAATTCAGTGGGCGTAAAGTAGTCAGAAGATATAAGAGTTACGCGATAGAAAGAGAGGCAACCTATAAGTGAATATAGCTGTAGGTAATTAGTGCTGAGCGACCTGAATTGGTCTTTATTGTGTCGTAGCAAGAGTCACTTTTTATCTGTACTAATTTGTGAATGTAAAGCTTTCTGCAGACTAGGGCGACGCGACAGCGTGACGCGACAACGGTTATTGTTATACCGTGAAGTTTTCTTAGAAACTGTATTGTTCGTGTCGCGTCGCGCCGTCGCGTCGCGCTGGTCTGAACGAGCCTTTATACTGTTTTAGTCGTTAGGTACCTACACACAACGCTAGTATAATATCATTTAAACAGCACTATAAAGGCTCGTGCAGACCAGCGCGACGTGACAGCGCGACGCGACTCAAACAATACAATCTCTAAGAAAACTTCACGGTATAACAATAGCCGGTGTCGCGCCGCGCTGTCGCGTCGCGCTTGTCTGTACGGAGCTTAAGTCACTAAATTCACGAAACTTGCACCTAAAATTAGTTTGTTTGTACCTACTTAAAATATTCGTGAATGAACATACGAGTAATAGGGGATATTAAAACGCAAGTCAGACGAGGTTTTAGTATCACACGTGTGTTTGGATCAACTAGTTATGTGCAGTTACCATTAGCTCAGCGCCTGATCTCTCTCCGGGCGTGTCTGATTACCGTCCCATCGGGCTATGAGAGTACGAGCAGAGACAGTCCACCTGCTTCTGAGCCCACACTTGTGCACCATAATATCACCGCGCCGAAGGCTGGTCGCCGCTCAGATTGATTGCCATGGAGCTATTATTATTATTATGTGCAAGTTTCATATACCTTCTCTATCAAAACTTCTGCAATTTCGTCAAAAACACAGTAAATAATATCGTAAATATGTTGACCAAATCCAACATTCCATCGCGGGGATAAGCTTCAGACCAAAAAAAAAAAAGAAAAAAAACAAAATTCAAAAGTCATTTATTCAAAGTAGGCTGAGAATCAGCACTTTTCGAACGTCAAAATTACATAAGACAGTCCCCCAAAAACGCCCACCCTTCACCACTTCCTAGTGCTTAAGCTGGGAAGAAGAAGTGGCGCAACAAACTCCCCAGCAAAATCATAAATCAAAATATAGTTCAGAAAACCTGTAACTATAGTATTGGTAAATATATATTTTAATTAAGACGGCTGGTAGATCCACGTAGGTACATTACAACTTGCTCCCGAGTTTGCCACAGTAAAGCAGGAATGGATCTAATTTCAGCTTTACTCAGAATACACGCTACAATTTAGTTCGAAGTGAATTAATTAGCTTAGCACTAATGGTAGGCTGCTGCTGCAAATTCGATTATTAGAAATGTGTACTGTATGTAACTCTAGATACAGCTTATAGTTAGTTATTATAGTTATATTGATTTATGATAATTATCAACATACATATACTAAGTGCCATCCACGAAGACGCGCCCCATTCTTCTTCCTAATCGCTTACAGTACAAGTGTGCAACATACCGCTAGGGTTTTAGTAGACGTGTATATTAATTACCCACTCATAGGTAATTAGTGTGTATCGACTATACTAAAACACTTGCGGAATGTTGCAATCTTGTACTGTAAGTGTTTAGGAAGAATGTCGGGCGCGTCTTCGTGGATGGCATTATCTGTACCTACCAATATGACCTACGTTATTCAGATATAAAATTATTTAAAAAAATCTGTTTCTGTTTTACGAATAATTTTCCGGGCCTGGACGCTTATAACTTCCACAGAGGAGACAAGATGAGCAGCAGCATTCTCCAATTCATTTTTTTATCCTTATGGTTATCTAGGCAGAATTCCGTTGCGAAAAGTAATTTTCAATACAAAACCAGCAAGACCTGAATATGAATACAGAACGAAGAATAATTACTTACCTCCACGAATAATTGAATAATAGATCCCAAATTAATATGCCACAAGCATTAATGGGGTAGGACCTATCCTTACATATAAGACGAGCATTGGACCTTTACCATAAACGGATCGGAAACGATTATCAATTTCCGTGAGATAATGGTTAAATAAAGAAGAAACTCCGTACCGAATCCGGGTCACGACGACAAATTCAAGGTTGTTCCCAAAATATATCGTTTCTTGTGTTGGCTTTCGCAATATACATACCTATATTTTTCCAACTAAAGGTTGGTGTTCCAGATTTTTGGTCCTAAGGGTCTTATGAGCATTTCAGTGACTGGTTGTTGAAATTATTAAGCTCGTTTTTCATCGCGACGTTTAGACGGCTCCAATAATATACATAACAACATCACGCCTGAATTCCCCACGAAGGGTTAGGCAGAGGTGTACCTATAGTACACCCACATTTAGCCAGTTATGTTTAAGTCCCATGTAATAAGGGGCGAGCCTATCGCCATCAACCGGACACAATTCCTGACTCCTGGAGAAATTCCAGATAGAAAACCCAATAACGCTTTGCCCGACCCGGGAATCGAACATAGAGTCTCCTCCGAGATTAGCCAAAAGCCTCGTATCCATTATTGGCACAGAAAAGTTTGACAAATTTTATCTATTGCTTGCTGTCAGGGTCAGAGGCCAAAGATAATTACATAATGTATTGCGACATTTACAAAATGAAAACAAACAATCAAACCTACAAAATGCTGATTGCAAAGTGGAAAACACACACAGATACAGCTACGTACAGTTATAGCAGCCGTAAAGGTGTTTATTAAATTACCCTGTCCTTTACCTGGTCATTTAATAAACACCTTTGTCACAGGAGTCACAGAAAGACCCTGCATTGAGGCCGACCAGACAGCAGTTCATATGCTGTTAAGCTGCCCGGTGGTCGCCACATACAGGACAAAGTACTTCGGTAACCCAGGTACCGTACGTGAGATTGTCAGTAACACCAAGGAATTGCTGGCCTTCTTTGAGGAGCTGGAGTGGATCGAATAATCGATTTTCCCACCCGTACACAAACTACGCGCTTTGACATGGAGTTGCGGATACAAGCCCGTATTACCTATTATTTTTATATATTTTTTACATCCCATAGTGGGATTTATCTTAATCCGTAGGTGTGTCCGTGACATCACAGTGGGCCCTATCAGAATACCAGCGCTGCGGTATTTATTTTTTATATATCGCCGCATTATGCTGAGATAGGAGCCTTTTTGGCCTCACACAGGTCGTTATAATTCTTTTTTTTTGTTTTTTTTTTTATATATTTTTTTTTTGTTATTACCTACTTACTGTTTGTATTTCCTGTGCGTGTCCCAAATAAAATATTTTTCTTTCTTTCTTTCTATTATTACCTATCTATCATAACATCGACCCGGTTTTTTCTTGATGATTTTTTTGTGTGTACCAAATTATGCCACCCGTAAATTTCAAATGCAAAAATAACAATTAGTGTCATCGTAGATACTGGCTAAAACGAGTTGCTTAGAAATAGTGTAGCCAACATAATAACATAAAGTTAAAATATTTAACAATGGACTAAAGTAAGGTAAAATAGTAATAGAATAAGAGTCACGAAATATCTAAAAGTACTGTACAACAGGAACAATTTAAGTTGATTTTCGTTAGCGTTGATGAATCAATTTTATCAAGTTCCCTTAAAACTTTTGTAATTCAACGTGTTTTACTCTTTACCGATCAAAAGGCGGAAGAATAGATAACGACACTACAATTTCAAGCAAGATGGATCAAGAATATAAATGATCAACGAAATGCAACTGCCAGTAACAGCTAATGTGTTTTGAAGTGAGTTGGGAGATAATGGTCTAGGCAAAAACTATTTCCCACTTATTTCATATTCTATTCAGTTTTCCACTTACTTCGTCTGTAACGTGTGCATTGGGACTGTAAAGGCTTCTTAAATGGTATTTTGATCCTCATTCGTACCAGAAAATATATTTCTTCTTTCCTGATAATTGTCGCGAGTAAGTTTCTTTATAATTAAGTATAGTGTTGAAATAATGGTGCCGATTCTCTTGTCACAAATGCCTCTAAACTAAACTAAAAATCACTAAAATTTAGTTTAATCCTGTCAAACGACGATTTCCCATTCTGAAATAGACTAAAGTGACACAACTTAACTATATTTTAGTTTGACAGCACTAAGATAGTACTGAGTTTTTAGTTTAGTGAAAATGGCAATTTTGCTATTCTGAATTTGACGTTTTTCACCTAAAATTTTGATTGTAAAAGACCAAACCAGACTAAACCTAACAATTTTTAATCGCGATTAAAAAGGTGTGGGGTAAAATAAGTTGTCATGAACTAAAATTCACACCAACATCTCGACTTCATGTGCAAACACAGGACTGTATTTATTTTTTCTTTTGCTTATATCTCGAAAATGGTGCGTCCTATCGCAAAAATAATGAAAATTTCGACCCCCTTTATAAAACCCTTAAACCCCTAAAACTAAACATGTTGGTAATATTTTTTTCATATTTTCAATATACAAAAAGTGAAATGTTCCCTATAAAATACGTCGAGGCTGCACGCCCTGCGCGCCTCCGGCTCTAAAAAAAATCGGGTACCACGTGGATTCGCGATTGTCAAATTCGTTTTAGTCGTGTCAAAATTATTTTTTATTTAGAGAATTTTATTTGCAGAATAGCGTTAAGATTCTCATAGCCAAAAGTAAGAAATTTTAGTGATAGTTTAGTTAGTTTAGTTCGGTGTACAAGAGAATCGGCACCACTGTGCTAAACAAATGTATGCTGATAAGGCGTATTAGTGTATTTTTAGTTCTATAGTTTTCCGATATACTTGCCCTATCTCTGCTTACAGATCGACATGAATATTTCCGGTGAAATCTATGCTCTACTTTCCCCTTTTGTTTACCCGGAAAACCATGACACCATGACGCACACTACTCCAACAAAACGCATATATTTTCATTCAAAAATACTTCTTCATTCTTAAAAATAAATTTTCATTCAGCGAGTAGGTTTTATTTTTCGTGAGTCAAAACAAGTGGGTGTGTGTTATCTGTGGCGCTAATGGTGGCGTTCGTGACGTCACCTGACACTCATTAGGAGTCGGTTACCGGTGTACTGGGTGCGTAAACAATGGATTTAGGCTCTGTGTACATTGGATGAAGGTGTAAGTATTTACCTGTCGTTAAAACACGGGTGTTTCTGTTTTGTTCGTTATTAAGTTAAGTTTTTCATGAAGACAAGTTTACCTAATAGTTTTTTAGTTTTCGTTCCTTTATGTAGGTACAACTTTGGATTAGAACCTTCCTGATTGTAATAAATTTTCAATTGAATAAAATCCAAGTACATACAAGTAGGCAATTAAAGTAAACCCTGAAAAGTTATTGTAATTCATGTTCTCAAGCATAAAACTTAACTACTACAGAAATATATTGTTTCAAAAAACTTTTCTACTTTCCTTCAGTTTGAGTTTCATAAAACACCGAGCAAAGAAAAGCAATAAAACATTGATTTTATACGAATGTGGGATCAAAAAGAAAATGGAAATTCTATGTAGTCGGCTTCTAAGTGTACCCTCTGAAATATACGGTATCCATTATAATCCTTGGGCTCAAAGGTAATATTCTCCGTGCGAAGTTCAAAACTGTGTAAAAGCATTCTTGTCGTACAAATTAGATTTTAAAGCGCGACGCTGTCGCAAGCACTTGACACTCATTACTGCGCGGTTTGGAGAGAGAACCGCATAAACAATAGTGTATACGGGCATTTGTGCCGTGCTGACTGAACCTGCATAAATTCCTATATGGTAAGAAAATAAACATGTTTCGTATTTCGCCGTAGGTAAGGTGCAAATTGCGTGTTTTTGGTTTTCTACTACGAGTATATTATTTTCAATGGTCGACCGTTTTGTAATATAATAGGAAGGTAGGTGCAATATAATAGGTTTTTTTTGTATTAAAAATGTTGATGCACGGTTCATTTGAGGTTTTATAAAATAGTATTATGCAATTAGTGAATAAAGGACGGATTTAAAGCGAGGGCCATTGATGAATCAAGAGCAAGTGAAGGATTCTAACGACTGAATCACGACCGTAGGGAGTGACATATTCATGATGACTGAATCACGACCGTAGCGAGTGATTCAAGTGTTAAAATCTTGTGCGAGGCGAGTAATTCATGGCCCTCGATATAAATCCATTTTATTCAAGAATAGCATACTATACTTTATACCATGACGTCGAGGTCGCATATATAGATGTGTTCTAAATTCAAACACCAAAATAGTGATTACAAGTGCTTTTATACCATGACTACGAGGAAAAGAAAGATTTAACCGTTAAAGGCCTGATAAACAACTAATTAACGTGCTAATTGACGTGCTTGAGGGTCACCCAGGGCTTTACCGGTTAAGCGAAAATAGACATTTAATGAAGAAAAAAGTAAGGTTGAATTAATTAAAATGCACATTAAAATTGGAACAATTACTAAAAATTAAGAGTAATTTTCTTATTATGACTAATAATAATCAACTTGTGAAGCGATATTTATTTCCTGTGTATCGAGTATGTTTTCGCAAGGAGGTTGTATAGCAGTGAGATGGAGGTCGTATATATAGATGTGTTCTAAATTCAAACACCAAAATAGTGATTACAAGTGCTTTTTATTCACTGAAAACAGTCAATAAAATAAACTTTTTAGAGGGGGAATGGTATAAATGTTTCTTTTTGTACAGTTTTAACTATTACTATGTTATTTCAGGTGAGCAATATTAAATACGCATGGAAAGGTACTAACTTAAACAGATGCGAACTGTTAGGATGGCGCTCCGTGGGCCCTTTTAATAAAAACACTTTGATTCTGCTACACTGAATTTATTTTATACGTGCACATCAAAATTACAATACATCGGAGAAATGTAAATCGGTTAGAATTTTGTGAGGTGATTGCGCCGCTATGCATTGCGAGCAGTTTTATATAGTACATCAATTCTCAAATCAGCTATTTTAAAGTAGTGATTTGGAACTTATTTATAACAGAACCATGTAATTCGAGTACAGTAACAAACAGTACTGAAAGAACTTAACGTTATTCTCAGATTAATAAGAAATGTGAAATTCTTTTACAAAGTGGTTTTTGTGTAGAGCCTGAAAGGCGCTAACCACACGACTTTAGAGAGTAAAAAATTCCTTAGAAAAAGTATCTAACGATTCCAAAAATTGTATTCTAACAAAGAGTATGCAACATCTCTCTAAAACGAGACACATACTAATCTTTTCTCAACAAAAAAAAAAGTTTCCTATACAAAAAGTATCCATCCTTATTTCTTTACAAGAAAGAAATCTACAAACTTTTTATCGCTGTGTTTGCCGCTCCAATTCATATAAAGGTGTTAGAACAGAAAAATATTTTCCATTGTCTAGTAAAACTGTTTGCCTTTTCGCCGTTCTTTAAGGGCAAGATTCACAGATCGCACTTTGACTTTACTTTGCTAAGTACATATAAGTAAGCGCTGCTTACGAATATAAACATTATTCGAATAACGTTAATGTTCATATTCTTTACGCTAGGGTTTCCTAAGACTACGATAGCCGCCACATATGGTCTGCAATTTACCGTCGAATGACGTCAAACGTTATTAACAATATTAATGAAAGTAAGTTTGTCGTTGTTTTCATTATAAGTGAAAGTAAGTTGTTGTTTTTTCTGAGCGTTTTTTGACAACTTAAAGTCAAACCCCGCTCCCATAATTTCCATGGCCATTATGTGGCGACACTTGCTCTCGTTCGTGTACATAAGTAGGTATACGAATATGATAATTACGGTCCTGAGAATAAGGTTCATGTTTAAATGAAACGCTTACTTGCATAATCATTAGCCTATAATGTTCCCACTGCTGGGACACAGGTCTCCTCTCGGTGTGAGGGAGTGGAACGTAATCCACCACGCGGGCCTAGTGCGGGTTGGTAGATGTCACAAATTTCTTCGAATTTTTGGCTCTAAGGCATGCCAATTTCCTTTCCTCACGATGATTTCCTTTACCGTTTCGAGTCGCGGCCCTTACCATTGGCCCACCACTGCTCAACGCTTGCTTAGCAAAGAAAAATTTACAGTGTACTATGCGCTCTATGAATCTTGCCCTAAGACTGTTTTGCAGTAGTAAAGCTACAGGTATTTATGCTAGTCGCACTTGTAATGAACTTCTCAAACGAAAAGCAGTTTAAGATTCCCAAGCAAAGCTTAACTGTGAGGTAACTTTAGTTTCATTTCACTTTGAAGTTATGTACAGCAACGCCTTTTACATGTAAAATTCTGACTTAATAGCTTGGTTTTAATTTTACGTCGGTGAGGTGTCTCTTTCATAGGTTATCTTGAGCTAAGTTAACGTTAATGTTATTTACCTATAAAAAAACGGTGATAGTGATGTGCTTACTAATATTATTTTCCCCCTTTTCTAACCGTTTTATTGGTTGTTTAGCCTCCCAAGTATTTTTTACGAGTATTTAAACAAGTTTCTGTTTTTCAAGATGGAAACCGCAAGATTTTGGACCAAACAAATATTTGAGGTTTCTCATTGATAGGAAAAGCCCTATAGATTTGAAACGTTAAAATATTTGTACTTATGATTTCTTAATAATTACCCCATATTCTTTAAATATTTGGTAAAAGGCTTGCCCCCTTTTACATGGGACTTAAACTTATCAGGAAAAATGTGGGTGTACCTACACCTTTGACACCACCCTTATAGGATAAATACAAGCGTGGTATTATGTTCTAAAAATATAAAATATGTGCAGAAAATCATAAGATTCACTTCAATTACCTTTCCTTATGCGTACTACATATAAGGGTTGTAAATCTAACGAGCATGGTTTCCAATCTCGCAGGCCCGCATACACGCAATCAGTTACCGAACCGTATTGGACGTTAATGGTGGGAAAGATTACACATTGATCTGTATTTTAGTAGGCATGTACACTGAGAAAATGACTTCTCTAAATAAAGCAGTGTTTGGAAAAAGCTTGAGTTTTTTTCCTCTAGCTGTTGTAAGAGGCGTTAAAAAGAACTCGCGTAATGCCTTTCAAATTCTCTAGTTTTCCAGGAAAACGCCCGTAACAGACAGAAAATCCGACGCAAGAGTGTTTTTTATGGTTCCGTTTACGTTTATAAAGTTAAAAAAATTAAAATTATAGTTCTTATGAATTTGACATTTGGAAAATAAATTGGACCAAAGTTGCCAGATATGGACACAAATGTAAAGACAATGTGCTAGTAGTTAAAAGCACTGCGATTCGACTAACAACACAACAACAACTTGAATTTCCTTTGCAGACAGTTTTAATCTTACTTTAAAAAACATCTACCTACTTGAGGTTTAAAGAATACTGTTAAAATGTTAAGTCGTCGGATAATGGGTGCTAGTGAGAGCATCTGAAAAAACACAGGACAAGATTATGACGTCACTCGGAGAAAATAGAAAGCAAGCAAAACAAAATACCAGCGACTGCACCAGACGGCAGACGGCCAGTATGACGCTCATTAGACAGATATTGCAGTAAGTCTGTATAAAATATACCTAAACTAGACTCAAATATGAACAAATAAGACTTTTGGGACAGATTCGGAGTCTAGAGTTGACAAGTCTGACGATTTTCCCAGGCTTTCGCAACATTGAAGTTGGCACTGCATACAGTGCACCTCATCATTTTATCGAGAATTGCAAGTTCACATAGCCAATTATATAACCGCTGTTTTAAGTATAATCATAATGGGCAAATATGCCAAACTATTTCAGTGCATATTGGAAGTATGCAATTATTTTCTCCTTTCAAAGACGATAATCTTTAATGATAAGCATTTAAAAGACAACCTTCTGTTAATGTATATTTATGATGTGACGACAAACTCGTAGAATTTTTTATAGAGTGCATCTTCTCACTGTACAAAAATTGTTTAAAAAAACATGAAGTGGACACTTATGATGATCCTTAAAAAATGAAATAAACATTTAAGTAGCCGTCCATTGATTCTTTTTATTGCTTTTTGGTTCAGCCAAAAGAATGGGATTTATATTTCATGCAGACGGGTGCAAAATCATGAAATTCACAGAGCTGCTGAAAGATCTAGAGGCTTTTTGTCAAATTTTAAATGGTGGTGTTTTAAATTGCTTAACACATTTAACACTAAGATAATTTCAAACATCGTTGTGTTTCTGACAATCGTTTGAAAATGACAAAAGCAGAGAGATTTTTTATTTTGATTTTATTTCATAAGGGGATACAAACAGTAGGATATTAAAAATAAACGGAAGTGACATAGAGATTTTTTAAGAGCGTTTATTCTGAAAGGGGGCAACGTCGCAAATAGGTGTCACCTATTTCGCTGTTTTAATTAATTTCACAATAATACTGTATGGAATTATGAAATGTGGCTAACTAGCGAACTAGAATATTAATAATTAATTGCAATTATAACACTGAATTTGATGTTGTAACCGTTTTAGGTGTAAAAAAGGCATTTGGAAAGTTTCCAATAGTATATTATGCAATTAGTGAATAAAAGACGGATTTAAAGCGAGGGCCGTAGATGAATCACGAGCAAGTGAAGGATTCTAACGACTGAATCACGACCGTAGGGAGTGATTCATGACGATTGAATCACGAGCGTAGCGAGTGATTCAAGTGTTAGAATCCTGAACGACGCGAGTAATTCATGGCCCTCGATATAAATCCGTTTTATTCAAGAGTTGCATACTATACTTTATACCATGACTACGAGAAAAAGAAAGATTTAAGCGAAAATAGACATTTAATGAAGAAAACAGGAAGGTTGAATTAATTAAAATACTCGTTAAAATTGGAACAGTTACTAAAATTAAGAGTAATTTTCTTATTATTACTAATAATAATCAACTCGTGAAGCGATATTTATTTCCTGTGTATCGAATATATTTTCGCAAGGAGGTTGTATAGCATTGAGATGGAGGTATGCGACCCCCATCTCAATGCTATACAACCTCCAAAAATATTGATGTGTTCTAAATTCAAACACCAAAATAGTGATTAAAAGTGCTTTTTATTCACTGAAAACAGTGAATAAAATAAGCTTTTTAGAGCGGGAATGGTATAAACACTTTTTTTACATCTAAAACTAAATATTCGGTGTTACGATATTAATTATTGCATTTCTTAATCAATATTTTAGTTCACTAGTTAGCCACATTTTATATTTCCATACAGAAATATTGCCAAATTAATAAAAACAGGTAAATATTTGACAGCTACATATTTGCGACGTTGCCAACTTTTAGGATGAGCGCTCTTAAATATACGTTTGGCGTTAAATTTATTTACTGATTGGTGGTGTAAGCGAGCCTTAGTATTTTACCTGCTGATTAACACAAAATATGAACCAATATTTCAATTCTTTTACGTACCTACATTGTACATTATATCACTTCATTCAGCTTTAGCCATTCCTAATCCCAGTATCGCTAATACCTTGGACCTAAAGGTCACGTCCCATCACTATTACATTATAATTTGAACATTCATCGACAAGTTAAGCACAATACTAACCTATGCCAAGTGTTGTTACGTGAACGGAAATGTTATTGCTTTGGCTAGCCGCCATATTGCGTGACTCGGTGACTTAGGCTTGGCGAGAACAAGTTGTTCGAGACTTCATCGCTCATGTGCTCGTGTTTAATATAATATATTCCGATCAGTATAGAATAAATTCATGAAAGTCTGACAAATGACTTAATATTTTTGGTTTGGTAAGGTTATTGGATTTGTCAGTTTGTTCGTGTAATAATTGAATATTCAGCTAGTAAGGCCTAGAAAGATTGCAAGCCTTCCTTAACAGAGTTATAGACAAACCAGATAATAAAGATTTATACTGGCATATCAATCATTATACTTTTTAACCCCCGAAGGAAAAACCCCTTCCCCGTTCCCTTAGTTGGGATGAATTAATCCCAAGAACAAACTTATCATTATAGTTGAAAAATATGTTCTCCCATACATTCCAACTGCAAATCTAAGTTTGTACGCACAATATTGAGAGATTTACTATGTTATTTTAAGACCATAGACTTCTTATGGGGTTTCTTGCAATGTATGAGTAAAGAACCATTCTCTGTATTTTTTTCAAAATTTTAGGCTCAGTAGGTAGTTTCGGAGATAAGGGGGGGAATGGTCAATTTTCATAAATTTTCTTAAATATCTTTAAAAGTATTAAGATTAAAATTATTTAAAAAAAAATATTTGTATCCTCGCAACGTCCTCTTTCATTTGATATGTCACACGGATCAGTATGCAAAACATTTTATTTTAAGCTATTGCATAGCTTTTATCGGAGACTCTGAGCGCGGCGACCGAATGTAGAAATTCCGTAACGAAAAAAAAACCTGACGCGAAAGTTTGTGAGGATGGATGGATGGATGTTTGTTACTCTTTCACGCAAAAACTACCGAACGGATTTTAATGAAACTTTACAGTAATGTGGCTTATATATCAGAATAACACATAGGCTACAATTTATAAAGATTTTATGTGATTTAGCCATAATATAACGATAAGTATCCAGTAAGTCGGAAAAAATCCTGCCCTCTGAGATCTATCTTTGCGTGCGCTGCCTAAACCGCTGGAGTTACATGAAAAGAATGTATTGTGGGGTTGTTTGTCTTAAAGAGTTCTAAATAAAAGTCCGCGACAGCATATATCTACCTTTTATGTGGAAGCCATTATAGCCAAAATAGTGAGCTATAAATACATTTAAATTGAATACTTTTTTTAAGTTGCATATTTTAGAGTATTTAGTTAATTCGTATCAAAATAAATACCTTCATCGCTTTCGGTATTTAATGTAGATAAAATTTGTCTTTTACACTAAGTAATTTGGACTAATATTTTAAAAGTTAGAACGATAAGAATGACCTGCGATGAGTCGACGGCGGGCGCGCAGAACGAGGGTGGAGGGGCGGGATAGGCAATGACGCGTGATCGCCGAGTGCGCGACCCGAACGCGGGCAGACGCGTGAGGGCAGACGTCATTGACGGTTGTGTAAATTCTGCGATTTAGGGGGGGGGGGTATAGGGGTATTTTTTTAAAAAAATATTTTAAATCAACAATATTATCTTCTTATTTTTGAATATATGCTATGCAATAGCTTTACCGCGGCAGTCCTCGAGTGCCACACGTATTTTTTTATTTTGTTATTTGCCCCCCAAATGTAATATGTCCATAATGCCCATATTCAAAATTCATTTATTTACGTTACACGTCCGTGTTTGGGTCACAAAAATACATATCGCACCATCGGTGGAACAAGGGCACAACTAACAAAACATCTGAAAATGAGTTAAGTGTGTTACTAGGATCATAATTACAAAATTATTTAAATTTTGGTGCAAAAAGGGCCAAACTGCACATCAAAAATATTATTTCTTTAAATTATAGTACAAATAATAAGTATTTTACTCCCGTAAAGTAAATACGTAAATTCGCAAAAGTGTAAGGCTTATTTCACCCAAAAAAAATATAGTACTTAAAATCGATATAAGCAGAAAAACTCTATTTTATTCTACAAAAATCATAAAAAATGTCTCTAGTGGAAAATAACAAAACGTGCAGTTGTGCCCTTGTTCCACCGATGGTGCGATATGTGTACCAAATTTCAACTTAATATTCCGAATCTAATGGACCGACCATTCGATTCGGAGCAAATTGGCTGTGACAGGCGGACAGACAGACAGACACACGAGTGATCCTTTAGGGGTTCCGTTTTTCCTTTTTAGGTACGGAACCCTAAAAAAGGACAAATGAGAATATTATTGCACTAATTTTTGTAGGTCTTTTGTCGCGTATAGTATAGTATAGTTAAGTCAAAATTATTTCATATGTGGACGGTAGTCCAGATATGAAATAATTTTGAGTTAACTTTGATTTAGAATTGGCAAATTCCAGTGTTACTTCTTCAAAAACAAGAACAATTGCAGCTGGAAAACTGAAGATAACAATATGCTATAACTACTTCATAAAAAACTTTCAAACGGACTCACTTTCTAGTACCTATACTATTAAATTTGAGAATCAGTGTAAAGGAAAACAACGCTTTAGTTGGACCGATCGTATTATCAACGAAGTTACTAACAAAACTGGGGAGGATAAATTGGTTAGAAAAGTTACCTACATAAAACTTTGCGATCCAACAAGAACTATCTTCTAATAATGAACATCAACTAGACTAGATGTTTTAGTTGAAAACAGGAACTTTTCTTTTTCGTTGTGGATCTGTACCTTCATGGCAATAACGAAACACTTTGACATAAAATGGACAAAATAATTAAGAAATATTCCCTTAATTAAAAAAAAAGAAAATATTCCCTTAATTATTCACACTTAATAATATTAATCAAAGCCAAATGACCACTAGAGAGCAATCAATTAATTTTAACACAATCTGACGTCTGGCTGGTATCAATTGTCTTGAGCAATTAGCAGACGCAATCAAATAGCCGAGATTAATATAACTTAATTTGTGTACAAAAGGCAATAAATTATTCTCATCTAACAGCGATATTAATTCGATGAAACGATATTTCTGAGTGATGCAAATAAATTGTTATACGGAATAATAATTTATTGTGGTGAGCAAGCATTTGTCTTAATGTGGTTCATTTGTTTTATTTTGCTGCTAATACTTGCCTTGACTTGCCCTTACTTCTAACAGCTTATTAAATTTTGTCAATTAATCATTTTTTTATAATTAATTAGCATAATCACCCTATCAGTTCCCACTGCTGGGACACAAGCCTCCCCTCTGTGAGAGTGGCCCATAATCCACCATGTGGGCTAAGTACGGGTTGGTGGATGTCACATGTTTTCTTGTTTCTAAGGTCATACCGGTTTCCTTAAGATGTTTTCCTCGAGCACTGGTGATAAAATAAATTTCACAAAGTAAGTGCCTGCCCAATTTGGAACCCAAGACCTACGACACTAAAGTCGGGGCTGTTACGGCTGTGCTGGGCTACCACTGCTGTTTTTAACAGTTGTCTCACCATGTTTCAAGTTTTGTTGTTGTAATTTAGTCAATCAATCATAGCAACTAACGTGACTTTAGACAACACATCACTGATTAATCTCTTAGAAAACGGGGGTAAGTTTGAGTAATTTTGCAGTAGAATAAAGTAGAAAAAACACACTAAAGTTTATGCGACTGTCTCATGCAAAATCGGCATAATGCGCCAGTCATAATTTAAAATTCTGCCTCAATGGGCGGACACATGCCTTCGCTTGGCATCAGATATTCTAAGCTACCGTTCAATTTAAAATTTTAGTCCGAATATCGCGTGAAAATCTTTTCCGTCATTTTACTTTGGTAACAAGCCCAAAAGAAGGACCTGGTCGATGCTCAAATCGGATAAAAAGAAATAAAATTGAACTTTTGGGTCAGACAATTCTCAGCTAAAGCCAGGGTTGCAATATAGGTATCTATATTTCGGACGTACGTTGGTACATTTCTGTCTGGGTACCCCTTCGGGATGCCCCTGGAGGTTGGTCAAGAAAATAATGACATGACGGCTATTAAGTTACCTCTGAGTGTTCTCAGAGTATTTTTGAGTTTTAAAGTCCCAAAAGAATTTACAGATAAAATATTAAATCATCGAGATAAGTTGGTTCTAGCAACAGTCTTGCTTTAGATTTTGTTTTATGTGGTGATGAAATTAGGAACATTGAGGCAGATGAAATGAAGAAAAAATTTATAGTAAGATCACCAAAACACAGGGCAGAGAAAATTCAAACAAAATGAAAGGATAGCCGGGCTCCTTTCTTGCAAGCTTCTTGCAGGCCAGTGTTAGTTAGCTATACGTTTTCTTAGTCTACTTGGTATTATTGTTTATTGCATCCATACTATAGTTACTTAATCTCGCAATAAAATCTGCCATGCTCATAAACATACGAATATCGGCAGGTTATTACTTATTCCCATTTTTTTATTTGAACCCGTCATTTTCCTCAAACAACACCGAACAAACAAGATTTCCAGAAATCAATTCATACGTAGATACACAATCATAATTTAATATCATACTGCGCAAATATGCGCTCAAGTCGAAGTCGAACGCTATTTCCAAGGAACCATAGTCTCGTATATGAGGATATTGGAAGGGAAGGAAACAGCCTTCTAACATTACGGAAAGTAGGCTCGGAGTTCCGCATACAGTACGATTTACACCGGCAGGCGCGCGTCGGGCCGCATCGGAGCGCACTTTACAAATTGTTAAAGGAAATTGAAGCGTTTATGAAGTAGTTAAAAGCTTTATTTGCATTGAGTTTACAGTTTTTGAACCCGGTCGTATCCGCACGCATGTGGCGATAGCTGGTCCGATCCTCGCGAACGCGGTCGGCTGCGTTCGGCTGCCATTGAGTTTAGTCGGCTCCGTTCAGGAACTGCCGCGCTCGAGTGTCGTCGCCGTCAAGTTGAAGCACTACTGCATCGTCTGCACATCAACGTAAACGACAATGAACGTGGCGGCACTGTCAAAATGAAATGCATTGTGATCAATTGCCATTTTATGTGTGTAACGCAATTATCACGCTGGTCGCTTTAGTCATGATAGCGTGCCGGTGAATGCACCCACACGTGCCCATGTCCCAGAAATTTTAAAAGTGGGATGGACGCAGTCGGCTTCTGCCCCTTGCGCGCGCATCCGCTACGACCGGTGTAAATCGTACTTATCGCGTGTCACCGCCGCTGATATGTGTTTCAATTCGTGTCGATTTTACAGGTTTTACGATTTTATAGGTTGCGGTTCAGAAGGAAAATTGAGCACTGATTTGTGTTAAGGGGCGAATGTTGGGGTTAAAGATAGTAATGTGGGTTAGGTTGGCGTATTGATATTGCTAGTTGATAGTCGTCACACAGTTAACGTTTTAAAGTTTCGCGTAGAATGATTTGTTTAGAATAATAAAGGCCAATTCTCGTTTTGTGTTTTTGAAGCCTTCAACAGTTTAGTTAGGTAAGCATTCCTTGTATATGGTATCTGTCTATTTCTCCTTCTTGACTCTTGAACTCACATAAATCTCGTGTTAGCTGTTAGTTGTGATCAATTTATGAGTCATAACAACACTCAATCTTTAGGGACTGTCCAATGGGTGGCCAGTATCCATTCTTTCTCTCTCTTCTGCTAGTAACAGTTTTATAGAGATGTCATCAATTGGATTAGCACGTGGACTATGTTTAACATTGAAGTTTGTACAGCTAGCAACATAATTTTTTCCGTGTCATACGACGTAATGTTATTCGACGGCTCATTACTAGTTCAGTGTTTTAAATTTCCAAACAACAAACTTGCCTGGTAGTCTACTCTATTTGCGATTTATAGACAGTTTTAGTATTAAGTTATGTTTTGAATTTAGCTAAAGGCTTAAACTTTTGTTGCCAATTTGTTTCTGGCTGTGAAAATTAATTAAATAATAAAGACACGCACACGACACAAGAAGATTGCAGAAATTTACTTTTTTCAATATCTAAGTATTAATCATTAAGACAACAGTCCCAGATAAAGTTCTCAGACCTCACATGAATAATAAAGTGGATTAAGAGGCTTACAACAGCTAAAGCGCGGTCACTGTCGGACTGCATAGAAATGAAAGAGAAGCGCGATGACACGACGCAGGTAATTTATTGCAAAATATGAAGCAGTTAGCGATTTACAAAAAATCTATTGATTGGACTGCAAAATTAAAACACTATTATGCTAATATGTAGCTTGTAGAGTAATCTGACAAAAAATCAGAATGCAATCACATGTAAATTAATATGATTTTTAATCGTTAAAAGAAGTTTTTAGAGGTATCTTCATGATTTTTTTCTATCGTATCAAATTAGTTGTATTATGTTTTCAACACACTATCATACTAGCATATATCCTGAAGAATATCATATATTTTTCTGAATTTGTTTACTGCAGTGGATCATATTCTTTTAGGCATTATAAAACTTGCGTTTAGGCACGTTTAGGTCCTGTAGTCCCCTTAAATCCACTAAGAAAACTCGTGACGTAATAACACAAATAATGTAAATTTTAAAGGAAATTTCATACATTGCTTGCATAACAAGCACGTGTGGAGACTACATGACGCCTGTTAGCTAGCAATGTATAGGAAATGATTGACACAAATTGGGCGTATCGCGATACTGACGTTATTGGATACCGATCACAATTTCCCACTAGATATGCTGTGGTTGGGGTCTATTGATTACTATTTTGAGTTCGATCATTGATAATGGTGATGCAGTTTGGATTTTAAATGAATAAGTGACTGTCGTACCGTCTTAATTTTATTTTGTGCCATTATGACTCGTCATGGCTGTTTCGTTGTGACTAAAACGTGCATGTGTTTTAGTTAACTACCAATATATCTTTTCCGCACATCACTATACTTAAAGAACGCAGAACAACTCTTCAAGTTGATTACATAACTGCAAAGATTGAGAAAGTCGTTATTAAAAATTATATAACCATTTAAAAAAATCTTCTACCGGATCGAGCCGCTTAATTGCTGCCAAAAGCTAAAAATAGAACAAAGTTCAATATTTCTGAATCGTTTTAGCGAAGGAGTTTTGACTAATTAAAAGTTTTAGAAACGGCTTCCTTAATCGTAATATGTTAACTTGTATATTTTACGACGACTAGAGAGGAAAATCAGCTCGTTACCTGACTTTATAACAAAAGTGTCGACTAATTCCAATTTTCAATTGTTTACAATCCACCCATTGGTTTTAAACTTTTCCTATATTTTACCTGCGGATTTAATAAACGTCGGTAAATCTGTTATGCACGCTAGTGTGTACAATGCTTCGTTTCTTATTCTCCTCTAAGTACTGTGTCGTGAAAGGCAGTAACTATAGAAAATTGCTCATGCTCATAATGAAATAAATAGCCAATCAGCGTAGTTCATACGGGGTTGGCCCCATAAGAGTGAGGTCTCTTATAAACGTCATCGGACGGATGCAGCGTCTTGCCGTGCATCTCATCGCGATGTTTGTTATAGTAATGTACTGATGTTGTTAGTACCTTTAAAACGCTCACTACAGCTTTAAGAATACCTACTCTGTGACGTTTTCCATGTATGGCGTTTAATAGGAGACTCCAGCCTAACTATTTTCACGTTACGTACACACGGCTACATATCAAGCCATATATTTCCAGTATCAGCTGACCTCTTATTGTACGGAAATCCTATACAATACGAGATCAGCTTATACTGGAAAGGTATAGCTTGATATGTAGCCGTGTGTACCTCATTCTGAATCCCTAACCGCCGTAAGTTCTAACATCTTGCTGGAGCATTATTTTCAAGCGATTTTTTTAATATAAGAAAATATTTAAGTCCAAAAACCATATTTTAATGTATTCTATTTCTTTGTGTGGTATACTGAAATACGAGTATTATTTAATTTTGTAAATAACGGGCGGTAATGAATAGGAACCGAGTATCAAGAGAATGTGTTATTTCAGCTCCCAATTTCACATAAACGGTAAATAACCGAGCTTGCTTGTGTCAACACTATCTATACCGCCATTGTCAATCGTAGACCATTTGTAATGTTTTATTGAGGTCAACACTTGTTACGATTGGTAGCTTTGGTGGAGGCAATGGGGAGTGTTCTAGAGCGATTGGCGAGATTTATAACTGGTGTTGTTGGAGTTGTGTAAAATACACCACCTACTTGAGTTGAGGAATGACGAAGAGATTCCTTGCACACTGTCAGACAAGTAGGTTTTTACTTCTTGTGGCTTGAGATTCTTTGCGACATTCTATCATTCAGGATGGCCGGATAAATGACGTCCAAATAAAAAATCAAAAGTCTCTCTCCAAGGGCTTCCCGAAACACCCCCTTATATGTTTAGCGATTGTTTATAGTTTAGGAGCTGCATGGACGGTTTTAATATTTTTTGGTAAATTCTCACTTGACTTCCGATTTTTTTTTGTTCTTCTTTATCGCATTTTATGATAAATCAATTCTAATTATAGGTATGAATAAAATATTTGTTTTCGCCTTACCTACCATGTTCTAACTCCAATTTCACCAAATAATGTCCCGAAAAGTTTGTGTTATTTGTATTGCTTTGGAAAGCGGAGGGTCCGTAAAAGTTTATAAAACTAGTTTGGGGTAATTGCTACCCTTCTTTTTTTATTTTTTACAGATCGGAAATCTCGAGCGAATCTTGTTGAGCAAACAATTTTCTTGTTGAGGTAAGTTTTAGTCACTTCGGGTGATGTTGAGACAGATAGTATTTTTACCGATCGTAGAGTAATAAGTTAAGGATTTATAATTAAAAAATATTTTCAAAAAATTCTTGCTCCTAACCTTTAAATAATAGCTGAACATACGTGGGGTTATTTCGGGAAGCCCCTGGAAAGAGGCTTCTAAAATTTTTCGTCATTTCATAGGCCACCCTGTATAGTTTAGACCCGCTTACACCTCAAATCACTTAGGCCCGTATTATAGAAACTCACTCAAGACTCAAGCATTAATTAAAACTAGTTTCAACCAATCAAAAGGCTTTAAACGAGTTTTAACACTTTGTGAACCCTCCGGGAGGGTTGTGGGCATAATGTTTGCGCTAAAGTTAATCATCGCGGACGGTCAACGGCATTAGTTTTAAATCCGTGTCATAAAACACTGTAAAACGAAGTAAAGTTTTCAGGGGGTCTTGTCGCTGCTGCTCGACGAGGTGGGCAAGCTCTTTGAAAGAGTGATTGCAGACCGCCTTGTCGGGCGGCTGGTGCGAGTGGGACCGGACTTGGCGGAGAGCCAGTTTGGTTTCCGCAAGGGGCGCTCTACGGTGGATGCCATCATGCGCGTTCGAGCCCTCACGACGGGGGATGCTGTTGCCCGGGGTGGGGTCGTCTTGGCGGTGTCTCTTGACATCGTCAATGCCTTCAATACCCTGCCCTGGAGTTGCATTAGGGAGGCACTCCGGTATCACCGGATGCCGACCTACCTCTGTCGCGTGCTCGAGGGCTATTTGACGGACAGGGCCGTCATCTACCCCGGTCACCACGAGGAGTGGAACCGGCGAGAGATGTCGCGCGGTGTCCCACAGGGATCGGTCCTGGGGCCGCATCTGTGGGACATCGGCTACGACTGGGTGCTGCGCGCCGACCTCCCTAGCGGCGTCAGTGTAGTCTGCTACGCTGACGACATGCTGGTCCTGGCGCAGGGGAGGTCGCATGAGGCGGCGGCCGAACTGGCGACACGCGGGGTTGCGACAATCGTCGATAGGATCCGGCAATTGGGACTCGAGGTGGCCTTGCACAAATCCGAGGCCATGTGTTTTTATGGTCCTCGGAACGCGCCACTGTCGGGTTCCCGGATAACGGCAGGAGGGGTTCACATCGGTGTCGAGTCGACGATGAAGTACCTGGGACTCGTCCTCGACAGCCGGTGGAACTTCGTGGAGCACTTCCGACGTTTGGCTCCCAAACTGCAGAGGGCTGGAGCTGCTTTGAAGCGGCTTCTGCCCAATCTAGGGGGTCCAAACGCCTCCTGCCGGAGGCTCTACGCGGGGATCGTGCGGTCCATGGCCCTTTACGGGGCACCGGTGTGGGCGCGTTCGTTGAGGCTGCGACCGGCCCAGCGGTTGAACGCGTCCCAAAGGGTCATGGCCATTAGGCTGGTCCGAGGATACCGCACGGTCTCCCGTGAGGCGGCGAGCCTCCTTGCCGGACTACCGCCATGGGATCTGGAGGCAAAAGTCCTCGCGCACATGTGGGAGTTGCGCGAGGAGGCGAAACGCCGGGGCGTAACTCCGCTGCCGCGAGAAATCGCGGCACAGCGGACAGAGCTCCGGCGGGATCTCATGGCGGCATGGAGAGTGCGATTGTCGCAACCCAGCGCTGGGCACGCCACAATTGTGGCGATAAGTCCCCTCTTTGAGGAGTGGCTAGAGAGGCGCCACGGCGTCCTCACCTTCCGCCTGACGCAGGTCCTCACCGGACATGGTTGTTTCGGGAGGTTCCTGTTCAGGATAAAGCGGGAGGAAACGCCCGGGTGTCACCACTGTGTGGATCGCCCGGAGGACACGGTGGAGCATACGGTGGAGGTCTGCCCAGCTTGGGCGGAGCACCGCCGTGTCCTCACGGAGGCGATCGGCGGCGGCGATCTCTCGCGTCCGGCCCTGGTTCAGGCCATGGTCCGGAGCGAGAGTGCATGGGAGGCCGTCACCTCCTTCTGCGAAGCAGTAATGCTCGCGAAGGAGGAGGCGGAGCGCGCGAGGGAGAGGCAAAATGCGCGCCCTCGCGCCCCTAGTCGCCGCAGGAGACGCCCCGGGCGTCGGGAGTCGAGAGCCGACTTCCGGCCACCGTAGGCGCGGGCTTGCGGACGGTGAGCAATGGGTAGCTCGCCGTCCGATAGGGACCAGGCCCGGGTCGACGGCGCGTTGTGTTCCACGCGCGCCTCAAAGAGATGTCAGCACCAACTGACGGGGTCCGGAAGGGCCAATGCCTGCCGGGGTTGCGGGTTTGTCTGAAAGGGATATCGCGACCTCGGCACACAGGCAACGGAAGGAACACGGGTGGGTTTTAGTCAGTAAAAGTCTGACACGCCCTCCCGCTCCACCCAGAGCGGGAGAAGTTATTTGATAATTTCCCACCATCAAAAAAAAAAAAAAAGAAAAGGGTGTCTTGTCGCTATACGTAGTTTCCAACCTTTTAAATGTTTAGTGAATATTTATAATTGTAAATAAAACAAACAAAAAACTTAGACTTTAAAACCAACGCATATACTAATAAATCTTATTAAATTATACATCAGATTTTATTTTCACGGTTTATAATGCTGTATTCAATAACAAAAACTTACATTTAAAATGGGGCGCCCGGCATCGCATATGCGACTGCAGGAGTGAACCCTCCAGGAGGGCTCCCGGCACTGAACGTAGTAAGTTAAAGTTAAGTAATGTTTGATTTTTGAATGAGGTTCTGTAAAACGGGCCTTAATGCGTTTAGCTATCACTCTGTCTCGGTCATGACAAAAACAATATGGTGTTTATTTATAAACGTCGCTTAAAAAGTTAAGTAATGATTAGCGACTGTTTAACCATACATTTTTGACGTTTGAACACACTTAACTTTAGGCAACGTTTATAAATAAAGCCCTTTTATAATGTTTAGCACTGAACCTAATTTGTGTTTTTTGGTGCAACTGGGCCTTAAGCCTCAAGCAGACTGGTGCGCGACTCCGGTAATTGTTCTACCGTGAAGTTTCTTAGCAATTGTTTTGTAAGAGTCGCGTCGCGCTGTGGATCTGCACGACGCTTTATTGGTAAACCTTTTTTTTTTTTTGATGGTGGGAAATTATCAAATAACTTCTCCCGCTCCGCCCAGAGCGGGAGGGCGTGTCAGACTTTTACTGACTAAAACCCACCCGTGTTCCTTCTGTTGCCTGTGTGCCGGGGTCGCGATATCCCTTTCGGACAAACTCGCAACTCCGGCAGGCTTTGGCCCTTCCGGACCCCGTCAGTTGGTGCTGACATCTCTTTGATCATCACAACGCGCCGTCGACCCGGGCCTGGTCCCTAACGGACGGCGAGCTACCCATTGCTCACCGTCCTCAAGCCCGCGTCTACGGTGGCCGGAAGTCGGCTCTCGACTCCCGACGCCCGGGGCGTCTCCTGCGGCGACTAGGGGCGCGAGGGCGCGACTCTTGCCTCTCCCTCGCGCGCTCCGCCTCCTTTGCGAGCATTACTGCTTCCAGAAGGAGGTTTTATTGGTAACCCTAACGACTTAAAGCCTCGTCTCGAACGTTCACAAGCACAAGAATACCCCTAGTTGTCTCGCTCGACCACAGATTCGAACTTATCTATATTAGTACCTACTCGCTTGTTGATCATTATCCCCTTCACGACCGCATTTCCTCGTATGATTTCGTTCATGTATTTTTGTGAACCAATTTAAGGGAATGTGCTCTCTTATTTATTGCTTGGTTTACCCCTATGTTGCTACTTGCAATGTTTTTTTCGACGTATTTAATTCGTATTTCTAAATCTACTGATTTAGAATTCAGATTTTTCTGATATTTGCCGAGTTGTCGTTGTCACTACGATATCTCGGCAAAGAGATAAAAAAATAAAATGAAATTTTTTCCAAACAGATAACAAAATAGGCAGTCATGGGGACTATCGACAGAAGTAGACACTTGAAACTGGTATAAGCGCCATCTAGATTCTATAGTACAGCACTACGGCGCGAGCATGTCGGTGACGCGAATCCATAAGTTTATCCAAACCAAAGAATCGCTCAACGCACCTACAGAAGTTTTCACTTCAAAAAATCGTTTTGCACCATGTGCATAACGGATAAAGGTACCTACCTACAATACCCGGTGTATTGTAGGTAGGTATTATGTCTGGGTTTTCAGCCTACGCGGTAAGGATTCCAAAACAGGTAAAAGTTATTTTCATTTTAAATAACATCTAAAATTGTTTCAATTCCCCAAGTTATCACCAGCCTACATCACCCATTCTCATGTTATTGCATCTAGTCAGCTAGAATCCGAAGGCAGAGGTTATAAACAGTTTTATAGTTTCTATCTGCTGTAATGAAACCATCGTTATCCGGTGGTGCGGTGTATTAAAGTCGGTGCCTATACGTCCCGTTTACGGTTTCTTGTTACAATTTTATAGTAGAATATAGCAAATAAGCGTATAATACGGGAAGGGTGAAAATTGGATTGTTTTATTATTTTTGTTTGCAATAACCAATTCGTCGTATAATCCTAGAATTGGGTGGGTATGACAACAAGTTTCTATTTCATGATGATATCAAATTCTTAAAATTCTAGTAGTCTGACTTATAAATCAGTTTTATATACACATTGACATTGTTGAAAATTATATACAAAATTACACGATTACTTTGTAAAGTATTATATTATTTTAATTATTGTGAAACATTTTTTTCTCTTTCATTTATTTTTTCTTTCTCAGTTAGTTTTAATGATTGTCTGGCAATTTGAGTAGTTGATGCAGCCTACCCAAATATCCTTTCTTTGGTATTGTTCGTCGAGTTGAGCTCCTTAAGTTCTGAGTTGAGCTCCACGATTACTAACAAATGCTTGACAGGTACACTCAAATCAGTGTGGTTCTTTCCTCAAAAGACCATTTCAGACACTAATCTACATGGTCCTCATATGGCTTGACCAAGATTATGTTTGGACTTTAAAAGAGACTAGGCTGCGACCTCTGAGTTTGTTTCGGCCTTTCTTCTCAGAGTAGTCAGATAGAAAACGCCGACCTCATCTAGCTTATTTTTTAATATTTTTTTAAATGACGTGTAAAAGAGATTCCGATAACCTATTTACAGAATAAACAATTTCATCATTTAAACTAATAAACCAAGGGAAATAAAAATAAAAAACAAAAAAAACATGCCCAAGGAACAGGGGTTCTTTATACGTAGCGTTTTTTTCCTCCTTTTTTGAAGTCGGTTAAAAATCAGTTAGATGAGCGAGAAAAATTAAATAATGTAATTTTTTTACAAAAGCCAAACTTCACTTCCCAGCGCTCAAAGTAAGCAACATTTCAAGTTGCATAATATAATTATGATCCTTCAGGCGAATCCTAAGGCAATTTGTTTCAAAGAAAAACTATACTATTTTCAATGCAGTACAGATTTTAAAGCTGCAGTAATTTATTGGCAGTAGTGAAATATTACACTTCTTTCACTACCGCTCGTTCCCCATTTCGGTTGAAAAAGGACAGAAAAAGTAAATAAAAGAGGTCTTTCCGGGACTTGAAGTTTTTCTCGACGAGACTAAGAGCCATTACTGTTGGATAAATAAAACAGGTTTATCTATTAATAGTCTATGGTGAGGTGAGTGAGTATCTCTTGAAAACAGCTTTCATAGTCTGTCCTTAATTACTTTTTACTTCATTACAAACGCTTACAATTTAGTTACGTAGATTTTAGGTCAAGTTTTTTCTTGGTTATGGTTTGTTTACGACGTTATAATTTGTAAAAGTTGTTTGTTGTTTTTGTTTTTGGAGATAAGTTAAGGCTGATGGGGTTCTGCCTACTATTAGGTATCTTCCACTGCTTCATGTACCTAGTTTTTTTTTGTGGTCCTATATTTTCTGACTACTTCGCAAAAGTCTCCCCATAAACTTCTACATAATCTCTCTTTCATCTGCGATCGAGCTCTGCTCTGGTGAAAATAGAGAATACTAATGTCTTACCAATTCCATGTATAGTACATACTAATTCCATGCTGCCATGATAGTAGGTACTTAGTAATTCCATGCCGCCATTTCATTATTCTAAGGTAGACATCTTGTTCTAAACTTTGGGTGACTGAGTTCTGCTCGGGTGAAAATATGGAGAAAACAATTTTTTCCAAATATGAGACCTAGCTAGATCGATTTTTCGCACCCGTAAACCCCTATATTGCAACGTTCATCAAAATCGTTAGAGCCGTTTTCGAGAACGTGATTACAAATATACATATATACAGGGTGTAAAAAGACACATCACAAAGCCGTAAACTACGCATACTGTACGTATAGCTAAGTAGCTTTGCGCAAAAATTATTGCTGGGAACCGTAATTTTTTTTTTTTTATAAAAAAAAAACAAGTTTTTATTGCGCGCAATGTAACGCGAACCCACGCTTGAATGAACGGATTCAGTGTTAGTTAAGCTCCGCCCCTACGCTACGTAGGTAGGTACTTGTTGTTCATTGCGTTTTTGTAACTTCAAATGCGTAATCTGTTAAGATAAATCTAAAATTCAGGTAATGTTTGTTTGGAAAAAAGTTTCGTATTATCGCATAGAATTCATTTTCGTGAAAAAGTAAAAAAAAAAAATGCGACTTTGACCTTCAATATCTCCAGAACCAGTGGATTCCCAGGTATGGTCTAGTGGAAAAAAATGATGCAAATAATGGGTAGAATATGTGGCTTTCGGCTTCGGAAAGTGTCTTTTTACACCCGATATACTTACAAATATCGTAAATATATAATATTATAAATATATAATTATTATAAAAATAAATATTATTCATATAAATATATATAACATTTAATAGTATAGGATTGAATTATATCAATATCAAGCTATAAAGTTCCTTAATATCTACAACTACGAGTATATTTTCCGTTTCATACCGAAATATGAATAGTTACATCACTTTCACAATACCATCCTTCACCAATATAACTTTTTCTTCCCATTTTATTATTACACATCGTGGATTCAATTAGTGAAACGATCCATAAAACATGGTACTTATTATTTTCCTACGAATCATTGTACTGTGTAATATGAAATCTCTACGCTATGAGATTCCATACCTGAACGTTCCTCTATTATGTGAAGGCAAAAGGCATTTTTGAATTATTGGTTACCTATTAATTTCCTTCAATACTAGTGATAAATTGAATCGGAGAATTATTTTATGAAAATACCTAGTAGGACGTTGTGGTGTTGGCATATAATTTTGCGATATGTCATCATCTGCCTAGCCTTTTCACAACTATGTTGGGATAAGCTTCCAATCTAACCGGATGCAGCTGAATACCAGTATTATACATGGAGCGACACCTTATCAGACCTCCACAACCCAGTAACTGGGTAATACGATACCCTAGGTAAGACTGGTTGTCAGACTTTCGGGCTTCTGACTACTCGTAATGACCATCAAAGATAAGTGAATCAGCCATTTTACAGTATTTTTGGCGGTTCTCACCTCAATTATAAACAAAACAACGTGCGGCAGTGAGCGTGAGCGATGCACGCGGTCAACTAATCCATGAGACGTCACCGGCACGCAACGCATTTTTTGTTCATACATGCGTTGCGGGCGGTACCTTTAGTGGACGCAGTCAGTGCTATATGAATTCATACAAAGCAAACCAAAAACTGTTACGTGCTGTGCGTGCAGTGTGTGCATTGTGGCCGGTGCGGACCAGTGGACTTTCACCTTTAACACGTTCAGTGCTAGGAGCCCTCCTGGAGGGTTCCCTCAAGTCACATATGGGATGCCAGGAGACCTCGCGGAGGGCTCATTCTAAATGTAGGTTTTTCTTAGCGAATTCGACATTATAAACTGAAAATAAGTATATAATAAGAGTAAGTCGTTGAGGTACCTTACCAATAAATAAATAAAATCAGTTGTATATTTCAACAAGATTTCAAATCTAGTGCCGGCGACACTCCTCGAGGGTTAACTTTAGCGTAAACGTAATGCCGGTGACCTTCCTGAAGTCAACTTGCAATATGTATGGCGGCATCGCGTATGAGCTCTATCAAAAATGGGTGTAGTCGAAAGTGTTAAAGGAACATGAAGATGTGCGTGTGTGTGCAGGATGTGTGTGTGTGTGTGTCTGTGTGCATGATGTGTGTGTGTGTGTTTATTTCTGTAATTTGTATGGTGTGCATAATAAAGAATATTCTATCTATCCATCTATCTATCTATGTGACACCTTATCTTCCATCAGTCAACGACCGTTATCCAGACGAAGTATCTCCGTATAGATTAGTGAAACATTAATCAATTTTGGAACAATGAAATTGTTCGTATTTTCATTACTAAAAGCTAACGCATACTTCTATTCAATATGTTTGAAGTAAGCGGAGGATAAAAATACTAAAAGAAGCGAAAAAGTAATTAAATACTGCTCTCACTCTTCACAGAGCTTTTTAAAATATGAACATGCCTATATGTTGTTGCTATGTGAGAAGAGGGAGGTTTTGACTAAAGCACTGAGGATTTTTCTGTAGTAGTTAGGTAGGCTACGATTCGTTCTTGTACGACTTAATAAAAAAAACAGTTACATATTGTTATTCAACTTATTTTATGAAATACTACATTTTTACTTCTTGACAAAACATTGAATTTTCTTTATTATTATGTAAGTTTAATTATATAGCGATTTATCTATTGAATTAAAGGAAAATAGAAGTCGCTTTTCGTATCTGCTGCGTGACCGCGTTCTTCTTCTAAACTATGCAACAGATTTTAATGCGGTTTTCACGATAATTTAGAGAATTTATTTCAGAAGGAATAAATTGAATGTAATATTGTATGTAAGTTTAATACATTGATATTAAACTAACACACAATATAGTCTCTATACGTCATGATGGCCCAGCGGTTAAGGCCTCGCCTCTCATGCACGAGGATGTGGGTTCAAATCCGGGCAAGTACAAATGTGACTTTTTCAATTCATATGTACTTTCTGAGTTAATCTTGGACATTACTAACATCAGTGACGGAAAACATCGCGAGGAAACCTGGGCCTATAGTTAATATATCGCACCCCCGGTGTGAGACGGTCACTTATGCAAAAATTGCAATAATGAGTTAAATATGTAATAACTGTCCTAAAGCAATACAATATTGAGTGGTCATTATTAATTCAAAAGTAAGTTAAAAGTTGAAGTTGTAGTAAAAGCAAATAAGTATCTTGTCTAAATCTTGAAATATAATGATTTTTTAAATGTCAAAGTTTTAAATGCTTCTCCTGAAAAATTGCATTTTTGCATAAGTGACAGTCTCGCACCGGGGGTGCGATATGTCTGAAATCGCCAACCCATCTAGAGCAAGCGTGGCGATCAATGCTGCCTTCTTTGTATGAGAAGAGGCCTTTGCCCTGCAGTGGGACAGCAACAGGCTGGTATTATTATAATATAATACAATATAGAAATCTCGATTTATCATCAAGACGTAAAAAATGTGCGAAACGGTAGCGGGTCGCTTGTCTATGATACAATCCTGCCGGTCGATTCTGTAAAAATATCACCGTGAAACTTACGCGAAGTGAGCGTGAAGTGAGTTGTCAATAGAGCTAATCCCTAGCATCCTGCCGGTCGATTTGTGACAGTGACAGCTCACTACACGCTCACTTCACCTAAGTTTGACGTTGATATTTTTACAGAATCGATCGACTGATATTTGAAATAAGAATTCACGAAAACAAAAGAATTTCCAGCTCTACACCAACCCTCTTGCACTCAATGAATATCTCATGAATGTAATTCTATTAACAAGAGAAACATTTTACGCTGATATCACATACACACAGTCATGTATGGGGTAAGATTATACCCTATAGCCATACAGGTCACGTCTGAAACATTCAGTGCGACCGAGACAGTGTCCCACATATAAAATAATAATATCATTCGTTATACCGAGTATTGTAAAACGATCCGTCTGTCCGTACGTGTTATAATAAGAGGAGAAATAATTGGAAGATATTATTGGAGTTAGAAGTAGTGCATATGAATAGAACTTTATTATGTGTTGCAGTATCTTTCTAAAGCTTTGTATAATATTGTTAGGTAAGAAATTTTCTTGCAAGAAATATTGGGAGAATAAAGGGTTATCACGTACCACCAAAGGCATCCTTAGTCATACGGATTAGGGATGCCTTTGGGAGATAAGTGCCAACATTTTGTTGCACCGTAAAATGATATTGAGAGCAGCATGCTATTTAGATCGTGGTTAAAATCAATAACCATGGAGTTTTTTGCTGGTTCTTTTCCATGGAGAAGAACCGTGAAAAAACTCAATTTGCCGTTTCATAAGTGCCCATGTAGGTTTATTTGAAAAGGAAGTAAATTGCACAACTATACCTTCTCTTGCCCAGTTGGAGAATGATGTTCCTTCTAAAAGATCGCTGGGGTAATCACAATCACTTGACTGTTTTCAGTAAGTATGTATACTAAGCATAGTTATACTATATGAATAAGGTAATTTACTACGCAAAAGAAGGAACAGATTATAATATATATATTATATTAATATTATATAATAATATATATTAAATATTATTATTATAATATTATAAATGTGAAAGTTTGTATGTTTGGATGTTTGTACCTACTCAATCACGAAAATACGAAATTTCGCACACAGATAGTTTATAACCTGGATTAACATAATATATATAGGATATTTTTTATCCCGGTAGTACTTTCCCGTGGGATAATAAATTCCCGACCTCCATGCGGGCGAAGCCGCGGGCGAATGCTACTTCATTAATATTATAACTATGAATTTGAAATTAATTGAGTGTAAATAAATTCATGCTAAAAGCATAGCAAGGTAGAGCTAAATGCTGAAAAAATACACCATTAAAAATGTTTCATCAACAATTGTACGCACTTTAACACTGTTATTTTTGGTAATGCTTAATGTTATTATTTTTCTACTGAAAAAGTCTCTCGTTTTGCTTTAAGTGAGAGTAATATTTTAAAACGCAACAAAAATATTAATGTTTTTAAAACTTCATTCACCATTAACCTAGCATGACCTTTCTCCGAAACGGTGTTATTATTAAATTTATGCTTAAAACATTCGTAATTTGCAAGATTAAAAGCTTAGTTTAGACAAATGAAATAGTCCCACTCACGGTGACACTCAAAATGACACGGAAGCGAAACGCCCCGTGAGGCGTTAGTTAGTCTTAATAATCTAAGATCCCGTCTAACATCGACAATAATTCATGTGTTATCAAATTTCATCAATCTTTAATACATATCAATAACATATTAGCAAAGGTAACGGGTCGTCTAAAAAAAATCAGGTTAAGGAAAACCTTATAAGTATCTTTTTGATTTCCTAAACAGCAATAGCATACTAAAATATTTTTTTGTGTGTTTCTGGTGCTCGTAAACGGCATGGCGGCCTAATTACGTTTTTGAATTATAATCCGAAAGATTTTGAAGGAAATTGCTAATCCATTGCTCTTGTGTTTAAAAATTCATCTGTTGAACAACTTAAATAAGGCAATGAATATTGTTGAACTGTCAAAAAGAAAGGCATTGCCGGTACCTAAGTGTGTTACGAAATTACCGGCTGGTTGCCAGGTTTGTTATTGAGTTAAATTTCCCAACAAAGATGAGTGAAGGTCGATGTTAGACAGTGACAATAAAACACGGTAAACGTATTTCACGTTAAAGATTTTCCGTGTCTACGCGGCTGCAACCATTTGTTATAATTTCCTGACTAAATGCGCCTCGGTGAGAACATAAAAAAACATCCTATTGCAAATTGTGACAGATTATTATGTCTTGGACACAAAAAGCAACGTAATTATGGAAGTGAGTTTAAATTTATAGCTCTGATGGGATCCCTAGCATGTCGTCAGGATATTTTTGGAACATGTTGTAGGTATATTTTATTTATTTCGTTGTTTATTTTAGGTTCATTGTTCTTTGAAATAACAAAGACTTTGCCATCCAAATAAAGTGGATTTTCAAACCGATTTCTCGAATCCGAGAAATTGCTGATTGGTATTATCTTATTTTTGCAGCTCAATGATTTTTATTGTTGCTATTGTCGTTTATTACTTTAGTTTCTAGGTATTTTAATTATATATTTTAATGACTTTAAACAATAAATTGATCTCTATGAAGATTATAAACATATCAGTCAATGCGAACAATGTATTATATTTTTATTATTGCGTTATGGTTCCCCGAAACCTTTTTTATTTTTTTTAAGAGAAGACTCCGAGATCTATCCATACACTTAAAGCCTGGTGTTACCATAACACTAACTATCGATTACCTACAACATCATTTCCTATCAACAACTTGCAAACAATAGAATAATTTTCATATGACAGAAGTGAGACGCCTTTTCTATGCTGTTATCACGTTCCAAATTACACGAGCTGCATGTAAACAGACTCTTACGCTGTAAAGCCCTTAAACTGATTCTGTTCTATCGGGAATACGGAAGTTATTTTGTTTTTTCATTTTTTGGCTAAAGCTATAGGTAGGTACCTAAAGGTAAAGGAAAATCTGTATTTCAGATCATTTTATTATCTTGTTTTTATGATATTCATAGTTGTATGGGTTGTAGTAGTTAACTCCGTACACCGATTTGTCGTGAAGGTTTGTATGTTCAGTTAGTATAGAGAAACACTGTTCCACTAAGATGCACTAAGTAGTTGAGTTTATTTAAGTTAAAAGTAAGTTACAGTACTAGAGTGGAAGGCGATTATTTATCTCAGTTCTTGATAGCTACACAGTTATAAGTTCACTATATTTAAATTCGTTAGTCATGTTATTTTATTACGCTTAATTATGACGCGCATCGTTGGCCTAAAGTAGGTTGCAGAGTACGCAGAAAAATGTACGGCGATGAGACCGTACAATAGTATTACTTACAATTATTTATAAACGAGCTCAGGGTATAAACTGATTGTGTCGGACCACATTGGGAGTTAAATCTTCTATGTGTCCCACTAGTACCAGCGTATAATGTTCCCACTGCTGGGACACAGGCCTTCTCTCGGTGAGTAGTCCTACTCTCGTAATCCACCACGCGGGTCCAGTGTTGGTTGATAGATGTTTGACATGTCTTCACACCTATAGGACCATTACTCTCATATTTTTGTTTTCAGAGATCTGCACCCCAATTGCATAACATACTTTGAATCTCAATCCGAAGGATTTTGAAGGAAATTCTTAATCCATTGCTACATATTATCTTTGAAAAATTAATCTGCTCGACAACGTAAATAACGCAATGAATTTTGTTGAATTGCCAAAATGAATGGTATTGCGATTAAGCGAGATACTTACCTCGCTTAATCGCAATGCTATTCAGCAGTGGGACAATTGCGTATCATAGGTACTTAGCTATGATACGCAATTGTGCCCCTGCTTCAGTCATTCTCTAAGCTTCAGGCAATAATGTTGTGTTTGTGATCGTCTTTTATTCCATACCTACTATACTTACTCAGTAAATTACCGGCAGTGCCTAGGTACCTTTCTTATTTAAATTAATTCAGCCCGTACTTCAGCTCCCAAATCGCAAGCTTGCAGAACTGTGTTGTAAAGATGCTGATGACAGGTCCACGAGATAAGCCGGTGTAAAGTCCCAACATCAACACGTTTACTGTCGCTTAGGCGTCCGGTTTAAGCTGTAAACCGTAGTCCGGCCATAAAAAATAGCCGTAAACTATACATATCATAGATGGACTAGTTTAGTTGTGCTGCAGTGATATTCTTTAAAACTGGCGTCGTTAACTCCTAAGCAATTTGATTTGTTTGTCGATGGAAAATGTTCGCATAAAATTTATTAAATTGTAGATAGTTAGTTAAGCTATAATTTGGACACAATTGTATGAGTTTATAAAGATGGATTTAAAGACTGATATTTTTATTCGATAATTTACGGCAGACCTTAGTAAGAATAGTACCTAACCCATCTACTAGTAAAAAGATTGTGTGCTGCAAAATGTATTTATTTATGTAACAGTTTATGTACACACATAAACAGACAAGATGAAAGGAACAGAAAAATACGTAAAAAGGTGATGCTTATTTCTTAAGAAATCTGTTCCAGCATACCTGCGATAGGAAAGTAGATACTTAAAGAGATGTAGACAACGTGTGTAAGAGTCTCAAATTATTTTTACCCTAATGGTCGTATTACTATGTTTACTTATCGACCTATGTAGCATAGTTCTTCTATAAAGTCGATTTCGTCAGGATTACGGGCACTATAGGTACAGGTTGGCAGGGACGTCGTTTTCGCGTCCATGTCCCTGCCACCCTATAGATATCATTTACCTAACACTGTTACAAGTGAAAATTACCCGATATTTTTCCGCAATGATTATTTATGTTTTAGGCTCGACAATTTTATATGGTAAGTACACATCTTCCAAACCTCCACATTTTTTATAAGTACTTAAAAATGCCATCGCTTTTCATCGTGTTTTTTTTATCACACGCATACCTACTTCATTAGGTATCCAACAAATCACAAATATTCAACTCTTTGTGGGGGACCTGGACACGTCCCTCTAGAACCACCCCACATACAAAAAGTCTGGATGTATCACGAAATCCTCTGTGACCAAAACGTAACGATTTGTTAAGCTGTCGTTTTCAAACCGATTCACTTCAAGATAAAATTACCGAAGGAATAGTGGTCATGGTCTTACATATGGCGCAGTAAGGTGGTTATAGCCGTGATATAGTTATATCCCTAGGGATATAGCTATATGCCGTAATATACATACATGGAAGCGGTTCTTAACTGTCGGAGTGCCCTAATTTCGTTACTGCGACCAATTTCGACGTTGGTCACAGTTCTAACCTAACCTATTTGGTCTTTAGTTAGTAAGGTTAGTTATATTCCTAGTAAGACAGTTTGTCTATTACCTACTTGTCTCTTGTAAATTTCCACAAATAGGTAAGAGAGCAAACGTTGTAATAATGTTATGACTGTCCGGTCATTACATTTATTATTATATCAGGTTCTTATCACATCCACGTCTTGACTTCTTTAAGTGTACGCATATATTTATTGATAGGTTATTAGACTTACAGCATCCGCTATTCTGCTTGGTAAGTATGGTGATTACTACTAGACTGGCTTTGTTTATATCATTGTTTTAATATTTCGTTTAGGTTTCGTTATTAGGATAAATTTGGAATTAGAACGAGAAAAATGGTGTGAGTTAATCGTTTTTCCTAAACTCTTAGATTTTCAGAGGTGTTGGGTGTTCCTCCTACACTTTCTGATTTCTTTTACTTATAAAATAAAACACAAAAGTTATACAAACAATTTATTTTCTCTCCGTTTGCTGATTTAACATTTAAGTAGACATCAACAATGTTTTTAATCATTACTTCAATATGTATAGAAGATAAGTATTGTGCGATCTGAATAGCTTTAAGAATTTCCCTTCAAACAGTCTTATTATTATTTACATACAGAATAAATTCACATTAGTATCAGTGAAAGTTTTATACATGAAGTTACAAAGAAATTAGTAGACGAACTAATTTTATAAGACATTAAAATTAGAAATACACAAAATCTCTTTCATTACATTATTGTATAGGTATAGTTTCATAACATCCAATTCGACTATTACAAAAAATACAAAACTTCCTTTACCTGATTTGATACTAAAACATCTCGTTAACACTCGGTAACTATTCATACGTAGTATAAATATTATTTTACGTTATACATACAATATACTATTCTTCTGGGAAAATTATTTACACAAATATTCGTGTCTCCCGAAGAGGTAGTTGGAGATCACAAACTTCTACGTCTATTTTCTTGGCACAATTGTTTTTTAACGTCAATCACATTCACACACTATTGAATCATTTACAGAAATCAGACCCGAAGCTACTGGTCCACATGTACTTAAGCCTAATATTTCTCTTCTAAACCATCAAATAACTAAGGATGTCTTTTAACTGACATTATACACTTTTGCTTGCAATGGTGTCTATGTTCCGGGGATAAATCCAAATGAACAACATTTACGGCCTTATCAAAGGTAACCCTCGGAAGTCATCGCGTTAACGTCACTTCAGTATCACTCGAGCTCCTCGAGCTCTCTTTGATAACGTCAAGTTCTCTATTGGATAGCGATGAAGTACGAGAGAATTTATGAGCACTATATTCACTTTTATCATCATGAACGTCATGACCACAACCGTTACCGTAGTCTTTGTTTTCATCTGAATCGTCGTCCACTATATCATTCACTTCAACTTCCAATAAATTATCGTGTTCTTTTAGTCCGTAAGCGTTAAAACTTCTCTCGTGACTTAAACTGCGTATTCTGTCGAGATTATGTTCTAAATTTTGCATATCATCCTCAGCACCGGGTGAGTCATCGAACTTCCACTTAATATTTGAATTAAAATGTTCCACTCCTGGGTACATACTTATGCTATTACTTCTATGCCCGAAAACCGGACAATTTCGGAACTCTCACAACTCCGGATGCCTACCATTACAAGTCTTGTTGAAGTTGCCCTCATCCAAGCTTAAATTGGAACGAGAGCGACCACATTCAAGACCAGAACTAGGTCTAAACAGGCACATGTCTGAGTTCTTCAATCTACACTGACGTGAACAAGATTCTATTTGAAAGGCTGATCTATCCAGGTGTCTGTAATCTGATGGGCCATAGCCGTCGAAGTATCTGGGATCTTGTTTACAGGCACTACTCTGGCAGCCAGTTCCTTTGAAGGAACCGGAACATCTTAGAGGGTCTCGATGGCATGCCTTCTGGATAGCATGAAGGGATGAAGATGATACAGTGCGTTCTAATATCTCGCCCCAATATTTTTCTCCGAGACCTTCAAATTCTCCTTTTGAATGTAGACCATCTGAAGTAACGGAGGACCCACAACATCCTGTTGAAGGTTTATCGTAGCTCGGGAAAGATTTTGATCTCCGGCAGCAGACCTGTAAGAAATAACATTTTAGTATGGATATCGTTCAAGGTATGCAAATTATCCTATCTGCACCCACTTTACCTTTTGAAATTTTTCTCAAAACAAATTCAAACATAATTTTTTCAAGTGAATTTAATTTGAATTTTCTGTAAATTACCAATTACCAAAAAAATGGAAAATATTAAACACCCCGTGTGATGTAGAGGTTAATTTTTTTTAAAGAACATATGCTTCGAGTATAACAACACCTTTTTTATTTTTTTCTAAGCACATGTTCTTTCTCAGCGTTTTTCTCTATGACCTGTATTTTAGAAGTTAAATTAGCCCATTCAAATTATACCAACAGTGGTGTCACGGGGAATGTACGTAATGGGTAATGGTTAATACTTACGTAGTGTTGAAGTAATTCATGACTAATTCTCCTAAAGTGACTATTCAATAGCCAGTACAGAAATGGGTTCCAAAAACTGTTGCTCAATGCCAACCATGTGACAATGAAGTCCAGGGAAGGTGGAACCTGTGTGATAAAAACTAAAATTAGCAAAATATAAAAACTAATAATGAGTTCATAATATGAGTATCAAAAAATGGAGACAGTAAAATGGTACATAGGAACCAATTGCGTATAGTAAAGGACATAGTTCTAAAATAACTCAGATATTTAAATACAATATTTATCAAAAATTAAAAATTGGTAAATAAAAGACTAGTGATGCTAATGCGCAATAACATTATATTCATTTTCGTTATTATCTACAAAGTCCTTAGTTATTATTCAGTAGAAGAAAGTAGTAATAAATACTTTCAAAACAAAATACGGTTCCGAAACATTTTTCCTTAGTCGGGCTAAACTAGATAGACACCTTGTAATTGACGTGCTTTGAAAAGGAAGCCTTTAGAAATGGTGTTTACGTAGCCTCTGATTAATTTTAGAGATAGAAATATAATGATATACCTCAAGAATCTCTGAAACCTCCTAAATAATGACATTTTAAAATATTGAATACCTACTAGGTAATACCTAGTATTAGGTCCCCAACTATGAAATCAGCGTTTTGTATGGAGAATTTTAAAGAAGTTGCATTTTCATACTAACATTTACTTAATTTATATAACAACCATGAACACTAATGTTTTAAAACTTTTATGCACTAATGTTTAAAAACTAAGATAACGTAATATGCCACTTAGATTAAGCGACAAAAATAAGTTTTGGCTAAGTTAAAACAAACAGTGGTCATCCCTGCTAACAAAATGATGAGTCATTTTTAAGGTATTTTTTATGTTTAGAAAACTATAAGTAATAAGGTTTTTTTTACTATTGGTAGTTGTCTATGATGGTCAGTATTCGATATAATACCAAGCAATTGATGAATATTTTAAATCATAGAAGTGACGAGGTTCTCTATTTGTGAGAAAAAAAAACGCTAATTTCATAGGTGGGAACCCAATATTTTAGTGACAAAACTTTGGTCATTTGTAGATCTTTGACAGTCGTTACGGATGAACAGCCAGTATTACCAAGGAGTATCGTGTTACCCAGTAACTGGGTTGAGGAGATCCTGATAGGCAGTCGCTCCAAGTAAAATACTGGTATTCAGCTACATCTGGTTAGACTGGAACCCGACCCTAACATAGTCGGGAAAGGCTAGGCAGATGATGGCGATTTTAGTGAAAAAACAGATATTGCATCACTCCCCTCCGGTCTCCGGAGGGGAGTGATGTGGCGGCATCTACACCGCCACATGCGAACTACGCATCAAAGACTTGACGTCACACAACATCCTGACGTCACTCAAATCCTGCATCGCGCAATTAGAGTTTACCGCGCGGTGGACATATATACAAGCTCACGACTTCAACCTCTGGGCAATTGTCCGCCAGACATGACACCCGTCTGGTCGGAGGATCCTCCCTTTCTATGGGGGATGAGTGAACTTTACACCCTGTTCCTCATACCCCTAAACAGCTATGAAAATCAAAATAATATTAGCTCCAAACAATATCAAGGCAGAAATCCATACCTTGCACCCGGTACAGGCCGCAACCACTTCCTGTATAGTAGCCGGAGTAACCATAACGATGAAGCCTAATGACATCGCTGCCATAGTTCGGGATGTACTCACACTATGTGGTCTTACTGGGGCTTGAATCTGTACCACAGAAAATTATATCGGTATCATTTGTTAGTGTAATATTTTCTATTGGATGTAGGATAATGGTTTGAGCTTTATTGAAACTGTAGTCACTTTAAATATGATGTAGTCAACACACACGTACAAACGTAGTTTGTAAGGACGATCGTTACAGATGGCATTCTGTAGTTTCTGCCTACTCCCATGTAAAAGGGGGTGAAATTTTGTATATATATGTACTCAACAGGATGGCAACTAATATCATAAATAATGTTGTAATCGTAACGGTATTATATACAGGGTGGCTGGGACATCGACGCGAAAACTGATACGGATTCAGTACATAATTCTGACCCCCCTTTTTTTTCTTTTTTTTTTTTGAGGGTGGGAAATTATCAAATAACTTCTCCCGCTTCTGACCCCCCTGCGTTGAAACTTTTCGTCGGTTATTTTAAAAAAAATCTGCTGTTACATAGAACAGTGCAATAGTTACGCGGTCAAAATGTATGGAACAGCTGTTTCTTTATTTAATAACCGACAAAAATTTTCAGCGCAGGGGGGTTCAGATTTAGGTATTGAACCCATGGTATCAGTTTTCGCGTCGATGTCCCTGCCACCTTGTATACATATCAGTCATAATTGGTTTTACAAAGACACCACTACTAATACCTTAACCCTACACATTTCATCATTCACCAGAGCGCTCCCAAACTCTAAAATTGAATGAATAACTTTTTCACTTTTACGACTAAAAGAGAGAGATAACTAATCCAATCTTCACAACAATCTCGATTTAAAAAGCAGAGTCGTAATTCTAGACTAATGTTTCACTCGATCTAATACAATCTCCGCGAGAACGCGGCACTTAAATCTATGAAACCGGGAAAGCGTCAATGCTACTTAAAAGGAAAGACAATATATCATAACTCAAGTACATTGGTAACGAAGTTTTCAAAAAAGATAGAAGGGAGGGATGAAGCACACGGGATAATTTTATTCTTTTTGATGCGATTACTGTGAGCGAGATTTTATTTATCATCTTGATTTATAAAAGTAACTTTATCTTTGTAATGAATGCTTATTGTATTTTTCATTTTATCTTAGAATGGAGATACATTGCGGATAAGCAAAATAAGGTATTCTCGTAAATTATGAATAGGTATACGCTACCTACGTGACCTGTTTAGGGAAACAAATATTTAATGTAATCATTATGGAAATTGTTTACTGTAGAGATTCCAGGAGGAATAATATTGGAAAATAAAATATCTAGGAACATCTTGAATTCGTGAAACTGATATGGACCCTCGAACCACAGTGTTATAAAGTAAAGAACGCATGGTGAAGTCTATTCAAATCCAGTTTCGAATTGATGTTATTTCTTCTTAAACTAATATAAACTTTACGTTAGTGTTAATTAAGTAGATTTCAGAATGACTAGTACTATTGAAAAAAGTATTTTAAAAATAATTTCTTACCACTACTTCATGTTCACTATGCGATGTTTTCGCACAAGGTACAGGCACTCCGTTGGGTCTCAATGGTTCTGGATCAAATTTTCCTCTATTTTTGCTGACGTGGAACCCAGATCCGTAGCAGTACATCAGTGCCATAGTTGTAGGAAAGTAGTAGGCGCAGCATGACAGGATCCTGTTACAATAAAAGGTTTACATTCTTAAAATATTTAAATTTAGAATGTGTTTTATAAGGGTTTTTTGGCAGCACTCAAGCCTCAGTTCCACCTGTCAAAAATGTCAAGGACTATATTTTCTTTAGTCATGACTGAATGATGAATAAAAAGAATTATGAACGGCAGTACATAATTTTATTGTCGAAATGAAAGACCTCTTGCGAAAGTGGCGCCAACTGGTGACGTGAATTTTCATTAAAACCCTAATTAAAATCAAACCTTCCAAATGTAAAATAATGAAAAACAATACTTTGGTTTCGTAGTTGAAGTAATCAGTAAATTATCTGCTAAGTTGAATAATATATTGAACCAAGTACTAAGACTTGTCACTATACCTTCCAATAATCATTATAATTACTTACAATTAGTTGAGACATGAAATCTTAGTGAAAGCAAAAAAAAGCTATTGCCCTCTCTCTCTCTCTATTACTCAAGTAATCAAGTCACACTTACCTAAAAGCCACTCTGCTATGGAATACATCGCAAGCCATGAGTCCGGTTGAGTTGAAGTAATAGCCAGATCTTGGTAACACCATGATAGCAAACAGAGATACTGACAATATCCAAGTTATACTTATTACAAGGACGCAACCCTGTGTGAGAAAAATAAACATTTTACTCCTCGGTGACAGCTTATCTAAATAAAATAAAATAAACTATAAATTAAATATTCCTAAATGACATCTATGTTTCTAGTCCCAAAACAAGTTTATGAAGTAAGTACGTAATTCAAACCTTGTCCTTTTCGACCTCAAAACAATATAAATTGTATTGTCAGTATATTTTACACAGTCTAGTGACCCCAAGAACTTAATTTACGTCAACGTTATGAATAATAATCCCTTTAATAATCTGGACACTCGTGGTCAGTGAAATATTATTAGCTGTCAGGACAGTGATAACATTTCAGTGCTCTCATATAAAAACAAATAAGTTTTATCTTCGCATATACAAGCTTTTTAAACGGTAAAGGTCCCAAAAAATTTGAATCCCTAAATCTTTTTAAAGTCAGCTTTAACTGATTTCAAATACAAGACTAAAAGTTTCAGCATAAACCTAATAAATTATACAAAACATCTTATTTTGAAGAACGAAAAAGTTAATTTTAATCACGTACTGAACTACCCTTTGCATCTAAGTTTTGTCTTGATGCTTTGAGTAACTTCCTAAGCCGCTCAAAGGGAGATTTCTGTGAAAGATACGAGTATATGTCTCCAAATAAAGCTCTATAAAGGACTCACAAGTTAGTAGAACATATCAAATATTTAAACGCTTAACTTCATAAGTGAAATGATTTTAATTTTAGATAAGCTTATACTTTCTACTACATTTTTACTGGGACTTAGTTGCATAAAAATTTACTTTCCGTGGCATGGTTGTCGAAGATACCGTTATAGAACGCTATTGAATTTTAGAGCTTATTATAAGTATCAAAGCAATAAAAAATGAAATATGTATCTCTCAGCAATGTAGAGGAAAGAAACGATTAGCAAAATAAAATCCAATAGAAAAAAGTCACCTTTTTACTCGAGTGTTTATGATAGGTGTCCGGGTGTAACAAGTACAAGTATCTGTCGATAGCCATGCAGACCAGTATAACCGCACTTTGTTGACTCACAGCTCCACGAAGAAGAGCCTGAAATAAACAAACATGTTTAATATAAATAAATTCAGAAACAGGTCACGTCAAAGATGGGGAAACATTGCTGGGCATCTAAATAGCCTTGATCTACGAAACAAAAGGGCCACTTCGTAAAAGGAATAACGAGTCAGCAGGCGTCGGGCGTAACTTACAAAGCTAAAACTTCATCCCTACTTTGTGCTCGGTCACTATAAACCATTAGCTGATACCGCATTATGTGCTTTCATAGAAGTTTAGCAATTTTATTGTTCACGGATCGCCGCTTCTCCGGAACGTCAACAATAACCCTTTTATAAAGTTGATCTTGTAACTATAAAAGGCCTTCAGATCTTTTTCTTTACTAAACGTCTTGTTCCCCATTGTCGTGTTGTTCAATTTTTTTTATTTTTCCTTTCAATTTTTTTTCCGAAAACTAAAATTTTCTTCTTCCAAAATTATCATCAAGCATCAGCAGTTATGTATGTTTAAATACCAATTTATTCCTGACATCCGATTACCATTTAACTTTGCTTTGCGAATTGCAAACTTTTTTTCCTTCGAGGTAACTTTACTCATTTTCTCTTCATCTCTTGTTTAAACAAAGTTTGCTAGGACCTCGTAACTCCGCCTAGCTCTAACTAAATTAAGTAACTCTTCTGAAATTTTGATGGCAAACTAATTTTAGTGTACTCAGTTTTATTTTGTGTTTACTATTTAAGTTGGAGTGTAAGTCAACTTTTCTTTAGTATTTTAAGTTAGTTTACCACAGTGTTGAATACAGAAATAATGGATTTAACCATTTATGTATACTTTAACTGGAAAGAACTTGAATATAGGACTATCAAACTTACTTAATTGCAAAAGTAACTTACTTGTATTTGACAGAATATCTCTCCGTATGGCCAGCACTTATACAAAGCCGGGAGGAGAGCCACTGGCGCGATCAAGATTCCCGTGAATAAATCGTTGAGTGCGAGCGAGGTCAGTAAGTATCTTGGCTGTAAAATATGGCACCACATAAATTACTTTCGTTGAGAACTATCATTGTGAATTAATGACCAAGAAAGATGTCTTATGATGCCAAATAACTTAGGTAGAACCTAGTAATATTCTACCATTATTCAGCAGTCTAACATTGTTATTATCTGACAACCAATTATTCAGACACAGCCAAGGTTTTATTATAATTGGTGGTTTCAAAATTGAGTTAATGCTTTACTGAAAATGATGAAAGTAAATTATATTGAAATAGCCACGGGTATATTTACAAATGGTAATTGTCCATTGTAGAAAGTTAAATGGGTTTACTATTGAGTTAAGAAGGTATCATAAAATGTTTTTAGTATTAAACAACACTATTAAAAGGAAATAATATTGGCATAATTGAAATTGGCAAAATAAACAATGATGTTAATGATAATGCAAAAACATACCTGATTATCAATATACTTGATATACCTCCTATTATTCAGAACGCAGATCAGAACCAAGTTGCCAAAAACAATTGACATAGATAAAGCGAATATGAAGAATGCTTTTAAAATATCAGCTGGTGCAGGGAATGTCGAAGGCCAGCCTTTACCGTTCAGCCAACAGGAGCTGTTGGATAAAGATGGCGCTACGAGTAGTGCGCCTTTGGTCGAGTCAAACATAGTCGGCGCCTATCGGCAGCGCACTTTTCTCTTAAATAAGGCATTTAGATCATATGATGTACACTGTCTTCAGACTTTCTTGGGTTTTGTTCTTATTTATCATAATATGAAGCACTTGTGTCCTTTTTTTATCTTGTGTCTGTGATTTCGAGGTGTACCACCATCATAAGTTTTTAGTGTTGGATTTGTTTTCTGCCAGTTCTTGTCTTGACTTCATGTTTCATCTGGAACAAACAAGAAATTCATATTTAAATACAGTTAAAGTTCTGCTACAAATAATTATTTGTACAGAAGGCATATTAATTTTAATTTAGGTACTCTCATCTAAATAATGAGGGCTGGCGTAGTATAATTACGTAAATCAAGTGATTAAATGTTTCGGGGAATCAATTACATTTTCTAGCTTCCGAGATAATACTGAGAATTCGTCATTGTATTGTGTAAGTCGAGAAATATTTCAAATGGTATAAGTTTTTCTAAATGTAAAAAAGAAACGACTTTAATATACATAATCTAATTGAAGTCAAATACTCTGTTGGAAGTAATTTGTGAAGCTCCCTAAGGACTAAATCCTTGAGTCTCACGCGATGTGCGATGTTACTTTAAAACATTTTATGATAGCAAGAATTCTTCGCCATAGTTTAAAAAGAGAGGAAAAATAAAAGGTTATATGTGGAGCGTGCGTGACAAGACACGTCTCGCCCTAGAATCTTTTCCTTGAGATATATTTTTCCAATCGGAACTTTTCCTCAGATTGGTGGCGAGTGCTTTGTCAATTTCCTGAAGGAAATAGAGTCTTGTGTCAATGATGAAATGCCTTTTATCACTTCATACTATTAGCAATTCTGTGTTAATCGTTATAAGAGCCTATTAAGCTTACTCTTAAAATTATTGTTGTGCGTATTCAATATTTTTTTCAATTTTTGTACTTGAAGAGAGTCAAACAGAAAATAATCCTTACCAAAGTTTAAAGAAAGAACACAAAAACTTAAAGCAAAATTGTACTACTAAATAAGTATGTATGTAGTCTTATCACTGGCCAAACAGTGCACGAAGTTGAACACACCCTTATACCAATAAGGGCAAAAGGGATCCAGAAGCGAAATTTTACTGGCGCCCATAAATTTGTTTTTGTTCAAGAGACGATATATATTAGGAAGTTAATGCTAAGTAGTTTGATCCATCTGATGGAGAAGCAGCGGCTATAAAATAGTGAGTACTTCTTTTTGTATCTACAACACATCGGTCCGTGAAGGTCTGTCTATAAATATGGACCTTTTTATAGATTGAATGGATGAACTTGAGAGGACCATTGCTAAGGATACATTCAATTGACTACAAAAATAGGTAGTAAGAGACAATGTGATTGATAGCTTTATTGATTTCACAAATACAGATTCCGTTACAACAAAATTTAATTTTGATAATGATTTTATAGAGCAAAGCGATCCAATTAACAATATTATAGTTAGTAAAACTTTTAAAAAGCTATAAGTTGACGTTTTATATAAAGAAAGAAAAACAGAAAATTAAGTGCTAATTTCTGCCCTTCCTTTAGCACTAAAAACATCTAAATATTTATGAGCTCAAATTGAAATCTGGGCTTGGCAACTTTATTAGCTCTCAGAGCTTGGTTTGTAAATACAAGGATCTCGACTTCTAATGCCAAAGTAGAAAAACATAATACAAAAACCTTCAATAGGAGCACTTGGAAGGTCACAGGGTCTGTGAAGTTTTCGTATAAAAAGTGCTAAGGCATGAAAACTGGAATGATTGTAAACAAAGAAAAAGCCAAAATATAGACTAAAGACGAAAATATTTGTTGGTTCCCATAAAAACACGTATACGGACGTTACAATGTCACTTCAACTATGGTTTGGCTATTATCCAAGAACAAGAACATTATTAATTCAATAGTTCCAGAAATTCATCATAATAATTTCTACTTTATTTGAATATCTTTAGCTTGTGCCGATATCAGCGTTTTTGATCGAATTGCAAAAATAAAAAAGACATTACACACGTGTTTGTTCGAATTCACAACTAGATATCATTAGCAATGAGTTCTCTTCAGTCAGATTCCCAACTAAAAGGAACTCCTTACATTTAATGGTAGTTTCGCCTTCAATTCAAGGCCCTCAAGACCAACTCTCCTGAAAATACATCCCTTTGATTACATCTAAGATCAAAGAAATTTCTGACCTTACTGAGGTGGAATGGCAGTCTACCGTACTACTATCGGTAGATACTTCGTTGTACTCATTAAGGTGAATAAGTAAAAGCTCTTTACGCAAGACGTACTGTAGGCATCACGTTTGAGGTAACACTTCGACCTTGAGCTGGCCTATCGTTGTACGGAGTTCTAATAAAATACGAAACCAGCTTATACTGGATTTGTTACTACTGATGTGGGTCAACTGTACTGGAATAAGGGAAAGCGATGTGGTTTTAATTAACTATTGAACCTGAAGTTCCAATTAATGTGTTTCTAGTTCTAATTTTATAACGTATGTGACCTTGACATGTTGGAAAGATCTCGGGACCACTGCGGGGGTCCACTTACTTTTAGTAGGTCCGTTTTATTACTTACGAAAGAGTAGGGTGGTGGATTATAATGCTGGTTTTATGGGTTTAGAAAATATCTTTCGTTAGATAGCAGAGACCTTTTCCAGATAGTTCTTGAAACCTGAATACATTTTAAGAGCACTTTGGCTTAGTACTTAAATCGTTTTTGATAAGTTTATCAAATATAAAAAAAACAGACATTTTAAATAGAACAGCTTATTATCTTACATTTAATTTCCTCCCACCAATAAATCTACGATAAACAATAAAAACTGCTACAAAATAAGTTCCATTATATTCTTGCGATAATATCCTCGGCCAAACTTAATGCCACATTTGGCGACAGCGTGTCTGGCCCCAGTGGTGACCTTTGTTTTGGTTTTCATATTTTTATTGGGAACGCGGCTTGAATCAAAATTGTATACTTTTTTATTAGTTCTTCTACAGTATTTCGAAGGCATTTTGTAAGCTCGTGAAACATTTGAAAACGTGTGATGGGTTTTGATATCTTTATTAATATAACACCTATAGGAACTTGGACAAATATTTGTATTTAACAACAAAAAAACAGGATGTAATATTCCATGAGAACTTTCTTACAATACTATACCCGATACAGGGTTTTAAAAGAGGTATACCGATAGATAAAGGATTGTAAGTACCTACATACTTCTACGTAACTACCAACTCCTTACGGGACGACAAATAATAAATGTATACCTACAACTATTGCTTTTACTGAAAATTCCTACGGGAATGACTCCAAAATATTGATTTACCATTTAAAGAAATAAATCTAGGTATCTACAAAGGCGGACTTAGCTTTAGGCATTTTCATTAGGACAGAATCATATAAATAGTATATTCTCTGGAGCAAAACAAAGACTTCGAAATATCGAACATAAAAGAGGAATTTATCATCTGAACTATTATTAAAACCTTACATTCATTCATCCGTTTTCCAAGCTTAACTTCCATTAAAAAATGTGGTTGGCTATCGACTGGTCGAAATCCCTACACAATCTTTTGCTGACACAGTTACTGTATGCGCCATTTCGACCAGTTTATTTTACGATGCTGGTTTTTATAGAATAGTTTGAACTGTTCTAATCTTTTAATAAGTTTTCGAGGACTAAAGTTATCAATGTCAAATCTATTTTTAAAATTAAAGTTATTTGTTTTTAGTTAAAAATATTTTTCGCCACATTTCATTACAACTTTCTTTAATTAGAAACATTTTGGAGCTAGTTCTGTGTTGTGTGTGTCTGTTTTATCCTATACTATTAAATGAGCAATATTTTGTATATATTTATTTGTAATCAAGTTCTCGAAAACTGCTTTAACGATTTCGATGAAATTTTCAATAAAGGGGTTTATGGGGGCGAAAAATCGATCTAGCTAGGTCTCATATCTGGGAAAATTTGTTTTCTCTATTTTCATCCGAGCTGAGCTCGATCGCCCAGGTACTAATTATTTGAATAGTGGTTATAATTGTATGTCTTATAGTGACTGCACAACACTAATAATTTCCTTTACAATATACCTGAAATATATTTCCGAGTCGTAACATTACATCCTACGTCACTTCAGGGAAGCCATCCTCACCTCCGCACTTACTGCTAAATGGGGCATTACGGCGTTGCTAGTCTAATTAGTATTCCTAGAGCTTCAGGGTAAATTAATTTAGAGATTACAGTGGTAAATGACCTGTAATCATTCGTGCAATAGAACATGTTAAAGGAACGAGAACATGTTGTTGAAAGAAATCGATTTTATTGCTATATTAATAAGCGTCACGTCTTATGATATTATTAGGCGATAAGTAAGTACCTACTGTGCATTTACGTAAAATTCTTTGATTATCGTACACGGACTTTTTATAGTGTACTAAATAATTATAATTAGAGCCTCGACCAAAACCTAAGGAGGCTCTCGTTGAGCAGAAAAAATCAGCTGTTCCATACATTTTGACCGCGTAGGTATTGCACTTTTCTATGGAACAGTAGATTTTTTAAAAATAAACGACGAATAAATTCAACCCATGGGGCTTCAGAAACATGAACCGAATCCATGGTATCAGTTTTCGCGTCGATGTCCCTGCCAGCCTGTGTATCTATACATATCGCATGAAATTTTTTACCGTCTCGAGAATAATATGGTGTGTTGTGTAAATGGAACAGAAGCCATGCTTAGTACCATTGAGATACAAAAGTTCCAAATATCCTTAAAAAATCATGAAAACTATCCACCATATATCATGATAAATTCCGCGCATTTAGTAGGGTGCGTATGAGGGTAGGGTTCTTTTTTAATTTCTATTTTTAATGTTCTGGTATGAAAAGTTCACTTTATATGCTTGGTATTTATCGATAAATCAATTCATTCTAGGTAATTGAAAAAAAAAAAAAAAAAAAAAAAAACTATGCCATAGGCTTCTACTCCGTTCACCTATTATACCCTATTTTTTTCGAGACGGTAAAAAAAGTCATGCGGTATATTCCAATCAATATACGGGTAAACCAGTTGGAGCCTATTAGAATCCTGCATAGTCCTGTGGTTGACCCAAGGCAAGAGTTCGTATAGACACTGTAAACGTTACAATTTTATGAGAATATAATTCTTCGTAATAAAGTCATTTGTTTAGAAAGTTCGGTACAATTTTTCTCCAGTAAGGTCAATTTGTCATAATATTTTACGTGTGAGCATCGCTTAAATCTAATAAAAGCTATTGGGTTTGCCGCTAGGGACCTATAAATCTTAGGGTTTTTATGAGACTTGACTGTAAGCTTTGTAATCTAGAGTTATAATGTGATATGGAACGCGAATCCGTGATTTTTTACTTTTTGAAAACCTTTAATTGAATTATAGGTATTTGTCAACATACATAATTATGGTATTTGGGATCACGCGAACAAAGGCCACAAAAATTTTCGTTGGATAACAAATACTAGGAATTCACCTGAATCTTACGGGTTGGTAGCGGGAAAGTCCGAAAGGAATACCGTGGCCCCTGGCAACGTACTGGCAACTGAAGGAACACGAGTGGGTTTTAGTCAGTAAGAGTCTGACTAAACATACATCTTTGCTAGCTTTGTAATTTCTTATTTTAGTTTTGGGTAGGTACCTACAGCAGCAGAGCCCTCTAGAAAAGGGCCAATTCATAGACAATAGTGCTTAAGTACAAGTAAGCGATCGTGGCTAGTTTTCTACATTATAGCTAATACCAACGGGTAGCTTCTGTTTTTGTTTTATCACCACGGTATGGATAGTGTGTTTTTGTGATAAAAATAGGACTCGTTTATCCCTGCCATATTTTTTATGATAAACAGCCCCCGAGACCTGATGTTAACGATTATGAACTCCAGAGATATATGGCACTTCCTATAAGGATACAAATAAGCAAAGTGATACATTTTGCACTCGCTTGAATGTGACTGAAAAAGTGCTGAATAAATCTAATAAAAAGTGAATAAGAATAAGAATATTATTTATTTGCAAGAATACAAGTGGAATAAGTTGAAAAATATACCACAGTGTACTATAGTTTTCCGTCATATTCAATTTTAATTAAATGTTATAGCACTTAATCACAAAAATTTACAAAGACACATAAATTACAAAAAAAAACTGTAAAAAAAATATAAAAATCAAAGACAACATAATGAACTACAAAAAAAAAACTGAATTTCAAAATAAAATAAAATATATATCAATAGTTTTTCTGTTAAAAACTCGGAAATATTATATTAGTTTTTTGCATTAGAAAGTTCTTTATTTTATTTTTAATAAGTAGGTATAAGGATATTTTTTAATTGATACAAGAAAAATGTTAGTTAGTTGTTGATGCATTGTTTATTGTATCAATTCTTTATAAAAATTCTAATTTTCATGTAGCATTCCAAATCAGGAGAACTTAAAGCTTAATTAATTTACTTTGCATAAATTGCATTATCTTAAATAATCATATCTTTGTGTTACTCAGCTTAACACCATGAGAAAAGTTATTAGACCGACATTTTGACTTTATATCTCCACAGGCACATTGCCAAAGCGATAAACTAGAATCACCATAAAGATATTGTAAAGGGCAATGCACACTTTTTCGTTGCACCCACAATACCAGGGCGTAATCACGCACTATATCAGATTATGATACAGATTTGGCAAGGAGAGTAACCAATACTTTCTTGCCAAACAGTTTGTTATAATGTGAATTCAACAACAATAGATAAACTTCTACTTTGGTCACAGTTCATTCAATACAGATATTGTACGATAAACACGAAAAAGCTTTTACTGTAGTTGCCATTTTAGGTTTTTGATCCCTATGTTTCCGTACCTTTCTGTTGGAACGAAGCCAGCTTTCACGAAATATAAAAACAGAATAAGGCCAATAAAAATAATTGTATTGGTATAAAAAGTTGTGGCGATATCACGCGAAGCTGGCACGTCATCGCTGCGTGTCGGATTGATCCCGATTTCGCGCGAGTTTGTGCGATTTCGTTACGCGTATGTGTATTACGCTTATAACCCGGTGTCGCGGCGTGAAACCGAAAAATATTTTCACAAAATGCGTTATTTGCACAGTCGCAATCGTAAAATCCGTCTTTTATGCTTCGGCGCTCACACAACCTGACGCGATGATAGCTTCTAAAAATTCCTTCGAATAAATCCAGTCAGCCGGTTCTCTTAGAAATCTGATTGAGTAAGCTTGTTTTATTTGTTACCTCAAACGACTACGATATTTGAAATACTTTATGGTCTCGAAACTGTTGAGCTTAAATAGATGTCTTAAAACCAAAAGATTTAAGACCGACAATAGTTACAAATGTTACAATAGTGACAGTGGTTACAAATGACTGCAATTTCTTTTCTTGATGTATCGTTTCAGTTCGTTCTAAAGGTTTTAGAGTTTGACTTCATTTATCAGTGAATATGTGGGTATTCAATTACAAAGAATACTAGCAATGGTACCAGAATTCTTTTTGTCGAACGATTCTCTTATTTGGAAAGTTATCGTCAGAATTCTCATTAAATAATATCTTTATGTATAAAACATACAACAAAACAACATTTTTTTATTTTTTTATTAGTGGTATTTATGACGTTTCTTGATTTAAGTCAATTGGCTGCCACCTTCCTGGAAGCCTTACATACTGAATACTGAGTTGGCTTCGGCCACACCGCCCACTAAGACTTACATACAATAACCAAACTCACGATTAATTTAATAATTTTCCACAATCTCATTAAACCCTAGAAAAATTACGTACCTACGTATCAACCGTTCATTTGCTGTAACATTACAGCAAGTGAGTACCTAGTAGGTACCAATAAAAAATAATAATGTTTCCATAAAGATTTCCAAACAAAAGGTCAAAAACCACAAAAATATCAAATCACTTTGAATAAATTTTGTCATTAAAATAAGTACTTTAGGTACCTACGCAAAAACAAAATTCGAATTCAACATAATTATAAGTTTTTTTGTATAAGCCAATGGCAAAACCCCGGAAACACCGACTTGGCTTCAGACAGACCGCCCACAGAGCGGCTTACTACCAAACTCACGAAATCACGATTCATTTAACAATTTTCCTCACCCTAGTGGGTGCCTGCTTTATTTCATGTAATCATGTTTTCCTCTATCTTTATTTGTCTGTATCTAAAATTGGTTGTTTTCCAATTTTCAGTGTTATTTTCCGAGACATGATGTTATTTCATTTTTGTTGTAGAAGTTTCGTGAAAGGCAGAACATCACGCCTATTATCCCGAAGACTTAGCCAGAGGTGGAACAATAATACAGCCACATTACTAATTATTTATGTTATAAGAGTAACGGAATTTTGTAATTATTATGGTGAGACCTTTAGATATTATGTTGAGTCACCTAAGGAGATGCCATGAACATTTAGGGACATCGAAACAGAGACCGTACAATAATACTGTTGTCGAACCATAAAGGAGAAAATAACATAACATTACATAACGCCTGTTTTCCCTGAAGGGTTAGGGAGAAGTCGCCAGTTAAGGAGAAAACGCTTATGGAAATTTACATGACTTTTTATTTTTTTAACCACAATGTGGAAGTTCTTGGCCTTCATCTCACCTGATGGTAAGTGATGATGCTTCACCCGAAATCCTCAACCACAGAGGAACTGGCCATCTTACCTCTAACTGCCAAAACACAACAATGATGTAAACATTGTTGTTATGGCGACAGACTGAGATAAGATGGGTGTAGCTAGCCGCCTGCCTACCACCAACCAAACCGAGCAGAAAATTTGGGAATCAAACTCTGGTTACACTACTTTACTTATTGTTCTTTGCTTTTAAAACTACGTCTACTATCTTTAAAGGTGCAACAATATTATTACCTACTTTAAATGAACGGCAACACTCCTCTAACAGAGTCGTTATCGTCAAACTATCGCCATTACTATGACGTAATGGCGCTATAGATATTGACAATCGTTAACTGTCATAAATCTTGAACTTTTTTTATTGATATTCAATAGAACGATGGTAAACAGAGGGTTGATAAAACTAAGTAACCTTTTTACAATATTTAACACAACTAACTTTTTACACTATGTGCTAAATTAAATGATTAACTAACTAACTATTGAAATACACATGTCGTAGGATGATTTGATAATTCAAATGTTCGCGAAAACCCTAGTAATTTTGTGAAAACATGGATAATCCGAAAAAAGGGAAAAAAAATCTGCGAGCAACTTGGAAGTAGCGCTTGCCTGACGCGGCGTGGCACCGCTCGCTTCGCTTGCTCGGCTCACGAGCGGCTGGTCACAGTTCTAACCTAACCTATTCCAAACAAGTTGTTGCGTTGTTGGTCAGCAGAACCCACCTAAACACCTAAAAACCACGTTACAAGTCCCCATTAAAACTCCAACCCAAACCATCACCCAATCACAGTCGAATAAGCAATAACATAATACAATTATGTAAAACTGCATGGCAGAACGAGTCTGTCATACTCACGCAATTCCATAACGATTGTGGCGCTGCACATCCGGTCGTTAAGTTCCCTAAAAATGGCGGAGTTAAACGGCGCGGATGTGTACGTCAAGACTGTGAACGGATGCCGTCAGCAGGGGCTGGTCGGCTCGCACAGCCATGTATCTCAAACTCGTATTAGAATAAGAAAATGAGCCCAATGAGCTCTTCCTTTATTTATTTTTTTCCTCTTTATACTTGTTTATAATTTATATATTTTAGTGTTAGTTGTATATTATATTTAAGATTGTGTAAATATTTTGAATTTCCCTGTACTTAAATAAAAAAAACAATAAAAAAAAACAATTAAAAAAAACAAAAAAAAAATAGGTAACAAACCCAATCTCAATAAAGCCAACTAACATATGGCTCGGTCCAGGTAGTCGGCACCGACAAGTTTAAACCTGTTTCTTTATAAGTGAGTGCATAAGATAACGTGGGAATATTATACCTGGACCGATCGGTACCGACCCGCACAGACTCGCCTGCACAGGAAACCTGTTTCTTTATGTACATGCCCAGAAGACTGACAGCATTGCTAAGTAAAGTTAAAAAAAAAAAAACTTTTTTTTGTTTCTACTCATCTTACCGCATTTCTGTTTTGTTTTACTTGTTACTAAGGGAATTCTTAACATTTGCCCAAGTGCATATTACAAAAATAACAAATTCATTATGTATTTGACCTATAAAGCAAATTATAAAATGTCGACTGGTAAGGTTACTCTGTTGTATTTACGGTACAACGGAAAGAAACCATAGAAGTTAGCTTAGTGAGGAAAACATGTTTAATTTCTACGAGTATTTAAGTAACCTTTACGAACTGTTTCATGAGGAAAACATATATAATATACATACGCCTATATTTCTCGACGGGGTAGCTAGATGTGTACCTAGTACACCCACATTTCGCCAGTTATGTTTAAATCCTATGTAATCGGGGGCGAGTCTATTGCCATCAACCGGGAACGAATCCTGAGTCGGGGTTGCTAGTGAGAAACAGATGGAAAACCTAATAACACTTTGCTCGACTTGGGAATCGAAACCAGGACCTCATGCTTAGCAGGAGCGAGACCAACGACGACCACTAGACCAACGGACGACCGAGGCAATGAGAAGAAACACGCACAGAATCACTTAATTATAAGTCTCGTAAATAATTATAACAGTTCCGTTAATTTCGGAGACATGAAAATTGATTTCATTAATTTATACAATGCCGCCCATGGCCATGTATTTTTCTGAATATTCATGAACAATTATCGGAACTTAAATTTAATATTTTTCATGTCATTCATTTTTAATTTTTTTGAGTAGCGTTTGTGACCTTGTTGTGTGATGTAAAGCTTTGTGCAGACTAGCGCGACGCGACAGCGCGACGCGACACCGGCTATTGTTATACCGTCAAGTTTTCTTAGAAATTATATTGTTCGAGTCGCGTCGCGCCGTCGCGTCGCGCTGGTCTGAACGAGCCTTTATTGGCTCGATTTGGATTTGGTTATTATTTCTAAAAGCTTAACTCATAAGCTTTTAGAAATAATAGTTAATTTTCGATAATTTTTAATGAATATTCAGAAACATACGAGCGGTTACATGCCTACGGCATTGTATAACATTTAAATTATCCGATGTTTTCCTGGCGTTTTTCAAGTTAATTATAAATGAACTGCATTCTTCAATCTGTAGGTATCTCCACTCATTAAATTAATCATCAGTTGAGACTTACCTACATAATGAAAATACAAAAAAAAAATCGTGAAGTATTTATGCAAGCCATCCATAATTACAGTTTCATAACACTAAATAACGTCCATTGGCGCATCACTAGCGGAAGATAAAAACAACAAATTCAACTAAGTGTCCCTAAAAATAAACGCACAAAACAGGTCAGGGATATGTCGTCCCATTTGGCTGCAGCATGAACTTGGCGGGACGGCCAAGAGTAGAGTGAGCGAAACCAACCCCTATTTATAAGTACGAAAATTATTCTCCTAGTTTCTTTGTGCTTTCTATGTAGACACTGGCTTTATACGACAACTGCACCACGTTTGCTGATTAAAAAGTAAAAACCTTTTGTAGATACATATTTTGCAATGAAAAGGGGAACATCAAAATTGTATTTGAATAAAGTTGCGGAGTTTTTAATTGACATTGTTTTGGATTGAAAAAGTAATTGAGCACTGTTTTATGTAAATGTTGAGACAAAAAGGGGAACAGTATCTGTTTGTTTATTATTCGGCGCAATTTATAAACGTCAACTGAGAGTAATGAGTGTAGTGCTTTCAGAAGTAGAAGGACTGAATAATATTCCCCTATGTTGGTATCTTTGTATTTAAATTCTGAGAGCATACATACTTTAACAAATTACATTGGATTTATAATTTTTGTCTATTTAATTGGGATTTATTTAACAGCACTTTAAATTTGATGAAAACAGCTATAAAATTGTATATCAGCAGTTTAAAATAATATTGCATCTATAATTTAATATTATCATTTTAAATAAACATGAACCAAATTTCTACGAGCAACTTGGAAGTAGCGCTCGCCGGCTGCTGCCGCGGCACCACTCGCTTCGCTCGCTCAGCTCACACGTGGCTGCTCACATTTCTAACCAAACCTAACCTATATAACGCAGTTCAAAATGACGAATCATAAAATCAGCCTGCGACAAGATAATTAGACAATCCTACGACGTAGTAATAAGTTAAGCATATTTATAGTGGAACCATTATTTGTATAGATCATTCAATTAATTTTAAATGTAAACATTTTAAAATGTGAAACATTATTTTTAAAGTGCGTTTATATATTCCCCCATTTTATTTAATTAAAATGTTAACTTGCTCTGATTTTCTGCGCTTGTAATTAGAGGCACATGTCGATCACACACATGTGAAATAGGTAGAAAATGTTCTATCCAGGCTTATAGAAGAGCGCATTGAAGACGTCCAAAACCAATCAAGCTGACCAGGCATGACTTAGCCTGGTGTACCTGTATATTCTGTAATGCGAGTGGTAATTCGTTCATCGCAGACGCAGTAAAAATTACAAAATAAAACCAATCCAATTACAACGAATCGCCCATTTCCTCCACAATGATCATTACACCACCAATAACTTTGTAAAGACTACAATCAAATCACGAGACCTATTGTAAAAACTAACGGCCACAACAATCACTGTAATGGTCAGTTTTCCTGCACTACACCACACTAACTCCTTTTCTTTCCGGCTATCTGGCATTACATGGCAATAAAGGGCAAACTTTAGAAGTAAGCGGAAAACTTACTAAGCTTATTTTCGTAGCGACATGAGAATTAGCGAGCACGAGAAGCTGGCTTCACTCTGAACAGAGAATAGATAGGTACAGAAGGCCAGCTCGATACGACAGGCGAAAACAGGCACACGTACACAAAGACGCGTGTCGCAAATGTCAGTCGCGAGTCTGTTTGGATTCGCTGTACGTTAGCCGTCTCTATGTGTGCGTGCGTTTTCGCTTTTTGTATTGAGCCAACCTTTTTTCAAGTTCACAAATGCAAGTGCACTCACCAACATACGTATAACCTACAGACACTCTCTTACATCAACATCACAACTGACACAAATCACAGCACCAGGCATACTCTTTTTATACCTATTTTAAGTTTAAAAAATGTACCTTTCTATATAAAATTGTTAACGGAACGAAGTATCCTGGATCTCATAACACGTGTGAGGTCTAGGAATTCAATCCACTTGAATGTAATCTTAGCGAAATTTTATTCTTATTCTTAGTCTTTCTGTATCTGTCTATTTTATGCTCTCAAATTGCAAGTTGCTGAGACGAAAACAACATTTGATACGGTCTGGTACACTTGTGTTTGGGGAAACCTCACATTTTTACGATCAGTTGTTCAGAATAGGTTTCTATTCTAAGAAATTGTTATGCCGATACCGAAATTATTGCGTCGTATTGAAACGGAGATGGGGTTACTTATGTGGTTTTGTTTTATGTGCCCACTTATTTATAGGGATCTATAAGTTGGGTTGCTATTCAAATTATTATAATAGTGATACCTACTTTTGTGGACATATTATTAGTAAAATACAAAATTGTGGAGTTTGGATTCGAGCCGTCCTGAAGGCAATTAGGCTTGTCCCCTTTTACATGGGACAAACTAGCAAAATATGGGTATAAGATAGGTACACCTCTGCCTACCCTTCGGGAAAACAGGCGTTTTTTTAAAAGTATTTTACTGAAATTGCTTTGTTCTATTCCGAAATTTTTTTTCTCTTTATTTTTTATTATTTTCATATTTTAACGCAATAAAAATCAATGAATCAATCTGCCTAGCCTTTTCTTAACTATGTTGGGGTCGGCTTCCAGTCTAACCGAATGCAGCTGAATACCAGTATTTTGCATGGAGCGACTACCTATCTATTTTAACGATCAACCGAACGAAAATACTTAAATGAATTTAAGAAAGAAGGATAATCAGATTGGCTACGAAATTCTCATCGTGTATAATCAATAATGTATTATACTGCTGAAGCAGAGTACCTAGCTAGTAAGAATTTTAAGCAATTTACATACCCAATATTATTTGCGCCCGACCGCTTATCTTTTTCAGGTATGTCCCAAGAGTAACAGACAGACGCACTGTCTGTTACTTTCTTGTAACCACTTTAGGTAATAGACAGGTAAGTAAAACGTTTTTATATATTTACAGTTGTATTGTATTATTCTAGTACTTAAGCTTGTAATGTTCGCCTAGGGATATGATGATTTATAAGATTGTAGTCACGAATGAAATACGCGATAGCTTTTATACAAGATGTACATAAAACACGTTAGGATCCTATGTCAAACTCGTCCAAGAAACTAAAACTGTTTTTTATATTTACCTGTACCTACTCACCGTGAAAAAAACTTCTTAAAACCCTCCCAACGTTCGCAAGCAAATTAAATTTGATTACCCTGACAGTTGACAAAACTTCTGCCAACGCAAATTCGAAGCGAAAAACAAATAAAAATCCTATCAGGAAACGGCACCAAGTTCGTCTTGCTCTTTAAATCACGGCCGGGGAATGTCCTTTGTGTTTTTATGATCGCTTCCCCAAAGAGAATAGCTAAATAAAGATAGCAGAAGTACGATACGTAGACTCACATAAGTCTGTATTACGTATATTCGCGATCCCTGCTAATCGCAAAATGTGGAGACACACGACTCCCACACAAATCTTACAAGGAAAAGTGAAGGCAATTTGTTTGACCATTTTTACTTTCCGACAGAATATTATTAATATCAGGGCTAAAGTGGGATTATGTGTAAACCTGTCCGTCACGTTTTTCGCCTTTAGACCTCTAATCCGAAGACGTAAGAAGCTGATGAATTCATATTTGTTGCTATATTTTCGTGGTTCTTGTTTTGTTTCTATTACCGAGAGATACGCTTTTCAAGTGTTCATTAACGATCGTTTGATCAGTTCCTTTAATTATGATTGAATCGAGTAGGTACTGCTACTACTCAAAGCCGTTTGACTACGGCGCTCCTAAAATTAACCACGTTTTCGTGGAATTTTGTATTTTCGTTTTTTTTTTCATTGAGGCTGTGGATACACTGTTGATACACGAAACTTTCGTAGTTTTTATCGACCACAAACATCATGACCCATTTCCTGAACACTAGCAAAAATAAAAATAAAATAATGAAATATGTATACCTACCTATAATGTAGCATTTACTATAACGAACTAAAGATTGTTACTGTTCGAAATAAAAGTAAAATTTCTTTGCTAAGTCGCTTTACGCTAATCTTTAACCAATATTGTAATTTCCGAAACTTTTTCTACAAAATATCTTTTTGTTTCTGTAACAAACATTATTGGGGCTCATAAACTCTCAGAGATGAAAAAGTAAATAAATACGTTGATCGTATTACTGAAACCTCCGCTACGGTAGCCGAGTATGAGATATGCCACAATAAAACCAAATTCACCGCTAAACGAGTAGAAAAGTAACCACATCCAAATATATTATGATAACTCATGTGTGAAATTCAATGAGAATCAATGTTCATGAATATTATTTTTGATTTTATACGATTGGTTACTAAGTTATAATTTAGCTCACAAAATATGTCATAGCTTAATATGTATAAATGAACATAATAAAAGAGAAGACCCCTTCCAAGTTATGGTTGTTAGTATATCATTAGAACAAAGAATTTGATTCCACTCAACGTTATTACATACAATAGAAGGGAAAACGACATTACACAAAAACTCGATACGAAACTATTATTTTTACACGTGTAGGAAGTAGGAAACAAACGCCCATTATTTTTACCGTTACAGCATGTAACAGTTCCGTACTGAAATATTGCCAAGACTTCGCAAACTAATACCGTTTCTTTGTTCCATTATTTGTATTCACAATTCGTAAACAATTGACAGGGAATAACTTTTGCTACATTTACGATTCACCCACACGATTGATGTTCCTCTAACTTAATAAAGCGCGCGAAGAGAAAAAACGTTATTTCGGGGAACATGTCAATTCCACGAAGACAGCGATGGATAAATTATGTGAATACTCCAAAGCTTTGTACTGAGTACACAGATGTCGCAAACCTTTTATAAAACGAAGACTTTGGATTTGTTTTTTGTGTAAGAATCAACATGTTATTTACCAACTTTTTTCTCTATGTATTGTTCATTAAAACAATCTTTAGCGCATTTGTTGGACAAAACATAATTTGCCTTTTACTTTTCTCGGTATCTTATGGCGTTCTCAGTGTAAAATACCGTTTCAGCTTTTAATGACTACCACTCCTTTGTGACTTAACGTTGCCAATTGTTTAGCTCCTATCTGTTCTGTTTTCAGCTTACTTCGTTTCGCTTACTACGTTGTCCTTTTAGACTTGTATTTTTTATAAATCAACCATTTTGCCCCTTGAGTAATAATAACTGCAGTTCAAAATCGATTTGCTCACAATTTCACCTGATATCTTATGTACAAAGGTCTGATATATTAGACTTAGTTTTGCTAATATTGTTAGTATCAATGATCTTTGCTAACCCAGCTACGCTATCTCCACTTCTCCAAGTGCCCTTACCTGCACTAAAGATGACCTCAATACGACTACTGATGACGTTACGAAGAGAACACTTATTGACAAACATAATGAAAATCTTGTTTTATTTAGATTAGAGACAGGTCTTTATGAACTTGGATTGACATTACCAGTCGTTTATTTGATGGAATTGGTATCTCACGAATCTTTTAAACCACCACAAAAAGGTATTAAACTGATGAGGTTTTTTTTTTATTCGAGCTTTTGTTACTTCTTAATTAACAATGAATTCATTTACCTTGTCCAACAGAATGTTGATTGCATCTTTGAGTGCGGTCGATGTTCGACAAAATGGAACGTACGTGTTGTTTACCACTCACTTTGGTAGTACTGTTGTTTATCATGACTGCTTTTCATACATTTGCATAATTTTGTTCATCGTAAGACAGAAGCGAATAATCTTCGTACGCTCAAAGCCTATTCATATGTTAATTTTATAAATGCGAAAGTGTTTGTTCGTCTGATTGTTTTGCATCTCATATCTTAGTAGTTGCTTAAGTAATGTTTCTCTTAATAATTAGTCGCAGTATCCTTCTAGACTTTATTCAAATCTGGTTCTACATTCATGTAATTACTTGTTTCTAGAATATTTTCATGTCCCACTTTTATCAATACATCGCTCCCAGTCAGCCGAAGATCTAATATTATTCCAGTTTCTACTCAAACATTTCTACATGACACAGCTATTTCATTAATACATTTCAGTATAGAAGTTAAAGGCATTCAAGAGGCATTCTCTACGAAGACGGACGAGGCTCCCACACCTGATGGAAAATCAATAACTGTATTTGCATATCTTAACAACGCGATCTATAATATTTGCTGATATATGTTCATTTTATTCATTAAGTGCGTATACTAAAGCAACGGTGTGATTCTTGTGGATTCCGTATGTATGGCTATTGAAATGAAGAAATATTTTTGGTTTGTTAGGCGTATTACAAAGATTCAGACAAAGTAAAATCAATCCTTGAGAGCATATTCTAGCCACCTTATATAAATTCTGTGAGAAAACTTGTGACTAAGGATTTTGAGAGTGGCATTAGAAATCACATGTTCTGCTGAAGACATTTCGGACTGGACTGGATTTGCTGTATTCATACACAAAAGTTTCGAAGTCGCACAAATCGATCATTGAAACCTTGCAGGTACAAATTGTGTTCTAAATCATTCTAGATATTGACAAGATCTACTTTGAATTTTCATACATTTTGAAAAGCCTCAAAGTATGTTTCCTTAAAGAAGATTTATTATATTATATACCCACTCTAATATAATTAATCTTCAAAATACTTTACCCTTTAGCCAAGAGCCTTTTGACCCATCAAATAGGTATGATATTTTTCGAGAACCAAAACGTTAGATACCCTAAATTGGTGTCCATTTCCGTCCTATAATCGCATCGTTTGTCTCTCACCGTCACAAAGGAAGCGATGGAGAGTGCGAAAGCAGACAGACGACTAATGGTCCGTACTCGGCGAATCGGCGTCACTTGCTTTCACACAAGTGATAATGCATGATACGAGCACGAAATAGTACAGAAGGTTGCCTCTATACAGCGAGGGAAAACAGACACGCGCACAATATGTAGACGCGTATAGTTTGTTCCAAAAGTCTAAATCAATCTTCCTTGCATAACAATGTTGGGGTTGACTTCCAGGTTAACCGGATGCAGCTGGATACCAGTAATTTTAAATGGTGCGACTGCCTATCTGACCTCCACAACCTGGTTACTAGGTAAGCCTATGTTAGTCGCAGATTTAAAATTACTGCCCTAATTGGTATCCCCCTTGACAAAGCGGGTTGTCAGAGCTTCGGGCTTCTGACGAAGTAACGAGTGTCAAATATCTCCGAATGACAGCCGGGACCAACTGCTTAACGTGCTTTCCGAAGCACGGAAAGTCTGTTCCAAAAGTATCTGTTGAAAACAAATAAACCAGAAAACGTACCTGTGGTTGCCAGTTTGTAGTGCCACTTACAAATTGAGGGCTTCGATTTGATTATATGAATACTTTTAAACCAGAAATTCTAATTATAAAACACACATAAAAAGATGTTCTTCATTCGACAACCTTCGGTAATTTTATAATCTCAATTATCGTCGACGAGATAATAATGTAAGTAGTTAATTCAAACAATAATTGTTGGAAAAAGTAGTGAGATATGAAGTTGAAACCGTCAGAATACAGATGATTGGGTTACTTGCCCCTTAGTTAGTGACTGCGGAATTTTTTTACCTCAACGTGGTTTGTTTTCACTTTCACCTGATACTTTTCGAAAAGTGCATAGGTACGGTGATCTCGGTTGAAAGCCAGGCACGAGTGCGCTTGCACTCGCTGTACGTGAAGCGTGTTTATGTGTGCGTGCGTTTTCACTCGTTGTATGGAGCCGACCTTCTGTACCTACCTAATCTTTGGTACGACTTCCTGTCAACTCGCATCTTCACTGATATTTTTACAACACGTAATGTAGGAGCGTGTATTCAATTTTGTGTGAAAATTATTCAAGAACATGTGTACTTGTCAACGAAATTAGACTCATGTAAGCCTGTTTGACCTCTTTGCACATCTGAGTATAAATGTCTTCATATTTTTCTAGGCTGTAAGAATTAGGACTTGTCTCCTTAATGCTGATGCTCGTAAAAATAAGAGTTGGCGTCTTGAGAAACCCGTCGTCGGCTTGTTGGATTTCTGTTCGGAAAATATAATTTTGTACGTGACAGTTGAGCTAAACAGTGTTTTGTCAAAGGTCAAAATCTAAATATTATATGTATCGCAGAATATTTTTTCACGCATGCGAATTACCAATGAATGTAGTTTATTGTTATTTACTCCACGATGAGCTTTATTTAATTGTCAAATAACGCTAATACGGTGAACTATGTAAACGGCCCATTTACTAGAAAACAACAATTGCAACGTAAAAATTACAATTGAGTCGATGGCTTCAATTCAGTTGTTGCATCAGGTGCTACTAGCATTTCCATCTACAATCAAAGGCTTATAGAAGTATGAGGAACAGTTTGTAAAGTTCACTCATCCTCTATAGAAAAGGGAGGATCCTCTGAACAGACGGGTGTCATGTCTGGTGAGCAACTGACCGACGATTGATGTCGGGAAGTTATATATTATGCTGATCACGCGGTAAACATTGCTTGCGCGATGCAGGATTTTTGTGACGTCAGGTCTTTAATGCGTAGTTCGCATGTGCCGTTGTCGATGCCACCGCAAGTTGATAACACGCATAGATTATTTAGAACTAATCCTAAAATTGGCAAATTCAAAGTATTGACAAGCCTCATCCATGCAGTCTTTTACGAATATAAATATTTATATATGCTTGGAACGCAACTGATCAGTAATATTGACGATGTTGAACTTAGAGACAAAACTGAAATGTGTCATGATTGCAATTTCACCGGCACCTATAGGTAATTATTGCTAAAGAATCAGGCGACTGCAACAAAAATTGGTTTGTTTATAGTACTTTTTTTGTTGTTTTTAAGTGGGAAATTATCAAATAACTTCTCCCACTCTAGTCGGAGCGGTAGGGCGTGTCAGACTCTTACTGACTAAAACTCACCCGTGTTCCTTCAGTTACCTGTACGTTGCCAGGGGCCACGGTATCCCTTTTGGACTTTCTCGCAACCCCGGCAGTGTTGATAGTACTTCACCGGATAAACGCTTTTTTAATAGAGTTATACAACTTTTATTATAACTAACTAACTAATATTAACTTAAATAAATCAATGATTTCTCACGAAACCCACGTGAAAAGGGAGGAAGGATTTTTATTATTTCAAACTAAACTACAACTCCATATTTCAAAGCTACAAGTAGGTACTACTAAATCCCTATAAATCAGTACACCTATCAATGCTAAATCTGAAGTGCTGGTAAACACTAAATCAAAGAGACAATGGTATCTGGACAGCTGTCGCACCTTTGTGACGTCACTTAACGGCACTAGATTACCACCATTGTAGCTAATGGGTACTTAAGGAGTCTGAACAGGAATGGATCGAAAATTCTAGACGATTAGTCAGGTACTTTAGACGTAGGTAGAAAATATACTAACCTTCCTATAAAATGGTAAATAGAAAGTTTATAAAACGCTCCATTAGAGTTTACAAAAATAGCGTAAAGGTTCCCGTAGACAGAGCGACTTGATACTAGTACAAAAATTTATATAAAAAACTTCATGGAAATTGTTCTACCAAAATCGCATCGCACCGTCGCGTCACGCTGGTCCGTGGGAGCCTTAAATCTATGAGAGCCTTACATTTTATTTTATTTACCTATATACAAATAAATTTTACTTTACTTACTTAGATCGTGCTGTGTCGAAGGAAGGAAGAGAATAGGTACTACATTAATATTATAATGTAGGTACAACCGCAGACATTTGCGGTGAACTACTTTCACCCATAAGCCTTTAGTAATACGGTTGAAAAGTGGTCCACCGCCAGTGTCCGCGATGGTACTTAGAAAAACCCTTGGTCAATTAATAACTTAGTTATTTTTATAAATAGTAAATGTGTTAACCAAAAGTAAGCAAACATACAAACAACTCATTATTCACTTAACAAGATTCCGTTGTCAGATAATTATTTAAGTAACAAACAATTTTCTTTCCCTCCAGCGATTTCCAAGCCACACGTACAAAACTTTTTCTTTATACCAAGTTTGCGTCCAAGTTTGGCACCAACTTTTCGAATTTACCGCTTATACACGTGCATCGTTCGAATAGCTATTGTATCCTTTGACATTTTTCGTACATTTTCGTACCTTTTCCCAACGTCACGTGCGATAAAAATGCGTACCTAGACTGAAAATGGAAAGAAAAATTCGGTTATTCGACTTCTTGATCTACGCATGAAGATAAATCGTGATGTGGTTGTATATTTTCCGGAATTGTAAGGACAGGAAATAAAATATATCGTCAGCATACAGAACTAACCTATTTATATCTTGCCGCTTTGGTTGTAATGTACTTATATAGACTTCTAAAAAAGTTATACAGCGATATATAATATTCTGAAGAAAATATTACTGTGTACAGTACTTACGTTCAAAGCAAATCTAAAGTAGGTACCTTCCCTGATTCAACTGATTCTTATACTATAATCATACTATTTTAAAAGGGTCATGATTTATCGAAAATCTATTCCGATTAGTCAGTCTATTGTAGTATTATTGAGTAATTCAATACCTGGTAAAATTTTCTTGCGCATCAACCTTTCCCAAATATTCTCTTTTTGCCTGGGCCGAACCCAGCCTTTTATCTACCAAAATCACGTTCTAACACAGAAATCAAACTATATTTCTCCACACAATAAAATTCTAATGTCAATACCATGCATCCCTATTGATCATTAGAAACAATAACTAGAACATATCACTCAACACGTAGAACAATGGCCGCCGAGACAAGCTCACAGCGTGTGATCGCAAATCGTCTTGTTTTGACAAGCCGTGACGTCACGTCGCTTTGCCATTATGCACTGTATGTAGTAATAGATATTATGATACTAGGTTTGTTTGATGTGTGGGCTCTAGTCGATAGTGCCAGAATATGATCTTGTTTGTGAAGCGGATGTTCCGATTGTGACTGTCAAGTTAAATTGAACAGTGGGCTCGTGGCTAAATGATAACAGTCGCACGCGTCGAAGTTTAAACTTCGCTGGCCACAATCGGTGCGTGGATGGGTGACTATCCATAAAATATCGAGCACCCTCCGTGTCTCGCAAAGCTCGTTATGCCGTTGGTTCCGGCTGACATTCTTGGATCTATGCAGTCGTTACGGGTCGTCAGAAGCCTAAAAGTTTGACAACAAGTCTTACCAAGGGGTATCGTGTTACCCAGTTAGGGTTAGGTTAGGTTTGAGGACCCAGCATTGATCATATCAACTGAGGGACCCGGAGGAGATTACATTGTAAAATGTTCCTTGAACATATTTGCGACCCCCGTATCACTCCTCCCTCTGACATTCACATAGAGACCAGGCTTAATATCAAGGTTACTCGTGGACTTCCAAAACTTAGCGAACTTATTTGTTGCTCTTGCTTTTGCTATCATAGATACTTATACATCTTTTTTTGCTTCTGGTTTTTTTGGCATCATTTTAGCCGAGCCTTGAAGATGTTACGTTACGGGTCACTCGCATTTGTTCAAAAATAAGTCCAGAGGTTGGCCGATTGTGTAAAACCCACATTTCGAATTTACGCCTGGCCTCCCGGTGTGCATCTCTAACATGGAAATTACATCATATTTGCTCGGTACCCTCATATAATTACATATGATATCTTATTATATAATTCATCTAAAATAGCTTTGTGCTCGCTTAAATTACTTCACTCTTGAAACTCTGGAGGGAAATCAATTTCACGCAGCTTACTGTTACATACATATAAAGCAATTAAAAGATTAAGCGATTAGCAAGCAATTTATATAAATATTAAATTTATTCATATTTCAATTAGTCAGAATATACTAGACTAGCTTCCGCTAGCGGCTTCCCCCGTGTGATATCTTTATAAATTATAACCTATTAATACTCAGTGATAATATAGCATTCTACTGGTGAAAGAATGTTTAAAATCGGTCCAGTAGATTTTGAGTTTTTATTACAAATAAACAGACAAACATACAAAAAATCTAACCTTTTTACTTTAAAATATTAGTTTAGGCAAATTTTCAACTTGGGATGTGTATTATTGTGTACCTATAGGTAACCTAACCATAGAGAAATATCTTTATAAATAAATTACACTGAAGCAGGAAGAAGAACAATAAATTAATGTTGCAAAACTAATTTCTCCACGTCAAAGCATTATTTTAATAGGATTCACCACGCTCGCGATAGCTTTAATAACTCACAATTTAAATTGCACTTCTTTTATTTATGTTTGCAGCCATTAAAATTATGTTTTAATTTGTTTTTAATATCGTGCTGAGAGATTTTTAGGTCTGGCAAATAATAATAAAAATAAGAATAATTTATTGGTCCATTGTTACAAAATAAATTTCAGAAAATAATGATATTGTAACTAGAATATTTAAAATTGTAGTAAAAGAGTGGTCCCCAAACTAGGCAGCGCCTGTATCTCGGGGGCCTGACTTGCGTGATCTTAAATTTTTAATCCGAAACATTTATTTGCGTTGGCTTAAATTTTATTTCAAGATATTTGAAAATGGACAGAATAGTTAATAAAATAAGATTAGCGAAATATCAAAATATAATTTTGTCGCAGTTGGGTTTAGTTTTATAACTTTTATTTTTATTTAAATTATTTTGGGGTTGATACATATTTTTGAAATGTTCTAATTAAGCCCTTTAATTTTTTTTAGTTCTTCAGTTTATGTCGCCATATTCAATTTAATGTAATGTCACATAGCCTATGATCAAGACGCTTCCAACGATAGGTACCTCATTTGTCAAATTATGTTTAATTTAGATGATATGAGGGAACAAATGAACATACACACCGGTCGAAATTATAACCCAAGGAGGGTGTGTATTGCGTCGCCGTGGTCGGGTAAAAAGCTACGCGGCGTCCGGTGCGGTGACGGTGCGGCCGATGGGCGATATTAATTCGTATACATACACAAACCTGCGGTTCAGCGCCGCCGGTACGGCTCTGGCGTCATTACAGGAAGCCTTAATGTCATAAAGTAGAAATCCGATAAGCAGTTAGAAAGCGTGGTAATCAATATGCTCGTTCATTCTCTTAATCAGAAGAGGCTTTTGCTCTGCAGTGCGACAATTACGAGCTGATAATATAATTACTTAATTTATTAATTCGTCATCAAAATAGCAGCAGTTAATCAAGGACTACACGTGACCTGTTAACTGAATAAATATTTAACACACACGACCGCATCCCGCAGTGTAGGTACAGTCGCGAACCAAAATATATACACACTTGTGTTTACGTAATTCGGAAGCAATTTTCTCGAAGAATATTAATTCAAATATAGAAATACTACGCAAACCATAATAGTTTGCGTTAAAAGGTTTTGTCTGCAAACGCATTAAAATTATGAATAATATTTATTTCTGTAAATTGAAAAGAAAAAAAAAAGATACGAATTGTGGTCGGTGTTTCCTATTCGATTTCGATCATATACCTAATATAATAATAATAAGACAAGACTTATCTTTATTTCCAGTTCACAATTTTACATAATATGCCACTTGAATTAACATGATTAATTTGTCATATAAATTGTAGGTTATTGCAGAGTTATACCTACACCTCTGACACCCAAGCTAAGATTAAACTTGTGTTATGGGTGTCAGGGCTCTCAAATTATCACCGGTTAAACAAATAAAAATTCGGAATTTCTCCGAAATATGAAGACCATGCAGAGAAGTGTCTTAGGTGGCTTTTGAGGAAAGAACCGCACAGATTTGAATAGACCCGCCAGTCATTATTTTCATTCAAAAGTTAAAGAACATTCATCTCCACTGCTCGGAAATCATTGTAGGGATACTCTAGAATGTTCTTGAACCAAAACTTCGGAGGCACTGGGCCCGTACTGGTGGAAAATATGGTCCATTCTCTATCTAGATAGTCTTAGTTTAGGTTGATTATATAATGTATGTTATATCAAGAAAATGGGCCATATTTAATGAGAATGTTGTACTTCACTAAACGGCGCAATCTCCACAGCGATAGTCTCGCTGTGCCTTCAAATTATCGCCGCGATGTACCTAATCGCCGTGTGGAAATTGATTCATAGAGTTTCTATTGAATTTGATAGCATGGCAAGACTAACGCAGTCATTCTCTCGCCCGTAAAGTTTTTACATATTTTGGCTTGTGATTGTACATACATCAAATCGATAAGTTAATTTGAACCTCTACTTAGGTAACGAGGAAAGAGGCAAAGTGATGCCCAGTAATAATTTATAGGCGCTCATCAAATTTGAAAAGTTTTTTTTAGGTAGGCGAGTTGGTACGAAGTTAGATTATTTCCTAAGAACGGAACGTCATCTTATAAAAAAAGTTTTGTGATCACTACGGGACAGTGTTGGATGTAAGTTTTACCGAATGGTGGGGGAAAGATTTTAGTAGAAGACTTACGGTCGAGATGTTAATTGTTTCGTCTGTTTATGATCCTTTCATGTTAAACTGATTGATCGGTGATTGATTATGTACACAGGGTGTCAGGGACATGGACGCGAAAACTGTTACCATGGATTCAGTACATGATTCTGAACACCACTGCGTTGAAATTTTACGTCAGTTATTAAATAAAAAATCTGCTGTTTCATAGAAAAGTGCAATACTTACGCGGTCAGAATGTATGGAAAGCTGATTACACGTCATCACCAACCAGCATTTATTCTATAATGGCATCCAAAAAAAAACAACTAAGTTTATTTATTTTTATAAATAAATCCTTTTATATTTTGTGAATGTGAGAACGTTGTAGGCTTAATAGACTGTAGACCATTTTCTATTTTGTTAAGTACCTGGTACTTGTTAACAAGCCTACGGTGACCTCCCGTACCTATTACTCGTAACACTGTAGGTAATTTGAAAACATTGTAAAAGCCATTTATTTTAAAAAGAGTACCTAACCGTGAAGTTTCTTGCCGGCTCTTCTCCATAGGAAACGACCAATGGCACCTAGCTTCTGACGTTTCATAAATGCCCATGTAAGTTTAAGTGACATAAAATATTTTGATATTGTTCGATGTTAATTTTAGTCAGTATTAAAATAAAAAACGAATAGAAGAAAGAAAGAAAGAAAGAAAATACGTTTATTTGCGGTACACATGACGCCAGGAAAGAACAAAACACGAAAATAAACAATTTGGGGGAAAATATGCGTCACATCCACGCAAAACAGCCATCGCTCAGCATAATGCTGCGACCCTATGCGAGACAGAGCCCCAGCGCTGGTTTTCAGTGACAGCCGGCGTTGACGTGATGACGTCAACCGGTGCAGCATATAGTGAAATAACAAAATAAAATACAATACTTAGTCCTAAATGTTACTGATATTACTCGTATCTTCAAAAAAGCTAAAAGTCTTGATTTTAGAAATATAAACCTTACAAATACCCTAAGAAAAAACCAAATCATGTTTGTCAAACCAAAAGAGTTAAGGTCAAACATCAAACAGTTATCCTTCTACTCATCACATGAAAGAACTATTCAAAGTTCCAACATTAAATCGATTCTCAAAGGATTTTCATTCAAACGATTGAAGAACATGACATTTACTTTTACACGGCCACTATCCACTAAAAGGAAATCAGCTTTACGCGTCATTTACCGGTCACCGTTTAATTTTATTTTCCTAGCGTTTCGGTACTTAAGCGAGTAAATAATAGGTACGGTTTCATATTTTATTCTGGTGTCATTTTGTTGATGTTTCAAAATTTAATAGTTTTTGTTTTGTCTGGTAGCTAAGTTTTTAAAGACAGGAACCTATTACGCCTTTAAACCAGATTATTTTTGTCAAGGAACACTTAAAACTTGTGACGAGAAATCTTGTTCCGTGATGTTCATTATGTCTAACTACCAAACATGAAGACTGGTTACAAAGCTCATTATTAGCTGCAGCTATGCCTGTTGCGGGCTGAGAAGATGAATTAGCTTATTGTTGGTTCACACGAATTTACTCGCCCGAAACGGGCGATTCATAAGTTATCGTAATACCTACATAATGAAACACTAAAAAAATTACAAAACTTTGTTTCACATTTTCATAAGAGCGTAGATGATTAAAGCGTTGTGCAGACCGGCGCCAACGCGCGACCAACGCGACTCTACCAAAATAATTTCTAAGAAAACTTCACGGTAGAACAATTACCGGTGTCGCGCTAACCTGCACGAACCTTTATCCTTGCTCTCCGATGTACTTTTTAGCCGGAATAAGATTACATGTCTGACCTTTTTAGGATATTAAAACAAAAAAAAAAAGCGTTCACAATCAAAGTCAAAGTCAAATCATTTATTTTAAATAGGCCCTTATATGACATTTTTTAACGACAAAATTAACAAAAAATTTAATTGATTCTAGTCGCCTCTTCCAAAAGTTAGTTTTCGTATGGAGAAGAATGGGCAACAAATTTTACCGTTACTCTTTTAAAATGTTTTACAATATTTGGTTTAAGTTCGTTATTTATTTATATGTGAAGGCGAAGCACCTAAAAAAAAATACTATAACACAATAGACAAAAAGAATTAAAAATTAAGCAACTACTTATGTGATAGATGGTTCTCACATATTTACAAACATTGTCAAAGTAGACGATTTTCCTAAGATTTTACAATTAATAAGTCAGTGTGTGCGTTGTTGAGAATACTGGACAATATTTTTTCTGTTGTAGATTCCTACTTATAACTACCAAAAGAAAATGCTAAATACAATACCTATCTTCATTTACATTTAAAGAAAACTTTAACATAATATCAGGCCTGTATTTTCCGAAGGTTTAGGTAGAGGTTTACCTACTAAGTCAAAAATAAAACACAAAATTCAAAATTCAAAAGTCATTTCTGAGAATCAGCACTTTTCGAACGTCAAAATTACATAAGACAGTCCCCCAAAACGCCCACCCTTCACCACTTCCTAGTGCGTTAGCTGGGAAGAAGAAGTGGCGCAACCAACTCCCCGAAGTTCACCCACAATTCGCCAGAAACCAAAATATCTATTCCCTAGAAGTGATCCGACTCGAAAGAACCGTATTCAGAGTATCAGACTCACTGTCGCATGTACATTTGTGGAGTTCATTAAATATCTGTAGCTTGAATTAAACCACACATGTGGGTATCGTTTCCAGCCAGCTTGTTTATTTCGGCATTCGAAATTGTAGTTGTTTCAATAGTCTGAGCTAACCACATTGGAAACATTCACACTGATTCATTATGAAATACCCACTACATTCGTTCTGGTTCCGCAAGCGTCTCTAACTAAGCCTTATTTGCTAGTATTCTGCTGCCCTGCTAAGCCAAAAGACGCTATCTCAGAGATACACCCTTTTAGTTTTTTTTATACCTTTCAATAGCTATAACAATTTCGCATCTAATGGTAAAGCCAAATATCGCTATCTAATTTAAAACATTAAAAAAAAACACTCAGAAGTTTTTTATTTCCATATGTTTCCTTTTTTGTTGACTTTTTTTAACATATTAGGTAGAAGGAAAGTTGGTTGTTTTCAGCGAACGTCCTCTTCATCTGCCGTACATGTATCCCCTACCACTATCTATCACTACAAGAATAGGTACCTAAAGACATTAAAAGACAAAGAAAAATGTTCAGGACACATCTGCTGCTAAAAGCAACGTCCATATGGCTTTTCCATTACGAATTTCTCCGAAGTCTGGTTTTTTATCCGGTTGATATCAATAATTTGGTACAATACCAAAACAAAAACCGCCGACGCGGCGACGGTTACAGAGAATGAAGGCGCTATGTTATGGTAACTCACAGGCACCAAAATAGCCAGTCAGCAAGATCTTACCTCTGTTGTATCATTGATTGCAAAGTTTTCTCAAAACTTACTACGATTGAGATAGCGCCTTTCGGCTTAGCAGGGCAGTATGGATGATGACTAAACATTTTTGTTTTGTCCGTCTGGTGGATTATTAAAAAATATTGGACACGTATTTTTTCTTTTTCTGTGTAATCAAAAGATTACGGCGATACATTGAGTTGAAATGTGCCATAACGTCACGAGTATGTAGATTTTATGCTTACTTGTGACGTAGCGAACCTCCCCAACTTTAATGCGTTTTATGTAAGTAATTTTTTATTAATATGATAAAGCATAAAATACGTGTCTAATATTTTTTTATTATCTGACTGTCGGACTAAAAAGAATTTCTTTTTTTACCCAGATAGTAGTAATGGTCGAGCACGTATTTAAATATCAGTTTATAGTAATTATTTGTCAAGGAAGTACTTTTTTAACATTGATTTTTCAATATCCTGTGTAAAGGCACACATTAATACAGATGGGACACTCCGCAAAATCATTTAAATAAAAACCGACTCTTACTACGACACAATAAAGTGCAATTCAGGTCGCACAGCGCTAATCACCAACAGTTATATTCACCTAGAAGTTGTTTCTCTTTCTATCGCGTGACTCTTAGATCTTCTGACTACGTTACACTCATTGAATTGGCCAAGCGAAACGGGCCCGCCGCGTATTTGTAGCTTCATACCTAAACTGCAGAGTGCCCCATCTGTATTAATCTTTGGTACAGGGTAAGCCTGGAAAGGACCAAAACACTTTTTCACGTAAAGTCTCACGTCAAAAACTCACCTGTATTTCATGGTTATAATTTTATTTGTGATTGTGTTGTTTTGTCCAATAAGGAACTTTACTTTCTGAAATAAGCCAATTGTATTTTTTTTAATCATCGTCACCACGTTTTATAAACTATTCTTTTTACCGAGCTCTCACACCATCGATATTGCGTTGCAGAGCTTTTTATAAATCCATTTATTTGAAACACAAACGCAGGACGAAAAACAAAACAAAATCGGTAAGCGACGATGCCATACCGCACCTCGCTCGGTATGCAGAGCTCGAAGAACGCAGAATTCGCGCAATATCTTTTGATTTTCCGAAGATCATTATTCATCCCGTCCTGATGGATGACTTCTATGCATGATACGATAAACTTCATTAAAATTACAAACGTGTGAGATATGTAGCTTTAATTTATTCGAAGCATATGTTAAAGATGATCCTTTATGTAAAGTGTTCATTACTATACTGTTGACACGGTTCTCATTAGATATTCTATTAGGGAATACAAAACCCTACAGTAATAATGCTATAAATTACACATGAATTTATAATTGGTAATACTAGATGTAGAAGCCATTTTCTGTTTCTGAGAAAGAAAGAAAGAAAATATATTTTATTTGGGGGGGACACAGGAAATAAAAAATAACCGGCCAAGTGCGAGTCAGACTCGCACAGGAAGGGTTCCGTACCCACCATACAATATATTTTAACACTACATTTTTTTTGTTTTATACGTTTCTTGTGTGGGGACTCTCCCTTTAATTTTTAACTTTATTATGTGTTGTTATAGTGGCAATAGAAATAAACAATATGTAATTTTTTTTACTGTCTACCTATTAGTTCATGAGATACAGCACACTGATAGACAAACGGATAGCGGAGGCTTAGTAATTGGGTTCCGTTTGGCATCCTTCAGGTACGGAGCATTTAAAATTAAGCTGAGCTGAGCTGTCTGTAAAGTCTGTATATTGTAATAAATGTTATATTTGAACAGAATTTTTAAGAGCCAGGTGACGCTTCTGATCAGTAAAATGTACTGCAATCAGAAATACCTAGTTCTTTTTATTGACCATACTAACACAATTAATGTCACTCTAATCACCTCTCATGACGTATCGACAACTGAAAATCTCTCAATTAATAGCCATTCAGAAATTTATGTTAAGTGACAGGACCGACAATTGACCCACTTGAAATTAAGCGGTAACCTGCCTGTTCAAATCGGGTCTCTATGGCACTTACTTATATAATACTACGTCTGCATATGTTGTGTACTTCATGACATTCCATTGCGCCCTTCGTGTGTAAGGAACAGTTTAAAACTCTCAAGAACCTGTAATTTTACCAGCACACACCTTAACAATAAAAGAATTATGCTTAGCGCCATACATATGTTGCAGTACCTCTGTATGTGGTTAAGAGGCTTCACATAAAGTATTAATACCTACTATACAAACATTTTCATCTGTTTTTCGTTCGTGTATTGCTCTTAATCAGCGACAATTAATATTATAATTTTATGTGATTTAAGAAGGTTGCTTTGTTGTATGTAAATGTCGTGTACACCATTAATTGGTAGGTATATATAAGAGCCCATATCTGTTAATTTAATAACAATGTATACCTATTTGGTGTACAGGTGTACCTATTTTAAATAAGATTAAAATTAAAATCACTTCTAAAGCTACCATTTATTTTTGCAGTAAGAGTACATGCAGGTAAAATGCCGTCAGCAAAAATAAAGTCTTTGTCAACATCAAAGGATTCCATTCACGTAATTATAAAATACAAATTGACTCTTCCACCTGCCATTTACAAGCTGACCCAAGCTGTTACATAGGATAAAACATATTACAAATAATTTATTACACAACAAGGTTTCAAGTAACTCATTTTCACGAAACCGTTGCGAGTGATACTGGCCAAAATGGCAATCTATATAATAAGGGATAACAGAGACAGATAACAGCTCTATGGCGTCATGTTGTCCCTTCCTCCGGTTTTGTGTAAAACGAGTGTCTTTGTTTTGTTTAGAGTTTATAATGAAAGTAATAAACTGGAGGATAGTCAATATTTATGTATATTGAATGCTTTTATGTTTTCACTAGTGACTGTGGGATGGATTGAATGTTCAAGTTAATACCTAGCAATGATTATAAAAATTCTGGATGCATTATAATTGAATTCAAGATTAACAAAACGATCCTGGCAATATACGGACCAAGACAGAAGCATACCAGAAGAAAACCAGTACTGTCTACTGCATGGAAATCATTCTTCGTACCAATAGATAAGTTACCTTGCTAATGTTCGCATAGAGCTAGCCAGATTTATTTAAATAAAAATCAAAAACTTATCTTGAAATAAAGCTTCGTGCAGACCAGCGCGATGCGACGCCGCGACGCGACTCGAACAATACAATTTCTAAGAAAACTTGACGGTATAACAACAACCGGTGTCGCGTCGCGCTGTCGCGTCGCGCTGGTCTGCACGAAGCTTAAATTAAAACGGAATGTGTGCTGTTAGTTATACCTACTCTTCTAATAAAAAGCAATAATAATAAAGCTGACACCACACAAGCCGGATCTAAAACCAAGACCCGGAATATTTGTATTCATAAACTGTAGGCCCATGAATGTGTATTATGTCCCATCTAGACCATCTTCGCAAGCATAATATCTGCGAGAAACATTCAAATAAATTATTGCTTCTTATGAAATGTTAAATCAAACTCCAAGACGCAGACACCGAAATATGTGGATGAATGGATTAATATAAACTCAAATAAATCTAAAGAGCACGATTATTTTTATAAAGAATGGGAACATTCAGAATGAGAGGATTGGACTTGCTTACGTAGAAATATTTTCAAAGTAAAAAATATCGCACCGTCGAATGATTATGGAAAGGTAGGCAAACCATCTGAGGTTCATCTTTACGAATAAAGTAAAATATCTGTGAGTGTAGATTAAAAGGACGATCATTTCCACAAACTTTTGTCGGCATGACAGATTAACTTGGTAACAAAATCCGTTCACATCAAAGGTGATGATGTTTTCCTTTACGTCTGTCAAGTTTTTTCTAGTTGACAGCTAAGTATGCTTTGCTCATTATGATTTATTATTTGAGGAATAAATATCGGGTGGTATTTTGTAGGTAAATACGAATACTTTTATCAAAATTTGTTTTTTAAACACGTAGAATATTTTATGCCGAATTTAAGTCTGAAAACAACTTCAACTAGCCTTCACCAATATAGGCATTGATTCGGTCGATAACCAAATTGATTACTTAATTCCCATACCTATTACAGGGCATAACCAATAATAGTTTCAAAACATAACTCAAATACTTGGAAATGGCTTAACTGCTTCAGTCCAATGATCTTCATTATCATTCACTCCTGATAGCACTATCTTAGCTACCTCTTACCGAAATTGGTTGGCTCCTATATAGACGTAGCCGCTACTACCACAATCTATCTATTGAGTGCTAGTAAGTTATTAGTTTAATTGATAAAGGGCTAGCTCGATCTGTTAGATAATTTGTGTAATTGAAAGTCAATCCTTTTGAATAAACCTGACCTTAAACGGATTTTGTTTTAAGAAGTTAAACTTTTTTTTAGGAGGTTCAAAAAAGAATACAGGCACTACTAAATTTGCAATATCAAAGGAGTTTCTCTTGGTATATGGGATTACTGTAAATTTTTCCGCTTTAGCTAGCATTAAGATTGTTACACAAGAAAGTTTTAGACAGCAAGTAGGCTCAGTAGCGGACCCAAAACGGAGCCCTGTGGAAACCCTAGAACAATGATATTCCGACAGACTATACATAATTATGTATCATACATCGGATATAGTTTCCTATTGATTTATATACTAAGACACCAAACCCAATATACAATTCATTACATCATTAAAATAAACCCTCCCCTCCCCTCCTACCATGACGGAGACACGTCTTTATGATACAAACATTATTAAATAAAAATAAGATGAAGAACACTAATTTGGTAGAGAAAACCATACCTACAACGAAACAACCAGATAATCCAATGCATGACTATAGTGCAATATTTGAAGTAAATATAGTAAACATTTTAAAAGAAACACAACACGGGTGACGAAACTACACCAAATAAATGTATTCACAATCCATCTAAAAATAGGTCGATTGAAGGTAAAATTATTTCGTAATTGAGTAAAATAGGGTGGGTTAGAGTGAATGTGGCACGTAGAGCGCCGGCACGTTTGAAGGCATCCTCCGCGTCCCAGCTATTTCAGATATTCAAAAGGTCGCCCATTTTAAAGGACCTCATTATTGCAGCCTATCTGTGTTTCGACTTCGAATAGACTATTTATTTGAATTAATTTTATCACGGAGTTCGGGAATTCAATGATATTTCGCACCTTTGGTAGAACAAGGGCATAATTGTCAAAAATTGCCAAACGAATGTTTTTGTCCCTCCAGTTCAAAGGGCCTTTTTAAAGCATTTCTGCATATTTAAGTCATTTTGGCAATTTATGACAATTATGCCCTTGTTCTACCAAAGGTGCGATTTGTGTTTATATGACACATCCTGCGACAAGATCCGTCATTAATGCTTCGATTCTAGTTTGATTTAATTAGGTTTTATTCAATTAATTAAATTCTTGAAATATAATCTTAATTATAATATACAAGCTAACACTAAAATATATATAAACTATTAACTAACTATACAAATATAAGGAGGGAGGGGACAATCATAGGGCATCAAAAAATTCGTCCGCATCGCTGTCAACAGGAAAAGTGCCCAAAAGGCTGACAGCATTGCCACGCTGTATGGCAATGCTGATTCTCCGGCTGAAGAATAGGCCAGCCTTCTGGTCACATGAAGAGTCGACCAACCGCTTTGCGATGTCTTAAAAAACTAAGTGGGCACTCGGTCCCCATGGCCCTAGTGTTTCAACCCCAAACGGCTCAAACATACCTATAAGTCATTTAATTGATTGATTTAATTTGATTATCTTTTATTCCACAAAGGAAAGTGGTCTATGGTCCAATAGCGATACGGTTTTGATACATATGTAGGGATCAACAAAAAAAAACTCAAAATTGCCAGGTCAAATTAAGTAGCTCCTTTGCACAAGGGTAGTTGAGGTATCCCTACACAAATATCAAAACCGTATCGCTAATATCGCTATTAGTCTATAGACTCATACAAATTTTCCCAGTTTCCTTTAACCATCATCTTCTTACCTACCTACTTCTTATGTTCTTGTATTTTCGTGTCTCGTGTTGGCACGAACTAGATTATTTTCGTGAAAATCTCGTGGTAAAATGATTAACAAAGCAAGAAGGTGAAATAAACAATGTGTAACTGAACAATGCACATTATGAAAGTAGTTTGTTCAGAATAGTTTACTGAATCGATTTCTATCATTTTTAATATACTTACCCAAACCCACCCACCAACATACCACCCATTATTTTTGGTTTATCCCAAAAATAATTAAAACTACGTAAATTACAGTCACACTTACACTGTACAGTTGATAGATATCTATTATTTATATTTCTATGGTACGGTAAAACAAACCAATATGGACGAACCCTTACGTGTGCGTCTGTGTGCGTGCGTAGATTTGTAATGTGACTACAATTTTCTCCTACAATCATTATATTTAATTTAATAAATAAACAATGTTTCATACATAATAATAAATATTCAGTTTATATATTATGATTATATCATAATATTCAAATTTGGGTGTTTGGCGGTGTGAGTTAATTCCGGGAGTATTTATATACCTACTACTTCGTAGTATTCGTTACCATAATTATTACATTTTAACAGCAAATTGAAATTTTAACAGTAAATGTATTTCGACGAGCCTTTTGTAGGTATATCTACAAAAGGCTCGTCGAAATACATTTGCATGAACGCGATACTACATTATTGTCTAATTTTAACTGTAATTTGAATGCACTTATATATTACAGTAATTAACTAACCATATTCCTGGAGTAGAAATTACTAGAACAAATGTTAACATTATTTGCAATTCTGGTATTACATGCATGATTCCTCTGAATGAATTAGTGCTAAATTGTTGTATTAAATTAATTAAACTTTGCACTTGTCATTGTTACTAATGCCTATTGTATATATATATTTTTGCTATGTTGTCCCATCTTTTACTACGACATGAGGAGGAGCTCAAAATGCTCAATATAACAAAAGCAATATCTACACAAAAGATGACAAAGTAATAAAACTCCATTACATACCTACAATCCAATATACAAAATTTCAAACGAAAATCTAATTTCAGCAAGTCCATCAAAAACATTGCGCTCTCAAAAAATAAAGACGCTTACACACGTGATACTTTCATTTGTCTTGTCTTTAAAAGGTAGTTTATTGTGGGTCTGTCCATTAATGGCCGCACTAATGGAGAACAATCTGAAATAAGCCTTCAAAATCAGGGTCCGACCCTACCGTACGAATTTCGTTCGTAAATATTTAAGATCAGTTCTGCGATAAGAATGAACCAATTATCACTTTAGAATTTCTCCAACAGGTAAATTGAAATGTTTCAGCTGTCACTGGATAAAAGGTTACAGGGCTAATTGAAACTTTGTCTTATTTATATAGATATCAAAAGATGGATATTTACGGAGTTATTAGTATTAAATAAAATACCGATCGATCGCTTTTTACCACGAAAAAAAAAGTTGCTCAACGTAAAAAGTACACATATTTTAGTGAAAAGATTTCTTCCTATGAATCTGGTCTTCAATCTGAGTAAAATGCACGAACTCTACAATATCAAAGTATTGAGCAAAAACTTGAATAAAAAAGACACAAAGATTATTACCAAGTACTAACTGAACTGAGCTGTTTTGTAGTCGTTTTCCATTAAATTTCAAATAAACGACTGCAAAGTTGCTCTTGTATATTTCACTCAGTTTGTATGCAACGTTGGCGGGTTAATTCCAGTCACTCTTGGGAATAGCCGGGTAAACTTCTTAAGACTAAATGTTTCGGTCAAAGTGGGCAAACTTTGGGAACTTGTTTTAAATATTGTTGTTTCATTATTCCCTTGCCTCATAGAATCAGAAATGTTTTGTTCTGAAATTACATCTAAAAGTACTTAACAGCTTTATGTTTTCACCATGTTTATTTCCATAATAATATACTAAATCCTTTGGAAACAACTCATAAAGCACTAACATTAGTTCATAGAATAGTTAAAAGTAATTGGAGTTCTCCCTGCGGCTTCGAACATGTCCATTCAAAACCTTGGACAATACGATAACGCAACTATATACTTCTAAGCTGTTGAACATTACATGACACATGTTCTAGTCAATGGAAACCCTGATGAGGTACAAACATTGTATTTATCCTAATATGTTGAATATCATTATTTACTCAAAAACGAGATCAAAACTTGGCAAACGCAGAAATTACTCGAAACGTCTACATCTACGTGCCAATCCTTATACGTCGACACTGTTAAAATAACCCCCAAAATCAGTACGCCTCACTAAGTAAGATTAACATCGTGCTAACCCAAGTGGTATTTATCCACAATTTACATCCGCCAAAGTGCCTTCATTTAATTCTTCCTCGCTAAGAGTAAACCTGGGGATTATATTCATGATTACTATAATATATTATGGGTGAGCAAGGGCAAACTTAGAGGCTTAATTAAAAGCGAGTAAATCTACGCACACCTCGGAGAAATTTACATGAATGTATTGTCACAAAGGCCCTCAAAGGAGTGACGCCGACGACGCCTTATAACTTCGAGAGTTATGAAAATTTCATGCTAAATGACGATGTTCGTGTTAATTAAATCCTGTTTTGCAAATGAATATGTTTCACGAAGAGTTATGTAGGAAATAACAAACAAATTTATGTCTGTTTGAGAAAAACTGTGCATTATTATATTTCTCTGGAATTTTTATAATATTATCATCTGTTGAATTTTTGTACCAAACTTTTTGAATAAATGATAACTCTCTGCATGAATAAAACAATTTGTTTTAAGAGTTAACAAAACAAATTGAATACCGTAGAATTATTATCGAACATTGTGACTGTAAAGTTTTAAGTTTCAGTGGCAAAATGCGTTGTAAAAGTTATGTTTTGAAAAATGTCGTATATTTTTATGATACCACATGAGTAGTAGTCGTAATAAATAGCGGTAGTAACATACAACAATAAATAAGGCACTGTTACCGTGAACAATATTTTTAAGGAGAAAAGTTTATCATTGTGTCATTACAGATGCTGCAAGCAACGAAGTAAAGAAACAAACAAAACTGAAAATAAATACTTTATAAAGCTATTTTTCGATTTTAATAATTTTATCGGTATCGAAGTAGATGGATTTTACTAATTAATTTATCTCTTTTTTCGCACACTCACAAGAATAATCCAATTCACACGCCAAATTATTTTCTTCAAAATAAAATCTTAGATATTGTGTTTTTCGTTTCGTGTTTACCCGTTGTTTAGACTAAATATGGCTTCAACGTTTTTTTGTATATGCAAAATGATAATTATTGGTCATATTTTCAACAATCAACTTATTCTTATACTTAAACATTCTATCCCAAACGTCCCCATTTTTCTAAAACTGCACATTTTCCCGCGCGTAGTTCAGCCATGACAGCTACAGTACTAAATAAAATCAAAGCGAGAGCACCCAGACGTCACTTTGAAGAGCCCAGACTAAGGACTGTAGCCACCAGAGCGCGTTCTGAAGACGTTCCTAGATTAGAACCGTGTAGGCGTGCCTAAACCCGGTTTAAATTGAAGAGCTTTGGTATTCGCAAGGTGTTTCCAAGTCGTATTTAATTTAGAAGTTTTGCGGATCATTTCCATTTTGATCTTTGTAAAAATAGCTTGCTGAATTCTGTTGGAAGTTGTAATGATTTAGTTGGTGGAAATTGGAGCAGAATTTTGAATTCGAATGAATGTTTAAACTGTGGAATTCTTAGAACAATAACTCACAGTAAATAAAAGCTTGCGAATTTATCTATTGGTTGACTACCTTTCAGCAAAATGTCTTGTACTAGGTATTTGGCTTCTTTCTTTTTCGTGTGGTTAGTGACCTAACCTAGTCTCAGAGTTTGAATGCCGCCATGGGCCTCTGATCTGGCTTCACATGCCGTCGAGAAATATCTCTCAGGCCGTTTCCTCACGATGTTTTCCTTCACCGTTTTTGAAGCAAATGATAATTATACAAAACGCACATGAATCCGAAAAGTCAGAGGTGTGTACCTTGGGTTCGAGCTCGAGACCTATGACTTGGCAGTCTGACGGTCACACCACTAGGCTATTACTACTATAGGTAGCTGGCCGACTTTATAAATATAGAACAGATTCTTCAGTAATTTTACGTTAGTTTTTCAATCAAAAAGCAAAGCTTTGTAATCTGGAATAAGCTGGAGAACCTTATGAGGTATCGTCTCCCTGGCGCACACGATATTGTAAACAGTATCTTTTATTTAAATGGAACAGTATATGAAGCAAAGTATCACAGACGGAAAACTTTCTTTTGAAATATTTGCACAAATTTTTCACTGGTACACTATTTATTTTTGAACAAGCTAAAGCTGGCTTGTCATTGATTGTCACTATTCAAGTCAGTTTCATGTTCAATATAATATTGTATTGGAGACAAACTGAGCATCGGAACTAACGGCCTTATCACACTGGTGATTTGCGAGCGATTTATCAGCGAGGCGATTGTTCAACACGCTTGCTGCATGTGCGTATCGAGCCACGCCACTTGTACGCGACGTGCTCTCCGCGTTTGCATAATGAGAGCGATTGACGTGAATGTACAAGGGAGAGCGAGACAAACGAGTGTACAATATTGTGAAAACGCGGCGTATACATCGCGTAGTCACGGTTAACTCGCTTTGTACCCGCGGAGAGCACGTTCACAGATCGCCTCGCTAGAAACACGCTAGCAAATCGTCAGTGTGATAACGCTCTAAAGAGAAAACTATGTAGGTAGGTAGGTATTTATTTTATTAATTATACTGTTAAATTCACATACGCGGTAACAAAGGGTGGTAATAAATAACACCGCACCTGTCTATCGAATCAATGCATACAATACGATTGTTCAACCAATATTTTAATATTGATCACTATATCTCATTTAATATTTAACATTGTAAAAGCCATAAATTTTTAAAAGAATAAGCGTGGTGTTTCTTGCTGACTCTACCCAATAGGATACGACCAATTGGAACCATGCACCTAGATTCTGATGTTTCATAAGTACTGCCCATGTAGGTTTACATGAAATAAAATATTTTTATTATTTTTTTTTATTTTTTGACAAAGAACTGAACTAACGGAAGTTTTTAAAAAAAGGTGGTCCAATTAGCTTCGTTTAACTTGACTCCAACAAAATATACAATATTTTTTAATCCTTTTTTAAAATCTTCTAAAGCCACAGTATAAAAATAATTAGATTAGCATACTAATGAAGAAAGTCTCGAATTGGGAATAAGGTAGAATCTGACATTTTAATTGAAAATGTTGAATAAGTAATTATCTAAAGTAACGAAATTCATGACGAGATAATTTTCGGATGAAACCGCTTCATAATAAAATTATTGAGTCGCTGTAAAAATTAACATTGCTGACGGCCTATATTATGATATAAGTCTTGTGCGAAAAGTATTTCGAAGTAATTTGTGGTTACTTTATAAACAAAAAGTGCTTATTTTTCGTTAAATATAATCTGCTTAGTTTGATTTAAAAGTATGCATCCTTTTATCTCGATAGTTGACGTTCGAAAAGTGCTGATTCTTAGCCTAGTTTGCTTGAAAATTACTTTTGATTTTGATTTTGTGGCTAAGCAATATCAGCCGCACGGGTCGATCGATCAAGTTAAGCTACGCCTGATTTTTGTAGGGGGTAAATAAATTGCCTCGTTTATATTGATTCGTTATTCTACATTCACTAGTTTTAGAAAAAAACGGGTACTAAAATTGGAACATCTACTTCTAGTTCACAGGAAAAATACAAGAATCAAAACTAACCAATCAACTACACACCTACCTAAAATACGCATTTATAATCACCTCCTGTAAGGACAAATAGTTCCCCAGAAAAACATGTATGGAGAAACTGTGCTGGCAATTTGCGAGATTAGCCGAGCCATGAGGATTTGTTTCCCGCATCGCTTCAACTGTACGGATTTATCCAGAAGTGTGTTAGGTAATCCTGCAAACTTATACCTGGGTTTAGCCGCCATTGGCTATGTTTTAGAAGTAGAAAACTGCTTTGTTGTGGTGAGCGGTACTTTGAGTTGGGACGTGTTCTTTGTTGTATATAATTGTTGTAGCAGTATTTATTACTAAAGAACAAGCACTGTATACCACGCTTTTTCAATGCGTGCATGTAAGCGATTTTAGACCATTGAATCTAAGTTATAAAGTACTAGCTAAGCTACTACTAAAAGGGTCGATTCCACTGGTAGAAATCTAAAACTGAGCAATTAACTGCATTTTGAGAAGCTATTCTGCTCATCACGCCGATGATCCTCATCAGATCTGTACCAAATTCTTACGAGACCAACTTAAAGTTACTACCTTTCAATGAAGAAAGTACCATTGAAATCGGATTTCATAAGGCGGAGATATCCAGAAGCCCCTTTTTGCTCCTTTTTGGAGAAAGTACCCCCCCCTCCAATCAAAACTCCCCGACGGCATAAAAAACTATAAAGTCGTAAAACCTGTTTATCAAGTTTCGTCCAGATCGGTTGTAAAAGAGTACCAACAAACTGACAGAGGAAAGCAAATTTTGCCAGACTTGAAGCAAAGGCGCTTTGCTCGCTCGGTCAACTAACACAAAGATTAATTTCGCTAAAGGCTGTTTTTTTTTCAATAGTCCGATAACTTTTATCTGATAAGTAAAATGACAATTTAACATATATAAAAATTATACATCTTTAGATAGAAGTTATCTGACGATTGAATAATGGGCCCTAAGAAAACTTTCCCATGTAACGGAAAATTTTCTACACGCCACAATAAAATACAAAACACTTTACAATTTCCTTGTTAGAAGGAGAATATTTTCCCGCAACACTTCAAGTGAAAGGGTAACCGTGTGGTGCGATAATGGATGTTGCAACTTATCCAAGGTTATATTCACTGTTGTTATTCTAGAAACCAAAAACATTAAGTTAAGCTCTACTGAGCAGAAAATTCTAAAGTTACCATTTGTTCCTTGTTCCGTAAAATTCGTAATTTCATGTGTCGTTCGCTTCGTTTGCAGGTAACTTCCGTAACTTCTGTTTTTTAAACCCGCTAAGTGTTGGGAAATGAACGGACTTTTTCATTTAGTAGGTAATCCTTTTTAGGGTTCTATACCCGAAGGGTGCCAAACGGAACCTTATTACTAAGCCTCCGCTGTCCGCCCGTCTGTCTGTCAGCGGGCTATATCTCATCAACCTAAATAGGTAGACAGTTGAAATTTATACAGATACTAATAATAAAATCCGGCCAAGTGAGTGTTGAACCACCCTTAATGATGGGTTCTGTAGTTGGGATGAATTTATCCCAAAAACAAACTTAACTTTGTAGTTGAAAAATTTGCTCTCCCCTACATCGATATACGTCAAAGTCAATTCTCCAACTGCAAATGTAAGTTTTTTTATTGCAAAAAAATATTTATTTATGTGATAAAACTATAAATTAACAATTTTCGGAATGTTTCCATTACTAGTACTGTGAGACCTTGCTTCCTGCCAAATTTCATGATTCTGGGTCATCGGCATGTAGGTACCCTGTAGGTTTTGTTTTATTTGCGAGTATCAAAATATATTGCATAAATGGCCGTATTTTTTTTCGTCGACTTAGACGTTTGATTATTTTATAGCTCCAAGGAACCGTATACCTAGGTAGGTATTAGATATTAATTTCAACTTGATACCTCTACGCGTTCTTGAGAGAAAAGGTCTTGACCTACTGACAGACAGACAGACGGATAGTCGGACAGACGGACAACGAAGTAATCCTATGAGGGTTCCGTTTTAAAGGGTGTCAAAATTTCCGAAAAAAACACGTTAAATACGACAAAAAACAACCCTAAAATTTTTATAAAGTTGATAATCAAAGGACGCCAAGTAACGTCTTTTTCGGCGTTTTATGCTCGATCTTAATACGGTACGGAACCCTTCGTGTGCGAGTCCAACTCGCACTTGACCAGTTCTTTTTTCAATTCACTTTCATAGTGATGGGTAAATGAAGTTGTTTTCTTTCTACCTTTCGGTAATGTTGTTTTGTATCTACTTCTTATTCAGTACCTACAAGCGACCCGTCCCTGTTACGCACGACCTGACAAAACGTAAAGATTTCTTTATTATATGCTAGTTAAATATTAATGTATTATAGGGGTATTCCTCGAAGCGTACCAACTTTGAAACGCACTAACTGAAGCGCACCAAAAGTATTCCTCTAAACGCACCATTCAGGTGCGCTAACAAAATCATTGTCATAATTGGGCCCTATCAGAATACCAGCGCTGCGGGATATTTTTTTAAATATCACCTCATTATGCTGAGTTATGAGCCTTTTTGGCCTCGCACAGGTCGTTAATATTCTGTTTAATTTTTAAGTGCTACTTTTTTTTTTAATAATTTTTTATTATTACTTCTTGCTTGCATTTTCTGTGCGTGTCCCAAATTTTTTTTTTCTTTCACAAAGACAAATTGTGAGTACACTACGCCATTTATAATATGTATAGATTATAAATTAAATGACCCAAGGGCTGACTTGTACCCTGGCCAGAGGCTAAGCATTGCCATACAACGTGGCAACGCCACCTGTCTCTTGTCTACATTACCAGTCGACTGAGATGCGGAGGAAATTTTCGACGCCATATTTTAGTTTGTTAATAATTTTAGTTAGGTTAGGTTTTTTTATATATATTTTTTAAGTTAATTTAGTATAAGAAGTTAATCCAGTATCCATATACAGGGTGTCAGGGACATCGAAGCCAAGCCTGCTACCATGGATTCAGTACATGATTCTGAAACCCCATGCTTTGTAACAGGCTTCGCGTCGATGCCCCTGAAACCCTGTAGTTGTATAGATTATTATGTACAGATACAGGCGACCCCATTGACATTGGAAATACAGTTCAAAAATCTTCACCAATGCACAACCCTCTTATCGTGGCACTTCTTATTATTTTTGTCCAATAGTTGGCCACTTCAGTCGCGTCTCCAAAGGCTATTGAGGTCATCTTCAGAACAAATGTGAGGGTGCCTGGGATCCTCAAGCAAATGCGACATAATTGAATAAAGAACAGGCTTCAGGGCGTTATAATAATGGCACATTTCTGCAGCTTTCTACTTGTGTTTAATAGGATGAGGGACTTCAAGATTGGCATCTGCAGTTCGCACTTCGGGCGATAGTGTTTGGTTTGTTGCTCCTCGGGCAATTTTCAAGGGCAATGTAGCTTGAAAGAACATAATTATGCTTATTACTTCTTGGTAAATATCCGACCAAACACTGTGTCTGCCGAGAAAGGACTACACAACCATTAGGTTTAATCAAACTTTGGGTCTTAATAACCATAGGTTCCAGTCAAATTTCTACTTATGTTTCATACTCAAAGGTTTTAATTTTATATTGAGTTATTTAGGTCCCATTAAAGTCACGAAACCGAGGAGTAGAGGAATAAAATATTCTAATAGTTTTCTGAAATAAAAATATACCTCTATTACATACTCGTATGGGAAAGCCGAATGACGAAAAAATATCCACAAAATTTGGTTATAACATATTCCTAATTCATAAATAATATTATCCTACTCTTCCAGGAAAAGTATCATTTAATAGTATAAGGGTAAGACGTGGGAAACCAGTTGATGAAATCCAAATAGATATACTAAGAAATGAAAGGCAGATATAAATATGAATAGGAGGCAAAATATGTAAGAGATTACTCCATATTAAATATGAATACAGCAACTTATTTCTAGTTGCTCAAACCACGCTTTCGTTGCAAAATTATATCTATGATATTATGAATATTAATATGATGAAAAAATAAATAAATTTGACGACTTTTTGTGGGGTCATCGACCGCAGTTTAATCACTTGAAATATCAACTTTGAAAATCTGTTTTTTTTGTGTAGTCTTCACTGACGTGATCGGTATCGATATATAAACATGAAAAAATACAAGAAAACTGTTTTTCTCAACTCATAATTCAAGTGTGGCGTAGATTAATAACTGTCATAACATGTAAAGTTGACATAATAATTGTTTGAAATATATGTATCTAAAAATAAATAATTATGTGTATGCGGACGGACAAGCAAACCATGTTTGTTATTAGTGATCGCTCCATAGTTTACCGCGCGAGGTGGGGGCTAGCATTCCAGAGCCGCGCTCGCGCACCTTTGCACACCGGCGCACAGTGGAACGAATGTATGGGAGAGGTTGGACGTAGACATCTCCGAAAAAAAAGAGTTAAATTATGCCAAACGAATGATGCCATCTTATTCGATTACCTAATGCCTTCATAACTTGTGCTGATAAATTTCTTCATAACTCCCATATTTCGGAAGTAATTTGAGAAAATGTGATATTTTACTATGAAAATGAGTGTATCGAGCTCTCTCCCTCCTGATTCCGGCGTTGTTTCAAGTAGCGGTCTCTAATATCATAATGCTAATACTAAGAGCTATATTTAATACTAAGACACATGGTGCGCCAAATGTGCACTTTCTGGGATAAAAGGAAATGAAAATTTAAAAAAAATTAAATGGTTTTTCCTCATTTGTATCTATTTTAAACTGCAGACAGACTACAGACAGACAGTATTTAGAGGTCATATATAAATATATTAAATATCGTTTTTCACTGCCTTGTTTCACAACATCGAGAAGTAAGCCCGTTTCTCTTCTTACAGCCTCTTGAACTCTTTTCTTCCTGTCATCAACTTGCCTTTTTGCTATATCACCCTTTGCTTGCCATGACTTTATGTCGTATTTGTAGGAAATGTGTAATAAGCATTCCATTGAGAGAATCCAAGCGTGAAGGGAGCTTAAGCTATATTTATACATGTCCTCGTTTGCGTGTTTATCTTTGATTAACTCTAAATTTTCCTCTCTTTAGGACTAGCCTTGCATATGTCACACACTGAAGCTGCTGTTTCGGATATAATGGAATGAATTTTACCATCAATCATTGTCAACAGCAGTTGGTGTTTGACAATAATTCCATCAGTGATGGTGGATGGAGTTAAGGCTTCAATCTCGGCTTCGATTTCAGCCATCTCTCTCTGCACATTTTCTTTGGTTTCCTTTATAAACTTAAACAATATTGGCCGGCAAAATGAAGTGGAAGATGGTCGCTCGTTTTCCCAAATTGTTACACCTTTTGAGACGAGCCGCAGTGGTACAAGACTAATCATAAAATTACTAGCAAGATCGATTTGCTCATCTTCACTCGACCTTTGATGATAAATGCTTTGGCCAGATGATCCGTCAAAACCCCATTTGCTGGTCAAAATGAGCTGTTGATTGGGATCAACAGGGGTTTCTAACGACCTAATAAGTCTTCTTGAGGTTAAATCCATCAAGGCTTGTAATTTGATTTTTGCAGAGCTCTGTGTAACTGTGAGATCTTCTTTGGCCGGATAGCACTTAACTTTTTCTTTAACCAACATATAGTAACTCGGGTATTTAAGAGCTCCTTCTTGGGTGTTGAAATCCCGAAGAGTGTTGTAGCGCCATTTCGATAAATTCATCGATACATAAAGAGCCAATGCCTTCAAAGGAGATATTTCCCGTACCTGAATCGATTTACCATCAATGAAGGCTTTGATTTGTGAGGCCTCTTCTGGATTCTCCATCAAGTACTTCATTACATCAGCTGTATCGCTTTCTCCTGCCTTTCGAAGCGCCCTTTCGGCCGAAAACACAATTTCAGCGCTGCTACTGCTGCATGGAAGAGTATCTTCAGTGCGTCTTCTTTTTTGCCGGTTACTAAGGTCCTCAAAAGATTTACGAGGACTAGGATGTGTACAAGATGAAGCATCAGATTTAGCAGGAGAAATTATGGGCTCGATGACGTCACTTACATTTTCTGTAGAAGATTCAATATTTTAATTCAGAAATTCCGGCCACTGAATTGCAGCCTGTAGCCAAATCTCATGTTTCTTCCGAAACTTATCTGTGCTTCTTCCAGACTGTGTCCATTTTGCATAAATGCGGTAGAAAAATCGACGACACCAGTCTTTTAAACTTGTTTCAGAACTTTCACATAACTGAACACAACAGTTATCTTTTAAAACACTGAACAAATAGTTATAGTCGCGTAAATCTTTATGTGCGCGTGCGCATAAAGCAACGTGAAGATCAAGATTTGTATTCAATTTTGGAAAATACATTAAGACATTAGCGTGGCTACGAGGTGTAAATCAACACTGATTTTAAAGTTACTAAAAGTGACCTATTTATATTTAATCCAGAGATCCAAACTAATTACCTTGCAATATTTAACAAATGAGGGTATCATTTGTTAAATATTGCAAGGTAATTAGTTTGAAAATGATGCATGCTAAATTAGTGTATTAAGAGCCATTTAGTAATTAAATAATAGCAATCTTCTTATTAGTAATCATTAGTGCATCAGTTTTATATGTAAACCTTAAGTCCCTAATCACATATTCTAATTCTCTTATATCTTCTCTAATTGGCTGCCCAGAAATGTTATTGTAATAAGGTAAACCTTTAGAAAAACGGTTTTAATCAACAAAATAAACAAAAAATTATATTTTTGTGTTATAAAATAAACATCACTCTTTATCCCAGAAAGTGCACATTTGGCGCACCATGTGTCTTAGTATTAAATATAGCTCTTAGTATTAGCATTATGATATTAGAGACCGCTACTTGAAACAACGCCGGAATCAGGAGGGAGAGAGCTCGATACACTCATTTTCATAGTAAAATATCACATTTTCTCAAATTACTTCCGAAATATGGGAGTTATGAAGAAATTTATCAGCACAAGTTATGAAGACATTAGGTAATCGAATAAGATGGCATCATTCGTTTGGCATAATTTAACTCTTTTTTTTTTTAGATGTCTACGTCCAACCCCTCCCATACATTCGTTCCACTGTGCGGCGCCCCGCCAGTCAGCTTATCGCTATCCGACTGACCACTGTGTCGTTCGGTCCGCTATCGCGCTTTCGCTAACGAACCATTATATATTATTGTACTGTCCTTTCTATCTGAATTCTCCTTTCTATCTTTCGCTACTCTTCATTCTTGCTGTGCTGTGAACTTTAACCTGGTCATTTATTGTAGCCGACGTTACGAAAGCGATAATAGGAGTGGATTTTTTGTCATTTTACAATTTAATTGTTGATTTCAGAAACCAGCGTCAAGTAACAAAACGAAAAGTCGTTGACCTCCCTAAACGAACCATCAAATCTTTTTATTTTTTATTTTATCGTGTTTAGATGTATGAGGATACCCATCTCGTCTACAGAGTTTAGCTAGCCAATTTAAAACAACCCTGTATAATAGAAGGTTGAAACTCGAACTTATTTGACACTAACTTTCGCCAGCGGCTTCACCCGCGTGATATCTTTAGAAATTAAATATATCGTGATTATAATTATAAATGAAAAGTGAAATAATTTTTTAAATCTTTCCAGTCGTTTTTGAGTTTATTCATTACAAACTAACATACAAAAAATCAAATCTTTTCTCTCTATAATATTAGTTTAGATTGCGTGCATTTTTATGATAAGTGATCTAGTTTTCTGCCACAACAAACAATACAAAAATAGTATAAATATCCAAACCAGAGGCTGCATAGCCATCATCATTGCCATAAAAAGATACAGTTGAAAAATAATGGGTTAACCCGGTTCTCGCGTACAATAAAACGTAATTTACGTTCCTTTTTAGTATTCCATGTCTGAGGAGGCGAAGACGAAACTATTGTAGAGTATGACTTATGTGCTTGTGAGAAATACGGAAAATCCTCAGTATGGAAGATATAATTAAAATATCTGTAGACCTACTAGCTTCGTTAATGAATGAATACCAAACTATTTACTTGAGAACTTGGTAGAACTGATGACATAAATATCGGAATTTCGGAAAATATCAGAATATTTTTCGAATTTCCTATATTTAGGTAGGTATATAGGAAGGTACCAAAAGACAACAATTTCACTACTAGCTCAAATAAACTAGGCAAAAATACTGAATACAAATGAACTTTCGAGACAAATTAGTCGTAATAATAGTGTTAGTTTGAGACAACTTGAATAATGGTGTTACACAGGACAGGCATTTATTTTTAATTTTTTTGAGGGTGGGAAATTATCAAATAACTTCTCCCGCTCTGGGCGGAGCTGAGGGCGTGTCAGACTTTTACTGACTTAAACCCACCCGTTTTCCTTCCGTTGCCTGTGTGCCGGGACACGGGGTTGCTGTGTGAGGACAGGCATGCCTGAGAAACATTTCTCGACGGCATATAAAACCAAGTCAGAGGCCCATGGGCGGCTTTAAAACCCTGAAACCAGGTTAGTCACTAACCACACGGAAAATAAAAAAAAAACAGGACAAAACACCACTGTTATTATTTTTGTATTATGATCAACTGAATATCACCTGCCGCTCGTGAAGAAAAGGCTTGCAAACAACCAAAGCGAAGGAACAATATCGTGTATCCTGGAATGATACGAATTATTTTTGAGAGATCCTAACGAAACTACAATAACAAAAAAAATAAAAATCTGTGGAGAACGCCACTACGTTCTACGTTGTTTTTTTTTTTGTAGCATAATAGTTATAATGTACCTAATGTTCAAGATAATAAGTGCTACTGTTTGTTTTTCCGTAAATAAATAAACAAATCCACTGTAAATGTAAGCCAAATTATCGTGAAACAATAATTCAATTTATGTACATTTAAACCACTGTTCAATCCTCGCATGTGTCTGTAATAACATAAACGCTACGGTTACCTCGAAATTCGGGATGTTGCCACATCGAAGCGTCTTCATTATACAGAGGTTTCTGACAAGGGAGGTATCAGGTTTGTCTCGGAGAGGTTCTAACCCATATTGTGTATACGCTTGCTTGCTTTCTGTGATGCATTTGATTCCAATATATCGCCTTTATACCTAACTTCTATCTAAAGTAGGATTCTTCAAATTTCAGATGGAACCTCCGTGATTGTCAGTTTCAAAAAAGTTCCCAAGAAACTGTTATCTTATATAACATAACACATATTTAAATCATATGTTATAGGGGGCGAGCCTATTGCATCAACCGGCCACAAATCCAGACAACACCATCCACAATCCAGCTACTGAGCAATGCCTGATAGAAAAACCCAATAACACTTTTCCCGACACGGGAATCGAATCTAGGACCTCATGCTCAGTAATAGCGCTTGGGACCACTAGACCAACAAAGCGTTATTTTAATATTAGCAAAAAACAAATCTAAATGTTGAGGGTTAATTATGAACCTTAATATTAACCGAGATAAAACATTGTTAAATGACTGTGGCTGCAATTAATTCTATTAATTATGTTTGATAAGCTCGTGTAATGATGATTGACCACTAGGTACTTATCTCAACTGACGGTAAACGACGACGCGGTCAACACACGCATATAGTGCACGGTATAGTACACGTTTCCTTTGAAATCCAGTATTTTCTTCTCGAGACTTGTTATAGCTATCGGGAAACAGACTCTAAATTCCACTTCTTAGATTTCAAATTAATTACGAAAATGTTAATACAAAACCTTATCTCAAGACGTTTTAAACACCTTAATTTTAATGGTCCTAAAACAATAACACAAACAGTCACAAAGCTTCTAAGATATCTCAAGTAAATAACTTATTCACGCGAATTAAACCAGTTAAATATGATTAAACTTGAAGAGGAAGTTATCGGATACAAACCAGAAATCCTTTGGAACGTGTACCTCTAATATAACTGCTGACATCTAATGAAGTTGATACTATAAAGGAGCTTAGCAGAGCTTGGTCTGTTACCGTCAACTCGTGATCAATTTTGGTCCGGGGACTGGTAAATGTGTTTAGTTAGTTACACCTACGATGTTCAGTTGTCCTCGGTGTGGTACTTACTGAATAAACTAAATGAACTTCTTGCCAGTTCTGTTAGAAGATAACCAGAGAACCTGTATGTCGCATGAGGTACCAGAAACTAGAAACAGATTAGCCTCTCGTATGGCGGGTGTTTTGGGCGTACCACGCACCTTGGTCATGCCACTTCTGGGTGGTCCCGTAACCCGATATTCTACGGAACCACTTGAGATTAAAATGACCATATCCCTAAAGTTTTGTATGGGAGATGTTTATAAAACTTATGTTGTTGGAATCGTTATGAAATAAGCTAACACATAAAAATTGATAGGTACAGTTGTGCATCGTAATATATTGTTAATTTTAATGTTAAGTCAGGGGGAGGGGGTTTTTCTCAAATTCTAAATACATATATATTTATATTTAGGTAAAATTTCAATTTTCTATAATTACTTGCTGCGCCCCGAAGTTTCACCCGCTTAAGCCTCGATCCCATGAGAATGTCGGGATAAAAGTATCCTATGTCCTAATCCAGGTAACCATCTAATCTACTCATCTGCCAAATTTCATCTAAATCTGTTCAGCCGTTTTAGCGTGAAAGCGTACTAAAAAAACTCATTTTCACATTATAAATGCTAAAGGGAGTTTGTATGTTTGCTTTTTTTTTAATCTGTTGTTCCATACATTTTGATCGCGTAGGTATTGCACTTTTCTATGAAACAGCAGATTTAAAAAAAAATTACCGACGACAATTTTCAACGGGGTTTCAGAATCATGTACTGAATCCATGGTTTTCGCGTCGATGTCCCTGACAACCTGTATATATATATCTAGTTAGGATTATAATCTGTTTCATTTAGCAGACACTGGCTAGGTCACAGCCGTTAAAATACAGCAGAATTAATTAAAAGTATACAAACATTAGCTTCATTTGAAGCATAGGACTTGCTTGCAATTTAGAAGCTTATCTGCTGTGTTAAAGCTTAGAATAGAATAGAATAGTTCTTTTTTTGCACAGAAAGTAGGTACAGGTTACAGGTGTTAAGGTTAAAATGATCCTTATACTAACTACCTTAACTAAGGCATGCAAACAGTTTACAAATATTATTAACAAATTCAATCAAATCAATAGGTACAAGTTAACATGTCAAGATGAAATTCAGAAAAAAAAATTAAATTAGGCAATACAACATAAAATGTCAAGTTTAATAAAATGGGATTATAATTTCGTCAAGTTTGAGTCAATACATTTAAATTAAAAATTAAAGTTTTAGTAAAAGTCAAGAGTACAGAGATGTCATATTATCAATTTAAATTCTTATCGGTCAAAAATTCGCCAATTGAGTAATAACACTTAATAATTAGTAGATCTGTCAAATTCTTTTTGAAACGTGGAACTGTCTCATTTTTTATTACATCGGGTATTTTGTTAAATATGATCGGACCCATACATATTATATTTTTCTTTAATAGGGCGGTATCGGAACCACTAACAATTAACAAATTTTTATACTGCCTCCTGATTGGCCGGTTCCTATTTTCAGACACTTTATTAAAAAGATGCATGTTCAATTTAACAAAAACAGCCACCTCCAAGATATAAAGAGATGGGAACGTTAGTAATTTTAGGGACTTAAAAATAGGTACGCAGCTATCTGTTACTATTAAATTGCACATAGCCCTTATACAGCGTTTTTGAGCCTTGAACACCCTATCCTTCAGACTACAATTTCCCCAAAATATTATGCCGAATCTCAAAATCGACGCGACTAACCCATGGTATGCAATTAACCTTGTGGCCATATTTACTTTTTTAGACAAATTAAAGAGTACATACGCATCTGCACTAAGTTTTTTGCAAACTTCTTCTGCTTGTGGCTTCCAAGTTAATTGGCTATCTATCATAATGCCAAGGAATTTTGCAACTAATACTTGGTCAACTTTTTGTCCATTATAGTGTAAATGCAAGATTCCTGGTGGAATCCGTTGATAAAAATGCATTACATTAGTCTTTGTTAAATTAATCATTAAATTATTTTGGTCAAGCCAGCGTATAATGTTTAGTAAAGTATCATTTATGTCATATTCATATGTTTTTTTGTCAATACATTTAATCAAGGCAGTACTATCGTCAGCGAATAAGACCATAGGATGTTCAATGTGGCGAGGTAAATCATTTATATACAGCAAAAACAATAAAGGGCCCAGCACACTACCCTGTGGTACGCCAAACCTAATAATTCTAGCCTTAGATAAATATTTTTCTTCGCGCTTAGTTTTTAGACATATTCTAAATATTTCTGTGTGCTGCTTACGATTATTAAGGTATGATTTTAAGAGATTAAGTACATTTCCTCTGATGCCTATGATGTCTAGCTTTTTTGTAAGAATTTCGTGATCAACACAATCAAAAGCCCTCGTCATGTCCGTAAAAATTGCGCAAACTGGTATTTTTTTATCCACATTTTGCAATATGACATTTATCAAATCGTAAACAGCCGTATTTATACCTTTATTTTTTCTGAAACCCTTTTGTTCCGCACTTAAAATATTATATTTGGTTAAGAAGTTATTAACCGAGTCATAAATTAGTTTTTCTATAACCTTTGAAAAAATGGGTATTAAAGCAATTGGTCTATAATTTGCAAGATCTTCTTTATTGTTTTTTTTTAAAAGTGGCTTCACTATAGCTGTTTTTAAACTATCCGGAAATACTCCTGTACTGATACATAAGTTAACTATATGACACAAATGCAAGGCGATGTCGCCTGATACGAATTTTACAACCTTTGTTGATATACCATCATATCCAGTGCTACTTTTATTTTTTAATGATTGTATCGCTCTCATAATATCTTGCGGTACTACTGGATGCATAAACATTGATTTCGGGTTACTTGTCAAGTTCGCAGTGTCCGGTGGTTTCGTCATGTTATTTTGTGTCTGGTCAATAAAGTAGTTGTTAAAAGCGTTTGCGATATCTGTCGGGTTAGTAATGGTAGTATTTTGAACTTTAATTTGGGAAATAGGCTCAGTGATTTGGGTTTTGTTATCTATAACCTGCCATGATGCTTTCGATTTATTGCTTGAGGTGTTAATTAAATAATTATTTTGTGCTCTTTGCGTCAATTTAATAATTTTCCGAAACCTGCGCGAGTAATTTCTGAATTTATTTTTATTACAATTTGATGGCTCGCGTCTGTACTTCCATAGTAAGTGTCTTTGTTTTCTACTACACACGCGGATGCCATTGGAAACCCATTTAATATTCTTATTAGAGTTAACTGTTATTAATTTGTAAGGAAAGCAAAGATCGTACAGCATGCGAAAATGCTCCAGAAAATAATCGTATGCTTCATTAGCGTTTTCGGTTTGGTAACTTGTAGTTCGTTATATTCAATAATTTCTCATGTCCGGCCATTACGAAGTGTTCAGTGATACAAATTATATCTATGTCTCTTTTCTGCTGAGATAATTAGAGACAAAAGAAAGATGGAAGTCTCGATAATTTGTTTGTTTTAAAAACAAAGGAAGCCTTGAAATCCTTAATGTTGCAGCTGGAGATTACCTTGTTGCAAATCACTAGATATAAAGTTACTTTATATAAGAGCCAGTTCCACCATACTCTCTTAGTTATTAAATGTCCCGTCAAGGATTTTGACGTTGTTACTGTCTCATTATGCAAACCAGTGCATCAAACAAAATACTTACCAATAATAATAATTAATAGAGTTAGGTGAAATTTGGTCATAATGTATATTAAGTTAGCCAGCCTTGACTCGATACACGTCGAAAAGAAGATTATGAACTCAGATACTTTACCTAGTTAACTTAATCTTCATGTCGAAATATTCTTAGTTTCAATATATGCTGCAGTAACTATTTCTATACATTTCTAGTCAATGGCGACACGGTTACTGCAGTGACTATCTACTATACCTACTATTCTGTTTGATGCTTGTGCTACTACAGTAGGCAAAACGCCAGAGTAAGTTACTCTTCCAATGAAAGCGCAACGTAGTTTTAAAAGTCGTTTGAATATTGACCTGGCAGAATAAAGCTAGCCGTGTTCACGGATTCACTGAAAAGTTATTAGTTTTCTGGAACGAAAAGCGCTTTATGCTAATCCAGCAATCATTTTAGCTACCGGTGTACCGAATTTAAACAAACATATCATTAAGATCCAACAAGAGCCGTCAGTATCATCGTTGTTGTGCAATATTGACACTGACAGCTTTTGAACGCGGTTTAGATGTGCTGATCGCGATCAATTCATTGGTTAAATTCGCCCTTATTAGTGCACAATATGATCACTACCCAGTGTTTAATTTAAATCAGGTTTATTAAATACACAAAAGAATTAAGGAATCGAAGAAAGGTATACTATCTGAAACAACAATCTCATCTCAAAACATTATGTTCAGAAAAGCGGCAGAAAAAAAAACAACCTTCATATTTTAGTACCCATAAATTCAAAAACTCAACAACTTCGCAAAAACGTTTGCGATCCCTCACCCCTAAAACAAACGGGCGCTCCATTTTATTTTCCAAACCCATATCAGGATGGAATCTGTCCAACATTCAGCTCGGTAAAAACGCTCGTTTACGTAAAACGCACAACCAACATCGGTTACTCTGTGGTTAATTCTCCTAATAGTTCACAAGGAACACTGTTCTGGGCCACGAACAATGTTTACGCATCCTTCGTCGTGATTTGTTGCCAGCCTTTTTATTGTCTCCATTTTATTTTCATCTAGCCACACAATTCGCGAGCTCCAAATTCAAATTGTTCCCCACATAAAATTTCCACTATGCCGAGTTTTAATTGAGAAAATGTATTTATTGTTTCGGATATTTTTTTTTTTAATATTCCGATTTGCTCAGGCCTCGGATAATGGATAGGATTGCTAAATTTTTAATCAAAAAGTAAGTGCCGAATTTCTGGCAACTGGTGAAATTTTATAAATTATTCAACCGATTTCTCCTAAGAAGATGTCTAGTATAGAAGATGTAAGGTAAGGTTGGAACCTAAATATAGAACTTTATACTGTACTGTGTATTTCTAATTAACCTTCTTATTTTAGAGCGTACTGATAAGACGTAATTAATTAATGCGATACCGACTTCATCTTACCGCACCAAACTTTTCGGTTTGAAATCTCCCTAAATAAACACAGTGACTGATGAATAAATACCTACTTAATTAATCAATTTAATCGTGCAGATATCAAACTTAAAATAATAATCTTTAAACGGTAGATTATCCAGAATTAAAACCAATTAATCGCTTCTATTGAAACGTGCTAAGATTAGATCATTTCATTGTATCACCTCACATCACCGTAGATCAATATGAATAATTGAATATCATCAGAAAGGTACTCAAATTATATATAAACAGCGCTAATCACATCTTCATCCCTTGATACTGACATATGTAACGAGATGGCAACGGAATCCTTGTTGATGGACAGTGTCCTGTCCAGATCTATGGGCTAATTTCTCCAGCGAAAATTATCGCAAAATTGTTGTGACAAATTGTCAAGCGCGCGTAAAATGCTGCAATTGACTGTTGATAAATCATTCAACCGAACACAGCAGTTTACGTCATCGAGGGAAAACGATACAGCAATGCTCATGTTAATATATTTTTGGCTTGTCCGTACACGGACGTGTCAACACTAAAAGTGGTGCATGTATTTACCTACTAGGTAGGGACTAGTTTAAGGTTGCTTAAGGTAATTTATTCATAGTTTAAGACTAAGTGCTAAACAAACAAGCATATAAGCTGGCGCTTTAGTGATGGACTTGAAAAAGAAAATCTTGAATATTTTACATTCACCGTATACCTACGGTCATAATTTCTGCGGTAAAGAATTCTAGAAACAAGTCATCCTTAGCAAGTCTTTGACACTTTGACACACAGTTTTGACATTTAGTGCCAACACTTTGCACTCAAGTCTGAACAAACTGCTTTTATAAACATGCCATGCATTTTACATGACACTTTAACACTCTTACCTTCAAAACTAAAAGGTCTTGTGTTATGTTAAGAAAAGCCCACCAAGACCCTTGTGGGAAATAAACTAACAAGCCAACTAAAAGCCAGCTAACTAAAAGCCATCTTCACACAATTGCTGCAGTAAAGTATTGCAGGAACAAGTCGGGTTCCAACCGAGTCTTTGACACTGTGACACACAGTTTTGATATTTAGTGCCAACTCTCTAGTCTAAACAAACTGCGTTTTCGAACATGCCATGCATTTTGCATGACATTTAAATACTACCTTCAAAACTGTGACAAGAGTTGCCTCGTGTATGAAAAGCTTACCAACCTTTTCACTTCGTCACTTCACACGTCGTGTCGTTACGCTACCTTGTACAAAATTGCAGTAACTTTATAAATTTATTAACATAACAAACCGTGCCCGAAGGGATTTCCCATCAGCAAAACTGACGATCTTCACAAACTTTCTTTAACTCCTTTAGGGGATGAATTTCCAAAAACACTTCCTCTGTGCTCAACTTCGTTATATATGGAACTCTTGTGCAAAATTTCATGATTCTAGACCCAGCTTTAGGCTGTGCGCTGTCAGTAAATGGAGCAACAATTTAATTGGGCATTGGACAAAGTTTTTAGCACGTTTCTTAGCTAATGTGAGCGTATTAGATTTCCGTATGAAACATTACTTATGCTTGGCGTTCAGATATTTCAAACGAAGGTATTGGTGTACATAAAAGAAATGGAACCAGTCCCAAACAACATAAAATGAGTATAAATGTATATCCCGTTAGCCCTGCTACTTATAAGTTCTATGTTCTTCTCAGTTCCATACGCTGGTATAGAAAAACATAGTATTAGTTGAGCTACACGATTACTTACTGACAAATGCTTGCACTGACTGGAAAAGTTCACTCAAATCTGTGTAGTTCTTTCCCCAAAAGACCATTTCAGGCACTTATCTACATGGTCCTCATAAGGCCTGACCATGATTATGTCTGGACTTTAAAAGAGACTGTGACCTCTGAGTTTGTTTCACCATTTCTTCTCAGGGGTAGTGAAATAGGAAATGGCGACTCCATTTAACTTATTTATTTTTTTTTTTATTATTTATCCTGTAAAAGTGATTCCGATATTCTATTTACAGAATAAACAATTTCATTTCTATCTAGCTGTGTTAGAGGGTTCAGTTTCCTTCAAGTGGATTATTTTACGTGGGCCATGGCGGCCGTCGGTGGTTAATCCAACCAGCCCACCAGGTCCAGAAGTTGATTAGGTCTCCTGATCTGTTTAGAGCACCTGCAAAAGATCTGGGTGACCCGAGGATTTCTGTTCTAATCTGGGTGACGCCTGTGCATTTAAACAGCACGTGCTTGTCCTATATGCTACGAGTACTTACACGTATTTATTGGTATAAATTTCACTCCGTATTCTATTACACAACTGTCATACAATAATAATCTAATAAGATTTATTTCCAAGGAAAGCATCAATAAAACGGGCTTCAAGTGAAACTCAGCCGTTGTCTTCAGACAATAAATTTCGTGATATTTCGGTTCCTAAAGTAAATTGCTTTAAGGGGAACCTTTCACCGGGAGTGGCGAACGCCAAAGAAAAGTTAAACCAATTATTTGGAAATAAGAAATATCAAAGTGTTGTTGTAACGAAGTTATGGGTTCATTTATAAATTTCTCGCTCCTTGGCTATCTTCGATTCAATCAAATTAACATTGTTGGCAAAAAATTTAAGGAAAATGAACCCATCATTAATTTCATTCTTAAATACGTTAGTTTTTTTAATGAAGTTCCTTAAAATTCAGCAGTGCCTATAGTAAAAATAATAATACCCTTTGATTTTGTGTGCAGAACCTACCCAGTTAACGAATACTAATTAATAACGAATTCAAACAAACACGATCAAACTTCCATCCAATCATCAGATTTTTCAATCTACAAACGGAACAAGGTTCAAAATTTGATTACTCGAGTCAAGATTGAATAAAAAAGTGAATTAAAAGCTGCGCTAACAACGACTATTGTGATTAAAGTGAAAAATTCAGTCATTCTAGGGTCCCACTTTGTAACGTTGACGAATCATTCGAATGTACCAGAACCCTTCAGACGAACTTGGACGAAAGTTTTATTTCGTTATCTCTCCTGAACGGAACACGAATTGAACAATTTTGCTGTCGCAATTCAGTTTTCCAAGTTCTACGTATTTTCTCGCTCTATTTTAGAACAGAGTGTTAAGCCCGTTTTCTAAAGCACTATAAAGGGCGTGAACCCTAAACCTAGTTTCTCTAAGTCTTGACGAAAATAGTTCAGATACAAATGCTCCAAAAACTAAGAAGTAAGCACTAATTGAAATTAGAGATCCTTTACAAATCGATGTGTGATTTGGTATTGCCACTTACCACGCTCTCAACATCGTCAACATTCATTAACTCGACACCACCACTTTAGCAACACTAAAATTTCGACCTAAAAAAAAGTAAAAGAAAAAAGTTTCAAGTCCACTCCGAAACAAATTCACATGTACCGTCTATTGTAATTAACCGTAGTCAGTGTTAAACTTTGAATTTTAGTATTCGATATATTTTTTCGAGCGGAGTGCGGGCGATGCGATCGGCCCGCGCAGACGTCCTACCCCCGCGACGTTTCAGTGAAGACTGGATGGCACTGAAGCTGAAAATCTGAAATATTTGACGATCCCTGTGGACAGCCACCCGCTGCCGTGAAGATAAGTCCAACAGTACTTGCGCTAAGCTGATTACGAGCCTTGTTTCAGATATTCTCTATCTTCAATGTTCAAGTTTTAAGATTATAGACACCTATAAGTAGCCGATAACGGATTGTTTGGGGACTGTTATTAAACGTTATTGTTCTTGTTTTAGGTTTCTAGTTAAACTAATCTCTTGATATTATTATTATTTAAGAATTAAAACGAAAACCTCATCTAATGTGCCAAACATTTAAAACTCGTGGCACATTATGAATTGACAATTTATTGCTGAAAGGTACTATCACATACGGCCCAAGCTGAATCATTTTGACCTCAATCAAGCAGCTTTCTTGTCCTTATCGGTGTCTGGTAGGAGAATTAGGATACTGTAATGGTAGCGTATGTATGTAATAAATAAATAATTAAATAATAATAAATTAATAAGCATGTAAAGAGAGAAAGAAGGACTGTTCTGTAATAGCTTTTATTTCGAACTTAGATACCTAATGTATATGTATGTGTATGTGTGTTTTTAATATATTCAAAAACATTGATTATGTCATATTATTTTGGTCATACTTTCATAAAAAACACTACTTCGTGATAAAAAAATATGAATATTCTCTAAATGATTCTCAAAATGAAGATTCTAATAGTTTTCTTCAAATCTCTATTTTCGACTAAATATGGTAATCTTATTCAGCTAACGTTGAATGTAGTGCAGTCAACAATTATTCTAGTACTACCAGTAGATAGTAGGTTCACACTATGTTAGATGCCCAAATTGCCATCTGGACCTAATAATTGTCATCTTGCACTAGTGAAGCCTACCCTTTATTTGGATGTACTGACATGGGCTTTATTAAAATACCTTAAACAAGGAACCCAACATTAATTCAGGCACTTCTCGTTGATATGTATGTTATGCGTCTTCACATATAATTATATAATTAATGTTATTTTGTATACATTAATTATATAATTAGTGCAAGATGACAATTATTAGGTCCAGATGGCAATTTGGGCATCTAACATAGTGTGAACCTACTATCTAGTACTAGAATAATTGTTGTGAAAACATGGGCGACTACAATCAATTCAATTTTTTTGTAAATTTTGACGTTCAGTGCCTTTTATGTGCCTAATTGAAATAAATTATTTGACTTTGACTTTATGTTCAGTGATAACAATAAAGTGATTTGATTTGATAAGGTAATTACTCTGCAATGCTAAACTTTTTGGTATTCTTCCCGCTATTCGGAGTACGCCAGTTTTCACTAACAGAGCGACAAAAAATTAAAACGTACTGTTGAATTTTCAACTTTCGGCTCTGAGCCTAGCGTTGAAAATTCAAATCATCAGAGATTATAGTAGCTATATTTAGATATGTTTTTTCAAGTATAGCATTAATTAGCAGTCGTAAACAAGATGAAATACTGAAAATTCGTTTATAAATGTAGTCCTGGGTTTATCAAGTGAAGTTGGTAACGATTTTGGAAAACCGGAAGCTGCTATTCCCCCTTTCATCTCTTTTTCATTGACTAAAGCATTATGTCGAGTTCGCCATCTTTTTTTTTTAACCCAAGGTTGCCAGGTTGTATAGACCCTCCTAAAACAATGGCTCTATAGAAATCGATTCTTTGTTATGCTAAGATCAAGGGCGACATACTAAGATGAGAATCTTGAGGGCAAGTTTTTCTTTTAAAGACAATGGTCTTTATCAGTAGAGTAAATAAAATACACCGTGGAAGAGACATCGTAACGAAGACTTTAATGATCTAAAAAAACTGAGCGTTGTAATCATGTAGGTGACTAGTACAGGCACGAACATACCTTTACACAGACTCAAAATTCAAAAGCAATTTTCCGTGAAATAACGATTGCAACTTTGAAAAAAGACTATGTTCGTAACTCCATAAAATTGCTATCAATTCTTTTAGAGGAAATTTTGAATGTTGCGTCAGTGTAAGGTATTTTATAGTATTTATGCTCGTGACTACATGATTATATCACTATTTGTGTTTAATGAAAACTGAGTAAAATAGTTTTTCCTAGTTTAGATATAGGTATAGATTGGTCCTTGGCAGCTATGGGCAGAGACAGGTGGAAAGACATTAAGGAGCCCTTTGCTCAGCAGTGGAACAATAAAGGCTAATAAAAAATTTAAAATTTGTTATCAAAAATTGCTTTTGACAAAAATTTTTTGTTAAGTTAGGAGTATTTTCGTACCAAGGTAAATACTCCCAAAATATTATTGTTTTTTCTAAAGTCCATTTGAGAAAAACTGTCAAGTGTTTATGACTCTGCATTGAATACCTACATATCGGAATAGAATACCTATAAATGAAAATTTTCATACAGATTACCATAATTATGTAATTGGATTTCGACAGTTCTATTGCCTATAATTGGTTAATCCTCGTTAACATATTGCGTGCGGCAGTAATCCCTTAGATTAGGTACCATGCAAGGATTCTAATGTATGTTACTGGATACATTATAGTCAATGGGATTATTATGAAATAAAATAAGTTACATAATGACTTTTAGAAATAAACGTTCACACGTCACAAGGCTTCTATGTTAGAGGTATGAGGAACGGGTAAAGTTCACTCATCCTCTATAGAAAAGGGAGGATCCTCCGAACTGACTGAATTGATGTCGGATAGTCTTATATAATGTCATTCGCGCGGTAATCTCTAATTGCGCGATGCAGGATTTGTGTGACGTCAGAACTTTTTGTGACGTTAGGATTTAGTGTGACGTCAGGCCTTTGATAGATGCCGCCACAATATGCTAAAAATACAGAGTGTACAAGACTCATCACATAACCGTTATCTACGCATTCTGTACATCAAACTAATTAACATTGAGAAAACATTATTCCTGGGAAACGACTTTTATTTTTGGTGTGAAAAATCACTGTTTACGGCAACCCACTATATGCCGTACGCATAACATTGTGCATCCAACTGTACAGGAGTTGTGGGAAAACTTAAGTTATTACATGTAAAACTTTTTTTAAAGACAAAGAATTTTGGTACTTTGACCTCCAATATCATCGTAACCAAAAGGTTCCTAGGAATGGACCGGTACAAAAAAATATCACAATGACGAGGAGAAAAAGCGTCTTTTTACACCCGTTATATAAGGTGAGGAATCTGATGAGGGGAAAGTTTTTATAAGTAGGTATAGTCGACCTCATAATTGCTTAACCATGCACTATAAGGTTGAATGTCACTTGCACGTCTTGAAATGACAAAGTCTATTTGTCTATTAATAGAGGATCCCTAAGGGAACGACCATACGTTGAATGGGTGAAAAGTATTTTATATCAAATTTAGTTAAAAATAAACCGCGAGTGGGTTGACAAAAAAAATCCTGGCCAGACTATGATTAATTAAAAATACAAAAACGACTTTTTATTTAAATTGCACTCATTCGTTTAACGAATAAAAATACCAAAAAATAAAAATACAGTATGAAGCCTATAGAATATAAAAACGTTGGATTGTCTATTTTTTCCTGGCTTAACTATGGGTTGGCAGGTATAAACAGGTAAGACGATACTAGTAATTTACACCCATCTCAACATCAAAAGTGGCAATTACGAGTTTGACTATACAAGTACATAATAACAGTAGTGCTACAGGGATCATTTTGCCTTCGAATGACGTTGACATGGGCGCTGTTGGTAACTATTTGTGAAATGTTTTGAAAAATCAAAATGGCGGCCTTAATTCCGATTAGGGCGTTCAATTATTCGCCCCATTTTACTATTCCAATATTTCGGATACTTCTACAATGCTATCCGGATATATCTAGATACTATAGATATCCGAATAGCATGCTAGTTCCGATATTGGCCACCTTGTACAGCTATAATTAACTGTCAAACGTAAATGTCAACTGTAAATGCTGAGATAAGGAGCCTTTTGGCCTCGTACTGGACTTCATTCTTTAAATTTTAATGTTACTTTGTTTTTTATTTATGTTTAGTGTGTTTTTAGTTTAATGTGTGATTTCCTGTGCGAGTCTCAATAAATACTTTTTCTTATCTTTATTTTTTCTTTCTTTTCAAACATAACCAACCGAAAATCTATTTCATATCGCATTCAAAACTAATAAAATAGATCCACAAAAAGGACTCGTAAAATGCACATCGCTGCAACTGGAAACTGAAAAAAATATTTGATACGGTTTTTCATCATTCATTTTACATTTCTCATATTACATAGCTAGTATTTTCCGTAGAACTTTTTGCATGGACCACTGACACGGCGAGTTTGAAACAGGGAGCTTCATGAATAATGGGCAAAGTTGAAAGAGTTTAAAATTAAACTGTCCATATTTCGGCTGAATATTAATTTCGTGGATTCTAGTTGGCATTCATAATGAAAATTAATGTAAAAATTGTAAAGTGATAAATTCAGCTGAAAGAGGATTGTGGTCTACTGATTTGTGTTGGAAAATTGGTTGAGTTATGAGAGGTTTTGCTATACGTGGGACACACTGAAAGTCCTTAGAAAATACAAAAACTGAACGTAGCATTAAGTTGCTAATACCTTTACTGTTTTTCGAAAAATTCTCCATTCCTTTCTAAACAACATCCTATTCGATGGAACCACTGAGTTACGGACCAAACGTTCACGCCGTTTCATGTCGTTTTTGGTCTGCGGTCAAATTATGGGGTATCCATCTAGTACATAGCTTCGTGGTCTTATATATAATATGAGGCGGCTACCTGTTTGACGCTTAAATATTCATGTAAGATTTTTTACACCTGACTCATACCAATGCCTAAGGTTGCCCGAATCTGTTGGTCGGTCACCCTCTTATCAGCGTATATCATGCGCCGCACAGTAATGATGATATCGTCTGTTGTCGCCGTTGCAGGACGTCCTTCACGCAGGTCATCAGTAAGATTCCTACGACCACGTTTAAACTCATTGAACCAGTTATAAACAGTGCCACGTGATGGGGCTTCATCATAAAAGGCTAATCGAAGTCTATCATAACTTTTTGTTGACTATGACTACAACGAAAGTCGTAATAAATCGTAGAGCGAAAATTTTCTTGCGTTGAATTGATTTTGACGCGCTACACGGACTTTTCAAATTGTTACCAAGACAGATCAATTCAATACATCATCAGGTTGCCAAAGAGTTCTAAATTCGTTTTTTTTTTTCATTGGATTTGTTTCTAACCAGCCCTTTCTAAAAACTTTCAGTGTTACCCTTGTATCAACGTAGGGTTTTTCCTATTTAGCCTTAGGCATAGGTACGTACCTACCTTCCTTCATAGCTATAATATCTGGAGTGTCAAATTAAATTAGTTAGCAAAACCCCGCACGCATGATGGGTTCGATCATTTTTTTTGTTTATTCATGATAAGGTATCAATAACCTGAGTTTAGCTTGCTAATTTAATTGACGGTATATAGTATTAGAGTAACTAATACCTACCTAGTGGAATACTACGGCAACTACGTAATAACTACACAGAACTTACCACTAAAAGTTTGTGGCCACATACACGGCCGTACTTCCTAGGAATGCGGTTTTTCACGATGTACTTTAGAACGTAGGTAATATAAATATATTTTCACTACCTAATCGAAGTTCAAGCCTATTATTTTTATCAAGATAATACTAATAATCATCTTTTCTTCAACAATCTCCAACTATTCAGTCATATGTAAAAAATATTCACAAATTGAACACGAATATACCCAAGTCACAGTCAAAATGGCATAACTTAACTATGAATATGTCACCTTAATTAATAAAATTTGCATAACAATCGTTTGCAGTATAGTACCTATGTTTGGTATTCTAGCGTAATGGTAGCATCCCATGAGATATAATTAATAATTGTTTTATGCAAATCAGCATCCCTTATCTTTGGAGAGACTACATACGCTTCTGTTGGGAAGTCAACCGAGGGCTTAGATAATTGAATTAAGCACAAAATTGTGCTTAAATGCTTACCTAATCCGTTAAGGTGAATAAATATAAATATGAAACGTTGGGTTTAAATGTTTTAGAATGACCCTTTCGATGGCCTTTTTGGTTTCCAAGTTGGGAATTAAAACATAATTATATGTATTGTATTTTTAAAAGCTCTTCATGTGCTTAATTTTTTTTAAGGTATATATAATATAATATAATATAATATAATATAATATAATAATATAAATAATATAATATAATAATATAATATATCTTTATTTCCAGTTTACAATTTTACATATACCACTTGAAATAACATGATTAATTTGTCATATAAATTGTAGGTTATTGCAGAGTTGTACACCTCTGACACCCAAGCTAAGATTAAACTTGTGTTATGGGTGTCAGGGCTCTCAAATTATCATCGGTAAAACATATAAAAATTCGGAATTTCTTCGTGTAAAATTAGTTACAGAAAATAAAGAAAATAAAATTTTCTAGAAATTAAACAAAATAATTAATGAAAAGAAAAAAACCATTTGTATTGTGTGTGTTTTGTGTTGTAATGGTGTTTTGTAGTGTTGTGCTATGAAGTGTAGTGTTGTGCTATGTAGTGTTGTGTTGTATGTCATGTTATGTAGTGTTGTGTTGTGTTGGAAGGTGGGAGTATTCGAGGGTGTGTCGGACAGGGTACTGTTAGGGTGTGGGTTAAATCTACGTATTGAGAATTTTTTCAACCTCATCATAGCTAAGGGTCATTATCCACTTACAGACTTTACCCTTGCAATCAAATCTATTGAACGTGTAGATGTTACATTGTTTGTTCACAAAGTTGTATATTCGACTAGCAAGGATTCTGAAATGACGTTCAGCAAGTTTCGTTCTGTGCCTCGCTATGGTACACACGTTCGTGGTCCTACTACGTTTTGTCAAGCGATTGAGATCCAGCTGCAAAGAAGCATGTTTGCGCAACGTACAGTTCACCACAAATAGCTGCCTCACGGTCAAGACCTGACATTCTTTATACAATAGAGTCGTACTATGCCGAAAGTGTTTAAAGGTCATGACTTTGAGGACAGCTCTCTGCGCCCTTTCTAATTGCAACATACTCGTCTTCGAAGCACCGCCCCAGACTGTTATGCCAAATGTTAATATTGACTGGCAAAGGGAGAAATAAACCATGCGTAAGGTATCTGCGTCAGCACTATACCGCAGGCCCCTAAACACGGTAATTAGTTTTCTAACTCTGCCAGACAATGCCCCAATCTGAGCATTCCATGATATGAGGTTGTCTATTAGTACGCCTAGGTATTTCACACTGGTTTTTCTTGTCAGGGGAAGGCAGGTACATTGGTTCGGGTAAGCATTACAATTAGTATGAGCTTTAATTGAAAATGTGTCATCAGGTTGCGAAGTAGACTTAAGGGAGAAAGTGATGAAGTTGGTTTTATCCACATTTAAAGTTAAACTATTCGCCGATAGCCAAGACATAACAATGCCAAGAATAGATTCTGCTCTCTCTCGGGCTTCGTTCCAATTTTCAGCATGGACCAGAAGGGCCGTATTATCAGCATATGTGTAAATGGAACAATTAGGGAGTACTAAATCACATAGACTGTTTACATAAACTAAAAAAAGTGTAGGCCCTAAGATGGAACCTTGAGGCACTCCGAAGGATAATCCACACTCATCACTAACATACGCGGCGACTTTAACACACTGCGTTCGCTCAGACAGATAGCTCGCAAAAATAGCAAGTGCAGGGCCTCTAACTCCAATTCTCTCCAATTTTTTGAGTAGGATGGGGACAGAGACAGTGTCAAATGCCTTAGATAGGTCCAAGAATAAACCGAGGCACTTAGACTTTTTATCGAGAGTCTCAACAACAGGTGGCTTGCATATCAATTAAGTTTAGATTTAATTGTGTATTTTAGCATACACAATTAACTCTAAACTTACTTGAACTTAATTGAAATATATTTGCATTTCATTTAAATTGAAGTCGGTCGAGACAGATATATGACTTTACATCATACAGTTTTTCGTAAAATCACCATTGATACTAATGCACGCATAATAGGTTACTTAGTCTCGCTGTCCGTCCGTCCGTCCGTCTGTCTGTCAGCGGGTGCATGTACCGTAATATTATCATTTTGAAATTTTCACAGGTTGTGTATATCTATTGCCGCTTTAACAACAAATATAGATCCCCACCTATGAAATCAGCGTTTTGTATGGAGAATTTTAAAGAAGTTGCTTTTTTCATACTAACATTTCCTTAATTTATATAACAACCATGAACACTAATGTTTTAAAACTAAGATAACGTAATATGCCACTTAGATTAAGCGACAAAAATAAGTTTTAGCTAAGTTAAAATCAATAGTGGTCATTTCTGCTAACAAAATGAGGAGTAATTTTTAAGGTATTTTTTATCTTTAGAAAACTATAAGTAATAAGGTTTTTTTTACTATTGGTAGTTGTTTATGATGGTCATTATTCGATTGAATACCAAGCAATTGATGAATATTTTAAATCATAGAAGTGAAAAGGTTCTCTATTAGTGAGAATAAAAACGCCAATTTCATAGGTACCCAATAATAAGCACAGCATACAATTTTTTTTTTTTTACTAAAATGAAATACCTAGTGTTAAATATTGTACGGTGGTACTATTCTTCCTTTCGTGTGCGATTCCGACTCGCACTTGGCTAATTTTATTTCTCTGTGAAAATCAATTTCCGTTCAGATACATTCTAAAACGTTCAAATCAGTGAACAAGCACTTATCCTCAAGAGATTTAACGCAGCATTAACAAAGGTAATTAAAAAGCTCCGAGTATTTAAACACTTTACAGAGCAATGAATTTTAAACAAATCATAAAACAACAATAAAACCAGTTGATTGTTAAACTTATTGGCTTTTCTAATTTCCTTCTTCGTTTAACTTTTTAACGAATTTATTCAGAATTGATTGTTAAAGGAGCGCACGACCTATGGACTATTACGGGTCGGGCAAAGTGTTATTCAAAATTCAAAAGTCATTTATTCAAACTAGGCTGAGAATCAGCACTTTTCGAACCTCAAAATTACATAAGACAGTCCCCCAAAACGCCCACCCTTCACCTATTGGGTTTTTTCATCTGAAATTTCTCAGTAGCAGCCCGGGATCTGGATTTGTGCCCGGTTGATGGCAATAAGCTCGCCCCCTTACATGGAAACTTAAACATAACTAGCGAAATGTGGGTGTGATGTTATGATGTGTTCATACCTAGTAGATAAAAGTAAAATGTCCTATAATTATAATTGACTAAATAATTAATCATTATCTACCTTGTCCTTTCCTAACTACATATGTTAGGATCAGCTTACAGTAAGTAAAACCACACAAGCCTACATGGGCACTAATGAAACGTCAGAAGCTAGGTGCACGGTTCCAATTGGTCGTTTCACAGTAACAGTGTTAATAGGTATGGGAGGACACTGTAGGTCTTGAAACAAGTACCAGGTACTCAACAAAATAGAAAACGGTCAACAAATCTACAGACCAAAAAGCCAGCGTTCTAACATTCACAAAATAGAAAAGAATCTATATAAAAATAAAATAATTAATAAAAATAAAAACCTATTTTAAACGAAATGACATGATTGCTATTACAACTGCAACAAATCTGAATAATTATTCACTATCTTTATAAATGTCCACAAAAGCCACTAATAAAGAGTTGAAATTAAATTGTTTAATATTATTATAATATGAATCTGACCTCCATAACCAAGTTACCGGGTAACACGATACCCCTTACCCCTAAGACTGTTTTGTCAGACTTTCGGGCTAATAGACCTTATTAGATAACATTACTCTACCGTTATTTATCGAACAACATCAATATTTTTTTACAAGTATTTTTTATTAGACGAATTTGTATAAAAATTTGTCACACACCAAAAAAAAAACGTCCGAATCCGTCCGAATTTTGCTGACCTTCTCCGACTATTGTCACTACTTAAGCGAAGAAGGGGATAAATCAGACCACTGGACAGGTATGAGTATTAATGCAGGACGAGTGTGTTAAGACGTGTGTGTGTGCATTGAAGTGAAAAACAGGGAACCGATCCACTCCGACAAAGTCGACGAATGGAGATGGAATCGGTTCTTTGTGTTAGGCCTTAGCAGGGAAAACATCGATATAAATACAAAACATCAATACAACTGATTGTCGTGTTAATTCATTTATTTGACGCCTTTCGTTTATTAATGTTTACTTTGATAAGTTTTCCGAATCGACAATTCTCAGCTTGTTTGTCAAATCAAACACCAATGAGTAAACCAGCTACGTACAGGGTAGATTTTTTATCGTTTCATTCAGAAAGTCAGACAGTCTGCTAACTCAAACTCAAAGGATTTATTTCAATTAAACCATTTACAGGCACTTTTGAACTGTTATATAGTCGCTCAGTTCGTCAGAAAGTTGAAGCTAGTTGCCCATTCCAAAACGTAGATTTTTATGGAGAAGAACGGGCAAGAAACTCCAAGGACACGCCTGTAAATAAAGATATTACCAAATACTGGGTACATTATTCTTGTTGCTTCTTAAGGTGAGAACAAAGTACAAAAAATAATCAAAACAATTCGAAATAGAAGATTAAAATTAAGCCCTGGCAGATAAGAGATGACCAGTCTCAACTGACCGCGCCCGTTCACGAACATGACTCGTAGACCAAGTGGATGTATAGTCTTCCATTATAATATTACTAGCTTTCCCCCGCGTGGAGGTCGGAAATTAACCCCCAGGAACGTACTACCGGAATATAAAGCAAGTATCCTATGTCCTAACCCAGGTCATGGTCACTTGCTAAATTTCATCCAAACCCGTTCAGCCCTTTTTGCGTGAAAGCGTAACAAACAAACAAACTCACTTTCGCATTTATAATATTAGTTAGGATAGTTAGGAAGTTAGGATGACGTAAAATCTATATATATATATACTAGGTGGCTACATCAAAGAGTAATCATCATCATCCCTTGTAACATATATAGAGTTATCTTCACTAACATCACTCAATAATAACCCCCACAAACTATGACAACAAGCGCGTTAAACTCACTCATTAATACAATCCCTTGTCAGTTCCCAACTTGTAATGATAACGTTATCTGTCCTAATTAGAGGCAGCCTTCAAGGTAGGGTAGGCGTATTAATCAATGTCCGTTACATCGATAGAATAGGGGTTGGGACATTGACTTGACGAGATGTTCACCTTATTGCCCATTGGTTTCAAGTCGACCAACTCAGTTAATTGTTTCTCGAAGACTGTAATCAATTTGCGTACGGCAATTCCCAACTGGCAAAAACATGTGCTATAATAGTCGAGACCACGTTTCAGTTTCAGTTTATATTTCAATAATGTAGATATAATAAGTCGTATAAAAAGGGAGTAAACGTTTACTCAAGGCGATTTGGGCGCAAATTATTCAGCTAATAGTGCTATGAAAGTCGTGTTACTGTTGAATAAGGAACATAATTGTGGAATAGTTATCGAATAAAAGCAAAACTAAACCAAATTAGAGTAGCAATAGCAATATTGCTGCCATTCCATGACCATTGATGGTGTTAAAGCTGTTTCATTACTATTAATCAACATAATCATAAATCAGTAAATGTTGCTGATTTGATTTGCATTCATATAGTGAATTACCTATTTTAAGAAATTTATTATAATATGGCAGACTATATGTATTGGATTTAAACCCCATTTATAGTATATCCTTTTTTACAAATCGTAATTTGTATCAGTTAAAAGCAAATAATTTGCTGTTATTTTACAATTTCGCTGTGTATCAGTAATTTCGTTACTATATTTCTATTATTTTATGAATACTTCATTCCTTTTCCCGAAACGGAACTTGGTGTGACTTCTTAGAACAAATATTTATTCATATTTGTTCTACGAACGAATACGAATTTGTAAATGAGAAATGGTAGTTACTATATGACTATGGAATAACTGCCCTATAAGAATATCCAGTAAACGTTTATAGGATTCGGTTAAAGCACTTAAAAGCGAAAAATGAACTTTTTTACACTACATTGTGGTTACTACGGAGCGACTACTCAACATTTATTCGATCTATAGCCGAATAACTCATTCATTATTCGACTGTTTTGCTAGTTGGTCTTTGGGCAGATATTTGTTGTGTTCGTTTTATGAATTTAGATTTTAGTTACTGTTGTTATACGCGGGAATGTAGGCAAGCTGTTTTATTGTTGAATGGGGATTAAAAAAAGTGAATCTATTGTATAAAAAGTGTGGAGTTATCGGAATCTGTAACTGGATGATAGGTTGTTAAGGTAAAAAATAAAAAATTCTGCCAGAAGGCCTAATAGAACATAGTAATAGGTACTAACATTCCAAGGGAAAAATAGTATCACTTTTCCCGGAAAACTGGAAACTTGACATTGTTTGCAAAACAAACATGAACAGAAAGAAGACCCCAAAAAGTTAGAAAATAATAATATAATCTGAATTTTCGCCCTTTCACATAATTTTTAGCACCAAAATACGCTGTCCAAAATCAGCAGAGTACACACGATTAAAAATTAACGTGAACATTGTAAGGCGATGTCCGTTCGTGAACACCAACTGCGTCAAAATAAAATATTAATACTGCAGGCATATCAATGGCCGTCTGGCTGGAAAAAATGATATATGTAAAAACCTACAGGGTATCTGATAGGTATCAACGAAACGGATTGTGTTGGATATATTTCGAAAGTATTTTATGAGATTTTTTATGAAATGCCTGTAAATAAAGTAGCCAGTTACGTTGCCAAACTGGAAATATTTGGATATTTTTAGTAGGTACCTGGGGCTGTACTATGACTTGTTAAAGCAATCATCCTTCCAGTGTGAGAGAGAGATGAAGCTATACAGGACGAATAGAACTATCCTTATTTCACAACGGAAAGGTGATGGTTTTAACACGTCATAGTAAGGCCCCTGTACGCCTGTAGGTGTTCGATACTAAATAGACATAGAGTGATGGGCTGTAAAACGTATTGAAGAAGAACTCCCCAAAACCAAGACATACAAAATTAGTCGCAGCTTGCAAATGAAAAGTCTACAGATATAGAAACCCCTGTAAAACAAAAAAGTTTTATTAATTAACGAATTAAACTTGGAAGCTCAAATCCAAAAAGTTTCAATGAATTCGAGTTTCTTCTGCATTTAATTTAAACATCGCGAATATTAAAACACTAATCTAATCGAGAGAATGAATGGAGAATCGTCTGTTTTTATCCTTTTCATAAAGTCGTCAGCCACCGTACGATAAAGTGTCGATTAGCTTTGAAGTAATGTCCCCCGTATGTAGAACAGGTGACGCCAACCTTCAATAATTACTCACGTGAAACCCGTACTTTTACCTTGTTTATGATCAGTGAAATTAACGGCCTGTCCATTTCCAAGCCGTTTACTTTATCTGTTCTGACATGGTCAAATAAACTGAATAAAATTCGTGACAGATTTGTGAGCGGACAAAAATTTTCATCATGTATTATTTTCGATAAACAAAAAAACGAATTGATGGTATTTTCGTGGTTCTGCTGTTCCCAACCCATGGGTTACCAATTCCATGGGTGTCGACCAATGGAATTTCCGGCACTTGGCTGTCCGATGCAGGTGCTTATTATTAAAAACAAAAAATATTTCTGGCACAGACACTAACTGTTTAAGTAAAATAGTATTTTTAAATCAAGCTCTTTGACCAAAAGGTTTAAAAAACAACAATAAACAGTTTTTTTTCCTGTATATATTATACTTAGAATATAATATATATTTTTGTGTTAGATTGTATATTATATTTAAGATGTGTACATAAATTACAGATATGTACAGTTTAATTTAATTTCATTTGAATTTTGATTGTAATTTGAATTTTGATTTTATTTTAATCTTAATTTTATTTTAATCTTAATTTTATTTGTAAATGTTATAGCTGTGTTATTATTGTGTTATGCCTATGTTATTATGAGTCTATGTTACTTGAATTATGTAAATGATTTGAATTTGAATAAATAGTTGAATCTCGGTAGCTCCTAGTTGAAATATCATGTTCTCTCAGTGTTTTGTTATTCCTTTTGTATTTCCTAACTTTCCATGGAACAAAGTGCTGATCTTTGTCAATAAGAGTAGGTATCTACCCATCTATCTGTAATTGATAAACGGAGGCTTTTAATAAATTAGTTTCGTTTTTATTTCATTTACCTTAAATCAATCATTTGTCCAAAATGGTCCAAGTTGTCCAAAATTAACTTGCACACATACACACACACAGTGCAAGTGTGTGTGTGTATGTGTGCAAGTTAATTTAAAATATTGAAAAGAGAGCATTAATCAAAGCATTTTTTAAATGTGCCAAATTGAACCTCCAGGCTACTCAGTGAAACACACATCAACTATTGACATTTATCTTACTTGCAATGGCTTTACAATCAATCGCAATGCTCGCGGAAGTTAACGAGTTTTTCATCCCAATAGCTATCCCGCAGGATATAAAAATAATTAAAAACACGGAATGGACTCATTGATTGGAGTGACACCCATGTTAAATGTCATCCCCTGAATGTCAATGGTCCTTTCGAATAGAAGTGACAATGTAATTGAGGATAAACTAATGAATTTAGAGAATTATTGGTAAGTTAAAAGTTATTTTTCATGGTTGAGTTATATTTAACAGGTGTTTTGTTATTAGGTACATCATGTTTGTCGGTGTAGCTCTTGTCACTTTTGTTTCAGTGAATTATTTGATTATATCTCTCGTTGACTGCTACTTAAGATGTACTACTAAAAGCTTTCATATTCTGTACCTTTACACCACAGGTTCACCATGAAGAAACTTTATTTCTTTTTACTCTCAACCCTAAATTTGTCATATACCATGTACTTGTTTAAAATAAATTCATAATTTAATGTGCGTTGATATACTTAATTATGTGGATGCATACATTTTTCACGTAACACGGACATTAAGCTACTCAATTTCCCAGTAATGAAAGAAAAGTTTGTTTTGTTTGATTCATTTCACCCGTAATCCGATTTGTCGTAACAAAATATTCATATGGCGGACGAATGAGTTTTGCAGGTGCTAATAAAACGGTTTGTTTATAAAAAATGTTTCAATCATAAATATGAGTGACATTCACGAAGGTGACATGACAGCTTACATAATTATGTTTTTCAGTTGTTTTTGTTGACGATTTCGACAATTTGTAGTTCGGCTTTTTGCTGTTTGTTTACTGAATGAGTTTAGAGATATCATCATCTGTTAGTTTTTCCCAACTATCTTGGATCGGCTTCCAGTCTAAGCAGATGCAGCTGAATACCAGTATTCTACATGGAGTGACTGCCTATCTGGCCTTCACAACCCAGTTACTGGGTAATACGAACCCGATCAGTACGACTGGTTGTCAGACTTTCGGGTTTCTGACTATCTGCAACGACTGTCAAGGATCTACAAATGACAGCCGGGACCAACAGCTTAACGTGCTTTCCGAGTTTTAGAGGTCCTCGATATGTATTGGATGGTCACGGACCATCCTCGTCCTGTAAAATATTTTCAATAAGTGCTTTTTAACGCAACATAATAGGTACCTAATTTGTTCTCAAGTTTTTTACAATTTTGATACCCCCATTACTTAATTGCTATGTGCACTTAGAAAACTTACAAATAAAATCACATCACTTTAGAAAAGAGATAATCGTTTTATCACTTTTGTAAATGTACATAAAACCCAAAAAAAAACAAAATAAAAAGCAATAACATTTATTCAACCGCAATCAATAGCCAATGTTTAAGCACTAGTGATCTCTTCAATAGGCAACACTTCGAAGAAGTTGACAATGTTCTTGAATATTCTCTTTGCGGCCAAATCCACCATGGGTCTGCCGAATTCTGTCGCAACTTGCTTCCAGTTCTCGTTTAGGAAACTCAACATGGCCTCACCTAGAAAAATAAAATATAAGTTTATTTTAGGAAGGAAAGGGGTACAACTACAAACCGCTATTCATAAAATAGGTATACAGAATTGCTTTAATAAACCTTTTACAGCTTTTAAGTTGTCGACAATTTTTTCCAAAATCAAAAGAAAAATCAGTAACTTGTACAACTTCTTTAGTGTATCTTAGGTACATAGAGGTCTCTTTTTAAGTAAATTGGTCCTCTTTAGGTGTGAAAATGTGGTACTAAAGAGACAAAGTGGCTACTCTGACAGTGTGGCTATAACAATATTTAATTTAATTCAACAATTTCATAGTAAACTTTGATGAAATGTAGTTATTTCATTAATGTATTAATGTATTTATGTCACACCGTAATTGAAAGTCGAGAAAATTTTATGGCTGTTTCGCATTTTAAGCAGCTATGGCGAAAGGCAATATGTGGCGCCATCTATTATGTTCGACAAAGATTAATGCGACACCTACTGTCAACATTCATTGTAGATTGGAGCTGTTTGATGATATTTGATCGAGAAACTCAATTTTTCAAAAAAAAATGCGTTGTCATAGTTTGCAGACCTATGTACATTGTGGGAAACGTTTATTTTTTTTATTATAACCCGGCTTTTTGAAGCGCGTGTAGTTGGAAATAAAAAAAAGGAACAGGAACCAGGGTTTACAGAGAACCAAAGCAGACTATTTTATGTATAATTATTTTACGTCTCCAATCACATGTCGGAAATCCAAAAAAACTCGGTTTTACGAGTTTTCACGTGAAAATGAAGATCGATAATTTTGGATGATCCTGATTAGGTACTTTATTCAAAGTCAATTATATTATATAAGTGGATGAACCAAATGCCACAGGTAGATAATTAATATTATTAAACGAATTCAACCAAAAGGACCACTCTTGCAAGACGTGTTAACATTTGAAAAATTGCATATTATTATATGAGTGTTATATGTGTATTATGATATGAATGAGTAATTTCACCATTCTCATTAATTACTTTGTTATTTTTTTTTTATTGGGCCGGACATGTCTGCCACAGGTCAGATGAGAAATGGGCTCAAGAAACCATCGAGTGGGTCTTATTAAACGCTCGACGTCATAGCGGCAGAGCAACGCGAACATAGCGCTACGAGCTTTCCTCCGACTGAGAGATCTGACCCGCAGAAAACAGAATTGTGTGAAAAACGGAGACGGAGGCCTGTACAGGCTAGTAAATTCGGTTTACATTAAATATGTTTCTAAATGGGAATAGAAAAATATTGAAGACACTTACTAAGCTGCTTGTTTCCGTTGAACAAGTTAGTCAGGTGGTAGTGAGCGTTATCCTTGACATCGAAATCGAAGCTGTACTTCTTAGGCTTGATGATATCCTTGCCGTCAGCATTCTTGATGACATCGTAGTGAATGGACATATCGATTTCAAGGTTTTCTGAAAAGAAAGAGGATTATTATTGGAAGTCGCTTAAAATAAATTCTATTGCGTATAAAAGAAAGATAGGTTCTATGGACAGTCCTTAAAATACATTAACTGCATGCAAGAAATGAAGGAATTAAGAAAGTATGATGAAAAGATAAGGGGACTTAGACAAGTGAACATTTTACAATGACTTTCAACTCGATTGAAGTAATAATTTTGGTAGCATTTGTCACTCCAATATATTTTTGAATTTTCCATCATCGTTATCGCTGATAGTATGTCAATTTACCTAAGACCATGAAAAGGTTAATTCTTCGGGAGCCTTTTACACAAAAAATATAGTATGTTCCAATTTGGATTTTTCTTAGGTACCACAAAGAAACTTGATAAAATGAATATACTTACTCAATTTCAGTTTCATTTGGCCATCACCAGTGATGGGCAGGATCAGAATGCGTCCTCCAGCAGTATAGTGACCCCTCACTGTGTTGTCGTTGTGGAAATTTACAGAGAAAACCTTCTTCGTTGTGTCCCAACTGGTGGCAAAAATAAAAGTTTAGGTTTAAAAAGACAATAGACACAATGACATTCTATCAGCAATAACGATGGTTGAAAACTGCAAAACAAATCGGATTGACTCGATTGACTTAATCTACCAAAAACAGTACATAATGTCAATGCTGTTGAAAGTCGTTGTAAAAAATCAAAATGATTTGAAAGCGATTGTCACTTGTCTAGGTCTTTAGATTCGGTTTCTTTTACTTTGTTTCATATTGTTTTATGAACTAATCGTGGCTTTGAGTAAAGGTCTAAAACTGGACCCTTGAATGATTTTTTGAACGCTTCTAGGAAGTGCAGCAAGGGTGTGTATGTATCTCGTGTCCACTATAAACAGCTAGCGTTGACTCGTACCAACTGTCGCTAATGCTTAGCTGTTTGATACTTATTGTTTCTATGTTTCTATTAGTAGTAAGCGAGAAGTGAATTAAGTTTTAGGATCGAAATATTGTGAAGCTTCTAATTATTTGAGGGTCTAGAAACACTAAAATGCACCCGTAATTCGAATTTCTTCTCTGAAAGGAAGAACATCTTGCTTAAGACCACGAAGTCTGACGTTACCTTATTTTATTTTTATCCGAAGCAGGTACTTACTCAACTTTGTCAACAACGGAGTTCTTCAATCCCTTCATGGTGCCTCCTGTCAAGGTGAACTGAAGACCAGCCAGGTCGAAGGCCAGGTCATCCATTTCCATAGGGTCTAAGACCTCAACGTTGTTCTCCGATATTCCCGACATGAAAATTGGCATCATTTTCTGGAACGCCGTAGTCAAACAGGCATTGTCGGTGAGCTTACATTTTTCTACTGATGGTAGAACTGTGAACAAATAAAATGTTTTGAGGATCCTGATCCTGATCTTGATGGCCTGGTTGACTTTTATTTGCCATGTAATACATAACATCACGACTGTATCCCTCAATAGGGTTGAGTTGTATCGTGCAACAATATTTCGCCAATTACTTGTACCTAACTAATTTTAGTTCCCATGAATTGTACCAAGGGCGATTCTTTTGCGAATAGGTACAAATCTAACTTCGGGCTTCTTGGGGTAGTTGGGATAAATTTATCGCAAGAACAAACTTAACTTTGTAGTTGAAAAACATGTTCTCCCATACGGAATGTATGGAAGAATATTGATTTTGCAACCTTAAATGTAAGTTGCTTGATTATTACTCGTTAACTTGTAAAGCCTACTTAGCTGTGATCGATTTTCTTTTAATTTATTTATATATACTACTGGAGTGATTTTTTTCACATATCCAAAACCAACCATTTACTGGGAGGGCGACAAACACTTGACTTTAACAAAAATTTGCACTTTAATTAAAGCTTAATATGTATTTCGCAAACGAATCCAAGAATGGTTTGAACAGACTGCCAATATTTTTTAACCCCCTTTCCAAAGACACCGCACACTATGGTATAGAGGATTAAAAAAAATATCCCCAATTTAAGTGCAGGAGAGGTACACCAAAAAAAAAATTGTACCACTTTGTTGGCGTATTTAATATGTACAGTACATGCATGCCAAATTACAGTTTTCTATTACAAAGAGTCTCTGAGCTATGCCGCGGACTAACAGATAGACAGACAATTCCATGAAATCACTTAATAAGACTAGGTACTGTAAATAATTACATGTGGCAAATTATAATAATCTCGCAAGTCCCATTAAAAGTCGCGTGAGTAAAAAATGTCACATCACTTACAAACTAATGTCTCGCTCATAGAAACTAATTGGGCCCACTTAGAAGTAAAAACTAGAATCCATTATATAAATTATGTTCTATTATTCAAGATTACACTATGACATGGCTTTTTTTAACCGACTTCTAAAAGGAGGAGGTTATCAATTCGATTGTTTATATTTTTTTAAATGTATATTCGGGCATAACTTCGTCATTTATAGACACATTTGCAAAATTATTTTTTTGTGTGAAAGGGTATACTTTCGAAATGGGTCCATTGTCATTAGGTTAGGATCTGAGGATGGGATCCTGGAGAAATCGAGGGAACTCTTCAAATATGACAGGCACACCTATAAAGCTTCGTGCAGACCAGCGCGACGCGACAGCGCGACGCGACACCGGTTATTGTTATACCGTCAAGTTTTCTTAGAAATTGTATTGTTCGTGTCGCGGCACGGCGTCGCGTCGCGCTGGTCTGTACGAGCTTTTACGATTTGGGTATTTTTTATAGTTAAAGCTCGTACAGACCAGCGCGACGCGACGCCGCGCCGCGACACGAACAATACAATTTCTAAGAAAACTTGACGGTATAACAATAACCAGTGTCGCGTCGCGCTGTCGCGTCGCGCTGGTCTGAACGAGCCTTTACTCGTGCAGTTGTTCTCGGAAAGCACCATTTGGTGAAGTGGAACTGATGATAAAGACCACAGATGGCCACCGGAATTACTCAATAATAAGTATTTCACGGGTTGCGATTCGATTACTTTAATATGGTTGCCAAGCAATTTATGCTTGTCACAATGTATATGGAGAAGCAGAGCTGATGGTGAAAATACTAGGAGAACACCTCAACGATTAACGTCCCTGCTTCGGGAAAAGCAATGTTTTGTAAAAGGTGATGAGTAGTTGACATTATGCTATTGTAACTTAAATAAATTACAAACTATTCACTAAAAAGCGAAAAAAAAAAAAAAAAAAAATCGGAAGTCGGTGTCTTTGAATTTGTATTTTCGTTATTTGACACCGACTTCGAAATTTAAGTTATTTTTCACTTTATAGTGTTTTTTGGAAGTCGGTTGTTTTTGTTTGTAAAAAAGATTTTATTATTATAATGTTAATTTCGTTTTTGTATTAAAAAATGTTTATATAAATTTAAAAAAATGTTTTTCTAGATAATTTACAAATTCCAAAGTCCTCATGACACGCATATTAATATAAGCTTACATTTTCAACCTAATACAAGCTCGCGACTTCACTTGCAAACATATTTCAACTGTTTTCTTCTTCTGTTCAGGGATTAAAATATAAAAAATCTTTCTTTACTGCAACGTTACATGTTTAATATTTTTGTTTTTTTTCAGTCACGGAACGAAACTATGAATCATAAAATACGATAAAAAAATCCGGAAAACATAACAGGTGTATAGGAATTTATAAAATAAATATATGAATTGTATAATTATAGTAGGTGTCCAACTTTATGGCGGCTCTGAAGTACGCTACTCGCTGCGCATTACCCCACCCCTCAACCCCGCTGACACGTCAATTTGTTACTGCGCAGCGACTCACCTCATGTTCCGAGTCGCCATAAATAGATAAAATTATATATAGATAAGGAGAACAAATTATAAATGAAGATAATCATCATAAAAGTCTCAATTAAGTAAATGATTATTCTGACAATAACAACTTAGCTGCAATTGTAATTAAATGCAGCAGATCAGGGTCCAACTTTTAACAAAGTAATAACTCATTCGGTACTCATAATTCGTCTGCGTGAAATAATTGAACCAATTATTTTTAATACTGTAATGAATCTTGTTTATCATTAGTAAACTGGTATTGTCACGTTCCTATTAATCATCGCACGTCATTCGTCGGAAAATATTTTGTTAACTTGTTTCTTATCAAATGCTTTTAAATGGATGCTGATCTACCTTGAAATAATATTTGAGTCGCTTTTGCCTATGCATTCAATGTTCTTCCTATGAATCCTGAAATCTTTGGTTTTGGTTCTGTGGTTTTTCCTCCCTACGGCGGAAAATCTTCCGACAAGATATTTCTCTTTTTTTTTTTTTTTTCTCTTTATTTTTTAGGGACTGTACCATTTGTCAATATTATTCCACACTGTGAATGGCTGCTATATATATCATGGGTCCGTTTAAAATCTCACCTCTACTAAGCCTCATTTTCACTAACACTACCGACTAAACGACACCTAAGTGAATGACTAAATAAAATCGCGCTGTTGGAATTTCAACTTTCAGCGCTGAGTTGGACGTTGAAAATCCGTGTTTGTGAAAACAGGCATTAAAACGCTGATATATGCCAGTGGCCTTGAGCTTGCGTGTTCTGTGCTTAGCTCACGCAAGTCATCGTACGTCCAGCAAGTGTGTGGTCTAAAAGCAAATCCGCCACTGTTGGTTTAAAATTAGACCAACAGTGGTGGATTTGCTCTTGGACCCCACAAGTAATAAGACTCGCCCATCAAGGACCGCTGCCCCAAATTAGGTGCATTATTAATTTAGGTATTTTAATAAAACACGTGTACTAAAAGATAAATAATTAAATTATCTTTAAAATGATTAAGGTTTCAGAAAAATACGTTTGATAGGTTTTGCTTGATTCTCAGTTTTTTACATAACATAAATACAAATTAATTACACTATGTAATATAAACATAATCTAAAATATTCTTAAATTGAGTTATTAAGAAAATGGTCGAGTTTTTTCCAAATCATTAACACGGCTCGTTAAGACGTAATCTTCAGTATAAAATCATTAAAAATCGGTTTTCGTCGCCTTAAGCACCCAGACCTGGACATAGTCGTTTGTAAATCAAACTTCTGAGCCATTTCATAGAAGTCCATCTTTCAGACATTGCATTAACACAGTCTCTACGGCTGTTCATATTCCGTTTAATCAAAGGGTATTTTCTAAGCTTATCTTGGACACACTAACGTCGGTAGATTGAAAACCTGACCTTAAATCACCAATCCGCCTTGACCAAGCCTGGTGATCAATGCTATGTCTTCTGCATATGAGCAGCGGCCCATGCTCTGCCGTGGGACTATCATACGCTGGGATTATAAAGGGCCCATGTTTCGACTATATACCCGATTATCATAATGACGCGTATCCTCAGAGTGTCACGTACGCCTAAATTGCGTGAACGCTCTAATTTACATAAATGACCAATCAAATTAATTAGTTAACCATTAATGATTGTGATATTACAAATAATTGATAGGTATTGTGATTCATTGGTCTCATTAAGCAGTTATTTTTTATTGATAAGATACTCAGGTATTTCGTATTGTAAAACCGTGGGCCTTATACGAACGATAAGTAAATTCTTAAAATACCTTTTACAAAATAAACAACCAACTTCCAAAAAAAACACTACAGAGTGAAACATAACTTTAATTTCGGAAGTCGGTGTCTTTATTTTGAATTTTCGTTTTTGCCACCGACTTCCGAAATTAAAGTTATTTTTCCGTTTGTTGTCTTTTTTTTTGGAAGGCGGTTGTTGTGAACTAACTTGAGAGCATACCCTTTCACACAATAAAATAATTTTCAAAACCGATCCACAATTGACGGAGAAATCGGTGGACGAACATAAAAAAAAACATACATACGCTACGAACATAGAACCTCCTCCTTTTTGGATGTCGGTTAAAAACTAAGTAAATATTGTGTGCGAAACGATTTTTTTTTTTAATTTAACTTCAGTCTGAATTTCTATGGGTGATACTAATTGTGATCGTCGCAAAAAAAAAGTTTTTTTTCTAGCCTGTGCTGTCCCACTCTTGGGCAAAGGCCTCTCTCCACTTCTTCCATCTTTCGCGAGCTCGCACCAGTTTAGAAGGAACTTATCCAGTTCGTCCCACCATTTCCTACGTGGTCTGCCGCGAACCCGTCTTACTTACCGAATTAAGGCTCCTGCAAACAAGCGTCACGCCACAGTGCGACGCGAATATAGTGGAACAATTTCTGTGAAAACTTCTTGGATATTGTTCTACCAGAATCGCGTCGCGCCTGTCTGTGGCAGCCTTTACGTTTACGTCGCGCATTCAGACTAGGGCCTCAGGATGTCTCTAGGATCTTACTTTGATGAAAATAATTGCATGTCAAGTACCCATAAGTGTTTTAAACATAAGTAGGTATTTTACAAACTGTTATTAAGTTGTAAGATGTTAGGTTCCATTTATCCTTATTATCCAATCTCCGTAATTATTTAATTTCTATAAGTATCTATCAGTGTGAAGGAGATTAACTTATTCAGTGCTACAAAGTTTAAAAATAATAAAATTATGTTTTATAATTTGGTTCTAATAAATCTAAGATGAACAATAAATACTATACCTTTCTCGGATGGAATGCTAATTTATTCTAAACATAAATTGCGTATCTAAAAATATATCAGTTAGGTTTGGAGCTTTACATTTAGGGTCCCAGCAAAATTACAATAGAAAAAATATTATTTATTTTTCTACAAGTACATAAAGAAGGCAAAAGTTAAAGAGTGTGTCGCAGAATACTTTTTGGATGTACAAAATTATAATCAGACTTTATTTCGTCGTTAAGTCAATCAAAGGAATTTGATTGTATAAAATATGTAAAACTTTAAGACTTGCTGAGTTAACGACTTAACTAGGCTTCTATATCTTTAACAGTAATGTTGGGATAGCTCCTCGACATTAGGTGCAAGAAGTGGTAGGTGCTATGCAATTCACATAATCCTCCGTCTTCCCAGTGCCGAGGGATAGATAAAAGCCCACAGTGTTGAAGACCTAACCCAATGAACCCTGAGAATTACCCATTATAAAAAAACAAAGGCTTCCACAACTCTATGGTTGAATCTTCACCTTCTAGTTTCCTTAAGAATCTAGGTAAATGGTACACCACAGAATGCCTACACTATTGCCTCTGCTTCTCACTTTAATCCATCCAAAGGTTGTCTTTAAAAGATGGCTTGAAGCGAAATACCGCCGTTTGTGTCACCGTATTTAATATTTCTAAGTAAAGTAAAGTAAAGTAAACATTTATTTGCATAGATTGCAGGTACAGTAAATAAAATGTGATAGTTTGGTCAGTGGTTTGGTTTGGTTTCGGTTTTCTACATTTATATCTGCAATTTATTTTCACATAATGAAGAGTATTCTATTTTATTCTAGGCAATATTATAGATAATTCAATTAATTTCAAAGTAAGTATCAAGGTATGTTTTTAGTTGACCTATGTTATGCCACTGCTGGGAAAAGGTTTCCTCCATACTTATTCAGTTTTCTTTGTGATTTTAATAGATTTTTTAAATTAATATTATTATATAAAATTCTAAATATTCTTACCTGTCGCTTGAGCCAAGCCGAATACCAGCACAGCCAAACACGTTACTTTGAACAACATTATTGTTAACTTCAACACAAACCCTTCAACAGTTAACTGAGAACTATCCGTGAACTTGAAGTGAATGCGTTAATATACCAGACGAAACCTCGTCACCGGCCGTAATTACATACGTCCTTAAGTTAAATAATTTAGTAATCATCTTTTATAATTATAAAATAATACCTATATTATTTAAAATAATATACTCAGCAAAAAAACCTCACATACAACGTTTTAACCAACGTTTAGAAGAACTTATTCATAATTATCTTCGCGACAGATTTGTGAGCGTATAAAAAAATTCATCATGGATTATTTTTGGTAAAAAAAAAACGTAACAGGTGACTAAGGGAATTTCAGGCAATGATCAGTCCAGGTGCTTATTATTGATATCGCGACCTCGGCACACAGGCAACGGAAGGAACACGGGTGGGTTTTAGTCAGTAAAAGTCTGACACGCCCAGAGCGGGAGAAGTTAGTGCTTATTATTAAAAATATAAAATAATTGCTTTATGGCGCTGCGTCTAGCTTAACGTAAAAGCAAACGCTCTGTTAAAAAATGTCAAAAAAATACTTTCAGTGTGTATAAGTGAACAAAACTAAGATAAAACATAAAAAATAACTAAGTCACAGTGCTATCCACGAGTTTTATACACAAACTGTGAAGTTAAAACCAAAAATCCTAAATTCATAAACTATTTCACAAAATAATAACCTATGTGACAATTCGCAATTAACGATAAAAATACAATCCATAAAACATTCTGTGATCCAAATATATCATAAAAAAACAAGAACAATAATAACGAACTGCAAAAGTGATTCATACAACCGTCACAACTACTAAAAAACAAAAAGCGACTTCAAACTTTGTCACAATTATTCAAAAAATTCAATCAGATAATGTGACAAGTAATTGCAGCAGCGCCCGCAAGATGGCAACACTAGTAACATGTCACAAATTTAAAAAAAGTACTGCTTTGTACTCCGGCTGTGAAAACAGATTTGAATTCGATCCAGAACCAACATATCATCTCAAGGACGCAGAAGGAAAAAACAAATGGAGATGTAAGGTGTGTATCGGAAATAAAAAGTATGCTAATATCACAGGTACATCTAACATTACTGTACGAAAAAGCAAACTTCTTTGAAAACCCCGCCACCAACCAATCAATAACCAAATACAAACAATAATCTATTGGATGAATCATTGAAACGTCTATCCCCAGTTCAAAATAGTAAAGTTATTGGACTCCCACATACTTACCGACTGCGAAACATCAAATGAGTCGTATACTACTCCCTACTAACTATCGAGGAGTGTTGACAGAACTGTTACTCGATTTAATATCAGCCTCACAAGTGAAGGAGACAATAGCTCAACTTACACTTAAACTGGAACATACGGAAAATGAATTGGGAAATACATTGTTGGAAAACACCGATCTATATAGACAAATAAACAAGCTATTTACAGAAAACGAAACGTTGAACTTTGTGCCACTCTTCCTCCATATTCCGAAGTCAAGACAAGCACTTAGAAGTAGAAACAAGCTTTGTTACAACAACGCACCGTAAGTTCTACACCATACTTTCCATCTTCATCCACATTGAACGTCGAGACCAATGACTTCGGAAATATGTTACGCTTAAAACAGGAAATACTATTCCTACAACAGTATAAGTACTATTCCTACATAAAAGTCGTAGAACAGGAGATTGCAACCCTTACAGTACATATTGGAATATTAATGCAACTGTGGCGGCATCTACACCGCCACATGCGAACTACTAAAGTAAAGACTTGACGTCACACAACATCCTGACGTCACTCAAATCCTGCATCGCGCAATTAGAGTTTACCGCGTGGTGGACATATATACAAGCTCACGACTTCAACCTCTGGGCAATTGCCCGCCAGACATGACACCCGTCTGGTCGGAGGATCCTCCCTTTTCTATGGTGGATGAGTGAACTTTACACCCTGTTCCTCATACCCCTAAACAACGTACCCACAGTGCCTGTGAAACTGCCATTCAGAAACCGAGGCGGGATACTGAGAACATCAGTAGTAAGACTTGCACTGCCGCGAAGGGGCAATATGTGATTTCGGAAAAGCAGATATTTATTTTTGGTACTCAGCAATGCAACCGCAATCTCACATTCCAGAACAGAGTTGTCGGCGAAACGAAACCAAATGCACTGTAGAAATGTCAAATTGACAACAGACGACAAACTTAAAGAAAGAAAACGTTTATTTGGACACAGTTCGTGAAACACAAAATACAAACAAAAAGTAAAAGTAATCTTTTGACAATAAAGTGTGTGCCTCACGACTGCGCCAAAAGGGTTCATTTCAGCATGAATGCCAGACAAATGCTGTTTGACGCTGGTTTTCTAATAAACCCTTAAGGACAAGTGACTGGGATTACAAACAGTTTCAACATATTATCTAATACATAATTGTTATACTTCTAAATAAATCAATAAATTAGTAATCAAATAAACTAATTACAAAAACAACAAAAAAACGAAAACAACAAGAACTGTCCAAACAAAAAAAAAAACAAAACTTGTAATTTGCGTAGGTGAAAATGACCATAACGTAAACTTAATTTTGTCTCAATTGCAAATTTATTTATTTATTTCAAGTGACATGTCTCCTTTACCATTACAGATAATAATAAATCTAATGTGACAAAGTAACTTAAAATATACTTAACTATACGTTACATGCTACACAGTACGTGGCTCTTGTGAACTCACCAAGTGTACAGGTTAATATGTCTATGGCATCCGCCACCGTGTTGAGAGTGCGCAGCGCACGAGAAAGGGGAGCGCGCAAAAAAAAAAAATTAAAAATAAATATTTAAACCCTAGCGAAATTCGAAAGAGAATGGCAGTAACAAATCTAGTTTAAAATAAAAAATTGGAACCTATAAAAGGGACAATTCCATACCATCCTACTACTTTCCATACTAGTTTAAAGTGCAAAGTCGTCTTGAAAATGCAAAAACTCCTGAATGTAACACCCTTACACAAATAAGCAAAAAGGTACCCTATTATTTTTCTGTTTGAAACAAGAGCGACGCATTTTTTCGTGTCTAAAGCCAAAAAACGCACCATTTCAGAGTATTTCACCAAAATATTGCTAGTATATTATTCAAACAAGAGTTGCTAGAAGTAACTATTCAAGAATTAAAAGAAGTGAATAATGATCAAGATGTAAATATGTTTATCGGAAACCTTCATTAAAAACCGGCCAAGTGCGTGTCGGACTCTTACTGACTAAAACCCACCCGTGTTCCTGCAGTTGCCTGTACGTTGCCAGGGGCCATGGCACCCCTTTCGGACTTTCCCGCCGCCCCGGCAGGCATCGGTCCTAGCGGACCCCGTCAGTTGTGCTGACATCTCTTTGAGGCGCGCGTGGAACATAACCCACCATCGACCCGAACCTGGTCCTTATCGGAAGGCGAGCTACCCATTGCTCACCGTTCGCAAACCCGCGCCTACGGTGGCCGGGAATCAGCCTGCGATTCCCGACGCCCAGGCCGTCCCTTGCGGCGGCTAGGGGCGTGAGGGCGCGAAAGTTGCCTCTTCCTCACGCGTTCCGCCTCCACCTGCATAACTGCTTCGCAGAAGGAGGTGACGGCCTCCCATGCCTTCAGCCTCGCTCCGTACATGGACCTGACATGGCCGGACGCGAGAGATCACCGCCGCCGGTCGCCTCCACGAGGACACGGCGGCGGCGGCGGTGCCCAAGCCGGGCAGACCTCACAGTCCACTGGCCTGACAACGTTTTTACAATTAAATGTTGATTGTCGTCACGTTGAGTTGTTAGTATTTATCTCGCTAACCCGTAAGTCGCTTTCGTTTCTAAATTTAACAAAACGTTGGTACGCAATTCCAATAGGCCAAAATTCGGCATCCATAACTAAATCTATCTTTTGAATGGTCACAAAGTTTTTGAAAGAATTGTATTCTTTTTAATAGCCTGGAGGTTCAATTTGGCACATAAAAAAAGAGCTTGGATTCATTTTCTCTTGGCAGTATTTTAAAATGGATTCTTTCAAGCAAATTTTGGACAACTGATTGATTTAAGGTAAATAAAATAAAAACGGAACCAATTTGTGAAAGGGCTCCGTATATCAGTCACGAATGGGTTAATAATCTTATTGAAAAAGATCGGCAATTTGTTCAATGGAAAGTTAGGAAATAAAAAAGGAATAACAAAATACAATAAGAATATGATATGAAAATATGAATATATGATGATGATGAGAATATGATATTCCACTTAGGAGCTACCGAGATGCAACTTAATAAACCTTTTGCTTAAAAAAATTGATTTAAAAATGTAGAGAGAGTTTTAAAAAACAGGCCAAGTGCGTATTGGACCACGCACAAAGAAGGGTTCCGTAGTTGGGATGAATTTATCCCAAAAACAAACTTAAAATTGTATTTTAAAAACATTTTACATCGATATACGTCACGGTCAATTCTCCAACTGCAAAAAAAGTTTGTAATCGCATTTTTTTTTTAATGTTTTAAAACTACAAATTAACGACTTTCGGACTTTTTCCTTTATTTTTGCTATGAGACCTTGCTTCCTGCCAAATTTCATGATTCTAGGTCAACGGGAAGTACCGTGTAGGTTTTGATTTATTTGAGAGTATCAAAATATTTCATATAAATGCCCGTCATTGGGTTCCGTACCTCAAAAGTAAAAAACGGAACCCTTATAAAATCACTCGTGGGTCTGTTTGTCTGTCTCAACCGATTAAGTTGAAATTTGGTACACATATCAATTCTGTGACCCATACACGAACGTGTAACGATAATAATCTAATTTTAAATATGGGGGTCAATTTTCGTGGACAAATTGAAAAATAATAAAAGAAAGTTTTGTAAACTGTACTGTGTGACATATCAAATGAAAGGAGTTGTTGTGCGGATCTCAAAAATTTTTTTTTTATAATTTGAAAATAAATACTTTTAAAGATATTTTAAGAAAATAGGTGAAAATTACCATACCCCCAACCTCATCTCCGAAACTACTGAGCCTAACATTTTGTAAAAAATATAGAAAATAGTGCTATACTCGTACTTATACATAACAGGAAAACTAATAAGAAGTCTATGGTTTTAAAATAACATGATAAATCTCCAAATATTGTGCATACAAACTTACATTTGCAATTGGAATGTATGGGAGAACATATTTTTCAACTACAATATAAAGTTTTTCCTTGGGATAAAGTCATCCCACCTACGGAACCCTTCATTATGCGTGACCCGACACGCCCTTAGCCGGTTTATTTTATATTTTGGTCCTTTGATATTGAACAACTTTCTGAACTGAACTGAACTTAGTGAAGTGTTTGTGTTCACTTTCTGCGATATGATGATTCTACTTTTTAAAATTATAATGGACATGAAATTTATGCCTAAAGATGATTCTGACATGGTAAATTATAAGTTTGGAATATATGTATGTGTATCTTTATATTACTAGTTTATTTATTTATTTATTTAGAAGTATACAAATTATGTATTAGGTATGTTGAAACTATTTTGTACTCGCCGTCACTTGTCCCTACTTATATGTAGGTTCATTAGAAAACCAGCGTCAGACAGCACCTGTCTGGCATTAATGCTGAAATGAACCTTTTTGGCGCAGCCGTGAGGCACACATTATTGTTGTTAAAATATTATTTTCACTTTTTTTTATTTTGTCGTTTGTGTTTCACGAACTGTGTCCAAATAAACATTATTCTTTCTTTTCTTTATCTTTTATACACATTATTGTATGCAAATAAATTAAATGAATGAAATGATAAATGAGTGTATGCCAAACGATTTTCTGCGAAATGAAGATTATGCTTTCTGCTGTTATGCAAAATAATATTATGACATAAAAAAATCTGCTATAAAGGGTAGACCCACCTAGGTATAGTAGGTAAGTACCTAATTTGGGTAGGCGAAAATAGCGAAAAAGTATGGAAACATCAACTATACAGTTCATTCGTAAAATGAAGTAAGTCGCCGTGAAAAACCACTTAGTACCCACCTTTTCCAAAAATTAAAAAAATACCTCCGAAAAATAATTTCAATATTTCACTGTAATCATCAGACTACGTAAGATTTAAACTTTTCATCTTGATCTTTTCATTCACGTAGAGATTTTTTCCAGTTCTTTTATTACGATAACTCGCTCCCTTTGTTTATTTAAATGTTTTTATAAGTAAGTACTTTGATCAAAGTATTTTTGGTCACGTTTTTTATGGCCGCTTTTTGCGTATTTGCAAAAAGCTTGTAACACCATAAACTGATTGATTGCTCAATTCAAAAATTCAAAACCCTTAAAAAAATATATAGGTACGCAATACTCTCTTACAAGTGTTCTTAAGGGGACTACAGGACCTAAACCTGCCTAAACGCAAGTTTTATAATGCATAAAAGAATATGATCCACTGCAGTAAACAAAATCAGAAAAATATATGATATTCTTCAGGATATATGCTAGTATGATAGTGTGTTGAAAACATAATACAACTAATTGCAACATGAAGATACCTCTAAAAATTTCTTTTAACGATTAAAAATCATATTAATTTACATGCAATCATTCTGATTTTTTGTCAGATTATTCTACAAGCTACATATTAGCATAATAGTGTTTTAATTTTCCAGTCCAATCAATAGATTTTCTGTAAATCGCTAACTGCTTCATATTTTGCAATAAATTACCTGCGTCGTGTCATCGCGCTTCTCTTTCATTTCTATGCAGTCCGACAGTGACCGCGCTTTAGCTGTTGTAAGCCTCTTAAAAGTTTTGGAGTAAGTAACAACATACTTATTAAAAGTTTCCGTGTTAATATAAGGCTTCAGGCCATACAGCTCGAAAAGTCTATCCCAACTTTTTCTAAGTCCTTTAGTTGCCTAGTCACTAAATAAAAACTTAGGGCTGATAGTTTTATTGTTCTTCTTAAAAGAATTATTGAACTCGGTCTGGACTAACAAAAAGAATTCTTCAAACAACATATTAACATTGTTCATTGTAAGGTCCTGATTATTTAACTTAAAAATTAAAGTGCTATTAAATTTATTTAAATTAACTGCTGTTATTGGTCTGAATTTGTATCTGCTCTTTTTTATTGGTATGTTGGACTCAAAAGTTACGGATTGACCACTGTGATCTGAAGGGAGATAATTAACATGGCTTTATCTAAATAGTCGCAACAACAAAACACATTATCAATACATGAAAGAGAGAGATTCTGTATTTCTATTACCGCTATAATATAAATAAAATATAGTTAAAAATTAAAGCCCATGCAAGAAACGTGTTTTTTAAACTAAAGATTTTTTTTTAAATATGTATCGTTAAATTTCTACCTACGGGGAACGGAATCCTTCATGTACGAGTCCGCCTCGCACTTGGCCGATTTTTTTTTATGTTGACTTAGTGTAGTCGAAGTGATTCCTGTTTTTCCTTTTGAGGTACGGTATTCTAAAAACGGAATCGTTATAGGATCAACTCGTTGTCCGTCTATCTGTCTGTCTGTCAGTCAGTCTGTCAAGACCTATTTTCTCAGGAACACGTGGAGGTATTAGGTTGAAATGACCAAATACGTAGGTCTTCAGTCCCGGCCTACACATTAAGTGGCACGTGGGACTGCCCACGAACTTGGCGTTCGTTCATTCATAAAATCAACGAAGTATTATTCCCTAGTAGCCTACGTACCTACTCTGCAGGAATATTTCCGCATAAGTAGTTCTCTACTCGTGACTAGGTACTTATTATTATATTTTTGTATGGTTGAGTTAGAATGTGTCAATGTTTTTGCGGGTGCGTGTTATGTACAAGTTTAGTTTACTTCGTAAAAATGTTTTTGCTTTACAATTTAATGGAAAGAAACGTAAATAATTAGGTAAGTATGTAGGTGAGTAGGTACCTAGTTTTTACGACGATATTTTACTTTTCTTTGTAGAAGTGTTCAACCCAAGTCAACGCATTAAAAAATACGGCCATATATGCGATATATGTTGATACTTGTAAATAAATCAAAACCTATAGGATACTTCCCGTTGACCTAGAATCATGAAAGGCAAGAAACAAGGTCTCACAGCACAAGTAAAGGAAAAAGTCGTTTTGACGATTTTTTTATTTTTTTCGTTTAAGTTGGAGAATTGACAGTTGGAGAATATGTTTTTTAACTGCAATGTTAAATTTGTTTTTGGGATAAATTCATCCCAACTACGGAACCCTTCATTGTGCGTGGTACGACACGCACTTGGCCGGTTTTTTTTCCTTTTTTTTACTTTACTTAAACAGTGACTGTCTGTGCCAGCATTGTATTTTGGTTTAAATCATAAGCACCTGGACAGGTAATTGCCTGAAATTCCCTTGGTCACCTGTTACGACACCCATGGGGTTAAATAGGATGTAGAACCACGAAAACATCATCAAATTAGTTTTTTTTTTATAAAAACAATCCATGATGTAATTTTTGTCCGCTCACACATCTGTCACGAAGATATGAATATGAATAAGTTCTTCTACACGTTGGTTCAATATTAGCATGTGAGGATTTTTTCGAAGTATATTTTTTTAAATAAATTATACAATGTGAACAAGAATGCTGATGGCAAGGATATCATCAAGCCTAAAAAGTACAGCTTTGAATTCGATGTCAAGGATGACGTTCACTACGACCTGACTAACTTGTTCAACGGAAACAAGCAGCTCAGTAAGTGTCTTCAATATTTTTCTATTCCCATTTAGAATTATAATTTAATCTTATCTTACTAGCCATATTGACGTCTAGCGTTTAATGGCCCATTTGTTATCTGACATACGGCTGAGATATCCGGCCCAATCAAGAAAAATAAATGACACACTATTAGATGGTGGCGTCAATGACGACTAAAGGCTCGTTCAGACCAGCGCGACGCGACGCCGCGACGCGACTCGAACAATACAATTTCTAAGAAAACTTGACGGTATAACAATAGCCGGTGTCGCGCCGCGCTGTCGCGTCGCGCTGGTCTGCACGAAGCTTTAGGCATCATAACTTATAAGACACATCATAATTATAATCACCTTGCAAATAGTGGTATTTTCGGTTGAATTCCCTAAATAATATTATTTGTAACAGTCTTGAGGAAATCCATTATCTACCTATGGCATGCGGTTCATCCGCTAATAAAGTAATCAGGATGATCAAAAATTAACTAACTTTGAAAAATCCTATTCATTGTTGTGCTAAAAACTCGTAAAACCGGGTTTTTATTTCCAATACGTGATTGGAGACGTAAAATTATTTTATATGTACAGCTTTGCTTCCCTGTAAGGTTTTTAATTTCCAATTACACGCGGTCCGAAAAGCCAGGCAACAGAAAAAAACATTGTATACCTATCAACAACGTAGGTAGGCACTCTCCCAACGCAAAAAAATAATGCTTCGAGTATTTTCAATTTACTTACATTTGTGCGTTTCTAGCAAGTACTGAAAATGAATGTTTTCGATCAAATATCAATAACAAAACAAAATAGCTGCATAAAATGCAAAACAACCATATTTGCTCGTGGATTTTCAGTTACGGCGTGACGTAATTATTTCATCGAAGTTTGTTGTTAAATGAAATTAAATATTGTTATAGCCACACTGGTGGACATTATTATAGATGCAAGAGTAGCCTTTGTCTCTTTGGTACTACGTTTTCTCCCCTAAACAGTAACTAAAGGACCAATTTATTTAAAAGGAAACCTCTATGTACCTAAGATACATTGTAGAAGATACACAAGTTACAAATGTTTCTTTTGATTTTGGAGAAATTTGGCGGCATCTAAAAACTAAAAGGTTTTGCAAAGCAATTCTGTACCTTTAATGAATACCGTGATTGTGTATTGTAGTTTCGTACCCCTTTCCTTTCTACAATAAAACTAATAATATTTTTGTTTTTTCTAGTTGAGTCCATGATAAAGTTCCTAAACTAGAACTGGAAGCAAGTTGCAACAGAATTCGGCAGCCCCTTGGTGGATTCGGCGGCGTAGAGAATATTCAAGAACGTTGGCAACTTCTTCGAAGTGTTGCCTATTGAAGAGATCACCAGTGCTTGAACATTGCCCGTTTTATTGATTGCGAGCAAATAAATATTATTAGTTTGTACTTTGTTTTTATTTTGGGTTTTATGTTGATGTATGTTGTGGATGTGCGTAGATTTGATTTTTGTTAAAGCAAAATGCATGTAGGGCTCCCGAAGACAGGCGCGAAGCGCCTCTATTAGAAAAAAAAATCAATGATACCATCATCCTATATTAACAAACGAGCCATATTTGTATATTTATACATATTTGTAATCGCATTCTCGAAAACGGCTCTAACGATTTCGATGAAATTTGTAATATACGGGTTTACGGGGGCGAAAACTCGATCTAGCTAGGTCTCATAACTAGGAAAATTCATTTACATTTACAAAAGTGGTAAAACGATTTTATATCTCTTTTTTAAAGTAATGTGATTTTATTTTATAGGTAAAACCGGGGATAGTCCGTGGATGGTTGATCATCTATAACATATCGAGAACCCTCCGTGCCTCGGAAAGCACGTTGAACCGTTGGTCCCGGCTCTTATTTGTAGATCTTTGACAGTCGTTATGGATAGTCAGAAGCCCGAAAGTTTGACAACCAGTCCTACTAAGGGGTATCGTATTACCCAGTAACTGGGTTGTGGAGGCCAGATAGGCAGTCGCTCCATTGCTCCATCGCTGGTATTCAGCTGTATCTGATTAGACTAGAAGCCGACCCCAACATAGTTGGGAAAAGGCTGGCAGATGATGATATCTCTAAACTCATTCAGTAAACATACAGCAAAAAGCCGAACTACAAATAGTTAAATACTGTCAACAAAACAACTGAAAAAATCGATTATGTAGGCTGTCATGTCACCTCCACGGATGTTTCATATTTCAGATTGCAACATTTTTTTTAAAGAAACCGTTTTAGTAGCACCGCAAAACCCGTTCGTCCGCCATATGAATATTTTATTACGACAAATCAGATTACGGGTCAAATTAACCTATGTGGGCAAGCTTCTCTTTCATTCCTGGGCAATTGTGTAAGCCATGCGGGGATTATATTATTTTATAAGTTCTTACAACAAGTCTGTTTTTTTCCTCGCAAGTGTGTTGAAAAACGTCGTATGAAACACAGCACACTTGTATCATAATGTACTATTATATCCTGCGGGGTGGGATGAAAAACTCGGTAACTTTCGTGAGCATTGTGATTTATTGTAAAGCCATTGCAAGTAAGATAAATGGGTATCAATATTTGATGTGTGTTTCACTGGATAGCCTTTTTTTTCTTTTTTTTTAGGGTGGGAAATTATCAAATAACTCCTCCCGCTCTGGGCGGAGCGGAAGGGCGTGTCAGACTTTTACTGACTAAAACCCATCCGTGTTCCTTCAGTTGCCAGGGGCCACGGTATCCCTTTCGGACTTTCCCGCGACCCCGGCAGGTATCGGTCCTAGCAGACCCCTTCTGTTGTGCTGACATCTCTTTAAGGCGCGCGTGGAACACAACGCTCCGTCGACCCGGGCCTGGTCCTTATCGGACGGCGAGTTACCCATTGCTCACCGTCCGCAAGCCCGCGCCTAGGGTGGCCGGGAATCGGCCTGCGATTCCCGACGCCCAGGGCGTCTCCTGCGGCAGCTAGGGGCGTGAGGGCGCGAAATTTGCCTCTCCCTCACGCGTTCCGCCTCCTCCTTCGCGAGCACAACTGCTTCGCAGAAGGAGGTGACTTTCCACGCCCTCTCGCTCCGTGCCATGGCAAGGACCTAGCACAAAGAATGGTTCCGTAGTTGGAATTACTTCATATCACAAAATCAAACTTAACATTATAGTTAAAAAACATGTTCTCCCATACATCGATATACGTTACGGTTAATTCTCCAACTGCAAATTTAAGTTTGTAACCGCAATTATTTTTTTTGCAAATTAACGATTTTCCGAGTTTTTCCTTTATTTATGCCATGAGACCTCGCTTCCTGCCAAATTTCACAATTCTAAGTCGACGGGAAGTACCCGGTTTTGATTTATTTGCGAGTATCAAAATACTTCACATAAGTAAATGGTCCTATTTTTTTATTGCGTTGACTTAGAAGCTTGATTTTTTTAGAGTTCTAAAGCACCATAGATCTACATATTTGATAACCTGATAGCTCTACGCGTTCCTGAGAAAATGGGTCTTGACAGACTGACCGACAGACAGACAGACAGATAGACAGACAGATGGACAACGAAGTGATCTATAAGCCTATTAGTAACGGGTTCGTTTTTTCTTTTTTTTGAGGTACCTACTTTACTTTACTTAAACCATAGATGTATTATTACAACGCTATTTAGGACTTCAACAGTGACTGTCTGTGCAAGCAATATTTTACGCACCTGGACAGCTCATTGCCTGATATTCCCTTGGTCACCTGCTACGACACCCATGGGGTTTAATATGGTGTAGAACCACGAAAACACCATCAAATGAGTTTTTTTTTTATCAAAAACAATCCATGATGTAATTTTTGTCCGCTCACACATCTGTCACGAAGATATGAATATGAATAAGTTCTTCTACACGTTGGTTCAAAATTAGCATGAGAAGATTTTTTGCTAAGTATATTTGTTTTTAAATAAATAATAGGTTTTAAGGGTTCCGTGACTCAAAAGAAAAAAACGGAATCCTTATAGGATCACTCGTGTGTCTGTCTGTCTGGCTTGCTAGCTGTCTGTCCGTCTGTCAAAGCCAATTTTCTCCGAATCTACTGGGCCAATTTAGTTGAAATTTAGTACACATATCAATTTATGTGACCCAAATAACGTAAACAAATGGGACGGGGATGGGGATTTTGAATAAAAGGATCACTTTTCCGGGGAAAATTAAAAAAATACTTTTTTCCAACTGTACCATGTGACATATCAAATGAAAGCGTTTGTTGTGGGGATCTCAATTTATGTAATTATTTTAAAATAAATACTTTTAGACATACTTAAGAAAAATGATGAAAATTTACCATTCCCCCCTTATCTTCGAAAAAATGACCCAAAATTTTTGAAAAAAAAAAGGAGTATGGTTCTATACTCATAGATTATAGGAAAACCTATAAGATGTCTATGATATTAAAATAACATGGTAAATCTATCAATATTGTGAGTACAAACTTACATTTGCAGTTGGAATGTATCGGAGGACATGTTTTTCAACTACAATATTAAGTTTGTTCTAGGGTTAAATTCATCCTAACTACGGAACCCTTCATTGTGCGTAGTCTGTCATGCACTTGGCCAGTTTATTTATAATAGAAAAAAATTATTGCTTATATTATTTAAATTAAGGACGTAAGTATAATATATTATTTAAAGTAAGACAAATTATGGTCGGTGATGAGGTCGCGTCTAGTATATTAACGCATTCACTTCAAGTTCACGAATAGTTATCAGTTAACTGTTGAAGGGTTTGAGTCGAAGTTAACAATAATGATTTTCAAAGTAACGTGTTTGGCTGTACTGGTGTTCGGATTCGCTCAAGCGGCAGGTAAGAATATTTTGAAATTATTTGAATTTTCTATAATAATATTAATAAAAAAGGTCATAAAACACCCAAAAAAAACTGGAATAGTATTGGGGGAGACCTTTTCCCAGCAGTGGGATAACACTGGTAATCTAAAAACATACCTAGATACTTAATGTAGGTATGTATACTAAAAAAGGTAACGATTCAATCGTAGAATTATGGAAGCCGTTGCTTTTATAATTGCATAGAACCTACCACTTCTTGCACCTAATGTCGAAGAGCTATTCCAAAATTAGTATTAAAGATATTGTAGCCTAGTTAAGTCAGCAAGTCTTCAGATAAAGGAAAGTGTTTTCTAAAAATAAAGTCTTAAGTAATTACAATTTTGTACACCAAAGTGGGTCTTATTCTAAGAGACCCTTTTTAACTTTGGCCTTCTTTACTTGTAGTAAAAATAAATATTAATTAATCATTATTTATTACTTAATATTAATATTTAGGGTTCCGTAGTAAACAAAGAACCAGTGTCCGTCTGTCATATTAATAAGGCCGATAAACTGGTAAAATAAATTCAAGAAAAATATGTTTTTTTAGGATACCTCACACACGTAAAGCGTGGATGTTTTTTTTTTTCTCGCTTGTTCCATTGTGGGGTATCGTTGGAAAAGTCGTTCAAAAATGTAGTGGGTGTGTGAAAATCATTTTTCAATTCAGGAATTCGTTTGCGAAATATTAAGCTTTAAAGTGCTAATTTTGAAAATCACAGCAGTAGTATATATAAACGAATTTAAAAGGAAAACCATCACAGCTAAGTAGGCTTTACTTACAGGTTAACGAGTAATAATCGATTAACTTAAATTTGAAGTTTGCAAAACATGATCTCCCATACGTTCCGGGAGAAAATGTTTTTCAACTACAATGATAAGTTTGTTCTTGGAATAAATTCATCCCAACTACGGAATCCTTCATTGTGCGTGGTCCGAAACGCACTTGGCTGGTTTTTAACTTTGGCCTTCTTTACTTGTAGCAAAAATAAATCATATTCTATTCTATTCTTTTTGAATTTTTCCGGGATCCTAAATTGTAAGGTGGAGCCTAACTAATATTACCTACCTACCTATATATTTTAAGATACACAATTTAGTTTTATATTAAGAGCGTTTATTCTGAAAGTGGGCAACGTCGCAAATAGATGTCAAATATTTCGTTGTATGATTAATTAGGCCATATTACCTACTGTATGGAAATAAGAAATGTGGCTAACTAGCGAACTAGTATGTTGATTATGAAATGCAATAATAAAATTCATATCGTAACACAGAATATTTAGTTTTAGATGTAAAAAAAAGGATTTGGAAACTTTCCAAATGCCTGTTTTCCACCTAAAACGGGTATAACAGCCAATTCAGTGTTTATAATTGCAATTCATTATTAATATCTATACAGTAATATTGCTAAATTATTCTAAACAGGTAATTTTTTGACAGCTATTTGCGACGTTGCCAACTTTCAGAATAAACGCTCTAAATTACCTTTTTTTCTGAGAAAAGTACAATATTTTTTGGTCATCGCTCTGTTTTTATTAGAACCAAATTATAAAACATAGTTTTATTATTTTTGGAAGTTTCTGCTTATTAAGTTTGAAAAGAGCTTTTTAAAGTTATTTTGAACAAAATTTTTATTGTATATTGTATTAAAAAAACCTTATATCTGCGATAATATTAATTATAATAGCAAATTCACTCTAGTCATCATCATCAGCATAGCTTTTTTTCGCAACTATATGGAGGTCGGTTTCCAGTCTTACCAAATGCAGCTGAATACAGTATTTTACATGCAGCGACTGCCTTTTTAACCTCCACAACCCAGTTACCGCAATACCCCTTGGTAAAACTGGATGTCAGACTTTCATGCTTTTGACTACCCGTAACGACTGTCAAAGATCTGCAAATGAAGGATCTCGGTATATAAAGATGGTCAACCATCCACGGACCAACCGCGGCAGGCGTAACTTAACCTAAAATAATTAGGTACAAGTAATTAGCGAAATATTCTTGCACGATACACTTCAACCCCATAGAGGCATACAGGCGTGAGGTTATGTATTACATGGCAAAAAAAAAGTAAACTATGCCATGGAATCATTAATTTTTCGCGGATCCTCAAAACATATTTTTTTGTTCACAGTTTTACCATCAGCAGAAAAATGCAAGCTCACCGACAATGCCTGTTTGACTCCGGCGTTCCAGAAAATGATGCCAATTTTCATGTCAGGAATATCGGAGAACAACGTCGAGGTCTTAGACCCTATGGCAATGGATGACCTGGCCTTCGACCTGGCTGGTCTTCAGTTCACCTTGACAGGAGGCACCATGAAGGGATTGAAGAACTCCGTTGTTGACAAAGTTGAGTAAGTACCTGCTTCGGATAAAAAATAAAATAAGATAACGTCTGATTTCGTGGTCATAAGCAAGATCTTCTTCCCTTCTGGGTAGAATATTGGATTACGGGTGCATTTTAGTGTTTCTAGATCCTCAAATAATAAGAAGTTTCACAATATATTATATCGGTCCTCAAACTTAATCCACTTCTCGCTCAATACTGACAGAAACACGGAAACAATAAGTATCAGATAGCTAATGCATTACCGATAGTTGCTCCGAGTCAACGCTAGCTGTTTATATGGACACGAGATACATTGAAACCCTTGCTGCACTTCCAAGAAGTGGTAAAATAAAAAATAAAAAAATTAAGTGTTATATCCAAGAGTCCAGTTTACCTTTACTCAAACACACGATTGGTTGATAAAACGATATGAAACAAAGTAAAAGAAACCGAATCTAAAGACCTTAGGCCTAGACAAGTGACAATCGCTTTCAAAGTATTTAGAATTTTTACAACGACTTTCAACAGAATTAACATAGGTAATGTTTTCGTTATTTTAAATCAATCGAGTCAATCCGATACTTTTTGGACTAATCCACCATCGTTATTACTGATAGATTGTCCTTGTGTTTAGGGCTTTTTAAACCTACTAGGTATATGATTCTCTTAACCTTTTATTTTTGCCACCAGTTGGGACACAAAGAAGAAGGTGATCTCTGCTAATTTCCACAACGACATCACAGTGAAGGGTCACTACACTGCTGGAGGACGCATTCTGATCCTGCCCATCACTGGTGATGGACAGATCAAACTGAAAATGAGTAAGTAAATTCTTTTGGGTCATTTGATGAAGTTTCCTTGTGTCAAGCTCAGAAAAACCCAAATTGTAACAACCTATATATATTTTTGTGTAAAAGGCTCTTGAAGAATGAACCTTTTCATGGACTTAGATAAAGTGACATACTATCAGCGATAACGATGATGGAAAAGTCAAAAATGTATTGGTTGACAAATGATACCGAAAAGCTTATTTCAATCCTGTTGAAAGTCATCTTCACTCTTCTCTTTTCATGATACTTTCTTCTTCCTTCATTCCTTGCATGCCGTTAATATATTTTAAGCTCATTAATAATATGTCATGAGTAAATTATACTGAAACTACTATAGAATTTATTTTTAGCAACTACCAGTAAACATCCTCTTTCTTTTCAGAAAACCTTCAAATCAAGATGTCCATTCACTACAATGTGATCAAGAATGCTGACGGCAAGGATATCATCAAGCCTAAGAAGTACAGCTTCGAATTCGATGTCAAGGATAATGTTCACTACGACCTGACTAACTTGTTCAACGGAAACAAGCAGCTCAGTAAGTGTCTTCAATATTTGTCTATTTCCATTTAGAAACATAATCTAATCTTATCTTACTAGCCTATATAGGCCCGCTGTAAGGTAAAAGCCTGATCACCGTTTTTCACACAATTCTGTTTTCTGCTAATGCGTGCCAGTCGTCTCGGTAGGAGTCAGCCTCGTCCCGCTATGTTCACCATGGTTTGCCGCGATGACGTCTAGCGTTTAATGAGACCCCTCGATGGTTCCTTGAGCCCAATTCTCATCAGACATACAGCAGACATGTCCACACCAGTCAAGAAATATAAATAACACAGACTGGTTGCGTCAAAGGCGACTAAGGCACCATAATTATTAGACTTATCATAATCACTTGCAAATAGTGTTCCTTCTGCTTGAATTCCCTCAATAATATTATTAGTAGCAGTCTTGAGGAAATCCATTATCTACGTATGGCATGTGGTTCATCCGCTAATAAAGAAGTATGATCAAAAATTTACTAACTTTGACAAATGTTATTCATTTTAATGTTAAAAACTCGTAAAACTGTTTTTTTTGGATTTCCAATGTCAGATTAGAGTTGTAAAATTATTATACATGTACAGCTTTGCTTCCCTGTAAGGTTTTTAATTTCTAACTACATACATGCGGTTCAAAAAGCCGGGCGATTATAAAAAAAAGTTGTAATACTTACCAACGACGTAGGTAAGTAGTCAACGCAAAAATAGAATGCTTCGAATATTTACATTTTATTTACATTTTGGCGTTTCTCGCAAGCACTGAAAATTGAGTTTCTCGATCAAATATCCACAAACTATTCCAATTAATGTTGACAATAGATGTCGCATTCATCTTTGTCGAACATGATAGATGGCGCCACATATTGTCTTTCGCCATAGCTGCATAAAATATAAAACAACCATATTTTCTCGCGGATTTTCAATTACGCGTGACGTGTAGTTATTTCATCAAAGTTAGAATGAAATCGTTAAATAAAATAAAATATTTTTCTAGCCACACTAGTGAACATTATTATAGATGCAAGAGTAGCCACTTTGTCTCTTTGGTACTACATTTTGACACCTAAACGGTAACTAAAGGACCAATTTCCTTTAAAGAAGACCTCTATGTACCTAAGATACACTGTAGAAGATGTAAATGTTACTGATTTTGAAATTTGGAAAAAGTTGGCTGCAACTTAAAATCTTTAAAAGGTTTTTAAAGCAATTCTGTACCTTTTATGAATACCGTGGTGGTGTATTGTAGTTTTGTAGCCTCTTTCGTTCCTAAAGTAAAACTGATAATATATTTGTTTTTTCTAGGTGAGGCCATGATAAAGTTCCTAAACGAGAACTGGAAGCAAGTTGCGACAGAATTCGGCAGCCCCTTGGTGGATTTGGTGGCGAAGAGAATATTCAAGAACGTTGGCAACTTCTTCAAAGTATTGCCTATTGAAGAGATCACCAGTGCTTAAATATTGCCTGTTTTATTGACTACGAATAAATAAATTTTGTTAGTTATTATTTTGTTTTTTTTTGGGTTTTTTTGTTACGACCTTCTGCGTCGGGGATTTTATTTTCGAATAGGGAATTTAATTTTAAGTAAAAAAATTATTGTATTCCAATGCACGTTCCGTAAACACTTTCTTCTTCCTTCTAATGACGTTCCGTTTTACATGATTTGTACATTTTGATCCTGATCTTGATCTTTTGCACAACATCATATAAAAATAATAATAATAATTAACGGACTTTACATGTAACTGTAAATAATAATTAATCCTTTGTCTTTCTCTGGTTTTATTTTTATCTATGGTTATTTGCCCGATCACATCGGTCATAGAGATGTCGAACGCAATTGAATCGATTTTCGATAATCAGACATACGATGAATCTGCTCGCTAGTCGATTTTTATTTATAGAATAGACAAATAAGTTTAACTGGATAAACATTTTACATATTGTGGCTATTTGGCTTTGTGTTCTGCAACCACAATATTGCCGTCAAACGCAAGAGTTTTGATTATAATCGATTAATAACATAATATTATGTCTGGTTTATTGTAGAATTCAATGACATGGCGTATATTTTATTGATTTAAGGGGTTCTAGAATCGATTTAATATTTATGATCGATTAAAAAAATGTTTTATTTTACTCGTAAAGATATGATTTTAGATCGATATCGCATCCCTAGCCGGCCTGGCTGACATTTTGAGTTTGACATTTGTAGTTGTACAGTGTTTATTGATTTAATTGATGCAACATTCATATTTTATTCTTAAATGCGCTAACGCTTCAAATACATCTGTGTTATACATGTATCATGATACTTGTTATTATTGTTTTAGAAAGCATGCTGTGCGGACCCTAAATAAATTGGGTTATGGGTAGGAGGATGATGGGATGTTGATAGTTATGGTTGAAGGTGCTCTCTCGACGAGGGTATTTTTCATTCGACTAGTCGCGCTTGTTTTATTATATCTTTTACTGATAATGGTACCTCTTTGGTTACGCGGTAGTGACGACTAAAATATAGTTTTAGGTTATCTTTCTATTTTATGCAATTACTTTGGAACCCGGATTTTGTTTACAAAAAGAACATTTGTAGGAGTTAATAATTATGTTATTATGTAGTCTATAAAAAACAAAGTTTTATTTTGATGCAACCTGGTACGGAATCCCATACATCAATCGGCATTGTCCTTTGTTATGTTGCGTTAAAAAGCCCTTAATTTAAATATTTCATAGTTAAAACCGCGGACGGTCGGTGACCATCCATTACATATCGAGAACCCTCCGTGCCTCGGAAAGCACGTTGAACCGTTGGTCGGCTGGCATTTGTAGATATTTGACAGTCGTTACGGACAGTCAGAAGCCCGAAAGTCTTACAACTAGTCCTACTAAGGGGTATCGTATTACCCAGTTACTGGGTTGTGGTGGTCAGATAGGCAGTCGCTCCATGTAAAATACTGGTATCCAGCTGCATCCGGTTAAATTGGAAGCCGACCACAATATAGTTGGGAAAAGGCTAGGTAGGTAGATTGATTTATCAATTAAACTTAGACACATCGAGAGTGTAGTGTGAGGCAAAAGCCAGTTTATTATAAATAGTTTCGAAGATAACTTCGAAACTATTTATAATAAACTGGCTTTTGCCCGCGGCTTCGCCCGCGTAAAAATATCCCACAATCACGGTCGGAAAATATCCCACACGAACGTGCTACCGGAATTCAGAGTATCATTTGTCCTATCCCGGGTCATGGCATTAGCCATGCCGTATGCCTTTCATCTAAATCTGTTCAGCCGTTACAACATGAAAAAGTTACAGGCAGATAATAAATCTGTTTTAGGGTTCCGTACCTAAAAATGAAAAATTGCATGGGATCTGGAGGCAAGAGTCTTCGCGCTCATTTGGGAGAGGTGCGATGAGGCGAAACGCCGGGGCGTAACTCCACGGGGGTAGTGCGGTCCATGGCCCTTTACGGGGCACCGGTGTGGGCGCGTTCCTTGAGGTGGAGGCCAGCCCGCCGGTTGAACGCGTCCCAGAGGGTCATGGCCATCCGGCTGGTCCGGGGATACCGCACGGTCTCCGGTGAGGTGGCGAACCTCCTTGCCAGATTGCCGCCATGGGATCTGGAGGCAAGAGTCTTCGCGCTCATTTGGGAGAGGCGCGATGAGGCAAAACGCCGGGGCGTAACCGCGTAACTCCGCTGCCTCAAGAAATCACGACACAGCGGACAGAACTACAGCGGGATCTCATGGCGTCATAGACAGTGCGATTGTCGCAACCCAGTGCTAGCCACGCCACAATTGCGGCGATAAGTGCCCTCTTTGAGGAGTGGCTAGAGAGGCGCCACGGCATCCTCACCTTCCACCTCACGTAGGTCCTCACGGTTCGGTAGGTTTCTGTTCCGAATAAGTCGGGAGTAAACGCCCGGTTGTCATCATTGTGTGGATCGCCTGGAGGACATGGTGGAGCATACGGTGGAGGTCTGCCTGGCTTGGGCGTAGCATCGCCGTGTCCTCGTGGAGGCGATCGGTGGCAGTGATCTCTCGTCCAACCCTGGTCCAGGCCATGGTACGGACCGAGAGGGAGGCCGTCACCTCTTTCTGCGAAACAGTAATGCTCGCAAAGGAGGAGGCGGAACGCGTGAGGAAGAGGGAAATTTCGCGCCCTCACGCCCCTAGCAAACGCAGGAGACGCCCTGGGCGTCGGGAATCACAGGCCGATTCCCGGCCACCGTAGGCGCGGACGGTGAGCAATGGGTATCCGATAAGGACTAGACCTGGGTCGACGGCGCGTTGTGTATCACGCGCGCCTCAAAGAGATGTCAGCACAATTGACGGGGTCCGCTAGATCGATGCCTGCCGGGGTTGCGGGAAAGTCCAAAGTACCGTGGCCCCTGGCAAGGAAAAGGCAAAAGGCAACTGAACGAACACGGGTGGGTTTTAGTCAGTAAGAGTCTGACACGCCCTCCCGCTCCACCCATAGCGGGAGAAATTATTTGATAAATTCCCACCTAAAAAAAAAACAATGCCGCGGGGAGCACCCCGCACTCTGCACCCGCTTTTACAATCATTTTATTAGATGAGTGTCGTAGGATATTTATATTACTAGATCGTGCTCGTATCATAGTTATATTCCTAGTAAACCTAGCGAACCGCTTAAATATAGCTATATTACGGTAGAGATACAGCTATATCCTTAGGGATATAACTACCTATATCACGGCTTCAACCATCTTACTACGACATACCCGTGCGTGCTAATATTTTGTAAGTCTTCAATATTTTATCTAATTAATTGTCATTATAGTTTGTATAGTAGGCGTTTTGCAACGCGTGCAAAATGTGATTGTATTCATATCTTCTGCATTTTCACAGTTTAATATAGGAACATATTTCAATGGATTAGTTTTTTATTTGCCTGCTCTGTTAGTTCGTTTTCTCTTAGCGTTCTTTCTAACATTTCTACTTTTTCTCGTCTGCTAAGGGTCATACCATGATGATAATCAACCCGGATTAAGAAACTTTTTAGTTGGATAAGGATTAATATGATATCATAATACGAATATCATCATCTTTCGATTCTACCCTTGTTTTGATTGGTTATACTTAACTATAATAGTTAGGACCATCGATCATCGTTGTGGATGGGTGGCCATCTTTACATACCGGGACTCCTCCGTGCCTCGGAAAGCACATAAGCTGTTGGCCCCGGTTGTCATTCGTGGATTTTTGACAGTCGTTACGGGTCGTCAGAAGCCCGAAAGTCTGACAACCAGTCTTATCAAGGGATATCGTATCACCCAGTTACTGGGTTGTGGAGGTCAGATATGCAGTCGCTCCATGTAAAATACTGGTATTCAGCTGCATCCGGTTAGACTGGAAGCTGACCCTAATATAGTTGGGAAAAAGGCTAGGCAGATTGATTGCTTTATAACGCAACATATCTAATTAACAGGTACCTACTAAGTTCCCAAGTTTTTTACTCTTTGATACCCACACTACATAAATGAAATTAGTGATTTTCTTTAAAAAACACAACTTTCGATTCTTATCTTTTACAAATAAAATTACATCAATTTAGGAAAGAAATAATTGTTTTACCACTTTTGTAAATGTACACCTACATCTACATCAAACAAAAAAAATAACAATATAATCCAATAAAATTTATTTGCTCGCAATCAATAAAACTGGCAATGTTTAAACACTGGTGATCTCTTCAATAGGCAACACTTCGAAGAAGTTGCCAACGTTCTTGAATATTCTCTTCGCCGCCGAATCCACCAAGGGGCTGCCGAATTCTGTCGCAACTTGCTTCCAGTTCTCGTTTAGGAACTTTATCATGGCCTCACCTAGAAAAATCATTAGTTTTATTTTAGGAAGGTAGAGGGTACAAAACTACAAACCACGGTATTCAAAAAAGGTACAGAATTGCTTTAAAAATTTTTTACAGTTTTCAAGATGCCGAAGAAAAATCACTTGTGCATCTTCTACAATGTATCTTAGGTGCCTACATAGACGTTTCCTTTTAACTAAATTGGTCCTTTAGTTACTGTTTAGGGGAGAAAATGTAGTACCGAAGAGATATGCTCTCTTGCCTCTATAACATTGTTCACCTATGTGGCTATAACAATATAACAATTCCATAGTAAACTTTGATGAAATAACTCCCAGAGGTCTTATTGTGTGCTTTGTTTAAGTGTAAGGAAAATGTAATTTATAAAATAAATAACTACATCACGCAGTAATTGAAAGTCCGCGAGTAAATTTATGGTTGTTTTGCATTTTATGCAGCTATGGCGAAAGGCAATATGTGGCACCATCTATAATGTTCGACAAAGATTAATGCGACATCTATTGTCAACATTCAGTGGAATAGTTGTTGATATTTGATCGAGAAACTCAATTTTCAGTGCTTGCGAGAAACGCAAAAATTTAAATAAAATGAAAATACTCGAAGCATAAAATTTTTGCGTTGGGAGATTAATTACGTCGTTGGTACCTACGTCGTTTTACGATATTTTTATAATCGCCCGGCTTTTTGAACCGCTTGTAAATTGAAATTAAAAACCTTACATGCTCCTAACCTATTATGTTCGACAAAGATTAATGCGACATCTAATGTCAACATTCATCGGAATAGTATATGATTATATAGATAGATAGATAGATACTGGAAGCATACATTTTATGCGTTGGGAGACTGCCCACCTACGTTGTTGGTACTTTTACATTTTTTTTAATCTCCCGTTTTTCGAACCGCGTGTAGTTGGAAATTAAAAACCTTTCCGGGAAACAAAGTTGTACAATTGTAAGTCTCCAATCACATGTTGGAAATCCAAAAAACCCGGTTTTACGAGTTTTTAACATGAAAATTAATAGGATTTGCCAGAGTTAGTTAATTTTAGACCATCCTGATTACTTTATTAGCGGATGAACCACATGCGGTAGATAATTGATTTCCCAAAGACTACTACAAATAATATTATGAATAGAATTCAACCAAAAGGGCCACTATTTGCAAGTGATTATGATTATGATATGTCTCATAAATTATGATATCTTAGTCGTCTTTGACGCCACCAGCTAATAGTGTGTTATTTATTTTTCTTAATTGGGCCGGACTCATCTGCCATATGTCAGATGAGAAATGGTCTCAAGGAACCACCGAGGGGTCCTATTAAACGCTAGACGTCATCGCGGCAGACCAATGTGAACATAACGTGACGAGGCTGACTCCTACCGAGACGACTGGCTCGCATTAGCAGAAAACAGAATTGTGTGAAAAATGGTGAGGGAGGCTTTTACCTTGCAGCGGGCCAATATAAACTAGTAAGATAAGATTAAATTATGTTTCTAAATGGAAAAAGACAAATACTGATGACACTTACTGAGCTGCTTGTTTCCGTTGAACAAGTTAGTCAGGTCGTAGTGAACGTTATCCTTGACATCGAATTCGAAGCTGTACTTCTTAGGCTTGATGATATCCTTGCCGTCAGCATTCTTGATCACATTGTAGTGAATGGACATTTTGATTTGAAGGTTTTCTGAAAAGAAAGAGGATTGCTTAAAATAAATTCTATAGTAGTTTTAGTATAATTTACTCATGACATGTTATTAATGTACTTAAAATATATTAACTGCATGGAAGAAATGAAGGAAGTAAGAAAGTATCATGAAAGGATAAGATGGCTTAGACAGGTGAAAATACCACAATGACTTTTAACAACATTGAGCAAAGCTTTTCGGTAGCATTTGTCAATCTAATACATTTTTGACTTTTCCATCATCGTTATCGCTGATAGTATGTCAATTTGTCTAAGACACTTCATCAAATGACCCAAAAGAATTTACTCACTCATTTTCAGTTTGATCTGTCCATCACCAGTGATGGGGAGGATCAGAATGCGTCCTGCAGCAGTGTAGTGACCCTTCACTACCATGTCGTTGTGGAAATTAACAGTGAAGACCTTCTTCTTTGTGTCCCAACTGGTGGCAAAAATAAAACATTAAGAGAATCATATACCTAGTAGGTTTAAACACCCTAAACACAAGGACATTCAATCAGAGGGCCTAAAGTCTTTAGATTCGATTTCTTTTACTTTGTTTCATATCGTTTTATGAACCAATCGTAGCTTTGGGTAAAGGTAAACTGGATTCTTGGGTGAAATACTGAAACAATTTTTTTTTAAATAACGCTTCTTGGAAGTGCAGCAAGGGTTTCGATGTATCTCGTGTCCACTATAAATAGCTAGCGTTGACTCGGAGCAACTGTCGGTAATGCATTAACTATGTGATACTTATTGTTTCCATGTTTCTCATTAATTGTGAGTATTGAGCGAGAAGTGGATTAAGTTTGAGGATCGAAATAATGTGAAACTTCTAATTATTTGAGGATCTAGAAACACTAAAATGCACCCGTAATCCGATTTTCTACAGAAGGGAAGAAGATCTTCCCTATCTGCTTGCTGATCATGTCATTATCTTATTTTATTTTTTATCCGAAGCTGCTACTCACTCAACTTTGTCAACAACGGAGTCCTTCAATCCCTTCATGGTGCCTCCTGTCAAGGTGAACTGAAGACCAGCCAGGTCGAAGGCCAGGTCCTTCATTTCCATAGGATCTAAGACCTCAACGTTGTTCTCCGATATTCCCGACATGAAAATTGGCATCATTTTCTGGAACGCCGGAGTCAAACAGGCATTGTCGGTGAGCTTGCATTTTTCTGCTGATGGTAAAACTGTGAACAAATAAAATATGTTTTGAGGATTCGCGAAAAATCAATGATTCCATGGCCTTGTTCACTTTTTTTGTCATATAATACATAACATCACGCCTGTATGCCTGTATGGAGTTGAGAGGTGTATCGTGCAACAATATTTCGCCAATTAAGTACTTGTACCAAACTATTTTAGGTCCCATGAATCGTGCCAGGGGGATACTTTTGCAAATAGGTACAGAATACATCCAAATCTAAATTCGGGCTTCAACCGAATCTTCCTGCTGAATTCTGGTCTTAGCGTTCAAGATTTATACAATGACTTGACTGTTTTATTATTCTAATGTTAATTTCGTTTTTGTATTAAAAATGGTGGATAACATTACAATTAACATAACATTACACCTGTATTCCTAGAAGGGCTGGGCAGAGGTGTACCTATATTACACCCAAATTTCGCCTGTTGTTTAAGTCCCCTTTAACAGGGGGCGAGCCTAAGGCCATCAACCAGGCAGAAATCCAGACACCAGCTGCCACTGATGGAGAAACCCAATAACACTGCCTGACCCGGAAATCGAACTCAGGACCTCATGTTCAGCAGTAGTGCTTGCGACCACTACAGACCGACGAGGCAGTCAACGTTTCTAAGTTTATCTTAGACATCGGTAAATGAAAACGTCGTAAATAAACCTGGACTTAAATCGCCAATCCGCCTTGAGCAAGCGTGGTGATCAATGCTCATGCCTTCTGCGTATGAGCAGCGGCCCATGCTCTGCCGTGGAACAATCATACGCTGGTATTATAAAGGGCCCATGTTTCGACAATATACCCGATTATCATAATTACGTGTATGCTCAGAGTGTCACGTACTCCAAAATTGCGAGAACGCTCTAATTGTACATAAATAACCCATCAAATTAATTAGTTAACTGTAAATAATCGCGAAATCCTAAATAATTGATATTGTGATTGCACTACTCACATTAACAAACTTAAGTATTTCGTTTTTGAAGTTTATGATGATAAGTTGAATTTATCCTTAATACCCAATCTTCGTTATTTCTATAATTTAATTTCCATAAGTATCTATCAGTGTGAAGGAGATTAACTTTTTCAGGGCTACAAAGTTTTATCTAGATAATTAACTATTGAGCAAATGCCCAACGTTTAATAATTTATTACAGGGCACTTTACATAGCTTAATAAATTAATAAACAAAACTCAAACTATTTACGAATATTATTCTTCCATGTTTTGTTATTTTGACCCGCATATATACAGATTATGAAATCTTAGTTAAACATGTAGGGTCAGCAAATGACAGGTAAATGATGGTAAACAAAAATATTTGCTTATTGTGCCCATTTGTGTTGTACAAATGGTTAGTTACGGCAAGAATCGATCCCACATCTCATTCTCTCATATCTCGACCTCATGCGTGTTCAATAGATATTTTTCTGTTGCGCTATTAAGCATGTATTTATTTATTTATTTTGACAATGTACAAGCTAAGCTGGTACAAGCTAACACTATTATTATGTACAAATATATAAAAAGGAAGAGCTGATTGGGAATCAAAAAGTTCGTCCGCATCGCTGTCAATGGGAAAAGTGCCCAAAAGGGGCATCATTGCCCTTGGATGGCAATGCTGATTCTGATTCAATGAAAACGAATAATGTTTTTATACTGGAGTGAATTAGTTATTATAGTTAGTATTATTGCAGTTAAAGTTAATTTTAATATAGTTTGTGTTAAAAATAACTTTGAAAAAGCTCTTTTCGAAATGAATAAACAGGAAATTAAATAAAAAATATATATATAATGTGGTTCTAATTTTAAGATAGCGATGAACCTAAAATACTGTAGATACCTAATTAATCTAAAACTAAATTGTTATTAAATCTAAAAAATATATATGTTAGGCTCCAGCCTAACATAGCCAGCCTTTTACGATTTATATTATTTATAGAATAGAATATTATTTATTTTTGCTATAGTTATAAGTAAAGAAGGCCAAAGTTAAAGAGTGTGTCTCAGAATACCTTTTGTATGTACAAAATTATAATAAGACTTTATTTTTAGAAAACATTTTCTTTGCCAAGGACTGCCTTTGATTATATAAAAAGTGCAAAACTTTAAGACTTACTGATTTAATGACTTAACTAGGCTCCTATATCTTCAACACTAATATCGGGATAGTTCCTCGACATTAGGTGCAAGAAGTGGTAGGTACTATGCAATTGACATAACCCTCCGTTTTCCCAGTGCGGAGGTTTAGGTAAAAGCCCACAGTGTTGAAGACCTAACCCATTGAACCATGAGAATTATCCAATATAAAAAAACAAAGGCTTCCACAACTCTACGGTTGAATCTTCACCTTCTAGTTTCCTTAAGTAATTAGGTAAATGGTACACCACAGAATTCCTCAAGTATTGCTTCTGCTTCTCACTGTAATCCAGGCAAAGGTTGTCTTTAAAAGATCGCCTTTAGCTAAAAGACCGCCGTTTGTGTTACCCTATGTAAAATGTCTAGGCACTTTTCTATTCTATTCTAGGAAATATTATAGAAAATGCAAATAATTTCAAAATATTCTTACCTGCCGCTTGAGCAAAACCGAACACCAGCACAGCCAAACATATTACTTTGAACACCATGATTGTTAACTCCGATTCAAACCCTACAACAGTTAACTGAGAACTATTCGTGAACTGGAAGTGAATGCGTTAATATACTAGTCGAAATCTCGTCACCGACCATAATTTGTATAATGTCCTTAAGTAAAATAATATTAGCAATCAAGTTTTACAATTATAAAAAAAATACCTATTTATTTAAAAAATTTACTTTGCAAAAAACCTTCACATGCAAAATTTGAACCAACGTTTAGAACAACTTATTCATATTCATATTTTTGCGACAGATGTGTGAGCGGACAAAAAATTTCATCATGGATTGTTTTTATTAAAAAAAACTAATTTGATGATGTTTTCGTGGTTCTACACCCTATTAAACCCCATGGGTGTCGTAACAGGTGACCAAGAGAATTTCAGGCAATGAGTTGTCCAAGTGCTTATTATTAAAAGCAAAAAATATTGCTAACACAGACAGTCACTGTGTGTTAAGTAATATAGTTATTTTTACCCGACTACGGCGCAGAAAAAAGTAGATGCACACACATACATACATAGGTACCGGTCAAAATCATAATTTTGACTGGTATGTATGTTTGTATGTTCATCTGTTGCATCATAGATAACTTCTTAACTTCTCATTATAATTTGACAAATGAGGAAGCGTCTTGGATCATCCGTCTGGTTATAGGCTGTGTGACGTCACATTCAATATGGCCTCTAGAGGACATAAAGTCATGAACGAATAAAAAAGTTGGGTATCAAATGAAAGGGCTTATTCAGCACATTTCAATATATATTTAGCAGGGGAACCGATCAATGATGAGCTAATGAGTTCTATGAAAAGTGGTGGATTCGAAAGTGTTAAACTAAGTGTAGTTCGTAAATGTTAGTGTACTCCCTCGGCGGAGAATTCGCCTGTAATGTAACAATCCAAGATCTGAATTATGAGATCTGTTTTATACTTTTGAGAGCCACTTATGTTCTCACAACAATATCACAAAGATATAACTCAAAACGTTGAACATGTAATTTAAAAAATACAAAATTAGGAAACGCGGGTTTTCTTAGATGGAGAGAGAAAGAGAGTAAGAGAGAAAAAGAGAGAGAGTAAGAGAGAGTAAGAGAGAGAGAGAGAAAGAGAGGGAATGAAAGAGAGAGTGAGTAAGAGATAAAGAAAAAGATAGTAAGAGCGAGAAATAGAGGGAATGAAAGAGAGAGTGAGTAAGAGATAAAGAAAAAGATAGTAAGAGCGAGAAAGAGAGGGAATGAAAGAGAGAGTGAGTAAGAGATAAAGAAAAAGAGAGTAAGAGAGAAAGAGAGGGAGAGTAGGAGAGAAAGAAAGAGAAAGAAACAGAGAGAAAGAGAGAGAGTAAGATAGAGAAAGATGTGATTTTCTCTTACTCTCTCTTTCTCTCTCTTTGTCTCTCTTACTCTCTCTTTCTCTCTCTTTCTCTTTTTTACTCACTTTCTTACTTACAGATAGAAAGAGAGAGTAAGAGAGAGTAAGCGAAAGTAAGCTAGAGTAAGAGAGGGATAGGATAGGGATAGATTGAAAAAGATATAGAGAACGAAAGGGAGCGAAATAGAGAGAGAAAGAGATGGAGGGTGGGGGAGAGAGAAAGGCAAGTATGGTGACAAGACCCCCTGAAAACACAACTTTACTTCGTTGGACAGTGTTTTAGAACACGATTGACCGTCCGCGGTGGTTAACTTTAGCGCAAACTTAACGCCGGTAACCCTCTCGGAGGGTTTATTTCCAATACGTACGGCGACATGGCGTATGAATTCTATGCATACAAACAGGACAAAATCATAAACCTCCTTTTTGCTTTGCCGTAGTCGGGTAAAAATCTATATTACTTAAACAGTGACTGTCTGTGTCAGCAATATTTTTTGTTTTTAATAATAAACACTTGGACAACTCATTGCCTGAAATTCTCTTGGTTACCTGTTACGACACCCATGGGGTTTAATAGTGTGTAGAACCACGAAAACATCATCAAATTAGTTTTTATTTAATAAAAACAATCCATGATGAAATTTTTTGTCCGCTCACACATCTGTCGCGAAAATATGAATATGAATAAATTCTTCTCAATGTGAGGTTTTTTTGCTAAGTATATTTTTTTTAATAAAAAGTTTTTTTATTTTATTGTAAAAGTGTTTGCTAATATTATTTTTCTTAAGGACACTATACAAATTATGGCCGGTGACGAGGTTTCGCCTAGTATATTAACGCATTCACTTTAAGTTCACGAATAGTTCTCAGTTAACTGTTGTAGGGTTTGTGTCGGAGTTAACAATAATGATGTTCAAAGTAACGTGTTTGGCTGTACTGGTGTTGGGGTTTGCTCAAGCGGCAGGTAAGAATATTTTCAAATTATTCGAATTTTCTATAATAATATTAATAAAAATGTTCTATAAAAAACGCAAAGAAAACTGGAAATGTAATGGGGGAGACCTTTTCCCAGCTATGGGATAACGTAGGTAAACGAAAAAACATGTATACGAGTACTAAAAAAGGTAACAATTCAGTCGTAGAATTCTGGAAGCCGTTGCTTTTATAATGGTTAATTCTCATGGTTCATCGGGATAGGTTTTCAACGTTTTTTCAATGGGCTAGGTCTTCAACACTGTGGGCGTTTACCTAACTCTCCGCACTGGGAAAACGGAGGGTTATGTCAATTTGCATAGTACCTACCACTTCTTGCACCTAATGTCGAGGAACTATCCCAATATTATTGTTGAAGATATAGGTGCCTAGTTAAGTCATTACCTTTTTTTTTTTTGAGGATGGGATATTATCAAATAACTTCTCCCGCTCTGGGTGGAGCGGGAGGGCGTGTCAGACTTTTACTGACTAAAACCCACCCGTGTTCCTTCCGTTGCCTGTGTGCCGAGGTCGCGATATCCCTTTCAGACAAACCCGCAACCCCGGCAGAGTTAAGTCATTACCTTAGTAAGTCTTAAAGTTTTGCAATTTTTTTATAATCAAAGGTAGTCCTTGGCAAAGAAAATGTTTTCTAAAAATAAAGTCTAATTATAATTTTGTACATCCAAGAGGTATTCTGAGACACACTTTTTAACTTTGGCCTTCTTTACTTACAACTATAGCAAAAATAAATAATATTCTATTCTATTCTAATTTTGCCGTCATCCTAAATTGTAAGGCTAGAGCCTAACATATATATATTTTTAGATACACAATTTAGTTTTAGATTAATTAGCCTTTCTTCTGAAAAAGGTATCTACAGTATTTTTGGTTCATCGCTCTCTTAAAATTAGAACTAAATTTTTTGTTTTTTTTTTGTTTTTAGAATTTCCTGCTTATTAATTTCGAAAAGAGCGTTTTATAAGTTATTTTTAACACAAACTATATTAAAATTTACTTTAACTGCGATAATATTAACTATAATAACTAATTCACTCCAGTATAAAAACATTATTCGTTTTCATTGAATCAGAATCAGCATTGCCATCCAAGGGCAATGATGCCCCTTTTGGGCACTTTTCCCATTGACAGCGATGCGGAACAACTTTTTGATTCCCAATCAACTCTTCCTTTTTTTTATATTTGTACATAACATTCGTGATAGCTTGTACCAGCTTAGCTTGTACATTGTCAAAATAAATAATTAAATAAATGCTTAATAGGTACCTGCTTAAACGCAGCATATTCGTTTTCAATAATAAAACCCCGCATTGTTTATTTTGTCAATCCAGAAAACTGAATAGCGCAACAGAAAAATATCTATTGAACACGCATGAGGTCGAGATATGAGAAAATGAGATGTGGGTTCGATTCTTGCCGTACCTACCCATCTGTACTACACAAATGGGCACAATAAGCAAATATTTTGGTTTACCATCGTTTACCTGTCATTTGCTGATCCTACATGTTTAACTAAGATTTCATACTCTGTATTTATGCGGGTCAAAATAACAGAACCTCCATGTTCTGTTATTTTGACCCGGTTCTGTTATTTGAAGTCACCGGTCAAGAAGAATCTTCGTAAATAGTTTGAGTTTTGTTTATTAATTTATTAAGCTATGTTAATAAATATTTTGTGCCCTGTAATAAATTATTAAACGTTGGGCATTTGCTCAATAATTAATTATCTAGATAAAACTTTGTAGCCCTGAAGAAGTTAATCTCCTTCACACTGATAGATACTTATGGAAATTAAATTATAGAAATAACGATATAAAGGATAAATTAAACCTATCATCATAAACTTGCAAAAAAACGAAATACCTAAGTATTTTAATGTGAGTAGTGCAATCACAATATCAATTATTTAGGATTTCGCGATTATTTATAGTTAACTAATTAATTTGATGGGCCATTTATGTACAATTAGAGCGTTCTCGCAATTTTGGCGTACGTGACATTCTGAGGATACACGTAAGTATGATAATCGGGTATATTGTCGAAACATGGGCCCTTTATAATACCAGCGTATGATTGTCCCACGGCAGAGCATGGGCCGCTGCTCATACGCAGAAGGCATGAGTATTGATCACCACGCTTGCTCAAGACGGATTGGTTGTTTAAGTCCAGGTTTCTTTACGATGTTTTCATTTACCGAAGACCAAGATAAACTTAGAAACGTTGACTGCCTCGTTGGTCTATAGAGGTCGCAAGCGCTACTGCTGAGCATGAGGTCCTGAGTTCGATTCCCGGGTCAGACAAAGTGTTATTGGGTTTTTCCATCTGAAATTTTTCAGTGGCAGCTGGAGTCTGGATTTCTGCCCGGTTGATGGCCTTAGGCTCGCCCTCTATTACATGGGACTTAAACAACTGGCGAAATTTGGGTGAACTATAGGTACACCTTTGCCTAACCCTTCTGGGAATACAGGCGTGATGTTATGTTAATTGTAATGTTATCCACCATTTTTAATACAAAAACGAAATTAATATTAGAATAATAAAACAGTCAAGTCATTGTATAAATCTTGAACGCTTAGACCAGAATTCAGCAGGAAGATTCGGTTGAAGCCCGTATTTAGATTTGGATGTATTCTGTACCTATTTGCAAAAGTATCCCCCTCGTACAATTCATGGGACCTAAAATAGTTAGGTTCAAGTAATTGGCGAAATATTGTTGCACGATACACCTCTCAACTCCATACAGGCATACAGGCGTGATGTTATGTATTATATGACAAAAAAAGTGAACAAGGCCATGGAATCATTGATTTTTCGCGGATCCTAAAAACATATTTTATTTGTTCACAGTTTTACCTTCAGCAGAAAAATGCAAGCTCACCGACAATGCCTGTTTGACTCCGGCGTTCCAGAAAATGATGCCAATTTTCATGTCGGGAATATCGGAGAACAACGTCGAGGTCTTAGATCCTATGGAAATGAAGGACCTGGCCTTCGACCTGGCTGGTCTTCAGTTCACCTTGACAGGAGGCACCATGAAGGGATTGAAGGACTCCGTTGTTGACAAAGTTGAGTGAGTAGCAGCTTCGGATAAAAAATAAAATAAGATAATGACATGATCAGCAAGCAGATAGGGAAGATCTTCTTCCCTTCTGTAGAAAATCGGATTACGGGTGCATTTTAGTGTTTCTAGATCCTCAAATAATTAGAAGTTTCACATTATTTCGATATTCAAACTTAATCCACTTCTGAGCTAGAAGTGGATAGAATGATAAACATGGAAACAATAAGTATCACATATAGCTAATGCATTACCGATCGTTACTCCGAGTCAACGCTTGCTGTTCATAGTGGACACGAGATACATAAAAACCCTTGCTGCACTTCCAAAAACCTGCACACCCAAGACTCCAGTTTACCTTTCCTCAACGCTACGATTGGTTCATAAAACGATATGAAACAAAGTTAAAGAAGCCGAAACTAAAGACCTTAGGCCTAGACAAGTGACAATCGCTTTCAAAGCATTTAGAATTTTTACAACGACTTTCAACAGTGTTTTCGTTAGTTTTTGGACTAATCCACCATCGTTATTACTGATAAAATGTGTGTTTAGGGCGTTTAAACCTACTAGGTATATGATTCTCTTAATGTTTTATTTTTGCCACCAGTTGGGACACAAAGAAGAAGGTCTTCACTGTTAATTTCCACAACGACATGGTAGTGAAGGGTCACTACACTGCTGCAGGACGCATTCTGATCCTCCCCATCACTGGTGATGGACAGATCAAACTGAAAATGAGTGAGTAAATTCTTTTGGGTCATTTGATGTAGTGTCTTAGACAAATTGACATACTATCAGCGATAACGATGATGGAAAAGTCAAAAATGTATTAGATTGACAAATGCTACCGAAAAGCTTTTTTCAATCTTGTTGAAAGTCATTGTGGAATTTTCACCTGTCTAAGCCATCTTATCTTTTCATGATACTTTCTGACTTCCTTCATTAATGCAGTTAATATATTTTAAGTTCATTAGTAACATGTCATGAGTAAATTATAGTAAAACTACTATAGAATTTATTTTAAGCAACTTCCAATAAACACCCTCTTTCTTTTAAGAAAACCTTCAAATCAAGATGTCCATTCACTACAATGTGATCAAGAATGCTGACGGCAAGGATATCATCAAGCCTAAGAAGTACAGCTTCGAATTCGATGTCAAGGATAACGTTCACTACGACCTGACTAACTTGTTCAACGGAAACAAGCAGCTCAGTAAGTGTCTTCAATATTTGTCTATTCCCATTTAGAAACATAATTTAATCATATCTTACTAGCCTATATTGGCCCACTGAATGTTGAATTCCCTTAATAATGTTATTTGTAACAGTCTTGAGGAAATCCGTTATCTACCTATGGGATGTGGTTCATCCGCTAATAAAGTAATAAGGATGATCAAAAATTAACTAACTCTGAGAAATCTTATTAATTTTTATGTTAAAAACTCGCAAATCTGTTTTTTTTGGATTTCCATGTGTGATTGGAGACGTCAAATTATTATACATACAGTACAGTAATTGTACAGTAGCTATCTAATTACGCAACACATTTTCGTTGACAATTCCGACTAATCTGTTTCAATTTGACAGGTCAACAACATTCATTGTGTTATTTACGTTGTTGAGCAGATTTTTTTTTCGAACGTACGAAGCAATGGATTAGCAATCTGTTTCAAAACGATTCAGATTCTGATTGATCGTGTATTACGTAATTAGGGTTCTGTACAGCTTTGCTTCCCAGGAAGGTTTTTAATTTCCAACTATACGCGGTTCGAAAAGGCGGGACATAAAAAAAAATGTAAACGTACCAATAACGTACTCTCCCAACGCAAAAAATTAATGCTTCGAGTATTTTAATTTTACTTCCATGTTATGTTTCTTGCAAGCACTGAAAATTGATTTTCCTGATCAAATAAATCAACAACTATTCCAATGAATGTTGACAATAGATGTCGCATTAATCTTTGTCGAACATTATAGATGGTGCCACATATTGCCTTTCGCCATAGCTGCATAAAATGCAAAACAACTATATTTTGTCACCGATTTTCAATTACGGCATGACGTAGTTATTTCATCAAAGTTTACTATGGAATTGTTAAATAAATTAAAATATTGTTATAGCCACTTTGGTGGACAATGTTATAGAGGCAAGAGTAGTCACATTGTCTTTACATGTCTCTTTGGTAGCACATTTTCTCCCCTAAACAGTAACTAAAGGATCAATTTACTTAAAAGGAAACCTCTATGTACCTGAGATACATTGTAAAGATGTATTGTAAGATGTGTGATGTGTTACAATTTTTTTTTTTTTTTTGAAAAAAATCGGCGGGAAATTGAAAACTGTAAAAGGTTTTTTAAAGCAATTTTAGACCTTATATGAATACCGTGGTTTGTAGTTTTGTACCCATTACCTTCTTTAAATAAAACTAATGTTTTTTTTTTCTAGGTGATGCCATGATAAAGTTCCTAAACGAGAACTGGAAGCAAGTTGCGACAGAATTCGGCAGCCCCTTGGTGGATTCGGCGGCGAAGAGAATATTCAAGAACGTTGGCAACTTCTTCGAAGTGTTGCCTATTGAAGAGATCACCAGTGCTTAAACATTACCAGTTTTATTGATTGCGAGCAAATAAATTTTGTTGGATTATATGTTGTTACTTTTTTTGTGTTTGATGTAGATAGAAAGAAATAATTGTTTTACCACTTTTATAAATGTACACCTGTACATTTACAAAAGTGGTAAAACAATTATTTCTTTCCTAAATTGATGTGATTTTATTTGTTAAAGATAAGAATCGAAAGTTGTGTTTTTTAAAGAAAATCACTAATTACAAAGCACATAGCAATTATGTAGCAAACTACATGTGTCTACAGGTATCAATAGAGTAAAAAACTTGGGAACTAATTAGGTAACTGTAAATTAGGTATGTTGCGTAAAAAAAAACTTAATTAAAATATTTCATAGGCAAAACCGCGAGCGGTTCTTGGAAGGTGACCATCTATTTCATATCAAGAACTTTCCATGCCTCGAAAGGCACGTTCAGCCGTTGGTCCCGGCTGCCATTTGTAAAGAAAGAAAAATGCGTTTATTGGCATTACAAAAGAATACACCTTAAAACTATAAAAACAGAAAACAAATAGATCTGACAGATAAGACAGATTAGATCGGATAGATTTGTAGATCTTTGACAGTCGTTGCGAATACTTAGAAGCCCGAAAGTCTGACAACCAGTCCTACTAAGGGGTATCGTATTACCCAGTAACTGGTTTGTGAAGGCCAGATAGGCAGTCGCTCCATGTAAAATACTGGTATTCAGCTGCAACCGGTTAGACTGGAAGCCGACCCCAATATAGTTAAGAAAAGACTGGCAGCTGATGATATCTCTAAACTCATTCAGTAAACAAACAGCAAAAAGCCGAACTACAAATAGTTTAACACTGTCAACAGTGAGATAATACAAAAAACTTAATAGTAAATTACCGGTTGCTTGCCTTGTTGTGATAATCCTAATAAACTTTACAATTCCTTTTTAGCCATGTATTGTAGAGAATTAAACTCAATATTTATACCAAAGCAGGTATCAGTCAATGGTTCTGCAACTTTGAGTGAATGGGCAACTAAAGGTATATTTAAGAGTAGCATCAAACTCTTTGCACTGTACGAAGAAATAAATTATAGTAAAAGTAAAGAATTTTATCAATATATTAATTGCTAAGTGCAGCCTTAATATTAACAATACAGTTATGAAAAAAGTTTTATATGTTGCCACAGTTTTTGAAAATTACTTTGCTGATATTCCAGTCTCAACCACTAAGTCTTTAAATTCTTTACCCCCTGTTGCCGAGTCCCTATCGACAGAAAATGTTGATAATTGTAACCAAGAATTTAATTTCGACTGTGTTAGTGCTCCAGATAATATTAAATTTTTCAATACACCCAATGTTTAAAAAACTGCTGATCTATGGGGAAGTTCCGTAGAGGGTGCAAAATGCAAAATGTCACATGATGCCCCAGGTATTTTTTGTGATTTATCTGAAGCTTTCGGTTGTGTTTCTCGTGATACATTTGACAGTGTTTTATAACACGGTTGACCGTCCGCGGTGGTTAACTTTAGCGCAAACTTAATGCCGGTAACCCTCCCGGAGGGTTCACTTCCAATATGTATGGCGACATGGCCTATGAGTTCTATGAAAAGTGGGTGGAGTCGAAAGTGTTAAAGACGCTCCCTCAGCGGAGCATCCGCCTGGAATGTAACAATCCAAGCTCTGTATATGAGATCTGTTTTATACTTTTGAGAGCCACTTATGTTCTCATTACAATATCACAAAGATACAACTCAAAACGTTGTACGAACCACTTGTTACAAAAACATAATATAAATAAATTCTAGGACTTTTATAAAATTAAAATTATTTTATCTCACATAGGTTACTGTGAGATAAAATAATTATGAAGTTAAAAAACTTTGTACCGAAGTTACTCTTAGCCGTAACACATTTGTTCGAAGTATTATGTTTCCGAACATTCATTAAACAAGCAAGCATGCAAACAAGCATGCTAACTTCAAGCATGCAGCGTGCTAGCAGGCATCCTTGTTTGCATGCTTGAACAAATGTTTTACGGCCAAATGAAACTTCGGAGTAACGAAACAAATCGAATTGATAATAGGTCAATTAATACAGTGGCAGACGTGACTTCGATGAAGTAAAAAAAACGAAACGATAATAGTTGAAAAGTTTTAGGTGAAATGAAATTCGGTCAAATATTTTTCGAACTTATGATAGGTAACCATTTAGCAGGTGTTTTATAGTTAGGTACATCATGTTTGTCTGTTTAGTGTAGGGGCTCGTGGCTAAATAATAATAGCCGCACGGGTCGATCGAATGTTAAGCTACGCTTGCCACGGTCGAATCGTAGATGGGTGACCATCTATTACATATCGACACACCTTCGTGCCTGGGAAATCCCGTTAAAAGCCGTTAATCCCGGCTGTCGTTCGTTGATCTTTGAAATCTTTGACAGCTCAGAAGTCGGACAACCAGTCTTACCAAGGGGTATCGTGTTACCCAGAAACTGGGTTGTGGAGCTCAGATAGGCAGTCGCTCCATGTAAAATACTGGTATTCAGCTGCATTCGGTTAGACTGGAAGCCGACCCCAAAATATTTAGGAAAAGGCTGGGCAGATTGATGTTTGTCTGTATAGCTGCGTACAGCCGGAGGATCGGAAGAAAACCGAAATCTTAAAAAAACTTTTAATTAATAAAGTTAACTACAATTAAATTATCCTACGAGGATTCATTCCAACTCGAAGTGGGAATTATGAATGAACCTCCAGTTAACTATCCTACGAGGATTCGTTCTTACTCGAAGTAGGAATATAGAATGGAACTTCTCACAAAAATCATCATTATATAACTAGTTTGCACTATCGATCGATCGATTGACGTTAACGCTGCATTGGCGATCTGATGTTGTTAAGGTCTATTATTTATTGGCATTGGTGTAATTTGCAACTTCGGCGACTGTCTGTAGCAGTGTCACGTAATTCCTACGTCGGTGACTAACTATAGTGGCACTTACGTAACTGTTGTTTCCAACGTTTTGTTTCAGTGAATTATTTGATTCAACCTCCTGAAACATTCTTTGTTTATTCAAATTATGAGCATCGTGATTTCATTAGAAAGTTTCATGTACATGACACCGGAGCCGCACCGGCATCGAACCGCAAGATGAAGAAAATTCATAATATCTCAAAATCAGTGTAAAATTCAAAATAATTCTGTTAATAGCTGTGGCGCATGGGCGATATTCATTCGTATACACAAACAGACGGTCCGGCGACGGTGCGACTCCGGCGTCATGTACAGGAAGCCTTAAGAAACAGTATCATCATGAGGATAACTTGAATTTACTCTCAACCCCTAACTCCACCATGTACAGCGACATGACTTTTGAAGTCCCATAACTCTAAGGTATAAGTAAGCTAATACAAGGAAGAAGACAAATCAGAAGACAGTCGTCGAAGACTAGGAAGTTTGGCAATAAATCCTTCTGCACATGTAGCCTCCCTGGTACATCATAAACGGCATATTATGTAAGAGTCTATTAACTGCCAGCTCCCAAATTACCATGTGGTTTTTGTTTTTTACATTCTTCCTTGACATAATCATCCTAATATTTTACACTTTATACCTACAAAAATTAATTTCAACACTTTATTAGTGGCTTTTGTTCACATGATAATTATTCAGGTTTATTACAGACAAATCAGAAGACAATCGTCGAAGACTAGGAAGTTTGGCAATAATTCCTTCCTAATAGCAATCATGTCATTTCGTTTAAAATAGGTTTTTATTTTTATTATTTTATTTATAATTTTGATGGATTCTTTTCTATTTTGTGAATGTGAGAACGCTGTAGGCTTAGTAGACTGTGGATCCAGTTCTATTTTGTTAAGTACCTGGTATTTGATGAAAGACCTACACTGTCCTCCCATGCCTATTAATACTGTCATTTGAAAATATTGTAAAGGCCAATTATTTTTAAAAGAGTAACCGTGGAGTTTCTTGCCAGGTATTCTCCATTAGAAACGACCAATTGGAACCGTGCACCTAGCTTCTGACGTTTCATAAGTGCTCATGTAGGTTTATGTGAGATAAAATAATTTGAATTTTAAAAAGTCCTAGAACACTAGACTTGTTCCAAAAACAAAATATAAATAGTTTCGTAGATAACATAACATTAAACTCTCAATGTGTATATCAGTTTCATTGATAAGCACGAGTAAATCATTTTCATTCGAACCTTTAGAGGTATGAAGAACAGGGTGTAAAGTTCACTCATCCTATATAGAAAATGGAGGATCGTCCGACCGGACGGGTGTCGTGTCTGGCGGGCAACTGCCCAACGTTTGATGTCAGATAGTCTAACTCTCTTTCTATCTGTCTTTCTGTTTGACTCGGCAACAGTGGGTGAAGAATTTAAAGATTTTGTAGTTGAGACTGGAATATCAGCAGCAAGTTCTAAATCCTTTTTCATAACTGTATTGTTAATATTAAGGCTGTAGTCACTTAGCAATTAATATATTGATAAAATTCTTTACTTTTACTAGAATTTATTTCTTCGTACAGTGCAAATAGTTTGATGCTACTCTTATATACCTTTAGTTGCCCATTCACTGAAAGTTGCAGTACCATTAACTGAGATCTGCTTTGGTATAAATATTGAGTTTAATTTTCTGTACAATACATCATCAGTATTAAACAATTTGTACTTCGGCTTTTTGCTGTTTGTTTACTGAATGAGTTTAGAGATATCATCAGCTGCCAGTCTTTTCTTAACTATATTGGGGTCGGCTTCCAGTCTACCCGGTTCCAGCTGAATACCAGTATTTTACATGGAGCGACTGCCTATCTGGCTTTCACAAACCAGTTACTGGGTAATATGATAGCCCTTAGTAGGACTGGTTGTCAGACTTTCGGGCTTCTGACTATTCGCAACGACTGTCAAAGATCCACAAATCTATCCTATCTGTCAAATCTATTTGTTTTCTGTTTTTATAGTTTTAAGGTGTATTTTTTTGTAATGCCAATAAACGCATTTTTCTTTCTTTACGAGATTTCTTTCTCGATTCTTATCTTTCACAAATAAAATCACATCAATTTAGGAAAGAAATAATTGTTTGAACACTTTTGTAAATGTACACCTACATCTACACATTAAAAAAAAAACATAATCCAACAAAATTTATTTGGTCGCAATCAATAAAACAGGCAATGTTTAAGCACTGGTGATCTCTTCAATAGGCAACACTTCGAAGAAGTTGCCAACGTTCTTGAATATTCTCTTCGCCGCCGAATCCACCAAGGGGCTGCCGAATTCTGTTGCAACTTGCTTCCAGTTCTCGTTTAGGAACTTTATCATGGCCTCACCTAGAAAAATAATTATTAGTTTTATTTAAGGAAGGTAAAGGGTACAAAACTACAAAACACGGTATTCATAAAAGGTACAGAATTGCTTTAAAAAACCTTTTACAGTTTTCAAGTTGCCGCCAATTTTTTTCAAAATCTAAAATTAATTAAATTAGTAACATGTGAAGACAATGTGACTACTCTTGCCTCTATAACATTGTTCACCAATGTGGCTATAACAATATTTTAATTTATTTAACAATTCCATAGTAAACTTCGATGAAATAACTACGTCATGCCGTAATTGAAAATCGGTGAGAAAATATGGTTGTTTTGTATTTTATGCAGCTATGGCGAAAGGCAATATGTGGCACCATGTATAATGTTCGACAAAGATTAATGCGACATCTATTGTCAACATTCATTGGAATAGTTGTTGATATTTGATCGAGAAACTCAATTTTCAGTGCAAGCAAGAAACATAACATGTAAGTAAAATTAAAATACTCGAAGCTTTAATTTTTTGCGTTGGGAGTGTGCCCCACCTACGTTGTTGGTACGTTTACATTTTTTTTTATGTCCCGGCTTTTCGAACCGCGTGTAGTTGGAAATTTAAAACCTTCCCGGGAAGCAAAGCTGTACAACTGTACTGTATGTATAATAATTTGACGTCTCCAATCACACATGGAAATCCAAAAAAAACAGTTTTGCGAGTTTTTAACATAAAAATTAATAAGATTTCTCAGAGTTAGTTAATTTTTGATCATCCTTATTACTTTATTAGCGGATGAACCACATCCCATAGGTAGATAATGGATTTCCTCAAGACTGTTACAAATAACATTATTAAAAGAATTCAACATTCAGTGGGCCAATATAGGCTAGTAAGATATGATTAAATTATGTTTCTAAATGGAAAAAGACAAATATTGAAGACACTTACTGAGCTGCTTGTTTCCGTTGAACAAGTTAGTCAGGTCGTAGTGAACGTTATCCTTGACATCGAATTCGAAGCTGTACTTCTTAGGCTTGATGATATCCTTGCCGTCAGCATTCTTGATCACATTGTAGTGAATGGACATCTTGATTTGAAGGTTTCCTTAAAAGAAAGAGGGTGTTTATTGGAAGTTGCTTAAAATAAATTCTATAGTAGTTTTACTATAATTTACTCATGACTTGTTATTCATGAACTTAAAATTGGAAAAAAACAGAATGAAGGAAGTAAGAAAGAATCATGAAAAGATAAGATGGCTTAGACAGGTGAAAATTCCACAATGACTTTCAACAAGATTGAAGCTTTTCGGTAGCATTTGTCAATCTAATACATTTTTGACTTTTCCATCATCGTTATCACTGATGGTATGTCTATTTGACCCAAAAGAATTTACTCACTCATTTTCAGTTTGATCTGTCCATCACCAGTGATGGGGAGGATCAGAATGCGTCCTGCAGCAGTGTAGTGACCCTTCACTACCATGTCGTTGTGGAAATTAACAGTGAAGACCTTCTTCTTTGTGTCCCAACTGGTGGCAAAAATAAAACATTAAGAGAATCATATACCTAGTAGGTTTAAACACCCTAAACACAAGGACATACAATCAGCAATAACGATGGTGGATTAGTCCAAAAAATACCGGATTGACTCGATTGACCTAAACTAACGAAAACATGTCAATCCTGTTGAAAGTCGTTGTAAAAATTCTAAATGTTTTGAAAGCGATTGTCACTTGTCTAGGCCTAAGGTCTTTAGATTCGGCTTCTTTTACTTTGTTTCATATCGTTTTATGAACCAATCGTAGCTTTGAGTAAAGGTAAACTGGACTCTTGGGTGTAAAACTTAAACAAAAATTTAAAAAATAACGTTTCTTGGAAGTGCAGCAGGGGTTTCGATGTATCCCGTGTCCACAATAAACAGCTAGCGTTGACTCGGAACAACTATTGGTAATGCATTAGCTATCTGATACTTATTGTTTCCATGTTTCTCATTAATTGTGAGTATTGAGCGAGAACTGGATTAAGTTTGAGGATCGAAATATTGTGAAACTTCTTATTATTTGAGGATCTAGAAACACTAAAATGCACCCGTAATCCGATTTTCTACAGAAGGGAAGAAGATCTTCCCTATCTGCTTGCTGATCATGTCATTATCTTATTTTATTTTTTATCCGAAGCTGCTACTCACTCAACTTTGTCAACAACGGATTTGCTCAATCCCTTCATGGTGCCTCCTGTCAAGGTGAACTGAAGACCAGCCAGGTCGAAGGCCAGGTCCTCCATTTCCAGAGGATCTAAGACCTCAACGTTGTTCTCCGATATTCCCGACATGAAAATCGGCATCATTTTCTGGAACGCCGGAGTCAAACAGGCATTGTCAGTGAGCTTGCATTTTTCTACTGATGGTAAAACTGTGAACAAATAAAATATGTTTTTAGGATCCGCGAAAAATCAATGATTCCATGGCCTTGTTTACTTTTTTTTACCATGTAATACATAACATCACGCCTGTATGCCTCTATGGTCGAGGTGTATCGTGCAACAATATTCCGCCAATTACTTGTACCTAATTATTTTAGGTCCCATGAATTATACCAGAGGCGAACCTTTTGCAAATTAGTACAGAATAACTACCAATCTAACTTTAGGTCAACTGTATCTTCCTACCGTATTCACGTCTAAACAAATAAACGGAATGATCGACACAACGAACAAGAACTGAATCTTTTCTAAATGAAAAACCTCGCCTCGTTATTGGATATGCATTATTTTAGTTCTGGGGCTCCTGCCTAAGCTAAACGGGTGCACGGGTCGATCGATCAGAAGCTACGCTTGCCACGGTCGGTTCGTGGATGTATGACCATCCTTACATACCGAGACCCTTCCGACCCTACCGAGACCCTTCCGTGCCTCGGAAAGCAAGTTAAGCCGTTGGTCCCGGCTGTCATTTGTAGATCTTTGACAGTCGTTACGGGTAGTCAAAAGCACGAAAGTCTGACAACCAGTTTTACCAAGGGTTATCGCGTTACCCGGTAACTGGGTTATGGAGGTCAGATAGGCAATCGCTCTGTGCAAAGTACTGGTATTCAGCTGCATCTGGTAAGACGTAAAACATATTTGGGGAAAAAGGCCAATATCTTTAATACTAATGTCGGGATAGCTCCTCGTCATTAGGTGCAAGAAGTGATAGTTACTATGCAATTGATATAACCCTCCGATTTAGGAAAAACCTCAAGTGTGGCTCGTTAAAAAAACGTTGAAGACCAATCCCAATGAACCATGAGAATTACCCATTATAAGAGCAACGGCTTCCAGAATTCTACGATCGAATCGTTACCTTTTTAGTATACAAACCTATATTAAGTATCAAGACCTATGTTTTTTCGTTTACCTATGTTATCCCACTGCTGGGAAAAGGTCTCCCCAAGTACTTTTCCAGTTTTCTTTGTGTTTTTATAAATATTTTTTATTCATATTATTATAGAAAATTCAAATAATTTCAAAATATTCTTACCTGCCGCTTGAGCAAAACCGAACACCAGCACAGCCAAACATATTACTTTGAACACCATGATTGTTAACTCCGATACAAACCCTACAACAGATAACTGAGAACTATTCGTGAAATTGAAGTGAATGCGTTAATATACTAAACGAAACCTCGTCACCGACCATAATTTCCATATGTTAAATACATTTGCAATCATCTTTAACAATTATAAAAAAAAACCTATTATTTATTATTAAAAATATACTTAGCAAAAAAAACTCACTTGCAGTTTGAATCAACGTTCAGAAGAACTTTTCCATATCTTCGCGACAGATGTGTGACAAAAAATGCACTCTTATATTGATTTTGATTTAAAAAAAAAATCATTTGGTGGTGTTTTCGTGGTTCTTCACCCTATTAAACCCTATGGGTGTCGTAACAGGTGACCAAGGGAATTTCAGGAAATGAGCTGTCCAGGTGCTTATTTTTAAAAACAAAAAATATTGCTAGCACAGACTGTCACTGTTCAAGTAAAGTACCTCAAAAGGAAAAAACGAAACCGTTATAGGATCAATTCGTTGTCCGTCTGACCGACTATTTATGTATTGCCAAGTTGTACAAAAATAAATTAACTTATTTTTTTTATTTACTGTTATTTATCAGCATAGACAGATTCCCAATCGGTACAATTGAGTTTTTAATGATATCAGGAATAAACAATGTATTCAAATTCTAAATTTAAAAGTCATTTACTCAAACTAGGCTGAGAATCAGCACTTTTCGAACGTCAAAATTACATAAGACAGCCCCCCAAAAGGCCCACCCTTCACCACTTCATACATATTAATTTAGCCTGCTGCACTTTATAATACGACGGATAATTATCAGATGCACCCTCGCGGATTGTAGATTCTCGCAATGTAATATATTGCCGCTTCGACAGTTTAAGTGATAGCAACAATCCAAGCGCTTTCTCCGGAGTAAAAGTACATATCTTGAGCTTTTGAGTTTTAATTAGTTGCGAAAATGTTGCTACCTCTTAGAATTTTTCATTCAATAATGAATGACTTCACTAAAATTTTGTTCGCCATCTTTCTACAGTAAGCAAGTTAAGCTTATTGTAGCGTAAGCTAGTACTTCACTGTCTTGTTGATTCTCTTCTTGAATCCTCCATTTTTTCTGTTTAGTACACAATTCTACAAATGCTTTACGAGGAATTAAACGCTTAGTTAGTGTTCCAACAGATACAGATTGGCTGGTTGAAGGTGCTTGATACTCTGTAATGGGATCCTCTGCAGCTTGTTACGGTTCAACTCAAGATGGCCAATCCACTATAGGCGCCAACCAGTCTCCGTATTGTTTCTTAAACGTTTAAGAGTTTTCTGTGGCATTCTTCCATCTTCTTATGACAGCTTGGCTGAATCTTCGACAAAATTCCTTTAAAGTATCGCTGTCTTTTTCCGAAAACCTTAAATTGAACTGTGACACAACAGTTGGCAGCAATGCAAGGTACTTAACAAGCTTACCAGACTACTTTAAAACATCATACAAGTCATGATTATGAACTAAATTCACTTGTTCCATTTTAGAAAAATAGGTCTTTAAAATATATCACTCTTTGAAAAAACAAAGTGGATTGAAAATAGTAATTGAAACAATGTAGGATGTAGGGAGTTAGTCAATGAGATCTAATTATCTCAGTAATAGGACATTAGATCTCATTATGATAGATAATGGTCAATGGATCATAAGATCTCATTATTTAACCATACAAAAAAATATGAATTAATTTCCATAAAATTTGTTATGTTTAACCGGTAGCTATTACATTTCTGTTCATTAATTTATTTATAACCATGAATTGCCTAATGTCAATTATAAAAATATTAATAGTACCTAGATTGTTTGCCTAGGGAACAAAAACTATTTTTAAGGCGACAGTTTTTTTTTTAATTCCAGAGCGCAGCGAGGGATTCAAAGTACGTCACTCGAGCTTAAAATTTGTGTAAAATCTACACGGCGCCGGCACGGCTGCGGCGCAGCTGCGGTGCGGTGACGATGCAGCGCATGGCTGATATTCATTCGTATATACAAATATGGCGCCGTCAGTGCGGTTCCAGCGTCGTGTACAGGTAGCCTTAAAAATACAGTCTCATCATGAGGATAGCTTTAATTTACTCTCAGCCCTAACTCCGCCACATACGTGTTCCGTTTGATGTCCCATAGCTCTAAAGTTACATGCTTTAAGATAAACTAATACAAAAGCCATAATTATAAGGCTGGCTGGCATATTATAAGTTAGGGGATTACATCGCTGATAAAAATGCTTGGCTCAATGCTGGTCCTGCTCCACAACCACAACTAATTGATTAATATTTGTAAATACGGTTGGAGCGGCTGAACATTGTAAGACTATCTTAGCACTGTATAAACTTAATCTCCTTTGTATTATATAAATGCATAGCCAGGTGTTCTATGCAACTATTTAATACTATGTACTGTAGAGCTACCATTTACCGGGTAATATGTCTTTCATTAACTTGAATGTGCCGTGGCGGCTGTGAGTATGTCATGCTCACTCAGATGTCTCGCTGATGGTGGCGCGTGTATTGGATCATTTAGCTCCCTTCAAAATAGTTGAGATAAATGGTGCTAAAGCTTCGTGCAGACCAGCGCGACGCGACGCCGCGACGCGACTCGAACAATACAATTTCTAAGAAAACTTGACGGTATAACAATAACCGTGTCGCGTCGCGCGACAAGTCGCGCTGGTCTGCACAAAGCTTAATCCATGCGTCATGTTCGTGAAGGGGCGCCGTCAGTTGGAACTGGTCATCTCTTAGCTACCAAAAAAATAATTGGAAAATAATTCATATGCCAGTTGATTCTTAGACGGTCTCATTAATACTCTGGAGTTGGGGATATCAAAAAGAACATGTTGTATATTATGGTAATTGGAAGACTTAATTTATGAAAGAGTCAAACTCAAAATTAAATGTGCATTGAAATAATTATGTCAGAACACGGACATTAAGCTATTATGTATACACGGCTTACACAATTATCCAGTAATGAAAGAGAAGTTTGCCCACACAGATTCATTTCACCCGTAATCCGATTTGTCGTAATAAAATATTCATATGGTGGACGAATGGGGTTTGCAGGTGCAGGAATTTGTAACATTTTTTTTATAAGTTAACCGTTTTAGTAACGGTTACTTTATAAAAAACATTTCAAATTAAAAATATGAGGGACATCCATGAAGGTGACATGAAAGCCTACATAATTGATATTTTCAGTTGTTTTTGTTGACAGTATTAAACAATTTGTCGTTCGACTTTTTGCTGTTTGTTTACTGAATGTGTAAATTAGAGATATCACCAGCTGCCATTCTTTTCCCAACTATATTGGGGTCGACTTCCAGTCTAACCGGATGCAGCCGAATACCAGTATTTTACATGGAGCAACTGCCTATCTGGCCTTCAAACACCAGTAACTGGGTAATGATACCCCTTAGTTGGCTAGTTGTCAGACTTTCCGGCTTCTGACTATTCGCAACGACTGTCAAAGATCTACAAATGGCAGCCGGGACCAACGGGTCATCGAGCTTTTCAAGGCACGGAACGTTCTCGATATGAAATGGATGGTCACCTTCCACGGACCGGCCGCAGTTTTGCCTGTGATTTTTTACAGGTACCTAATTAGTTCCAAGTTTTTACTCGGTTGATACCTGTAAATACATGTAGTGTGCTACATAATTGCTATGTGCCTGTGCACTTAGCGAAATTAGTGATTTTCTTTAAAAAACACAACTTTCGATTCTTATCTTTTACAAATCACGTTAGAAAAGAGATAATTGTTTTACCACTTTTGTAAATGTTCTCTCCCATCTCTACATCAAACCCAAAAAAAATAACAACATAAAAACCAACAAAATTTATTTTGTCGCAATCAATAAAACAGGCAATGTTTAAGCACTGGTGATCTCGTCAATAGGCAACACTTCGAAGAAGTTGCCAACGCTCTTGAATATTTTCTTCGCCGCCGAATCCACCAAGGGGCTGCCGAATTCTGTCGCAACTTGCTTCCAGTTCTCGTTTAGGAACTTTATCATGGCCTCACCTAGAAAAATTTATCATTAGTTTTATTTTAGGAAGGTACAAAACTACAAACCACGGTATTCATAAAAGGTACAGAATTGCTTTGAAAAACCTTTTACAGTTTTCAAGTTACCGCCAATTTTTTTCAAAATCAAAAGAAAAATTAGTAACTTGTGCATCTTTACAATGTATATTAGGTACATAGAGGTTTTCTTTAAAGTAAATTGATCCTGTAGTTACTGTTTAGGGGAGAAAATGTAGTACCAAAGAGACATGTAACGACAATGTGACTACTCTTGCCTCTATAACACTGTTCACCAATGTGGCTGGCTATAACAATATTTTAATTTATTCAACAATTCCATAGTAAACTTTGATGAAATAACTACGTCATGCCGTAATTGAAAATCGGTGAGAAAATATGGTTGTTTTGCATTTTATGCAGCTATGGCGAAAGGCAATATGTGGCACCATCTATAATGTTCGACAAAGATTAATGCGACATCTATTGTCAACATTCATTGGAATAGTTGTTGATATTTCATCGAGAAACTCAATTTTCAGTGCTTGCAAGAAACATACAATGTAAGTAAAATTAAAATACTCGAAGCATAATTTTTTTGCGTTGGGAGAGTGCCTATACCAAAGTTGTAGGTACGTTTACATTTTTTTAATGTCCCGGCTTTTCGAACCGCGTGTAGTTGGACATTAAAAACCTTCCCGAGAAGCAAAGCTGTACAGCTGTACAACTGTACTGTATGTATAAAAATTTTACGTCTCCAATCACACATGGAAATCCAAAAAAAAACAGTTTTGCGAGTTTTTAACATAAAAATTAATAAGATTTCTCAGAGTTAGTTAATTTTTGATCATCCTTATTACTTTATTAGCGGATGAACCACATCCCATAGGTAGATAATGGATTTCCTCAAGACTGTTACAAATAACATTATTAAGGGAATTCAACATTCAGTGGGCCAATATAGGTTAGTAAGATATGATTAAATTATGTTTCTAAATGGGAATAGAAAAATATTGAAGACACTTACTGAGCTGCTTGTTTCCGTTGAACAAGTTAGTCAGGTCGTAGTGAACGTTATCCTTGACATCGAATTCGAAGCTGTACTTCTTAGGCTTGATGATATCCTTGCCGTCAGCATTCTTAATCACATTGTAGTGAATGGACATCTTGATTTGAAGGTTTCCTTAAAAGAAAGAGGGTGTTTATTGGAAGTTGCTTAAAATAAATTCTATAGTAGTTTTACTATAATTTACTCATGACTTGTTATTCATGAACTTAAAATTGGAAAAAAACAGAATGAAGGAAGTAAGAAAGAATCATGAAAAGATAAGATGGCTTAGACAGGTGAAAATTCCACAATGACTTTCAACAAGATTGAATTTTTTCGGTAGCATTTGTCAATCTAATACATTTTTGACTTTTCCATCATCGTTATCGCTGATGGTATGTCTATTTGACTATAACACTTTATCAAATGACCCAAAAGAATTTACTCACTCATTTTCAGTTTGATCTGTCCATCACCAGTGATGGGGAGGATCAGAATGCGTCCTGCAGCAGTGTAGTGACCCTTCACTACCATGTCGTTGTGGAAATTAACAGTGAAGACCTTCTTCTTTGTGTCCCAACTGGTGGCAAAAATAAAACATTAAGAGAATCATATACCTAGTAGTTTTAAACGCCCTAAACACAAGGACATTCTATCAGCAATAACGATGGTGGATTAGTGCAAAAAATATCGGATTGACTCGATTGACCTAAACTAACGAAAACATGTCAATCCTGTTGAAGGTCGTTGTAAAAATTCTAAATGTTTTGAAAGCGATTGTCACTTGTCTAGGCCTAAGGTCTTTAGATTCGGCTTCTTTTACTTTGTTTCATATCGTTTTATGAACCAATCGTAGCTTTGAGTAAAGGTAAACTGGACTCTTGGGTGTAAAACTTAAACAAAAATTTAAAAAATAGCGTTTCTTGGAAGTGCAGCAAGGGTTTCGATGTGTCCCGTGTCCACTATAAACAGCTAGCGTTGACTCGGAACAACTATTGGTAATGCATTAGCTATCTGATACTTATTGTTTCCATGTTTCTCATTAATTGTGAGTATTGAGCAAGAACTGGATTAAGTTTGAGGATCGAAATATTGTGAAACTTCTAATTATTTGAGGCTGTAGAAACACTAAAATGCACCCGTAATCCGATTTTCTACAGAAGGGAAGAAGATCTTCCCTAACTGCTTGCTGATCATGTCATTATCTTATTTTATTATTTTTTATCCGAAGCTGCTACTCACTCAACTTTGTCAACAACGGATTTGCTCAATCCCTTCATGGTGCCTCCTGTCAAGGTGAACTGAAGACCAGCCAGTTCGAAGGCCAGGTCCTCCATTTCCAGAGGATCTAAGACCTCAACGTTGTTCTCCGATATTCCCGACATGAAAATCGGCATCATTTTCTGGAACGCCGGAGTCAAACAGGCATTGTCAGTGAGCTTGCATTTATCTACTGATGGTAAAACTGTGAACAAATAAAATATGTTTTTAGGATCCGCGAAAAATCAATGATTCCATGGCCTAGTTTACTTTTTTTTACCATGTAATACATAACATCACGCCTGTATGCCTCTATGGTCGAAGTGTATCGTGCAACAATATTCCGCCAATTACTTGTACCTAACTATTTTAGGTCCCATGAATTATACCAGAGGCGAACCTTTTGCAAATTAGTACAGAATAAGTACCAATCTAACTTTAGGTCAACTGTATCTTCCTGCCGTATTCACGTCTAAACAAATAAACGGAATGATCGACACAACGAACAAGAACTGAATCTTTTCTAATTGAAAAACCTCGCCTCGTTATTGGATATGCATTATTTTAGTTCTGGGGCTCCTGCTTAAGCTAAACGGGTGCACGGGTCGATCGATCCGAAGCTACGCTTGCTACGGTCGGTTCGTGGATGTATGACCATCCTTACATACCGAGACCCTCCCGACCCTACCGAGACCCTTCCGTGCCTCGGAAAGCAAGTTAAGCCGTAGGTCCCGGCTGTCATTTGTAGATCTTTGACAGTCGTTACGGGTAGTCAAAAGCACGAAAGTCTGACAACCAGTTTTACCAAGGGTTATCGCGTTACCCAGTAACTGGGTTATGGTGGTCAGATAGGCAGTCGCTCCGTGTAAAATACTGGTATTCAGCTGCATTCGGTAAGACGGAAAACATAGTTGTGAAAAAAGGCTGGGCAGATGAGATGACGAGAGTGAATTAGCTATAATAGTTAATACTATCGCAGTTAAAGTTAATTTAAATACAAAATATTTTTAAACAATTTTTGTTAAAAATAACTTTAAAAATGCCTCTTTTCGAACTGAATAAGCAGGAACTTCTAAAAATAATAAAAATATGTTTTATAGTTTGGTTCTAATAAAAAGAGATGAACAAAAACTACCTTTCTCAGAATAAGACCCTCTTTGGTGTACAAACTTGTATTTACTTAGACTGTATTCATAGAAAACACTTTCCTTTGTCAAGGACTGCCTTTGATCATATGAAAATATCAGCCAACCTTTAAGACTTGAAAAACCCCCGCATCGCCGTGATGGGAGGGCCATGCGAAACCGGCTCAGCCGTTACATCCACAGCCCTCCTGGCGCATGCCCGCCTAGCTGGTGGGCCAATATCTTTAATGTCGGGATAGCTCCTCGTCATTAGGTGCAAGAAGTGATAACTACTATGAAATTGATATAACCCTCCGATTTAGGAAAAACTTCAAGTGTGGCTCGTTAAAAAAAGTTGAAGACCAATCCCAATGAACCATGAGAATTACCCATTATAAGAGCAACGGCTTCCAGAATTCTACGATTGAATCGTTACCTTTTTAGTATACGTTTTTTCGTTTACCTATGTTATCCCACTGCTGGGAAAAGGTCTCCCCAAGTACTTTTCCAGTTTTCTTTGTGTTTTTATAAATATTTTGTATTAATATTATTAAAGAAAATTCTAATAATTTCAAAATATTCTTACCTGCCGCTTGAGCAAACCCAAACACCAGCACAGCCAAATATATTACTTTGAACACCATGATTGTTAACTCCGATACAAACCCTACAACAGTTAACTGAGAACTATTCGTGAAATTGAAGTGAATGCGTTAATATACTAGACGAAACCTCGTCACCGACCATAGTTTCCATATGTTAAATACATTTGCAATCATCTTTTACAATTATAAAAAAACCTATTATTTATTATTAAAAATATACTTAGCAAAAAAAACTCACTTGCAGTTTGAACCAACGACGTTCAGAAGAACTTTTCCATATTCATATCTTCGCGACAGATGTGTGATAAAAAATGTAATCTTATTTTGTTTTTGATAAAAAAAACTCATTTGGTGGTGTTTTCGTGGTTCTACACCCTATTAAGATTATTTCTGGGTTTTATACACACATTGACATTAATGAATTTTATATATACAATGACATGAATATTTACTTTTTAAAGTATTATATATTTTTAATTGTGAATGTGAAGAGTATGTTGACTATTCCTTTTTATTTTATGTTCTCATTTAGTTTTATCATGGTCGCCCGACCATGATAAAACTAAAACTAAAAATAAAACTAAAATTTATGCGGCCTACACAAATGTCCTTTCTTTGGTATTGCTCGTCGAATCGTTGAGCTCCTTAAGTTCTGAGTTGAGCTGCACGATTACTGATAAATGCGTGCACTGACTGGACAGGTCCACTCAATCTGTGTGGTTCTTTCCTCAAAAGACCATTTTTAGACACCAATCTACATGATCTTCACATGATCTGACCAAGATTATGTCTTGACTTTAAAAGAGACTGTGACCTCTGAGTTTGTTTCGGCCTTTCTTCTCGGAGTAGTCAGATAGGAAACGCCAACCTCATCTAGTTTAAAAATAATATGATTGACGTGTAAAAGTGTTTTGTTCAAACCTACTTACAGAAATAAAAATCATTTATCATCATTTTATCATTTATTAATATCCCTATGGGTGTCGTAACAGGTGACCAAGGGAATTTCAGGAAATGAGCTGCCCAGGTGCTTATTATTAAAAAAAATATTGCTAGCACAGTCTGTCACTGTTCAAGTAAAGTACCTCAAAAGGAAAAAATGAAACCGTTATAGGATCACTTCGTTGTCCGTCTGACCGACTATTTATATATTGCCAAGTTGTCCAAAATGTAATTAACTAATTATTATTTTTATTTTTTATTTAATGTAATTTATCAGCATAGACAGATTCCCAATCGGTACAATTGAGTCTTTGATGATATCAGCTCCGTGAATAAACAATATATTCAAATTCTAAATTCAAAAGTCATTTATTCAAACTAGGCTGAGAATCTGCACTTTTCGAACGTCAAAATTACATAAGACAGCCCCCCAAAACGCCCACCCCTCACCACTTCCTAATGCTTTAGCTGGGAAGAAGAAGTGGCGCAACAAACTCCCCAGCAGCACTATTGTCTGTTAAGTTAGAAAAAAAACTTGATTCTATATCAAAATAATTTACATTACTCAACACAAAACAGAAAATCAATTTATTTGCCATAATGACAGCTAGCACACGCCAATATACCAAAAAAACAATCGAAATAAAGCGAAAATAAAAACTCAAAACATAAACATAACTTAATACCGGAATAAAAGCCTCCAGACATAAAGGGCGTGCCCGCTTACATATAGCTAATAAATCTGTAACTCGAAGTCACGAAACTAGGACCATCGAAGTAAAAATAAATAAACAGTTAGGCGAGAATAATATATGATCAATTGTCGAGGTCGCTAGCTAACCATAATATATTGCAATACAACTCATTAAAAAAAAAATTAATGAGTAGATTATGTCAAATATGTTCTGTTGCTGACATATAGTATCAATGATAGAACTGTAGGTATCTCTCTGCGGTCGTACGGGTAAGCTCAAAATTTTGGACCCTCGATGTTTTCCCCTGACATATTTGCTTGTAAAATAACTGCGAATCTGCGCACTATTTCTTCATCCAAGCCAGTAATAGCTGCCGTTTTTTCAGGAAATTCGAAGAATTTCCTTGCCTTCTGAATCGGCTGAATCTTCGACAAAATTCCTTTAAAATATCGCTGTCTTCTTCCGAAAGACTTAAATTGAACTGTGACACAACAGTTTGCAGCAATGCAAGGTACTTAACCAGCTTGCCAGACTGCTTTAAAACATCATACAAGTCAAGATTATTAACGAAATTCACTTGTTCCATTTAAAAAAATAGGTCTTTAAAATATATTACTCTTTGAAAAAACAAAGTGGATTGAAAATACTAATTGAAACAATGTAGGATGGAGGGAGTTAGTTAGTGAGATCTAATTATCTCAGTAATAGGACATTAGATCTCATTATGATAGATAATGGTCAATGGATCATAAGATCTCATTATTTAACCATCCTCGTTATTAAATTTCAAAAAAATATTAATTAATTTCCATAAAATTTGTTATGTTTAACCGGTATTAATTTATTTATAACCATGAATTGCCTAATGTCAATTATAAAAAGATTAATAGTACCTAGATTGTTTGCCTAGGGAGCAAAAACTATAAGTCCAGAGCGCAGCGAGGGATTCAAAGTACGTCACTCGAGCTTAAAATTTGTGTAAAATCTACACGGCGCCGGCACGGCTGCGGCGCAGCTGCGGTGCGGTGACGATGCAGCGCATGGCTGATATTCATTCGTATATACAAACATGCGGTCCGGCGCCGTCAGTGCGGTTCCAGCGTCGTGTACAGGTAGCCTTAAAAATACAGTCTCATCATGAGGATAGCTTTAATTTACTCTCAGCCCTAACTCCGCCACACACGTGTTCCGTTTGATGTCCCATAGCTCTAAAGTTACATGCTTTAAGATAAACTAAAACAAAAGCCATAATTATAAGGCTGGCTGGCATATTATGAGTTTGGGGATTACATCGCTGATAAAAATGCTTGGCTCAATGCTGGTCCTGCTCCACAACCACAACTAATTGATTAATATTTGTAAATACGGTTGGAGCGCCTGAAGATTGTAAGACTATCTTAGCACTGTATAAACTCAATCTCCTTTGTATTATATAAATGCATAGCCAGGTGTTCTATGCAACTATTTAATACTATGTACTGTAGAGCTACTATTTACCGGGTAATATGTCTTTCATTGACTTGAATGTGCCGTGGCGGCTGTGAGTATGTCATGCTCACTCAGATGTCTCGCTGATGGTGGCACGTGTATTGGATCATTTAGCTCCCTTGAAAATAGTTGAGCTAAATGGTGCTGATCCATGCGTCATGTTCGTGAAGGGGCGCCGTCAGTTGGAACTGGTCATCTCCTAGCTACCAAAAAAATAATTGGAAAATAATTCATATGCCAGTTGATTCTTAGACGGTATCATTAATACTCTGGAGTTAGGGGATATCAAAAAGAACATGTTGTATATTATGGTAATTGGAAAACTTAATTTATAAAAGAGTCAAACTGAAAATTAAATGTGCATTGAAATAATTATGTCAGAACACGGACATTAAGCTATTATATATACACGGCTTACACAATTGCAAAGTAATGAAAGAGAAGTTTGCCCACACAGATTCATTTCACCCGTAATCCGATTTGTCGTAATAAAATATTCATATGGTGGACGAATGGGGTTTGCAGGTGCAGGAATTTGTAACATTTTTTTATAAGTTAACCGTTTTAGTAACGGTTACTTTATAAAAAACATTTCAAATTAAAAATATGAGGGACATCCATGAAGGTGACATGAAAGCCTACATAATTGATATTTTCAGTTGTTTTTGTTGACAGTATTAAACAATTTGTCGTTCGACTTTTTGCTGTTTGTTTACTGAATGTGTTTAGAGATATCACCAGCTGCCATTCTTTTCCCAACTATATTGGGGTCGACTTCCAGTCTAACCGGATGCAGCCGAATACCAGTATTTTACATGGAGCAACTGCCTATCTGGCCTTCAAACACCAGTAACTGGGTAATATGATACCCCTTAGTTGGCTGGTTGTCAGACTTTCCGGCTTCTGACTATTCGCAACGACTGTCAAAGATCTACAAATGGCAGCCGGGACCAACGGGTCATCGAGCTTTTCAAGGCACGGAACGTTCTCGATATGAAATGGATGGTCACCTTCCACGGACCGGCCGCAGTTTTGCCTGTGATTTTTTACAGGTACCTAATTAGTTCCAAGTTTTTACTCGGTTGATACCTGTAAATACATGTGGTGTGCTACATAATTGCTATGTGCCTGTGCACTAAGCGAAATTAGTGATTTTCTTTAAAAAACACAACTTTCGATTCTTATCTTTTACAAATCACTTTAGAAAAGAGATAATTGTTTTACCACCTTTGTAAATGTTCTCTCCCATCTCTACATCAAACCCAAAAAAAATAACAACATAAAAACCAACAAAATTTATTTAGTCGCAATCAATAAAACAGGCAATGTTTAAGCACTGGTGATCTCGTCAATAGGCAACACTTCGAAGAAGTTGCCAACGCTCTTGAATATTTTCTTCGCCGCCGAATCCACCAAGGGGCTGCCGAATTCTGTCGCAACTTGCTTCCAGTTCTCGTTTAGGAACTTTATCATGGCCTCACCTAGAAAAATTTATCATTAGTTTTATTTTAGGACGGTACAAAACTACAAACCACGGTATTCATAAAAGGTACAGAATTGCTTTGAAAAACCTTTTACAGTTTTCAAGTTGCCGCCAATTTTTTTCAAAATCAAAAGAAAAATTAGTAACTTGTGCATCTTTACAATGTATATTAGGTACATAGAGGTTTTCTTTAAAGTAAATTGATCCTGTAGTTACTGTTTAGGGGAGAAAATGTAGTACCAAAGAGACATGTAACGACAATGTGACTACTCTTGCCTCTATAACATTGTTCACCAATGTGGCTATAACAATATTTTAATTTATTCAACAATTCCATAGTAAACTTTGATGAAATAACTACGTCATGCCGTAATTGAAAATCGGTGAGAAAATATGGTTGTTTTGCATTTTATGCAGCTATGGCGAAAGGCAATATGTGGCACCATCTATACGCCATATATGCGTTGGGAGAGTGCCTATACCAACGTTGTAGGTACGTTTACATTTTTTTAATGTCCCGGCTTTTCGAACCGAGTGTAGTTGGACATTAAAAACCTTCCCGAGAAGCAAAGCTGTACAGCTGTACAATTGTACTGTATGTATAAAAATTTTACGTCTCCAATCACACATGGAAATCCAAAAAAAAACAGTTTTGCGAGTTTTTAACATAAAAATTAATAAGATTTCTCAGAGTTAGTTAATTTTTGATCATCCTTATTACTTTATTAGCGGATGAACCACATCCCATAGGTCGATAATGGATTTCCTCAAGACTGTTACAAATAACATTATTAAGGGAATTCAACATTCAGTGGGCCAATATAGGTTAGTAAGATATGATTAAATTATGTTTCTAAATGGGAATAGAAAAATATTGAAGACACTTACTGAGCTGCTTGTTTCCGTTGAACAAGTTAGTCAGGTCGTAGTGAACGTTATCCTTGACATCGAATTCGAAGCTGTACTTCTTAGGCTTGATGATATCCTTGCCGTCAGCATTCTTGATCACATTGTAGTGAATGGACATCTTGATTTGAAGGTTTCCTTAAAAGAAAGAGGGTGTTTATTGGAAGTTGCTTAAAATAAATTCTATAGTAGTTTTACTATAATTTACTCATGACTTGTTATTCATGAACTTAAAATTGGAAAAAAACAGAATGAAGGAAGTAAGAAAGAATCATGAAAAGGTAAGATGGCTTAGACAGGTGAAAATTCCACAATGACTTTCAACAAGATTGAATTTTTTCGGTAGCATTTGTCAATCTAATACATTTTTGACTCTACCATCATTGTTATCGCTGATAGTATGTCAATTTGTCTAAGACACTACATCAAATGACTCAAAAGAATTTACTCACTCATTTTCAGTTTGATCTGTCCATCACCAGTGATGGGGAGGATCAGAATGCGTCCTGCAGCAGTGTAGTGACCCTTCACTACCATGTCGTTGTGGAAATTAACAGTGAAGACCTTCTTCTTTGTGTCCCAACTGGTGGCAAAAATAAAACATTAAGAGAATCATATACCTAGTAGGTTTAAACGCCCTAAACACAAGGACATTCTATCAGCAATAACGATGGTGGATTAGTCCAAAAAATACCGGATTGACTCGATTGACCTAAACTAACGAAAACATGTCAATCCTGTTGAAGGTCGTTGTAAAAATTCTAAATGTTTTGAAAGCGATTGTCACTTGTCTAGGCCTAAGGTCTTTAGATTCGGCTTCTTTTACTTTGTTTCATATCGATTTATGAACCAATCGTAGCTTTGAGTAAAGGTAAACTGGACTCTTGGGTGTAAAACTTAAACAAAAATTTAAAAAATAGCGTTTCTTGGAAGTGCAGCAAGGGTTTCGATGTGTCCCGTGTCCACTATAAACAGCTAGCGTTGACTCGGAACAACTATTGGTAATGCATTAGCTATCTGATACTTATTGTTTCCATGTTTCTCATTAATTGTGAGTATTGAGCAAGAACTGGATTAAGTTTGAGGATCGAAATATTGTGAAACTTCTAATTATTTGAGGCTGTAGAAACACTAAAATGCACCCGTAATCCGATTTTCTACAGAAGGGAAGAAGATCTTCCCTATCTGCTTGCTGATCATGTCATTATCTTATTTTATTTTTTATCCGAAGCTGCTACTCACTCAACTTTGTCAACAACGGATTTGCTCAATCCCTTCATGGTGCCTCCTGTCAAGGTGAACTGAAGACCAGCCAGGTCGAAGGCCAGGTCCTCCATTTCCAGAGGATCTAAGACCTCAACGTTGTTCTCCGATATTCCCGACATGAAAATCGGCATCATTTTCTGGAACGCCGGAGTCAAACAGGCATTGTCAGTGAGCTTGCATTTTTCTACTGATGGTAAAACTGTGAACAAATAAAATATGTTTTTAGGATCCGCGAAAAATCAATGATTCCATGGCCTTGTTTACTTTTTTTTACCATGTAATACATAACATCACGCCTGTATGCCTCTATGGTCGAGGTGTATCGTGCAACAATATTCCGCCAATTACTTGTACCTAATTATTTTAGGTCCCATGAATTATACCAGAGGCGAACCTTTTGCAAATTAGTACAGAATAACTACCAATCTAACTTTAGGTCAACTGTATCTTCCTACCGTATTCACGTCTAAACAAATAAACGGAATGATCGACACAACGAACAGGAACTGAATCTTTTCTAAATGAAAAACCTCGCCTCGTTATTGGATATGCATTATTTTAGTTCTGGGGCTCCTGCTTAAGATAAACGGGTGCACGGGTCGATCGATCCGAAGCTACGCTTGCTACGGTCGGTTCGTGGATGTATGACCATCCTTACATACCGAGACCCTCCCGACCCTACCGAGACCCTTCCGTGCCTCGGAAAGCAAGTTAAGCCGTAGGTCCCGGCTGTCATTTGTAGATCTTTGACAGTCGTTACGGGTAGTCAAAAGCACGAAAGTCTGACAACCAGTTTTACCAAGGGTTATCGCGTTACCCAGAAACTGGGTTATGGAGGTCAGATAGGCAGTCGCTCTGTGCAAAGTACTGGTATTCAGCTGCATCTGGTAAGACGTAAAACATATTTGGGAAAAAAGGCTGGGCAGATGATGATGACTAGAGTGAATTAGCTATAATAGTTAATATCATCGCAGTTAAAGTTAATTTAAATACAAAATATTTTTATACAATTTTTGATAAAAATAACTTTAAAAATGCCTCTTTTCGAACTGAATAAGCAGGTACTTCTAAAAATAATAAAAATATGTTTTATAGTTTGGTTCTAATAAAAAGAGATGAACAAAAAATACTCTACCTTTCTCAGAATAAGACCCTCTTTGGTGTACAAACTTGTATTTACTTAGACTGTATTCATAGAAAACACTTTCCTTTGTCAAGGACTGCCTTTGATCATATGAAAATATCAGCCAACCTTTAAGACTTGAAAAACCCCCGCATCGCCGTGATGCCACGGAGGGCCATGGGAAACCGGCTCAGCCTTTACATCCACAGCCCTCCTGGCGCATGCATCTTTAAAACTAATGTCGGGATAGCTCCTCGTCATTAGGTGCAAGAAGTGATAGTTACTATGCAATTGATATAACCCTCCGATTTAGGAAAAACTTCAAGTGTGGCTCGTTAAAAAAACGTTGAAGACCAATCCCAATGAACCATGAGAATTACCCATTATAAGAGCAACGGCTTCCAGAATTCTACGATTGAATCGTTACCTTTTTCGTTTACCTATGTTATCCCACTGCTGGGAAAAGGTCTCCCCAAGTACTTTTCCAGTTTTCTTTGTGTTTTTATAAATATTTTTTATTCATATTATTAAAGAAAATTCTAATAATTTCAAAATATTCTTACCTGCCGCTTGTGCGAACCCTAACACCAGCACAGCCAAATATATTACTTTGAACACCATGATTGTTAACTCCGATACAAACCCTACAACAGATAACTGAGAACTATTCGTGAAATTGAAGTGAATGCGTTAATATACTAGACGAAACCTCATCAACGACCATAATTTCCATAAATGTTAAATACATTTGCAATCATCTTTTACAATTATAAAAAAACCTATTATTTATTATTAAAAATATACTTAGCAAAAAAAACTCACTTGCAGTTTGAATCAACGTTCAGAAGAACTTTTCCATATTCATATCTTCGCGACAGATGTGTGACGAAAAATGTAATCTTACCTATATTGTTTTTGATTGAAAAAAAAATCATTTGGTTTTGTTTTCGTGGTTCTTCATCCTATTAAACCCTATGGGTGTCGTAACAGGTGACCAAGGGAATTTCAGGAAATGAGCTGTCCAGGTGCTTATTATTAAAAACAAAAAATATTCCTAGCACAGACTGTCACTGTTCAAGTAAAGTACCTCAAAAGGAAAAAATGAAACCGTTATAGGATCACTTCGTTGTCCGTCTGACCGACTATTTATGTATTGCCAAGTTGTCCAAAAATAAATTAACTTATTTTTTTATTTACTGTTATTTATCAGCATAGACAGATTCCCAATCGGTACAATTGAGATTTTGATAATATCAGGAATAAACAATGTATTCAAATTCTAAATTTAAAAGTCATTTACTCAAACTAGGCTGAGAATCAGCACTTTTCGAACGTCAAAATTACATAAGACAGCCCCCCTTCACCACTTCATACATATTAATTTAGCCTGCTGCACTTTATAATACGACGGATAAATATCAGATGCACCCTCGCGGATTGTAGATTCTCGCAATGTAATATATTGCCGCTTCGACAGTTTAAGTGATAGCAACAATCCAAGCGCTTTCTCCGGAGTAAAAGTACATATCTAGAGCTTTTGAGTTTTAATTAGTTGCGAAAATGTTGCTACCTCTTAGAATTTTTCATTCAATAATGAATGACTTCACAAAAATTTTGTTTGCCATCTTTCTACAGTAAGCAAGTTAAGCTTACTGTAGCGTAAGCTAGTACTTCAATGTCTTGTTGATTCTCTTCTTGAATCCTCAATTTTTTCTGTTTAGTACACAATTCTACAAATGCTTTACGAGGAATTAAACGCTTAGTTAGTGTTCCAACAGATACAGATTGGCTGGTTGAAGGTGCTTGATACTCTGTAATGGGATCCTCTGCAGCTTGTTACGGTTCAACACAAGATGGCCAATCCACTGTAGGCGCCAACCAGTCTCCGTATTGTTTCTTAAACGTTTAAGAGTTTTCTGTGGCATTCTTCCATATTTTTATGACAACTTGGCTGAATCTTCGACAAAATTCCTTTAAAGTATCGCTGTCTTTTTCCGAAAGACTTAAATTGAACTGTGACACAACAGTTTCCAGCAATGCAAGGTTAAACTTAACCAGCTTGCCAGACTGCTTTAAAACATCATACAAGTCAAGATTATGAACTAAATTCACTTGTTCCATTTTAGAAAAATAGGTCTTTAAAATATATCACTCTTTGAAAAAACAAAGTGGATTGAAAATAGTAATTGAAACAATGTAGGATGGAGGGAGTTAGTTAATGAGATCTAATTATCTCAGTAATAGGACATTAGATCTCATTATGATAGATAATGGTCAATGGATCATAAGATCTCATTATTTAACCATCCTCGTTATTCGTATTAAACTACAAAACGTATTAAATTACAAAAAAATATTAATTAATTTCCATATAATTTGTTATGTTTAACCGGTACCTATTACATTTCTGTTCATTAATTTATTTATAACCATTAATTGCCTAATGTCAATTATAAAAAGATTAATAGTACCCAGATTGTTTGCCTAGGGAGCAAAAACTATTTTTAAGGCGATAGTTTTTTTTTAAGTCCAGAGCGCAGCGAGGGATTCAAAGTACGTCACTCGAGCTTAAAATTTGTGTAAAATCTACACGGCGCCGGCATGGCTGCGGCGCAGCTGCGGGGTGACGATGCAGCGCATGGCTGATATTCATTCGTATATACAAATATGGCGCCGTCAGTGCGGTTCCAGCGTCGTGTACAGGTAGCCTTAAAAATACAGTCTCATCATGAGGATAGCTTTAATTTACTCTCAGCCCTAACTCCGCCACATACGTGTTCCGTTTGATGTCCCATAGCTCTAAAGTTACATGCTTTAAGATAAACTAATACAAAAGCCATAATTATAAGGCTGGCTGGCATATTATAAGTTAGGGGATTACATCGCTGATAAAAATGCTTGGCTCAATGCTGGTCCTGCTCCACAACCACAACTAATTGATTAATATTTGTAAATACGGTTGGAGCGGCTGAAGATTGTAAGACTATCTTAGCATTGTATAAACTCAATCTCCTTTGTATTATAACCAGGTGTTCTATGCAACTATTTAATACTATGTACTGTAGAGCTACCATTTACCGGGTAATATGTCTTTCATTAACTTGAATGTGCCGTGGCGGCTGTGAGTATGTCATGCTCACTCAGATGTCTCGCTGATGGTGGCGCGTGTATTGGATCATTTAGCTCCATTCAAAATAGTTAAGCTAAATGGTGCTGATCCATGCGTCATTTTCGTGAAGGGGCGCCGTCTATTGGAACTAGTCATCTCTTAGCTACCAAAAAAATAATTGGAAAATAATTCATATGCCAGTTGATTCTTAGAAAAGGTCTCATTAATTCTCTGGAGTTGGGGATATCAAAAAGAACATGTATATTATGGTAATTGGAAGACTTAATTTATGAAAGAGTCAAACTCAAAATTAAATGTGCATTGAAATAATTATGTCAGAACACGGACACTAAGCTATTATATATACACGGCTTACACAATTATCCAATAATGAAAGAGAAGTTTGCCCACACAGATTCATTTCACCCGTAATCCGATTTGTCGTAATAAAATATTCATATGGTGGACGAATGGGGTTTGCAGGTGCAGGAATTTGTAACATTTTTTTTTATAAGTTAACCGTTTTAGTAACGGTTACTTTATAAAAAACATTTCAAATTAAAAATATGAGGGACATCCATGAAGGTGACATGAAAGCCTACATAATTGATATTTTCAGTTGTTTTTGTTGACAGTATTAAACAATTTGTCGTTCGACTTTTTGCTGTTTGTTTACTGAATGTGTTTAGAGATATCACCAGCTGCCATTCTTTTCCCAACTATATTGGGGTCGACTTCCAGTCTAACCGGATGCAGCCGAATACCAGTATTTTACATGGAGCAACTGCCTATCTGGCCTTCAAACACCAGTAACTGGGTAATGATACCCCTTAGTTGGCTAGTTGTCAGACTTTCCGGCTTCTGACTATTCGCAACGACTGTCAAAGATCTACAAATGGCAGCCGGGACCAACAGGTCATCGAGCTTTTCAAGGCACGGAACGTTCTCGATATGAAATGGATGGTCACCTTCCACGGACCGGCCGCAGTTTTGCCTGTGATTTTTTACAGGTACCTAATTAGTTCCAAGTTTTTACTCGGTTGATACCTGTAAATACATGTAGTGTGCTACATAATTGCTATGTGCCTGTGCACTTAGCAAAATTAGTGATTTTCTTTAAAAAACACAACTTTCGATTCTTATCTTTTACAAATCACGTTAGAAAAGAGATAATTGTTTTACCACTTTTGTAAATGTTCTCTCCCATCTCTACATCAAACCCAAAAAAAATAACAACATAAAAACCAACAAAATTTATTTAGTCGCAATCAATAAAACAGGCAATGTTTAAGCACTGGTGATCTCGTCAATAGGCAACACTTCGAAGAAGTTGCCAACGCTCTTGAATATTTTCTTCGCCGCCGAATCCACCAAGGGGCTGCCGAATTCTGTCGCAACTTGCTTCCAGTTCTCGTTTAGGAACTTTATCATGGCCTCACCTAGAAAAATTTATCATTAGTTTTATTTTAGGAAGGTACAAAACTACAAACCACGGTATTCATAAAAGGTACAGAATTGCTTTGAAAAACCTTTTACAGTTTTCAAGTTACCGCCAATTTTTTTCAAAATCAAAAGAAAAATTAGTAACTTGTGCATCTTTACAATGTATATTAGGTACATAGAGGTTTTCTTTAAAGTAAATTGATCCTGTAGTTACTGTTTAGGGGAGAAAATGTAGTACCAAAGAGACATGTAACGACAATGTGACTACTCTTGCCTCTATAACATTGTTCACCAATGTGGCTATAACAATATTTTAATTTATTCAACAATTCCATAGTAAACTTTGATGAAATAACTACGTCATGCCGTAATTGAAAATCGGTGAGAAAATATGGTTGTTTTGCATTTTATGCAGCTATGGCGAAAGGCAATATGTGGCACCATCTAAAATGTTCGACAAAGATTAATGCGACATCTATTATCAACATTCATTGGAATAGTTGTTGATATTTGATCGAGAAACTCAATTTTCAGTGCTTGCAAGAAACATACAATGTAAGTAAAATTAAAATACTCGAAGCATAATTTTTTTGCGTTGGGAGAGTGCCTATACCAACGTTGTAGGTACGTTTACATTTTTTTAATGTCCCGGCTTTTCGAACCGCGTGTAGTTGGACATTAAAAACCTTCCCGAGAAGCAAAGCTGTACAGCTGTACAACTGTACTGTATGTATAAAAATTTAACGTCTCCAATCACACATGGAAATCCAAAAAAAAACAGTTTTGCGAGTTTTTAACATAAAAATTAATAAGATTTCTCAGAGTTAGTTAATTTTTGATCATCCTTATTACTTTATTAGCGGATGAACCACATCCCATAGGTAGATAATGGATTTCCTCAAGACTGTTACAAATAACATTATTAAGGGAATTCAACATTCAGTGGGCCAATATAGGTTAGTAAGATATGATTAAATTATGTTTCTAAATGGGAATAGAAAAATATTGAAGACACTTACTGAGCTGCTTGTTTCCGTTGAACAAGTTAGTCAGGTCGTAGTGAACGTTATCCTTGACATCGAATTCGAAGCTGTACTTCTTAGGCTTGATGATATCCTTGCCGTCAGCATTCTTGATCACATTGTAGTGAATGGACATCTTGATTTGAAGGTTTCCTTAAAAGAAAGAGGGTGTTTATTGGAAGTTGCTTAAAATAAATTCTATAGTAGTTTTAGTATAATTTACTCATGACTTGTTATTCATGAACTTAAAATTGGAAAAAAACAGAATGAAGGAAGTAAGAAAGAATCATGAAAAGGTAAGATGGCTTAGACAGGTGAAAATTCCACAATGACTTTCAACAAGATTGAATTTTTTCGGTAGCATTTGTCAATCTAATACATTTTTGACTTTTCCATCATCGTTATCGCTGATGGTATGTCTATTTGACTATAACACTTTATCAAATGACCCAAAAGAATTTACTCACTCATTTTCAGTTTGATCTGTCCATCACCAGTGATGGGGAGGATCAGAATGCGTCCTGCAGCAGTGTAGTGACCCTTCACTACCATGTCGTTGTGGAAATTAACAGTGAAGACCTTCTTCTTTGTGTCCCAACTGGTGGCAAAAATAAAACATTAAGAGAATCATATACCTAGTAGTTTTAAACGCCCTAAACACAAGGACATTCTATCAGCAATAACGATGGTGGATTAGTCCAAAAAATACCGGATTGACTCGATTGACCTAAACTAACGAAAACATGTCAATCCTGTTGAAGGTCGTTGTAAAAATTCTAAATGTTTTGAAAGCGATTGTCACTTGTCTAGGCCTAAGGTCTTTAGATTCGGCTTCTTTAACTTTGTTTCATATCGTTTTATGAACCAATCGTAGCTTTGAGTAAAGGTAAACTGGACTCTTGGGTGTAAAACTTAAACAAAAATTTAAAAAATAGCGTTTCTTGGAAGTGCAGCAAGGGTTTCGATGTGTCCCGTGTCCACTATAAACAGCTAGCGTTGACTCGGAACAACTATTGGTAATGCATTAGCTATCTGATACTTATTGTTTCCATGTTTCTCATTAATTGTGAGTATTGAGCAAGAACTGGATTAAGTTTGAGGATCGAAATATTGTGAAACTTCTAATTATTTGAGGCTGTAGAAACACTAAAATGCACCCGTAATCCGATTTTCTACAGAAGGGAAGAAGATCTTCCCTAACTGCTTGCTGATCATGTCATTATCTTATTTTATTATTTTTTATCCGAAGCTGCTACTCACTCAACTTTGTCAACAACGGATTTGCTCAATCCCTTCATGGTGCCTCCTGTCAAGGTGAACTGAAGACCAGCCAGGTCGAAGGCCAGGTCCTCCATTTCCAGAGGATCTAAGACCTCAACGTTGTTCTCCGATATTCCCGACATGAAAATCGGCATCATTTTCTGGAACGCCGGAGTCAAACAGGCATTGTCAGTGAGCTTGCATTTTTCTACTGATGGTAAAACTGTGAACAAATAAAATATGTTTTTAGGATCCGCGAAAAATCAATGATTCCATGGCCTAGTTTACTTTTTTTTACCATGTCATACATAACATCACGCCTGTATGCCTCTATGGTCGAAGTGTATCGTGCAACAATATTCCGCCAATTACTTGTACCTAACTATTTTAGGTCCCATGAATTATACCAGAGGCGAACCTTTTGCAAATTAGTACAGAATAAGTACCAATCTAACTTTAGGTCAACTGTATCTTCCTGCCGTATTCACGTCTAAACAAATAAACGGAATGATCGACACAACGAACAAGAACTGAATCTTTTCTAATTGAAAAACCTCGCCTCGTTATTGGATATGCATTATTTTAGTTCTGGGGCTCCTGCTTAAGCTAAACGGGTGCACGGGTCGATCGATCCAAAGCTACGCTTGCTACGGTCGGTTCGTGGATGTATGACCATCCTTACATACCGAGACCCTCCCGACCCTACCGAGACCCTTCCGTGCCTCGGAAAGCAAGTTAAGCCGTAGGTCCCGGCTGTCATTTGTAGATCTTTGACAGTCGTTACGGGTAGTCAAAAGCACGAAAGTGTGACAACCAGTTTTACCAAAGGTTATCGCGTTACCCAGTGACTGGGTTATGGAGGTCAGATAGGCAGTCGCTCTGTGCAAAGTACTGGTATTCAGCTGCATCTGGTAAGACGTAAAACATATTTGGGAAAAAAGGCTGGGCAGATGATGATGACTAGAGTGAATTAGCTATAATAGTTAATATCATCGCAGTTAAAGTTAATTTAAATACAATATTATTATACAATTTTTGTTAAAAATAACTTTAAAAATGCCTCTTTTCGAACTGAATAAGCAGGAACAATAATAATGATAAAGATGAACAAAAAATACTCTACCTTTCCCAGAATAAGACCCTCTTTGGTGTACAAACTTGTATTTACTTAGACTTTATTCATAGAAAACACTTTCCTTTGTCAAGGACTGCCTTTTATCATATGAAAATATCAGCCAACTTTTAAGACTTGCTGACTTAACTAGGCTGCAATATCTTTAATACTAATGTCGGAATAGCTCCTCGTCATTAGGTGCAAGAAGTGATAGGTACTATGCAATTGATATAACCCTCCGATTTAGGAAAAACTTTAAGTGTGGCTCGTTCAAAAAACGTTGAAGACCTATCCCAATGAACCATGAGAATTACCCATTATAAGAGCAACGGCTTCCAGAATTCTACGATTGAATCGTTCCCTTTTTAGTATACGTTTTTTCGTTTACCTATGTTATCCCACTGCTGGGAAAAGGTCTCCCCAAGTATTTTTCCAGTTTTCTTTGTGTTTTTATAAATATTTTTTATTAATATTATTATAGAAAATTCTAATAATTTCAAAATATTCTTACCTGCCGCTTGAGCAAACCCGAACACCAGCACAGCCAAATAAATTACTTTGAACACCATGATTGTTAACTCCGATACAAACCCTACAACAGATAACTGAGAACTATTCGTGAAATTGAAGTAAATGCGTTAATATACTAGACGAAACCTCGTCACCGACCATAATTTCCATATGTTAAATACATTTGCAATCATCTTTTACAATTATAAAAAAACCTATTATTTATTATTAAAAATATACTTAGCGAAAAAACTCACTTGCAGTTTCATATCTCATCATTCATATCTTCGCGACAGATGAGTGACAAAAAATGCACTCTTATATTGTTTTTGATTTAAAAAAAATCATTTGGTGGTGTTTTCGTGGTTCTTCACCCTATTAAACCCTATGGGTGTCGTAACAGGTGACCAAGGGAATTTCAGGAAATGAGCTGTCCAGGTTAATAACAAAAAATATTGCTAGCACAGTCTGTCACTGTTCAAGTAAAGTACCTCAAAAGGAAAAAACGAAACCGTTATAGGATCAATTCGTTGTCCGTCTGACCGACTATTTATGTATTGCCAAGTTGTCCAAAATTAAATTAACTTATTTTTTTTATTTTTTTTATTTACTGTTATTTATCAGCATAGACAGATTCCCAATCGGTACAATTGAGTTTTTGATGATATCAGGAATAAACAATGTATTCAAATTCTAAATTTAAAAGTCATTTACTCAAACTAGGCTGAAAATCAGCACTTTTCGAACGTCAAAATTACATAAGACAGCCCCCCAAAACGCCGGTAACATATTAATTTAGCCTGCTGCACTTTATAATACGATGGATAAATATCAGATGCACCCTCGCGGATTGTAGATTCTCGCAATGTAATATATTGCCGCTTCGACAGTTTAAGTGATAGCAACAATCCAAGCGCTTTCTCCGGAGTAAAAGTACATATCTTGTGCTTTTGAGTTTTAATTAGTTGCGAAAATGTTGCTACCTCTTAGGATTTTTCATTCAATAATGAATGACTTCAGTAAAATTTTGTTTGCCATCTTTCTTTAACTTGCTTATTGTAGCGTAAGCTAGTTCTTCACTGTCTTGTTGATTCTCTTCTTGAATCCTCCATTTTCTGTTTAGTACACAATTCTACAAATGCTTTACGAGGAATTAAACGCTTAGTTAGTGTTCCAACAGATACAGATTGGCTGGTTGAAGGTGCTTGATACTCTGTAATGGGATCCTCTGCAGCTTGTTACGGTTCAACACAAGATGGCCAATCCACTGTAGGCGCCAACCAGTCTCCGTATTGTTTCTTAAACGTTTAAGAGTTTTCTGTGGCATTCTTCCATATTTTTATGACAACTTGGCTGAATCTTCGACAAAATTCCTTTAAAGTATCGCTGTCTTTTTCCGAAAGACTTAAATTGAACTGTGACACAACAGTTTCCAGCAATGCAAGGTTAAACTTAACCAGCTTGCCAGACTGCTTTAAAACATCATACAAGTCAAGATTATGAACTAAATTCACTTGTTCCATTTTAGAAAAATAGGTCTTTAAAATATATCACTCTTTGAAAAAACAAAGTGGATTGAAAATAGTAATTGAAACGATGTAGGAAGGAGGGTAGTTATTTTATAATCTCAGTAGTAGGACATTAGATCTCATTATGATAGATAATGGTCAATGGATCATAAGATCTCATTATTTAACCATCCTCGATATAAAATTACAAAAAAATATTATTTCTGTTCATTAATTTATTTATAACCATTAATTGCCTAATGTCAATTATAAAAAGATTAATAGTAGATGGTTTGCCTAGGGAGCAAAAAATATTTTTAAGGCGACAGTGTTTTTTTGAGTCCAGAGCGCAGCGAGGGATTCAAAAGTACGTCACTCGAGCTTAAAATAGGGAAACATTCTACTGGCTCCTCAGGGAAACATTCTACTTTTTATCACCCTCTATGAGAAAAAAAAACGTGTGTGGTTCAACCCCCATCTCTCACTTATGATTTAAAACTAAAACAACATTTTCACAACAGCCATCTTGGATTTACGTTTTGTTTATCGTCTGCTAAAGTCGTACTTTTAAAAACTATGAAAAATTAAAAAATAAAATAATTTATAAATATATAAAAACCCATGATGGAAAAATTTAAAAATTTTGCAGCAGCCATCTTGAATTTACATTTTGACCTCACCCTCGAAAACTATTAAAACGACACCCAAGACGAAAAATTTGAAAATTTTCGCAGCCACTTAGACCTCAATTTCGGCTTTAGCGCCCTCGGAAACTATTAAACCGACAACAATGACAAAAAAAAAAAGCAGGCGTTGTCTTGGATTTTCATTTTAACCAAATTGACACTTTCTCTCTCTCTTGTCAGCCTATTACTTGTTCATACAATGTTCGTGATTGATCTCTTTAACTAACAATAACCACGTTCCAAATTCAAATCACTTTTAGTCCCCAGGGATTAAAAAGCTATTTTAGTTTCTGTTTACGAAGAATAAACTAGCTCTTTTTGAATAGATGTGATAAAAACCTTTTTTTATATTCTAAGAACACATTTCTTTTTCTCCCAAAATCTATCGTATGCGTGCATTATGCGATATGTCAAAACATATGGTGCGGTTCCAGCGTCGTGTACAGGTAGCCTTAAAAATTCAGTCTCATCATGCGGATAGCTTCAATTTACTCTCAGCCCTAACTTCGCCACATACGTGTTCCGTTTGATGTCCCATAGCTCTAAAGTTATACGGTATAAGTGAAAATAAAACAAAAGTCATATTGTAAGGCAGGCAGGCTAAAATAAAAGAGTCAAACTCAAAATTAAATGTGCATTGAAATAATTATGTCAGAACACGGACATTAAGCGATTGAATTGCCCAGTAATACTGGGCAATTGTGTTAACCCTGAATTGCTTAAAAGAGAAGTTTTCCCACACAGATTCATTTCACCCGTAATCCAATTTGTCGTAATAAAATATTCATATGGTGGACGAATGGGTTTTGCAGGTGCTACTAAAACGGTTACTGTATAAAAAACTAGCTATTGCCCGTGGTTTCGCCCGCGTGGAAACCGGAATTTATCCCAAGGAAGCGTACTACCGAGACATAAATTATCCTATGTCCTACCCAGGTCATGGTCTACCCATGTGCCCAATTTCATCCGAATCTGCTGTAGCTGTTTTAACGTGAAAGCGTAACAAACCAACATACTCACTCTTGCATTTATAATATTATGTGCTACTGGGATTCAGAGTATCCGATGTCCTAACCCAGGTCTGCCTTTCATCTAAATCCGTTCAGCCGTTACGGCATGAAAAGGTATCAGGCAGATAGTAAATCTCTTTTAGGGTTCCGTACTTCAAAACGAATAATTTAAACCCTTAAAGGATGACTTTGTTGTCTGGCGAGACCCTTTTTCTCAGGAAACCGAGGCATCAAGTTGAAATAGATATCAAAAACTTAGGTCTCTCTTGTCAGACAGACAGACGGACAGCGGAGGCTTGGTAATAGGGTTCGGTTTGGCATCCTTTGGGTAAGGAACCCAAAAACTGATACTGACTACTGACACTGGTTCATGTTAATTGTAGATGATACAAATAAGGCCTCGACACATTTTGGGGTGTTTTTGTGTTTCCTCTTTTAGAAGCAAAATATAAAGCCCGAAAGAATTAATTATACACATACATAAACTCACGCTATTTTCCCGTGGGGGCTAGGCAGAGCCTATAGCCCGCCGCTAGCTACAATCCTCTCTCTCTCTTTCTCCCTCTCTCTCTCTTTCTACCTCCCTCTCCCTCTCTCTCCCTCTGTCTCTTTCTCCCTCTTTCTCCCCCACTCTCTTTTTCCTCTCTCTTTCTCCCTCTCTCTTTCTCCCTCTCTCATTCTCCCTCCCTCTCTCTTTCTATCTTTCTCTCTATCGAATTTGAAGAAGACACTCATAATGTGTGAACGCTTTTCCGCGTGCTTTTACAATTCTCCCTCTCTCTTTCTCTCTCTCTCTCTCTCTTACCGCTTTTCCGCGTGCTTTCACAATTCTCTCTCTCTCATTCTGTCTCCATCTCTCTCTATCTCTCTCTCTCTTTCTGTCTCCATCTCTCTCTATCTCTCTCTCTCTTTCTGTTTCCATCTCTCTCTATCTCTCTCTCTTTCTTTCTCCCTCTCTATCTTTCTCAGTCCGTGTCTCGGTGTTGGCTTGGAAGTTTGAAAGTTCGCTAATTTGAAATAGATATCAAAAACTTAAGTCTACGGTCTCTTAGAGCTGTTGGCTCAGCAGCATGAAGTTTAACGGAAAGCAAGGTCAACTAAAGAGGAAAATCCGAAAATTGGTAATTTATATATGAACTGCAAAGTTAAGTTTGTTCTTCAATCTGGGATCATAAATTTATAGGCCATGTCTTGAAGTAACATTTAGTCAGTATTTTATTAGGTACTTACTCTATTAATAAATTTTTTGATTTGAAAAATTAAGTTTATTTTACAATCCAGATTTGGAAATTCGGGCAACCGAGCAAGCACAGCGCTAGTCCTACTCACACTTGTCCGGTTTTTTAAAATAAATAAAACAGGTTTTTATGATTCTAAATGCCTTACTTAAAAAACTAAATAATCATTTTACTATTATTATCACCATTAATTTGTAATACCTACTCTAGTGCAGCCATTCATAATACGAGTACCTACATGTTAGAAAGGTTAGTTTATGACTTTAAATTATAATAACTTTTGACAGAGTGGGCTGATTTTAATGAAATAAAGACTAAATGTTAATTCAAGATACGGACTATGACTATATTTCCAATACCTTAATGCACTTCAAAAGAAGACACAAAAAAATCAATATTACATGTGAATCTTAAAATCATCCCCTTTTTTACCCCTTTGGGGGATGATTTTACAAAAACGCTGAAATCCTTTATTTCTTACCAAAAGCATAAATTTGAATTCTCATATCTCTAACTTAAGAAATGCTGCATTTCCCATTCAAACTTGAGACAAAAAGTACCCTATTTCCTTTTCCAGGATACCATCTATCTCCTTGCCAAATTTTATCGAATTCCGTTTAGTGGTTTCGCCGTGAAAAGGTAACAGACAGACAGACAGAGTTACTTTCGAATTTATAATATTAGTATGGATGTTTCAAATTAAAAATATGAGTCACATCCACGGAGGTGACATGACAGCCTACATAATTATTTTTTTCAGTTGTTTTTGTTGACAGTATTAAGCAATTTGTAGTTCGACTTTTTGCTGTTTGTTTACTGAATGTGTTTAGAGATATCATCAGCTGCCATTCTTTTCCCAAATATGTTGGGGTCGACTTCCAGTCTAACCGGATGTAGCCAAATACCAGTATTTTACATGGAGCGATTGCCTATCTGGCCTCCACACACCAGTTACTGGGTAATACGATACTCCTTAGTAGGACTGGTTGTCAGATTTTCGGGAGTCTGACTATCCGTAACGACTGTCAAAGATCTACAAATGGCAGCCGGGACCAACGGTTCAACGTGCTTTCCGAGGCACGGAACGTTCTCGATATGAAAGGGATGGTCACCATCCACGGACCGGCGCGGTTTTACCTATGAAATATTTTAATTAAGTGCTTTACCTAATTAACAGGTACCTGATTAGTTCCCAAGTTTTTTACTCTTTTGATACCCACACCACATAATTGCTATGTACTCACTTAGCGAAATTAGTGATTTTGTTTAATAAACACAACTTTCGATTCTTATCTTTTACAAATAAAATCACATCACTCTAAACAAGGAAAATTATTTTACCACTTTTGTAAATGAACACCTACATCGAAACCCAAATATAAAAAAAAACAAAATAAAAACCAACAAAATTTATTTAATCGCAATCAATAAAACTAGCAATGTTTAAGCACTGGTGATCTCTTCAATAGGCAACACTTCGAAGAAGTTGCCAACGTTCTTGAATATTCTCTTCGCCGCCGAATCCACCAAGGGGCTGCCGAATTCTGTCGCAACTTGCTTCCAGATGTCGTTTAAGAACTTTATCATGACTTCACTTAGAAAAAAAAAAGAATTTGTTTTAATTAAGGAAGGAAAGGGATACAAAACTACATACCACGGTACTCATAAAAGGTACAGAATTGCTTTTTAAAACTTTTTACACGTTGGAAGTGTTCAGATATTTTTGGTTAGTTGTTTGTATAGAAATTATTGACAAGCAGCTTCTCAGATATTATAAAGTAATTAATGGTCAGATATTAATGGTAACTTGTAGTGTATGGAACATGTTGACATTTTAAATTGTTCAGAAGTATTTGGTCACCTTGTCTGCTACAATATATCTGACGGCGACTGTACCAAACAGACAAAGACTTGTGAAGGTTACACTTGACCAAAGTTCATGATCAGGTCAATTTATCACAATAAAGTTAATATTTTTATTAACGGCCATGTTGAATCATAGTTTTTGCGTGAAAGAAAAACAGTATTTTACATACAAAATCTATAAATAGTTAGCGGTAGATACGAAGAAATAATAAATATAAATAAATCATGGATGAATCCTTGATGTTTATTTTCTCCTTATTTCCTTATGTTTAGCATGATCAGCCTATTATATTCCCACTGTTGGAACACAGGCCTCCTCTCAGCGAGAGGGAGTGGGCCATAATCCACCACGTGGGCCCAATGCGGGTCAGTTTGTTTACATTGTCTTTATTTATCAAACTTATTATTGTTTTTTATGGAAAATAACTAATAGATTCGTATATTTTTAATAAACTTTGAACTTGTTAGTCGATAAATTTATGATTAAACGAACTTACCTGTACGTGAAGTTCGATCATAATTATACGATGGCTTCGTCCGAAGAGATTAGCATAAACACAATGTAGTAACACGTACGGTGTTGCCTTTGCGCACTGAAAGTAAAAAGCCCTATACCTAAAACTAAAAAAAAAAAGCATTTTTTTTTTTTTTAAACATTTTTAGGTGAGGGTAGACATATTTAATTTGTTCGATACCTACCGTGTTCTATTGCTCATTTAGTTCAGAGCCTAAATCCTCGATTCCTGTTTTTGATATTTCAGGAAATGGCAGGGAATATTTCTTTTTGGGGAAAAAAATATGGGAGGGTGGGTTGCTAATCTCTTCGGACGAAGCCATCGTATAATTATGATCGAACTTCACGTACAGGTAAGTTCGTTTAATCATAAATTATACTCAGCTTCGTCCTCGAGATTAGCATAAACACAATGTAGAAATTGAGAGCTACTGAAATATCAATTAAACACTTTTGTGTAACAAGGCATTCAATTTTAATCCGTTGGTATGAGTTTAAAATCATAAATGATGGTTATTTAAATAACGTAACACACATTCGTTTAAGACAGTAATTAAATAAATTAATAGTTCTGCTTACAATATAAATTTAAGTTGAGATTAACTTAATTAACATAAAAGCCTATGTCCAGCAGTGGACGTCTTTCGGCTGAAATGATGAGTATCTAATATAAATAAATACCAAATTATCATGAAACGTAATAATATACACTTATTTAATTGTTATTACAATTGTTTAGTATTGATCTTGCAAATAAATCATCTTCTTCTGTAATATGTACATTTCTATTATAAAATTTCATAAAAACCTGAGACGAACCGCTCCATCCCGCGGTTTTTCTAATCGTTTCCAAGTTAATTCCTAATTTGTGGGCTTTAGATGTGGCAGCATGTCGGGTGCTGTGAGCTGTAAATATAGATATATCTATACCACACTCTCCTAGCGTAGTTTTAACCCACCGACTCAACGTTTATGCCGAAACTAATTTATGTGGTTTCCTCACACCGATAAATAGATTATTTACATTACCACGAAGTGAACTAGTCGAATTTAGATAAGCTAAAAGGGTCAGGACTGGACAGATTTCCGGTTTTTCGCGAAAAAATTTTAAAATTAGATTTGGTTGCACGGTTCCTATCTTTGATGTTTTAATAATATCAGGTATCTTAATAGTGATCTTGTCAGCATGAATTTGGATGTTATTTATATAAATTTTAGCTAAAGTTTGCATTCGGTGTGCAGTAACCAAGGATAATAAAGTGGCTAATTTACGTGAAAGTTTATCTAAACCCAAGCTTTCGTTAGGATACCAAGAGGACAAAATGTTTAGGACTTTAGACGTATCCCAAGTTGTATTATATTTCGGTAAGGGTGGCCGAAGTCTAAAGACACCTTTAAAGAAGCGTTTTACAACTTCACTATCGCTGACTTTTTCAATCAGAATTAAGGCTAAAGCCGATCGACAACTGTTTAAAGTCCCATATTGTGCTCCTGAATCAAACAATGTCGTTAGAAATAGGATCGCATCATTGATTGATGCCCCGAAAATGTCGATATCTTTAGACAAACAAAAATTATACCATTTTTTAAGACCAGTGTCGTATTGTTTTATCGATGTACCGGAGAGGGAAGCCAACATTATGTCAATTGCAGGTGATGGAACATTTCTTCTTAGCCACGAGTCCCGGACAAGAGACCGGCAGCCAGGGTAAACCGAGGGTGTGCATTGTTGTTGCTGGAAGGTGATAAAATTGTTTGTTTATTTGGATCAAAATACAAAACAGATGATACAAGAAGTTTCCTGAATAGAGGGTACCAAGGTTGGGTGGGCCATAAGGGGACCACTACAATACCTGTAGCTTTGTCTTTAACAATTTTTCGTAGCGTTTTTAAGACCATTGAAAAAGGACATGCGTAAAAGTACATTTGTGACCATGATAAGGTAAATGCATTTATGGCCATAGCGTCAGGATCTCTGAACCAGGATATATAGTTCCGACATGTTTTGTTAACACGACTTGCAAAAATGTCTACATCAGGGAAACCAAACGTGTTTGTTATATTGTAAAAAACTGAGTCGCTCAATTCCCACTCAACATCTGGATGAATTCTACGTGATTCCGCGTCGGCTATTGTATTATCTGCCGAACGAATGTATGATGCATACACAATAATATTCCTAGACTGACACCATTTCCATAATTCTTTTGTTATGCGTGTAAGATGGGGATATTGTATGCCTCCCATCCGATTTATGTAGGATATGGCCGTAGTGTTGTCAATGCGAAGTAATATTTGACAACTTTTCATTGTTACAGCAAAAACTTTTAAGCCAAAAAAGGCGGCAACGATTTCTAAATAATTTATATGATGTGATCGTTCTTCAACTGTCCATGCCCCACTAGCTGTCCCTTTCCCACACGCCGCGCCCCACCCCGTAGTCGAAGCATCACAAAAAATTTCCAGGCAGTATTCATCATATTTAATTTTACTAATAGGGTTATCTAATGCATTAAACCACCAATCAATATTTGACGATAAGTATGATGGTACGAGTATGTTCATATAATTGTCGTAGTTTAATGGGTCTTTTTTTTAAGTTTAAAAATTTGCATCTTTCAAATTCTTTTGTGTATAGCCATCCGTATTCGACGGCAGGGCAAGCAGAACACAATAGACCCACTAAACTTGCAAAATCTCTTATTTTACATCGTGACATGTTTCGAAAGGTTTGTAATTTATATTTAATTTTATTAGATTTTTCTGTAGGTAAACTGATTTGAAATTTTTTAGTATCAATTATGTAACCAAGATATTTACATGATGTCGTAGGCAATAAGTTGCATTTATCTTTATTTATAATAAACCCTAAAGCTGACAATAGTCGCTGAGTTACCGCTAAGTTTTCTAAACAAATGTCGTAAGAATTACCAATAAGCAACAAATCATCTAAATATAATACTAGACATATAACCGCAGGATCTGAGCAGCCCGACAACAGGTTTCATTATCTTAGTAAAAACTAAAGGTGCCGTATTTAGGCCGATTTTAAATTCAAACAAAACATTGTCAAATTCGAATCTAAGGTATTTTTTATAATCATCATGAATTTTTATAAAAAAATATGCGTCTTTTAAATCTACCGTTCCCATGAAATTATTTTCCGATACAAGTTTAATTGCTGTTCGTAAATCTTCGAGTTCAAAATGTTGGGTTTCTATAAATTGATTAAGATTTTTTAAGTTAAGTATGAATCTATGTTTACCGTTGTGCTTAGGTATTAAGAATATGCTTGATTGAAATTGCCCTTCACAAGGGTTGCAATGAGAGATAGCACCAGTGCATAACAATTCGTCAATACATTATTTAAATTTTGTTTTTCTGATGTTGAGTGGATTCTTTTATTGGGGGTAGTATATTGTATAACACGAGCTGAAAGAGGTATTTTATATCCAGAAATCCATGATAGAATAGTCAGATCAGAAGTTAGTTCCGACCACGTGTCATAAAAAAGTGCAAGTCTACCAGCATAATTGCTTACCCCGGTAACATCTAGCGACGACTGCGGTAGCTCGCCCGTGTTGCGGGCGTTGTCTGCTGTCGACCTCGATAAGACCCGCGCGAGGTGTTCACGGGCGGATATCTCTGTGCAGGCTCCCTCGTCCTCTGAGTCCCCGTTTGCCTGCGACTCGGGGGAGGAGCCCGCCAGTTTAAATTGTTCCGTTGTTGGAACGTCGATTGAGGCGGAGGCGGCGCTGTCTTCGTTCTGTTGATGGGTGGCCGAGTTAGGATAGATTTTAATTCTGCTCCTGTTTTTGTTATTGTTTTTGCCATTTTTAATGTTTCATCTAAATCTGATCCGAAAAGGTGTTTGTCAATTATTGTTTTCTGTAGTTGTTCTTTCATCTCCTTTTTTAAGTTGTGTAAAATAAAGTTCCGGCGGAGTGTTGAGTCCGAGTGTTGACTGTCACAAAGAAGGCGTACAGTGTCCATCATCTTTTGTATTAATTCTGTGTCCTTGTCCTCTTTAGCAATCATAAGGGTAATAACATCACTTAAGCATGAAATGGCACAACCTAACTGTTTTTGTTTCATCTCAATACCCTTATCTCTTTTTAAGACAACTTCTGATATGGCTGCTTTTATTTCTAAATTAAGTTCCGGCGAGTCAACTAGCTTGCAATTACTAGGAGGTAAGTATCGTTCTATCAACTCCTTACGAAGTTCGCTGGACAAGCCCTTAGTAGCCAGATGTTGTAGAAGAACAGCCAGGTCGGTCTGAATTTCTTTGCCGTAGATCTTTTCCACAGACGGATCCTCTCCAAATATCTCTAAAATTTTCGAGTCCAGCTCGATGCTCGAAGGTATGTCAGTTGCAATAAGGACTTCAGTCTCTAAGGAAGGGACCTGTTGCATTGAAGTACTTGTGGATGGAATTGGATCTGCAGCGCTAGTTGAGGGAACTGGGTCCAAGGCACTGTTCGAAGGAATGGGATCCCCAGCGCTCATGGGTGGCTCATCATGATATTCTGGTTCCAATTCCACTACTTCCTCAAAATACTCTTCGTCGTAGTATCGACAACGGGGAGAGGGTGTATCCTCTGTAATGTGTATATTTCTTTAGTTATTTAAGAAGAAGATAATCAATCCACATTGTTATTGAAATGAAACGGACGAATGGATAATTAATTTACAACAATAAGATAAGCGCACGCAGGTGGGCAGGTATATCTATGGATATAGATATGTACCGCGTGCGGCTTAGTATCTGCGGTGAAGTGACAATCCCAAAGACTGCCCGCATCACCCATATAGCTTCACGTATACTAACAAGGTAACAGTTCTTATAACTGATCGCAATATTAGCCTTGCACGTGATATAAAAACCAAAGAAGTTAGGTAGGTACTTATGGTTTACTAGTCCGAAGTGTTAACCCCAAAAGTTAACAGCAACGACTTATGACAACGTTTAAACGTTGATTTGATTATGCAACGTTATTAATTCAACGATTTTACGCAATATATGATTGACACTTGACTAACCTCTGGAATGCGACGTCGATCTTGTCTCTCGCTGAAGTTCCTTCTCCCATTTCTTTAACTTTTTTGTAATATATTCGTAATCGTGTTTACTTTTTCGTTTCCCCATGACACTTATTAAACTTTAACAACACTGATTATAATTATTTGAGAAATAATGTACGCTCCGGCAGAGCACTGAACTGTGAATGAGCAATAGAACACGGTAGGTATCGAACAAATTAAATATGTCTACCCTCACCTAAAAATGTAAAAAAAAAAAAAAAATGCTTTTTTTTTTTAGTTTTAGGTATAGGGCTTTTTACTTTCAGTGCGCAAAGGCAACACCGTACGTGTTACTACATTGTGTTTATGCTAATCTCGAGGACGAAGCTGAGTATAATTTCATATTCAAAATTCAAACTAGGCTGAGAATCAGCACTTTTCGAACGTTAAAATTACAAAACGCCTACCCTTCCTAGTGCTTAAGCTGGGAAGAAGAAGTGGCGCAACAAACTCCCCAGCAGCACAGCTGTCTATTCAGTTGGAAAAACTTGATTCTATATAATAGTGCGTAAGCAAAAATAATTTACATTAAGTACCACCAATTTCAATCAACTCATAAAATAAAAACATTTTAATGAGTAGATATGACAACAATAAATGAAAACAAAATAAAAATAAATTGACTTACAGTCAAATAAAATAATCCAAACAATTATATGACCTGATGTAGTATCATGTAGTCTTTGATTCTAAAACACTTGTTTGTTGCTTGGGGGGGGGGGGCGGTACATTGGAGTAGCTAAATTAGTCCCAACCTTTTTGTCGTCTAAGTAATCTTTAACTTTATAGAAAATTCAAAGGCTTTCCGCATTGCCATCAAACTGCTATATTTACATAGATGTTAATTACTCTTACGAAAGCATAGGCCTATTTTACACAAATGTAGTCAAGTAGCCTAAAATATTCTGCGATGACTATTAAACGTTGTCTTATACACTCGAGAGCAATGAATCCGGGTCACTTAAAGAATCCTAAAAATCTCGGAAACTAAAAATGCTAGGTTAATGCAATAAATTGTATTTAATAGACAATGTAATACTCCTTAAATGAAGGTATTAAAACTTCTTAGTTATTGTAAAGTTATATCATAAAAAAATCAAATTTGAAAAAGGGCCACTTTCGAAGATGGAACTACGAAATTACAGCATTTGGTTTTGCTTTTGTTTGTAATCTGTCATTTATGTGGGTACATAAACCATGTTGATAGTGCTCTATATTCATTATTCAAGCTGAAATTATGTCGCTTACGCCTGAAGAATGCACCAGAATACTTACAATGCTGGAAACCGGCCGGAGTCAGCGCGATACAGCCAGGACTGTCGGTGTGTCGCTGTCAACAGTACAAAGAGTTCTCCGACGTTACGAAGAAACTGGTTCTAACCTACGCAGACCAGGAACGGGCAGAACCAGGTGTACCACAGCACGAGAAGACCGATACTTGGTGAACACCATGCTTCGAAATCGCTTTCTCACAGGAACTGAACTCACAAATCAGTTTCGACGCCTCGGAGGAAGTAACCCAAGTGCATGGACAGTAAGACGTCGGCTTGCTGAATCTAACTTAAAACCCCTTAGACCTGCAAACGGCCCTAAACTGGAGCGTGGGCATCGTATTTCAAGACTAAGATATGCCCAGAGCCACGTAAATTGGAGTATTGAAGATTGGTCAAAAGTTATGTTCTCCGACGAATCAAAATTTATGCTCTACAAGCACGATGGAAGACACAGAGTGTATCGAAGACCAGGGGAAAGATTCAAGCAAGCATGCATCGAAGAAAAAGTAGCCTACGGTGGTGGGTCTGTACTTGTGTGGGCCGGAATTTCTTCTGAAAGTCGCACAGAGCTGGTGATCATAGAAAACGGCTCTTTAACTAGCGTAAGATATGTGGAAGAAATCCTCAATGATCACGTTGGTCCATTTATGGTCAATTTAGGTGAGGATGCTATATTAATATGCATGACAATGCCCGACCTCATACAGGTAGGATTGTGAATGACTACCTTCAAGAGATGAACATTACTCGTATGGAGTGGCCAGCGCGCAGCCCGGATATCAACCCGATCGAGCATGCTTGGGACGAGCTAGGCAGATGCGTAAAACAATGAAACCCTCCCCCAATCACGCTTCGTGAGCTCAAAATTGCTCTCACAGAGGAATGGGAGAATATTCCCCAAAATCGTATAAGGAACTTGGTGTACAGCATGCCAAACCGCGTAAACGCAGTAATGGAAGCACGAGGAGGCAATACGAAGTATTAAAATTCAAGAAAATCGTAATAAAGTTCAAAAATTTCATGTTTCCTATTTTTGTTTTAAGGAGAGATCAGCAGTTTTTTTCTTTATGTAATTTTGTGTTAATAAAATGTATGGTGACTCATATTTTTTTTACTTTCATTTAAGGAGTATTACATTGTCTATTAAATACAATTTATTGCATTAACCTATCATTTTTAGTTTCCGAGATTTTTAACATTCTTTAAGTGACCCGGATTCATTGCTCTCGAGTGTATATTCTGAAATTAATGAATATTTGAACGTACAAAACTCAGTCCAAATAAAAAACCAATACATAGCGCTGCGAACAATACAGTGAAGCATGCCAAAACTACATCTCCTCTCTGTGCAAACACGCGCACACGCACACATTCACAACCATTTACAATCAAACTACACCTCACTTAGTGCACACATATTTACGAAACCGGGCTCACATTGCTGCGGACAATGCTATTCTTGGTTTTTTATTTGGTCTGAGGTGCAAAAAAAATTACGAAAACCACTACTGCATTCACCCACACGGTAATGCGAATTTCTATGGGTAATGCGATAATGGGGCGCGTCATCAGAGTGGACAAGCTATACGTAAGAAATGACAATAAATGTCTATTTTAAAATCGGCTATTTAAATCACATTATTTTTTTAAGTAGATATGTATGTGTTATGAACTTATAACTTAAGAAGTTTTGACCAACATATTTTCTTAAATTTGGAAACAGCGGCGTCGGTAGATAGGTAGGTGAATAACCCGAGCGAAGCACCTACTTGATAAAAAAAAACTAAAAAATCTTGATAAATTAAAATAACTAATATACAATACCTATAGGTATACACAAACCTAATAATATACAATATATACATAATTATACACCCAACTAAAAACATCTAATAATATTGAATTCCTGCTTAGCCTTCTTCCTCTCTCCTTATTTTGCTGTGCCCGACAGGGTCCATATTGCTCTCTTAATTATTATACCATCTATGTATGTAATACATATGAAATGCAATAAAAAATTGAGTATTGAGTACATATTGAAACCTTGACTAACAAAATCAAGATTTTTGTTGATCGATTTCAATCAATACGATAGATTGAACAAAGATACTTCCTAATTCAAAAATAACCCATTCAAAATAAATATAGTTGTTTTCGTCAGTTTAAAATCCGTTGGTTTATCAAAGACGAAAACCGTAATGGGTGATTCTGTTACAAGTAGAAAAAGAAAAAAACATGACATGCTATTTAAAATACCTACGTACTTTAAACATTCCGATTATTGTAATTTTGTAATTCACAAGAATGAAGGACTCTTTCGAGGTGTCAGAAAAAAATTAGACATACAACAAAATTCAGTTGCAAACTCTTCAAACGTATTCATATTCATTTATATTTGCGTTACACAAGGTAAAACAAGATAGTTAATTGACTCAGGCGTGACTTCGCGGAAATCCATTATAAAATACAATAGACGACGTATATTTAGGAACCTAATCCGCTTAACTGTTCTTAAAAAGTCATAAAGAACCCTGTAAGAAATCGACACGTGTTTCACCGCTCAACGAGGCATCCTCAGGATGACGATTGACTTGCTGCGAAACCGGACATGAAGTGTTGCCACGTCAAGCGTCACTAATACGCGTCGAGCGTACGCTGCTCTGGACGCTTGACGTGGCAACACGTCATGTCCGGGTTCGCAACAAGTTTGAGTTAAGTCAAGTAATGGGTCTTTAAGAACAGTTAGGCGGATTAGGTTACTAAATATACGTCGTCTATTGCATTTTGTAAAAAAAGATGTTAACAAAAGGCTTAAAGCTAAGAGCCGTTGTCAGGGCACGGCAAAAAAACAATGTTAGATACATAATTTAAAGTTAAAAATTTAAGTCGTAGAAAGCTAAAATTTAAATAAAAATCAAATAAAATAATACTTGAAAACTGAATAATTACATTTGCATGAAAAGTCAATAACAATAGGTTACATAAATATTTCTATAATTGGCAAGTAGGTAGCTATTTCCTTAAAATACTATTAATACGTTTAGATAAAGTTATATTTACTTACGTAATATTATTACAAACACTTATAATAAGATGTGTATGTAACTAACTAACTGTGTGTGTATATGTTTAAGATGTGTATGTAACTAACAAATTAGATTGTATGATGATCTGTAAATAAATAAATAATTTGATTTGATTTGATGATTATAATAAAAATATATGTATGTTTAGGTTAAGGTATTTATTTATGGGCCTGTGTCGCCTGAATTAAATGGATTATTATTATTATAATGACAGATCATTTATTTATTTATTTAAGGATTACCAACGAGATACATTACGATTATTTTTAACAAAATTAAAAACTTATATAATATCCCTTATCCTGTAATGCACACTCAATTACAGGCAACCACATCATCATATCATCATCGATCATTCTCATATTTTAAGGATAAAAATTATTAATAACTAGCGACACGCTCCTGCTTCGCACGGTTTTTACGACTTGACAAAACATCGAGATTTCTTAGGTAAACGTAACTTTAATATTAACGTATTATACACATAAACCCCCGGAATAAATTCCCTAAGCGATGGTGAAACCCCATCAAAATCTGTTGCGTGGTTTAGAAGAACAACGCGAACATTTATAGATATATATATATATATATATAGAAGAGATAAATTTTATTTTACGTGTATCACAATTTGAGACACAACACGTAAGTACACTTTCTTTTTCACTGTAGGCACGCTATGGCACAGACGAAGCTGGAACTTATAATATCACTTGTCTTGTCAGGGTGTTTGTCGCAAAAACTGCCATAAAAAACCAGCCAAGTGCATGTCGGACCACGCACATTGAAGGGTTCCGTAGTTGGGATGAATTTATCCCAAGAACAAACTTAACATTGTAGTTGAAAAACATTTTCTCCCATAAGGAATGTATGGGAGATTTGTTTTTCAAACTGCAAATTTAAGTTAGTCGATAACCTGTAAAGCCTACTTGCTGTGATAGTTTTTCTTTTAAATTCGTTATATATACTACTGCTGTGATTTTTTTCACAAATCCAAGTACAACCATTTAGCTGGCAGGGACGACGACGACACTTGACTCTAACAAAAATTAGCACTTTAAAGCCTAATATTTCGCAAACGGACTCCTAAATTGAAAAATTATTTCACACGCCCACAACGACCTTTCCAACGATACCCCACACTATGGGATAGGCGAGAAAAAAATCCCCTCTTTACGTGTAGGGGAGGTACCGTAAAAAAATATATTTTTCTTGATTTTATTTTACCACTTTGCCGGCATTATTAATATGAATACCCATACCAAATTACAGTTTTCTAGTACTAACCGTCTCTGAGCTAAGCTGCGGACAGACAGACGGACATGGCGAAACTATAAGGGTTCCTTGTTTACTACGGAACCCTAAAAATGACGTTAACACACGTACGCCACACGACAGTGGTTATACTTTGAGTTTGAGCTAGCCTAGCGTAACATGGAGTTTAAATAGAATAATGCTCGGTAACTATAACCAGAAACGAACGAACGATTTAGAAAGAAAGAAAGAAAGAAAGAAAGAAAAAGTGTTTATTCTGCACAAACCAAACGCATATTATAAAAAAAAAAAAAAAACAAATCAATACCACTTTACAAATGAGCCAAAAGCCTCGTATCCATTATTTATAACAGAAAAGTTTGACAAATTTGATCTATTCCCCGCTGTCAGGGTCAGAGGCCAAAGACAATTACATAATCTGTTGCGACATTTACAAAATGAAAACAAACAATCAAACCTACAAAATACCGATTGCAAAGTGGAAAAAATAACAGTTTGTGTAACAAGTAACAACAATAACAAGAACAATTAAGCTGTGCGTCGTATCTGTGCAAGAATAGGTCATTGCTCAGCTGAATGCAGTGACTTCGGACGAACCTATTGTCAACAGCGCTGATTTTCAGCAAAGACCTCGCATTTACCAATCGTACCTATTTTATATTGCCAAACTGGGCATGTAAATAGATTCGTTAGCTAGTTTTACCTGTGATAGCTACTTCCATATGAGAGGGTCTACTATACAAAGTGATGAGGTCTTTGCTTCATTATTGGTAAAGATACAAGAGTCTTAAATTTAACCAATAACGGTCCGTAAATTATAGGAATTGGCAATCGTGACCAGCTTATACGAGTACTACTATGACCAGTACCCTAATTACGTAATACACGATCAATCAGAATCTGAATCGTTTTGAAACAGATTTCTAATCCAATGCTTAGTACGTTCGAAAAAAAAATCTGCTCAACAACGTAAATAACACAATGAATCTTGTTGACCTGTCAAATTGAAACAGATTAGTTGGAATTGTCAACGAAAATGTGTTGCGTAATTAGATAGCAGGTTATGGTACCACTGACGTGACATTACTCGTACTTCAACTTGTCAATGTTTTGTGTTCCCTTATGCTTTCCCTAAAAAAGAAGGTATCGTTTAATTTGTAAGCTTACAATAAGTTCAATTTAAACATGGGAAAATTGGATTGGTATCATTTTAATTGTTTAATACCCCGGAAGTCACGTTGAGGGCACAGGTTGATCCCAGATTAAATTGGTTTATTTCAATTATGTATCGATATCATGGAGTAAATGAACGTAATTATCTTCAGATTGATTGATTCTGGGCTGTTTACATCCCATCCAATGGTAGCACGACTTTAAATGGAGAAGACCCGTGAAGCCGTCAGCCGAAGACAACACACAATTTTTTTTTGTCCTTTATCTCTGATTTTATTTTACACAAGGACATTAACTATACTGTACCTTACCTACTATTATACTTAGGCTACGTACCTACTTATTTTTTTATTGACTGTAAGGCTGATTCTATTACTTCAAGGAATAGAGTACTACCTAGCCTTAGATTTAAGCAAAACCACCATTAAATTGATGATGACAATGCTTGCCTTAGCTATTTTTGTCCATAGTGCAATTTATGGTTTCCAGTCACCCCAACGGTTAAATAGGTACCATTAGATACCAAATACCTAGAAGTAGTAGTACCAGGCTATTATTGTCCCACTGCAGGGCAGAGGCCTCTTCTCATATAGACAAGGCACCAGGGATGTTACGGAAGTCGTTTTACCGGAACCAAAACCGGAATCGGAAGTTTTAAATTTGATTGATCGGAATTGGAACCAGAACCGGAGTCGGAGACGGAAGTAGAAGAAAGATGTGTTAAGGCTTCCCTTAGAGAGACTTCCCTAGAGACTGAATTATATTTATTGTTTCATTAAGTCTTCAGTTAATGAAACAATAAATATAATTCAGTCTCTTTAATCAGTCAAATATTAGCGATAACATCCACAAACAAAACAAATAAACTGACTTCGAGCGCAAGCGTGTATAAAATAAACAAACATTGCGCTGGCGACAAGTTTTATATTTGTAAGCGGCCTTGCCACGTGCATCGCTGCGTTTCGAACTTCAGTGTAATTCCGATTCAAAATTATTGGAACCGAAGTCGGAATCGGAGGTGTAAAATTAATCGGAAGTTCCGACCTTTCGGAATTGGAACCGAAGCTCCGTAACATCCCTGCAAGGCACGAGCATTGATCACCACGCGTGTTCAAGACGGGTAGGGGATTTCAGACTTACATATATTAACTATATAATCCAGGTTTCCTCACGATGTTTGTTTTCTTGAAGTATCATTAACATAAGTACTACATTTTAAACATAAAAATACTCATTAACAATTCCATTTGATTGTAGAAACACAAGTCGTAAATCATAAACATCGTTTCATGCCATAAAATTGTAGAGCAAAGGTCAAACTATTTGAGATGTTAAAGAATATTATTAGTAGGTACTTAGTAATTCTAATGATACAGCATTTAAGTGCTTGTTCCATCACGCTATGTTAATTAAATAGTCTACAACAAACAATATAATACTTATAATGAACAGGGACTTTTTACTTTTTTTTAAATTGGTAATGGTAGGCTTTAAGGTTATTGTTATAGCGACAAGTTTTCTTTAGAAATTGTATTGTTCGAGTCGTTACACATGTCCCTCGTTCCAAGTCGGGGTACAGACATAATTCGTTTCTAATCCGTGCAAGCAGAGGTTTTAATAAACTGTCCAGTGAACATGATTTGGATATATTCAATACCTACCAGTGTTTCTCGGCTTAAGCATTTGTTTGTGAAAACTTGCTTCTCAGAAAATTTACTGACACACGATAATTGGTTTGTATTAAGCCCCGTAGAAACTGGCGGGACGCGGCTCTACCAAAACAATTTCTAAGAAAACTTTACGGTAGGTAGAACAATTACCTGTGTCGCATCGCGCCGTCGCGTCGCGCTAGCCTGCACGAGGCTTTAATCGATCGTGTACTAGGTATTTTTTATAGGTATTTTGTGCCGATCTTTTTTGTGTTTATGAGCGGAATCTTGTAATTGGCCTTCAATTTCATATTTTTAAGAACACTGTAAGTTTCCTTGAACAAAATAAAAATATATAGGTCGAATACTACGTCGCGGTCAAGTCTTGTTGATTGCTATTTACACTTCGAGTACCCACGTTCCTTGGGAGAGTTAGTAAGTCACGTAGTTACGTTGGAGCTGTTTGTTATGGAAGACGCCACAGGCAGTTATTAGCCCAAATAATGCTTCCAGTCTCAGGATAGGCCTTGAATTGGCTTATTATTGTTATTTTCAGATTTTTATAGTTCCGTACCCGAAGAGTGCCAAACGGAACCCTATTACTATAAGCCTCCGCTGTCCGTCCGTCCATCTGTCAGCGGGCTGTATCTCATGAACCGTAATAGGTAGGCAGTTGAAATTTTCACAGATTGTGTATTTCTATATTGCCGCTATAATAACAAATAATGAAAATTAAACAAAGTTAAAATTAAAGGGAAAAAATATGTAATATTTTATGCTGCATATTGTACGGTGATAGGAACCCTTCTTCGGAGTAGCACTTGGCCGGTTTTTTTTATCTTTAGGGTAGCTCTATATTGTTTAAAATTTAATCCACTGAATTAAATATTTAGATGTAGTGTATGGATAATTTTAATTATAGGTATAGACAATTTTCCGAATTCGCTATAGCATTTTGTATAATTTGTCAAATTTTTTAATCGCAGTCAGGGATCAAGCGACTTTATTGTCGTACATTTATACAATATAAATAATGTATGTACACAAAGCGGGGCTCGTGGCTAAGTAATAACTGCCGCACGGGTCTCAGGTTCATTCATCAGGTTAAACTAAGCTTGCCGGAGTTGGTTTGTGGATGGGTGACCATTCATTACATACCGAGACCCCTCCGGGCCTCGGAAACGACGACGTTAAGCAGTTGATCCCGGCTGTCATTCGTAGATCTTTGACAATCGTTACGGGTAGTCAAAAGCCTAAAAGTCTGACAACCAGTCTTGCCAAAGGGTATCGTGTTACCCAGTAACTGAGTTGTGAAGGTCAGATAGGCAGTCGCTTCATTTAAAATACTGGTATTCAGCTGCATCCGGTTGAACTAGAAGCCTTTAGCCTAAGCGCTATTTTATTAAATGTTTTGTGTTGAGTAATGTAAATTGGAAGTAGTTAAGCGAAAAGGATCCAACCCACACAGAGTTCGTTTTGAGGTATTCAAGTTTTAAGATCAGATCGTGTTATGTGATCGTATGACCTGCCACACATACGGGTTGTAACGTATGGTCATAATGTCATGATGCGTTGGGATTCTTTTTGTGATATTAAAGTTTTAACTACAAAGAGTGTTTTGGTATACATAACTCATTTCCGCCCATAGTGTGGGTTGGATCCTTTCCGCTTAACTACGTCCAATTATTTTGTATACTATTGTACAGAATCAAGTTTTTTTTTTCTCTAACTGAACAGACAGCAGAGCTGCTGGGGAGTTTGTTGCGCCACTTCTTCTTCCCAGCGGAAGCATTAGAAAGTGGTGAAGGGCGGGCGTTTTTGGGGGACTGTCTTATGTAATTTTGACGTTCGAAAAATGGTGATTCTCAGCCTAGTTTGAATAAATGAATTTTGAGCCGACCCCAACATAGTTGAGAAAATGCTAGGCAGATTTATATAAACAATTTCGTTTTGGCTGGACCAAATACGAAAAGCTAAAATAATGACACTTATTTTGTTAGTCTGAAAGCTGATTTTACTGAAAATGAGCTTGAATGTTGAAGAACTATTACGAAGTAAAACTAATTTATCTTAGCATGTTTGGTTACAACACTACAAGCGCTCACTTGACTATTAAATTAAAATAGCAATCTGTTACTTGTAGGCGTATCGTTGCGTAATGCGCTTAAGACTACGACTACCGCTTTACCGAATCATTTTAGGTCTAAACAGAAAATGCTACTTTGACCTCATCTTTAAAAATAAAACACTTGATTACTTTTTCATTTCTATTCTTCACATTTACTCATAGGTACGGGCAGCAACGAAAATCACTACATAATTATGTATTATAAAACAAAGTCCGCACGCCGCGCCGGCCGGCGCTATGTCTCTCTGTCTGAACGCGATAAACTCAAAAACTGCCGAACGGATTTTCATACGGTTTTCACCAATGCACGGAGTGATTCATGAGAAGGGTTAAGGTGTAATTCATAATTCATTATAATTAATTTAGGTGTGTAAATTGATTGAAATATGACGATGATTGTTGAATATGTCGGAAAAAATCATGCCGACTGGGGGTTTTACTAGCGTGCGCGGCGCGTAAATCAATATGAAAACAATGTATTACGGAATTAATAAAATGTATTACGGAATTAATACAATGTATTACGGAATTAATACAATGTATTACTTGAATTAATACATAGGGTATTTTTAATACCGGTAGTACGTTCCAGTGGGATATTTTCCGATAAATGTCGATTAATTCCTACATGTAGTAGAGGAGCTCGTGGCTAAGTAATACCAGCCACATGGGTCGATCCATCAGGTTAAGCTACGCTTGCCGCGATTGGTCCGTTGATGGGTGACCATCTTTACATACCGAGACTCCTCTGTGCCTCGGAAAGCACGTTAAGCCGTTGGTCCCGGCTGTCATTCGTGGATCTTTGACAGTCGTTAATAGTCGTCAGAAGCCCGAAAGTCTGATACCAGTCTTACCAAGGGGTATCGAATGCGATACCCCTTAGTAAGACTGGTGTCGGACTTTCGGCTGGGCGGGCTGGGTAATAACCCAGTTACTGGGTTGTGGAGGTCAGATAGGCAGTCGCTCCATGTAAAATACTGGTATTTTGCTGCATCCGGTTAGACTCGAAGCTGACCCCAACATTAGTTGGGAAAAGGTTAGGCAGATTGATTGAATACCTACAAGTAGTACTGTCATTTTCCAAAATATCCTCATTGTTTCGTTTCTTTGTACTGGAATTAATCTCATCTTTGGAGACGAGATGAATTCCTTATTTGTCTGTATAAAATCGAATGTAACGAACACGACTAGAGAGAATAAATAAATTATTATAAATAAAATAGCTTTATTTTTCCTTACACACTTATTCCTTATGCATCTAATACATATTTATCATATTAACAAAAAAAAAAAAAAAAAAAACAATTATTTTTTTCGCTTTTTTTATTGCTATCGTGTACAAGGACCGCTATCGAAAGCATTAAAAGCTTCCAGCGAGAATAGTCACTACAAAATGAGCTTAATTTAAGACAATAGTACAGAGGGAAGATTAGTTGTACCAAAAACATTGAACAATGGTACAAAATGATTTAAGACTGGAGTACATTAGTCGGTGCTCTTGGCAAGTCAGAATTACAGTCTGGCTTGCTATTAACTGTCTCGGGCTTACATCATTTCAAGAACAGTCGTGGCTTAAATGTAAGTAATTTTGAGTTCTAATGAAGACGGAGAACTTATTCTTCTACACATTTAAATACAGCTAAGTATACTTAATACCACAGTAATTTTACAAAAGTTTTTTTTTTCTTTATTTATTCAGGGACGTTTTTAATCGCAATGCGTATGTCAGTCCCATTTTACAAAAGTTCTAATAAGTACTGAATGTCAATGTAACCAAACATCCCTAAACCTGTGTCTTAAGCATTAGTTTTTCAGGTCGCCTACGATATTTTAAAAGCAACGAGATGTTTTTAAAAGATAGAAACTTAAAAACTGAAAACCTATCCAAGCAACTCTGTTATAAGAACCAGTGTGGAACTCTTATAGTTGTCGCCCTGTCCGTTTGTCTGTCTGTCCGCGGCTTAGCTCAGAAACTCTTTGTACTAGAAAGCTGTAATTTGGCATGGATATACATTTTAATCGCGCCGACAAAGTGATAAAATAAAATCATAAAAAATAAATATAAATTGGGTTCCTCCTCTACACGTAAAGTGGGGATGTTTTTTTTCCTCATCTATCCTATGGCGCGGGGTCTCGTTGGAAAGGTCGGTCAAAAATATTGTGAGTTTGTGAAAACCATTTTTGGAGTTAGGGATCCGTTTGCGAAATATTAAGCTTTAAAGTGTAAATTTTTGTTAGAGTCAAATGTCCCCCTCCCCTGCCAGCTAAATGGTTGGTTTTAGATAATATGTGAAAAATTCACGGCTTTAGTATATAAAAACGAAATTAAAAGGAAATCTATCACAGCTAAGTCTTTACAAGTTAACGAGTAATAATCGACCAACTTACATTTGCGATTGCAAAAACATGTTCTCCCATACATTCAGTAGGTATGCGAATTATTCGCAAGAGATAAATTCATCCCAACTACGGAACCTTGTCATTGTGCGTGGTCCGACACGCACTTGGCCGGTTTTTTGTTTCTTTTCCGTTTTGGGCCGTTGTTCTCCATAACATTGTAACTGACCGACCCCTTGACAATTCAAAAGTGCCTGTAAAGTGGTTTATTTGAAATAAATGCTTTGAGTTTAAGTTTGAATTTGCATGCCTTGTAGTTACTATTCCCTATTATCGCACAAATATAAATTTTATGTGAGCAGCAAGTTCTACGTTCAGCAGTAAACTGCAGTATTTTCCTAAGCCGGCAATACATGCTCACCGAGCGAAAGCCAGCGTACCTATATAGCCTCACCATTGCTCGTCGAAGATCGCCTAGCGGGCCGTATAACGTATATACGGTTCGTTTGGCGTGTCTTGCCACTCGGGATCGCTCGCTACGACTCGTCTCACTTCGAAACAGTGTCGGTATTTCTGTAAAAATCAAAGGCGCTCACCTGCCGGTCGATTCTGCATAAATATCACGTTGAAACTTAGGTGAAGTAAGTTCACCTGAGTTTCAGGGTGATATTTTTACAGAATCGACAGACTGGACTCGGCAATTACGGCCAATATTTCGACAGCTCCACAAAAACTAGTGAACATTGGCAGTTCGCATTGGTCTCTTTCGAACTTGACCAACATGTAGACCGAGCACTCGCCTTGTATCAATTCGCCTACGCTCGCGTTGGGTTTGGCTTGGCCAACATGTATTGCCAGGTTTAGATAGAAACAAATGCAAACTTGAAATGATTAAAATATATTGTATACGATTTTAATTCGACTGCCTCGTGCCTCGTTGGTACAGTGATCGCAAGCGCTACTGCTAAACATGAGGTCCTGGGTGTTCAGGCTTTACAAAAGCCTTCAAAAAGTGGCAACATTTAAATGTGTAATTACAATGGCAACATCGCCATTAGTGTCAGTGTCACAGTGACGTTGTGACTTTTACTAATTTTATCTGTAGAAGTTACCCGCCAATACCCTAAAGAAAAGCCTTGTGAGAACATCGTCGTCGCAAATAAATAATACTGTATACTGCAATTCGGGCCTTTTTTTGCACCATTATATCCCCAAAGATATAACATGGTGGCCCATGAGGGGAACTAAAACAAGAAATCCGCGACCACAAAGAAAAATCTTCGTCGGAATCGCTACCTACCTACATGCGAGGGAATCGACGCCGAAGCCCCGAAGCCCGCCAAACCGAGAATCGAGAGCGTCAACGCGTCGCCCCTAAGTTGAGTGCCTTTCCGTCATTGAAAACCCCTAAATACCTTTCCTATTATCAAAATATCCATATATAGCAACCATTTGTGTAAATAAGGTGATTACAAGAATTGTAAATCCAGTCTCAGTTCAACGTTTCAATAGGTACTTACCCCCAATTTACAAAATATTAGTGTCTCGATATTTAGTAGTCTGCCGACTATTTCAGGTCATAATCGCCGTGCACGCCTCTCTGCCAGATCGAGAGTGCATACCTGTCCGGCTGGCGCTTCACTGATTGTGCGCATCCGGCTTCCTGATCGGCAGGTGACACCGAGACGAGGAACGTGAGCCCATTCTTTTTATTGTCTTGATAATTCCTCAACTTTCATAACAATCTTTATTCACAATGCCTGAAGCTAAGCTACGTTATAAAGAATTGTTAACAAAAAGAGCATCCGCTAAAGGGCAAATTACTAAGTTTAAAAACTATTTATGTAATATTTCTAAACAAAAGGAATTGAATAACATTCAATTGACAGAGTTAAATTTAAAGCTTGCAAAGTTTGAGGCATTATCTGTTAAAGTTGATGACTTGCAAAGTGAAATAGAGGTTTTGAGTTCTGACAACATTGATGCTGAAATTGATGAACGAGACAACATTGAGCAAGACATAGTAATTAACATAGCCACCGCTAAGAACTTATTAGACATGTTTTCTCAGAAAAATGCATGCGAACAGAGACATAGTTCTGATCACTATGCTTCATGTTGTCCGGAGGATCATCACAATTTAGGATTAAAGCTCCCACAAATACAAATAGCTAAGTTTAATGGTGAATATTTCCGTTGGTTAGAGTTTAGAGATACCTTTGAAAGTTTAATACATAAAAATGACCGTATTTCTGAAATTAATAAGTTTTATTATTTAAATTCATACTTACTAGGTGACGCAGCCAGAATTGTTTCCAATCTTGAAGTTTCTGCTAAAAATTATACTGAGGCTTGGAAGCTGCTTTGTCAACGGTATGATAACAATAGAATATTAATTGATCATCATCTTGATTCATTACTGAATATAAAACAGCTTCCAGGTGAGTCAGAAGAAAAATCTTTAAGATATTTAGTTGATCATATTACTAAAAACTTACGTGCCTTGGTCAGCTTGGGACAACCAACGGATAATTGGGATATCATTATTATATTCATGTTGTCAGCCAAGTTCAATAGTCAAACCTTGTTGAAATGGGAGGAATATCGCAGTAGCTTAGGAAATCAGCTACCAAATTTGGAGCAGTTTTTTAAATTTATTACGGATCGTGCTAGTGTGCTTGAATCTGCAAATCGCAGTTATAATAATTCTGGCAACATAGATTTAAAGAAGCCTACTCCTCCTCACCGTTCAACACCAAATAAACAAAGTCAAAGGAAGAGTCAGAATAACAATGTTAAATCTTTTGCAAGTACTAGTGATAATAATAAGAATAAAGGACTGAAGGGTTATTCATGTATTGTTTGCGACGAGCGTCATAGAATTTATGACTGTCCAACATTTAAGGCTAAGGGTATTGATGATAGAATGACGGATGTGACAAGGTATAAACTTTGCATTAACTGTTTGAGACAGGGTCACTCCGTTAAGGATTGTCGATTCAGGTCATGCCAAGAGTCTGGCTGCACTGAGAGGCATAATAGCTTGCTACACCGTCCGCTAACGTCGGCAAGTCTCGCTTCGGTTGATGAGCCAGGTGAGATAGTAGCAAACTATTCTAATAAAAATACAAGTCAAATAATATTGTCAACAGCCATGGTAGAGGTATCGAATCCATTTGGCCAGCAAAAGGTCAAAGTTCGTGCACTATTGGACTGTGGCAGCCAATCATCTTTTATAACCGAATCCCTAAAGATCAGGTTATCATTAATGTCCCATCCCATTGACACTCTAAAGGGTGTCCGTTACCCAGGCCAGATGTTGTCGAAAATGGTCATTTGAATCTTATAGATAATTAGTTGTGCGGCTTCTGTAAATGTTGCGCACATTTTTAAATTTGTTGCGCTTACAGTTTTTTAATTATTTCACAAAAACATTTCCTGCTGGCGTAACGTTACCGCAGCCAGACCTTTTTCTTTCTAATGGGAATATTTAAATAAATACTAGCTATAGAATTAGTTGTCTAGATGAAGTAAATGTTGTGCCTTATTTTGTATTTGTTCTTTCATCGGTTGCGAAGTTATTCGAGATTTTGCTGGGGTAACGTTTTTGGTTTTGCTAGATCTTTGAAACGGTTTAGCAGATTCTTATCATATTTTGTACAAGACTTCTTAGGGATTAGTTTAAATTTGTTCTGCAATAAAAATACCAAAAAAATGCATAGCTTAAAGGTTATTTCATTAAATAGAAAAACACTTCAATCGGTCCCAGCACTCTCAATAAGAGGTCTAAAGACTTACTTTAAACGTTATTTTAAAGCTTGTAACTGCCTTCAAATGTATGTGAAGTTTCATTAGTATCCTGTAAGTATTTAAAAAGATATGATGATATTCAGTTCTTCACGAGCACGGTCTTGATGCGCGCGGTGTTATTTGGCCACTGGATTGGATATATGAACTGAATGTTATGTCAATTATTAGTTGTTTAGTTCAGTTGTATATCAGTAAAATTTCAGCGTAGTACATTGGATTATTAATGAGATAATACGATTAAAGTCATTAGGAAGTGAATGATCGAGGTAACCCGACCAAGTTTAGGTGGTTACGAAAAAGCGAAAACTCAGAACATTATGCTATCTTTTGAAATGTTCAGTATAATACACCTTACAATTTCGGTACAGACGCGTACACTGTTAAATACATAATAATATAATAATATCTGTACTATGAAAACATTATTATTATCTTCCAGTTGCACATACTTATCAAAAATCACCGATATAACATGTCGTTCGGTGGGACGCGGGAGGGGTGGGGTGAAGGGGTAATTCATTGTTTGATTTATTCCCTTTATGTCGAGTCCCGTTAAGTCGAGCCGAAAACCTTGTCTCGCTTCTATTACCCCTATGTCGAGTAGTTTTCTGTCCCGTTTCTATTCCCTTTATGTCGAGTTTATTTACCACGCTTTTATTACCTTTATGTCGAGTTTAATAATATCATATTTTAGAAGTACAGTCACGTCCAATGAAATGTATACACGCACATAATTTAGAATCAATTTTTACACAAAAAATAATTTAAAAATAACTAATGACTTTAACCTTACAGTACTATGTACGATTATATTTTTAATTAACCATCAAAGTATGTCATAATTTCAGTGTATTTTTTTTAATATTCGAAATTATGTGCATGATGAAAAAGTACCTATCTTTTAAAATATTAAGTTCATTTATTATAAATGAACTTAATAATGCAAATGTAACTATTACGTTAGTACCTACCTACATATCAAAATATAAACAATCAAAATACATAAAACACAGTATAAAAATACATAAATACGTAATGATACAATGCACATGTTTTCAATTTATGGTTCAAAATATATAGGTAAGTAGTACCTACCTAATAAATTTCGAATAATATAATCGTTATAAAGTATAGTTATTAATCGAAATCCAAAGCCGAAAAGACCCCACGTTCAAATTCTTTTAATTTACATCTCTGACTGTACCTGTTCACCAAACTCGACATAAAGGTAATAGAAAGCGTAAAATATCAATACTTTGGAGAACAATAGACTTCCAGGCTCGATATAACGGGACTTGACGTAAAGGGAATAAATCCATAGTTTGCATAACGCACTAAACATCTATAATAAAAGGTAATAGAAAATTTCAAAATAGCAAAATTACTTACTATCTGTAATTTTAATCTGTGATTATTTTTAAGTATAAGTTTATTAATACTTTAAAAGTTCAATTGAAATGATTATTTTACCTGTTAATAAAAATTCTTTAATAAACATGTAGTTTTTTTTAAAACTTGTGTACATGTCTGTACTAAATCTGTAACACTATCCTACATATTTTAGAAGGTACCATAATGTTCTGAGTTTTCGCTTTTTCGTAACCACCTAAACTTGGTCGGGTTACCTCGGTCATTCACTTCCTAATGACTTTAATCGTATTATCTCATTAATTATCCAATGTACTACGCTGAAATTTTACTGATATACAACTGAACTAAACAACTAATAATTAACATAACATTCAGTTCATATATCCAATCCAGTGGCCAAATAACACCGCGCGCATCAAGACCGTGCTCGTGAAGAACTGAATATCATCATATCTTTTTAAATACTTACAGGATACTAATGAAACTTCACATACATTTGAAGGCAGTTACAAGCTTTAAAATAACGTTTAAAGTAAGTCTTTAGACCTCTTATTGAGAGTGCTGGGACCGATTGAAGTGTTTTTCTATTTAATGAAATAACCTTTAAGCTATGCATTTTTTTGGTATTTTCATTGCAGAACAAATTTAAACTAATCCCTAAGAAGTCTTGTACAAAATATGATAAGAATCTGCTTAACCGTTTCAAAGATCTAGCAAAACCAAAAACGTTACCCCAGCAAAATCTCGAATAACTTCGCAACCGATGAAAGAACAAATACAAAATAAGGCACAACATTTACTTCATCTAGACAACTAATTCTATAGCTAGTATTTATTTAAATATTCCCATTAGAAAGAAAAAGGTCTGGCTGCGGTAACGTTACGCCAGCAGGAAATGTTTTTGTGAAATAATTAAAAAACTATAAGCGCAACAAATTTAAAAATGTGCGCAACATTTACAGAAGCCGCACAACTAATTATCTATAAGATTCAAATGACCATTTTCGACAACATCTGGCCTGGGTAACGGACACCTCTAAAGGTCATTGGCATAGGAAACACATTAACAAATAATGTTATTGAACGTTGTAATATTAAATTACAATCAATAAATAGTAAGTTTAACATGAGTTGTTCATGTCTTGTGTTGAAGGAATTGACAGGTAGACTGCCGAAGGTCCCCATCCATATTGGTTCTTTGAAGTTACCTGAAAATATTCAGCTGGCTGATCCCATGTTTCACAAACCAGCCGACATAGATGTCTTGATAGGCGCAGACTTATTCTGGGACATTCTAGGTACTGAACAATTTTCATTAGGTGTCAAAAATCCTAAGTTAATAAGTTCACAATTAGGTTGGATTGTATCTGGTCCCATAGAATCTGTGAAGCCGCATAAAAATGTTCACTGTAATCACAGTATAGTTTCCCAATGTGGTAGTAGTGATGCTAGCATTGATAATATGCTAAGTAAATTCTGGGACTTGGAAGAAATTCCTGGAAAATTAATTACAAGTGAAAATGAAAATGAATGTGAAAAACACTTTCTCACTTACACAACTAGAACCAATACAGGTAGATTTTGTGTAAAATTACCACTAAGAGATACTGCTGATTGTTTAGGCGATACTTACAAGTTAGCTAAGAGACGCTTAATTAACATAGAAAAACGGTTAAAACGAAACCCTATGTTAAAATTAGAATACACTAAGTTTATTAATGAGTATTTTGAGCTAGGACATTTATCTGTGTTAAATGATAATTTTAGAGATAGGATAGGTCCATGTTACTACTTGTGTCATCATCCAGTTCTTAAACAGGAAAGTGAATCTACCAAGCTTCGTGTAGTGTTCGATGGTTCTGCTTCTTCCACTTCCGGTTGTTCTCTTAATGACATATTAATGGTAGGTCCCACCGTACAGGATACTCTTTTCTCTATTTTGATACGCTCTAGGCAATACAAGTATTTGCTTACTGGCGACATCGAAAAGATGTTTCGCCAAGTCTTAGTACACGAAGATGATAGGTACTTGCAACTTATCTTGTGGAGAAAAGAGACATCTGATCCTATTCAGACACTTAAGCTCAATACTTTAACCTATGGAACAGCAAGTGCAAGTTACCTGAGTACACGCTGTCTGTGGCAGGTAGGGCAGGAACAGGATGATGAGCTCATAAAGTGCATCATTCAGAGAGACTTTGATGTTGATGATCTCATAACGGGTTCAAATGATTCACAGCAATTAATTTATATATATAAGGCTGTATCTGAAGCGTTAAGGGCAGGTTGTTTTAATTTAAGAAAATTTAAAACAAATTATTCTTCTATTTTTGATAATGTAGATATGAATGAACAAGATAGTTTAATTTTTAGTGAGTCGTCTAGTACGCTAGGGTTGGGCTGGACTCCATCTAGTGATACATTTCATTTTCCTATAAAGGGATTCTCACATGATAATAGTCTAACCATAACAAAACGATTTATTATGTCAAACGCTTTCAAAATATTTGACCCATTGGGTATCTTAAGTCCAGTTGTAGTCATACCAAAGATAATGATACAAAGACTTTGGCAACATAAGTTAGACTGGGATCAGCCAGTCCCTCAGGAAATAAGGGATGATTGGACTAAGTTTTCTGAGAATATAAAGTATTTATCTAATTTACAAGTACCTAGATTAGTTATAGGGAAATCGCCTCAATTTATTGAACTACATTCATTTAGCGATTCCTCAAATTACGCGTATGGTGCGTGTGTTTATATAAGAACGATTAGTCATAATGGGGACGTCACGGTCAGATTGCTATGTGCCAAATCGAAGGTGGCTCCTTTGAAGCCTACTACCATCATGTTATATCTTTGGGGATATAATGGTGCAAAAAAAGGCCCGAATTGCAGTATACAGTATTATTTATTTGCGACGACGATGTTCTCACAAGGCTTTTCTTTTGGGTATTGGCGGGTAACTTCTACAGATAAAATTAGTAAAAGTCACAACGTCACTGTGACACTGACACTAATGGCGATGTTGCCATTGTAATTACACATTTAAATGTTGCCACTTTTTGAAGGCTTTTGTAAAGCCTGAACATATTCCGGGGCGTTGAAAGATCTCTTTCAACAGCTATTAAGTTCCTCTGCTGTAGGTAGTTTGCAGAGCCGCACTAGAGAGCGTCGCACGTAGCCTCTGGCTTGGAAACTCGGCCGTGTTGTTCGCCTCATAACTGGACCTGATGGGATATCCCGAGTGGCCGACATTTTTACCACCAAAGGCTACGTGCGACGCTCTCTAGTGCGGCTCTGCAAACTACCTACAGCAGAGGAACTTAATAGCTGTTGAAAGAGATCTTTCAACGCCCCGGAATATGTTCAGGCTTTACAAAAGCCTTCAAAAAGTGGCAACATTTAAATGTGTAATTACAATGGCAACATCGCCATTAGTGTCAGTGTCACAGTGACGTTGTGACTTTTACTAATTTTATCTGTAGAAGTTACCCGCCAATACCCAAAAGAAAAGCCTTGTGAGAACATCGTCGTCGCAAATAAATAATACTGTATACTGCAATTCGGGCCTTTTTTTGCACCATTATATCCCCAAAGATATAACACTGGGTTCGATTCCCAGGTAAGGCAAAGTGTTATTGGGATTTTCTATCTGTAATTTCTCAGTAGCAGCCCGGAGTCTAGAATTGTGCCCGGTTGATGTCAATAGGCTCGCCCCCTATTACATGGGACTTAAATATAACTAACGAAATGTGGGTGTACTTTTGGTACACCTCTGCCCAACCCTTTGGGGAACAAGGCGTGATGTTATGTAATGAAAAGATAAAAGTAAGATTAGTTTTTTTCCATCTCAACATAACACATGTATTAGCAAGCAAGTAACTTCATATGACCTCCTTTTCACTGGTAAGGTTGAATGAAAAACATTGTTTACTAAACGTTTATTCCTTGCATTGGAGAGTCTAGTAATTTTATTAAAATAATGAAAATACACACTACTAGCTATTGCCCGCGGCTTCGCGGATTAATAAAATCATGATACGAATATAAATTTTTCGATTGTACCCATGTTTTGATTGACTAATTTGAACTAAATACATATATAACTATGCTAAAGCACTAGGAAGTGGTGCAGGGTGTGCGTTTTGGGGGACACCTTGGGCGTTTTGGGGGGGTTCGGGGGGACGTGTTATGTAATTTTGACGTTCGAAAATGCTGATTCTCGGCCTAGTTTGAAAATTCAAAATCAAAAGTCATTCAAAAAAAAAAAAAATATATATATATATATCCTCGCGGTCTTCTTTTATGGATAGTGATAGTACCTACACATAGATAAACGTGATTGATTACATTATTTTATGTATCATCAATAGTTTTCGCAGCGCACGCTAAATAATGACTTTGAGGCAAATTTTTTATACCTTGGGTTACATTATTGCAATTTTCATAAATATCTCAATTTTTTTGAAAAATAAGAATAAGGGTCAGTACACATCTAGACGTGACGCGAAGCAACGCTGCGCACACTTGTTTGAAGATAATGATACATAATATAACTTTATTTTGCTACACCAAAAGATACATATTTTTAATTGAGATAATTCGAAAATGTCCCGCGGCGAAAGATAAAAAATCATATCTTTTCTCTTTATAATATTAGCTTAGATAAATTGGCTGTTCATGACAGTTTAAATAATTTTGTTTGGACATCTTAATAATTTTTAAAAAGATATTAAAAATTAAATGCAGCTATTTTAGTTAAATGATTTCAAATTAACCATACCTAATTTATTTCGAGCAAAAATTTCGATTAAACACTTGATAAAAAAAAAAACAAGGGAAAATATTACAAACATTATATTTTTATTTTAACCGAAGCCATATAAACTTTATTAAAGCTACGTTTTTGGCAATAACTTAAACATTTGCGATCTCTTCCAAGGGCTGTGACTTCAAGTAAGTTTTGATGGCGTTAAATACTTTCAGCGTCGGCTTCTCAAGCATGGGGGTGCCGAATTCCAGCGAGATCGCCTTCCAGTTTTCGTTCATGAATGTGTGCATTGCGTCACCTGAAATTATTAAAAATTTTATAATTATCTTTCATCTTATGGTTTTTATTTGTAATTGTTATGGTGTACAATAAAGAGAATTCTATCTTTCTATCAATAAAGAACATTCCATCTATTCAACATGTAAAAAAAAACCCTATCCGATCCTTGAGGATGTTGTTTGGTATCGCACTGAGAGTCTATTTATGTAGTAATTTTTGGGAAAAAAGAAAAAAAATATCTCCTAATTTTTTCATAGGGGAATATTTACGGTCATGCTGCGCGGGATGCCGTCGTTTAACGGGTGTCTAAAAGTCATAACTTATGACCCCTGTTGAAAATTTGCAAAATTTTCATGGATTTGGGGTAATTTTGGTACTAAAAATGTGAATTTTAAATAGCAATAACTTTTTATTTCCAATTATAATAAGATTTTCATTACTTTTGGTAATGTTATTGCAGTACATATGTACCCCTTTCGGATTGGATAGGTTGTTTTTTACGTATTGTATATCTAAGACAAAATGTATTCGAGTCAATATACTTTCAAAAGAAAGATAGTCAGTTTTTGAATTAATAAATAATATTAATAATATTTCTTAATAAAAAAAAAATCCATGGTACTTCGAGTCAATAGATATAAAATAAAATAGACTGATTTTATGCTGTTTGAATTACAAATAAATATAATATGTACATAATAAAAATATGAATAGGTACTGCATGCACTCATAATTCATAATCCTATTATTACAAATGCGAAAGTGATTTAGTTAGTTTATTTGTTCGTTTGTTTGTTACGCTTTCACGCTAAAACGGCTCTACTAACTCAGGTCTACCCGACTTAGGTTAGGTCATAGGATACTTTACAGACCGACTTAATCCCGATATTCTCACGGGATCGAGCCTTATGCGGGTGAAACCACGAGGCGCAGCTAGTATTAATACAAATTAAAACTGATGCACTGACAAACTGATGAACAGATTTTGTACATTTTACTGCTGGAAAAAGGCCCCTTGATTTCCATACGCAACTACGTTTCTATCAACACGTTTGATCTATTTTACTTTTAAAGGTAATGATAAAGTACCTACAGTTCATCAAGTTCCAAATTCTAAATTCTGAAGCCGGACCTTTATAATGGTCCGGCTTCAGAATTTAGAATTTGGAGGGAGGAGAGGAATTAGGAGACCATAAATGGTCTCCTACGCTTAGCTATGAAGACCACTACGATATAGATGCGCGCGCGCATAATATACGCGAATATTGTCCAGTATTGACCGTAGTGGTTTAAGAATTATACAGCGGATATTGAGCCGCAATAAGGTACTTAGTCTTCCCTACTAGTATATCTCCATCACATCTGATCTGCCTAGCGTTTTCCCAACTATGTTGTGATTGGATTCCAGTCTAACCGGATGCAGCTGAATACCAAATGAAATTCCTAATCAACCAACAGTGATAATCTTGGATACTTACTCAGCTGTTTGTTTCCATTAAACAAGTTGGTTAGCTTAAAGTTTGTGTTCTCGTTGTTCTCGAAACTGTACTTGTAGCTCTTCAACTCGATGACGTCTTTCCCGTTCTCGTTCTTGACGATGTCGTACAGCATTGTCATGGTGATCTCGAGGTTTTCTGGAAAATTATCCATATGGCACGTGAATTTTGATTCCAAGCTTTGTAATAAAATACTAGAGAATAGATTTTGCTTGCAGTTGCCCTCATAATATCTAAACGATCCAAAAACTCTGTAAGTACGTAGTGTACGTACCTTATGTATTAACTTAGTTACTTACATTAGGAGCGAGCAAGGAATGTTAGCTGACGACTTTTCAACTTTATTCTCAAAGCCAATTAGGCAAACCTTTGTTTACAAGAACCTGGATGACTTTGACTTTGTTTGTATTAAGATTCCATTCCGTACCCGACCCGGCAACTGCAGGCAACTTCAAGTCGCTGCAATCGTGATTCCGAACCCGACATTCCAGTCGGTAGATAGAAGATAGAAAAACGTGTTGTCGCTCGAGCGTTGGCGGCACTACTGGTCTGCGGTCGGGCTACACGTGTCGCCTGTGGTTTGCCCGTAGCTACGGAAGGTATTTCATAAAAACCAGTCGTGTGTCGGCGACACGTCGCCTGTAATTGCCTCCTGAGGTCGGGTACGGAATGGTACCTTTATGGAACTCAAATGGAGTTGGGCAGGGCACCTGGCAAGGCTCAGTGGTGACAATTGGAGTAAGGCTGTGACAGAGTGGGACTGGAAGACAAGATGTCGGTCGTCCGACAGCGGCGGCAACATGGGCGGACGACATTGTTGCCATAGCGGCCAAAACCTAGATGAGGCCAGCACAGGAGCATGGGGATTGAAAGGCCTTTGCTCAACACTGGGTGAAGTCGGGCTGTTCATGATGATGATGATGAAATAACTTTATAGAAATCAGTATCTATATTTCTCTCGTGTCAGCACGACTCGAATTTTGCCATCAAAAAGGTTAGCAATGGGGCTGACTGTCCAGAGTAAACTACACACTTTGCTATCATTCTTGACAGCTCCTTCTCCCTTAGACCCTATCAATAGCTTGTAGCTAAGAAAAACCTGTAACTTACTAAGCTTTAAGGTGATATCTCCGTCGCCGCTGATTGGCAGGATGAGCAGCATGCCACCAGCCTTGTACTTGCCCTTCAGTACGAAGGGAGCTGAGTGGAAGGTGAACGTGATCTGTTTCTTCGCAGAATCAACCCTGTAAGATGAAAATATATGAAAGCGCGTCCACATCAGTGCACGAGCGGCGCAGGCGCAAGAACCGTGCGCGCTAGGCGCCTCGAATGGCTTGGACGCGCTTTAATGGACGCGTCATATTCTACGCGCGCGCGCATGTTGCGAACGGTTCACGTGCAAGGATCCACAACTGCGCAATTGAAGATCACGCCCACGAATCATGAAGTGAAGTTGTCCATACTATGTTCCTAAGATGCACGCGAACCGTACTATTCATGCGCGTGCACAGGTGTGAACCTGCTTTTAGATAATTACTAAGTATTAAATACACAATACGATAAAAAGCACACAATGCAGGGTGGCAGAGAAATTGACGCGAAAACTGTTTACATGGATTCAGTACATGATTCTAAACCCCTCTGCGTTGAAAATATTAGTCGATAAAAATAAAAAAAATGCACTTTTTTATGAAGAGCTGATTTTAAAAAAAAAATTGTTCAGAATCATGTACTGAATCCAGGGGAAACAGTTTTCGCTTCGATGACCGCGACATCCTGTATAAACATATAAAAGAAACACAGCTATGTTTAAAATCAGATACAGAAAGTAATTTGTTTTCGACATGGCGCACATTAAGAAGAAGATCATCAATTTGAATCGCATACCATCGTTACTTTGGCTAAAATTAAATACCTAATGTAAGCACAAAATAAGTTTAAAAAAAAAGAACGTTGGGAATTGTAATCGTTGCTATCGACTGATCTGTAATAGACCACAAATCCAAATAAGCAGAATTAACTATTGCCAAACTTCATGTTCTTGAACATGAATTTAAAATAAGCCCTGGAAGATAATATTAACGACATTTTTTTTGGTTTAACAGTGTGTTGTAGTTATTTGGTAAGCTTTAAATATACTCACTTGATTTTATCAAACACGGAATTCTTGAGCCCCTTAATATCAGCATCTTTGATAGTTAGCTTCAGTCCAGACAGGTCGATCTTGATGACGTCAATGTGGACCGGATCCAAAACTTCAGTGCCTATTTCAGGGATGCCAGCAGCAAACGCCGCCACAGCCTTCTGTGCCGACTTTTTTATACAGTTTGAGTCGGTTAAAGTGCATTTTTCGATCGGTGGTACTGAAATTGGGAGAAAAATCGTTTTAGAACTCTTCGTTTCAACTACGAAATTGTCGAAGTAAGGGAAGATTGCAATTTAGGGTATCTTACTTATCCTAATGGTATTTCACAGCCCAAGCTTTGATTTAATGAGAGTGCTGTATCCAACGACTATGTGAATTTTCGAAAAGCCTGTCGCTTGTCTCATTTTGGGAGCGTAATAAATGATTTATGAATAAATATACCTATCTCAAAGAACTGATAATAAATACATCAAATAACCCATAAAATCACGCCTGTAAACCCCGAAGGGCTAGGCAGAAGTGTATCTATAATACCCCCACATTTCGCCAGTTATGTTTAAGTCCCATGTGGCAATAGGCTCGCCCCCTATCACTTTGCCCAACCCGGGAATCGAACACAGGAACTCATGCTCAGCAGTAGTGCTTGCGATCATTAGACCAACGAAGCAGTCACAGCTCTACTTCTAAGTTATATTTATTTAATTAATTAAACATTAATGATGAAAATTAAAATTCTCAAAATACACCAACCACCTAGTGTTGGCTTCAGTCTCCCAGAGTATAATTAAAACTATTCAAAGTCAAAGTCAAATAATTTATTTCAATTAGGCACATTAAAGGCACTTTTGAACGTCAAATACAATACATTATTTGACGTTCAAAAGAGCCTATGATCATTTGAAAATGTTCTTTTATATTGTGGTAAGAAATAATGTTATCTAAATATATTACTATGACATGTCCGAAAATAAACCTTATTTATTCAAATTATTAGTAAATAAAAATGACTTTGTGTGTAGTTTTGGTTTTCCTTTGTTATGTACTCAAAATACAATAGTAAACCTACATTGTTATTTTAGAAAAAGAATTAGGGTGACCGCAGCCGATGCCACGGGCAGCAGCTAATTGTAATTTTCAATAAAACTTGCGACTTTTTAATATTTCGCGAAATAAAGTGAACATCCAAATGTTGTTTTCAAAGATCACTTTGAGCGATAAGACCGCCCCTTGCACCACCCTACATTCATCTGTAATTTGTATGGTGTAGGTACATAAAAAAGAGTATAATATACTCCACATAATTAAAAATTAATAAGTTGCCAAGATGTCGCTTGGTAACAATATTGCCTTTCAAGCGTTGATATCTGTAATTTGTATGGTGTAGGTACATAATAAAGACTATAATTTAGAATAGAATAGGTGATAATTATCATCTATTCTATTCTAGTAGAGTAGGTACATACGAGACTATCCTTCCTATAGTAACACTCGGACATAATATTGAAATGACAGACAAATACAAAATAATTACTTGTTAATTGTTTTATATTGACGCAATATACTTCTAACATATAGGTACCTACTGTAGCGCTTGAAGAGCGCTTACTGCAGAGCTATATTATATTGGGTCGTAAAATAATAGATGATACATTTATTTTATATTTGTCATCTTATCTCAGAGAAACTTGCACTCTTCTACATGTCTATTTTAACACTGCCGTTTTTTCAAAAAGAAAACTAATACTTTTTTATTTAAAACTAGCTAATGCCCGACGGCATGCGTTACAAGCCTTGTAGGTACATTTTTTGTTAGGCGACTTCTCCGGCTTACCAAAGTTTTATCACAATCGGTCGAGCCATTTTCGAGTTATTGCGAGACTACGGCAATTTATTTTTTATACAGTAGCCTAATTGCGTAACACACGATCAATCATAATCTGAATCATAGTGACTATTTTGCTAATCCATTGCTTCATATGTTCGAAAAATTTGTCTGCTCATAACGCAATGAATGTTGTTGAACTGTCAAAATGAAACAGATTTTGATTAATTGTGTGTTACGCAATCAGGTTGCTGAAGAAGATTAATCGCAAATTAACTTGAATGATCAAATGCAACGAGTTATTTTTCTATCAGACTGTACAACATAAGGTCGCCTGTTGCATGTAACCTTTACAGTACCTATTTTTTGCACCTAAGTAATATGATAATTAGTTATGTTGTAACTAAATGATCACGCTAAACAACTCGAATTAACACAACTCAAAACAATGCAACCACCATTATCTTTGTATATCCTGTTAATTATACCACTTTTTATCTGATGCTAATTTTATGGGGAAATAAAAGATAAACATAAGAACAATATGTCATTATAAAGCGCAATACCTACGATTGTTCGGTAATACGTTTATAATTTAAGAAACACTTATCCGATTCACGTGTTTTTATAATAACCGTGTATATTTCTGGCTTGTTAAATGGTCTGGTTGGTCTGTTCCAAAAGTATCTGATTTAAATCTAAACAAATGGATCACAAAATGTAGCTGTTGATGCCAATTTGTTGTGCCACCTACAATTTGATTATTGTTCAAGTGCTTTGTTATGATTATTTGAATGCTTAACTCTAATTTTAAATAAATCTTAAAGATGTTTTTCATTTGAAAATGGAGGTTAATTTTATAGCCTCAGTTTTCGTCGATGATGTTTGAATTAAATTTTAATAATATCATTCAAACAACAATTGTTGGAAAAAGTGCGAAGACATAAAGTAGAAACCTTCTAAATACAGATGAATGTGTTACTGAGTGATGACGTAAGAATTAAACCTGAATTGGATTTGTTTACATTTTCCTCAGATATTTTTGGACCAATCAATCAATTTTTGGATATCTTTGGCGCCTTCTTGATTACTAGTAAGGATCCATGCATAATCTTATTTATAAATAAACAGGTCTTTCAATATCGTGTATTCAAATTCTAAATAATTTTAGAACTCATTAGCATAATTTTATTTATAAATTGTTAGTTTCTTCTACCTATTTCCGTAATGTTATTATTCGTAATATTCCTGTTCATTTCGAAATGCGGGTTTACTATAGCTGCCTATGGCACAGGTGTGCATAGGTACACCTGCATAGCCCTTCGGGAATTACAGGCGTGATGCTATGTGTAATGTAAAAAAATATCGAGATAGGGCTTCCCTACCCAACCCATTCGTTACACCTGCTGAACATCTCCTCACCTGGACAGGAGTTGTTTGGGCTTACCTGGAAGTCTTTAAATAGACTCAGGTAGGCCGAAGCAAAGAAAAGCTGCTCAAGTGGAGATTTACAGATTACTCCGCCTTGGAGTGTAAATGTCGTACTGTCCGTGTGGCATGCTACAGGAGCTGATGGACGTTACTAAAGGTGCCAAGCTCAAAGCCAAATTCTGGGCTGATTCTATATAGATTGACATCGAAACCATAAGAAGAAGAATAAATATCCTTGACCACACTGGTAGATGGTACTACGGGGTTGTGCATTTCGCGTATGCTATCATATTACGTTTCCGTGGTCCAGTACGTAGACTAAATTGTAAAACAGAGCATATGCTCTGTTTTACAATTTAGTTAAAAATGAATGAAAATGAATTTAGTTTAAAATGTATTGTCACTGAATATTCAGTGACAATACATTTTGGCTTAAAGCCAAAGACATCCACGAGCGATAGGTGACCATATTTTACAAAACCTAACCTGATCAGAATATTGGTCTGTCTGATGTTTTGTCTGTTTTACTGCAGTTCTGGCCGACTTACAACAGTTTAAGTGTTACTAAAACAAGGCTGTTCGGAAACAAAATTATATTTACTTGAATAGTTTCTTCTAGCTAAGCCAGTTGTACAAACTTGGATCCACGCGAGACATACCTCATAATTTATGATGAAACGTAATTTTTTTTTTGGTTTTATAAAATAAGCCTACTTTTTTTATTTTATAAATCCAAAAAATTATTACCTACCTTTACCATAAAAATAGAATTAAATTAATTATTTTTTTCCTAATTAGGTTCTGAAATTTAGCAAATGAAAGTTCCGTTAGGTACTGCACCGGAATTCAATTCTAAGCAAACTGATCCTCAAACCACTGTAAAAAATCATTTATAAGCTTAAGTTATCACTATTATGTTTGAATGTTGGTTCACCTGTTATTGGCAACTGTATAAGCCTAATACTTATTACTACTTTATTCGATATTTTATATACAGAAGCTGTTGGTGTACCTTTATTAATAAATAAATAAATAAATTTATACCTAAACACGAATTTTGAACTTTGTTATGTAAGCAGTGACAATATGAAATTAATCACTAACATTGGCACTTGCATGATAACTTCTTCAAGAGACAAGGTACATAAGACAACACTTGGAAGATTCCCAACCTATTCGACCGTGACCACAAATACTTAAAACAAACAGAAATATGTAAACGTACGTGATTAGACTACAAACTGTATCATATAATGTTACATCCTAGTGAACGCGGTTATCTTTGTAATTTAGTGCATGTCTTATCTCGATTTTTGCATGATACAAGATATGGGAAAATACATTAGGTATTATGAACATACCAAGGTGACCTCTGAGAATTTCAGAATTAATTCTTACGGGTTTAATAAAATTACAAATCACCAAAAACCTTGTATTCAAAATTTATCAAATGAATTAATAGTCCTATTATTTGCATACTATATCAATAATATTATGACTAATTATTTCCGCTTCGTATAAAAAAATCCTAAAAGCAAATGGTTCTAATAGCAAAACCGCGATTCGCGCAAGCTTTTGTCCGCAGTTTCGCCCGCGTGGATGTCGGAAAATACCCAACAGGAACGTTCGATCGGGATTCAAATTATCCTATGTATTAACCCAGGTCTGCCTTTCATCTAAATCCGTTCAGCCGTTACGGCATGAAAAGGTATCAGGCAGATAATAAATCTCTTTTAGGGTTCCGTACCTACTTCAAAACGAAAAATTTTAACCCTTAAAGGATGACTTCGTTGCCTGTCGAGACCCTTTTTCTCAGGAAGCCGAGGCATCGAGTTGAAATAGATATCAAAAACTTAGGTCTACAGTCTCTTGGAGCTGTAACGAAAATCAAACTTCCAAGTGCCGGCTGTCGCTGAAAACCAGCGTTGGGGCCCTGTCTCGCATAGGGTCGCTGCATTAAGCTGAGCGATGGCCGTTTTGCGTGGATGTGACGCATATTTTCCCCCAAATTGTTTATTTTTGTGTTTTGTTCTTTCTTTGCGTCATGTGTACCGCAAATAATTGTATTTTCTTTCTTTTCTTTTTAAGTGAATGCAATAAATAAATACGGTTATTTATGCCGCATATTTTGACACAACAAGACACAAAAAAATCAATATTACATGTGAATTTTAAAATAATTCCCTTTTTTACCCCTTTGGGGGATGATTTTACAAAAACGCCGAAATGTGTAATTCTTTATTTCTTACCAAAAGCATAAATTTTAATTTTCATATCTCCAACTTAAGAAATACTAGATTTCCCTTACAAACTTTCATTCCCTATATCACCTCCCCAAACATAATTTTTGAAATAAAATGTATGTAAATATTATCGACATCCGTTCACGGGTTTAACCGTGAAAAGGTAACATACAGACAGACAGACAGAATTACTTTCGAATTTATAATATTATCTTACCTTTTCTTGTGTTAGTATGGCTATTATACACATAAGTGTATAATATATAATAAACTTATATGTATACTATATAATTTAATTTAATATATAGAATACACATAAGTTTAAATAAATTATCTAATTAATGGTGAAAACCGCTTCATAATTAGTTGCGTAGTTTAGAAGAACAACGCAGTCACACAGACAGACACAAAAAGCGACTTTATTTTATTATACTAATTATGTATATAGATAAAGATATAAAAAATCAAGGTTATGTTATGGCTGCCTAATAAAGTTAACGTCAAAAGTTAAAAGGGTCTAAAGTTATCTTTAACATAAACTGTCGAAGTTATTGTATTGTTTAGACATTCATAATGACGTCGATATAACCTAGATCAGTTGATATCAAGAGTCTAAAACAGGTGCCTTCTACCCTTGTTACATAATTCAATAAGTATTATAAATACTTGCTAATATTAAAAAAAAAAAAAAAAAAAAAAGTTAATTCAAGCAGGTACGTAGTTAAATAATAGATACGTAGGTAAAATATTTTCAGTTATTTTTTATGCTAACTGTACATGTAGCTACAAGGTCAATAAAGGTGTTAATTATAACCAAGGAACCATTAAATTGATGATGATCTAATGTTGGTATGTAGGATGAACATATTATTTAAAATAAGTTAGTATGTTGATTACGGTTTACATTAAACACGATTAAACATCGGGACTCAAACATAAAACATTTATTTCAAACTAGCAACCCGCTCCTGGTGCGCACGGTTTTTACAACTTAACAAAACATCGAGTTTTTTTAGTTAAACGTAACTTTAATATCCCATATGTGGGTGTGTGTGTGTGTGTGTGTGGTGTATGTGGTGTGTGTGTTGGTGCGGTGTGTGTGTGTGTGTGTGGTGTGTGTGTGGTCGATGATTTTGGTACACGGTAAAACTCTAATGAGTTTATGTTTGCATCAACTTATTATGTATAAAGATGTAAGTACTGAATGAATGAATAAATAAATAAATAATAATAATATATAATTATTAATATATAACATTTGACCCCTGTAACACAGGTTTTTCCTAGCAATATTTTGTACCAGGCTATTTCCACGTTTGATTAAGTGTCACTCTGTATGTGTACTTTTTACGTCAAATAAATAAATTATTATTAATTATTAATATTAACATAGTAGAAACATAAAACTTCCGGAATAAATTCTATAAACGATGGTCGAAACTTCATCAAAATCTATTGCGTGGTTTAGAAGAACAACGCGGACATACAGACAAACGCGAAAAGCGTCTTTGTTTTGTAATATATACCTATAGATAAACCAATTACAGCCACTTTTGAATTGTGAAGGAGTCGGTCAGTCAGAAAGATGAAGCTAGTTATTTCTTTTTATATATAAGTTTAATATTAATGTATACATAATATACATAACATAACGCCTGTATGCCCCTAAGGGTTAGGCAGAGACACCTGTTTAAGTCCCATGTAACAGGGGGCGAGCCTATTGCCATTAACCGAGCCCAAATCACGACTCCGGGCTGCTACTGAGAAATTCCAGGTGGAAAAAACCAATAATACTTTGCCCGACCTGGGAGTCATTAATGAGGCAGTCATTAAGGGGGATGGGCTAAGGTAGCCATTTTGCAGGTCAGTGTCAAGTTGTATGTTGATTAAAATATAATTCGCGACCGTAACAAATATGGCTTTACATAATTATAATCATTACAATCAGCAATACAACTTCATAAGTTAGCATAATTGTCAAATGTCATGATTTCATGAAATAGTCATTCAATGGGATTACATGAACTTAGAGAGTTGTATTGATCATTTTTATGATTATAATTCTATAATTAAACATTTGATACGGCCGCGAATCATATTTAGATCAATATAGAGCATGATACTGACCTGCAAATTGCAAAAAACGTAAGAAAATTTGAATTTCGCGGGCTACCTTGACGCTTTCGCCTTAATGAGAGCAGAAATTAATATACTAATTATTATTAGTATTATAACGTAGATACCTTCCGTAATAAATTCTCTAAAAGATGGTCAAAACTACATTTTAATCCGGTAGCGTATTTTAGACGAACAACGCAGTCACACAGACAGTCATGAAAAGCGACTTCAATTTATAATATTTATAGAGGTAAACAAGATAATCTATACATACAATACAATCTAAATAATCTGTACATCTTTTTTATCAGTACAAAAATCAATAACCTACACTTTATCGACAGTAATCAAAATTTTTATTAAAAATATATCTATATATAAAAGTTATAGGTGCTTATTAAAATAGGTACTTATAATAGGTACGTATAAGATTTCGGTTTTTTTCATTGTTTCATGCAACACAAAAAAATGTAAAGAACACCGCACAGTGCTTTTAAAATGTCTTCAAAGTATCAATAATTCAAAGTAATAGTAACAATTAAAATTAATAATAAACTATCTAATCACTACCCGACACTGGTGGGCTACTATTTTAATAGTTTTGTATTTTTTATTAAAATATTTAAATTATAAATGTACAAAAGGAAATAACTACCTAATCATTAAAAGCACTTTTTTTCACGCTGTACTTGATATTCAATATACATTATACATTTAAGATATTTTTATTTTATTGTATTGGATATACGTATATATATTAGGATATATTTTCAAATGCTGTTTATATAATTAAATTATAAATTATGTTTGTAATAAATAAATAGGTATACTTAGATATCTAATAAATTAATAAGGTATGCAAATTACTTTTATGATTTTCTAATGGTTAATAATATAAAAATAAAAACAAACACTTACACGCTGAAAATATAACTGTGATTTGCGTTAGCAAAATAAATGTATTAAAAATAGCACTCATTGCGATTAACTTATTTCGTAGCACAGTCCGGTCAAAAGCTCAGTCAGAATACAAATCGCTTGAAACATCGCGTTCTGTTATATATAAACTTTGAGCAATGTGCTGTCAAGGCCAATCGCTATTAATCTCATCAATGTATATATTATAATTATTGTAATCTTCACTGATTACCGATCTATTGAGCTTTTTGTCAAAAAGTCTTACTTTTGACCATTATAACCGTCACATTTTCATAAGTTTATTCAAGTTAAGGGACTATTAACTAATAACATAACAATTTTTTTTTAATGACTTGTATTGCAGTATGTGGCTAGCACCTCGAAAATTGATCATAATATTCTTGCCTGAGCAACCGGCAGCAAGTTCGTCATGCTCCCTTAGTTGTCACTGCTTGCGGTAGCGTCGAGGGTCAGGTTGCCTTCTTCCCTCAAATATGGCGAGGGTAGTACTGGCTGATCTTTGCGTTATGCTCGTGAACGGGTGCTGCTTGTGGTGACTGGTCGTCTTGCTGACCATGGTTTTGCTATTGTTATTAGTAATTAACTGTTTATTTATATTATTTATTTTTACTTCGATGGTCCTAGTTTATCATTTGTGACTTTGAGTTACAGTTTTAATAGCTGTATGTAGGCGGGCACGTCTTTTATGCCTGGAGGCTTTCATTCGGGTAATAAATTCTGTTTACATTTTATTTTCGCTTGAGTATAGATTTCGATGTTTTTTTTTTTGTAGGTATATTGTCGTGTGCTAGCTGACATATAGCAAATAGTTTAATTTAATATTTTATGTTGCATAATGTACATTATTTTGCATAATTACTATAACTGGGCAGTAGTAGGTTTTTTCTCCGTCGGACTCGCACACGAAAGATTCCGTACCACCGTTCAATCACCATCATCATCATCATCATTTCAGTCGAAAGATGTCCACTGCTGGACATGTAAGCCTTCTCTAAGTACCGCCACTTCGACCAGCAAATAACGCCGAAAAAAACAGATTTCATCTTTCATCACCCTTAATTTTTAACTTATTTTATTTTTATTATTTGTTGTTATAGCGGCAATAGAAATAAACAATCTGTTAAAATTTCAACTGTCTACCTATTACGGTTCATGAGATACATGAGATACAACCCGCTAACAGACTGACTGACATGGCGGAGGCTTAGTAACAGGGTTCCGTTTGGCACACGTCGGGTACGGCACCCTAAAAAATGAAATCGAAAAAAAGAAATCCAGTCTTTTGCGAATTTAGCAATCAATAACTTTATGGTGTTACAAGCTTTTTGCAAATACGCAAAAAGCCGCTATAACAAACGTGACCAAAAAAACTTTAATCGAAGTACTTATAAAAATATTTAAACAAAAAAAGGGAGCGAGTTATCGTATAAAAAGTACTGGAAAAAATCTCTAACTGCCACGTGAATAAAAATAGCAAGTGAAGTTTAAATCTTGCGTAGTCTGATGATGACAGTGAAATATTGGAATTATATTTTCTCAAATGTGTTTTTTTTCTTTTTAGAATAGGTAAAGGGTACTAAGTGGTTTTTCACAGAGACTACCTTAGTTTTATCTCGTTTTTGATTCGTCGTTGATTTTTTCGTTTCCATACTTTTTCGCTATTTTCGCCTACCCAAATTAGGTACTTACCTACTATACCTAGGTACCTACAAAAGAAACAACCGACTTCCCAAAACCACTACAAAGTGAAAAATAACTTTAATGTCGGAAGTCGGTGTCTTTGGATATGTATTTTAGTTTTTTGCCACTGACTTCCGAAATTAAAGTTATTTTTCATTTTATAAGGCAATGGTTTTTTTTTTGTAATAAAGTTTTTTATTTTTCACTTTTTAGTTATAGTTCCTATTTCAAAATCGGTCCACAATTGACAAAAATATCGATGAACAGACATAAAAATACTTATAGATGAACATTATAAACTCTTCCTTTTTGAAGTCAGTTAAAAAACTGATGCATGGGCGCTTTTTGCAAACTATAATAAAAAAACTGGCTTTGCAAGATGTATTTTCAAGTATACCTATCTAGAATTAAACATAGATTCACGCGCAGATTATTATTAAATTTATTTTCCGTGTGTTCCTGACATTTAATTGCCAAATAAGAAATCAAAATTAGCAAACAAAAACATTAGAAGTACATGCCTTAAAAACTGTGTCAACTTGAAATCTTGACACAAATCACATTAATATGTGAATAGGTCTAACTAATGCAATAAATTACTATTGAAATGTATTTATAAAAATTGCAGGAAATAATAAAAAATGTAGAACTTGTAATTTTTATTTTATGTATCCCATTTATTTTGGAGGTGTTCATCACACAGTTAGTTTAATATCAAAGGACAAAAAAAATAAAAAAGAGTTAAGTAAATAATACTATAATTTTTTTAATTTACTTATTTGTAAGAACATACATACACATACATCATCATCATCATGGTTTTACATAGTATGGTGTTAATATTTGCTTTAATAGACGTACTAAAAACATGGCTAAAAATAACACTACTTCAAAAATGTCTATTATGGCGTTGTAAATTACCTTTACGTAAGCGTTTGCGCAATTTTATCCTTGGCTGTAATCTGGGCGATGAAAACTAAGCATTTCCTGTTGCATGATGAATTAAAAATTGTATGTTATTACTAGTTGTTGGCTACGACTTCGTCTACGATCCAGGATAAAAAGTAGCCTATGTCTTTACCCAGGTCATGGTCTATCTGTGTACCAAATTTCATCTAAATCCGTTTTAAAACGGATTTAACCAACTCACTTTCGCATTTATAATATAAATATAAAATTAGGATTGTTTATTAAGAATTATTTTAAAATTCATATAATTATCTAGCTTTGATGGGAGGTGGTTACAAGTTTATTTGACGAGCTATACTTAGTTATTATTTTAGCAACTCATTTGCAAGTGTCCTAGTAAAGTATTTATCAGAGTCATGTCAATTAAACCAATAAAAAGCAGACATCCTGAGTGTCCACTTTTTGTAATATCTATTCATAGTATTTAAAGTTTTTGTTACTGAAACTGGCGCCGCCGCCGTCTAGTTTTATACCGAAGTTACTGGAATCACCGAAAAGGTTGGAAAAGACATAGTCTAATAAAAGAAGGTCTGGAATTCCGGGACTAACACATGCTTACGTCACTATACAGTTGCCACTTTATTGCAACAAAACACGATTAAGGAAAGATTTTCAGCCACCACTCTGTTAAAAAATATGTACAAAGCATTTAAATTGTCGTTTCGTGTGTCTAATCAAACGAAACAATTCAATTTAAATCGAAACCAACGTACCTAATTGTTCATTAAAACCTCATTGTTTTATCGGATTCGCTCAGGTAATAAAGTTGTTTGGGGAGTTATTATTACAAACTTCTGGTAACACAGATGTGATGACGTAGACTTGTGTTGCCCACGTGACCACTGTGTTTCGGAATGCTATACCTGGGGAAGTATATTATTATACCATGGAAATAGAGTGACACTGGCTGGTGACTGTCACTCTAGCAGAGCGTCGCATCGATGGTTGTGAGGCGGCTAACTTCTGATGACGAGGATCATGACAGAGATGCCACTGTCGTACCAAGTCCATGACGAACTGCTATATTCCGGCACAACCCTGATGATATTGAAGCTGCTGAACCCGATGACTACTTCTGGGAAAGGCTAACCTGCGCCGTTATCAGAAGTGGGATCGAATACAAACAGCCGGCGTAATTGTCCATTTTTTCGATAAATATTAAAAATTAAGTGCAGCTGTTTTAGTAAACTATTTAAAATCATATCAATTTAATATAAATCCTTTATTTTGAGTAGACTGCGCAAAGATTTGTTCAACATTTTATTTAAAAAAACAAGGATAAATATGAAAATATTGTATTTTTATTATAACCGAAGCCTTACATTAATTTTATTAAAGCAACATTTTTGGCAATAACTTAAACATTAGCGATCTCTTCCAAGGGCTGTGACTTCAAGTAAGTTTTGATGGCGTTAAATATTTTCTGCGTCGGCTTCTCAAGCGTGGGGGTGCCGAATTCCTGCGAGATCGCCTTCGAGTTTCCGTTCATAAATGTGTGCATTGCGTCACCTAAAATTATTAAAACATAATATAACTAACATCATTTATCGATTTTATTTGTATGGTTTACATATTAAGAGTAGGTATTCTATCTATATATCTATGAAAAAATCTATTTGAGTCCATACATAAATACAAAAATTGAACTTTATTTCTTGCTGTACTCATAATTCATAATATTATCTGATAACTTTTTTTTATAATCGTGTAGCTCTCTTTTGTATTACAATTTACTGCCGGGCAAAGGACCCTTCTTTTTTTTTGGGTGGGAAAATATCAAATAACTTCTCCCGCTCTAGGCGGAGAGGGAGGGCGTGTCATACCCTTACTAACTAAAACCCACCCGTGTTCCTTCAGTTGCTTGTATGTTGCCAGGGGCCAGGGTATCCCTTTCGGACTGTCCCGCAACCCCGGCAGGCATCGGTCCCGTCAGTTCAGAGTTGTGCTGACATCTCTTTGAGGCGCACATGGAACACAACGCGCCGTCGACCCGGGCCGGGTCCTGATCGGGCGGCGAGCTACCCATTGCTCTCGGTCGCAAGCCCGCGCCTACGGTGGCCGGGAATCGACCTGCGATTCCCAACGCCCAGGGCGTCTCCTGCGGCGGCTAGGGGCGTGAGGACGTGAAATTTGCCTCTCCCTCACGGGTTCCGTCTCCTCCTTTGCGAGCATTACTGCTTCGTAGAAGGAGGCGACGGGTTCCCACGCCCTCTCACTCGATACCGTGGCCTAGACCAGGGCCGGACGCGAGAGATCACTGCCGCCGATCGCCTCCACAAGGACACGGTGGTACCCAAGCCGGGCAGACCTCTACCATATGCATCACCGTGTCCTCCGGGCGATCTACACAGTGGTGACACGCCAGTGTTTCCTCCCGCCTTATCCGGAACAGGAACCTCCCGAAACAACCGTGTCTGGCGTGGACCTGCGTCAGGCGGAAGATGAGGACGCCGTGGCGCCTCTCTAGCCACTCCGAAGATAATCTTAAATACTTACTCAGCTGTTTGTTTCCATTGAACAAGTTGGTCAGCTTAAAGTGTGTGTTCTCGCTGTTCTCGAAACTGTACTTGTAGCTCTTCAAGTCGATGACGTCTTTTCCGTTCTCGTTCTTGACGATGTCGTACAGCATTGTCATGGTGATCTCGATGTTTTCTGGAAAAGGATTGATCTAAGTTTTGTAATAAAGAAGAGAATAGATTTTGCTTGTAGTTGCCCTCATAATATCTGAATGATTAAAAGTACGTACCTTATGTATTAAGGTAGTTACGTACAATAGGAGCGCGCATTGAATGTTAGCTGACGACTTTTCAAGACACCTTAATTTTATTCTCAAATCCAATTAGGCAAACCTTTGTTTACAAGAACCTAAATGACTTTGATTTTGTTTGTATTATGGAACTCAAATGGAGTTGGGCAAGGCGCCTGGCAAGGCTCAGTGATGACAGGTTGAGGAAGACTGTGGATGATGATGATTAAAAGGCCGTGCACGAAATCGACTGATTTTGATAAATTTTGTTCATTAGTTGTGAGAAAGGGAAAAGAATTTAAACAAAACTATTTGTGATTTGAAAAGTCGAGTTCTTTGTTTTGCATGCGGCTGAAAGGGATCTTTCAAATAAGTAAAGTATTCAAGAAAAATCCCAAATTTTTTATTTATTACAATTTTTGATCACTTTTTACAAGAAACTTCTTTTGGTTATGAACATTTATAATATCATCAACATCGTTATATGGTCTATTTGCATGCGGCTGAACTACTTTTTTCAACTTTGATACAATACATAGCAGAAAAATTATGTTGAAAAAGCCATTTTTTTTTTAAACCCTGTATAGTAATGTATTTTTTCCTATTATTTAGCAAACCATATCAAGAAATTTATAAATATTAGTCTTCAGCTATTCTTGAAATAAAATCAAAATTTTATTTTATTATTATACAATATCTTATTTTAATAAGTAAATCAAAGGCGTATTTAAACCATATTTTCTAGAGCGCAAAAGTGATGCAAATATTAACAGGTGCTGTGACTGAAACGAATGGTTTAGCACCACGAATACAGTACTTTTATAGTTACACAGACTTAATGTTTCAATTAATTAAACCTTTCCTACAATTAGATAAGTTAATGACGAAAAAGGGTTTTTTTTTCGTGCACGGAGCCTTAAATAACTTTATAGAAATCACTATCTATATTTCTCTCGAGTCAGCACGACTCGAGAAGGAGTTCGCCATCAAAAAGTATAGCAATGGGGTTGACTGCCCAGAGCTATACTCATCACTATCGCATTCTTGACAGCTCCTTCTCCCTTAGACCACATCAATAGCTTGTAACTAAGAAAAACCTGTAACTTACTAAGCTTCAAGGTGACATCTCCGTCGCCACTGATTGGCAGGATGAGCAGCATGCCACCGGCCTTGTACTTGCCCTTCAGTATGAGGGGAGCTGTGTGGAAGGTTAACTCGATCTGTTTCTTCGCAGTATCAACCCTGTAAAATGAAGGTATTTTAGAGAACTACTAAGTAGGTATTCAATACACAATATGATAATAATTTCGTTTGATAACAACATCTAAAGACGAGAATTGCTTAATAGCTATGTTTAGAATAAGATACAGAAGGCAATTAGTCTGGCGACAGTTATTCTGACATGGCGCGTATTATGAGGTGGTTCCTCAATTTCAATCGCAAACCACAATTAGCTTGGCTAAATCGAAATACCTAAAGTAAAAACAATTTATATTTTAAAAATAAATGTTGGGAATTGTAATCGTCGTTATCGACTGATCTGTAACAGAACAGATCACCATTTATACTGATCCAAATAGGCAGAATTAACTATTGCCAAACTTCATGTCTTAAGGTGGAACTAGTTGATATTTTTTCCATACAAATTTCAGGGGGTTTTACTCCACTGTTTGACTTTGTACATCCAAAGTTAAACATGATATCGTTTTGTCTCAATATTAATTTTGTGTGTGTGGAAGCAGAATAATAAAAGAATAAGCCATTAAAAAGTTAGGAGCCAACAAAGATTCGTTTTTCTAGCTAATTTTAACGCAACTTTGTGCGTAGATAATTAATTGGTAAACCTTAAATAAACTCACTTGATTTTATCAACCACAGAATTCTTGAGCCCCTTAATATCTGCATCTTTGATAGTTAGCTTCAGTCCAGACAGGTCGATCTTGATGACATCAATGTGGACTGGATCCAAAACCTCAATGCCTACTTCAGGGATGCCAGCAGCAAACGCCGCCACAGCATTCTGTGCCGCCTTCTTTATACAGCTTGAGTCGGTTAAAGTGCATTTTTGGATCGGTGGTACTGGAATTGGGAGAAAAATCTTTTTTTAACTTTTCGTTTCAACTAGTCTGAAATTGTCGAAGTAAGGGAAAATTGCATTTTGGGGTGACTTATTTTATAATTTTTTATTAATAATCCTATTAAATATTATAAATGCGAAAGTGAGTTTGTTTGTTTGTTTGTTACGCTTTCACACTAAAACGGTTGCTTATGCCGTTTGTATAATTAAATACATTATAAAATATAATATTTATAGTAAATAAATAGGTGCATTTTTGGATCGGTGGTACTGCAATTGGGAGAAAAATCCAAAGATTTAAATCGATTGAAATCTTTGGAAAAATCTTTTTAGAACTTTTCGTTTCAACTCGTCTGAAATTGTCGAAGTAAGGGAAAATTGCATTTTGGGGTAACTTATCCTAGTGGTATTTCACAGCCCAAGCTTTGATTTAATGAGGGTGCTTATATCCAACGATCTATGTTAGACTTTCCAAAACGTCTGTCGTTTGATTCGTTTTGGGAGCGTAATAAATGATTTATGAATAAATATACCTATCTCAAAGAACTGACAATAAATACATCGAATACAAAATCAATATTATGTTAACAATGTCACCACTAAACATTTATATTTTGGCAAGTTCAATGATCCTTGATTTATAATGTAGGTAACTGTCGGTCAATTTAGCTTTGAATAAGAAAGGCCTATAAAATGTATGGGCGCTAAGCATCGTATAGTCTTCCAAACGCAGCTGTATATTGGGACACTAAGCCAAAGAAACCATTCTAGGTTTATGATATAGCTATCTATTAATCAAATGATCCTAAAGAGCGTAAGCATACTTAATCAGCCTAAACCGTTCCCACTGCTGGGAAACTGGCCTCCTTTCTGTCAGAGGGACTGAACTATATTCCACCACGCGGGCCCAATGCGGGTTGGTGGATGTCACATGTCTTCGACTTTATTAATTCTAGGACATGCCGGTTTCTTCAGACTGTTTTCCTTCGCCGTTTTGAGAGCAGCGGTGATGAAATAAATTACACTAAGTAAAATGCCTGCCTATGGGTTCGAATCGACGACCTACAAGTAGTAAGTCGTTGCCGTTACCACTGAGCCACCACTGCTCGGGTGCTAGCTCAGTAGGTAACATTTACAAAAATTACATAATAAGTACGCAATTTCCATAGACCAGCTGATCGATTCTGTAAAAATATCACCGTGAAACTTAGGTGAAGTGAGCTGTCAATAGTGTTAATCCCTAGCATCCTGCCGGTCGATTTGTGACAGTAATAGCTCACTCCACGCTCACTTCACCTAAGTTTTCACGATGAGATGGTTACAGAATAGCACTGCTTGTAGGTAACTACTATATTGCATTTTGAGTAGGTACATACCCAAGTAGCATTGGGGGTTCTATAGCGGTTGACAAATGGTACACATTTATTATTTTAGCAGCCTAAGTAAGCTATATAGGAGCTCTATAGTATGCTATACAGCCTTTATACCACCGGTTTGAGCACAAATGATTCAGCCTTAAGTTCACAAAAGGTACACAGTAGCAGAATAGGAGCACTTTAATGGCAATTTAAGAGAGAGTAGTGGTCTTAACGGTGATCAACGGCACTATATAAGATTCCTTGTGGTTATTCATACAGACAAGAAAGCTTTAAGAAGTAAAGAGTGAACAATTATACCGCCTCTATAGTAACTAAAAATCACAAGTGTACCCTAAAAACTGCTAGAAGGCCGCTTTATCTCCAAATTATCACTAAAGTACCACATTTTGAAATAAATATTTATTTTTATGTCGTGTCGTGCGAATGACTATATCAAAAATATGATTTTATTATTACTGGTACTTGTGTTTATTATATTCTATTATGTTAATATTGCGGGTAATTTAAATTTATTGTAAAGTATAGTGGATTTGTTCACTTTTATACAGGCAATGAACCACGTGTGACCAATGTTCATACTTAGAGATCACCAGTGAACTAAATGTGTATTATTAAAGAGAACAAAATGCTACTTGAGTAGCAAAGGACAAACCAAAACTATAAACAAAGTAATTTTTACTAATAATCCTAGCTAACATTATAAATGCGAAAGTGAGTTTGTTTGTTTGTTACGCTTTCACACTAAAACGGCTGACTATGCCGTTTGTATAATTAAATAAATTATAAAATATAATATTTATAGTAAATAAATAGGTATATCTACCTAATAAATTAATTAGGTATATACAAAATATTTTTTATATTTTCTAATGGTTAACAAAATAAAAATAAATACTTACTCGCCGAAAATATAATTGTGATTTGCGTTAACAAAATAAACGTATTAAAAATAGCACTCATTGCGATTAACTTAATTCGTTACACAGTCCGATCGAAAGCTCAGTCAGAATACAAATCCCTTGAAACATCGCCTTCTGTTATATATGAACTTTGAGCAATGGGCTGTCAAGGTCAATCGTTAATCTCGTTATTGTATATAATATAATTATTACAATATTCACTGTTTACCGACGTATCGAGTTTTTTTTTTATCCAAAGACCATCATTGACGTCACATCTTCATAAGTTTATTTAAGTTAAGGGAATATTAACTAATAAAATACTTAGATAGGTAGGTACCTACATTTCAATGAACTAATTAAACTGGGTAGTAGAAAAAACCGGCCAAGTGCGAGACGGACTCACACACAAAGGGTACCGTTTCACCGTAGGTAAAATATATTAAACTACATATTAAAAAAAAAAAACTTTATTTCAAAAAACTTTCGTATATTTCGATGAGCTCGTGGCTAAGTAATAACTGCCGCACGGGTCGATCCATCAGGTTAAGCTACGCTTGCCGGGGTGGGTCTGTGCATGGGTGACCATCTTTAATACCGAGACTCCTCCGTGCCTCGGAAAGCACGTTAAGCCGTTGGGCTGTCATTCGTGGATCTTTGACAGTCGTTACGGGTCGTCAGAAGCCCGAAAGTCTGACAACCAGTTTTACCAAGGGTTATCGCGTTACCCAGTTACTGGGTTGTGGAGGTCAGATAGGCAGTCGCTCCATGTAAAATACTGGTATTCAGCTGCATCCGGTTAAACTAGAAGCTCATCCCAATATAGTTGGGAAAAGGCTAGGCAGATTGAGTTTAAAAAACACGTTTCTTATGTATATGTCGTTATCGTATGTATCTACTAAAAAAAAATACTTTAATAATTTTTGTTTTTGTTATGGCAATAGAACAACAGAATCTCTAATCAAATGTTTACTTATTACGGTCATAAACCGCGGGCATGAGATACGGCCCGCTGACAGACAGATGGACGAACGAACGGACGAACAGCTTAGTAATAGGGTTCCATTTCACACCCGGGTACAGAAATCTAAAAAAGGAAATCCAGGTCTTTATCAACTTGCCAAATATCTCATGCCTGCCTTCATTGGACTTAATTAATGACCGGTTTGAATCAGACAAGAAGAAACCCTAAAAAATGATATAGGTAATGAAAAAAGATGTAGGCACGCAATGTGCCTACATCTTTTTTTGGGTTTTTGCATGATTGAATTTAGCAATCAATCTGTTTATGGTGCTACAAGCTTTTTGCAAAAAGCTTGTAGCACCGCATAGGCATACGCAAAAAGCCGCCATGACAAACGTAACCAAAAAATCTTTTTTCATAGTACTTATAAAAATATTTAAACAAAAAATGGGAGCGAGCTATCGTATAAAAAGAACTGAAAAAAATCTCTCATCGTAACGTGAATAAAAAGATCAAGATGAGAAGTTTAAATCTTACGTAGTCTGAGAATGACAGTGAAATATTGAAATTATTATTCAGATGTGTTTTTTAATTTTTAGAAAAGGTGGGTACTATGTGGTTTTTCACGGCGACTTCCTTAATTTTACAAAGGTACTTTAAAGTTGATGTTTCCATACTTTTTCGCTATTTTCGCCTAGTCCATATGGCCTATCTGGCAGAATCTTGATGCTCCGAAATTTATTTGGCATTATACACTTGGCATAATCTTCTTTAAACGAATATTTTAAAGGCATAAAAAATATTTAATATAATTATTGTTTGACCGAATGTTTATATGTCCGAATTTACAATGGCGTACTTTTAAGATGGCAGAAATATTTGGAATAAAGTTATTAGGCATATTCCATTTATTTTTCTATAAAGTAGCATTTATAACTGTAAATTAAAATATTGTCTTAAAAAGTCAATATGTTGTGCTACAAAAGTTAGTGACAGAAACGAATCGCTGCAAAACCGACTCCACGTAGTCTTGTATTAAAATTATGTCATTGTAAATTCGGACATAATAAACCATTCAGCAAAACAATAATTATACGAAATATTTTTTATGCCTTTAAAATATTCGTTTAAAGAAGATTATGCCAAGTGTGTTAAGCTTCGTGCAGACAAGTGCGACGCGACAGCGCGACGCGACACCGGCTATTGTTATACCATGAAGTTTTCTTAGAAATTGTATTGTTCGAGTCGCGTCGCGCCGTCGCGTCGCGCTGGTCTGCACGAGCCTTTATGCCAAATCAATTTTGGAGCATCAAGATTCTTCCAGTTATAGGAAACCCCACCTAGGTACCTACAAAATAAACAACCGACTTCCAAAAAACACTACAAAGTGAAAAATAACTTCAATTTCGGAAGTCGATGTCTTTGGATCTGTATTTTAGTTTTTTGCCACAAACTATAATAAAAAAACAGGCTTTCCAAGGTGTGTTTTGAAGTATATATCTAGAATTAATAGATTCGCGCGCAGACTGTTATTATTTTCCGTGTGTTCCTGACATTTCATGGCCAAATCAGAAATCAAAAATAACAAACAAAAACATTAGAAGTAGCCCAGTCATTAACAACATCAAACATCGCAAACGCGCAAGTATGCTACGATTTTTTTATACGTTGTTAGTTTAACAAAATTGTTACACTAAGACCATTGATCATTCTCTAAGACCATTAGTTCAGCCGGTACATGTCTTGGTACACTAAAACGATAACTTTTCAATTTTTGGAAAAAAATGTTCATCTTTGACTAGGTAGTTGTATCTTCGCAACCAATAGACCTAGAGTGGTTGGGTTGGGCTCAGATTGTATCAAATTTAGCTTGCTTCACAAAAATAAAAAACAAATATTCCTAAAAACGCGTCCGAAAGGTACCTATATTTTTCAATAAAACTGAAACAATTGCAAGAATTTCGCAGTTTTTCGAGTACCATGGGAGTGGCACAAGGTTTTCAGGGTTGCAAACTTGGGTATAAACTACTCTCAAGGGACTTAATAACAACATATAAAAAAATCGTAGCTACATGCGCGTTTGCGACGTTAGCATTTTTTTATGTGGTGACTGGGCTACAGTGCGTGCCTTAAAAACGGTCTCAAATTAAAATCTTGACATAAATCACTTTACTATTGTGTGAATAGGTTTAGACCTATTCACATGTTCACAACCATTGAAATGTATTCATAGAAATTGCAGAAAATAATTTAAAAATGTAGAACTTGTAATTTTTATGATAATTATCCCATTTATTTCGGGGATTTTCATCACAGTAAGTTCAATATCCGTAGGACGAAAAAATAAAAAAAGAGTTGAATAAACAGGAAAGATTAGGTACTATACAATTTATAATTTATTTATTTGTAAGAATGTAGTTTTACATACCTACGGTGTTAATATTTGCTTTATTACTAAAGGTACTAAAACTTGGCAAAAATAACTCTAGGCAAAAAATGACTATTATGGCGTTGTAAATAACCGTAAGCGTTTGAACAATTTTATCCTTGACTGTAATCTAGGCGATGAAACTAAGCATTTCCTGTTGCAAGATGAATCAAGGTAGTTTACTTTACGTGTATATTATGTTATTATTACTAGTTGTTGGCCACAACTTCGTCTGCGATCCAGGATAAAAAGTAGCCTATGTCTTCACCCAGCTATCTAATTACGCAACAGATTTTCGTTGACAATTCCGACTAATCTGTTTCAATTTGACAGGTCAACAATATTCATTGTGTTATTTACGTTGTTGAGCAGATTTTTTTTTCGGACGTACGAAGCAATGGATTAGCAATCTGTTTCAAAACGATTCAGATTCTGATTGATCGTGTAATACGTAATTAGGGTACTGGTCACTTTACAAAATTCAAAATATTTTATTTCACAAGGGCACTTATGAAACGTCAGAAGCTAGGTGCACGGTTCCAATTGGTCGTTTCCTATGGAGAAGAGCCGGAAAGAAACTCCACGGTTACTCTTTTAAAAGTAAGTATTTTAGCGAGCCTAACATACGAAGCTTCGGCACTCATTGCTTTGTCACGATAGACGCACCAGACCATTACAAACATACAAATAAACTCATTGTCGCATTTATAAGATTATTAATACGAGTAGTTAGGATAGATTTCGATTTTACGCACAACAAAGTCGTGATGGTACGACTTCGCTGTGCGACTTTATCATTAGCTCATAATGGGCAGAACTGTGCTCTAAGCAACTGTGCTCTATTTTAATGATTAAGTTACTTATTGTAAATGTGCCCCTTTTTATAAATAAACGATTTTATTATTATTATTATTATAGAACACACAGATTGAAGACTTGAACTGAAAGTTCAAGAATGCGAATATTGCCAAAATATTTAGCAAAAATCCTTCTAGGTAGGTAGTGCCTAGTACCTATCTACAATGTGCTTCATTGCAGTCACGAAGATAATCTTGCAATTTTCTTAAATTATTTTATATAAAAACGTAAACGTTAACGACATCGTGCACCGGTCATATTCTTTTAAATTATATTTTTTGCGAGTAGAAGAGCACTTTTAGCATGTTTTTTTGCCAAAATATATCTACGAAATTTTTATTGAAAGGTCATGGTTCTCGTTTTTAGTAAAGCTTAATACTTTCAGAGCATATTGTTTGACTGATACTTCGATACAATTTGCAAGTTAAAATTAATTTACTACAATGACAATGATTTATGGCCCGACGACTCAGTTCTTCGCCGTTCTTCGCAGTCCGTCGCGTCGAGCGCTTCTATAGCCTTTAAGGGTCCTGCAAACACAAGCGATGCGACACCGGTAATTGTTCTTCGTAAAGTTTTCTTAGAAATTATTTTATTAGTGTCGCGTCGCGACTATTTGCGGGAGCCTTAACGCGGCGACTATAGTTAATGTTACAAAAATGTAACCCGCACTGGGCCCGCGTGATAAATTATAGCCTCTTGTTGACGTGAGGAGGCCTATGTGCCCTATGTCCCAGCACTGTTCCTACACATTATAAGGTCTATTTATAACCTTGTTTCCAATTGATGTTATTAAGCCACTAAAACAAATCTCAACTTTAAACACGTGTAAATAAAGTTGATTTTAGACTGCCTAGTACTGTTGAAAAAGTCATAAAACATATGAAGTTGCAGCGCAAACTGAACCTTATGTGTAGGCATGACAGTTGTTTTTCTTAAAACTCGTGTTTGTTCACATTTGGCTAATAAATTGCGAATGCAGATTATGCTGATTATGCTATGCTTACACATGAAGTCACGCCTTGATCCCATAGGGGTAGGCAGAAGTCATAAAACATATGAAGTTGCAGCGCAAACTGAACCTTATGTATAGGCATGACAGATGTTTTTCTTAAAACTCGTGTTTGTTCACATTTGGCTAATAAATTGCGAATGCAGATTATGCTGATTATGCTATGCTTACACATGAAGTCACGCCTTGATCCCATAGGGGTAGGCAGAAATTTCAGAACGCCACCTGCTACGATCCATAGGTACCACCTACGACCTTTTTTTTTTTTTTTTATTTTTTTTGTTTTCGGGGGGAAACCTTCAAAAGGCGCCCGGTCTCTGGGGAAAAGACCGGGGAGTGTGGGATTCTTACCTCACTAAAACCATCCCGGTGGTCGCCATCTACACATGGAAGGGGCACCGTTACCTCTCAAAAGACCAATCCGGAACCCCCTCTGTGCAGCGCCTGTTAGGGCACATCTCTGGGGAGACTGTAAAGGGGTCTCCCCAAAACCTAACTGTGCAAGTATGCAAGGCAGCACGTGACCACTGTGCGCCGTCTTCCCTGAGGTCACTCAGTGGGCGGACAGAGTCCCCACTCTGAGCACCCGTGATCCCTAATTCCTGCCTGCCTTAAAGGTTGCAGGCGGGGTTTCGGCGTGTTAGGCGTCGAGGCGGTTGCTTCCCCGACGCCTTCTCCTACGAGCGGGATCAGCCCTCTCACGATCCCGCTCGGCAGCCTCCTTCTGAACCATCACGGTCTCACAAAATGAGGCCATTTCTCTCCAGTTCTCCGACATCGCCAGCATAGACTCAATTACTGCTGGCAGAGACAAATCTCGTCCAATCCTGGTGACCAGGACCTGTCTTTCGGCAGCCCATGCAGGACACTCCTCGAGCGTGTGCTGTGCAGAATCTAAGCCGCTTCCGCAATGATGGCAATTTGCCGTGGCCTCTCGCCCAATCTTATTCAGGTACTCACCGAAGCAACCGTGCCCGGTCAGCACCTGAGTGAGCCTGTAAGAGATGGACTCCCCTCTCTTCAGCCATGCTTCGAAGTGTGGTAGGACGGCTTCGACAACGCGCTTACGCGAATATTGCGGCTGTTGGAGCCGCTCACGCCACCGCTCGAGCGCGTGTCGCCGTTCCTGCCGTCTCAGCCGTGCAACAGCGATTCCTGGCACGCCATTGCCACTTTGGCGGATGACACGGATTTGGTTGTAGACCCTCGCGTCCATATCCGCTCCAACGTCAACATTGTATACACAAAAAAATATGTTGTCTTTAAAGAAATATAAATGCTTCACAGACAGGCGCGACGCGACTCTAGTACTTAGAACAATTTCTATGAAAACTTCATGTTGTACCAGAATCGCGTCTCACTGTCGCGTCGCGCCTTTCCTACGGAGCCTTAACTCGGCAATATTCCCGGCGCGGGCGGCTCAGATGTATCTTCTGTGTTTGTTAAAGTAATACTTCAAGCAAACATGTCTCGAGTATTTTTCTAGCAAACAAAATTGAGATTTACGATCCAACTCTACTAGATTTTTATATATTTTTTGTATTATCGCCTCTATAAATTATAATTTGCGCTGTCTAAGTGAAGGATGATGTTGAAAAAGGCAGGCGTGCCCCTTATGTATTAATACAACACAACATTGATTGGACCTGGGCTAATGATACGTAGGTAGTGAGGAAGATTGTGTCACAGAGTAAAGAAACGGAACAGAGAAAAAGCTTCTCAAGAGTGTGCAACTTTTAGAACTATTTTGGTTAGGTTCGCACAGGTGGATAAAATAAAATAAACAGAACGGCCGGTAGGTAGTATCTATGTATTTCAAATCATAAACACCAATCATCTGGCATTAACCTTCGTGCAGACTAGCGCGACGCGACAACGCAACGCGACACCGGTTATTGTTTAACTGTTATAAACTTCACGGTATACCGTGAAGTTTTCTTAGAAATTGTATTGTTTGAGTCGCGTCGCGCCGTCGCATCGCGCTAGTCTGCATAAGACTTTAATTGTAAAAAAATGTTCTCAGATAGTCGTTATTTTTGCTCTTTAACGCACCGTTTACGAGATAGGTAGGTACCTATTGTATGCCACACAAAAAAAACCGGCCAAATGCGTGTCTGACCACGCACAATAAAGGGTTCAGTAGTTGGGATGAATTTATCCCAAGAACAAACTTAACATTGTAGTTGAAAAACATGTTCTCCCATACGGAATGTATAGGAGAATATGTTTTTGCAACTGCAAATGTAAGTTGGTTGATTATTACACGTTACCCTGTAAAGCCTACTTAGCTGTGATAGTTTTCCTTCTAACTTCGTTATATACTTCTGCTCTGAATTTTTTCACATATCCAAGTACAACCTCTAACAAAGTGCCAATTTTAGTTATAGTCAAGTGTCCCCCACACTTGACTCTAACAAACATTGCCACTTTAAAGCTTAATACTTCGCAAACGGATTCCCGAATTGAAAAATGATTTTAACACACCCACAATATTTTTGAACGACCTTTCCAACGACACCTCACGCGGACTTTACGTGTAGGGAAGGTACCCACCCTAAACGAAATATTTTTCTTGATTTTATTTTACCACTTTGTCGGCGTAATTAATATGTATACCCATGCCAAATTACATCTTTCTAGTACTAACCGTCTCTGAGCTAAGCCGACAGACACTGACTGTGAGTGGACAGACAGACGGACATGGCGAAACTATAAGGGTTCCTTGTTTACTACGGAACCCTAAAAAGCAGACATCCTGAATGTCCACTTTTTGTAATATCTATTCATAGTATTTAAAAATAAGTTTTTGTTACTCTTTTAGTAGAAATATATACAACGTGAAATTTAATTCGTTTGAAAAAAATACAGCTGCTCCATACATTTATATTCGCATAACTCGTTATAATGTAGGGAACAGCTAATTTCTTTTTCGCGATTTCGGGGTTGGCCCCTTAAGAGGATGCAAACGAATTAAATTTTACATTGTATATGCGCAGGAAGTGGCGGCGCCGCCGTCTGGTTTTATAACGAAGTCACTGGAAGCACCGAAAAGGTCGGATAAGAGTGACACTGGCTGGTGACTGTCACTCTAGCAGAGCGTCGCATCGATGGTTGCGTAGCGGCTGTGTTCTGATGAAAGAAGATGTAGTCACATACTCTTTGAATACACCAAAGAGTACTTTAATGAATACACTATCTAAACAAGTCAGGGACCACGTCCATAGATAATACACTACCACGTCTACGACGAGCTGCTGTATTCCTGCACAACCCTGATGATATTGAAGCTGCTGAACCACTAAAACGATGACCATTTCTGGTAAATGCTATCCTGCGCCGTTATATTCATATTTATGATTGTAGGTATTTTTAAGCACTGGGTATATTCGCGATACTTATAATTTTAATTAATTGACCCTCTAAAAACTTATTGGTGATCGCCTTTTTTGTAATAAATGAGCCTTTTTTTGTAACTTTCTGGCATGTTTTAAAGGTGGTCACAGTAACTAACCTACATCACAAAAAGACGATCGAGTATAGTTAGGTACTAGCGGAGCTATTAGTATTTCTAGGAAATCTAAATTTAATTACGGGGGATGAAGAAAAAGAGGTTGGTTACCCAGTGGTCGGCAAACCGCAGCCTGCGAGACGCATGCGACTCTTTGTCCTATAGAGCAAGGGCGGATCAAGGATTTATTTCAGAGAGGGGCACATGGGACGGAGAGATACGAAGCAAAAACACACAAACACTGTTGAATACAAATTATTTATTAGGTATGTTGAAACTGTTTTGTACTCACCGTCACTTGTCCCTACTTGTAGGTTCATTAGAAAACCAGCGTCAGACAGCACCTGTATTAATGCTGAAATGAACCTTTTTGGCGCAGCCGTGAGGCACACACTATTGTTGTTAAAAAAAATGTTTTTTTTTTTGTTCACTTTTTTTTATTTTTTATTTTGCGTTTCACGAACTGTGTCCAAATAAACATTATTCTTTCTTTCTTTTTTAAGCAAGTCCCATATCTTGTATTGCACTATGCTGTTTTTGGGCTTCGTTTTTTTGCAATTATGATATGTACTTCTTCAGCATTCATCATTGAAGCAATGTCTTCATAGATACGCATTCAGGTCAGTCCATTGAGACGATTCGATTTTATTTTACTTAAACCGTTTGGGGGGGGCACGTGCCCCTATGTCCCCCCTCTGTGCCCTTGCTATAGACGGCGACTCTGTACAAATGTCGATGAGTGCGAGCGTGGGATACGCGCGAGGGTCGGTGTTTCGGTCAATAAGCAAGATATCAAGTTTTATTCAAAATTCAAACTACTTAAGTACATATATTTCAAAGATTTATTTTCGAAGTATTTTCACCATAAATTAACAGGACATCGAAAATTGATAATTTCCTGTGCCTTTGAAAGTTTTCGAAGGTTAATAAGTAAGATGCCTTCATCATATTATTACCAGCCGATAATATGTTTATGATGATGAAGTCATCTTTCTTCTTAGCAAGTTAATTTTAGGAAGCTTTGTGGAGTGAAAGAGGATAGCAGTTTTAAGGCTTAAGAGACAGTTTGGACACACAGAAAGGATTGGCTCTCATAAGAAATCTTAGTCGTCATAATATTGATAGTTGGCTCTATTGACTAATGAATTCGCCGACCACTTGGTTATCCTATTAGTAATTGAAGCGAGGACATGGTAAATGCGAGGCAGTTACCTGCAGTAGGTACCCACGGCCACTAAACAGGAATACTGCTTCATGACCGACCAGTCAATATTTTAATTACCATCACCTAGTGTTGGTACGAGTAGGTCCAATCTGGTAGGTCATCATACCCCTGCCCTCATCCCACTTTATTTGGCGTCGGCGCAACATCTTTTCTTCATACTTCTCTATTAGTCGTCATCACGGTAGTAACTCTACATTCCTATCATAACTTTCCTCACGACATTTTCCTCATTCGACCGCATCACATGCCCTTAATAATATCATGACAACCAATTTCCACACAACTTTTCAGTCACCGGTGTCACTTTCAAACTTTCTCTACAGGTACTCATTTCTTATTTTATCCATTTGCGTACCTAACACCACTCATCCCTCTTAGCATTCTCATCTCAGCTGCATGCCTTTCATTCATCCCTTTTACGGCCCTCAACATTAGCTACAAAGATTAATTGGCAAAAACTATGAATACAAGCTACCGGTACATTCAGAAGGCGATAACTAAATGGCTGGTAATGGCTAGTATTTTGTGAATTTAATCTGTGTGGACGTTTTAAAAAAAAAAAGAAAAGAAAGTTGTTTATTCACAGAAATATTATTTTACAAGACACATAACCTCTGCCAAACTGCAAAGCAGTTTGTTGGCAGAAGTAGCTCCTTTTTTGTTTTGTACATAAATTTATTGACACTTTTTCACATAAAGGTAAACTACTATTCCTTCATTTCTTAAATTTAAAAACAGACATAAAATTTTTGTTTTAGATACAAAAAAGAGAATAATAAATAATTAAGTCATTTAATTGAGTAATTTATTACGTCGTGTAACCTAAGTAGGTACATCCTTTTTTGGTGTGTATGTCCTCTGCTGCCTTAAAAACCACACGGTGTTCTTACACCTTCCTATGGCCGGTGCGCTAAAGCACTCGCATTTTCCTCGCGATCCCCAGCAGGTAGGTATAGTCGCAGAGGGTAACAGGGTCCGCCACTCCCATCACCCGTAGCGTCGTCTGCGGCCGTCACCGTAAAATTATTGTTGATCAACTTTCTTTGCCGACTCTACAAGTCGTGCCATTAAAGTTGAGAATTGACCGCGTCTCCCGCCGTTCTTACCCCGCCCCGATGACGCCCCGGCGGGGAGCTCATACCGCTAAATAGACTCATAAATCGTCTACTGCGCAAGTCAAACCACGTGATGCGTCAAGTCTCAATTTTAATAGCACGAATTGTACCTATCTAGATATCTATACTTATTAACTTTCAAACTCGATGCGATCGCGTGATTTAGTTTGTAACCAGAGTTATGAAGGTAGATAGGTACCTAAATACTTACCTACCTTCCCGTATCAAACAATAATAGGTTACAACAGTGCAAAGGTCCAGTCTATAAAAACACTACATTAACCTGTTCTTCCTATCAAGTTTTTGTTTTTCTATCAAGCAAAACAAGACTTATTCATAGCATAAAAACCGGTCAAGTGCGTATCGGACCACGCACAATGAAGGGTTCCGTAGTTGGGATGAATTCATCCCAAGAACAAACTTAACGTTTTAGTTGAAAAACATGATCTCATGAGATCATGTTTTTAAAACTGCAAATTTAAGTTGGTCGATTAGTACTCGTTAACCTGTAAAGCCTACTTAGCTTTGATAGTTTTCCTTTTAATTTCGTTATATATACTACTGCCGTGATTTTTTTCACAAATCCAAGAAAAACAATTTAGCTGGCAGGTGGGGGGGGGACACTTGACTCTAACAATAATTAGCACTTTAAAGCTTAATATTTCGCAAACGGATCCCTGAATTGAAAAATGATTTTCACACACCCTCAATATTTTTGAACGACCTTTCCAACGACACCCCACACTATGGGATAGACGAGAAAAACACCTCCCCACATTACATTTAAGAGAGGTACCATAAAAAAATATAATATTCTTGATTTTATTTTACCACTGTCGGCGTGATTATAAATCGTATATCCATGCCAAATTACAAAATTCTAGTACTAACCATCTCTGAACTAAGCCGCGGACAGACAGACAGACAGACCAGACAGACAGACGGACGGACAGACGGACATGGCGAAACTATAAGGGTTCCTTGTTTACTACGGAATCCTAAAAAGTGGTTCGACAAGATCAGAAAGATTAATCTCTTGATTTCCGAGAATTGATCTTATATAAAATATTGTTTATGTGTTAAAGATTTTGCACCCATTTCGTGGCACCTCAAATTATACATTTGAGTAGCTTGGATTTGAAAAACCTTGCTACCTAACCTAAGTATAAAGACGGTAGGCTGACGGTACCCGGGATACTCGTAATTCAAAGTAGTTTATGGAATAACTTAGTTGATTATTCTTAGAATTGGTTCTACGTTTTACCACATTAAACCGTTTTTACCAAAGAATATACTAGGTACTCTCTTACAGACTTTGTTTTTCTTGTTTTTTTGCCGTCCCTTGACAACTCGGGGAGCTGATTGTCAAAGCTTTTACAAATCAATGCTTATCACATATTCATGCCATTTATTTATAAAAAAAACCCGCGGAGGTTTCATGCTAAATAATGTTATGTTACAGCCTCTACAATACCATACCATAACCAGAGTAATGAAGTACACTTTGAGAGTGTTTACAACACTCTCACATTGTACTTCATTACTCTCTAGTCTAGTCTAGCCGTGACACGTAGAGTCCGCGCCACCACTGAAGTCCGGCGGAAAATAGTGGAACTACATTTTTTTTAATGCAATTTGATGCAGTGACTTATACACTAGCGCCGCGTCTATCAGACTTGAGTGATGGCGCGGACTCTAGTGAGCCTATCGCAGCAGCTCTTGAATCTTTTAAGGTTCGAGTTGTCTCACGTACCTACCTTAAAAGCTACTCGCAATATCAATACCTCATTGTAGGTAAATTTTATACCTACCTATTATTTTGCACCTAAGGTTACTACGCCTCCTTGGTCTAGTGGTCGGAAGCGCTAGGTACTGCTGAGCATGAGGTCTTGGGTTCGACTCCCAGGTCGGGCAAAGTTATATTGGTCTTTTCCATCTGCAATTTCTCAGTATAGCAGCCCGGAGTCTGGATTTTGTGTCTAATGGTGACAATGACAATACGCTCGACCCCTTTTAGGTACATGGAACTTAAACATAACTGACGAAATGTGGGTGTACTATAGGTACACCTCTGCCTAGCCCTTTGGAGAAACAAGGCGTGATGTTATGTTATTAGTACTTAACATCAAAACCTTCTAAATCATATACAAACTAAACAATTTAGTTACAAAACGAATCGATAATTTAGCATTGTAGCAGAGGCTAACATACTAAATTCGTACAACAAGAAATTGTTTATTCTGTAAATAAGTTATTGGTAAACAGTTTTACAAGTCATATATTTAAAAAAAAACTTGATGGAGTCGACATTTCCTATCCGACCCCTGAAAAGAAATAGCGAAACAAACTCAGGGGTCAACCCTCGCCGTCCGATAGGGACCAGGCCCGGGTCGACGGCGCGTTGTGTTCCACGCGCGCCTCAAAGAGATGTCAGCACCAACTGACGGGGTCCGTTAGGGCCAATGCCTGCCAGGGTTGCGAGTCTGTCCGAAACGGATATCGTGGTCCCGGCACACAGGCAACGGAAGCTGTTCCTTCCGTTGCCTGTGTGCCGGGACCACGATGGTTGGGTGGGTGGCTTTTAGTCAGTAAAACTCTGACACGCCCTCCCGCTCCGCCCAGAGCGGGAGAAGTTATTTAATAATTTCCCAACATCAAAACAAAAAAAAAGGGGTCAACCCTCAAGTGATCCGGTAAATCCGTAACAACTTGCAGTAATCTAAAAAATTCTGTCGCGTACAAAATTAAATTTCTTTCTACAGGGCATTAGGCACAATTCTTTTCAATCTCAGTATAATCGCAATTTAATTTCAGTTTCGAGTCGCGACTTCTGTCCTATCTCGTTTCAATGCAAATTGCCGCAAAACGCTTGACGACTGAATTATTTAATCGAACTCGAGGGCCATTTGAATGGATATTTTTTCTGGGAATGTTACACTTACATAATGTCTGGAAGGGATACTTTGTGTGGCGGTAAAAGAATTAGGGAAGATTTGAATTTTTCAAGAGAATTTTGCCGAGCAATCGTAGCTACCTACCTATAAAGTAGAAGCGTAGAAATCCTTAATCAATATGGGTCGCTTTTCTGAAAGGTGTATTCGGGGAGAGTAGGTAGATACTTACTTCGACTTACCTACCTTTTAACTTAAAATACTAACCTTTCTTTTTTCGATGGGAAAGTGAAACCTTCATAAGGTCCAGTCTTCAGGAAGAAGTTCGAGGGGTGTGGGATTCTTACCTCATTAAACAGAGGAGGTGGCACCGTGTCTTCCCTCCTGTGCAAAGACTGTTAGCTAAAGCGTCCCTCAGGAGACCGACGGATGCGAAAACTTAAAACTATGAAATAACAGTTTTTTTTTTATATTAAAATTGTGGTATCGAAAATTAAAATGTCAGCATTTGCAAATTAAAATTATTAATACTAGTCTGGCACTCCGAGCAAAAACAAGCGCAAAACGTCATACTCATATCAAACAGATCTGTAAAACATTAGCATGTCGGTGACGTTTTCACTTCAAAAAGCCTGTTATAAAAATTGAGAATCTAGGATGCAAGAGCGAGCGAAGCAAACTCTGCAATTCGGGGACCCCGCTCGTACGTAAGGTTCAAAAGGCCACATTCCAAAACACAAACTGCTGTAAAATGAGTTTAAACTTTTCTTCATAACTCAACAAGGTACTCTCTTTCTGTATATTGGTGAAAAGAAAACAGAACCTACCCAAGGTGGTGCTAAAATTTTCATGTTCGCTACGTTCGCGCTTTTATTCTACATTGTCTTGATTTTTGAGCTTTTCTTCATATAAGTGGACAAAGTAACTAATTCCTAGTTCTTTTGTGTGCGAAATTTTCGAGCTCGCTTCGCTCGCTCTTACATTCTACATTCTTATAGTTGCTTGGGCTTTCCTGTATATGTCGACAATGTAACTCCTATTTCTGTTTGAAAATATAAAACAAAACCATAATTAAGGTTTTGTTTTATATTTAGTGGGACCTAGGCGGGTTGTTAAAATTTTCGAGCTAGTTTTTCTCGCTCTTCTCACCTTACATAATGTACTGCTCTAATACCTAGTATAAATCAAAAAGTACTAGGACCAATTTTATCCGCATCATTAAATACCCCTCCCCCCTCCATGTAAATTCTGCGTTCCTGAATAGCATAAGTAATTAGGAGCTGGAGATGTACTTGAATGAAAATGAATATTACAACACGGCTTTCATCCGCGAAGGGTTAGGTAGAGGTGTACCTACGTATAGTACACCCACATGTCGCCAGTTAAGTTTTAATTCCGTCATAGGCGGCGAGCCTACTGCTATCAACCGGGCACAAATCCAGACTACAGGCTGCTTCTGAGAAATTCCTGATGGAAAAACCCAATAACACTTTGCGCGACCTGGGAATCGAACCTAGGACCTCATATACTCGGACGGACCATAACTATTATATATACCCCCATATTCATAAACGCTGTTCAAAGTTAAGTAATGATTAGCGCTTGTTTACCCATTCATTTTTGACGTTTAGACGTCACTTAACTTTAAGCAATATTTATGAATATGAAGGTTATTGTTGTTTTAAAATAATCAATTATTCAAACATGAAACTTGACCAAAAACAGGTTTCTGTTTGATAAAATAACCTTATTTACGTACAACATGGTTATTTTCTTTTTATAGAACGCAAACAATTGAAATTATATTAAAATTTAAAAAACCACCGACACAAACATTTCCTTATTTCTCTTTCCTACTTCATCACCAGACAGACCCTGTTCATCATCGATCTATAACATATTCATTGAGAACATTTCAATGAGCCCAAACACGATACCCGTGCTGTAAGTTGGTAAGGGAGTTGGGTATCCTGCAAATTCCAGGTGATGCTGCAGCATCAGTTCAATGTTACTATGTTCTTCTAATATAATTGAAGTAACAGAATACCAAATTTCAAATAGATCAGACCGGTGGAAGACGATCACATACATTCATAAACTTGAAAAGAGCTGATAATCTTCAAATGGCTGAACCGATTTTGATAAAACATGTCTAAGAACGCCAGAAAACCTGCTTTCAAATAAAATAAGGGTTCCGTTTTTCCTTTTGAGGTACGGAACCCTAAAAACCGCATTCAAATTGGTTCACCCGTTTAAGAGCTACGGTGCCACAAACAGACACATACAAATAGCGGTCAAACTTATAACCACCCCTCTTTTTGCGTCGGGGATAAAATATGAATAAAACGTCTACTTTAATCATTATAGTGTTTTATATAAAAGCAGTAGGACGATATATAACCAAAAAAAAAATTGTAATTCACTCTCCATAAACCTAAAAAAAATAGATACAATGTTGTTCTTATCAGGTGTCGATTTGTCCTATTAATCCGACTGGGACTGTCAATAGGTTGAGCTATTTATTTTGTATGCACAGTTAAATAAATGATTGGTCTACCTACTGTGTAAGTCAGGTCAAGAGATGTCAGCTAATTACTTTAATTTGCTACCAATCAGTGCAGATTTGCGGAAATCGAAGAATATCGTGATTTCCGACTCGATCGAGTTATTAAGTTCAAGGAAATTACTCGCTTCTGCCTCGATGCTAGGAAATTAAAATACTTTTTTGTGACGTGACGTGCTTGCTAGTTTATTATGTGGCGTAGGTAAATAAGACAAACATAATAACAGGTTGTAAGAATAAAAACACCAACTTCGCATATTATGTAAACAACGAACAACTATGTATGAACGTACCTAAACGAAGCAAAAGGGGTACCCATGGGCGTACCCATTTAGCTGGCCCCCTTTTTTTTTTTTGAGTGTGGGAAATTATCAAATAACTTCTCCCGCTCTGGGCGGAGCGGGAAGGCGTGTCAGACTTTTACTGACTAAAACCCATCCGTGTTCCTTCTGTTGCCTGTGTGTCGGGGTCGCGATATCCCTTTTTCCCGCAACCCCGGCAGGCATTGGCCCTTCGGGACCCCGTCAGTTGGTGCTGACATCTATTTGTGGCGCGCGTGGAACACAACGCGCTGTCGACCCGGGCCTGCCATGCTATTCTGTAAACATCTCACCGTGAAAACTCAGGTGAAGTGAGCGTGGAGTGAGCTGTCATTCCACAGGGATTGACACTATTGACAGCTCACTCCACGCTCACTTCACCTAAGTTTTGTTACAGAATAGCACTGCTGGTCCCTATGGGACAGCGAGCTACCCATTGCTCACCGTCACCGTGGCCGCCCCCCCTGGATTTTCTAAGTACTGTTGTCGATAAAAGCTATGCTACAATCACGTTAAGACTTACTATACAATTTTACAGTATCAATCAACAGAACAGTACAGTATGTATAAATTTTAGTAAAAATCAAGCTGCGCGGCCTTTCATGTTGTACCTATGTTCGGCTTTTCTTTTTGTTTTCAATGTTCATTGATATTTGAAATTCTTTTTTCATTTGAAACAAATACAAATCAAAATCTGTCCACAATTGACGAAAATATCGATAGGTACACATACTTTTTTTTTAACATACAGACGAACTTAAAAGAAGAATCCTTTTTTGAAATCGATTAATAATACGCGAACGCAGCAGCAATATCAAACTATAATAAAACATGTGCGGGGCGAAATTTCTGATTTGATAATAACACACAAACAATTGTAATGCCTTTCATTTTGACAATTCACGTATTATTCACGTGCATTATTTACGTTGTCAACGTAAATAACGCAATGAATGTTGTCGACGCAAACAATTTTTTCAAATATATGAAGCAGTGGATTAGCAATTTCCTTCAAAACCTGCCTTTTAAATGATGTTATCAACATGGGATGACTTATGACTTTTACTATTTGTAAATTTTTAGAGATTTATTTTTAATTATTTGTATTTGACTTTCTATTTGTTTTTATTATTTGATTTGAATTTTTTATATTATTTTAATCTTTGAAATTGTTATTATTATTTATTTTTTCTTAAATGAATAGAATATTGAATAATAGGTACCTATTATTGCTATGCTATGTATTTACTTCAAATTTATTTATTGAATGTAAAAAGTATAGGTACCATGAAGGTATAATTTTTAATGACGTAGTAACTAAAATGTGATGTTATTTATTTATTTCAGTTGATGTTTTTTAATGATAACACTTATATCCTATTTTTTGAATTGTCATAATTAAAAAAATAGGATATAAGTATTATCACGTACGGTTAATATCAATTTACTTAATAATTTTAAAGCATGCTACTTTTCATATTGTATTAAATTGTTGTATCCATGTGAACTATATAACTATTATTTAAGATATTGTACACACATGAGATATGCAATAAATTATTGAATTTGATAAAATAAATAAACCGTAAGTAAATACCTACACGTCGTATAATGCAATAAATGATTGAGTAGGTATGGAGGACTCTGGATGAGACTACCAGGTCAACCCGCGATGCCACCGTGTCGTTGGCCAACTTGCTGCCAGACGTCCGATATCCTTATCTACTCACCTACTTACAGTTCTTGGCTGCCAGTCGCTCACTGCCTTACCTACTGCCTTTTCATTGTCAAAGGGCAAGGAGCAATGGAGAGGGCTATGCTTAGAGTTTCCCTACAGAAATGAAGAGATCCGCAGGAGAACAAAGGTAACCGACACAGACCGCAGAATTGCCAAACATAAGTGGTGGGCAGGGCACATTGCTTGCAGAGCAGGTGGCCGATGGGCCCGAAAGGTTCTGGAGTGGCAACCGCGTACCGAAAGACGTAGCTGGCCGGCGGTGGACCGATGACCTTGTGAAGGCCACAGGAATCTGCTGGATGCTAGAAGCAAGAACCGGTCAAAGAGGCGATGCGTCCACTGCTCGACATAGGCCCCACCCAAAAGGGGGGCCTTTATCCAGCAATGGACGTCTTGCGGCTGAAATGTTGATGATGATAAAATCGATATGTATGCGTAGGTATGTACCATCGAAGAAATTCATATCTAACCACCGTAAAGACTATTCTTGGTTGCAGCGCTCGGCGGCTAATAGCACCGGGCCGGTAACAGATGTGGTCATCGTGTTCACGGGGCTTTGTTTTGAAACTGGTTAGATAAGAACTTCTTTGATGGTACATACCTACTTACTGCTTTATTTATAGCACCTGCTTGCGTGTGCACCTACATACGTAAGTAGGAATAAATAAAGTATAAGTAGGTAGATGTCATGTTTTTATTACCCAGGTTAATTATTAGGTATCACAACAAGACTAATTATTATGTTGTAGGTATTTATTAGTTGGGTAAATACCAGTTGTTCACTAAGAATCATGGTGTCATAGTCTACCTACGATAAAAAATTGTACCTAGCCATTATGCTACGTACAATACGTATTATGCTTACGTATTTAACATTAAAACTTTAATAAGTTTTAATGTTAAATACGTAAGCATAATAATTGTCTTTATTATCAGAACACGTGGACATAGCAAACTAGCTGACCCAATGAGCTGCAGCCCGATTGCGTAACACACGATCAATCCGCTCTGTACCTATCATTTTGACAGTTCAAGAACATTCATTGCGTTATTTACGTTGAACAGACGAATTTTTCGCACATTGAAGCAATGGATTAGCAATAATATCCTTCAAAATAATTCAGATTATGATTGATCGTGTGTTACGCAATTAGGAGCAGATATATTCTGTAAACATCTCACCATGCAAACTTACGTGAAGTGAGCTGTCAATCAATAGTGTCAATCTCTAGCATCAGCAGTGCTATTCTGTAACCATCTCACCGTGAAAACTTAAGTAAAGTGAGCTGTCATTCCACTGCTAGAGATTGACACTATTGACAGCTCACTTCACCTAAGTCTTCACGGTGAGTTTTTTATTTACAGAATACGTCGGCAGGTGGAATGACAGCTCACTTCACCTTAGTTTTCTGGTGAGATTTTTACAGTAAGTACCTATAGACCGACTGATGTTTTATACTCCCCCAAGATCGACTAACGGCCGAACTCAATAACTTATTTTCAGTTAAAGACAGAATTGATGGTAGTGAGTATAATTATATCTGTCATTGAATATCGTCCCACAATTCCGTAAGATTCCTTATGTCTTTCAGATTATTGGAACGTTAAAAACCATAGATAGATAGGGTTTTCTATCTCCAGTATGCCATAAGTGGTGTTAGATAGGTTATTGGGTTCGGCCGTTAGCTAACTACGTCAGTCGCAACTTTTTGATGCAGGAATGGTTTTATTAAAACAACAAAATGAACCACAAAAGTTAGATCAATTTAATTAATTGTAAATATATTTTTTAATTTATTAGCATTTAACCCTTTTGCCTAAATTGGTCTTCATAATTTACAGTAAACAGACGAAAATAACGTTGTATGGTACCACAGACCATATATAATACTAAACAATAAGTAAATACAATACAAACAATTTTATCAAAAAATTGAGAACAAAAATAGCATATTATATAATACAAAAATGGCATATACTTGACTAAAATATACTTACAAAAAAATACGTAAGTACCTAAAAGGTAATATTAATTTAACTACAAATTGATAATGTATGTAAATCTAAAATTATAGTAACTTTTGTATGTGATGATGGTATGAACAATGGCCATAATAAATAATAATAATTATAATAAATTGCCACAAAAAATAGGAATCTCCCCCATACTTCGTTGGAACGCTGAATGTTGAAGTAACATAAAATGTTAAAACTATGATTATTGCGTTAGCTATTATATCACTAGTAACAGACACAGTAAATAAAGTTTTACCACCTGTCCCACAGCCGACAATTAACGAGAAGCGAGTAGAGCTAAAACTAGAAACGAGTTGGCGAGCAACGAGCAGCGAGTGCGCGACGGCGACGAGCGAATACTCGTTGGTATCCACTAAGCGTGAGTCTCTCAGCGAGTGTCTTGCCCGCCAAGCGAGCGTCGCTAAGCGAGTACTCTTTTTGATAGTTGTCTTGTCGCTGCTGCGACAAACGAGTGTTCGCTGGCTGGTGTGAACAGTCAGCGATCAACTATTAATATGTTTCAAAAATTCAAAATACAAAACATTTTATTTCACATAAACCTACATGGGCACTTATGAAACGTCAAAACCTAGGTGCACGGTTCCAATTGCTCGTTTCCTATGGAGAAGAGCCGGCAAGAAACTCCACGGTTACTCTTTTAAAAATAATTGGAATATTTTCAAATACCAATATTAATATGGGAGGACAGTGTAGGTCTTTCAACAAGTACCAGATACTTAACAAAATAGAAGATGGTCAATAAATCTACAGTCCACTAAGCCTACAGCGTTCTCACATTCACAAAATAGAAAATAATCGATATAAAATATGAATAAAAATAAATAAATAATATCAGCCTGTTACTGTCCCACTGCAGGGCAAAGGCCTCTTCTCATACAGAGAAGGCAGCATTGATCACCACGCTTGCTCAAGACGGGTTGGCGATTTCAGACTTATATTAACTATAAGTCCAGGTTTCCTCACGGTGTTTTCCTTCACCGATGTCAGTAATGTCCAAGATAAACTCAGAAAATATGAATAAATTAATAAAAATAAAAACCTTTTTTAAACGAAATCCATGATTGCTATTACAACTGTAACTGTAAATCTGAATAATTATCATAAGTTTATATTTGACTTATAAGGGACCTACAATCTTTTATACGTTCCTTGAACTAGAAAATCGTTGATAGCTAATCGCTTCCTCGTCGCGATGGGACAGGTGTCTAACATTCCCATATTACCACAAGCTCTGACAAGTGCTTGGTATATTAAACTGTACCATCCAGTTTTTTTTTATTAAGAATTAATACAAAATATTGAGCCAATGTCAAATTGTTTTGAGTATGAATATGAATGGCTACTACTAGTAGGGGAAGATCAAAGAAACGATGGATGGACTGTGTGAAAGATGATATGGCTAGAAAGGGAGTAACTATCGAGATGACCACTAAAGGTGAACGTCTACTGGTCCGCACCGGTCAAAATGCACGCACGGCACGCAACGTATCGAACAGATTTTCCGATGGCATGCGTCTACTGTACCCTATCGCTTCTTTGAAAAATTGAATATTGTCAATGTTTCAGATTATACAATTATTTCTACTAATAGAATTAAAAGTGAGTCATCCATTTTAAAAAGTTTTGACAGTTCTCACCTCAATTATAAACAAAACAACGTGCGGCAGTGAGCGATGCACGCGGTGAACTAATCCATGTGACATCACCGGCACGAAACGCATTTTTTGTTCATATTTAACGATAAATTAACAAAAAATGCCGAACGTACGCGTGCCCGCATGAACGCGTTCAGTGTGGGTACCAATAGTAGATGCAGTGCTATATGAATTCATACAAAGCAAACCAAAAGCCGTTGCGAACCGTGCGAGTGTTGCGGCCGATGCAGACCAATAGTGGTATGGAAGAAAAATACATTTTGGGCCGACCCCAACAAAATTGGGTTAAGGGCAGGAGAATGTTGAATTAGGCAATGTATTTTTTTTTTGTAATTCCATGATCAGCATCAAAACAGCATACATATAGTCATAGCTCAAAATAATGTATAAACTTACAAATTGCAATGGTTTTTTTACTAAGTATTGAAAAAAGCCATTTTCAATCAATTACTTTATTCATTTCTGCAATGCAGACTAGTCAGTAAGCACAAACCTCATTTGTATTGCTATTCGAATTATTAGCTTATGGCAAGAATTCTAGTCAAAATTACGAAAATAATAGTAAGTTTCCTAGGATTTAAGAAGCAGAATGTGCAATACTGAATATTAAAAATTCTTGTGCAGCTTCCGAATTTTTATTTTTTTAATAATATATAAAGGCTATTATTATTATAATAAATTACTAACCCAATAAAATGACTAAACGTTTTAAAAAAATATTGAAAGTGAAGAAATTTTAACTGCCAGTCCTTCAATATTTCTGAAGAAAATATGACAATTCTATGAATAAAATTAAGCGTAGTCAAAATACATTCATTACTAATATCATCATACTATCAATATTAAGTACTTATGTCTACTTTTAATACCACGTAAGTATTATTTTAATGTTATTTTTTTGTCAAATTACACGTTGACACGGTTGACAAGCTGTCATTTGTTTTTAGCGATATTGTTGAAAACATAAAAGGTATGTACAATGCGTTCATTATAACATTCTGTCAGTCGCCATTTTGAACCCTATTAGTATTGAAACTAAGACTACAAAATTCAGTGCTACCAATCGCGTCACGCGTCAAGTTATAATTAACGCACTGTACAAGACGGCCGTTGCATCATGGCCAGTCCGAACTTGGCGCAGAAGGCTGCGCAATAACATTTTTTAGGAACCAAATGGTGTTATGAGGTGAGTGTGAATGAGTATACATGCGCAAAAGTTCGGAGAGCCTATGTTCAGACCGGCCATGATTCCCCGGTCGTATTGTAGGCTTCAATCATAATATTTATACCTATACCTTAATTTAGGACCATATTTTTCCAGCTATAGGCCTATTGAGACTGTGATATTACTAAGAAACGAGTCAATTCAGAGTAAAATATAAATTAAAACTTATTGCTTATAAAAAATACTATAATACTAATACAAATACTAAGCGTGAATACTTTTGTAAAGGTCTTTGTGACAATATTAAATATGGCAAAATGTTCATTAGAAAATTTAAAAGGTGCCAGAATACTGATATAATTGTGTATATTTACAAAAGTTCCAGTTTGCTAAAAAAGATGAAAACATTTCGTTTAGTACCGCACTTAACTACTTACAAGATGGTTTAAACTTTTTTTTTACTGTTATTGAGATCAGTTCCATAGGATTTTGTGATATTATTTTGATATGCATTATTAATTTTAATCTCTTGTCTAGAATAAAATATAGATATAAAAAAATGTTTACATCTTTTGTAGCAAATACTGGTAAAAAAATACTTTGATGTAAACAATATTAAAGTTTCAACTTTCGAAATTAAGTTTCATACATATTTGCTTCACAAGTTTCATATAGTTACTCCATAAAAAATGTGAGAGTTTATTTGAAAAGTGATATTAAAAATATTCGACTAACCCTAATACCTGCCTATCTACTCAGACTTATAAAAATAAAACACTACTCTTTTAGAGTACATAAACTAGTTTAAATACCACAATGGCCCGAATTGAGTAACTAATACAATCTATTACACTACATTTTTCGAATTTTGGTATGAGTTTATTCAAATTTATTTACAAAGAGAATATTTAGAATCATTCTTAGGGCTCTTTATATTTGGGCGATAGTTTGCGCTCAAATTAAAAACTTTCTTACTCTTAATGACATAACACTGATAAAGGCTTGGACCACATTGATCGCAATCAATTTTTCGAATAAAATTTGAGCTTTTATAATTTGTAACGCGACGATAATATTATCGTGGACTTCCACGATAATAAATTCACGTAAAACGTTTTTCGGGTGACCACTGAAAATCAGCGCTGTGCTGAGGGTCTCCATAGCACAGCATCATGCTGAGTGGAAGCCTTCTTGTCACAGTCATGACGTGCCAGCAGCTGCCGACTATTTCTGTTTTGTGCTCGTTATTGTATTTAGATCTATTGTGTATCATTTTCTTATTTTCTACTCGAGTTTTTTTTTTATGCACTTGTTTCTGTTACAAATAAATTTATTTTTCTTTCTTTCTTTCTAAAGAAATATAAAGCGCAGAATGGAACAATTTGCATTTTCACCCAACATTCTTCAAATAAATATAGCTATGAAAAATAATGAAAACTGAAATAATGTGGCCCAAAACCTTCTATTAGTAGATTACTTACTTATTAATTACGATAAGAAAATCACACCTTGTAAAGACTTTTTAGTTAAAGATTAATAATTGCTTTGAATCAGTGAAAGGTCTCAAAAATTTGAGTTCTTAATTTCTTTTTCCGATAGCTTATTCACTGTTATTCATTTGATTCACTATCACAAACGATTCAAAATTAGGTACCTACAAACAGTGCGTTCATTATAACTTGCCCCGTGATGCGATTGGCAGCACTGTTCTGTCAGTTGCCATTTTGAAACTAAGCTTGACATGCAATGGTGCCAACATGACGGCAAGGGACAAGTTATAGTGAACGTCAGTACATACTGAAATTAATATCACTTATTCTATACAGGGTATATAAATTTCAACTTTGAATGAAAATGGTACAATTTTTTTCACAGGAAATGGATGTTTCTATCATTTTTAGTGCTTTGAAATCAGATCAGAATCGAGACAAAAATCATAAAATATTATTTGACAGTCCAAATAAACACCCTGTATACCGTAATATCTTGCACACAGACTTCCGCATGACATGCACCGATTGACTACCAACAATGCGCAATGAAAATAAATATTAATAATATTTTGCATTTTGTGTTCGAAGCTGCAAATAAATTACGAATAGAGGACGTCACTCACTAGACTGCACGTCGCAGAGAAGCATTAACATTTGTATGACCAGACATGCCGAAGCCTTCGACGGCATGCCGCAGCATTCCGCGGTATGCTCATGCTCCTTGTGACGATATCAACGAAATGTGCGTGCTAAGTGTATGAAAATAAGATTCAAAATCATTTTCTGTTACGAAATTTCTCTACTTACGAAGATTCTTCTTCAACCAACGCTGCCTGGGACAGTGAAATCTGCTGTGATCTCGGCATTCTTCTCATAAAAAAGGTTTTTACACACGGCGCTAGTAAATACAAGAGCACACCTGCGGCTATTATAGATATCGCGCATAAAGCCCATTGGGCAGCTTTGATAGATGTCGCCACTTCTGCAACAGGCCTTATGAGTTGGCAAGTTGATTTGAGTGAGGAAGAGGTGTTGTATGGGCCAGTGATGCGAACGTTGGCGCCGCAGTCTGATGTTTGGAAACCGATCCAGCCGGCTGATCTGTTGAATGTTACCTGAAAAAAGTGATATAAATACTTTTAAGGAGCTAATTATTTCACGTTGCTGCATTTAAGGACAGTTAATTTAAGATATATTCAGCCTGCATGCGTAGCATGACCACCACACCACCGAAAAATAGATAAAATTACAGATTCACAATCACAATCTGTCATTTTGTCTATTCTTCCGTAGACAAAACTCCTTTCTTTGGTGGTCATGCTACGCGTGCTGGTTACAACTCTCCCTACTGATCACAACTCAACGTAGACTTCAAAGCATGTGGCTTAGAAAGTCTTGCTGCTTTTTGCGTTGCAAAATAGATAGAGAGATTTCTCAAATTCTCCGCATAGAGTTTCTTTATATAAATGTATACTTTATTTTATACTAGCGATATGCCCCTGCTTCGCAAGTTTTATGAATAGACAAAACATCGACATTATCAAAATTCAAAAGTTATTTATTCAAACTAGGCTGAGAATCTGCACTTTTCGAACGTCAAAATTACATAAGAATATATATATCTTTGTGAATACCGCATCCAAATTCGTTGCGTAGTTTAGAATAACAATGCGAACACACAGACGGACACGAAAAGCTACTTTATTTATAATTATGTATAGATATAGAATTATAGATTATCCTAATGTATACACGGGCGGAAATTTCTTTAGCGATTTACGTCAATAAAGCGGTTTATGTCACTGCAGTGACATTGTTGATGTATTGTGTCGTTTGCAATAGTACTGAATAGTATTTACCTGCAATCCTTCCATAGCAGTATACCCTAGTACTGTCTCAGTTCCTCCCGCGTCCAGGCCTAGTTTATAACAATACGTGGACAACGTTCCTGATGTAACACTGCTGTTGTGAACGCCGACTACTAACATGTAGTTCTGAAAAGATTAAAAGTATGAAATAAAATTATTTGCTCTTCTCACAGATTGGCAGAGGAATTTGTTAGAACAAATATGACTACTGACTATTATGTATGGACTTCTTTGGTGTAGCTAGTCTTAATAAATAAACAATTGCTGTTGAAGAAACAGCAATTTCAGCACGTGTAGCCTGACCACAATAGAAACTGGTTTTGTCGACGGAAGAATAGACAAAATGACAGATAAACAATCACAATCTGTCATTTTTTCTATTCTTCCGTCGACATAATCCGTAGAAAACCCGTTTCTATGGTTGTCATGCTACGCGTGCTGGTCTGTTCCAAAGGTATCAGATGAAAATATACACAAATGGTTCAGAAAACATACCTATGGATGCCAATTTTTAGTGCCACTTACAACTTGAGTCAGATTAAAACAGATTAGAACAGACGGGTCCCTCCGCAAAATCATTTAAATAAAAAGCGACTCTTGCTACGACACAATTAAGTGCAATTCAGGTCGCATAGCACTAATTACCTACAGTTATATTCTCCTAGAAGTTGCCTCTCTTTCTATCGCATTACTGTTATATCTTCTGACTACGTTACACCCACTGAATTCGACAAGTCGAGCCCGCCGCCTACCTACTTGTAGCTTTACAACTAAAATGCGGAGTGACCCATCTGTTTGAACCCGAAATTATAATTTAAAAGTGAATTTTAAAACTTGCAAGTTGCGTCGATGATTTTTCAATTACAATTTAAAAATTATATTCAAACAATAATTATTAGAAAAAGTGATGAGATATAAAGTTGAAACCTTCTAAATACAGACTAATGTGTTACAAATTCCCTTTAGTTTTTACATTTTCATCAGATAGTTTTGGAACAAAATGTAAAGCTAATGCGTTTTTTGCGTCCCAATATTTCGAGCAAGAGCAGGCTATTCTAGCATTTGTGGTGTTGAGGGTCTATTTCACGAAAACACAAAAATATTTGACAAATATTCACTACAGTTTGACCGCAACCGCTGTACCGCGCCTTAGTTATGTGCGCGGCGAAACGGGAGGCAGTGCAGGCCACTCATTCATCACCGCTCACAATGTCCCGCCGCTCATTCGTTAACACTGCCGCCCGCCTCGCCGCGCATTCTTAAGGCGCGGTACAGCGTTCTCGGTCAAACTATAGCCTCTGATGTACCTACAAAATCAGTGTTAATTACCTGGGGTGGTATCTCCAATGTGAAGTACTCGTTATCGGCATCAGCACTCAGAAGATCAATGGCTAACCACGGCAATGTCCAAACTTGAGGCTCTGGCCAGCAGGCAGCCTGAAATCAGGTGATCATTATAATCATCATAATGATCATTTAGCTGAAAGATGACTACTGCTGGACATATTTATGCATCCCCCAAACATCATCACATCAACCGCTCCTGTGCTTCCCGCATCTACTGCGACCAGGTTATCGGTAAAGTACGCATATTTTCATCTATAATTATAGTAAAAATTAAATGCTGTTCGTTGGTAAGCGCATTACTTGATATCGGCTTCACCAATTTGCGTATTCTTTGTTTTAAAATGTTCGTAATGCCAATCCGAATCAGGTTCCTACGGAAAGAAAAGTTGGAACGTTTCCCGTACATTTTTCAAATTCGGGAATAACTCAACGCCTTTTTTTGTATGAATCGTTGTATGAATTTGGACAGGTCTGTCGGGGCAGCCTATTAACGATGAAAATTGGTTGTGCTACAAGACACTTCCATTCTACTCTTTCGAGGAATGTGGTAGCTTTAGTTTTTTTAATTGTTTTATTATTATTATGTCTATTTACCTCTCTTCTATTCCAGAATTCATCTAATATAAGCACCTGAGACTTTCTAAATTCGTTCTTTAGCTCGTCCACCACCTGAAAAAAATACAGAATAATAAAAAACTGCCATGTCACAGTATAATTAATTAACAGTATTATGTTACATATAAGCAGTCGAAACGACGCACTTCGAAATCTCAGTGTATATCAGTACGCAACGGTCTCGAATGCACGGCAGTTACGAACGGACGCGGAAGTTTTATCTACCGAGCGGCCGTAGGTAATTATTTCAAGGTCTCTGCCGAGACATAGTACTGTTACTTTATTTTACTATGGCCACGACGTAACTTTGGGGCACAATGTTCACTGGAAGATTTTTTTTCAATTGCTTAGTAAAACTTACAGCAAGTCAGCTTGGAGTGAGAGTGCGGTTAATGTTAACTCGCTCAGTCCAACTTGCTAGTCGATCATTGATCAAAACCACATGAATCAAATATACCTTTGAAAGTATATTCAGATTGTCGAAGGTTTAAAATGAATAAAGAATTACCTGTCTAAACAATTTATCCGGTAATTTGATCTGCGTAGTTCCACTATCAACGATGCTCTTCACACTATTCAGTTGAACGCACATATCCTCATCAGGATCTTTAACCTTGTCTTCAACTAAGATCTCCTTGGATTGAGTGGTCATTGAACTCATGACTCTGATTGATATGACACCTACTTCGTACCAACGTTGGCGTAATACTGGTGTCCGGAATGTTTTATTGGTATTTGAATTGGGTGTGCGGTCATCTGCAATAAAAAAGAAATAAATATTCTACGTTCACAATTTAGTTTCCAAACATGTATACAATTGAAGTTTTTTTCTTAAATCCCCACACATAAAGTTCAGTTTGCGCTACAACTTCAAAAGATTTTGTAACGTTTTCACTAGTATTAGACATTCTGAAATAAACATATTTTACACTACCTGCTTTCAAAATTGCAATAAAAAAAAATTTAAATAATATAAATTATGGCGAAGGATTTGAAAAGACAATTTTTTTTTTTTAAACTTATTTCAGCTTGTAGATGGCACTGGTATCCTGTATTGAACTAGGGACAACATACCTACTGTATGCATTGGATCTGATATATGGCACTGTTCTCCCTGACTTATTAAGAGGTTTATAGCTTGATTGTGCCGTCTTAACTCACTGTTGTAAGCGGCACCTGGCGTGCTTGGAAGTATAAAATTTATATTTCCAAGCGTGTTACGCGTCACTTCTTTCTTTGACGAACAATTTAATCTAATTTTATGTGTAAATTTTTATTGAATTTAATTTGAGTTTGAATTTTGATTGTAATTTTTTTTATTTTTATAATCTTAATTTTATTTGAAAATGTTCTGCCTGTTATTATGAGTCTATGTAACTTGAATTAATTGATTTGAATTTAGAATTGACTTACCAACAACTTTAAGATAACCATAATGCGTTGTATTTGTTGTGCTAATTGGTCCACAGAGTTTCAAATGGAATGACATTGGCCTGTTCATGTTGCGATCTAGGGCATCCAGCCAGGATTCGACTGAGCCAGCCTTGCCCCATGCGCCTACTGGCATGTAGGCTAGTCCAAGGAGGCCCTGAAAATTGGAAGATGATAGAATGACGTGTTTTGTGTTTAAAAAGTAACAGAACTGTTTGATGCTGTACTTGATTGACTTTTGTAGGCCTGTACACTGTTGATTTGATGACAATTTTTTTAAGCACACTGTCCATCTATACCTATTAAGACTATTATTTGAAAATACTGTAAAAGCCAATTATTATTGTATGGTAACCGTGGAGTTTCTTTCCGGCTCTCATAGTGGCCCTTATTCATAGGAAACGACCAATTGGAACCGTGCACCTAGCTTCTGACGTTTCATAAGTGGCCATGTAGGTTTACGTGAAATAAACTATTTTGATTTGATAGGGTAAAATCTGCCTACTTTCAACTAGCAATTAATTAATGTTTACCTTGGCTATGTCCTATCGTATGCATAAAGTTGTAAAAAGAGACGATGTTGAGATCTTTGTTTTCTGGTTAACGTAGAATAACTGTATTCTTAGTAATGGCACGTCACTAGAAAATGAAACAATCTTTTTGGGATGCTAGTTTCTATCATTTCGGCAGACATGAGTTCCCGATTTTCATTTCGGCTGGCATAATATAAGTCTAATCTTTTATGGCAACAGGTTGAGGTTTAAATAACCCAGTATTTGAAGCTCAACAGCATAATTAAAGTAACACTAAAACATTTATTAATTAACTCAACGGGGTGCGGCGATACTTAAATGTACGTACGTCTGACACACCCAGGACGGTCACCCGTGATAAACGATATTACCATGATATTATTATCAGTAATTTTCATTACAAATTACAGTTTGTTTCGATTTGAAAGAAGGATATTTACTTATTTCTTATTTATCTTTTATTCGGTTGTGGAGGTTAGTAAAATACTGATATTCAGCTGCATCTGGTTAGACTGGAAGCCGACCCCAGCATAATTGAGAAAAGGCTAGGCAGATGATGACGACCCGCGGCTTCGCTTACGTGGAGATCGGAATTTATCCGGGAAGTAGGTGTCCTATGTCCTAACCAAGGTCATGGTCGACCTGTGTGCCACTTTCATCGAAATCCGTTCAGCAGTTAAGGCGTGAAAAGGTAATAGACAGACGCGAGTTACTTTCGCATTGTAATATTAGTATGGAAGTATGGATTTGCTGCTGACCTGCCATCCTGAGGCCTTAGTAAAGAAATCATGACTGTCTGTTATAAGGGCGAAGTCTGACCGAACTTCTGGTACACCAGTCAGTGATGGAAACTGTATCAAGTCCGATGCTAGGAGCCCTGTCCATGTACCTTGAGTGTATGCGGCTTGTATCTGTAAATACCAATTGAAAGATATTAGAAGTGTGTGTGCTAAGGCCGCAAACAGGCGCGACGCGACGCGCGACGCACAGTGGTCTGAAAATCAAGCTCCATACTCATAGAAACTTAATGTCAGAAATTAATAAATAAAAATATGTTTTGTGTTTAGTATACCTCCCTATGTTTTACTAATATAGTATGAAGGGTATGAGTAGCTCCATGCGTGAGAAAAAAAATATTTTAATTTTTTTTGTATGGAATGAAACACTTAAAGTGCTTTTTTTCAAAACTGAATAGAACTGATAGGCTGGTATTCACATGAGCTATTGCACCATACACGGCGATCAAGATGACATACAATTCTTGTGCCTTTCGGTGCCGCTTTGCATGTAGCAAGCTTTGGAAATTTTGAATTTACAGTTGGTGATCTTTCAAATCTTTGATGGTATTTTGTGAAGTTACATATTGCTTTGAATATGAAAATTGTATGTAAACTAATACTCATGCAAGAAGAGACAAACATACACACACACACACCCTCACACACTCACAAACTTTCGCCTTTATAATCTTAGTGTGATTATAAAGGCGAAACTTTGTGTGTGTGTGTATGTTTGTCTCTTCTTCACGCTCAAACAGCTGAACGGATTTGGATGAAATTTAGCACACATAATAGTTTATAACCGGGAATAACACATAGGTTACTATTTATCTCGATATTCCCACGGAATCGAGACTTATGCGGGTGAAACCGCGGGGTGCAGCTAGTAAGGAATAAATATGTACTAAGGATATTTTTATTTTTAAATATATGGTTAAAAGTGAAGAAAGATAAAAACATGTATTAAATAGTTAATGTATAATACGTTTGGGGGAGCTGTTAATGAAATAGTTAATACTAATACATTACAACAAAAATTATGTGCAAGAAAGGCAATAACAATAAAAGTAACGACAAAATTGTCAATTTAAGACTACAACAACTATTTACAGCTCCTATAACTATGATATATTAAATATTACTGTTTAATTATATTACTAATTAATTATATTAATTAATTTAATTATATTCTTATTATTATTTTATTATAATTATTTGCTATAACTACTTATACAAAAACGATTAGCAGAGAGTATCTTTGCTGTCGTCAGTCCTCTAAATCCGAGTCCAGCATTGACGCGTTAATATCAATAAATTCAACATTCTCTTTGTCTAGATCTGCATCGTCACCAATAAGAAGAGATTTCATATCATCAGTAATAGGTGTATTTACTGATTTTCTCAGCACAGGTCTTATGCTGGACAGGTAGGGATCTGACGAGACAAGGAGACCATTGAAAATGTCTTCGTTTGTCGCTTTTCGACAAAATTTGCGCGAATGCTGTTCTCGGATTTTCTTGAAGTCTTTGTTTCTGGCTTCCGATGCCTCTTCAGATAATTTGCCAATGGGCATAATATTGAAGTGTTTAATAACTTCAGCACCGTGCAGTAAAAGTTTGTGGACACTCGAAGGCATGTAATACCAGCCATAGAGCTCCACATATAATTCTGCTGTTTGGCGCGCAAAGTTTTTAAACGCCTCAACATTTATGGGCTCCCCACAGGCCATCACACGCAAAAGTGTTGCAAATCTTTGGATCAAACTAGGATCCAAGCCTGTAATAGCTGCAGTATTGGCAGGATTACCAAAAAATTTCCTCGCTGTGTTTCCATCGTTTGTGGTTCCGGAACCTGAAAATTATAAATGAATCAAAACTAATCCACAACTTTGTAAAGAATAAATAGAACTAACGTTATTTGAAAAAATAAGATTTAAGAACAACGACTGTTATCATAACTCACCTTGTTTAACGATGTCTACTAGGAGGCCCATTTCATCACGAAACTTCTGCTGTATAGTTTTTTTTCTACTCTTCAATGACTCTTTGCTGTCTGCATCTCTGGCTTGCCATGTTTTGAAGTCTAGTCTATACGAAATATGGAGTAGGCACTCCATACATCTAATCCAAGCATGAAGTGTAGACAAACCATAGTGATATATATCTGTTGAAACAGGTTTTCTGGAAAGAAAGTGAATTAATTAATAAAAAGATACACAGCATTACGGTAATCTGAAATATAACAAATTATTCAAAACTTACTCTGAGATCTTCTCTAACTTATTCATTTCCGAAGGGGTAGCTTTACAGATGTCACAAGTCTGCGTTGAAGTATTTGACAGTTGCGAAGTGATTTTACCATCTATCATGGTCATAAGCATTGAGTGCTTAACAGTATGAATTCCCATAATAGACGGCTCCAGTGCTGCAATCTCAGCTTCAATCAAAGCCTGTTCTTCCTTAATATTTAATTTGTTTTCATTTGCAAATTTAAAATAGAGCGGTCTGCAGAACATTGTGGAAGATGGCTTTGGATTCTCCCATAACTTTTCTTCACCACAAACTAAGCGCAGAGGCACAAAAGAACACATAAAATTGCTTGAATCATCTTCACCCGCCATAGTTTGTTTGTACAAACTTTGCCCTGAAGCACCGTCAAAGCCCCACTTGCATATCAATGTTAGCTCTTTGCCATCTAGCGAAGATTCCAAACGTAGGAATTTCCCAAATCTAGCAACAGTTTTGTCCAAAATCGCTTGAAGCTTTACTTTTACCCCTCTTTCGGTAATTTCTATGGTGTCTTTTGGTGGGTAACAGTCCTTTTTCGCCTCTAAGATAGCAGTATATGAAGGATATAGTAGTATTCCTTCTTCTTTTGCACAAGCTCTTAATATTGTATACTGCCATTTTGAAAGCTTCAATGAAGTCAGAATTCCTAAAGCTTTATCAGCGGAATATATGGGCATAGCTTTCTTGGACTTCAACAATTCCTTTATCTTTGTAGCCTCTTCGGGATGCTCTGTGATCAATTTTATTATATCTGCTACATTTTTGTTATCTGCACTTAAACCAGTTGCATAAGCAAGGCTTTCAGTGCTATGCGTGAGGAGCTCTTTCACTCTTCTTCTCTTCTGTAGCGGGCTTAGCTCCGAGAACACTTTTCTTGGACTCACAACAGTTGATGTTCCAACACTGTACGTCTCCGGTTTGTATGATGTTGATGCACCCTCATTTACACCGAAGTCAAAACTGGAACATGGTTGCTGCTCTTCTAACATTAAACAAGGTGTCATCTTGTCCTTCATGAACTCAGGCCATTTTATGTCTTCTTGCAGCCATGTCTCATACTTTTTTATGAAAGTATGTCTCGTGCGATTACACGAGATCCATTTGTTCCTCAACGAACACACACGAGTCTGACAGAATTGTTTCAATTCTTTATTTTCGATTTCTGACAAATCAACGGCATTGACAAAAACTTCATATAATACACTGGGCTGTGAGAAACAGCTATTGTTAGCCACAAACATAAAAATATCCAAATTGGTACTAAAAGCTTCCATCATAACACGAAAACAAATCGAACGTAATAAGTATAGTAAAGCACAAGTGCAAAGAGCTACTGAGTGAAGTTAGTTTAAATGTCCTGTTTATATTATAACTACCCTCATTAACACTCGCTGTCCCATAATGCTTATTAAATTAAAATTCAACAATAATGACGGTGATTAACAAATGAGTTATTTCGTGAAATTAATTTTGTAGTAAAATGTAAATAATCTACATCGTTTTCTAATATTTTCATTATAAAAGTCATTAGCAGGTTATTAACTGACGAATATCAGTTATGTGGTTGGTTACTTCATTTAATTATATACCTGTGTGTTGTTAAATATATTACCTATGTGTTATTCCCGGTTATAAACTATTATGTGTGCTAAATTTCATCCAAATCCGTTCAGCTGTTTGAGCGTGAAGAAGAGACAAACATACACACACACACACACAAAGTTTCGCCTTTATAATCACACTAAGATTATAAAGGCGAAAGTTTGTGAGTGTGTGAGGGTGTGTGTGTGTGTATGTTTGTCTCTTCTTGCATGAGTATTAGTTTACATACTATTTTCATATTCAAAGCAATATGTAGCTTCACAAAATACCATCAAAGATTTGAAAGATCACCGACTGTAAATTCAAAATTTCCAAAGCTTGCTACATGCAAAGCGGCACCGAAAGGCTCAAGAATTGTATGTCATCTTGATCGCCGTGTATGGTGCAATAGCTCATGTGAATACTAGCCCATCAGTTCTATTCAGTTTTGAAAAAAAGCACTTTAAGTGTTTTATTCCATACAAAAAAAAAGAAAAAAAAAATTTTCTCACGCATGGAGCTACTCATACCCTTCATACTATATTAGTAAAACAAAGGGAGGTATATTAAACACAAAACATATTTTTATTTATTAATTTCTGACGTTAAGTTTCTATGAGTATGGAGCTTGATTTTCAGACCACTGTGCGACGGCGCGATGCGACACCGGTAATTGTTCTACCGTGAAGTTTTCTTAGAAATTGTTTTATTAGAGTCGCGTCGCATTTGTTTGTGGGAGCCTTAAAATTAGCAGAAGGAACACTACATTTAAAAAAAGGAGTCAGTCTGCCTGTTAAAAAAATCTTCCTCATTTCCCATTAAAAGTGATGGTGTAGGTTTAATTAAAAATACCCAAATTCAACATGGAGGCATTCCATTCAGTTGCTGGCATATTATGATTATACTAATCAGGCTTCTCTTAATTACTTTATTTAGTGTTGCAATACTTTCACAATTTTCTGCATAAAAAAAAATATCATAGGTATAAATTTTGGCGACCCCATTAATGATATTAGACCTTAAATCAATAAACACAAGGGTTTTACTTACACTATTCCCACTATTATAAAGACTGCTTGAATTATTTGCATGAAAGTATTTATCACTATCATTCCGAGCATAAGACGCTAACGCTAATGTTGTGCTCCCTGTGTCTACCAATAATTTGAACTGGAAAAAAGAAAATTAAGTGTTAATAAATAGAGTTCTTCATCATGATATCAGTTAGTAAACAGGGGCCTACCACCACCTCTAAAGCAGAATTATTTTAATCTTACTTCAGTGGGGTAAAGAGCTATACGTCATACAGAGGTTCATCTCTTTCCCACACTAAAGTAATATTAAAATAATACTGCTTTAGAGGTGATAGTAGGCCCCCAGGTATTGTTGATTATTTAGCTCTCTAGGCCCACACAGGATGACAAACCAAACAAAATCGGACTACTCTGTAAAAATATATGTTTATGTACATAAAAAATATATTTATGTACTATTGCATTTCATAATCAATATTCTAGTTCGCTAGTTAGCCACATTTCTTATTTCCATACAGTAATATTGGCAAATTAATCAAAACAGCGAATTTTTTTACAGCTATTTGTGACATTACCTGCTTTCAGAATAAACACTCTTAAACACCGGTAATAAAAAGTAAACTGTTAGGATAAACCACAGATAAACATCATTGTGCTAGGCATCATAACAATATCTGTATTGACACAGAAAACCTTTTGTTGTCTCTGTCTTTGTAACCGTATACAATTTTATCTAATTGTAACTGTTAGAAGGTAAATAAATAAAGTCTCCTTAATATTATTTGTATTATTACATATTATAAAGTAAGTTTTTATGATAAGTAGCATAGTTTTATATACTGTTGAATATGTGATAATTTTACATACTTAATGTGAATAATTTATCATGTTGTATGGTTTTATGAATGCAATGTGTAATGACTTAAGAATACAGCAATAAATTATATCATAGTATCTATGTGAACCCAATGATATTAATAAGTAAAAAAAGGTGGATCAGTTATACACGCTCCGCAAGTAGCAAGTCAAAATTTGGTTAATTTGTTAACCAAGTTTTCTTCGTCTTGTCTCTTTTTCCCTCCTGATAATTACAACATGCCATCCTACATCCACCTGTTATTTAATAGTGTGACTTTGTGCTGTTCTTGAAGATCGAATTTTGGGTAGGTAACCTATCTACTTTTTACTTATAATATCATTATGTGAGCCTGATGTTTACAGTCTGAGAATGGTCTTTTCTATAGATTTTCATCATAAATTGTTACTCAGTGCCAGGGACCGATCCAGTATAAAAAATACCCGTATTGATTACGGGTAAGTATGTTTTTGGTTACTTACAACATTTATATTTTTACAGGTATTATTAAAGGTTACCTTAAATTGAATACATTTTTTTTTCGGTATTTGGTATTGATGACCAGTCTCAATACCAGTTACGGAAAAAAACTCCTCTACCTTACAGGTGCCGTCAGCATTAGTGTGTGTGTAACCGGTATTAAAATGGTGACCTAAAAGAGGTAACATGTTTCTTATTCTTGGTTACGCAGATAGCGGTAACCATAGTCATAGAAGTAACCAAAATTCTTCGATACCTGTAAGTACCATAATTTATAAACGTTTTCGGTCCCTGCTCAGTGGAATTTAGAATTGCAAAAATAATAGATCGATAACAGATTAGACAGATGTAGGCATATGCAATGCTTTTGTGCTGCTGGGGAGTTTTTTGCGCCACTTTTTCTTCTCAGCTAAAGCACTAGGAAGTGGTGAAGGGTGGGCGTTTTCAGGGACGTTATGTAATCTTGACGTTGGAAAAGTGCTGATTCTCAGCCTAGTTTGTATAAATTACTTTGAATTTTGCTCACCTTGAGCAGTTAAGATGAATAATTACATTTCCCTGAGTAGGTTATATAGCCCCAAACTAATGACCATCATCAAGACTAACAACATAAATAAAATATAATATCATCAACTACTACAGGGTTCATGATTTCAATGCAATCATGTTAAAAGAATTTCAGTATAAAAAGACATACACAGAGCTCAAAAAATTATAAATACCTACCTTAGTTGCAACATCTATTTTTAAAATGCTCCATATGACCTCTTTTAACTCTATAGTTTGTGAAAAAAATATTATGTTTGGATATCGGCCAAATGGTCAGAGGGTCAGTTAGTTAAGAGGGCCATCTTCGAGGAGATGCTACAGTTCTTTTTAAATTTTTTAGTACCTACCTAGGTTTAGGTATAATGTAACATTAGGCACTCTCGTTTACTTTGACTCTTTTTTATTTAGTATTTATTAGAATCTAATGAGGGACTTTCTGGGTCTTACCTTTTGATGTGGATGTCCTATATTAACTTCTATAGCATAAGCTTCCCCAGCATCGCCGTATAAATTGATTTCTTCACAAAAAGAATAACTCAAACAAACAATACTGATTTGAAAAACAATAAATATCACTGTCATCTTTATTTATACTGACATTATACGACTGAACAATTAAGTAACGGTAATTTATATTAGGAATACTGCTCTTCTTTGTATTTATTTGAAAGAAAACGATTCAAATTAATTATTTTATATAAATATTTACGCTGATGCACTCATCAGCTGCCAGATAAATACTGACACTGACAGTCAGACACAATTTGACAATCACAGTTGCAAGGTTTCACCGATTTATTCAGACAGTTTCTGAACTTTTTTTTGTTTTTACTGATTTTAAATACTTTTACTCATTTCCCATTCCAAGTGACCAAAGTGCGATAGTGGTGTCCTCATTTTTTCCATACCGTCTTACATGCCCAGCTGTAAGAACTCATGCACATGCATGGTTTGTAAATACATCATCTAGCAATACTCGGCAACACTGAACGAAACGCGCGTTTTTCAATGTCAGATTAACTTCAAAGTTAGATATCTTGACAGCCTAACGACTCTAACGACACGCTTGTAACTATTGTAAGAGCAAGATAGCATAATACACCTTTGCTAAGGCGAGAGAGAAATCAAATGCTTTTTATGCTCAAATTATAAATATATTTTACGTCTGCTGCGGAGCGATTCCTCCTGATTGTATTTCAATTTGATGTGTTGTGGTGAACATTGAGATTATTCTAACTCCATAAAATTTAAATAACCCAAAAATTGCAGTAAATTCTAACAATGAGTCTTTGGGTAGATAAGCATAGACCGAGAGACTTGATGAAACTAGATTTTCATACAGATCAAGCGGTTCGATTGAAGAGTCTAGTTCAGCAAAGTGATTTCCCCCATCTACTTGTTTACGGTCCTTCGGGAGCCGGTAAGAAGACTCGCATCATGTGCTTACTGCGAGAACTATACGGATCGGGCGTAGAACGACTGCGGCAAGAGACCATGACATTCACAACGCCTTCAAATAAGAAAGTAGAAATCATGACTGTAAGTAGCAACTATCACATTGAAGTCAACCCAACTGATGTCGGTATTCACGATAGAGTGGTCATTATGGATTTGGTGAAGAATGTGGCACAAACCCATCAAATAGATTCATCTGGACAAAGAGAATTCAAAGTTGTTATATTGAATGAAGTAGACGACCTAACGAAGGACGCACAGCACGCGTTACGTCGAACGATGGAGAAGTACGTCGCAACCTGTCGCCTGATACTCATTGCCAACTCCATTTCCCGTGTCATTCCTGCAATCAGATCCCGTTGTCTGACAATCAGAGTACCCGCACCTACAGAGACTGAGATTGCCTCTGTACTCAAATTAGTTTGTAAGAAAGAAAGTTTGAGTATACCACCAGAGTTGGCTATGCGGCTTGCAAAGGCCGCAGACCGTAATTTAAGAAGAGCATTACTAATGTGTGAAGCTTGTAAAGTTCAACAGTATCCTTTCACTGCAGACCAAAAAATACCTGAACCAGATTGGCAGCAATTTATCAGGGAGACAGCGGCTTTGATACTTTCGGAACAGACTCCAAAAAAGCTTGGTGAGGTCCGACAAAAGCTGTATGAATTGATAATACATGGTGTGCCACCAGATATGATATTTGGGGGACTTTTGAAGGAATTGGTCCGCAACTGTGACATGTCTATGAAGTGCCAAGTTGCCAGTCATGCTGCAACCTACGAACATAGAATGAGACTTGGCAACAAAGCAATATTCCACCTCGAAGCATTTGTTGCCAAATTTATGGCAATCTACAAGAAGTTTGTTGAAGAATCCATGGGTGATGCCTTCTAAGGGATAGTAATAAGAAAAAAAAAAACAATTGTGCCTGTTTTTATCATTTTTAATAAATACCTAAATTCAATTTTACAATGTTGTTTTATGTCGAATGATATTACTGATGATGGTTCTGATAGTTGAAACAATTACATGTTGTAATACTTATAATAATGTTTAATAGGTACTTTGACAGAAAACAATCTAAAATTATCAACTACTGAATGCATCACTGCTGCTGTGATTTCATTTGAAAAGTGATCCAAGATAGATGGTTTTAGCTGTATGGCATCATCAATTATGTATGAATCTTCAGAATCTGTGAAAGAAAAAGCCAATTAGTTACAAGTTATCTAACTAATATTATACATTATTTGCTCCACTATTTTAACGTAATAAATAACCATGATTATCCTTTGTAAATTGTAGCTAAGTTCACACACGTTAACTGTCCCCATACAACATTTATCGATAACCACATACCTACGTCCAAATTTTTTTTTGTGATATTTTGTCTCAAAGTCCTATTGACAAGTCCTGACATATAGAGCAACTTAACTCACAAGTCCATGAAGTTAGAGCTCATAGAAAGAGACAGAGGCGCGTGTACCGTTTACGGTACACGGACGTGATGGCCCCACGTGGCTTGTACTGTATTCGGTACACTGGACAGATAACGTGTTAATGACTGGCGAAAAGTGCATGCATGTAAATAGGTACTATAGGTACACCTCTGCCCAACCCTTCAGGAAAACATGGCGTGATATTATGTTATATTGTTCACACTTAATCAGTAATAATTTTTGTTAAAGGTAAAGGAGAGAAACTTACTAATGAGAACAAACAAGACAGAAAATAATAAGTAGTGTAGTTATACATTACCAGTTACTTCTGATCTCGCATTGTATCGGATTTCAGTACAATGCGAGGTCAGCTTATACTGGAAATGTATAGCTTGATGTGTAGCAGTGTGTAAGTACCTAAATATTTATCTCAACTACCTATCGAACAAGGGAGAAAGTTTCAACACCCTATTACTTTTATTAGTCTGGGGAGTTCTGAATTAATTATAGGCAATAACTCATTACTTAAAGGCAATTATTTATTAACCAACTAATGGATTATCCTTGTTTTGCTCCAGATAGAACTAGACATCAGAAATCTCTAACTCTAAATACCCCTAGTTATTTAGGCTAAATGGTTGAGTAATATTATGTGTGTAACTGCCAAGAATGATAAATGTATGCTTTCAACGGTAGCTCTATTGTTGCGTAAGAAAACAGTCATTTAGATGCCCGTTTTCACTCACTAGGCGTCGTCTATGTAGGTACCTAATTACCTGTTGGATTTTCATCGCTCGGCTCAGCATCAGCAAAGTTGAAAATCCACCAGCGCAGTTTTATTTAGGCATTCATTTAGTCTTAGTGAAAACGGGCATTAGGTATACTTTTTTGAATGAGCATTCTGATGCTGATGTTGCACACTGCCCGAATGGTGCTCGACGTACAAGCGTGTTGCAGGCAGTCAATCCCGGAGTACTTATTTTAAAACTCGTCCACTGAAAACAGCTGAAACAAAAAGCACGACCGAAACAATCAAGCCTTACTTGGTTGTAAAAAATACGAAGGTATTCGCATATTCCTGACAGCTATCCTCTCTGGACCAATTACAATGTAATCCTCATTATCGATGCCCCGTTGTATCATTCCCGCATAAGTTATGTTGCTCTCCACACTCTCTGAAATTTAAAACGTTTCTGTTTTTATGTGTGTAGTCGGAAATTACTGAAAGTGCGCTAAACTGCAGTTGAACAAAGTTTAATTGCACGAGACGGGGTGGTGTTAGCGTTTAGGTACATTGGAGTTTGGACTTGTTACTTTGGACACAGGTTGTTTTAGTTTAGTATATTTTGTTACAAATCTGAAATAAACAGCGTTGGGTTAGGTATCCACATAGGCATCTACGGCAGTGCCCTAAAGCCCCCAGTACACGTTGTGCGAGCACGCTCGGCCAACGCATAATACACGCAAACCAAACGGATAATCACGCAAAAAGGCCCAGAGTACCTACCTATACGTTGACCGACCGACGGCCTCGCCCAACGTGTACTGGGAGGCTTAAAAGTGTTCATGTACAAATACCGACAATAATCTGTTGTTAAATGTGTGATGTGCATGAAAATGAGAATAAATAAATACTTAGTAATCCATAGGTGAAAAATGGGAACAGTTTCAATATGACTTTCATCCATTACCATGATTAGGAATCAGGAAACTCAGGATGATATAGTAAAAGAACCTTTATTCCTTCAGTATAAGATCATAATTTTTTATGTAGGTATTCGGCCTTTCCTTCCAATAAAGGTTATCATGATATTTTATAGGTACCGACTCATTAATTACACCTAGGTAGGTAGGTACTCACTGAGACAAGTTGTAATTGTAATTGCAATAAATAAACAGGAAAGTTCAGATAGGTACAATAACTAGTAAATGCTCCATAACGGGCTATTTATCACTAATTACAAAACAGCTTTTTTGCTGTGCAATTTCCCTATATGTACCTACCGCCCATGACTAAATATTATATTCATATGTTTACCGGTCGCAGCTGCCTCATAACCGGTAACTTGACAATGAACAATTAATATCCAGTTTATAAGTAGGAAATATCCACTTATTTGTTATTCTACCTTACCTATACATTGCTCTTACTAGAAATAGTGTAGGTATACAATGTGAAATTTAATTCGTTTGCATCCTCTTAAGAGGTCATGGTGGCCAACACTGAAATCGCGAAAACAAAAATCTTCTGTTCCATACATTTATGTTCGCATAGCTCGTTATATTGTAGGGAACAGCTGATTTTTTTTTCGCGATTTCAGGGTTGGCCCTATAGTAAAAGTTGTTCATAATGATGAGTACAATGCCCCTTTAAGAGGATGCAAATGAATTAAATTTCACATTGTATACTTAATCATAAAAATATTTGTTCCGCGCAGGAATCGAACCCGCGGCAGTACCTACTAGCAGCCAATCGTTCACCCACTGTGCCAACCAAGCCAAATGTTACTTTGAGTGCCCACTGTACTTACGAATATCCATTGTAATGTACGCGTTATGTGGTTCTTTTCTTCCAGCCACATCCATACTTATCTGTCCAGACAAATGCAAGTCACTGGTGAATATGACTCCATTTTTGCCACCTTCCAAATCAAACCTGAGAAGAAAATAAAAACTAGGTCAAATTACTTGCACCTATTATAATAAGAATAAGGTCAAACTCGAAACCAAAACGTTACAAGTAGTGATCATATATTATTTTTATCTAAAAAAGAAAACAAAACAACAGTGTATGGAGATGCTGGGATTTGAACCCAGGACTTTCAGCATGCGAAGCAGACACTCTACCACTGAGTTACATCCCCGATAAGAACCAACGCTAAAATTACGGACTCGTATCCAAGCCACACGCTGTGTGTCAGTAATAGCCTCATAGGGCTTATCTTTTTAGGCCACAAATCCGTATTAAGTGGCAACTAAGTCAACTTTCAAGCCACGTACCTATCTACATCAAACATAAGTAGGTAGGTACTTGGCTACCAACTGCCCAAACCCCTCAAATACTTTCAAGATTAAACCACAAATCTCTCTTAACACAAAAACAAGTAAATTCTGTTTGAATAATGATTAAAACCTCCTTCCGACGAGTTTCGTCCACCTGGCGCCAGTAACGTTGACCCTTCTCAGAGAAAATGTCATTTGCTGTTCGGGTAAGGATAGGGTTACACTGTTGATAATGATGGGGTCGATAGGCTGCATGCCGAAGTGGCCGCCGTCCATTAGAAAAAAGAAAGTTCTTAGACTGCGGCGTAGGCAGTCGATGTTGTCCGCCCTGCAAGTGGGGAACGGGAGTGGTGACACTGAAATGAAAGAAAATACTCTTAATTTTTGCCGTTTTAAAAGTCCTGACTTATTTGAATATACATCAACGATTTCTGATTTAGAATGAAAAAAAAATATAGAGGTAGAAGTTAGCTATTCTACCAACCTAACAACCAACACAAAAATATTTGCCCATCAGGTGATCGAACCCAGGACACATGTCCAGTAGCGCTTGCGATCACATAACCAACTAGAGAATCCATTTCATTTCATTCGGTCATAATCATTCAGTCTACCACCGCATGGCATGGTAACAATTTGACATTGACAGCTAAGAGGCCATTTTCGTAGCTCCACTAGTTATTTAAATCTGCGTCCAGATATTCACCAGTTCTTTTGTCCGTACCGCCCCTCCGTTTCGTATCAGCATCGCGATCCAAGAACGCTAGTTTGGACGCCCGTTCGGTACGGTACGGTGGTACGGCGTTTCACCGTACCGTACCTACCGAACGGGTGTCCAAAGAACATATCTGGACGCAGCTTTATTATCGAGACGCGGCGACCGACGAGTGGCTGAATTTACTTTATCTGTTTAACGAGCGCTTGATTAAAATGTAGCAATTAATGTAGCAGTGGTGGAGCAGTAGTAACGGCCGACTTACGAGTTATAAGGTTCGAACCCTGACAGGCGTTTTACTTTGTGTAAATTATCTGCTCTCAAACCGGTGAAGGAAAACATCGTGAGGAAGCCGGCATGTCCTAGAACCAAAAATTCGAAGACATGTGACATCTACGAGTACCAACCCGCACCGGGCACGCGTGGTAGATTACGGCCCACTCCTTCTCACAGAGAGGAGGCCTGTTTCCCAGCAGTGGGAAAATTATAGTCTGATTATGTGTATGTTATGTCATTAATGTACATAGCCAGTACAGGTACCTAATTCTGAAGAAAATTATTTACCTTTATAACTTTAGGTACCTACCTATAAGCAAAAACTGATAGGTTGTAGGTACCTAATCGACCGCCAACCACAACTACGTTAGGTACCTACAGTTCTGATGATGTTTCGGTCATAAATTTTTTTTGAATATCAATTTTGTTCCTTCAATAATCATAAACGAAATTGCTTTATACTTAGTTTCCTGCCATTACCTTATTGTTTTTTTTTGTGACAACAATCTCAATGATCGTGGAATTGAAACTTGATAAAAATGCGGTTACTATACAGTGTCTCGAATAAAATAATAAAAGCAACTATACTGGTTGTGCTAAATTGTCGAGGTCTGCCGAAGGTTTTTGTTTATCCCTTTTTTCGGAATAAATATCCTTTTAATTATTTTGTGCGAACGGCTGAAGATAATTATGGAGATAAAAACGAAACACCGGCTTTATATTCTCATGCGAGGTCATTGACACCAGATAAATCACGTAATACAGAGATTTTGCGAACCATTAAAAAAAAAGAATTTATGTAGGTATTTACTTACCTACTTACGTTTCGTGATATGTCCCGAGTGGTCCCGACATTTTCGAACTCGAAAGTTATATGCCCAAAAGTGAACCTCTAGATAAGTAATAATGTAGATTGTATGCATAGATATCTTAGGTATATTTCTATGGTTGTATATAATGGATGGTGTTTGTTCAAATATATAAGTGGGGTTCAATAATAAATTATTCGCAATTTTTTGTAAATTCGGCTTCCTTCTGTAACTGACCGCCAACGGAGGCAACGCAACCACAGTCTGTTGGTGTTGAAGATGTCTATTGTCTACACTACAGTTTTTAGATTTAGATTAATAGGTTTGCACTAGTATTTTTTAAACTTTACACAGTCAATAAATTTAAAATCACCCTGTAGCCGATAAATATATCACCATGTGAGGGTTCTCCAAATTGTGATGGGTAGGTATCGGTATCCAATTGCAATGCCAATAAAACAAAAAAAAAATATTTTTATCCTCATATTTTTTTTTTATAATTTCATATGCGACAAGAGGATGTCGACAGAATGTTGATTGTTTAGTTTTTTTTATGTAATGTTCATTTATTTTGTGCAGAATAAACACTTTTTCTTTCTTTCTTTTTTTCTTTCAGATGATTACATCTCTGTTATTTACTTGAAATTATGATTTTGGGTAACATAATCATTTTAATTTCATTGGTAGAGTACCTACGGGTAGGGGCACCGATACCCAAAACGTCTGAACTTTCACCAAGTAGTAAAAATAAACACTTTATAGTACTATATAAGTAGTCTGTATTCCTTTGCGACTTTTCAGGAGATGTCTTGCGTGTGTATTGTCTCCGCTTGCTAGGCCTCTTGCTTTTCACGAAGCAAAGCAAGGAATGCAAGGCCATTGCCTAGGTAGGCATATCTAAGAACCGTATTTTCATTCAGCCGCCTAATTAGATATATCTATTTACCTATAGTCTAATTAGGATAGTTGCCTCGGTCATTACGCTTTGTATAAATCAATTAACCCGTTGAGAAATAATTGAATAAGCAGATGGATACAATAATTAGATAGCAACCGCAGCCACAGCATGGGTCCACAACGCAAATATCAATGATTGCAACAAAGCAAATTGCTTATCGAGGCCTAGGTCTGTTAATAATGGACATTTACCCTCTGATTTATAAACGTTGCTTGATACTTTCGACTCCACCCACTTTTCATAGTACTCATACGCCATGCCGCCATACATATTGGAAGTAAACCCTCCGGGAGGGTTACCGGCATTACATTTCCGTTAAAGTTAACCATCGCGGACGGTCAACGGCATTAGGTTTAAAACCGTTTTATAAAACACTTTAAAACGAAGTAAAATTGTGTTTTCAAGGGGTCTTGTCGCTATAAGTAGTTTCCAACCTTCGATTTTTTTTTGTGAATATTTGTAACCGTGAACAAAAAAACTGCTTGGCTTTTAAAACCAACGCATAAACGACTTAATAAGTCTTATTAAAAATTATACAGATTTTATCAGATAATGTTCAGATTTTATTTTCACGGTTTTTAATGCTGTACTTATTCGCTAAAAACCTACATTTAAAATGAGCCCTCTGCGAGGGCTCCTGGCATCCCACATGCGACTAGGTGAACCCTCCGGGAGGGCTCCCGGCACTGAACGTGTTAAAGTTAAGTGACGTTCCAACGTCAAAAAAGTAGCGTTGTCGACAGTCTCCAATGTTACTTTTAACTTTAAGCAACATTTATAAATAAACCCCTTAGTCTGGTATGACAATAGTATCCCTATTACTCGGTGCTTAGGCAGAAAAAGTACCAAATGGGGTACTTGTGTACGAAGTTTTAAGTAGATATGTAAACTTGGGCCTTGAGTAGGTATGTGCCTAAAACCCTTTTTTGCATTTTTTTCTTTTGCCTAAACAATGTGCATATTTCGCGTTGACCCTTTTAAAGGGGACAGAATATTAGATTTTTTTTCATTCTCACATAATTTTGTATGTAGGTATGTATACCCTTGAACAAAGTTAACAAAAGGTTTTGAAAACGGCCAAAGCAGGAAAGTAGTGATAAACGAATACTACTTTTAAGAATACGAATACCTGATTCTACAATAGCTGCACGCAATTATTAGTCAAAGAAGGTGAAAAGAAATTAAACACGCTAAGCAATTTAAATATTTGACATCTAGGTAATTTAATAATTAAAATTAACTACTTATAGGTATATTTTATTTAAAAAAACATAATAGTTGCTGTTACAAGTTTTTTTGGCTACAAACGGTTCCTTTTTTCTGTCTGTATATTTTCTGCTGCTGAAAATAGCCTTTCTGAGGCCATTGTAGAAGGTTTCGCCACACAATATCTATAAGAGATTTCTTGGAAGTCACTAATTACGAATGTCATGAAAATATTCGGCAAATACGAATAGGTATTCGGTAATTTGATGGTATTCGGCGAATACGAATATTCGTATTCGTTGCATCACTATAGCAAAGGTATTAGAGAAAATAAATGTGGACGATAAAATTTTGTGGTTCTATCGACACCTGGCGTGATATTGAACTTTGATTTTGTTTCAACAAAGGTATAAGGTATTACAAAAGTAATAATAGTTATTTTGTATTAGATGTCTGATTGCATCTTGTATTTTTCTTTTTATGTTGATTGTGGTTACAGAGAGTCTTCATTTTGTTTTTCTATAAAATTTTACTAGATAAGTGGATTTTCTACTAGGGTTTGGTTCTCGTCAATACCACGTAACGGATTTCTCGTCCAGATAAATTAACATTGAATTGTATAAGTTTTTTTTATTCACAACGGGGAAGCTCTTGGCCTGTATCTCACCTGATGGTAAGTGATGATCAGGCCGAAGGTGGAAGCGAGCTTCACCCGGAATGCTCAACCCCGGAGGAACTGGCTATCATACCTCTAAGTGCCGAAACACAACAATACTGTTAACATTGTTGTTATGGCGACAGACGTAGATAAGATGGTGGTAGCTAGCCAGGCGGACTTAGAACAAGCCCTACAACCAACCAAACTGAGCAGAAAATTTTGCCCCCACTGGGAATCGAACCCGGGACCCCTGGGTCTGAGACAGCCTAGGTGGTCTAACCACTAGACCACAAAAGCGGTTAAAAGGTGATGTATAAGTACTTAGGTATCAATATCAACTACAGTTTACAGATATACATACACTCCTAGTTATATGTAGCAAGATTGATCATTCAAGCATAAAGCTTCGTGCAGACCAGCGCGACGCGACAGCGCGACGCGACACCGGCTATTGTTATACCGTCAAGTTTTCTTAGAAATTGTATTGTTCGAGTCGCGTCGCGGCGTCGCGTCGCGCTGGTCTGCACAAAGCTTAATAGGTACATTGTGCTTGAGGGACATTGGTGCCGAATCTCTTGTCACAAATGCCTCTAAACTAGACTAAAAATCACCAAAATTTAGTTTATTCCTGACAAACGACGATTTTGCATTCTGAAATAGAGTAAAGTGACACAATTTAACTATATTTTAGTTTGACAGCACTAAGATGTCACTGAGTTATTTAGTGAAAGCTGAATTTGACATTTTTCACGTATACATTTTTATATTGTCTAACTAAATCTGACTATTTTTAATCGCGATTAAAAAGGTGTGGAATAAATTTAGTTGTCATGAACGAAATTTCATACCAACACCTCGACTTCAGGTGCAAAAACAGTAGGTACATACTGTAATCTTTTTCTTTTCTTTTGCTTATATTTCGAAAATGGTGTGTCCTATCGTAAAAATAACGAAAATTTCGACCCCCTTTATATAACCATAAACCCCTAAAACTCAACATGTACTCGTAGGTAATAATTTTTCATATTTACCATATGAAAAGTGAACAATTCCATATATAAAGCATCGTGCGGACTAACGCGACATGACAAGGCGACGACTACCGATTATTGTTACACCGTGAAGTTTTCTTAGAAATTGTATTGTTCGAGTCGCGTCGCGCTGGTCTGTACGAGCCTTAACACGTCGAGGCTGCCCCGCATGCACGCCTCCGGCTCTAAAGAAAATTCACGGAGTAGGGCAAACAGGTACAACGTGGAGTCGCGATTGTCAAATACGATTTTAGTTGTTTCAAAATTATTTTTGAGTTTTTTTTTTTGCAGAGTTTGTCAGAGAAGATTCTCATAGCCAAAATTGATAGTTTAGTTCGGTGTACAAGAGAATTGGCACCATTGTAGACCAAAGCTTAAACCAGTACCTATATTGATTGATCGCATCGACTACTGTACTGAACGTACTATACACAGTTCAGGCTGCAGTGTCCATTTATCATCACATTAGTGCTAGAACATTGAATACTATTGCATGCACATGGTTCATTAGTCCAGTGTGTCTGCAGAACAGTACCTATTTTATGTCTAAACACCATCATACACGGATTAAAGCTTCTCAGCATGCATCCTAACTGCTAACACATTCAGAATGACAAAGCCAATCCGTTTCATATCTAACCGACAAAAAAAAGGAGGAAGTTCGCACGACGACTCGTATATTTGTTTTTTTATTTAATTCAAAAACCCTGCTACCTGATTCCCTAAAGAACAAAATATTTAATTCTTCCTGTCACTAACTGGTTCAGTTAAAAGATCAAGGTCTGAATATCCCACCGTATTACTTTTACTTTTATTATTAAACTGCATAAGAATAGTATGATGTGACTTCCTGCTATAAAAGTGCACTGAAGTGCATTATGCTATACAAATTCGAACTGGTTTTAATATATCTTTGCTACTATTTTGTAGGCTAAGTTTTGTTCAAGACAAGATGACTACATGACTTGGCATCTGTATAATTTAATAGCTCGTTACGTCCTTTGCCAAATGCAACCTCCCGAAGCGTTGAGCGGGTGGCCCACCGGGGGGCCCAATTGAGTATTGAAGGAAAGCAGTATCATTGTAGCAGTCTAAGGTTAATATTGCAATAAACACTAAAAGCAGACGATCAAGTAGTTTAGTACCTAATTGATCAAATTCTAACTAATATTATAAATGCGAAAGTGAGTTTGTTTGTTACGCGTTCACACTAAAAGGGCTAAACGGATTTGGATGAAATTTGGCACATGGGTAGACCATAACCTGGGTTAGGACATAGAATAATTTTTATACCGATATTTCCACGGGATATGCGGGTGAAACCGCAGGGCGCAGCTAGTAATAATATAATGCAAGTAAAGAATTTTTGTGGAGAAGGCTGTTGATCGTCCTAGTGCCATAATCCCTTTTTCCCCGTGGGGAATCTTCATGGATACTCTCCGATAGGGGAGAATGGAGGGTAATTTTGGACTCCTACCGTCTAATTACCCTGCACTGTTCCGTCTACTACCAGGAGTCGGGGGCCTGTGAGATACTTGTACATAATATTCGCTGCACCACCGACTGGTTGATACCAGTCGGGCCGGGCTGATGCCCGCAATGCCTAGCGGGCCCCATCACCAAGTGCGGCCGATCCCAGGATCCCACGTCCTCCCATAAAGGCGCGCATGGAACACTGGGTGACACATCTTGGCATAATTCGTGAATAATCCTCTTTGTAATCACTAGAAGAATATAGATTCCTTGGCAAGTTTATTATTATAGCAGATCGTAATTAATTAATATGCTGGAAACCAAAAGTTACAAACTGATATGAACTTTAAGTAATTAAAAATCTCTTAGGTCTTGAAAAGTTTCAGGTTGGAAAGTTTTTCTTTTAAGATTTTTTAAAATTTCTGTGCCTATGTATATATGTAGATATTTGAATGTATCATCGGTTTTTAAAAACTATTAAAGCTTTAAAAGTTTTTGTTTCAGTTTTAAATAATAGATTGTTTGTCTAGGGAGCAAACAACTATTACTCGTATAAAAGCGAGAGTGTTTCTATGAATCCTGAGCGCAGCGAGGAATTCAAAGTACGTCATTCGAGCTTAAAATAGTACAGCCGGTCGATTCTGTAATATCACCGTGAAACTTAGGTGAAGTGAGCTGTCAATAGTGTTAATCCCTAGCATCCTGCCGGTCGATTTGTGACAGTGACAGCTCACTTCACGCTCACTTCACCTAAGTTTCACGTTGATATTTTTACAGAATCGATCGACTGCTCTTGAGGTGGACACTCTACTTTTTATCACCCTCTATGAGAAAATAAGTAAGTGCAACTTATGGATAACAATAGTAGGCACCTAAGTTTATTTATTTCATTCTCACTATATGAGGAAGTACTTACTCATTTTTATAAAACGTAAAATCTGACTATAATTTTATTTAAGTATAGGATTCTCTTTTTAATTAAACTAATAAAATATTGGACAATCAATTCGTATCTACTGGCCTTTTTTATCAATCAAAAATATTTCAGACTTTTCCTGAGTTCCCGATAGCCTTTTTAGATGATAAAACAAAACAACGTAATATGTTTGGGTTATGGTATCTTAATGTTTAAACCAACACTTTATCTAATTAAAAGAGGCAGAAAATGAAAATAAAAATAAATAATAATGTCGCCTGCATGTTAACTATACCCATAAAACTTGACTGAATGAGGTCATAGAGGGTTACCAACACCGTTACGGTATATTATGTACTTAGTAACGAAAAGATTAATATCTTTATATTCATTTGTTTTTTTAAGCTTTGGCCACACCGAGGCGAATCCCGCACGGAATACGGGTGTTTTTTTTTATTACTAGTTTTTGCCCGCAGTTTCACCCGCCTCGAGGAGGTCGGAAAATATCCCACGGGATCATACTACCGGGATGACATACCTAATAGCCGTATTGCCGTCAACCATAATAATTTTGTTACGCGTAATTTGGATCTGTGATAGATATCTTTTAAACTATTCATACCACCGTAGCCATATGGCCACGGTGGGACTTTAGCGGTAGGTATGATGTCAAGGCATATTTTAATCTAAATTAAATGTCCAATTAAAACAACATATTTTATTGCATAAGGATTAATATGATACCGCTCAAAATAGCTTCGGAAATGACAATGGAATTTTTATCAAAATCTGAAAGATAATAATGGTTACTGTGTATCATTCTTAGAAGATAGACATTAGCTACATTTTTGTTGAACTTTTTAAGATGTACAACCTGTAGAACATAAATTTCTCTGTATCTCTAACCGTTAAGGCGGTGCACGCCAGTAAAGCTCCCAGTCGGCATGATTTTTTCCGCAATCTCCAACAATAATCGTCATATTTCAGCCAATTTACACAAATCCTTACCTTCCTCATGAACCCATTGGTGAAAACTGTTTAAAAATCCGTTCGGTAGTTTTTGAGTTTATCGCGTTCAGACAGAGACGCAGGGGGACTTTGTTTTATAATATGTAAGAATAAGAATGAAGTCACGCGAGTATTTGTGACAGTTTAGACACCTCCATTCCATGCAAGTTATGTAGTTGACACAATCGACGCGAGCGAATTTCGGACCGCATCCCGCGCGGGATTCGCGTCAGTGTGACCAGAGCTTTACAGTTCGAGTTCTTTGAGTGACGTTATGTATTGCACCGGTTGCTTGTTAGATTTTAAGATTATGATTTTTATGTCAGTAGGTAAATAAATATAAAAGGTTTATGGTAATAGTTGCAATGCCCTACACCACGTCAGTCATACTTATATTGCAAGAAACTATTACTATGTTTTTTTTTAATGAACGACTAAAATCGACACTGCGTGAGTTACTCAAGCTAATTAAGGCAGAAAGAATTTGACTATGAACCAATTCCTTCTAAATTCAGAAGAAGAGAGAGTTAAATGCTATGGATATCTCTACCTACAGTTACCCTAAATGTCTTAGATTGCTGCTTGATTGCTTTTTGGCCCTCTTACCCTTTGTCACTGTTTTAATCCCAGTCTAGGTGATACTTTAGTCTGTTTTGACAACAACTTTAACCATTTCATTTACCAGTACCTGGGCGACCGAGCTCTGCTCTGGTGAAAATAGAGAATGCTCAGTTAATAGTACAGGATAGTTCACTAATTCCATGCTGCCATGATAGTAGGTACTTACTAATTCCATACTGCCATGATAGTAGGTACTTACTAATTCCATGCTGCCATGTAAGGTAGCCATCTTGTTCTAAACTTAGGGCGAACGAGCTCTGCTCGGGTGAAAAGACGGAGAAAACGAATTTTCCCAGATATGAGACCTAGCTACATCGAGTTTTCGCCCCCAAAACCCCTATATTGCAACTTTAATCGAAATCGTTAGAGCCATTTTCAAGAACTTGATTACACATATATATATTTAAACAAAAATTGCTCGTTTATATAGGATAAAGAGAAAAGGGCTATGGACGTAAAATTAGGAGTTCAGTTGAGTGACATCCTTTTCAAAGAAAACGTTTACATCCAGGGCCCACTCTAGTTACGCTAAATTGAATTTAGATAATATCTCTCTAAGTGCTCCTTTTAGTGTCATTATGGGGCACAGAGTCAAGGCCAGGCGCCTCATAATTTCACAAAGGTTGAAGCTACACAGCTTGGTACTTCACTTACAGCTTAGTGAAGGGTGCTGTTAGGTAACACACTTCTAGAAAACACATGGTTTTAGACAGGGTGGCAGGGATATCGACGCGAAAACTTTGACCATGGATTTTTAATAACCGACGAAAATTTTTAACACAGGGGTTCAGAATCACATACTGAATCCATGGTAACTGTTTTCGCGTCGATGTCCCTGCCATCCTGTATACTATTCGTCGCCATGCGGTGAAATCCTCATGATCCCATAATTCGTTTATGTATGACCGTCATTGACATTCTTCGAGATTCTCATTATGATCTATATAATAGAAGGCATTAGAATCATTTTAGAGCTGTGCACGTTTGTTCGTTTTAGGGTGAAATTAATTTTATTAATATATGGCGTATGGCTTGGGTCTACTTTATAGGTATTTAGAGAACTTTGGGGTACAATCCCGAAAAAAATGATTATTATTATGCATGGTTCAGGGCTATTTTATTTTGACTGGGACTTAGGGAATTTTGTGGTAAAGTCGTGAAAAAAACCTCCAATCTGACGACATAAAACCGCGGCCTTGAGCGGACGTACTATCATTTCATATCTAAGCAGTTTGAAAACAAAATCCCGTGAACACGATGACCACATCGGTTGCACAAAATGATCACAGATGTGGGGCCCTTTTTCGACCACTAGGAATAGATAGAACAAAAGAAACAAAGATAACACTTTCTCAGTTTTTTATTTTAATGTTTTTATACTTTGGGACTCATCAAAAATCTGATGCTGCGATGCTATTGGTTGACGAGATTTCTATAGCGGCCGAGCGCTGCAAGCAGAAATAGTCCTTACGGTGTTTAGATATTAAATTCTTTCATAGTACAGCACGCTGGATGCCTGCACGATCTTGTGTATGCTACGTCCAGCACCGCGGCTTTGACGGGCCGTACAGCAAGATGGAATAGATGGATGAATATGGCGCTTTATGGCCGATTCCTGTAATTTTACGGACTATTATTGGTTAATATTAAGACTCTTTTATCTTTACCAATAATAAAGCAAAGACCTCATAGCTTTGCATAGTAGACCCCCTCTTATGGAAGTTGCTATCATAGGTAAAATTAGTTTACGAATCTATTTATATGCCAGGCAATAAAAAATGTTACCATTAGTAGGGTAAGTAATATAAGATTATAATTACAAAATCTCTAATATTTATAAAATATAATCTATAATTTTATTTGATATAATGATCAGTATAATATAATAAACGATTGATATAATTTTAAAATAACGAACTTTTATAAGCATAACATCGACACGATTTAAAATCGTTTGATATACCACGCAAAAGACATAAAACCTATTTAGTCTAATATGACAAAAAGAAGTTATTTGATAATGTCCCACACTCAAAAAAAATAAACCGCTACTCTCGCACCATATAAATTATATAATTTATTACTAAATGTATTAGCCATTAATCTGTTAGCCTACAGTTATCTAAGTCAACGACCTTCAGCCTAGATCTAATACAACAATAAAACGAGGACGAAATAATTCATTCCTTTTATGTGTTTCTTTTTTAGATATATGGCTAATATTTACATAAATTCCTTATAAGAGATACACTCGTAGTCAAAACAAATGGAACGAGCTGCGACAAACAATTTAGTATTTGGGTCAAATTATAAGTAGAGATAGCTGCGAATCGTTGAAGTTAAAGGAGAAACGAGAAATCCTACAAGAGAAGAAATAAATTAATTCCTCGTCTAGTACATACCCTTTAAATTAAATTAAACCGTTTGTTGTTTGAAATATTAAATTCTAGCGATGTTTGTTCACGATTTTTCTTTTGACACTGTTTCTTTAAAGTTAAGCCTTCTTAGTATTTGGGCATCAGGTAGGAAGACGAAATTAATTGGATTGTAATAGTCACAACTATTCATGATGATATGATATAGAAAGAACAGGTTCAGTTACTAACTGATGTGATAATATATCCCTCAAGGACTTTGGGCAAAGTTAAATGAGAATACTTTAACACATTCGACTCCACCCACTTTTCATAGAACTCATACGCCATGGTGCCACATATTAGAAGTGAACCCTCCGGGAGGGTCACCGGCGTTACGTTTGCGCTAAAGTTAACCATCGCGGACGGTCAACGGCATTAGATTTAAAATCGTGTTATAAAAAATTGTAAAACGAAGTAAAATAGTGTTTTCAGGGGGTCTTGTCGCTATGCGTAGTTTCCAACCTTTTAATTTTTTTTTGAATATTTATAAGCGCGAACAAAAATTTTAATTAAAATGAAAATGCTTGTATTTTATAACCAATGCATATATACTAATAAATCTTGTTAAAATATACATCAGATTTTATTTTCACGGTTTATAATGCCATATTCGCTAAGAAAAGCCTACATTTAAAATGAGCCCTCCGCGCGGGCTCCCTCCCGGCACTGAACGTGTTAAGAACCTCCTCAAAAACCTATCGTAACCTACCTAAAACAAATTGATCCTGCAATAACCACAAGATCTTTACTTCTTACACAATTATTGAGCTGTTTTCAAGCTATTCTATAATACTAACAAAATGTATCGCAAGTCCGGAACATCCTTTAACTTCTTTTATAAGATTCTCCGCACAAAATGTCACAACAATGCAAAAAGATACTCACTCGGATCATAACTCTTATGTGCAATTTGACCATCACAATAGAATAAAGTTTGGAACACAACTACAACACCAAAGGCGAAGTGCACACGACCGAGAACCATCTTGCTTGCACTAACAAACGCGAAGAAAAGTCCGTTGTTAGCACCAACGTTTTATATAGGTACGGATTTTATTTTCTCAAAAATAAAAAACCGGATTCGAATCGCTGGAGCGGATTTACACTGTGTTTCGAGTTTTCGACCCGCATGTGTCGATTCGCTCGGTTATTTAAGGTTTAAAATTAAAGCCGTAATGCTTTCATGAAACTTTTATAGTCGTCGTTTAAACTCTTTGAATGAAGAACTATTAAATTGATTGTTCTCAGTAATTCTTGCGTGGTCTTGTGTAGCACTTGTGTGTGTGGTCTTGTGTACTTAGCGGTAGGCAGCCTAAATAGAGTCATACTGTTTTTAAACGTATGCTATTCTGCGGAATTCAATGAATATTTATTATAGTTGATATCTGAAACATGGCATACTGTTATGTATTGTTTTTTGTTTTCAAACAATAATAGGGATTGTCTATGGTCGAATACTATCGTATTTAAAATAGACTACCTACCATTGATGAACTAATAACCACCTCGTTGGTCAAGTGGTCGCAAGCGCAGCTGCTGAGCATGAGGTCCTGGGTTCGATTCCCAGGTCGGGTAGAGTGTTATTGGGTTTTTCCATTAGGAAATTCTCAGTAGCTGCCCGGAGTCTGGATTTGTGCCCTGTAGATGGCAATAGGCTGGTCCCCTATTACATGGGACTTAAAAATATAACTGGCGAAATGTAGGTACACCTCTGCCTAACGCTTTGGGGAAATAAGCCGTGATGTTTTGTTATGTTTTATGTTATTTATATTGATGAAGCTATCCATAGGTCGCTGGTTCATATCCGGCTCGAAGGACCAATGTTAGCGCGGGGAGCAATAAAAGAGTGGATTGTATGAAATAGGCTATGGTTTAATGCTATCTGATCTTTACAAATATAAACTTTCTCGGACAAACAGTAAATAAATAGATTAGGAGAATCATCCGTTGCTGTGGAGTCCGTGAAAGCTAGTAGTCGAGCCGTGCCGCTGCCGCGCCGCACCTCAGCTAGCCGATGACGCGCTGGTCACGATGCCTGCGCGTGCAGAGCGCGTGCTAGGTGTTGTGTTGGGTTCGATTCCCAACAATAATAGATGATGATTTTAGCTACAACTTCCATTTATATAGCAGCAGAGTTCTTGAAACAAAAAAGGACTTCGATTTTTATGATGATGCTTCTAAATTTGTCTACGCATCGAACAGCGATTTTATTTCCTTTGAAAGTGAATAAAACCGTTGGACCATAGACTTTGTTCATCAAGGAAATACGCTGAAAAAAAGACGAATTTCACTATTTCCTCCACCCTTAATTAGGTTTGTGGTTGGTTGATAAATGATCTGTGCAAATTTAATGATCTCCCTTTATGAAAAATCCTGAGAGATGAACAGACAACGGGGACCTTTTGTTCAGTGGGTGGGATTCGCGTTAAATCATTTACCGGGTATATTCAGACCATAATAAGTATAACACATGAGGTGAGGAGCTCGTGGCTAAGTAATAACTGCCGCATAGGTCGATCCGTCAGGTTAAGCTACGTTTGCCGGAGTTGGTCTGTGGATGGGTGACCATTTTTAAATACCGAGACTCCTCTGTGCCTCGGAAAGCACATTAAGTCGTTGGTCCCGGCTGTCATTCGTGGATATTTGACAGTCATAATCATAATCATAATATCTTTATTGTGGGCATATGTTTGTTACAGGTCTTAACAAAAAAATTTAGTTACAATATGTCCTGCCTAATAGGCATACAATAATTGTGTATTGGCATTAAATTTAAAATTATTTTACATGTCAAATTTTGTTATTATAATATGTCAAAATGTCAAAATACAGTTAAATTAAATGTTTAAACAAATCAATCAATAATTCAAGAAATCTTGGATCGTATAGAATGGTTTATCAATTAAAAAGTTTCGTAATTTATTTTTAAATACTGGAAGTTCCTTAGTGCTCAGAATGTCAATAGGTATTTTGTTGTATATTTTTGATGCAATGCCAAAGAAGCTTTTGTTATATAGAGCCGTTTTATGTGGTACATTAGAAATTTTTAACATGACTGTGTCTTTTCGATTTGAGTTTATCAAATAGATTTCCATTTGTTTTTATAAATACGGCTACTTCATAAATGTAAATTGCAGGAAAGGTAAATATTTTAAAATCTTTGAAGTAAGGTTCACATGAATCAGGAACACGGATACCAGCAATCGCACGTACACATCTTTTTTGCGCTTTAAACACTAAATCCCTATTAGTGGCATTGCCCCAATATATGACTGCATATCTCAGTGTCGACGAAACATAAGCATGGTATGCGGTCAAAAGAACTGATTGAACAACAATCTTTGATAATTTATATAAAGCATATGAGTACTGATTAAGTTTATTGCATATTGTGTCAATGTGTGTTTGCCAAGTCAAATCGTTATCTATAGAAGCCCTAGAAACTTAACACAGCGAACTTGTTCAATGTTCGTCTCATTATAATGAATATTGATTTTGTTATTTTTGTTGTTATGCCCGAAATTGACTAATTTAGTTTTTTCTAAATTGATAATTAACTTATTAGCCGTCAGCCAGTTAATTATATTGTGAAGAGTGGAATTTATGTCGACGCCCCCAAGCAATAAGTCGGTAATCGTAAAACTTAAATTTTACAGGAGAAATGTTTTTCTGTTTTTGTTGAATAGCTTTTCAACGAGTCGGAGTAGTGTGGTCATTGATACATCGAACGAAAGCTAATTTTTTGTTTAATTCAATTATTATTTTAACATAAAATATCTTCGTAAATAAATTACTAAGATGTATCCCAACCCATAGGTTCCGAATTTGACATAACAATAAAAAGTCCATAATAGCACATTACCGACTTGTTGCTTGGGGGCATCGATGTAATTTTCAAAAGTATCAGTATTTTGGACTGTAAATATGGCGGTGCTGTCATCAGCAAAAAGGATCATGGGATGCTGTGAAACTTTAGGCAGATCATTTATATAGATCAAAAATAGCGGTGGACCTAACACACTACCACAGTCGTTACGGGTCGTCAGAAGCCCGAAAATCTGACAACCAGTCTTACCAAGGGGTATCGTATTACCCAGTTACTGGGTTGTGGCGGTCAGATAGGCAGTCGCTCCATGTAAAATACTGGTATTCAGCTGCATCCGGTTAGACTGGAAGTCGACCCCAATATAGTTCGGAAAAGGCTAGGTAGATTGAATAAGTATAACAGATCACGGCTGCCCCAAAAGGCTAGGCAGAGGTGTAACTTATAGTTTAGGGGCATACCCCTAAACTATAAGTTACACCTCTGCCTAGCCTTTGTCATTGCCAGTGTCATTTTCTATGGTGGATGAGTGAACTTTACACCCTGTTTCTCATAAGAAACAGGGTGTAAAGTTCACTCATCCACCATAGAAAAGCGAGGAGCCTCCGACCAGACGGGTGTCATGTCTGGCGGGCAATTGCCCATAGGTTGAAGTCGCTAGCTTGTATATATGTCCACCGCGCGGTAAACTCTAATTGCGCGATGCAGGATGTGAGTGACGTCAGGATGTTGTGTGACGTCAGGTCTTTGATGCGTAGTTCACATGTGGCGGTGTAGATGCCGCCACAATAGTAGGTCCACGTACATCACGCCAATTATATTTAAGCTAGTCCCATGTTATAGGGAGCGAGCTTATTGTTATCAACCGGGTAGTGATCCCGACTCCGAGAGCTACTGAGAAATTCGTTAAAAAAAAAACAAAAACAGTTTGCCCGACTCTGGAATCTAACCCAGGACCTCATGCTCAGAAGTAGTGCTTACGACCAGTAAACCAGCGAGGCATAGTTTGTACTAAAGGGAAAGATTAAAAGTTTTGTATGTTTTGTAATGAATAAACTTAAAAACTACTGGACCGATTTAAAAAATTCTTTTACCAGGAGAATGCTATATTATCACTGAGTTATATAGGCTATAATTTATTAAGATATCACGCTGGCGGAAGCTTGTAAAAGTATAAAAATACGGTAATTTATTTAATTTAAAAGAGTGTCCGTGGAGTTTCTTGCCCGTTCTTCTCCATAGGTACCTACTACGCTTTGGAATGGGCAACTAGCTTCATATTTTTGACTGACCGATTCCTTGACAATTCAAAAGTGCCTGTAATGGTTTAATTGAAATAAATGCTTTGAGTTTGAGTTTGAGTAATCTTTATATAGAGGATCACGTAAAAAGCATATTTTAACTATAGAAATAAAAACCCCAAAGCGGATTTCCTAACAGTTATTTTATTTTCCGAAAATAATTCATTTTCCGTCATTTGGCTTATACCTACGGCTTATTATGAGAGCAGTGGTGGCCCAGTGGTAACGGCTGCGACTTTCGAGTTGTAGGTCGTAGGTTCGAACCCAGTTAGGCGCTTTACTTTTAAATTATACTACGCTCAAAACGGTGAAGAAAAACATCGTGAGGAAACCGGCATGTCCTAGAACCAAATACTCGAAGATATTATGTGACATCTATCAACCCGCACTGGACCCGCGTGGTAGATTACAGCCCACTCTCTCTCATAGAGAGGAGGCCTGTGTCCTAGCAGTGGGAACATTATAGGCTGACTAGCTTTTTCCAGCGGCTTAGCTCACGTGGAAGTCTGAAATTATCCTATAGTAACGTACTACTGTGATAAAAAGTATCCTACGTGCTAATCCAGGTTATAAACTATCTGTTTGCCTCATCCAAATCCTATTAGTAGCATAACATAATGATTGAATACTAGCGTGAATTCATGCAAGCCTAGTACTTTTTGTTAGATTACTCCTGAGAAATTGTGCACAACGTCTAATGATTGAAATACTTACCTATCTTGAATTCATTCAAGCTAGTACTTTTTGTGCCAAGTTTCAAGTTTATGAACTTAAGGAATAAGAACGACTTATTATGTCATGAATAGGTTCAATAGAGCTTCATCATTCTCCTAATAACATGTCATTTTCTTCCCTACTTCTCTATTAGTCTTCGTCTGGAAAGTCACCCCCTTTCTAGCCATATCATCCTTCAGACATTCCATCCATCATTCTTTGGTCTTCCCCTACTCTTATAGCCATCGAAATTTATACTCAAAACTTTCCTCACATTTTCCTCATTCCCCGCATCACTTGCCCCATACCATGATAACCGCTGTCACACCGCTGTCTTATTTTCAGTAAACACATATCATATACTATTTTTGATGTTTCTGTTTTATTATAAGTCACTGGTATGGTATTATTGAAAAATCTTTATAGAAAAGACAGTCAGTAGGTTCGTTTGTTTCGGGGAGGCATCTCTGGCTTCCTGCATCTACTGCAGACATTGTAAAATGTCCATTGTGTCCCGCGTAGATTTAGAGTGCGTTTCATCAAAAAGTTCCAATGCCGTAATGTTGGCTCTTCTGTTAAACGGTAACAACGGACCTATGTAGCTCCGTAGCGTATTCGTGTTCTTCCTACAACAGTGGAGCCAACATAGGAACTATTTGATGAAACGCACACAAAATTTATACATACATACATACAAACTTTGAATCGAATTTGAAATAAGAAGTTTTTATAAACCAATATGCCTATACCACACCACACCTACACTACACCACACTGCACCACACAACATCACATCACATCACACGACACTACACTACACCTTAGGACACCACACCACAGTCCACACTTCACCACACCACATCACCCACTTCACTGATACCCACACTCTTCAATAATAACTATTTTTTTGTATTTTTTGTAATTTTTTTATATTCTTTTATTTTTGTTTAGTGTGTTCTCATACCAAAGGTAAAAATGTCTGAATATTATTTTTATGATTAAATACTCAAACAGTGTTTGGGGGGGGGGGGGCTGGTAATCTGTGTGACAGGTTTTCCTAGTGCAGATACCAGTCTCCCACAAAGGATTTATCAGATTTTGTAATCTTCATATTTTTAAGGCGCCTTTGTGGAAGAGAAATAAAATGTTTATATACATATACGAGGTCAAATTAAATGAGCTGACCTCGAGAGTGCCGCGCAGGTCTATTGGTCGCAAGCGCTACTGGGGCATGAGACCTTCGGTTCGATTCCCGAGTCGGGCAGTGTTATTGGGTTTTTCACTAGGAATTTCTCAGTAGCATCAGCTAGATATATAATTTTAGAGTCTGGATCCGTTAAATGGGACTTAAAAACATAACTGTCGAAATGTCGGTGTACTATTTAGGTGCGCCTCTGCTCATCCGTTCCGGGAATACAGGCGTAATGTTATGTATGTATGTTCCTACTTCACTAACGTATTTTTAAACCATCGTGACGTCTGAGAAATGTAACTTTACCTTGTATAAATACAGGAGCAGTGGTGGCCGGCCCCGACTTACGAGTTGTAAGGTCGTGGGTTCGGATCGACCCCAAGCAGGTGCTTTCTTTTGTGTATAATAATTTAATCACCGCTGATCTCAAAACGGTGAAAAAAAAACATGGTGAGGAAACCGGCATGTCCTAAAAACCAAAAATTCGAAAATGCAGCACACTCCCTTTCGTAGAGGGGCCTGTGGAAACATTATAGGCTGATTATGCAAAATACAGGAACCGTAAAAAATCTCTCAACGCAAACCAGTTTTAATACGACACAAAACAACGCAAAACACGATGCTTTATCAAGAGATTTAAATCAACAAACATAGAGGATGACATATTAGCATGACATATTATGTGCAGCGTTCCATTCATGAAATGCATTATAATGCATAGCATACGTACCCTTTGTAAATAATGGGTTAAGTTTTGGCAACATTTTGTACGTTCCTGGGGGTCAAGAGAATCTGTTGAATGTTTTATCGCAGTCTATCTAAACGAATACAGTCAGGGAATAAATTGTGAAAAAAAAGGGAATTCGTTATTAAGCAAACTGACTCCCTACTTATAGTTAATTGAGCGCACACTGCGCTCGACGCTTGACGTGTCCACACGTCGGGTCCAAGTTCGCAACAAGTCAATCGCCTTCCTGAGGATCGCTTTGCCGTGAGTCGTGACTCATTAAGACCAGTTACGCGGATGAAGTTACTAAATATACGTCGTCTGTTTTTTTTTTTTTTTCCTGCTTATGTCAATTTGCCGTGTTTATAGCTCTTTCATACAACTGTGAAAGAGTTGGTCTATAAATATATATAATAAATGGTCCTATGGGAGTGGGACGGCAATCCGACACGACATTAGTGAGTGAGAGCCAGGACATTAGTGATTTAATTATTTTACATAATTACATAAGGTGGCTTCAAAGCCGATTAATCCGGTCCACCCCGTCTCTTGCTGTCGTCCCCCAGCGATGCCTTAAGCAGAGGTCCGTACCCCACAGGGGGTGCCCTTAGCGTCTAGTCGTTTAGTTTGTAAGTTTTATGCCGTGGCTGGAGGCTTTATTTTATTGAGGCACCCACAGGAAAGTCCAATTAAGCAGCCGACAACCACCCAGGTACACCTGCCAGATTCCATACAAAAAAAACTTCGGAGCTGAAAGTAAGTACTGCTATATACAACATATTAAAAAATCCCTGTCCGATCCGTGAGGGTGTTGTTAGGTATCGTCTTATAGTAAGAGTCTATTTAAGCGGTAATATTTAGGAAAAAATTAAAAATCATTCACCAAATTTTTTTCAATGGGTAATATTGCTGGGCTAACTAGCACATGAGGCGCGGGCGGCCGTCGTTTAAAAAGCAATTTTTTTTTTCAATAGTATTAAGATTTTTTATTACTTTTTGGGAATGTTTTTTTTTTTTTTATCTATTGGTTGAATACGAGGCCTTGGCTACTTTTGTACGTGTGTATTTTATGCTTTTTGTCTTTTTATGTGCGTTTTGTTTGTGCAGGATAAACAATTTTTCTTTCTTTTCTTTCTTTCTTATTGTAATACTTATGTGCCCCTTTCGGATCGGACACGATTTTTTTAACTTATTGTAGAAGCTACGACTGCTGCTATATAGGTTGGCAAGGATATCGACGCGAAAACTGATACCATGGATTCAGTACATGATTCTGAACGGACGAAAAATTTAAACGCAGGGGGCGTTGAAATTTTTCGTCGGTTGTACTGTTCTACAGATCAGAGTAATACCTATGAAGAAAAATTTCAAGGCCCGGTTCAGAATCATGTACCGAATCCATGGTAGGTATCAGTTTTCGCGTCGATGTCCCTGCCGCACTGTCTGAGGATACTTATTTGAAGAATTTGATTCTTTGTTTTTATGTTGATTAGAAGGATTCTACTTATTAATTAATCATTCTGCTGAACCAATAGGTCAATCAACTCTTTAATAAATACAAAGCTGACTCATTTCTAGCCACATCTGTCGATTCACTTCCTCACACTACCTTTACAATTTTATTGCATTCTTTTAAATGTCAGGCCCTGGTTTAATTATGACAAATAAAACTTTTGCTCTTATGAATTCTAAATTGAAATATCTGACTGGTTTTAAAATTTCCTCCTGATACTGGAATCATGAGTCACTGGTGAGCGCAGGGTCGTGAATTCGATGACTAGGGTTATTTATATTTTTCCAATATAAATTTTTCAATCATCTTGTGGTAATAGACTCGTCCTCCATTACATTGGACTTCAATCAAAATGGGCGAAATTTGGGTGTCCATACTAAACACCTGCAGAGCGATTCTGTAACCATCTCACCGTGAAAACTTAGGTGAAGTGAGCGTGGAGTGAGCTGTCATTCCACAGGGATTGACACTATTGACAGCTCACTTCACCCAAGTTTTTACGGTGAGATGTTTACAGAATAGCATGGCTGTACAGGGTATATGAGTGGCGACCGCATATCGAAAGAAGTACCGTTGGAAGGCCTCCCACAAGGTGGACCGATGACCTTGTGAATGCCGCAAGAATCCGCTGGATGAGGGAAGCGCAGCTGGTCGACGCGGCGGTGCTTGGGGGAGGCCTATGTCCAGTAGTGGACGTCTTTCGGTTGAAATGATGATAATGCTGATATTTATATCTACAAGCGTAAAGTAATACACGGTGTAAGGGACACGACGCGCAAACTGTTACCATGAGATCAGCGCATAATACAAAAAAACGAATAATACTTACTACTAAGTAAACTTTTTTTAAAATTACCTGTTACTAATCGGCATCTTCTGGGTACGCTAGTTCCATCATAGTCCTCATCAATCGCTTTCTATCAGACGAGATCGGGGCCAAGAGCAGCATTCAGAAACGATTTTTTTTTTTTTTTAAGCTATTGCATAGCTTTTATCGGAGACTCTGAGCGCGGCGACCGAATGTAGAAATTCCGTAACGAAAAAAACCTGACGCGAAAGTTTGTGAGGATGGATGGATGGATGTTTGTTACTCTTTCACGCAAAAACTACCGAACGGATTTTAATGAAACTTTACAGTAATGTGGCTTATATATCAGAATAACACATAGGCTACAATTTATAAAGATTTTATGTGATTTAGCCATAATATAACGATAAGTATCCAGTAAGTCGGAAAAAATCCTGCCCTCTGAGATCTATCTTTGCGTGCGCTGCCTAAACCGCTGGAGTTACATGAAAAGAATGTATTGTGGGGTTGTTTGTCTTAAAGAGTTCTAAATAAAAGTCCGCGACAGCATATATCTACCTTTTATGTGGAAGCCATTATAGCCAAAATAGTGAGCTATAAATACATTTAAATTGAATACATTTTTTAAGTTGCATATTTTAGAGTATTTAGTTAATTCGTATCAAAATAAATACCTTCATCGCTTTCGGTATTTAATGTAGATAAAATTTGTCTTTTACACTAAGTAATTTGGACTAATATTTTAAAAGTTAGAACGATAAGAATGACCTGCGATGAGTCGACGGCGGGCGCGCAGAACGAGGGTGGAGGGGCGGGTTAGGCAATGACGCGCGATCGCCGAGTGCGCGACCCGAACGCGGGCAGACGCGTGAGGGCAGACGTCATTGACGGTTGTGTAAATTCTGCGATTTAGGGGGGGGGTATAGGGGTATTTTTTAAAAAAATAATTTTAAATCAACAATATTATCTTCTTATTTTTGAATATATGCTATGCAATAGCTTTACCGCGGCAGTCCTCGAGTGCCACACGTATTTTTTTTTTATTGTTCGTTAAGTACCTACAAAAAAAATCTGCTGTTCCATACATTTTACATCGATAAAAATATTGACGCAAATAGTGTTCTTTTTTTATAACCGATTTAAAAAAAACTTCGCTGTCCGATCGAGAACCATGTCGATATCCCTTAGGTACACCCTGTATAATACACCCTTCAAGATATTATGGTGTACTGAGTAGCTTCCTCCAGGCTAAGTGGGGAGAGATTGCTTGTTGCTTGGCATCTCCTTATTTCAATCTCGACTTTGAGAAAGTCCGCTTTACAAGTTTTCCGTTCAGTATATTGCTCGCGAAACAATGTAAAACGTACGGTTCGAGGAAATACTAAAACAGTTTCATAACAATAAACTTTATGAGATGCAGTCGAAATAGTTGACATTTTCTTGCACATACTGCCATGTTGGTCTAGTGGTCGTAAGTGTTACTGCTGAGTTCGAGTTACTGCTGAGTTCGTGGGTTCGATTCCCTGGTCGGAAAAAGTGTTATTTTCCATCTCGAATTTCTTTTATCCGGGGTTGGACCTGTGCCCGGTTGATGGTAATAGGCTCGCCTCTTATTAGGTACATGAGACTTAAACATAACTGTCGAAATGTGGGTGCACTATACAAATTTTAAGGGAGCATGACGAACTTGCTGCCGGTTGCTCAGGCAAGAATAATATATGATCAATTGTCGAGGTCGCTAGCTAAGCACATATTGCAATACAACTTATAAAAAAACATAATGAGTAGATTATGTCAATAATAAATGACAATTTAATTAAAATAAATTGTCTTATACTTTCAAATAAAATAACTCATATAATCTGTCAGTAAGTAAGCAAATTCTGGAGAAAGAACATAAATATTGTCTTGATTTAATTATAGAGACCAACTATTCTTATTGTTTACGTAGTCGTTGATAGAATAGTATGCCTTTGAACAAAGGCTGGGTTTTACTTTAGCTTTAAACGCATGCACACACATTTACACCTCTGCCTAACCGTTCTGTGAATACAGGCGTGATGTAATTTGTTGCACATATCAACCCCGTTACTCAAGCTTGAGGGGACTTAGGGCACAAATGTAGCGAGCAACCGTCTTGTATCATGAACTTGTCAGAATGAACAATTATGTCCGTACACATTATTATCGTGTTTTTAGGGTTCCGTACTACAAAAGAAAAAAAAAAACGGCCCCTTTATAGGATCACTCGTGTGTTTGTGTGTCTATCTGGCTGGCTGTCCGTCTGTCACAGGCAATTTGCTCCGAATCTATTGGACTAATTTAGTTATTTGGTACACATTTCTGTATAACCCTAATACGGACGTGTCACGTAAATAAATGAATTTTGAATATAGGGGTCAGTTTTCGGGAGCAAATTGGAAAATTAAAAAGGGCATATTGTGAGGATCTCAAATATATTTTTTTATGATTTTAAAATAAATGCTTTTAAAGATAATTAAGAAAATTGATGAAAATAACCCATAACTCCAAAACTACTGAGCGTGAGCATATTATTTTTTTTTAATACAGAAAATCGTTTTTGCTAATAGATAACAGGAAAACCTATAAGAAGTGTACGGTCCTAAAATAATATGGTAAATCTCTCAATATTGTGAGTACAAACCGATCGCGACATTAATATTTTGCAGTTGGAATGTATCGGAGAACATGTTTTTCAACTTCAATATTGAGTTTGTTCTTGGGATAAATTCATCCCAACTACGGAACCCTTCATTGTGCGTGGTCCGACACGCACTTGGCCGGTTTTTCTTTTGTGTTTTCCGGCTGTCGGGTTGACCAATTATTTCGCTACACATTATTGTTGTGATTTTTTCTTTTGTAATGGCACCGTATATGCTTACTGGTTTATTAAATTAAGTTATGGGTATTCCCCAGTTTGTAGACTTCCTATCTGTCTGATCGAGTAACGTGTGAATTTATTTTGATCCTGAATCAGAAGGCCTATTCTTGTACTTAAAAAACCATCAATACAAGTCGCACTCTGTCAAACTTGTCAAAATTTTTGGTAAATTGATTGTATTTTTGACAGATTGCGAATGAGATGCGAATGCGAACGTTCTTAAAAACTACTGGAATTGCCCCTCTGTTATTCCTACCTAATTATTAATTTAAATGTTGTAGTTTCTTTTGAAGACCTTTATTTTTGTTTTATTACCTTTTGGCTTAGGTTCCATTGTACCTCCTTAGTGCTAATTATTTTACCAATTAACTATAATAACCCACCAAACAATGTTAATACGTACATTTCCGTCCTTTATCATCAAATTAAATATTAAGCTTCATTTTGTCTCTCTTAAGTCTCTTGTATACCTGAATCGTCAATATTTCGCGTTCATTTGTTACAGTATTAAATTAACATGCCAAAGACAAACCAGGAACCTCATTAATATTCTGATAGCAACGATCGCAAAATTATTGTACAAATTAAGCAAATTGCCAGTTGCGTAATAGGCTTACTGATTCACCAAAGTTCGTCGACTTCACGCAAAAGCTTATCACACGCGCAAGAATTATTGCATACCTTTGTGTTCTTAGGTACACGAAAAGCAAATGGCTTTTTATTTACCTTTATTACTTGTATCAACATTACACGTTGATAATGCCGAAGAAATATGAACATTGTAGTAAATCTTAATGCCTTAAATGGATTTCGTTTTTTTGGTAATTAGCTACCTTTTTGTAAAGGAATTACTTTTTGTCTGACTCATGATTTGCTGGTAAGTACAATCAGCCTCAAAAAGATGTAACAATTAATTTCGCGTTGTAATACCGCTAATTTCGCGTTTTTTTTTCGTTTTTTCGTTCATAATCTTTATGTCACCTCTTTAGGTTATGACTTCATGAGCTATCCGAATATCAAAAAATATTTGGCTTCTCTGTCTTAAGAGTTGTTGAGTTGTGAAATTGATTCGCTGTTACATATAACATACTATCACGCTTGTATTCCCGGAATACTTGGGCAGAGGTGTACCTTGTAGTAGGTACACCCACATTTAAACAGGTTTATAGTCTTTGTTACATATTAATCTATCAATCTGTAGCCACAAAACATGTTTATTTAATCGTAGCAACATAAAGATCATACGGAACACAAAACTGACCAACAAAAAAAAAACATCTTTTTCTTTCTTTCTTTTCTTTCTTTCAATTACTTAGCTTTTTGAGGCTGACTGTACCTACTTTGATTTGGACAGGATGGCTCGACTTGAGAAAGGTCTCTATGTACACTTGTGCAGACTACGACAGGCTGAGATTGATTGATAATACAATAGGTAGGTACTTGTAGCTATAGTCTGTAGCGGCATCTACATCACCACATGCGAACTACTCATCTCAATGACGTCACGTAAAATCCTGCATCGCGCAAGCAATGTTTATCGCACGACCAGCGTATATACAACGTCCCGACATCAATCGTCGGGCAGTTGCCCACCATACACAATACCCTTCTGGTCGGAGGATCCTCCCTTTTCTATGAAGAATGTGTGAACTTTACACCCTGCTCCACATACCTCTTAAGGTCCATTCTAAAATTCTCGAAATGATAACTTACGTGAAATGAGCTGTCATTCGATGCTAGAGATTGACACTATTGACCACTCACTTCAACCTCACTTCACCTCAGCTTTCACGGCGAAAGTTTACAGAATATATCAGCTGGTATAGTATCGATACGACTTCATTAGGTATAGATTTTGTAAAAAGACCAACTACGTTTTTTATTATCTGATGACTTATGTTCGGTTATGTAGCTATTAGCTACATAACATTTATCAAACACTAGCTGCGCCCGGCGTCTTCACCCGCATAAGTCTTGATCCCGTGGAAATATCGGGATAAAAGTATCCTATGTCCTAATCCAGGTCTTGGTCTATCCATGTGACAAATTTCATTCAAATCTGTTCAGCCGTTTTATCGTGAAAGCGTAACAAACAAAAACTCACTTTAGCATTTATAATACATATTAGCTAAGATTAGTTAGGAGACAAAAGAGGTTGAACCTGAGAAGCTTCGATCAAGAATCTTGGAAGACTTACCTAAATGTTGAACACTCGCCCTCCTGCGCTGTTCTCGGGAAGTCGGGATCTCAGACCAAATAAAAAATCCAAGACAGAGCGCTGCGAAATACAGTGAAGCATGCCAAAACTACACAGCCGCTCTGTGCGTACACGCTCACACGCACACATTTACAACCTTTTACAATGACACTACAATCAAACTAAGACCCATGTTTACGAAACCGGCTTCGCTTCACTGTTGACAGCGCTCTGTCTTAGTTTTTATTTGGTCTGAGGTCGGGATATAAAAATGCTTACTTCCATAATAAAATCGTTTATAAATCTTGTTATTCCTTCTGTAACAAAATATAAAATAATAGCAACGTCTTGTGCCGCTAATGAGCTGAGTAAGTTACTTCTGACAAAGCCAAACAAACCCTGGTAAATAGGTCAGGGAAAAGGATGACGTAGGTTTTATTCTACGTTCAATAGAGATTTATTTATATTTATCTATGTTCATTATTCATCAGATGAATGTCTTGGTGCCTGTCTCAGCTTTTGTGAAGAGAACAGCAATGCTGTTAGATACCGGAGATAATAATATTGATTAACAATCGATACCAGCAGTGCTGTAACCATCTCACCGTGAAAACTTAGGTGAAGTGAGCGTGGAGTGAGCTGTCATTCCACAGGGATTGACACTATTGACAGCTCACTTCACCCAAGTTTTCACGGTGAGATGTTTACAGAATAGCATGGCTGAAGGCTTTCATTAATACGTTGTGAATTGGTTTCATTGTCTGTTAATCTTACTGACATCCAATCACAGAGGTTTACTGTTCGTATGCACGCACCTCTGACTTTTCGGATTCATGTGCTTACATACTGTAGTATAATTATCACTTGCTTAAAAAACGGTGAAGAAAAACATCGTGAGGAAACCGGCATGCCTGAGCGATATTTCTCGATGGCATGTGAAGACAAGTCAGAGGCCCATGGGCGGCTTTAAAACTCTCGACACCAGGTTAGTCACTAACCACACGAAAAGAAGACTGTTCGTTTATGGGCTTAAACATATTTACTTCAGAGGTACAAATAGTTGTGATGATGGTTTTGTTGTTCAGATATTTGTGCTTGTGAAATCGTTAATATTAGGTCCCCACCTATGAAATCAGCGTTTAGTATGGAGAATTTTAAAGAAGTTGCTTTTGTCATACTAACATTTTCTTAATTTATATAACAACCATGAACACTAATGTTTTAAAACTTTTATGCGCTAATGTTTAAAAACTAAGATAACGTAATATGCCACTAGATCAAGCGACAAAAATAAGTTTTGGCTAAGTTAAAACAAATAGTGGTCATTTCTGCTAACAAAATGAGGAGTCATTTTTAAGGTATTTTTTATGTTTATAAACTATAAGTAATAAGGTTTTTTTTGCTATTGGTAGTTGTCTATGATGGTCATTATTCGATATAATACCAAGCAATTAATGAATATTTTAATTCATAGAAGTGACAAGGTTCTCTATTTGTGAGAAAAAAACGCCAATTTCATAGGTGGGGACCCAATATTATGATAATTAAAAAAAAAAACAGTTTACCCAATTGGAAGTATGTATAACAGAAACATCAATTCGGGAACAATTTTTTTTAGTTTTTGCATTTCTTGTGATTCTTTAAAACTAATTCAGTACAGTGTACGTACACAGACAATCTTTGTTTAGACACACAATTTACATTACTTACCTTTAAAAGCATTTGCTGAAAAGGGTTTCTGTTTATTCTGTAGGTCCCCTTTAGACGCGGAAAAAAGAATATCTAAACAGTTTTATTTTTACAACAAGGCAATACCTGGCGAGAATTCTCTTTCCAGTTTGATTAAATTATAATTCCAATTTCCGTCTTATTAAGAAATAAAAATGTCTCCAATTTTGCTTTGAGTATCCGCGCCTTCTGTAGTACTAAAATACATAGAGCTTTGCAGTATTATTCCTGTGAAGCTTTGCAGTTTTTGGCTTCACAAAGAAATTACTGGTATTGTGGTTCTGATCATTCATGTTTGTTGAGGTCGCTAAAACCTTTAATTATTGGAAGGTGAGCAAAATTGGGAAATGTTTAGTTTCTGATTCGTAATCAAGAGTCGGTTTTACATGATTAATTAATATTTATGAAATAAGTACATTTTTCCTTGTGCCTTTCTTAATAAACTCCGTGTTTTAATACTAAATAAGCTTAATTATAACGTCAGAATATAATAGTAGGTAGATTAACTTAAAAAATTATGCAAAAAGACGTTGAGATACACTTTTATCGGTATATATCAGTATAGGCGACTCTTTTCCTTGATCGCCATAAGGTTGAATATCACTTCCACATCACAAGCTAAGCTAAGCTTAAGTGTCAGTTAGATAGTTTTACCCTTAGGGCGGATTTCACCAATGAAACTGAACGCGATCACTGTCATTATTGTTGTGGAATTTTGACATTGACAGCTCTTGAACGCAGTTTAGATGTACTGATCGCGTTCAGTTTCATTGTTGAAATCCGCCCTAAGTGAAGTTACAATTTACTGGGAATTTTTGTCATAAATGGTAAAGCAATTAAGTACGGGATCAACTATACCTGTAGCTAGATTACCTAAAACTTGTTAATTGTATGTAGATGCTCATTACCGAACCCGCTTCAGCATTCACACCGTCAGAGACAAAACATCGCTTTCACTGTAATTGTAGAAGTTTTGTGATTTGTGAGTTTTTACAGAATAGGACCGCACTGCAGTTATACTTTTAAATTCAACTGAGTGTTTTGCTTCTACCAAAATTTATGAGCACCACGTTTGTACTTTTTCAAAGCGCATTAAATACATTATACTATTCTACAGTTTTAGCTGCACTTATTTACAACAATATTCGGTTCAAGAATTATTTGTGAAGCAAGAAAACTGACCGAAGAATCTAGTGTAACGTAGTATGTGGCTTTGGCTCGTGCCTATCGGCAAAACCCCAGAACATGTAGATATTCTGTGAGCAAAATCCTAGCTTACCTACTGGAGTTCCGACCGGCTGCTAGAGATTACGTTTCTTCCTCGATTCGTCGGTTACTGTTTACTAGGACGTATAATGCGCGGGCCACACAGGGACGTGAGACGAGGACGGGACGCAGACGCACCGTCCCTTTCACGTATCTTTATTATTCTTCATATAAAATGTAAAAGCGATCTGGCACAAAACATACAGAAAAGACAAGGCGCTTTTCCATCTGAATACTATTGCCGCGTCTGAGTCTATTCGTCGTCTCACGTCTCTTCTATGTGGCCCTCGCCTTAAGAGTGTGCATAAAGCAAGCAAAAATTCAAATTTTACCCGCGCAACCCTTAAGTACAAATCGACAAACGGAAAAATTAGAGGTAACTTCTTGATGTTTTTTATCGAGAAAATTTTAATATTTTGTATTTCTGTTCCACAAAAAGTTTGGAAATATCATGTAGTTACTCGTATCATTTTTATTTTATACCTAAGTCTTATCAATTTCATGAAAAATCGAATTCAGATAGGCAATTTTGGTTACTACTTAAGGATCTCGCGCGCTAGACGGCCACGACCACGACCAGTGGTCGCAGTGACCAGGTTAACTACAGAAACCGATACGAATTGCGCACTTCGTCGCAACGGCCAACTAGCCGCAGACTAATACCACCATACGGCCACGACTCCGGCCAGTCCTGGCCGTCTAGTGCGCGAGATCCTTATCATTCCATGTATGCGGAGCACTCAGCTTCTAATGAAGTTTTTAGACTGACGGACAACTGTAGAAGAGTTACTGGTGATGGATTGCGTTTGGGAAAGTGAAGTGTATAGATTGAATTACCACCCTATCCTTTTTATAGACATCAATTACCTTAGCTGTGTTCCAGCACATGGGACTTTGCCATTGTATATCTGCATAGGTCGCCATTCGTTTGCACTGCCACTTGGAGGCAATAATCACCAACCACTTCCATCAGAGTCTATTGGTCGTTGGCAACTCATATAAAAAAACTTTTAAAAACCAGATTGTAATCAACAATTTTGTTTTTCCTGCACTGGACGATGTGGTCGCTAAGCGACAAAGAACTTTAAATAAAAAAATAAAATAAAAAAAACCATCTTGATATCTTTGAAGGCAGCCTGTGTACATTTAGCAGTCCAAAGCAACCACTAATTAAAATTTTGAGACCTTACATTTATCACTCTGTCACCTCTCCCATTAATTTATCAGTCCTTCAACACTTTGAGTGTAAGGTAGAGACTGCAAAACCACGTACAGAAAATGTTTCAATTTCGAGATGTTCTCGTATGATTTCACATGATGTATGGTTTTACAGATTGCACTAACGGAGTGTCAGCTAGAAACCGCTGTGAATATACGTATTTTGACAGTTATTGATAGATAAATCCCGACGCCATTTTGTGCCGTAGAATCCAGAGTAACATACCCCGATTTTGCAGACAAACAGTGAAAACACGTGCATTCAGGATTGTTTGTGAAATTCAGGAGAATGGCTATATATTTTCCAAACTTTTACTTCACCTGCTCGCCGTGGGCCCAGCAGCTGCTACCCGGATACAACAAGGCTCTCTCTAATCTTAATATCTAAGGCTGGTGGAATTTCAATTAATCTTCGTACTGAAATGCTGTGAAACCACGCAGTGAGAAGTTGAGGACAGTGGCGACAGCGTTGAGTCCAGCCCAGGTTATCCGCTGTTTAAATTAGTGAAATAAAAAATTATACTTCGTTTTGACAAGTTGAGAGCAATGCACTACTACAAACGCTTTACGTTATGAGGCGTGCCATACAGTTCTGTTGTGACATTGTTGCACCGGATGTTATGTAGGTAAGATACCTATTACCGAACATTTGCATTTTTTTAATTACCCGACTACGGCGAAGCAGTAAGGAGAGTTATGATTTTCATAACTTCTAAACTCCTTATCGTAATTTGACAAATGAGGTATCGTTGGGAGCGTCTTGATCGTCCGCTGGTTTATGATTTTGAAGCTGTACAGGCATGCGACCACGGCTTTACCTTGACCATTTTCGTACCTAAGTCTTGATTTCTGTCTGCAATATTTTCTGGTTTCATACTTTTTAGAGCGTGATTTTTCAGAAGTTGGGTTTTAGTTTTTGAACTTACTTTTTTGAGTTAATTAAGGCTTGATTACTAGTGGATAAAGGTGACAGTTATACCTAGCTGTTTAGTACGTCGTAAAAAATCCAACCAAGTCAACGAAGTCGAGTTAATTTTGCTTCAAATCAACGCATTCGAATAACTTTATTCTAACACACAAAAATGTATACAGCAAATGTTCGTATCATATATTATTATATAGTCACGCTCTTCGTATTACCAGCCTTCATAACTAATAATAAGCCATCAGCTTCCTTACCTCAGCACATTTTCCTTATTCCATGATAGCAAAGAACAATTTCACCTGACATCCAGCTGACTGAGGAAAATGGTGTTTTCTAATATTTACCGAACATTAATCAAAGTAAAAGATTCTTTTGTTTATCGGTACAGTTACCTGAGACAGCGGGCGGGCCGTACTGTAATGTAATGGGCTTAGGAACGTTGGAGAAATAAAATTTAAACGATAAATACGGTATTATCTAGAAGCTTTTTGTACGGAAACTGTTCTACAAAACGAGATAAAGCCTTAAAAGAAAATATGAATTTGGCCGTTTTGATCAAAGTCAAAATTATAAATAGTTATTTTTCTGCCCATGGGTGCCGTACATAGCGACTCGGTTCAGGAACTAGCATTCTAAACAAAAAATGGCAACTGTTATTACCTATTCGGATTACAGCTGGAAGACATCCCTCAAAGACATAGACTTTTCCTTATTGATTTACTAAGATTTGACGCAATCACAAATGGGTACGAGAAATACAGCATTTGATACGACCATAGATATAAGATATATTTCTATGGAAACAACAATTGGAATCGAGCTTCTGACGTTCCGTAAGTAGTAGGTTTTAGTGAAATAAAATATTTTAAATTTAGTTTTTTTTTTTTGTATTTCTACACTGAGTCAAGTATGTACATAATTATCCAGCTGGAGTTACTTGAAATTATGGGTCTGAAAAAACATTTCTTGTTTTTTAATCGTCACTGGATATCGATACCATTATTTGAAGTTTCGCCAGCTATTTTAATTTGACCTTGTATACCAAAAACTCCCGCCACGATCACCCACCCATTGGACGGCAAGACTGCCCATTGTGTCACGTATTTTTTTTTTTTTACTGGCTATTCGTAGTTGACCTCTGATGTTGCTATCCTGTTGCTGCCTTAAGCTACTAACTTAGACGCACATAATGTAGTCCATAACTTTGTATTAACTTTCATACCTTTTTGGATAGCTGATAAGACAATGATATTTTCCTAGTAATTTGTACATAAGGCGTAGTATTTTTTTTTTCACTAGACAATATTTTGTATGACGTAACAGCAAAAATCACAAAAAAATAAATGTTTGTTTAGTGATATTTGCCAAGGTTTCTGGCATTTTTGAACTTTTTATTATGAACAAAGATCTGCTACGGCATCAACTATGATATTAACTTAAATTTCAGTACAGTCGCGCTGTAAATCATTTTTAAATTGGCTCCAAATGATTTAATCTGGGATTTTTCATAAAAAAACTGAAAATGTAACTAGCTCAAAAACTACTGAACTTCGGTAGAACATTTGGTGGCTTAATTTGTTGCATTTTAACCCTACTATGACGTCGTGCAAGGAATACGTCGAGTTACCAGTAACCCTGTATAATAACGAGTAGGTATTCTATTCTCCCTAAGATATTCAACATAATATAACATCACGCCTTAAATTGTTTCAACGAAGGGTTCGGCAGAGGTGTACCTGTAGTACCTACACCCACATTTCGCCAGTTATGGTTAAGTCCCATGTAATAGGGGGCGAGCCTATTGCCATCAACCGGGCACAAATCTATACTCCGGGCTGAGAAATTCCAGATGGAAAACCTCAATAACACTTTGCCCGGCCTGGGAATCGTACCCATGACCGTCACGCCCAGCAGTAGCGTTTGCAACCACTAGACCAACGAGGCAATATAATAATATTCTACAAATATTCAAATTACTACAATATACGCAAGTATAATAACATACCCTATTCTTCTCCATATTTATTGGAACCTTTTGATAGCAAAAGATTTTATCACGGGATTCTAAATCGAAGGCAGTAAAGTCCAAGATATATTTTCCCAGTCATCAAACGCGAAAGGTACATCTTATCTCGAAAATGTATGAGCTCTCTTTTTAGTGATACTGGCTTAGGCCCTGGCTTCGCTCGCGTAGACTCACCTACTGAAAATTACGGGACGGAAATTCCGCGTGCTGCGTGGATGTTTTTACTGGAAGAGAAAGTGTCGGCCGTCCGGCGGCGAGATGGGCATACGATATGGGCACAGCAAAAGAGAGGCATAAGCTTAGCAGAGGGTGAAAGCGGGTTGTGATTGAGAATTATGAGGGACGGGATGTAAAGTTCACTCATCCTCTACAGAAAAGGTAGGATCCTCCGACCAGACGGGTGTCGTGTCTGGCGGGCAATTGCCCAACCATTGATGTCGGGGAAGTTATAAATATAGTGTTCGCGCGATAAACTCTAATTGCGCGATGCAGGATTTGTGTGACGTCAGATTTTTGGGAGACATCTGGTCTTTGATGCGTAGTTCGCATGTGGCGATGTAGATGCCGCCACAGTGATAATGTTTTCTCGTAAATTTCGGCACAGAATTTTCGTCATATTGTAGGTAATTTTAAAAGCATTGCAAGCGAAAACCCGCCGTATTATTTCGTCTATTAATTTCGGAAGATGTGTGTGTTTTGGAACTTGGCCAAAGCACATAAGAATAGTCTCATATACTCGTATTGTGTCAGGGTGCCTGACATGGATGCATTTTCCCGAGGGTATGAATTAAGAAAAACAACGTAAATCGGATAGTGGTTCTAAAGATATAAGTGCACTAAAAGATAGACGGAGACACAAATTTTGTTTCATAATTTCTTATAAAAAGAAGAGAGCCGTTTATTTAAAGTGGTTTTTTAAATTGGTTACCAATTTATTTTAAGGACGACGATTCTTTTCTTGAACTTTGATTTCTTTGTGATGTTACTTTGACCTTATGAAGATATAAACGGTTTACGGCCGCAGGGAGCTTACATCATGCTCCTACTTCACGATCAATCGATTATCTTTATGTAATAACGGGATCTGTTACTAATTGCCAGTTGCCCCGAAGGCAGGCTTGTGAGTTATGAAACAATTAGGAAATTACGTACAGTTGTTTGCTATTAAACTAGGGGATGTTATCGCAATATTGTTATCAATAAAACAATACCAGAAAAAAGAACTTCAAGCGGTTATCCACTTGAAGTACTTTTTCCTGGTATTGTTTGACAGCTGATACAATATTCTATGCCGTCGAATACCTATTCTTGAATTATAATTATTCTCCCTGATCAGAAAAAGCTCATCATCGCTAAACGAGAATGATTCAGGAGGTACGAGTCAAACAAAGGCACATACTACGTTACACTAGATTCTTCGGTCGGCTTTATTGTTTCACAAATAATAATCCTTGAACGGTATATTTTTGTTAGGTAGGGTCTTAAACTGGGTCGGGCCACCGTAGGCTCAGGCTTGCGGGCGGTGAGTGATGGGTAGCTCGCCGCCCGATAAGGACCAGGCCAGAGTCGATGACGCGTTGTGTTCCACGCGCGCCTCAAAGAGATGTCAGCACAACTGACGGGGTCCGCTAGGACCGATGCTTGCCGGGGTCGCGGGAAAGTCCGAAAGGGATACCGTGGCCCCTGGCAATGTACAGGCAACTGAAGGAACACGGCTGGGTTTTAGTCAGTAAGAGTCTGACACGCCCTAGCTCCGCCCAGAGCGGGAGAAGTTATTTGATAATGTACGACACAAAAAAAGGGCCTTAATCTGTAGAATAGCATAACGTTTTTATAAGCTAACTTGCTATGAGAAGGTACATACGTGGTGCTCATAAATTTTGGTATAAGTAAAAGACTGAGTTGAATTTAAAGATAGACCTGCAGTGCAGTCCTATTCTGTAAAATCTTACAAATCACAATACTTCTACAATTACAGTAAAAAGCAGTGTTATGACTTTGATATTGCAAATGCAGATGCGAGTTAGTTAATGAGTGTTTCCAGAATAAGTAACAGCCGTAATAAGCATGCTTCAGGTAAATACTTACCATTGAAAGTGTGTCAACCTATTCGTATTTACCTACTTACCTACATACAATTCGTAGGTAGATCTAAGTATCTATCATTAGGTATTCTGACGTAACAATGAAGCTCGTAATAAAAAAACACACGGAATTTCTTTTACATTTCAAAGTATTTATGTAGTCTTACAACATGATACCTATATGGCGGCATCTACATCGCCACATGCGAACTTCGAATCAAAGACCTGACGTCACAGAACATCCTGACGTCACACAAATCCTGCATCGCGTAATTAGAGTTTGCCGCGCGATGGACATATATACAAGCTCCTGACTTCAATCTCTCGGCAGTTGCCCGCTAGACATGACACCCGTCTGGTCGGAGGATCCTCCCTTTGCTAGGGTGGATGAGTGAACTTTACACCCTGTTCCTCAAACCCCTAAACCTATTATATTCGTAAGAGAATTCTTTCAAGGAAATGTTAGTTTTTCATAAAATATTAATTACCTAATAATGTAAACCGATTCTTGCTTCATCATCATCATCATTTCAGCTGACAGACGCTCACTGCTGGACATAGGCCTCCCTCAAGCACCGCCACTTCGACCGGTTCTGTGCGTCTCGCATCCAGCAGATTCCTGCGGCCTTCACCTTGTGGGAGGCATTCCAAGTCCAATGCTACCTACGTCTTCCAAATCTTGCTTATAAATCAGAAATTATACAATTCCCAATTTTGCTCATCTTCCAATAATTAAAGATTGAAGCGACCGCAGCAAATATGAATTATCAAAACCGCAATACCGCTTTGGTTATTTGTTATTTGTGAAGCCTTCAACTTCATTAGTCATCTTCAAAGTTTCGCAGAAATAATTCTACATAGCTCTATTTCAGTACCACAGAAGGCGCGGATACTCAAAGAAAAATTGGAGACATTTTTATTTCTTACTAAGGCGGAAATTGGAATTATAATTTAATCAAACTGGAAAGAGAATTCTCGCCAGGTATTGCCAAGTTGTAAAAACAAAACTCTTTAGATTTTGCTTTTTTCGCTTCTAAAGGGGACCTACAGAATAAACAGAAACCCTTTTCGGCAAATGCTTTTAAAGGTAATGTAAGTTGTGTGCCTAAACAAAGATTGTCTGTGTACACTGTACTGTATTAATTTTAAAGAATCACAAAAAGTAGGACAACTAAAACAAAAATTGTTCCCGAGTTGATGTTTCTGTTATACATACTGCCTATGGTGCAAACGGTTTTTTTTAAATTTCCATAACATAACATCACTCTGTATTAATTATCATAACATCATCCTGTATTCCCCGAAGGGTTGGGCAGAGGTATACCTATAGTACACCCACATTTCGCCAGTTATGTTTAAGTTCCATGTAATAAATAGGGGGCGAGCCTATTGCCACCAACCAGGCACAATCCAAACTCTGGGCTGCCACTGAGAAATTCCATATGGTAAAACCCAATAACACTATGCCCGACCCGGGAATCGAACCCAGGACTTCCAGCAGTATCATTTGCCACCACCAGACCAACGAAGCAGTTTAAATTATCATTAAAATAATTATAATAACGATTTTACAAGCACAAATATCTGAAACAACAAACAATTATCACAACTATGTGTATCTTTGAAATCAATATTTTTAAGCCTTTAGGCTGGTTTCACAGCTTTTCGGGAGACCCGTACGGGCTCCCGGAACGGAGGCACACGTGAGGCGCTAGATTATTGTTTCACAGCCAAGCGGATTGGTCCGTACACGACCCGCTCTGGGTAGAGCCCGTACAACGTATCCAGCGTTGATATTGATACGGCAGTTGCCTTATTATACGGCAATTCACCATTTTTTTTTAATAGGCATGCGGCAGGACTCTCATTGCCATATCACAAAATACGGCAATTGACTATAGGTCAAACGAAACGTAATTTCACTAGCTTATTGAATGAAACGAAATTAAAACTTAAATATCTCAACTGAAGAAGCTGTGCGCCACAGTAATATACATAATTTTTCGTCAACGTGGACACTAATCCCGAGACTACCACGAATTGTAAAATTGAAAATGACCTTAAAAAAACCGATGAGAAGTGTATCAAAGTCATTTGTCCTTGATTATCATGATCATGGTTACTGTAGGATGTCGCGCGACATGTGCGACAAAATGGGAAGCAAGGACAAGTGCATATAAGATAAATATGAATCTAAATTAATAGAAACGATAAGAAACCTTTATGAAGGAGAAACAAATGAAGAATAGACATTTTTTAAATAAATACGGCAATTTAGTATTTTTTTCCCTTTAATACAGCAAACCAGACTGTGACATACGGCTGCTCTCATTTTTACGATAACAAAACTGAACGTATCGTACTAGGCCCTCGTTTCAGAGCAAGGCGGGCGCTACCCGTACGGGTCTCCCGAGTAGGAACGGCCCGTACGCCTTAAACGAACAGTAAACCTTATGTTAAGTGTTCAGTAAGATTAGCCTTCGGATATCGATTGATAATCAATTATCTCCAGTATCTAACAACATTTCTGTTCTCTTCACAATAGCTTAGACAGGCTCGAAGACATTAATCTGATGAATAATGAACAAAGATAGATATAAATAATCTCTATTTAATGTAGAATAAAACCTACGTCATCCTTTTCCCTGACCTATTTACCAGGGTTTGTTTGGCTTTGTCTGAACTAACTTACTCAGCTCATTAGCGGCACAAGACGTTGTTATTATTTTATATTTTGTTACAGAAGGACTAACAAGATTTATAAACGATTTTATTATGGAAGTAAGCATTTTATATGCCGACTTCCCGAGAAAACGGAAGGAGGGCCAGTCTTCAATTTTTAAGTGTTGCAAGCCTCAATCTATTTTCATGGCTTGTAAAAGCTACGCAGCAAATACGTAATCCAACATATTTACTGACCAGTCAATGAAAATGTAGCTGATTCATTTGTGCCTTTCGCGTTTGATGCGTCTGCTGGGGAGTTTGTTGCGCCACTTCTTCTTCCCAGCTAACGCACTAGGAAGTGGTGAAGGGTGGGCGTTTTGGGGGACTGTCTTATGTAATTTTGACGTTCGAAAAGTGCTGATTATCAGCCTAGTTTGAATAAATGACTTTTGAATTAGAATTTGATGACTCGGAAAATATATGTTGGACTTTACGGCCTTCGATTTAGAATCGCGTGATAAAACTTTTTGCTATCAAAAGGTTCCAATAAATATGGAGAAGAATGGTATGTTATTAACTTGCGTATATTGTATATCTTTAGAATATTATTACACCGCCTCGTTGGTCTAGTGGCCGCAAGCGCTTCTGCTGAGCACAAGGTCAAGGGTTCGATTCCCAGGCCGGGCAAAGTGTTATTGGGGTTTTCTTTCTGGAATTTCTCAGTAGCAGCCCGGAGTCTGGATTTGTGCCTGGTCGATGGCAATAGGCTCGCCCCCTATTACATGGGACTTAACCATAACTGGCGAAATGTGGGTGTACTACAGGTACACCTCTGCCTAACCCGCGGAAACAATTTAAGGCGTGATATTATATTATGTTGAATATCTTAGGGAGAATAGAATACTCGTTATTATGTACTGTACACCATACAAATATAAATATATACATTTTACAAAGGGTGACACACCTTGCTCGATGCGCCAGCTCGCGCCGTAGCTGAGCCTGTAGCTTTAAATTCCCCTTATAATAATAATTCTAAATCCACATTTGATCCAGCCTATCCCATTTTGCTGTCCTCCCCTCAGCGACGCCCTAAGCCGAGGTTCGTACCCCACAGGGGGTGCCCTTAGCGAGCAGTCGCCTAGTAATAAGTTATTTTATGCAGGCGGATGCATAGATGATCTCACTGCCATTTTGTCGCTAGATGGCGACACATCCACAATTTCGAACATTTTCAATTTTTACACCTAACATAGAAATTTTTAATAAACAACTTTATTATAAGCGGAACCTAGGGCATTAACTTGATTTTTTTAGATCATCACTGTGCTTGTTAACTGGTATCATACAAAGATTAGAACAGTTTAATGATTTAGCCGCATGAATTTACTCTTTACACACACATGCAAAGTAAATAGTAGTAACTTCCGACTCCACTAGATGTCGTTTTATTAAAACATGGTTGGAAATTAAAATGTCCAGATGGCGTTAATTTAAAGAAAGAGGACCAAATTATTTATAAGATGAATATCCTTACATTATAGCAAAAACTGAAAACAAATATTAATTTACTAATTAAGCATACTTTAAATTACTAGAGGATTGTTATGTTCCAATCTATTTCTTAATAATATAATTACTTATTGGGATATGCATACTTTTGTTTCTAGGCTCGATATCAGATAGGTACCTTTTCACCATAACAAATTATTCAGATAAATTATTTTGGGTAATAAAGGTACGAGTATATTGTACCTATATAGGTTGTTGTAATGTGACTGAACCTAAATAGTACCTAACGTGTAAATAAATTGTGACCTGTACTAAATAAATAAAAGATTATGTATTCAATTGTAAAGCGTTTTATTGTATCTTACTATAAATTAATAATATTTATCTATGGTTAATATTTTCATACAAATATCGTTTTATTTACTCTCACTGCATTTACCTAAATATTTTTTGGTTGGATTCGAACCGTCGACTCGTAGGTACCACCACACAAAGATAACATAAGTACTTTTTTCAATATTTTGATATTACAATAATTATGATTCTGAATTTAGTATTAGAATGAATTATGTACGTAGAATTATTACGTACGTAATTACAAGTCAAGATTTTTTAAATTTAGTTTCCAATTTATGTGATTTCGGAAAAATTACAATTTCTACATGGTGTACTTTCGGCTGCAACACGTTTTTATGGCCTTTTTATGAGTAGGTAGGAGCTTACGTAGTTATCATTTTGAAATCATCTTAATTTACAAACCCGTAAATTTGACTACATAATACACCATTTGAAATAAGATTAGACATTTAAACAAAACTTTTTTACAGTCCGTTCAACCGATTCTGACTTCTGTACCGTAGGAATAAGGATGGCCTCAAAAGCAAAACAGTGGTGACAAAACCAACTGCTTACTGCAGCTGCCGTGTCATGCCATCAACGCAATAGAAGTCAAAATCGGTTAAACGAACAGTAAAAAAGGTTTAGTTAAATGTCTAATCTTATTTCAAATGGAGTATAGGTACGCTTGGGTAGATATATTGGAAGTATTGGAACTAACCTAGGTAGGTACCTACTTACTTTTAATTTACTTACCAAACTAATTCCGTAAGTACCTACCTATCTCCGAGAATCTTCTCTAATAAAATTGTGTTCAATAAGTATAATAGGTAGGTACCACAGATGAATAAATACGCATAACTGGTGAAATACGGGTGTACTATAGGTAGGTACACATCAAGCTATACATTTCCAGTTTATACAGACCTCGCATTGTACGGAAATCCTATACAATGCGAGATCAGCATAAACTGGAAATGTAAAGCTTGATGTCATGTGTAGCCGTATGTACCTACACCTCTGCCTAATCCTTTGGGATGACAGGCGTGATGTTTAAGAAATACTCTGATGTTTAAGAAATGCTCGATGATAACTTCTAATGATAATGAGTGATCCAATTATATGTAAGTAGGTGCGCCCCGCGGTTTCACCCGCATAAGTCTCGATCCCGTATATATATCCTATGTCCTAGTCTAGCTCATGGTCTACCCATGCGCCAAATTTCATCCAAATCCATTCAGCCGTTTTATCGTGAAGGCGTAACAAACAAGTTCACTTTCAAATCATATTTATAATATTAGTTAGGATAGTAGGTAACTACTAACAAACAGCCTCGTTGGTCTAGTGGTTACAAGTAGGTACCTACAACTGCGCGTGAGGTCTTGAATGTAGGGAACGCGCTGCGAACAGTACAGTGAAGCATGCCAAAACTACACCGCCGCTCTGTGCATCATACATAATGTGTTTGACTCAGGTGTGCCAGCTAGATAGAAACATAATGTCAAAATCCGCGAATAATATAGGTACCTGGTACCTAGGTGGCAGTGGCGACTCGAGTGCGGCGTGGCCGCTACAAAAGGTCCTTTGACCACGCCGCCGCGCCGCCGCGTGCCGCCAAAACCATTAGTAAGTCAGTGCAATGTAATTCTTAAGTAATGGCGATAAGGTATAAATTAGGATGATTGACATTTGCGAGGAGTTTTTTAGTTGGAAATAGAGAAATGATAATTTTTTTGTAAAGGAAGTCAATCATCCTGATTTATACCTTAAAACAATGAGAAAAGAGTCACATTGCAATGACTTACTATTTTGCTTATGATTTTATTTCACTTTGGAATAGTCTGTCAGTCTGCCTAGCCCTTTCCCAATTGTGTTGGGGTCGGTGTCCTGCAGCTGAATACCAGTATTATACATGAAGTGACTGCCTATCTGACCTCTACAACCCAGTAACTGGGTAATACGATAGGTACCCCTTGGTAAGACTGGTGGTCACTTTCGGGCTTCTGACGACCCGTAACGACTGTCAAAGATCCACGAATACTAAGAAATATGCTCCTTTGTTGATGCCGCTCTGTAAAGCTTCGTGCAGACCAGCGCGACGCGACAGCGCGACGCGACACCAGCTATTGTTATACCGTCAAGTTTTCTTAGAAATTGTATTGTTCGAGTCGCGTCGCGGCGTCGCGTCGCTCTGATCTGCACGAAGCTTTATTCGGGTTTCGCATCACGTGACGCGAATTATCTGTGTCGCGGCGCTACAGGTCGCCCCTGTGTGAAGTGTCGCGCGCGTTTTCATAGAAATTGTTCTACGGATAAAATATCGCAATATCGCGTAGCGCGACAAGTCGCGCTGGTCTGCACAAGCCTTTACTCACTAAAAATCATTAGAAGAATTGTCATGATGTCTTTTCAATGTTGCTTGCACTTTTTTCCGCGATTTTCGCGGCCCTGAATACATATGTCGTATATAGGCAAGTTTATTAGTCGGATTCATCTTAGGCAGAGTTGCAATTCAATCTGTAATCAAAAAGAATAATTAAACACAACAGCAAAAGTATCGTAATTATGAAATGCTTCAAGAAATTTGTATTAGTCAGAAATAACACCACCATTTGTCACCATCAATCAAGCTGTCAAGCTGTGTGTGTGTGTGAAAATTTGCAAAACAACTGACAGAACATGAGAAACAGACCAAATAGAGATGTCAATCTGAGATCGATTGAGCAAAGAATCGATTTTTTGGAACAAATAAAAACGTTTTTTCAAATCGATATCTAGTACTGAATCGATACAGGGAATCGATATTTCACCCTAGAACATCAGTTTTTTGTTTGTTTGAATTGTTAAGAATTGTGGTGGCGGGAAAATTACGAAGCATATCCAGTGCAAATCCTTTTGCGTAAAAATACGGATTTTTTCCAGATATGAGACTAGTTAAATTCTTTTCGCTCATCGATCGTTTTTTCGCCCTCGTAAACGTGTACGTTACCCTAGCAGGAATCGTTTTTCGGTTTTTTTTTCAAAACGACAAGGGGCACCAATTTTTTATGTAGGGGCACATTTACAGCAGATTAGGCACCAACTATACGTTCCACTCACTCATATAACTATAGGAGACACTTTCTTGCTAGGGTAACGTACACCCCGTAAACCCCTACATTGCGAATTTCATCGAAAACGAATGATTGATTTTTGGAAAATCATTTCTTTATTTGTGAATCGATTTTTCATATTTCCTTTCGAATCAAATCAGTAACGGATCTTTTTCAGAGAGTTTTTTTTTGGTTCCTTTCGTTCCTCTGGGACAGGCAAAGTGAGTTTTTAGAGAGAATAATAATTGACGTCCCTATTAGGGTGAAATATTTGAAATTTAGAGTAGGTAGGTATGTGATGTGATGACAATCAACGAGTGTTGCTAACGTTTGATTTTGTATTTCCTCTTCTAAATCTTACACTATTTTAAGTTTTAAGGGTAATTACTATTATAATATAACTCTGTATCACCTTCAAGCAGAAAAGCATCCTTTGGACATAAAAATAACACTTACCGTCAATAAAACACAAAAACACTTCACTTTTAAATAAAAACTCATTACTTAGCTGTTCAGACGAGCGAAATTGGAACTACAGCTACCATTTTGAGAACGTCATTTCGCTGACAGTTAAAAACCCCGAAACCATAAATGAATGATGTATGTACCTATATCATTCATCGTTTTAAATATCAGAACATCCTACAACTTACTACTAAAATACTGCCCTATGTTTTATTTCCCCTTTTTCTTGGTAAACTTCTTAGATGGCAAGACCAATTTATCTAGACGCACTTTGACGTGTGCTAATAATACTAAAATGTGCAATTGTTATGAAAAATCAATGTGGTTTGTCTGTGTATTCACTTATCTTGATGGTTTCACATAAATTAAATATGATTCAATCAATAGATGTAAGTAGTACCTACGTGTCACCATTGCGTAGGTAGGTAATTAGAAAAAAAATAGGTAAATTTGCCTACGCTGATCGCCTGATTTAGGTATACCCTAAGTTTACATGAACTTCTATTCTCTGGTTTTATTCAAACCAAACCAATGAATTAGTACCTAACCGTGTCAGAAAATGTATTATCAGTACCTACTTACATACAGTAGAAAGATTTTTAAATCTTTAGGTACTTTATATTTAAAGTAGATATTACAATAATTACATTAGTATTGTATCTGTGTGAACCAAATGCAGATCGCAGATATTTTTTTTCACTTTCTAGCATTCTTTCTCATTCCCTAATAAAAAACATTTTATCAATCATAAAATGTAAAACCCGCGGGCAAACCCGCGCGCCGGCGCTAACTTTCTAGAAACACAATTTTGGAAACGATTAGCAAGTTGTCAAGACAATCACGCATGTACTGACTGGAGAAATTTGGCAACAACGCGGGGTGCGTCTTGAATGGCAACGTCGCCCGTTGCATCGCCGCGTCATTCGACGTGTAACCTTCGTTACGTTCGAATTTTCGAACCAGCGCCATCTATTATAAATGTTTACCGAACGAAAACTCGTAACACAATGTAAATAACTCTTTCTCCGTGGTTCTTTAAATTTCTGTTAGATGGCGCGATTCAGGTCACTCACACATGTAAAGATTTTTCGTTTTTTATTGGGTCTAATTCTCCTAGAAATACAGTTTTTTTTATAAAATTTTGGCGTTAGGCGAACATAATACATTATAAAGTCTCATTATACTTGCTTTTATTCTGCAGAAACCGTTTATTTACGGAGATTAGAACGCCTGAAAAATGTATGGCGAGGCCTGTCTATACATCCACCTTAGTTAAAAGCTTAAGGCAGCCACAGGATAGCAACCTCAGAGGTCAAATACAAAATGCCAGTTAAAAAAAAAAAGTGACACAATGGGCGGTCTTGCCGTCCTATAGGTGATCGTGGCGGGAGCTTTTGGTATACAAGGTCAAATTAAAATAGCTGACGAAACTTAATTGATTAAAATACAAAAAATTCAATTTAAAATTCTGAATTTCGCATAAACCTACAAGGGCACTTATGAAACGTCAGAAGCTAGGTGCACGATTCCAATTGTCGTTTCCATAGAAATTTATCTTATATCTATGGTCGTATCAAATGTTATATTTCTCGTACCCATTTGTGATTGAAATCTTAGTAAGGAAAAGTCTTGTCTTTGAGGGATGTTTTCCAGCTGTAATCCGAATAGGTAATAACAGTTGCCATTTTTTTAAGAATGCTAGTTCTTGAACCGAGTCATGTACGGCACCCATGGGCAGAACCCATGGGTGTACATCTTGTACACTACATTGAATGCAATAAATGATGATTATGATTATGATTATGAAAAAAAACTGTTTATAATTTTGACATTGTTCAAAAAGGCCAAATTCGATGTTTAAATTTTGACAGTTCAATAACATTCATTGCGTTATTTACGTTGTTGAGCAGACAATTTTTTCGAACATATAAAGCAATAGATTACCAATATCCTTCAATACGATTCAGATTGCGATTGATCGTGTGTTATGCAATTAGGGTGCAGCTTAAGCTATCGCAGTCTCGCGCTTGAATAACAAGAAGCCTTCTCAAGTCGAGCCATCCTATCTACATAAATCAGAAAAACGTGAGTCAGCCGAAAAAAAGTAATTCCTTTACAAAAAGGTAACAAAATGTCAAAGAAACGAAATCCATTTAAGGCATTAACGTTTACAATATTCATATTTCTTCGGCATTATCATCGTGTAATGTTGATACAAGTAATAAAGGTAAATAAAAAGCCATTTGGGTTATGTGTACCTAAGAACACAAAGGTATGCAATAATTCTTGCGCGTGTGATAAGCTTTTGCGAGAAGTCGACGAACTTTGGTGAATCAGTAAGCCTATTACGCAACTGGCAATTTGCTTAATTTGTAGAATAATTTTGCGATCGTTGCTATCAGAATATTAATGGGGTTCCTGGTTTGTCTTTGGCATGTTAATTGAATACTGTAACAAATGAATGAAGTATTGATGATTCAGGTCCAGGAGAATAAATTGGATACACAAAAGAAGTTTCAAAATGAAATTTGAATATAAAGGATGGAAAAATGGTTGCGTAGTTTATAAGTAAATTAGTAAAAGGGTGAATAACTGGCACTAACTAGGTATAATAAACCTAACCTAAAATGTAACAAAATGAAAAAGATTTCATAAATTATGCATGGTCTTAAAAATAACTACAATTCTATTTATATACATAAGTATGTAAAAATTACGAAAAAAAATGTATTTCGTAATTATATAGCTTACAAGCAATCTAATTACGACTAATCTGTTTCATTTTGACAGTTCAACAACATTCATAGCGTTATTTACGTTGTTGAGCAGATTTTTTTTTCGAACTTATGAAGCAATGGATTAGCAATCTGTTTCAAAACGATTCAGATTCGGATTGATCGTGTATTACGCAATTAGGGGACAGATGTAGGATCAAAATAAATTCACACGTTACTCGATCAGACAGACAGGAAGTCTACAAACTGGGGAATACCCAATTAATTTAATAAATCAGTAAGTAGAAACGTTGGCATTACAAAAGAAAAATCACGACTATAATGTGTAGCGACATAATTGGTCAACTCGACAACCGGTCGCTCGCTCCATTTGCGCCGTAAGTCCCCTCAAACCTGAGTAACGGGGTTGATATTATGTGAAACATAACATCACGCTTGTATTCACCGAAGGAGGTAGGCACAGGTGTCGGTACCTACCTACATGTTTGTGCTTCAAAGGTCAAAATCAATCTGCATCGCCCATCAACTATGTTAGGGTCAGCTTCCAGTCTAACCGGATTTATCAAGGGGTAGAAGCCCAAAAATCAGACGACCGTCAGATTTTTGGGCTTCTAACTACTCGTAACGACTGTCAATGATCTACGAATGACAACGAGTGCTCCAAAGGTATGTCTTGTCGGTATGTATGTAGGCATGTCTACATAAATATAGGGATATCCAAACGATTGAACAAATAGATAACTCTTACTCTATCAACCAAACTAATTTCAAGTTCATAGATATGGTAAATATTTACTTATTAATTTTACATAGTCCGTGTTACTACTACTAATCACAACATTATCTTCTTCATATTTTGTTCCCAAACGTTAGTATGTTTATTATGTACACCATATGAATTGCAGATATAAATGTAGAAGTGTTACACTCGATGACACAATGGGCGCTCTTATCGCTAACAGCCAGAATTTTAATTATCGTCTACTTACCTAGGTAAGTAGACGATAATTAAAATTCTGGTCTAGTCTGGCTGTCTATAAAAGATCGCTGTCTATAAATACTAGAGAACTAGATGCAAAATGTATTACTTTTTAATCATCCCTTGAAATAATTTTGTGTAGCGGCATCTATAGCGCCACATGCGAACTACGTATCACACTGACATCACCCAAAATCCTGCATCGCGCAAGCAGTGTTTTCCGCGCGACTAGCAACGCACGACGACCCAACGCAACAACGCCCCGACATCAATCGTCGAGCAGTAGCCCACCAGACACAACACCCGTCTGGCCGGAGAATCCTCCCTTTTCTATGGAACGAGAGTGAACTTTACACTCTGTTCTTGATACCTCTATAATCCTACAGCAGTTTACTGCTGGACATAGGCCTCTCCAATCACTGGCCATTAATTTTACTCCAACCTCGGCTACTGCCATCCAGCTGCTACCAGCCACCCTGCAGAGATCTTCGCTCAACCTAACCTGAAAGAATTTATTCTAAATCTTTGCCAGGCTTACTCTATATTGGTTATACCCATTTTTTATATGAGGTCGGCAGTTACCTTTCGCCTTGATATTTTAATATACAGTATGTGGAAAAAAAAAACGGGCTCGTCTCAAAGTTGTTTTGCTTTTAGGAAATGGAACCGAACTAAAGCCTTCAGTAGAAGTTTAACGGTCAAGTCACATCAATGGAGTATCGTGCCTTTGATTGTATATACTGCCTATTTACTTAATAGGGCGATATTGAAATCGTGATTCTATGAATGAGTAAAGAAGTAAAGAAAAGAAAAAGGGCGGCTAAGTGCGAGGCTGACTCGCACACGAATTGTTCCGTTCCAGTTGGTGCTTGTTGTATTTAAGGGTATGTATTATAGTGATTTTAGTTATTCGTTTGTATGTGCAATACATTATTATTATTAATCATCTATTTCAGAATAAAACATTCCATACATTGTTAGTAAAAACACACACATTAAACCGTCCGTTTCATTATTTCATTATTAAGATCGAGCAAAAAACACCGAACACACAAACAATTTTATAAAGGTCTCCCTTAAAATGATTACTTTAGTTTTTTATTTTGATGTTATAGCGCCATAGTATTACACACTCTGTGAACATTTCAAGTGTCTACCTATTTGAGTTCAAAAGATACAGCCCTGTGATAGACGGACGGACACACAGCGGGGATTTAGGTACCTAATAGGGTCCCGTTGGCACCGATTGGGTACGGAAATCTAAACACGTACTTACTACATCAAACACAAAATGTTTAGCTTTTACAAAAAGCTATTTTTGCAAAGAATAAAGCTTAGTAGTAAGGTAAGTGTACTGCGTAAGGCAATTGCATGCAGCTGAGATGAGAATAGCATTCTCATCTCGAATGGATAGACTAAGAAATGAGTACCTAAATAAGAGGAAGTCTGAAAGTGACACCGGTAACTGAAAAGTTGTGTGATATTTGTTTTGTAATGGCACCGTGCCTGCTTACTGGTTCATTGTATTCCCCAGATTTCCTGTCTGTCTGATCGAGTAACGTGTGAATTTATTTTGATACTAAATCTGGTATACCTAGATATTTAAATTGAAATGTAGTTTTTTTTAAGACCATGCAAAATTTATCAAATCATTTTCATGTTGTTACTTTTTGGCTTATTTTTATTGTACCTAATTAGTGCCCGTTTATTCACCCTTTTACTAGTTTACTTATAAACTACCTATCAAACCATGATAAAAGGTACCTACATTTCCGTCCTTTATGCGACGATCGCTTTTGGTTAGGACGCCGCTTCATGGTGTCGTGTAGGAAAACATCGTAAGGAGAAGGGCATAATTAAATCTATCTGTAGGTAGTGTTGGATAATATTTATATTAGTTTATTATATGTCTTTGAAGAAGGCAGACTTAGGAAAGATTTTCGCCGAAGCCCTGATGTTGTGAATGACGGTGATGTAGGCGGTCTCCACTATTTGGCATAGCGTCTTTTTCCTCAGAGAAACCTTGTTGGTCTCATAACCTGGCTTCATGTCTCTGGCGTCTGAGTCTGTTGGCAAACAGAGAAAAATACCGTGTGGCGTATAAATGGATGATTCATTGATGTCAATATCACTGATGGTCATTTTGTGAGTTTTATCTATAAATTATCTAGATAAAGTAGATATTATAAAGGTTCTTTAAAAAAAAACATATTATAGAATATAAGAAGTAGGGGCGCAATAACACTGATGTGTTCATAGGTATTCTAAAAAAACAATTTAATACAAATGTTGAAAAGAGTTTGAAATGGTATTCCTTGAAGATGGTGGTTACTGGGTCGGTAATGTGTAAGTAGTAGCTGACCTACGATCTGAATGCGATCGACACAAAGGTCAAGATGCATTAGGTTGAGAAGTGCCGGAATATGTTTTCCTTATTCCGTAGATTTATGCCTCCTTGCACTCACAATTGGTTGACTCGTTATGTAGAAATTACGAGTGGGAGGAAAGTTGAAGCGAGCCTTGGAGGGCACGGACCCAAATATAATATCGATGTCACCAATTTTTACTCGAAGGAAACATTGTTTGTGTAACACGTTTTTTTTTTCAAAAGTAAGTTAATCTGCATTGAATCATTTTCTTACGTTAGACTACTTTTGGATAAAATCGAATGCTTCCTTCAACTTTCTTACGAGTATAGTCGTACTTGGATCAACATTTATCTACGTACCGTTGTTCAAAGCGTCTTGTAGAACATCACCAATGTTCACGACTGGTTCTCCAATAATTTCGCAAGTGTTGATTTCCGGACCTACTACGAAGAATTCTTGATCGTCTTTCATTGTCAGACTGTAGCCGTATTGCGAGCTACCCAAAGCAGCTGTTGACAAAGTAAAGGTTGATGTTATATGTAGGAGAAAATTTAATAGAACTGCTGTTGTACAGCTGACCAGCACGTCTGTTGTAACACTTAGACCTTGGGTCTAGCGTAGTACGGAATGTCAATAGAAAAAGAGGCTATAGCTTATACTGGTTTTGTTACTACTATAGTATGGCCTACTGTATGTGGCCTACTGTGTGTATTCCAGTGCTGAGACCCTCAAGCGGCGCAAATACTGTAGCCATAGGAGTGTTACAGTTTTGAGCCGTTTGGGGTTGAAACGCTCAGGTCATGGGGCCAAAGAACCCGTCTCCTTTTTAAAGAATTTCTCGCCACCTGGTCGACACTTCACGTGACCAGCGTGAAGTGTCGACCAGGCGGCGAGAAAGTGCTGGCTCGGTCTTTGGCCAAAGAATTAGCATTGCCATTCAACGTGGCAATGCTGCCAGTCTTCGGGAGACGTTTTCGGATGCCAGCGATGCGGACGAATACTTCGACATCTAAGTGTTCTTTTGTTTTTGTATTTATTTTTATAGTTAGTTAGTCATTTAGTTTAGTTTTGTAAATAGTTAGTTGTGTTAAATATTATAAAAGTAATTTTATCTTGTATAAAAAATATAAAACTCTTTTCTTTGTTTAATTCTTGACTTTTTTCTTTGGTTTAGTTCTCTGGTCTAGTCTTTTCTTGATTTTAAACTTAAACTCAAGTTACTTCTGACAAAAATTAAGATTGTTCTACTTACTTGCAGAGGCTGTGTAAGCTCCATTAAACACCTTGTTCTTCTTAGTAAATGTGATTTTAAGATCACCAGCGATATTCAAAACAGCTTTCGTTTTTAATACTACCGACTTCTTGTCCGTATCCATTCTGCAAATAAATTATATAAAAAGGTTATCAATGAGATAACGAGGTAGGTAGGTATGCAATTAGTGCTATCAATAAGTTGAGTTAATGTTGCATTTTTGTTTTTCTTTGATAAAGCTTGTGACATGTGATTTGTAGCTTGATGATAATGCTGTTATTTTAAGATTTAAATATCAGAATTTTGTCACAGGTCGGCTTAAAACTTTGTGGCATACTGAATTCATTTGTATTGCAGCATTTGAGATATTTTATGACGAAAGTAATTTAGTTCATGGTTTCATGTTGGAACTTACTTACATAAATGTAACACCTAAATGTACACATGATTGCATTAAAGAGTTTGAAAGAAAGAAAGAAATTTTATTTGCTCGGACATGTGTATACATACAGAATTAAAAAAATACATACATGCAAGATCTTAAAATAAGAGTGGCTCACGACATGTCTGCCTGTCTCTCTGTCTGTTTGCTGTTTGAGTTTGAGTTTAGTTGGTATTGGGCTCTGTCATCACATACCGATGGAATAGCCTTTAAAAGTTCCTACTTATCTTCCAAAAATGGATTGTTTTGACCACTTTTGAGTTTGAATACTAAGAAAATTCAAATCCAAACTAGAATAGCAGGACCAAAACCTAACACTACATTTTATTAATACTGTCCCAAATGCATGTGTGTCTGGATTGAGGAGCCATGTCTCATATCGGAACGAGGTTACTACCAATATTTAGTAGTAAATTAGCCGATTTTGTAGGCCGGATCCTGGAATTTGTAGTAAAACCCTTAAAAAGTTATACGACGTTAAAGGTGGCTCCTCAATTCTGACGTCTGGATTGAGGAGCCACCTTAGAACCCGAAAACTAGCCAACGGATATTTTTGAAAATTTTGTAGGATTTAGTAGTACTTATGCGTAATCTTTACAACAAAAATGGGGTTTGTACGGTCGAATTTGAGATAGCTACAACGTTTTGATTTTTCATAAAAAACCATAAATTTCACCGCGCTGTATCTCGGAAAGTTATCAACCAATTACAACATATTTTTAGTATGATTTAGTAGTAAATGTGCTCGAATTTGTACAATAAAAATAAAACGGATAGTTAGGATATTTATGTAATGAACCTAATGAAATGAAATTCAGTAACCGGTGATGAATTTAATGATACTTATTTTATACAAACTTATGTTTAGTTTGATTATTTAAACAATATTTTAGTTCCTGATGTTCCTGATAGATGGCGTTGTGTGTGCATTTAGCACTCTCCGCTGAATCGCGGTGATAGGAATCTCCGCAGAAACATGACCTCTTCGTGTATAGTAAAATAAATTGTCTTCGTCAAAGTTTTTATTCATACGTTATGATTTTAAATTCATTACATATTGTTTCGCTGTTATTTTTCACAACATTATTGCTATAGTAACGTAAATAAAGTAATAGACAAGCATTAGATTAGAAAATAAATCGGTTAGACATAAATGATACAAACTCCATTAAAATAGTATTATTAGTAGTATTTTAATAGAAAATTTACAATTCATTGTAACCGCACAAAGGATCGCAAAGAAAATGAAGGCACAAAAGCCGGGGGTACGTGCCACGCGGGAAATTCCGGCGGCCATGCCGCCGGCATAGTGTGTAGGAACCATAACAGGCGCCTCTAACTTTTTTAGTACCTACTATACAAACGGTTTATAAACAAAATCAATCAATCTGCCTAGCCTCTTCCCAACTATGTTGGGGTTGGCTTCCAGTCTAACCGGATGCAGCTGAATACCTGTATTTTACATGGAACGACGTGGAGTATTTTACAACCGGGTTGTATACCTAATTAATAAATAAAATAACAATACATATATCCCGCCTTACGCCGACGCCTTACGCCGACGCCTTACGCAGACGCCTTACGCCGGTGCCTTACGCCGACGCCTATAACACCGACGCCTTACGCCGACGCCTATCGCCGACGCCTATAACACTGACGCCTTACGCCGACGCCTATAAAACCGACGCCTTACGCCGACGCGTAACGCCGACGCCTATAACACCGACGCCTAACGCCGACGCCTAACACCGACGCCTATAACACCGACGCCTATAACACCGACGCCTATAACACCGACGCCTATAACACCGACGCCTATAACACCGACGCCTATAACACCGACGCCTTACGCCCACGCCTATAACACCGACGCCTTACGTCGACGCCTAAAGCCGACGCCTTACGCCGACGCCTATAACACCGACGCCTTACGCTGACTCCTATAACACCGACGCCTATAACACCGACGCCTGACGCCGACGCCTAACGCCGACGCCTAACGCCGACGCCTTACGCCGACGCCTATAACACCGACGCCTAACACCGACGCCTATAACACCGACGCCTTACGCCGACGCCTAACGCCGACGCCTAACGCCGACGCCTTACGCCGACGCCTATAACACCGACGCCTTACGCCGACGCCTGTAACACCGACGCCTATAACACCGACGCCTTACGCCGACGCCTATAACACCGACGCCTATAACACCGACGCCTATAACACCGACGCCTTACGCCGACGCCTATAAGACCGACGCCTGACGCCGACGCCTAACGCCGACGCCTATAACACCGACGCCTATAACACCAACACCTTACGCTGACTCCTATAACACCGACGCCTATAACACCGACGCCTGACGCCGACGCCTAACGCCGACGCCTATAAAACCGACGCCTTACGCCGACGCCTAACACCGACGCCTTACGCCGACGCCTAACGCCGACGCCCAACGCCGACGCCTAACGCCGACGCCTTACGCCGACGCCTATAACACCGATGCCTTACGCCGACGCCTATAACACCGACGCCTTACGCCGACGCCTATAACACCGACGCCTTACGCCGACGCCTATAACACCGACGCCTATAACACCGACGCCTTACGCCGACGCCTATAACACCGACGCCTGACGCCGACGCCTAACGCCGACGCCTATAACACCGACGCCTATAACACCGACGCCTGCAACACCGACGCCTTACGCTGACGCCTATAACACCGATGCCTTACGCCGACGCCTATAACACCGATGCCTTACGCCGACGCCTAACACCGACGCCTATAACACCAACGCCTATAACACCGACGCCTATAACACCGACGCCTAAGGCCGACGCCTATAATACCGACGCCTATAACACCGACGCCTATAACACCGACGCCTATAACACCGACGCCTTACGCCGACGCCTATAAGACCGACGCCTGACGCCGACGCCTAACGCCGACGCCTATAACACCGACGCCTATAACACCGACGCCTGCAACACCGACGCCTTACGCTGACGCCTATAACACCGATGCCTTACGCCGACGCCTATAACACCGATGCCTTACGCCGACGCCTAACACCGACGCCTATAACACCAACGCCTATAACACCGACGTCTATAACACCGACGCCTTACGCCGACGCCTAAGCCAACGCCTATAACACCGACGCCTGATGCCGACGCCTAACGCCAACGCCTAACGCCGACGCCTAACGCCGACGCCTATAACACCGACGCCTATAACACCGACGCCTTACGCCGACGCCTATAACACCGACGCCTATAACACCGACGCCTATAACACCGACGCCTTACGCCGACGCCTATAACACCGACGCCTGTCGCCGACGCCTAACGCCGATGCCTAACGCCGACGCCTATAACACCGACGCCTTACGCCGACGCCTTTAACACCGACGCCTTACGCAGACGCCTAACGCCGACGCCTAACGCCGACGCCTTACGCCGACGCCTATAACACCGACGCCTGACGCCGACGCCTAACGCCGACGCCTATAAAACCGACGCCTTACGCCGACGCCTAACACCGACGCCTTACGCCGACGCCTAACGCCGACGCCCAACGCCGACGCCTAACGCCGACGCCTTACGCCGACGCCTATAACACCGACGCCTTACGCCGACGCCTATAACACCGACGCCTTACGCCGACGTCTATAACACCGACGCCTATAACACCGACACCTTACGCTGACTCCTATAACACCGACGCCTATAACACCGACGCCTGACGCCGACGCCTAACGCCGACGCCTATAAAACCGACGCCTTACGCCGACGCCTAACACCGACGCCTTACGCCGACGCCTAACGCCGACGCCCAACGCCGACGCCTAACGCCGACGCCTTACGCCGACGCCTATAACACCGATGCCTTACGCCGACGCCTATAACACCGACGCCTTACGCCGACGCCTATAACACCGACGCCTATAACACCGACGCCTTACGCCGACGCCTATAACACCGACGCCTATAACACCGACGCCTTACGCCGACGCCTATAACACCGACGCCTATAACACCGACGCCTAAGGCCGACGCCTATAATACCGACGCCTTACGCCGACGCCTATAACACCGACGCCTATAACACCGACGCCTTACGCCGACGCCTATAATACCGACGCCTTACGCCGACGCCTATAACACCGACGCCTATAACACCGACGCCTATAACACCGGCGCCTATAACACCGACGCATCACGCCGACGCCTAATGCCGACGCCTATAACACCGACGCCTTACGCCGACGCCTATAACACCAACGCCTTACGCCGACGCCTAACGCCGACGCCTTACGCTGACGCCTAACACCGACGCCTATAACACCAACGCCTATAACACCGACGCCTATAACACCGACGCCTTACGCCGACGCCTTACACCGACGCCTTACGCCGACGCCTAACGCCGACGCCTAACGCCGACGCCTTACGCCGACGCCTTACGCCGACGCCTATAACACCGACGCCTTAAGCCGACGCCTATAACACCGACGCCTTACGCCGACGCCTATAACACCGACGCCTATAACACCGACGCCTTACGCCGACGCCTATAACACCGACGCCTATAACACCGACGCCTTACGCCGACGCCTATAACACCGACGCCTGTCGCCGACGCCTAACGCCGATGCCTAACGCCGACGCCTATAACACCGACGCCTTACGCCGACGCCTTTAACACCGACGCCTTACGCAGACGCCTAACGCCGACGCCTAACGCCGACGCCTTACGCCGACGCCTATAACACCGACGCCTTACGCCGACGCCTATAACACCGACGCCTGACGCCGACGCCTAACGCCGACGCCTATAAAACCGACGCCTTACGCCGACGCCTAACACCGACGCCTTACGCCGACGCCTAACGCCGACGCCCAACGCCGACGCCTAACGCCGACGCCTTACGCCGACGCCTATAACACCGATGCCTTACGCCGACGCCTATAACACCGACGCCTTACGCCGACGCCTATAACACCGACGCCTTACGCCGACGCCTATAACACCGACGCCTATAACACCGACGCCTATAACACCGACGCCTTACGCCGACGCCTATTACACCGACGCCTGACGCCGACGCCTAACGCCGACGCCTATAACACCGACGCCTATAACACCGACGCCTGCAACACCGACGCCTTACGCTGACGCCTATAACACCGATGCCTTACGCCGACGCCTATAACACCGATGCCTTACGCCGACGCCTAACACCGACGCCTATAACACCAACGCCTATAACACCGACGCCTATAACACCGACGCCTAAGGCCGACGCCTATAATACCGACGCCTTACGCCGACGCCTATAACACCGACGCCTATAACACCGACGCCTTACGCCGACGCCTAACGCCGACGCCTAACGCCGACGCCTTACGCCGACGCCTTACGCCGACGCCTATAACACCGACGCCTTAAGCCGACGCCTATAACACCGACGCCTTACGCCGACGCCTATAACACCGACGCCTATAACACCGACGCCTTACGCCGACGCCTATAACACCGACGCCTATAACACCGACGCCTATAACACCGACGCCTTACGCCGACGCCTATAACACCGACGCCTGTCGCCGACGCCTAACGCCGATGCCTAACGCCGACGCCTATAACACCGACGCCTTACGCCGACGCCTTTAACACCGACGCCTTACGCAGACGCCTAACGCCGACGCCTAACGCCGACGCCTTACGCCGACGCCTATAACACCGACGCCTTACGCCGACGCCTATAACACCGACGCCTGACGCCGACGCCTAACGCCGACGCCTATAAAACCGACGCCTTACGCCGACGCCTAACACCGACGCCTTACGCCGACGCCTAACGCCGACGCCCAACGCCGACGCCTAACGCCGACGCCTTACGCCGACGCCTATAACACCGATGCCTTACGCCGACGCCTATAACACCGACGCCTTACGCCGACGCCTATAACACCGACGCCTTACGCCGACGCCTATAACACCGACGCCTATAACACCGACGCCTATAACACCGACGCCTTACGCCGACGCCTATTACACCGACGCCTGACGCCGACGCCTAACGCCGACGCCTATAACACCGACGCCTATAACACCGACGCCTGCAACACCGACGCCTTACGCTGACGCCTATAACACCGATGCCTTACGCCGACGCCTATAACACCGATGCCTTACGCCGACGCCTAACACCGACGCCTATAACACCAACGCCTATAACACCGACGCCTATAACACCGACGCCTAAGGCCGACGCCTATAATACCGACGCCTTACGCCGACGCCTATAACACCGACGCCTATAACACCGACGCCTTACGCCGACGCCTAACACCGACGCCTATAACACCAACGCCTATAACACCGACGCTTATAACACCGACGCCTTACGCCAACGCCTAACACCGACGCCTATAACACCGACGCCTATAACACCGGCGCCTATAACACCGACGCATCACGCCGACGCCTAATGCCGACGCCTATAACACCGACGCCTTACGCCGACGCCTATAACACCAACACCTTACGCCGACGCCTAACGCCGACGCCTTACGCTGACGCCTAACACCGACGCCTATAACATCAACGCCTATAACACCGACGCCTATAACACCGACGCCTTACGCCGACGCCTAACACCGACGCCTATAACACCGACGCCTATAACACCGGCGCCTATAACACCGACGCCTAACGCCGACGCCTTACGCCGACATTTTTATGCGGAATTATACCGCATCGCTGTCGACTGATAATGTACCAAAGAGACTGACGGCTTATCAAATAATGTATTTACAGGAAGTATAATCACCAGAGTCAACAATTCAACTCACTTAGTTAGAATTGGCCTCAAATGGCATGATTTCGTTGAAGTATTCGGACAATTTAAACTGAGTCGTAGTAATGATTGTTATGAGTTTATTTTTTTGTATAACCTGTATAAAATGTGGCGAAGCCAAAAAAGGAGTGTTATGTGTTTGACCTGAATGTTTATCTATGTATGTCCGTCCCTATGTTCCCTCGTAACTACTAAACGGCTGAACCGATTTACATGAATGATATGTCGTTAGATTCTTTATTGCGTGAGTAACACTGAATGTTTGTCAATGTAAAAAAAAATTGTAAGGCGGCGACTCCTTCAAGCTAATAGACCCGCAAATGGTCCAAAATTTTAAGGGAATATCGGGTAGCAAGATTACGTTACACCCGCGAACACGCACAATGGGTCAATGAGTCGAAGAATGGCAAGAGTAATGTTGTCTGACGAATCCAGATTTATGCTGTGTGCAAGTGACGCGCGGCGAAAAGTCTACAGACGGCCAGGGGTAGATTTTATTCCAGCTTGTTTTGAGGAAAAAGTGCCGGTTGGCAGTGGATATGTTATAGTTTGGGCTGGAATCTTTTTAGAGCGTCGCTCGGAGTTAGTGCTGATGCTGAAAATTCTTTGTGATTTCTTTTTTTATTCTTGGTGTTTGTTTATTTATTCTATGGGATATTGCCCTTTTAGTATTTTTTTATTTATTTTTTTTCTTGGTGTTAATATTGTGTTCATAATTTAAGTAGGTACTGATTGGTGAAGAATTATTCATGTGTAAGTAAAACTCTCTTTGTGATCATAGTTTGAATTATATATGGTCACCCTATTCACTAATTTGTTAAGGAATGTTTATTTTATTAATATCTTTTGAAATACTGATTGCGCAGGATGTTGGATTACGCCAGTATTTAGTAGAAATTTCTACTAAATATTGATGTTATTGTTATCCGATTTGATCAACTACTTTAGTAGCTACGTACATATCATTTCTATAGACCGAAATTATATAGCTTTTCCGTTTTTTTTTTATTGTACAAAGTCGAGCACATTTATTATAATTGGTTGATAACTTTCCGAGATACAGCGCGGTCAAATTTATGGTTTTTTATGAAAAATCAAAACGTTGTAGCTATCTCAAATTCGACCGTACAAACCCCATTTTTTTTGTAAAGATTACGCATAAGTACTACTAAATCCTACAAATTTTTCAAAAATATCCGTTGGCTAGTTTTCGGGTTCTAAGGTGGCTCCTCAATCCAGACGTCAGGATTGAGGAGCCACCTTTAACGTCGTATAAATTTTTAATGGTTTTACTACAAATTCCAGGATCCGGCCTACAAAATCGGCTAATTTACTACTAAATATTGGTAGTAACCTCGTTCCGATATGAGACATGGCTCCTCAATCCAGACACACACCCAAATGCTTCCTCGTATCTCAGTATTTTAAAAGTTTCTGACTTTAGAAATCTTGAGGTTTTTAGTAATTCAACCAAAAAGATAAGCCCCCACTACCGTAAAATGCGGTAGTGGGGCGCGTACAAGCTATAACATTATTTTAATTAAAGTTTAAAAAACTTACTGGAAGTCTGAAATCTGTTGGTTCTTCAATCCAGTGATATTGATGTTCTTGAAGTCAAAGGCCAATCCCATAATTGGGTCGACAACGACGTTTAATTCGGGGATGATCAAAGGGTCCAGAGGTTTGATGTCATAGTCTACCAAGCCATTGCAGGTCTTTTCCAAAAAGTCCTGTGTAGCCTTGCTCAAGCATTTGATGTCAGTTTTGTAGCATGGGTCAAAAAGCTTTCCTGTAAAGAAATACTTTTTTTTAAAGATGTATTTGGTATAGATTATTCAAAAGTTTGGTTTATTGTGAGAGCCACTTTAGTGGTACGGTGCAATCGTATTGATCTTTTTTTGGAAAGTCAAAGCTTACATAACCAACGAGGGTGAACAAAATGGTACATTTCATTGATTCATTATTCCTTAATCAAACGACCATTACTTATAATGAAACCTAACCTAACGCAACATGCACAGATAAGTATCAGGTAAACGATTCATCAGTTCAAGTAGATTAAAGATCACAAAATTACAATAATCTATTATCAATGCTAAGGAATACAACGGTTCATGGAACAAATAAACGATTGATGGTGATCATAGTGATTCTAATAATAATAAAATAGGAAATAACAAACCTCCTTCCGAAAGGACACAACACGCGAACGTAAGCAATAAGAAGCTTCTATAAACAGCCATGTTGCAGGAGTACCGACTAAATGAAGAATAACTAAGAACTGACTAGAGACCACGACTTATCACTACAATTTCATTTGTTTATACTAGCTAATATAATCATTGAAGTGACTAACAATTTCGATAACAAAGGTCACAGCTATCAGACGCATATGACATGGGTAACACAAATAATGACATTAATGCTTTAGATATATTGGTTATTGAGAATTATCCCACGGGAAAGTACTATCGACCGGTATAAAACGTATCCTACGTTAGGGCCCAGGTCATAAATTCAAAAATTAATTAGTCATTTATTCAAACTAGGCTGAGAATCAGCACTTTTCGAACGTCAAAATCACATAAGACAGTCACCCAAAACGCCCACCCTTCATTACTTCCTAGTGCTTTAGGTGGGAAGAAGAAGTGGCGCAACAAACTCCCCAGCAGCACAGCTACTGTTCAGTAAGAAAAAAAAATATAGTATGCAAAATAATTTACATATGTCAGCTAGCACACGCTAATATACCAACCAAAAACATCGAGAACTCTCTCTCGGGCAGAAATAAAAACTAAACGTAAACAGAATTTAATGTCTGAATAAAAGCCTCCAGGTATAAAGGGCGTGCCCGCTTATTTATAGCTGTAACTGGAAGTTATAAATGATAAACTAAATAAACAGTAAATTACTAATAACAATAACAAAACTATGATCAGCAAGACGATCAGTCACCACAAGCAGCACCCATTCACGAGCATAACGCAAAGATCAGCCTAGTGGCTTTATGGCGAGGGGTAATCCCCTCGCCATATTTAAGGGAGGGAGGCAACCCGACCCCCGACGCTACCCCAAGCAGTGACATCTAAGGGAGCATGACGAACTTGCTGCCGGTTGCTCAGGCAAAAAATAATATGATCAAATGTTTGTGGTCACTAGCTGACACAACTCATAAAAAAAACATTCTAATGAGAAGTTTATGTCAACAATAAATTCAAATAAAATTAAAATAACTTGACTTATAAAATCAAATAAAATAAACAATAATTTATACTCATAACCTGTCAGTAGGTAAGCTAATTCTGGAGACATTGTCTTGAGTTAATCACAGCGACCAACAATTCTTAACATTTAAGTAGTCGTTGATAGAATAGTATGCCCTCGAACAAAGGTTTGATTTTAATTTACTTTCGTTTTAAACGCTTAGTCACATAGTCTAACTGTTAGCCAAGTTTCATCGAAATCCATTCAGCCGTTAAGGGTTAAAACAGAATAATGCAGATTTAGATTAGCTTACCGATCTGCTCCGACTTTCGGTACCTCGGGTCGCTTGTCCAAGGGGATGGCGGAGTTGACCGAGACGTAACGCTCCGGATCAACTCAGGATGGATAAAATGGCATGTGATGAGGAGAGAGAAAACTAATGTGACTAAAAGAGTGATGAATATAATGGATTGTGTGAGGAATGATATGAACACACAGATAAACATAATATAAAATAAGAATAAATAATCATAATCATAATCATAAATCTTTATTTATCTCAACATCATATTACAGGCACTGGTTAATAAAATGCACAATCTTAAATAGAGAAAGGTGTCTGAGGTAGGAGGATCCTGAGTTACAGATCACCCGGCTCTCTTAGATAGGACATGTTAATTTACAAAACAGTAGAGTCAAGATATTATTGGTATAGCAAAAGTTTGAAAGACTAACAAAATTAAAACAAAATCAAAAAAAAGCAAGTAAACATAAAGTTCAAAGAAATATAGATATTATTTTGGTACATTACGTACCTATTATTATTCAGTAATACATACTTAGGTAGGTATCTGAATAAGAAAATAAAATATTATTGAGCATAACAAAAAAATGAAGAATGGAAATGGGGAAATGTTGTGTACTTATATTGAATGTTTTTAAGAAGGTGAAGGTGTTATTGAAGGTGTGTGAGTGTAAATGTGTAGGTGTTAAGACATTGGTTTTAATAAGTTTTCAGTGGCAATGTAGTCCAGGTTTAATAGCCAAAAGCGTAATTTTCTTTTACAAATAGCTTTTGTATGAGTGTATATAGATATCTTTTTATTAATTGAATTATAAAGAAAAGTGCCAAGAAAACAGAAAATCTTTTGGGAGAAACTAGTGTTATAACGGATGATTGAACAAACATTAATTGTTGATCGACTATTTAACGTTGGTAAATCGTGATCTAAGGGTAGTTCAGTGTAATAAATAAGTATGGAGTAGATATGGATTGAGAATGGTTCAATGCGAAAGAGAATATATCTAGATATAGTCCAGATTATGTAGCTTGCTTTACAGTGAGAGAAGCGACAAATATTGTTGCGAGTTTTCTGAATTAGAAAACATTTCAAAACCTAATTTGAGGATGCAAAATAATGTAAGTACCTACTCGAATAATAATTATCATGAATGACTAGAATCAATCTGCCTAGCCTTTTCCCAACTTTATTGGGGTCGGCTTCCAGTCTAACCGGATTCAGCTGAATACCAGTATTTCATCATGACTGACTAAAATTAACTAAAAAAGATAACCAATATAATACTTGTTCAACGCATTTGGAGGAAAAACAACTGCATGTTTTGATTCTGATAAAAAGTATCTTTCACGTTCATGTTGTATGTTAGGTTGCCATTTTAATGAGGCGAGCTAAATTTAGCTTCGGCTACTGAAAACGGGTTCCTAAAAAATATTTAATAATATCTGGTTACTGGAAGCTTTTTATAAATATTACACAAAGGCCAACGGCCAACCCGTTGGAGATAAAGGTAAAAAGGGGCCTGTAATTTTCCCGCCCGACCCTTGCTCGAGCCAGCCCGCTCTGCTGAGCCTGTAGCTTTAAATTCGTCCCTGAATAATCACAATCCGATCCAGCCTGTCTCTTGATGTCCTCCCCCAGCGACGCCCTCAACCGAGGTCCGTACCCCACAGGGGGTGCCCTTAGCGTGTAGTCAGGAGGCCTTAATAAATTTTGGCAAGATAGCCCGGTTAAGTAGCCAACAACCTCCTAGCTTGACCTACGAGATGCCATTCACAAAAAAACAAAAAAAGGGCCTGCAGGATGTCAAATCAACAGCTCCTAATTGGACACAACATGGTAGTGTTATTTCATAATGAACTTTAAGATACTATGTAGAGTGTTTCCTCATCTTTGGGGGAAGAGGGAAAATTATATGAGGCTTAAGAAAATAATTATTATCTTTAAGTCAAGCCGGCTGGCAAAGTTTCTTTGATCTTTTGACCTAGATCAACGAAACTTTATAATATAGGTAAATAATTATGGAGTTTGGAGTTGAGCCAACAAAACTTATAATTGTATAAAAATCATCAACCCACACTAAGTAAGCGTGGTGATTAATGCTCATGTCATCTCTTAGAGGAATCCTTTGCCCTGCAGTGGGAAAATTACAGGTCATGGACCCTGGTCCTGGTTTGGAACTACCAGGTTTTCTTTTAACAGAAGCCCTAGTTTCTAAAATAATTATTTATATATATTACGAAAGTAACGAAGCCACAAAACATTATAATTTTGTGCCAATAAACGGATAGAGGCAATAAATTGCACGAGTTTATGATGCGTAAATGTCGACAGATATTTTTTTAAATCTCTTGTTGTTTGCATGCCCGTTCGACCCCAAAATATTTATTGAGATCTGTTTATACAGAGTGATCTGAATTTATTCAGATCACTCTTACTTAAGCTTATCATTTTTACTATTGCCTACTCTTATTTAAGTTTTTGGGTTATGGGGCCCGAGTGCGAACCCCCCACAAGCGACGCCCGCGCCGCGCTCGCGATCTTGGAGGGGGCGCGTGTGTGTGCGGTTTTTTTCTCCTTTTTAAGGAAATTTCTCGCTGGTTGGTCGACACTTCACCTGACCAGAGGGCTGGCTCGTTTCTTGGCCAAAGAATTAGCATTGCTATTCAACGTGGCAATGCTGCCAGTCTTTAGGACTCGTTTTCGGATGCCACCGATGCGGACGAATACTTCGACATCTAACTGTCCTTTTGTTTTTTGTATTTAATTGTATAGTTAGTTAGTCATATAATTTAATACCTAGTGTAAACAGCTAGTTGTGGTTAATTTTGTAAAAAAATATATGTTAATAATAATCTATTGTAGGTACCGATAATCGTAACGGTTAATGGCCTAATAGCGGAGAGCCTCGACCAACACCTCAGGAGGCTCTCATTGCACGGCTTGGTCAAGGGCTTGATTCAGAAAACAGTACTCCTAGACACGGCACGTATAGTGAGGAGGTTCCTCTCTCTAGAGCCCTGACCATGAGCAGCTTGGACCCTGTTCTTGATGCCAATAGGCCACATGTTTTATATTTTAAAAAGATTTTTTATTAAAATGTAATAAATATGTATAAAATGCAGGAAGTCATTATTATATCTTTATATTTAAATAAATATTTATTCCTCAATTTTCGCTATTGCACCTACCACTGTTTGTCTCTGCATCACCCAAAGGTTGACTGGTAGAAAATGCCTTTGGCATTAAGTCCGCCTCTGTACATTTGTGTGCTTGAAGTATTAAATAAATAAATAAATTTTATTAGAAAAATTTAGGTTGTTACCAATTAATTTAGTTTATCCTCTTCCTATACTATCCGAGAACATAACTGAATGATAACAATCATGACTACTAAAACTAAAAGATGGACAAATACCAATCGCAGACACGTGTAAACATTTATATTGATAACAGTATTGTTTTGGAAACTTTATTACGCTACCCTGTATTATGTATGTTTAAATACGGATGCTGTGCATGACATGCTTTTATTTGTAATCTTCTTATCAATGAAACTAACTACTCGTACTTATGTATGTACTTGCAAACTTAGGTTCTTACATTTAATTATTCATAAAACGCAATATTTGACTATGCCTTTATATAATATAATTATGCATATTTTTGCTGGGTTTAAACAATCCTTGCTTATTTAAACTTATGAATTCGAACGCGCTTTTGAATAGGTAAAATCAAATTGACTAAAAACTTAAATAATGCTCATAATGCCATTGTATGGCCGATTCATTTTAAAATTTAAGTAAATGTATAAAAATGTATTTGTGTATTATGAATTAGTTATTTTTAAGGAATACCTACGGTTACTTATTCCAGTTTGAAGGGTAGTGCCATGCCTAAAAGAGGACAACTATATAGAAATCTTCGCCTGAAATAATAAGATACCTTTTCATGTAGCAGTTACTCAGAACTATCCTTTACGCCATCACGTTGGCACTATAACTCATCTCTCCCGGAGCCTCGTTTAGTAGTATGATCACGGGAGCTAGTACAGCACCGTTCCAACATGATTAACTTGTTCAATAGCTATCCTGTTAGTAGCGTAAATGTTTGAAAATGTGCTCTTGTTGGTGGAAATTAAGAACTTTTTTAAAGTGAAAACTTCTTTAGGCGCGTTGAGGGCTTTTTGGTAGGGGATAATCTTATGGATTCGCGTCACCGGCATGCTCGCGCCGTCGCGTCTAGCTGTATAAGCCCCACCTATAGAAAAGCATCTAGGCAGCAATGACGAATGAGCGGCGGGACGCCGTAAGCGTTGACGAATCAGTGGACTACACTGCCCCCAGTTTCGCCGCGTACATTCCTAAGGCGCAGTACAGTAGTCTCTGGAGCTCGGTCAAACTATAACAGTAAGTTCGAAGGTCACGAGTGCGTGCTCCTGAGAATTTGATTGAAAACGAAGAGTTTTTGTGTGTAATCGACAGTAAGTGGATAAATATTCATTTATAAAGTACACAGCCCATTATGTTTTGATGAGACTAATGTTAAAAAAAAAAAAAACATACTATTATAAAACTTTTGTTAGGGTGTGTTAGAGGTTCTATAGTAGATGGAATTGAATGTTCATTCAATATTACACAGTGAATTTAATGATGAAATTACTATAACTAAAAACGGTCCATAAACAAGAGTAGGTAGGTACTGCGTCACGCGTCATTCGCGGTTTATATTATAAACCGCGAATGACGCGGGACGCAGTTAGTGACTGCCTGTGTGTCGTATTGATTGCTGAATTCGAACTGTCTCTGAACTCACAAACGGGCGACGTCTTAAGTACTTGAGTTCCAAGTTTGTGTGCATGTGTACCACTACACTATAATTAATTAATAAAAAAATAAAAAAAATACAGTTATTCCAAAGTTTTAAGTTTTCACTTTCTTTTTTTAACTGGATTCGTGGTCTCAAGGTAACAGTGCTACCTACTGCTGAATCTGGGGGTCCTGGATGTAATATCCAGGTCAGGCTATTGTAATAGTGCGATGACCTAATATGTACTATATCCTATATTCTATATGCCCGCCGTACCGGAAGACGTAACGTTGGAAGGCCTCCCACAAGGTGAACCGATGACCATACTGTTAAAGTAGTATACTGTTTTTCACTCTAAAATACTGTTTACTGTTCAACAAAAATAACAAAACAACAATCAAACAATAAAACAGTATTTTGATGAACTGTTTTCACTGATATCCAAAGCTTGTAAATAAAAACTGACACAAATTTAAGTTGGTCGATAATTACTCGTTAACCTGTAAAGCCTACTTAGCTGTGATAGTTTTCCTTTTAATTTCGTTATACATATATACTACTGCTGTAAATTTTTTTCACAATTCCAAGTACAACCATTTAGCTGACAGGGGGGACACTTGACTCTAACAAAAATTAGCGCTTTAAAGCTTAATATTTCGCAAACGGATCCCTAAATTGGAAAATTATTTGCACACACCCTCCATATTTTTTAACGATCTTTCCAACGATACCCCACGCCATGGGATAGACGAGAAAAAAAAACCACCCACCCACTTTACATGTAGGGGAGGTACTCTAAAAAAAGTATATATTAACCGTCTCTGAGCTAAGCCGCGGATAGACAGATGGACATGGCGAAACTATAAGGGTTCCATGTTTACTACGGAACCCTAAAAAGGAAGTTGGTGGCAAAAAACGAAAATAAAAAACGAAACACACCGACTTCTAAAATTAAAGTTAGGTACTTACCTACCAATTTTAAATTTTGTAGTGTTTTTTTTTTTGTAAAGAAGTTTTTACCGAGGGACTGTTTATTTTCCCATTTTGACCATAAATACTTTATTTTTTGTACAAAAACTTGGCAACCCTAAGTACAGGGGACAATAAAATTTCATGTACATATTGTGGTGCAACTTGAGTGAATTCGCAAAAGTTACACTATATGTTATAAGTTATTTAGATTAAGATATTTTTTAACTAGGTATAAGGTGTAGATTTAGGATTTAGTTAGTAAGGCCAATCTGTCGCATTGGATCATAGATCTGTAATAATAGTGTAGGTAAGATTGTTAGAAATAAATAAATAAAATAAATGTTGATCTGCTACGTACAAAATTTAAAAAAAAAAAAAAAAAGAAAAGAAAAATATTTCATTTTGGTACAAGTGTGCATCATTGCATTCGAGGCGCGGAAGGCGCGGGCTAATTGGAGCCGAGAGTACAATGTCAAATGCTCACTCGTATCAAACAACAATTTTCCACATAATTGCTAAGGAAAAATAAATATTTCATTCATATTATTTATGACAGATGTCAGATGGGCTCGCGGATTAATCTACTAAGGACCATTCTCCTGCCCTTATGAGCGTTTATTCTAAAAGTTGGCAACGTCGTAAATAGCTGTCAAAATATTTACCTGTTTTTATTAATTTGGAAATAATACTGTATGGAAATAAGAAATGTGGCTAACTAAGTTACTAGAATATTGATTATGTTACGCAACTGTAACATTGAATTTGATGTTGTACCCGTTTTAGGCGTAAAAAAAGCAATTGGAAACTTTCCAAATGCTTTTTTTACGCCTAAAACGAAATATTCGGTGTTACAATATTAATTATTGCATATCATAATCAATATTCTAGTAACTTAGTTAGCCACATTTCTTATTTCCATACAGTATTATTTTCAAATTAATCAAAACAAGTAAATATTTGACAGCTATTTACGACGTTGCCGTTGCCAACTTTCAGAATAAACGCTCTTATCCCAATTTATTTGTGTTCGGCGCAACATGTCCCTTTCTTCGAATCTTCCACACTTCTCTATTAGTCGTCATCTCGGTAGTCGCCCCCTTTCTAGCCATTATCATCCTTCACACAGTCCACCCATGGTTTCTTTCATCTTCCACTAAAATATATGTTTAATTAGATAATTTTCTTAATAACTTATTATGGGAATATTTTAGATTATGTTTATATTACATAGTGAAATTAATTTGTGTAACGCGGATAAAAAATTCAGAATCACGCAAAATCAATCAATCGTAATTTTCTGAAACCTTAATCACTTTAAAGATAATTTAATTATTGATCTTAATAAAAGTGTTTTATTAAAATAAGTACATTTTTTTTATGTAATAAAATAACAACGCGTCTAATTTGGGACGGCGCTCATTAATGGCTGAGTCCTGTTACTGGCTGGACGTACAACGCGTTGCATGAGCTCAGTACAGAACACGCAAGCTAACCACTTAAGGTCCCGGGCATATATCTGCGTTTTAACCTGATAAATCACTCGTGTGACTGTTATTACTTAGCCACGAGCCCCTCAGGGCTTGTGGCTAAGGGAATATTGGGTATCATTCTATTGGTTATGTTGAAACATAAGTAACCAATACAATCATACCCAATATTCCCTACCCCTCAATCATGTTATCAATAGGTATAGAAATTGCCAAGCAGAGCTGAGACACTACGTAGGTGTATAAAATCCATCCTGTAAGATGTTTGCTGAAGCGTTACTTATAGAAGGGGACGCCGCCGCGCCGTCTCTGCGAAGAGATAAGAAAATCACCGACATATAGGTTATTCTACGTCGAGATTTTATTGCCTAGAATTAATTTGATCTGAATGAAATCTAAAGACTTGCACCGCTTCTTATGCAGTTCACTTAAAGGCTCGTGCAGACCAGCGCGACGCGACGCCGCGACGCGACTCGAACAATACAATTTCTAAGAAAACTTGACGGTATAACAATAACCGGTGTCGCGTCGCGCGACAAGTCGCGCTGGTCTGCACAAAGCTTTACACGGTCCATGGAGTTTGTGTGTGATGATAAAATTGTGTCAATTCATTTGAGATATTGAATACAATTAACTGAGGATTATATCCTTGTTAGTAGAACAGTCGCAGCACAAGAAAAAAATGTGTTATAAAGCGGACATCACAACATGCTTCAAGAAAGTGTATGATTAACTCGAGTAAATGTTAATTTTTGTTTCATTATACGTTCATACGAAACAGAAAAATTACAAACGAATTAAAGTTCATCAGCACCTTTCATTTCATTTTGCGATCGTTCGGTAGGCGAGTGAAAGATGCGTAGGTAGTGCCGAAATCCAACATCGTTGGATCGGTTCACTAATGAATTCATTTTTTCACCTTTAATTCACTTTGTGTTCAGACGCTTCGCTTTAAGTGAAAGATGCCGAATAAAAGACAAAAAGGGAAGCGTTAGATATTTACAGCAGTGTCAGAAAACATCACAGAGTGTCCTTTCAGTCTGTTTTGTCTTTATTTATATATTCCTTTTAATCTTCTCTGTCCTAATAACTTATTTTTTGTGCGATTTATTTAAAACATGCAGATCTTCAATTTATCAACACAACACACCCACTTAGGTGCAGAAATGATATCGTTACAAGCAAACTTGAGCCGTGTGCTCAATACCGGCGTCATGCATAATAGTGGAAGTCTAAACTTGCGCAAGTATAACGTGTATATGCTACCTTAAGCTCAATCATACTATGTCCCACAGATATAGAAAGCAATAGAACTATCTGGTGCTATGTCAACTGAAGCGTATAGCTAACACGATGTGGCGTATCGTATCCAAGAAGACATGGAAACTATTTGTGAAAAGGTAGCACTGGATGTGTCGTATTAGAGTTAGCTGTGGCAACTTGTCAAATAGTTTATGAAATGTAAGGCTTTTGAAAATTGCATAAAATGAACTGTAGGTACTTACTTATAAAAAAAAAAATGAAAATTATGAAGACGGTTTAAAATTTTCGTCCACGATAGCGTTATAACGTGTACGTATTTACATATATTTTATGGACGTGGACGTGACTTTTTATCTTCTAATCATTAGCAGAAAAAAAGTGTACGATGTCTGAGAATAACTTACGTCTAGTAAATAGTTTGGTGAAACAGCTATCTAATTACGCAACACATTTTCGTAAACGATTACGACTAATCTGTTTCATTTTGACAGTTCAACAACATTCATTGTGTTATTTACGTTGTTGAGCAGAATTTTTTGTCGAACTTAGGCCCCTCGCCCACGGCGACTTTTTGCTGTCTCCCAATGAAACACATAACATCACGCATGTAATTCCCGAAGTGTAGGCACAAGTGTACCTATAAACAAATTCAAACTCCGGGCTGCTACTGGGAAATTCCAGATGGAAAACCCTAATAACACTTTGCCCGACCCGGGAATTGAACCCAGGACCTCATGCTCAGCAGTAGCGTTCAATAAAATCCATCCTATATCCGTATCTAATCTCTATTTCTAATCCCTAACATTATCTAACTCGTTAGATAATGTTTTTAGGGTTCCGCATCCGAAGGGTGCCAAACGGAACCCAAGCCTAATTACCCACTTAAGCGTCCCGAGTGCAGCGACGTACATCAATACGCCGGCACTTTGACCTTGAACTTTTTTTTATCGCGCGGCACGGTGTCGAGTAACATAAACAAATCTTGTAAACAAAAACTTTCTATGAAGTGATTGTATACTAATGACTGTTTCGAGAAGTGGACAGACCAGACTACACTACATAGCTTGTTTTGTAACTTTAAATGACTTTTGTAGCAAACCAAACACAATTACCAGTGCGAGCGTCCCGCGGTCGGGTGCCGGCACGATATACAGAATAATATGTCCGTCCCTTTCTCTCGCCCAGACGTTGCGAGAAAGGTACTCTGCGAGGCGCCTCAGTCCGCTGCCCACACGCGTAGTGCGTACACGCGTAATCGATAGTACCGCGCAACGTCGCCTCGTGCCGCCATTGTTACGCGAACATAATATTATTAAGGGTTTTCGTTCCCTCTCCCGTTCTAATTGTGAACTAGTGTTTTTTTTAACTTCAAATATACTTTTTACTGAAAAGGTGGTTTCCCTGATCAACCTCCCTCATATGTGGCGCTCCAACGTTTTTTTTCGTGTGACAATAAGTGCATAGTTGTGATAGTTTTGCAGTGACGAACTAAAATGCCAGTGACCAGGAGTAGAGCGGCTAGTTTGACTCGGAGGGAAGATGCAAACGACGCATTACCCGTCCCCTCTCGACCAAACTCGCCGACCGAGGCGCCCGGCTACCAAGATGGCGACGCCGACGCCGCGTTCTCTTCCTCGCCGCGCATCGATGCTAACGCTACGTTCTCTAACGAAAACGTGGCGACGATTATCGCTTCTCTCCAACGCTCTCAAACAGAAGCATTTAGGGAGTTGCTCAACTCGATGTCGCGGGCGAATGCATCGACCCCGGAATCACTCGCGCTGCTAGGGCACAACACCCTAGCCCGCTGCAAAGCCACGTTCTCCGGCCGACCGAAAGAGTCGGTTGAAGCATTTATCGACGCTGTAGAGGCCTATAGCGATTGCGCGCAGGTGGCGGACTCAAACATTCTGCGCGGTTTAGCCTACCTATTCAAGGATGAAGCAGCCACGTGGTGGCAAGGAATAAAATATTCTGTGTCGTCATGGCGCGAAGCCAAAGAAAACTTAATAAGTGCCTATGGTGACCGCCGGCCGCCTCATCGGATCTACTTGGAAATATTTGCGAAACCGCAGGGCAATGAAAACACAGATATTTTCGTAGCGCGCATCCGCGCCCTTTTGGCACGCCTACCTAAAGGCGATACAACGGAGTCGGCTCAAATAGACATGACCTACGGCCTCCTCCACAGCAGGATAAGGAAAAGGCTACGAAGAGAGGAGTGCCATAGTTTCTATGAGTTACTTCGCCTCGCACGAAATATCGAGGATTCATTCGACGAGGTAAATCATATGACGCCGACGGCGAGTGAGCGTCGAACACAAACGCCGACAACATTACCGGCGTCCACACAATCCGCCGCTCGCGATAGCACCCGCGCCCCCGCGCGCGATCTCGTCCCTGCACGTGCGCAGGCCCACGGCGCGCCCGCCGCCGCGGCGCGGAGCCCGCCCGCTCCGCCTGCGCCCTCCGCGCCCGTTCCAGCCGCGCCATCCGCGCCTGTTCCACCGAAGCACGACACGGCAAAGAGGCCACGCCCCTCCTGCACATACTGCAGGCGGTTTGGCCACACTAAAGATCAGTGCCGTAAGTTGCAGAATCAAGGTGAGAGTGAACCAAGTAAAAGTAGTGATCAAAGTTTTTATTCCGTAAAATCTCATTTAGTTACTAAAAACTCCGCGTCAGACTCTATTTATGTTGAAAACAATATTAATCCGCAAGAAAATGTGTGTAGTTATCTTAATAAACAAAGGGATGATATCCTACAACGTATAACTAAGAATATGTGTAATTGTAATAATGTTAATAACTCACAAAATTCAGAAAATGTGTGTAACAATTTTGATATAAAAAAGGGTAATGCCCATCCATGTCATAATAATATTTTGTGTAGTAATTTTGAAAATCAAAAGGACAATGTCCATGTTTGTCGTAATGATGTTTTAAATAGCGATTTAAAAAATCAAAAGGAAAATGTCCATCCACGTCATAACGATATTTTGTGTAGTAATTTAGAAAATCAAAAGGAGAATGTCCATCCATGTCATAAAAATATTTTATGTAGTAATTTTAATAATCAAAAGGATAATGCCCATTTATGTTTAACCGATATATTATGTTTGTGTAACGACCGTACGGGACCCTCTATTGGCCGCGAGTTACGACCTATTTTTAATATAAAAATTTTGGGTTTTTCCGGCACCGCGTTGATTGATACGGCCGCCAAACATTGCATTGCGGGTCATACGCTATATACTCTCCTTCTACGTCAAGGTCATCCCCTCAGCCCTTCGACACGCGAAGTTAAGCTTGCTGACGGTGTAATCCGTACGATGGATGTACTTACCACCACGTTAGAGGTGTGCTTAGAAACGGTAGTTATTACGATTCCTTTCTTAATTTTTCCCGACTCGACAAATAACGAGACGTTATTAGGTATCGACTTTATAAACGCCGCGGGAGTAGTTATTGATTTTTGCAAACAAGTTTGGTATTTTAGTACATATGATACGGTAAAATATAAATTGTGCTTCGAACCTACCTCGCGTGACGTGTCCTGCGCCTCTACAGATATTCTTCGAGATGATGAGGGTACTCATCTCAAACCAGCTGAGCGTCAAGCGCTCGCTGACGTCCTCACCAGACACGCACGCGTCTTTAGAGCAGGGGGAGGTCCAACACCGTATGCGGAACACCGTATTGATACAGGTGAGCATTCTCCAATTGCTGTTCCTCCTTACCGCCTAAACCCTTCGAAGAAAGAGCTGATGAAAGCCGAAATAGGTAAGATGTTACAGGATGACATTATAGAAGAGTGTGAATCGGCTTGGTGTTCACCGGCACTGATGGTGCCGAAGTCCAACGGTGGTATCCGCTTCTGCGTCGACTACAGGCGTTTGAATGCAGTCACCAAAGCTGATGCATATCCGATGCCACGCATCGACGAGCTACTTCAGAGCACAAAACGAGACTGCTACATGAGTACGCTAGATCTTCGATCTTCATATTGGCAGGTTAGGGTGAGGGAAGCTGATAGAGACAAAACGGCTTTTGTCTGTCCTTTAGGTACTTACCGTTTTAAAAGAATGCCGTTTGGTCTCCGCAACGCGCCAGCTACCTTTCAGCGTCTTATCGATCGTCTCCGATCCTGCTCTGCTTTACAAGATGTAACTTTATTAGCTTATTTAGACGATCTGTTGGTAATATCTCAGGGATACCAACAGCATCTGCAAGACCTCGAGGCAGTTTTTAAACGTTTGGCCGAGTTTAACCTCCATGTGAATAGGGAGAAGTGCGCTTTTGCTCGGGAAAGCGTTAAATATCTAGGTCACGTTATTACACAAAAAGGTGTTTCCACCGACCCAGGGAAGGTGAGTGCTGTACTCGAGATGAAGGAACCAGGAACCCTAAAGCACCTGAGAACCTTTTTACAAACTTGTTCATGGTTCAGAAAATTCATACCCAACTTCTCAAAAGTTGCCGAACCATTGACACGCTTGACTAGGAAAAGTCATGTATGGTCTTGGGGCTCAGAACAGACCCAAGCATTTAATGAGCTGAAGACTCTCCTGACCACAGCTCCAATACTGGTGCAAGCCGATTTCAGTCGTCCCTTTATTCTGCGTACTGACGCAAGTAATTACGCCTTGGGCGGAGTTTTATTGCAGGGCGACGGTAATCAGGAAAGGCCAATTGAATATGCCAGCCGACTCCTCAATGCAGCAGAACGCAATTATTCCACAACAGAGCGTGAAGCACTCGCCGTAGTGTGGGCGGTGGAGCGTTTTCGACCTTACCTAGACGGCCAACCAGTCGTAATTGGTAGTGATCATCAGCCTCTACGCTGGTTGCTATCACTCAAATCACCAGCAGGTAGATTAGTCCGTTGGGCTCTGAAGCTCCAATCTTTTGATATCCAATTCGAATATACACCAGGGAAAGCGAATGTCGTGGCAGACACGCTGAGTAGACCGATTTGTTCCAGCGACACAAGTGACAATTGCGGTATTTGTTCAGTCATCTGCGATCTCCCCGCGAAAACACCTAGTCAGCTTCGCCTGGAACAGACTTCGGACCCTGAAGTGGAAAAGATTGTTAAGGAGCTAGAAGGACCTGATGATGTTGCATCTAAAAGATGGTTAGAAAGGGGTTACCTCATGGATCAAGGAGTCCTGTACCGATTCAATCCAGACTCTGAGAGTGAATCCCCTCAGTTAGTAATACCCGCCGGTCAAGTTGCAGCTATTTTGAAGGAGTTACATGACTCTCAAACAGCTGGCCACCCAGGTATCGATAGAACCTACCAGAAGGTAGCACAGCTGTATTATTTCACAGGGATGCGGAGAATAATCACCGATTATGTCTTAGCCTGTGTCCACTGCCAGCGATATAAGGCCAACAATGCCAAACCCCCAGGGCTACTCCAGACACCGGTCATGAGCCAGCGGAACGAGGTGTTGGCCATGGACCTGTTCGGCCCACTTCCGGAGGGTGACCAGGGGGAGCGGTGGGTCTTTCTCATTGAAGACACTGCTACCCGATGGACGGAGCTGTTTGCTCTAAAAGAAGCAACAGCAGAAGCCTGCGCTCATGTCCTCATCGAAGAATATTTCATGCGGTTCGGCCTGCCTCGCAGGATTATTTCGGACAACGGTGTCCAGTTTGTTTCCGCAGTGATGCGACAATGTATGTCAGTCCTAGACATTAAACAAAATCTTGTCCCGCTGTATCATCCACAAGCTAATCCTGCAGAGCGAAAAAACCGCGACCTTAAAGCTATGCTAGCCCATCTCGTGGCAGACGACCACACCTCATGGCCGAAGAAGTTGCCAGTGATACGCTTTGCCCTGAATAGCGCGAAATGTCGCACAACAGGCAAGTCGCCGGCTTATTTGACCTTTGGCAGAGAGATGCGGTCACCCACAGAGGTATTTCACGACCTTCGTCCTATCAGGGCAAAAGAAAACTTTGTCCCACAAGTGACCCCTTACCTCGAAAACTTCCTGCATTCACTGTCAGCTGTTCGGGAACGCGTCGAGATTCAGCAGGACAAGACAAAGCAGTACGCCGACGCTTCACGCCGACCATCTGACGATTTTGAAGTAGGTGATTTAGTCATGCTTAAGTCTCACTTATTAAGCAAAGGGTCAAAAGACCTCACTTCTAAGTTCTACCCTCGCCGAGATGGCCCTTACCACATCACTAAAAAGGTAAGTCCAACAACCTACACCATCGCGAGCACAGAACAACCAAATGTTGATATAGGTAAATATCATTCCGAAGACCTTACACGTTACCGAGGTAGCGACGACCCCTTACCAAAACCCGTTATTCCAAAACGAAATCGCGGACGTCCAGCTAATGCTGCTGTTAGTGTACCAGTCCAGGATCGAGGGCGTTCTCCAGGACTGGAGGGGGAGTATGTAGCAAACCAAACACAATTACCAGTGCGAGCGTCCCGCGGTCGGGTGCCGGCACGATATACAGAATAATATGTCCGTCCCTTTCTCTCGCCCAGACGTTGCGAGAAAGGTACTCTGCGAGGCGCCTCAGTCCGCTGCCCACACGCGTAGTGCGTACACGCGTAATCGATAGTACCGCGCAACGTCGCCTCGTGCCGCCATTGTTACGCGAACATAATATTATTAAGGGTTTTCGTTCCCTCTCCCGTTCTAATTGTGAACTAGTGTTTTTTTTAACTTCAAATATACTTTTTACTGAAAAGGTGGTTTCCCTGATCAACCTCCCTCATACTTTGTTTTTTTTACATACGCCAACAAAAACAAAACTCGTATTATTTCAAAATCTAAAGCGATAACCCTATGTTTTTTTTAACCTTATATTTAGCCCAATTCAGTTTGCATCAAATGACATCATAATATTTACCATTGTTCCTACAAAGTTTTGAAATACAAATAATAATAACATGTCGCGAACTAATAATCGCGCACGCCATTGCGCTCACATTATAAAGCCGGTCATTCACGGATTTTCATTATTTATTTATCGTTTCAATGTTTATGATAGAAAGAAAAATATACTGTCACTGTCAAATCTTTAAAATGTAGATTTATTGTGCCGAATGTAAATCAGTGAGCAAAATAAATCATTACAATTAAAATAATTAAATGTACATTGACAATGTTTTCCGCGCATGGCACGCTTTATCACCGTCCCGCGCATGCGCGCGGCGTCCCGCGCAGCCGTCCGCGCAGTTGAATCATGGATATGGCGTAAACTTATATTTTCCCTACTTCGAAATCTTAACTAAATGATACAATAATGGTACCAAATTGTTCGTAAATAAACATGCTATACGGTTAAATTACAAGGAATTAAGTACAAACTAGCAATATATTAGTTTTTATCAAGTTTTTATCATGTTTTTATAAAATTACGTCAGCAATTTAAAAAAAAAAAATGTTTTCATCCAATTTATGACTCGGAATCCACATGTATTATAGATAAGTCGGTAGAACGTAAAATCACGAACAAAATGGTATATAATATTACGTATAAAACAAATAACAAATTTACGTACCAAGTTTTTATCAAAACGTCCGCTAACAGAGCGCGCACTGTTCACGGCACAGATAAACAAGTGATTTCAACCACTGCTACAATATTTATTATGCCTCTAACAATATAACGCCATCTTACGAAAATGTCAGGAATTTATATGGCTTTCTGTCAGTACAAGAACGAAAGCTGTAGCTCGGTTGAAAAAATTCAAAAAAATAAAAACAGAGTGCGCTGTCATTCAATTTCGCGCGCGAATTTCAAAGCCACTCCCGTGCCATTGTACAATCGAGCGTTTTTGCGTACTGGCAGTTGACTGCAAAGGTCGCGTGAGCGTAAGCCTCCGCTGTCCGTCCGTCCGTCCGTCGCGTCGGTCCGTTAGTCTGTCAGCTGGGTATATCTCATGAACCGTAACAGGTAATATTCACAGAAATTCGATTTCTATTGCCACTATAACAAAAAATAATATAAAGTTTAAAATTAAAGGAGATCCCCCATACACAAGCAACGTGTTTTTTGTTATGTTTTTTTGTTTTGTTTTTTTGGTGCGGTGATACGGAACCCTTCCTGTGCGAGTCGTACTCGTACTTAGCCGGTTTTTGTACATTAGCGTTATGTAATGGATTTAGTTGATTGATGTGGCCAGTTTGATGTGGTTTGGCAGAGCAACGACCTGATTTGTCGTACATTTGAGCTAACATTATGATTTAGTTCGTGTTTAGAGGTAAACTGAGTAATATCAACCCATTGTTATCTCTTGTAGATTTGAATTGAATAGCTGCCATGCTATTCTGTAAACATCTCACCGTGAAAACTCGAGTGAAGTGAGCTGTCAATAGTGTCAATACCTGTGGAATGACAGCTCACTCCACGCTCACTTCACCTAAGTTTTCATGGTGAGATGGTTACAGAATAGCACTGCAGATCTATCAAATTGTAATAGAAACAATACAAAACAAAAAATACGAACATCGGTTATGTTCGTATTTTTTGTTTTGTATTGTTTAACTGATTAGTTGGTCTAGTGGACGCAAGCGCTACTGCTGAGCATGAGGTCCTGGGTTCAAATCCCGGGTCGGGCAAAGTGTTTTTGGGTTATTCCATCTGGAATTTCTTTTATTTCATCTGGATTTCTGCCCGGTTAATGGGAATATCCTCGCCCTCTATTACATGGGACTTCAAAACATAACTGGCGATATGTGGGTGTACTATGGGTACACCTCTGCCTAGCCCTTCTGGGAAACAAGGCGTGGTGTTATGCTATATTGCTAGTTTACCTAATTGGCATTCCTAAAATGGTACAATTATAGCACCTTCACCATTGTTTAGTAAAACACAGGTCTCGAGTTCCAACCCAAGGCACCTGCCGTGCTATTCTGTAACCATCTCACCGTGAAAACTTAGGTGAAGTGAGCGTGGAGTGAGCTGTCATTCCACAGGGATTGACACTATTGACAGCTCACTTCACCCAAGTTTTCACGGTGAGATGTTTACAGAATCGCATGGCAGGTCTCTGACTTTTTGGATTCATGTGCGTATTGTATAATTATCACTTGCGTCATAAACGGTGAAGGAAAACATCGTGAGAACCAGCTATCTAATCACGCAACACATTTTCGTAAACGATGACAGTTCAACAACATTCATTGCGTTATTTACGTTGTAGCGCAGATTATTTTTTCGAAATCATGAGGCATGGATTAGCAATCTGTTTCAAAACGATTCAGATTCTGATTGATCGTGTATTTCGCGATTAGGGTACGGCGTGCCTGAGAGATATTTCTCGACGGCATGTGAAGCCAAGTCGGAGGCCCTTGGGCGGCTTTAAAACTCTGACACCAGTTTAGCCATTAACCACACGAAAAGAAGAAGTAAAACATTTAGTTTTGTTTAGCTGCAAAGAAAAAAGTATATTAATTTAAAGTTAGCCTGAAAATTCTTTTCATGTTCATAGAACACAATGCGTTTATTTAATATCTTAAACTGGAATAAAGTTTTACCTAATAAAATCATATTGAGGGCAGCATAATCTGTACCCTAATTGTGTAACACCCGATCAATCCGAATCATTTTGAACACATCCATTGCTTCATATGTTCGAAAAATTTGTCTACTAAATAACGTAATAACGCAATGAATGTTGTTGAACTGTCATAATTATGGTATAATGAAATAGCTTGTGATTGATTATGTGGTACGCAATTAGAGTGCAGATATGAATTAATGCAATTTACACATTCAAGCGATCTTCACAGAATTTCTTATTTCGAGAAAATTGCTTGAAAATATGCACGCAAGAAAAAAGCTAACTGGAATATTCGCAAATAACTTAGGTTTAAGTATGAAACCTTATGGACTTGCGATAAATAGACTTTCAATGAATGTCTGTTGACAATAATTGCGGAGTTTTGGAGTATGGAGTTTGGCTGGGTGCAAATGTTATTTATGGTGAAAATCAAGGGCAAACGTAGATACCGTAGTTTGTCAGGTTAAATGTTCACATTTTCTGGACCTACGGCGTTAAAAACTTACGTTTTTTTTTTTCAATGGTGACATAAATACAGTTTTTTAAAATGGGAAATCGTTTGTTCTTCTTCGTTCTTAAGCGCAGGCCACAAGTTCCGCAAGACCGATGGTTTTGGGAACGAGAATAAGTTTGTTTACCTTCGCTCATGTAGCTATTATAACTCGTGTTTGCATAGTTCAGTTCACACCGAGAACTATGAACCAAAGTGTGAAAAGACGTGGTTGCTAATAAACAGGTTGTAAATTAAATCCTATAGGTACTATTAAATGAGCAATATTTGCATATACATTTGTAATCACGTTCTCCAAAACGGCTGTACCTAATGATTTCGATTTAAGTTGCAATATAGGGATTTACGGGGGCGAAAAATCGATCTAGCTAGATCTCATATCTGGGAAAATTCGTTTCCTCCGTATTTTCACCCGAGCAAAGCTCGGTCGCCCAAAGTTTAGAACAAGATGGCTTAGAATAATGACATGGCAGCATGAAATTAGTAAGTACCTACTATCATGGCAGTATGGAATTAGTATGGACTATCCGATAATAATAAATGAGCATTATCTATTTTCACCAGATCAGAGCTCAGTCGCCCAGTTACTATAACTATACAAATATTTTTTTAAGATCTTTGGAAGGCTTACAGCTATACCAAACAGAATAAAATAGTGAGTGTAATCGTCACCCAATAACAAGTTTTCACTTAAATAAACAGTGATCCACACAGCATTGCTTTATATTGAAAACATTCAATCAACCAGAAATTTAATAATCCCGTTTGCTCGGAGTAAATAAAGAAGAATCTTTGAGCGGACCTTCGTGTGAATTTTCCAGCGATCAAGCTTAAAAAGTCCATTAAAATAAATAAAAGGTGCCTTTTATTGGAAAGCGACGGATTTTACGTTCGTAATACGTGTCAGTTTTGGGGATCTTGCGCACTAGGCGGCCACGACTCCGGCCAGTCGTGGGCCGTGGATCGTGGCTCGGTCTGAGACTAGTTGGCCGTTGCGACCAAGTGCGCGAGGGATTCACAAGTAAAGCGCGTGAAATAAAATTACTGAAAAAGCAATTACGAGGTCGACATTACCTACTCGTAATTTACTGGTCGCGGGGAGTGTAGTTACATAGAAATTATGAGTACCTAGGCAACCTAGAAATAGAAAATCTGTTTATGTTTTATCGTGTTAAGATATCGATACTTATTACATCTGTGAAGTTTTGCCAGCTAATTTACCTAATACTAAAATAATAATATAAATAAATAATATAAAAATATTTAATATAAAAATATTTAACATAAAAATATTTAATATAAAAATATTTTTAACATTACTTACCTACATAACTTTAACTTGTGGTATGAAGCTTACCCATATTTGCTAGAATGTTTTGGTTCCATCAGTTCCATATTTCCATGTAATTGGGTGCGAGTACACCTATTCTAGACTTCGAGCTACACTGAGAAATTCCTAATGTACCTAAAAACCGAATAACACCCCGACCTGAAACCTTATTCTGTCAGTAATAACATTCATGAAGTCAACCCGAAATCTCATTTGCGTGTTAAGGCTCCAGAAGACAGGCGCGCCGCGACTTTGGTGCAAAATTGTCTATGAAAACTTCACGGAAATTGCTCGTACTGGTGTCGCATCGCGCCGTTCGCTTCGGGCCTGGGAGCCTACTTCCTAAGCGAAATCCGTAGTTTCGGCCCTCATTACGCAAGCTTCGTACTCCCTCTCACTTACAGACATACCGTAAGTAAGAAGAAGAGCGAAGCGCCCGTAACGACGCCCGAAACTACGGTTTCGCTTAAAACTCAAACTCAAAGCATTTATTTCAATTAAATCATTTACAGGCACTTTTGAATTGTCAAGGAATCGGTCAGTCAAAAATATGAAGCTAGCTGCCTATTCCATAGCGTAGTAGGTACCTATGGAGAAGAACGGGCAAGAAACTCCACGGACACTCTTTTAAATAAAATAGGGAGCAGGCCCCCCGTTTGGGACCCTATACTAAAAGCTCTAATTCTCAGAATACACCCGAACACGTACGTTCTACGTCTATACGTAGAAGTTTGTTCATACCTAAAATTAAGCGGGTCTCAATAAGTAAATGTCTTCAAGTCATGAACTGAGGCATCAGGCGTAGTCGCTATGTCAATACTCAATAGGAGTTCGAAACAGAATTCAGTGAAACACGAAATATATTTCCTTTGGTATAAGTAGGTATTCCTATGACTAGTCAATTACCTATGTCAATGATTATTCAATGCTGTTACGGATTTTGATATTTGTAAATGAGATTATTCTAGATTGAAATGAAATACGGGGAACATGGATTTGTGTCGTGAATTTGGGACAATGGTGGCCTAGGCTGTGATGTTCCAACCATAGAAATAGTGATAGGTACAACGAATGACTTGTTTTACAACTTCTTGAAAGGGGTCAATTCATTATTCTGGTCTATTCCCGGACACCACTAAGTTGGGCTCAGAAAGTTGCTGTTGTAGGTTCGTCATGATTTTATTGAGTTATCATTGCTGTTCGGTTCTAGAGCTTTATGAAGGGCGAATTTCACCAATGAAACTGCACGGTTCGGTTCTAGAGCTTTATTAAGGGCGAATTTCACCAATGAAACTGCACGGTTCGGTTCTAGAGCTTTATTAAGGGCGAATTTCACCAATGAAACTGAAGGCGATCAGCACATCTAAACCGATTTCAAGAGCTGTCAATGTCAACATTTTATGGGAATATTCACACTGACAGCTCTTGAACGCGGTTAAGATGTGCTCATCGCGTTCAGTTTCGTTACTGAAATTCGCCCTAAAACCTCAACCTCTCTAAAAGGCTTTTAAACACTAATCTACATGGTACTCACATGATCTGACCAAAATGTCTGGAGTTAAAAAAGAGACTGTGACTGATTTTGTTTTGGTTTTTCTTCTCAGAGTAGTCCGATAGGAAACATCGACCTCATATACCTAGTTTTTAAGTTATTATTGACGTGTAAAAGTGTTACTTACAGATTATAGATACCAATTCAACCTCTTAAAAACAAACCGAGAAAATAATGAAAAATGGCCCCTATTTCAATAAAATTCTATATCACTTTTCAAACGACTCAAATATCCGAGGCATTAGCTGGTTCCCGTATAAATTACTCAGGGCAGAAGTTGCGCTATTCAAAGTATTCTACTTATACATCTACTTACAGATTATAGATATCATTCATCATTAAAACCCCTTAAAAAACAGGCCGAGAAAATAATGAAAAATAGCCTCTAGTTCAATAAAATTCTATATCACTTTTCAAACGACTCAAATATCCGAGACATTAGCCGGTTCCCGTATAAATTACTCCGGGCAGAAGTTGTGCTATTCAGGGGGTGTTCATAAATCCGTGCGGTTCCTGTGGCAGCTACGACCCATATTTTCTGCTATAAACTGCTTTGCAGATAGTTACGTTTTATGTTGCCGGTTACTGTGGTGTCTTTATCAGTGTTGACATTACTATATAACAACCGTTTGTAGGCTGTAAAGTTTATTTGTTTCATATACAGGTTGGGATTTTTAAACCTCACAGGGATAGAACTCTAAATACTGCAATACATAGCAAATTTTACTCAAAGAAAACATTCCTTTTTTCCCAAACAAATCGGCATTCAAATAATTTCGAAAATTTGAAAGAAAGAAAGAAAAATATTTTATTTGGGACACGCACAGGAAATACAAACAGTAATAAAAAACTAAAAAAGGAGCGTGTAAAACTAACAAACAAAGAATTCGAACAAACGAAAAGAAAAAAATAAGAAGAATATTAAGATTTTATGGTTTTCCTTTTATTTAATTTATGATGTTTGTTAGAGAGATTTGATCCCTATGATTGACCCTGTCGAATTTCGTACTATGTTTGCCTATAATGAAAAAGGTGTAATATCTTATTATATTAAAAATAAAAATGAAGTTGGCAATTTCAGGCCTATTTCTATCTTACCAGCATTTAGCAAAATATTTGAAAAGTTAATACTCAAGCAGCTGCTAAGATATTTTAATTTAAATAGCCTCCTTCATAATGAACAATATGGATTTACAAAAGGTCGTTCGACTACAGATGCGGGTGTTGCTCTGCTGAAACACATATTTAACGCATGGGAGAACTCGCAAAATGCTATTGGGGTTTTCTGTGATCTCTCCAAAGCCTTTGATTGCGTGCACCATGACACGCTTTTGCGTAAACTGCGTCATTACGGTGTGCAAAACGAAGCTCTCAACGTTATAAATTCGTATTTACATAATAGGTCCCAATGTGTAGATGTTAATGGTGTGAAATCTTCCGGGCTACCAGTTCAGTTAGGTGTACCTCAAGGCTCAATACTGGGTCCATTCTTGTTCTTAGTGTATATCAATGACCTACCATTCTATTTAAAGGGTATCTGTGAAGTTGTACTGTTTGCAGACGATACCTCTCTTATTTTTAAAGTAGACCGGAATAGACAAGATTTTGACGATGTAAACAGTGCACTCTCAATGGTTACGGATTGGTTTACGACAAATAACCTAGTTCTCAATGCCAAGAAAACGAAATGTGTTAAGTTCGCCCTACCAAATGTTAGAAATCTAGGACCCAACATCGTCTTAGATAAAGAGGTGCTTGAATCTGTAAATTCGGCAGTTTTTCTGGGCATAACAGTAGATGCCAAACTTCAGTGGGGCCCACATATATCGAGCCTAGCGGGAAGGCTCAGTTCTGCCGCCTACGCCGTCAGGAAAGTAAGACAATACACTGACGTCGATACAGCTCGATTAGTCTATTTTAGTTATTTTCATAGCGTTATGTCCTACGGTCTTCTGCTGTGGGGCAAAGCTGCTGATATTCAAAATATATTTGTCCTTCAAAAACGAGCTGTTCGAGCTATTTACCAGCTAGGCCCCAGAGTTTCTCTGAGAGATTTTTTCAAAGATATTGGTATCCTCACAGTGGCATCTCAATTCATTTTCGCCAACATCTTATATATTAGGCAAAATATACATTTATACAGTAAGAACAGTGATTTTCACAATGTTAACACTAGAAATAAGGAAAAACGAAGAGTTCCTTTTCACCGGCTTCATAAGGTTCATAATTCATTTGTTGGGCTTGGTATAACCTTTTATAACAAGTTACCCTCTTCTTTGCTAGATTTGCCTTTTAATGCGTTTAAAACGAAAGTAAAATCCAACCTTTGTTCAAAGGCATACTATTCTATCAACGACTACTTAAATGATAAGAATAGTTGGTCGCTGTGATTAACTCAAGACAATTTTTATGTTCTTTCACCAGAATTAGCTTACCTACTGACAGGTTATATGAGTTCATATAATTGTTTATTTTAATTTAATTTTAATTTATTGTTGACATAATCTACTCATTACAATGTTTGTTTTTAATGAGTTGTATTGCAATATGTAACTAGTGACCTCGACAATAGATCATATTATTTATTGTTATTAGTAATTAACTGTTTATTTATTTTACCTCGATGGTCCTAGTTTATCATTTATAACTTCCAGTTAAGTACAGCTTTATGTAAGCGGGCACGCCCTTTATGCCTGGAGGCTTTTATTAAGACGTTAAGTTTTGTTTACGTTTAGTTTTTATTTCTGCCCGAGTATAGTTCTCGATGATTTTGTTTGGTATATTGGCGTGTGCTAGCTAACATATGGATAATAATTTAAATTAGGTTAATTAAGTATGTTGAATACTATTATATAGAGTCATTTTTTTTTCTTTCTAACTGAACAGACAGCTGTGCTGCTGGGGAGTTTGTTGCGCCACTTCTTCTTCCCAGCTAACGCACTAGGAAGTGGTGAAGGGTGGGCGTTTTGGGGGACTGTCTTATGTAATTTTGACGTTCGAAAAGTGCTGATTATCAGCCTAGTTTGAATAAATGACTTTTGAATTTTGAATTTTGAATTCATTTTACTTGTATGTCAATCGAAACTTTGACTTTTCATAGAGAGCTTTAAATTTCGATTGCCATACAAGTAAAATAAAAAAAGATATTACATCTTTTTCATTATAGGCAAACATAGGACGCCAGGCGAAGTTAGGGCAGTTGACGGTACTTAAGTATAAAAAAAAATACTTCAGTCCAATATCGGAAAGTATGCAAGTAAGGACATTCAATGACCTTAAAGTCGATAAAGAATGGAATAGCTGAATAGTTAATTCCAGTTTCTTCCCGTGGGTATCGCAAAAAGGAACGAATAGCCTGCCAGTTCAGTCAACAGTATTAATTTTACGTAAGTACCATCGAAGAAGTTCATAACTAACCAGTTTGAAAACAAAATCCCGTGTACACGATGACCACATCTGTTACCGGCCCGGTGCTATAGCCGCCGAGCGCTGCAAGCAAGAATAGTCCTTACGGTGGTGGTTAGTTATGAACTTCTTTGGTAGTACTTAACTGATACCGTTTACCAATGTAGGTTTCCTCTTTTGGTGCCATTTCTGGTATGTATATAACTGCGTTCGGAATTTATTTGCCAAACATGTAAACAATCACGAGTTTTAAATTAAATACATTAATTGAATTTAATGTGAAACTGGTTGACGAGTATTAGTAGTACACTGAAACAAACAGATGAAAAATATTTTTAGATATATTATTAACATAAATGATCATAAACCACACAAAAATCATCTTAATACACCTCACTAAGTAGTGCAACATGTTTACGATACCGGCTTCACGTCACTGTGACAGCGCTGTCTTGGTTTTTTATTTGGTCTGAGTTGTCAATTTGCTATACAATAATTTCCTTGACTTTACTAAACTAGTTCTGTTATTAATATACGTACCGGGCTAGTTCATTGTCCAGAAATAGCCCAGTATGTATATTAATATCAGAACTATTTTCCAGTTTCCAAACTCGTATACATTTTGATATTATAGTACTGTACTCGTACATCAAAGTTTTTTTAATTTTGGTTTCATTTTTATTTTCTTTATAATTTAGCGCATGGTTGCTTTCAGCGTTTTGCTCTAGGACCTATGCAGAATCAACCATAACAAGCTTTAAAAAAACAAAAACCGTCTGTCTGTATAATTAATTTCCTGCACCCTAATTGCGTAACACATTTTCAATCACAATCTCAATGATTTTGAAGGATATTGCTAATCCATTGCTTCATATGTTCGAAAAATTTGTCTGCTCAACAACGTCAATAACGCAATAAATGTTGTTGAACTGTCAAAATGAAAGCCATTGCTACTGTAAGTGTGTTACGCAATTACCCCTCTGTTCAAATTCCCTTTCACAAAACCAATCACGCGAAGAACGACGGATCACAAATAAAAATCATAAATAAACAATTTATGATACCAGGAAAATACTAAAGTAGCATGACGAACGAGCTAGCATTTATGACAATGCGCTAAGGCGGCAACGGGGTCGCCTATAAAGATGAATTCCTAAGATCATTTATCTCTGAACTATTTCGAGCGTTTTGCTTCCCTTGCGAAGATTTTGGGACGCGAAAATAACGGACGATGTCGTCCAGAACAAATGTTTCTATCTCATGTCCTCTTTCTTTCCTTTAAGTAGGAATACGGCAAGGGTTTACGGGTAACGGGTCAACCGGGTCCGTTCTGTTTCCGTCCGTCCGCGTCGCTCCGCAAATAGCGTTGCAGTGACTCATGGCATGCTCTAAACAATTTCTTTCAATTTTTTTCTCCCAGTCTTTGTCGAAGTATGCGTGTTGTTTGAGCGTGTAGCTCGTGGCTAGGGGGTTAGGAATTAAATTGTTAATTTATAAGTAGTCGGTATGTGCGTAAGGTGGTGAATTGTTATTTAAAAGAGCGCCTCCCGCCATCAAACGTAAAAGTTTGGCGAGTTTATAATTAAGTAACACCTCTGTATTATAATATCAGTAAATAAATATTTAAAAAAATAGTTACTTTGATGATCTACAACCCAAATACCCAATACTTAGTAATCAACGCAAGGCCTGTAAAGTAGGAGGAATGAAGGATTTCTATGAATCTTTTGCTATGTAAATTACATACCTTCAGATTAGACACGTCATTAGCATAAATAAAACGTAAACCTAAAATAAATTCTGTTTTTTTTTGGGGCCGTTCTTGTTTAAAATTTATCAGTTTCTTAAAATCTGGAAAGCTGCTTGTATTTACTAGAGTTTTAAATGAGAATATTGACATAATGTGTACAGGATACCGTGCGCATCAAGTCTTGTGAGTGCAGCAATTCAAACTTCTGTAGGCGCGCTCAATTATTCCACCTTATCTCATTCATACTTGAGAGTTTTCATATCATGTCCCACTGTGCCAGTATTTCTGTTCGATGTTCACAATCTAAACCTTGTTTTTGCTGTCTACGCCACTAGACGTATAAATAATTCAATCCGTGAAGGAAGAATCCACTTCTAGGATATACATCACTTTGTCACTTGATATGTTGAGTACGTGTATTGACCTTTAATAATTCTTTTACTTGTACTTACTTTACGTCTAAAGATAGTTAAGATAAGGATTTATTTGCGACGTTAAGCAATTTGTTGGCATTTTTATTGGTCGTTACTTTAAGGGCAGATTGTGATTTGGAAACTTGCTTTGCTACGATTTTAAGCTTGATAACATTATAAGAAAAAAAACCGGCCAAGTGCGTGTCGGACCACGCACAATGGAGGGTTTCGTAGTTGGGATGAATTTATCCCAAGAACAAACTTAACATTGTAATTGAAAAACATGTTCTCCCATACGGAAATTTAAGTTGGTTAATTATTACTCGTTAACCTGTACAGCCTACTTAGCTCTGATAGTTTTCCTTTTAATTTCGTTATATATATGTACTACCACCGTGAATTTTTTCAGATTTCCAAAACCAACCATTTAGCTGGCAGGGGGGGGGGGACTTGACTCTAATAAAATAATTCAGTTAAAAGCTTAATATTTTGCAATCGGATCCTTAAATCCAAAAATGGTTTTCATAAACTCACAATATTTTTTAACGACCTTTCTAACGATACCCCACAACATGGGGTAGATGAGAAAAAAAAAAAAAACATTCCCACTTTACGTGTAGGGGAGGTACCCTATTTATTTTTATTTTACTTGATTTTATTTTACCACTTTGTCGGCATGATCAATATGTATACCCATGCCAAATTTCTAGTACTAACCGTCTCTGAGCTAAGCCGCGGACAGACAGACGGACATGGCGAAACTATAAGGGTTCCTTGTTTACTACGGAACCTTAAAAATGCGGCTAAAGGCAAGTTTATACGAGCCCAGTAATTTGACAGTACAGTCAGTCAGTTCAGCGCTGACTTGCAACTATACTCCATAGGTTTCGGTAGTTAAATAAAGGTAAACAAATCGTAAAAGGGGTTTTTAAAGAAGACACTTTCTTGTTTAGAAATACGATAAAGCCAAATTATACAATAGTTTCCTCTTTTATTAATGTAATATTAAACTTTATCATTTATTCATAAACTACTCTTTGTAGATCTAACTGCTAACTACTTGACTGTATGTAACTGCTTGACCACAATTTTTTTGTTAGTTTTATAATATTTATAATCTGTCTATGGTAAAGAGCCCAAACTTTAAACGTCAAAGAATTTTAGCGTTGCCAAATTGAAGAGTACAACTGTGACGTAGCATGACAACTGAAGTTACAGGTATTACGTTTAGTCTATTACTTGACAGCTGTCTCGTCACGTGGTTTTTTTTGTTTACCTTTATTTAACTAACTAAACCAATAGAGTATAGGCTCGTGTAGTTGCAACTCAGTCCAGTGCTGACTTCACGCCCTCAAGTCAGTCGAGTTGACTAACCTACCCATAGACTACTATTATACCTATACTGAACCTACCCGCCTATTTTTAGGCCCAGTACCTTCCCCCGCCTGACTTACTAACTTAGTGCCGATCTCGTCTACATGAACCCGCTGATTGGGCCCGAAATTCCGAGTTACTGGGTCCATTTACTGCCAGTATAAATCAGGCATTAAGAAGCGATTAGAACAAAAAGATTGGAAATATTTAGATCAAGGTGATAATAATGACAGGTGATAATAATGTGAGTCCTCTAATTATATTGAAAGTAGCTGCGCCCCGCGGTTTCACCCGCTTAAGGGCCCTCGCCCACGGCGACTTTTTGTAGCGATGCAGTAGCGATGCTGTCGCGCGTCCGCATCGGTACAGTCGCGAAGCGGTCACTAGCTGTGCCCTCGCCCACGGGCCCAGATTCAGTCGCGATGCAAACGCGATACTGTCGAACGACTCCATTTTGCATGAGACGAACAACAGCACTCTCGACCTGTCTGTGTTGCACTGATGCTCGGTTCTCTACTCACGCGCCACCCTCCCTCCGTTCTCTCCCCGATGTCGACCGACACGGTCGCGCGTTTGCATCGATACAGTCGCGATGCTGTAGTGCGTTGGCATCGCTTCTGTAGCGCGTTGCAAATGCGACTAACACGCGTTAGTAGCGATGCTGTTGCGCGTTTACGAAACGCGCGACAGCATCGCTACAAAAAGTCGCCGTGGGCGAGGGCCCTAAAGCTTTGTGCAGACTAGCGCGACGCGACATCGGGTATTGTTATACCGTCAAGTTTTCTTAGAAATTGTATTGTTCGAGTCGCGTCGCGCCGTCGCGTCGCGCTGGTGTGTACGAGCCTTAAGCCTCGATCCCGTGGGAATATCAGGATAAAAGATCTTATGTCCTTCTCCAGGCCATGGTCTACCCATGTGCCAAATTTCATCCAAATCCATTCAGCCGTTTTAGCGTGAAAGCGTAACAAATAAACAAACCAACAATCAAATTCACTTTCGCATTTATAATATTAATTAGGATTAGGATTTCGTACCACAGCTGCACGCGTAGCATGACCTTAATAGATACGGGTTTTGTCGACGGAATAATAGACAAAATGACAGATAAACAATCACAATCTGTCATTTTGTCTATTCTTCCGTTGACAAAACCTGTATCTATTATGGTCGTGCTATGCGTGCAGGCCAGTTCAAGGTCACAATCATAGCCTAATATCAGTAATATCTATAAATGGGCAGAGTGTTACCACTGATGCGCGGCCTGCTGTACTTACTGTCTGATATTATTGATCAATCAAGATAAGCTTCTCAGAATATTGTAGGAACTCTTTACAGTAATTGTTGTAATTCTAGGAAATCCACCCAGAATCGGAGTCGTCCCCAAGTCTTAATTTAGCTTGGCCTTTGATTGCAATCGATCGACTATCCCATTTATTTAAGTAGTCGACTCCTCGGCAGTTATACTTTTATTATTAAGCCGAATTCCCTGGAATCAAAGAGATTTAAGTTAATAGAGAGACTATGAGAAGAAATCGCAGCACAAGCGAAGTTGCAGTCGCGTAGGGTCGCAGCATTATGCTGAGTGATGGCCGTTTTACGTGGATGTGACGCATATTTTCCCCCAAAATGCATATTTTCGTGTTTTGTTCTCTCTTTGCGTCATGTGTACCGCAAATAAACGTATTTTCTTTCTTTCTTTCTAAATGTCATAGAAAAACTGTGATCCCATGTCTCAGTGTCTAGCATTATACCTATTGCAAAATTACATAATAGCAATTTTTTGCACGAAACACTTCTACCGGCTAGGAACCTTTGATTACCAACCATAGATGTATTATTTAGAACGTATAATATATGTATCTATGTTACCAACCATCAGATATTTCGACATAATTATTACCTATCTACGAGTAAGAAAATTATTTAATTTATCTAAGTAATTAATCGGTAAATTATAAAATTCTAACGGAAATAAACCGAATTTAATCACTACGAGGCTTGCAATACTAATGTACAATTCGGCATAATATTTTCTTCGTAAATAATTTTCTTCGTAAATAATTTTCTTCGTAAATAATTTTCTTCGTAAATAATTTTCTTCGTAAATAATTTTCTTTTGCTCACAATCACAATGCGACGTCGGTCGATTCTGTAAAAAGATCAACGTGAAACTAAGGTGAAGTGAGCGTGAAGTGAGCTGTCACTGTCACAAATCGACCGGCAGGATGCTAGGGATTAACACTATTGACAGCTCACTTCACGCTCACTTCACATATGTTTCACGGTGATATTTTTACAGAATCGACCGGCTGTCATGTGGGACGTAAGACACGAGACAGAACTAAACTGCGAGGTTGTGCGATCTTCGGTTTGTCCCGTTTATCGTAAGTATATTAAAATATCTTTGTCTGGAATAATTTCCTTAGTGTATCAACCATTAAGCAGTACCCATAATACGTAATACATGAATAATCAGAATCAGTTTTTTTTTTAAAGAGAGTGTAATCCATTACTTCTAAAGTTGAAAAAAAATCTGCTCAACAACGTAAATAACGCAATGAATGTTATTGAACTGTCAAAATGAAACAGATTGGTCGTAATAGTTTACGAAAATGTGTTGCGTAATCAGATAGCTGATCTACTCCACCCCAGCACTGAGTATTTCATTCCTCGTCCTGTGCAATGACATAGTATAGAGCTGGTGCAGTTGAAGGTTCTTAAGTCTACCCTTTGTAAGGTTTCGGGTACATGCTAAGTTCTAGAATCGTATTTGCAATGGCATCGGCGTCTACAGACGTGTGTTTGTTTACTATGTGTATTCAGTTCCGAGACTACATAAAGCCTCGTGCAGACTGGCGCGACGCGACAAACGGTAATAGAGTCCGCCAAGGAGGTTTAAAAAAAAATTTGGATTTTTTTTTTTTTTTACCTAATCTAAAGATTACGACGATACATTGAGTTAAAATGTGCCATGACGTCACGAGTGAGTAGATTTTATACTTACTTGTGACGTAGCGACCTTCACTGCCCAACTTAAAATTCGTTTTATCTAAGTAATTTTTTATTAATATGATAAAGCAAAAAATACGTGTCTATATTTTTTTATTATCTGACTGACAGACTAATTAGAATTTCATTTTATTTTACCCAGGCATCATCCATATTGTTTTACCGTGAAGTTTTCTTAGAAATTGATTTGTTAGAGTCGCGTCGTGCCAGTCTGCACGAGGCTTATGTTGGGATTTATCAATGATGTTTGACGTACTTTGGACTTAGGTACGTTCGAGTTGTCGTATAGTTTAACTTATAATCGGATTTGGCGTTGTGGAGTTAAGTGAGAATGGATCTATTGTTTAACACAAAACAACACAAGAGTTCTTAAGTTTTTTGTAATCTGTTTACTGTTATAATTTTGCATGTTATATCATAAAAAAAGAAAAGAAAGAAAGAAAGAATAAAGAAATTAATGGTGATGATGATTATGATAGAATATACATGGATTCCTCATAAACTGTAAGAACAGATTTTTATTACGTAGGTTCATTCTGTGCAAATTAATGTACTTATTTACTCTATTCTATTCACGAAGGGATCTTCTGACAGACCAAAAAAATTAAACTGCGGTCAACTGGGTATTAGCGTTTTTCTTGATGTCTGTTCATTACTGTTCATATTCCTCTTTGCGAAGCGGTGTTCGTTACAGTAGGCACTAGGCAGGAGGTGGAGGTTTATACTTATTTTCTGATAATACTTAGTTTATTTGGTTGGTAAAGCCCCCATTTATTTTTTACTGCTGACAAAATCAAAGTATGATGTCACAACGACTTTAAAACTAGCAGATTTTTCTTATCAACACAAAATTTAAATGACGAAACATTTAATTAGGTACTTCTCATTTATAATTACCCCAATTGCAAAATAGAATGTCAAACCAGCTCAACCCTAAAGCCTCGTGCAGACTCGCGCGACGCGACAGCACGACACGACTCTAACAAAACAATTTCTAAGAAAACTTCACGGTAAAACAATTGCCAGTGTCGCGTCGCGCAAGTTTGCACGAGGCTTTATTCAGTAAAGAGCTGCGTTGTGCGTCAAGTAGGTATTAAAGTGTCTAGTAGCCAGCTTAGGGTTGAGCGCACTGCGACAGTCAACCGCAGCCATTAAAACCAGCTTCTGTTACATTTGACTGCAGTGCTATGATCCTAATCGCTTTAATTAGCTCGTAATTAATTGGCGACGGATCAAATTTTCATTTGTGTGTTGCAGGTAGCTTTGATAGGTTCCTACAGTAGTGTGCTAAATAATGTTATGTCCACAGTGATAAATGAAAATATATAATTATGTCGGGGCTCAAAATCGTCATCAGAAGTGTAATTAATTATTGATTAAATCATAGATATAAGATCGCCGTCTTTTTGTGGTGTATAATAAAGTATATATAAATAAATAAATAAATATAAGAAAGAATTTTCTTATAGTTCTATGGATGAAATCGTTCCTTTTGTAACTGTCTACTTCGTGGAGAAAGGAAACACGTATAATCACTCTAACTAGAAAAGTCTACATTAACTCATAATCTACGCTTTTCTTAAAAGGATTAGAAGGGCATAACGAGTCCGCAGGTCACGCTCAATCGATCTCGCGGTCTGAATGGAACTGACTGCCTGATCCAGGCACCTCCGATGCTAAACTATTATCGTATTAAAACGTTCCCTCGAGAAAACCCAGCCGACCTCCGGCCACGTTCGACGCAATAAGATTTACGTCGTCGCCTTTCTTATCGGAAACAATTATTCATTACTTAATATCAATATGGTCTAAGCGCTAACAAAGACCACCGTGATCTTGAGAGTTAGACGAGGTGTGACTGACACCTTCGTCTCACGCTAATAAGAACTGCCATGCTATTCTGTAAACATCTCACCGTGAAAACTTGGGTGAAGTGAGCTGTCAATAGTGTCAATCCCTGTGGAATGACAGCTCACTCCACGCTCACTTCACCTAAGTTTTCACGGTGAGATGGTTACAGAATAGCACTGCTGGACGAGGTGTGAGTTGACACCATCGTCTCGCGCCGACATAACATACATATAAAATAATCAGCCTATAATGTTCCCACTGCTGTCACACAGGCCTCCTCTCGGTGAGAGGGAGTGGGCCGTAATCTACCACGCGGGCCCAGTGCGGGTTGGATGTCACTTGTCTTCGAATTTTTGGTTCTAGGACATGCCGGTTTCCTCACGTTGTTTTCTTTCACCGCTTTGAGAGCAGTGGTGATGAAATAATTTACACAAAGTCGCGCTTGTCTGGGTTCGAACCTACGACCAACAACTCGTAAGTCGCGGCTGATACCACTGGGCAACCACTGCTCGCCTCGCACCGACATTTTATATGTTCATTAAAAATCCATAAAAACAAAGAAAAGAATATAAATTTGATTGTGATACTAGGAATGCTCCGCCAATGGGTTTTATAAACCTCTTCAACGCGTTTTGGCATGGAATCATTATGTTTTTTACAGTTTTCTGATATTTGCTAATCTCGGAACTATATCCAAATTACAGCTTTAATTAGGTTTGTTTTTGTACCTAATCTATTTTACGAAGTCTAGCTTTGACGATAGCCCACCGACTTTCTATGGGATTAAGATCCGGTGATTTTCCTGACCAATTAAGGCATGATATCTTTTTGTCCTAAAAATATTTCATAATGACCTTCAATACGTGGGCTTTGAGCCGAATGTTGTTGAAAAACTGCTTGACCATTAGCATATTTTTTCTTAATTCTGCTTCCAATCTTCGTTCTAGCAAGTTTCTGTATTTTTGAGAATTCATCATGTACCGTACCGTACCTTTATTAGACTACCTTTTGGAACTCGACTAGAATCAATTTTATTTTGTTTTTGTACATTTTGACGTTCAACAGTGCCTTTTATTTGACTTTGACTTTGAAGAAAAGCAGCCCCAAAAAATCTTCACTAATAGGTGAAACCCAAAAAAAAAACTGTCTGTATTATGATTTGTTCACATCAATTCCCACACTACTGTACCTACTTACGTAACACATATTGTCTATTATTGCTCAAAAACTCAAAACACTTTGAAGACCAGCTATCTAATTACGCAACACATTTTCGTTGACAATTCCGACTAATCTGTTTCAATTTGACAGGTCAACAACATTCATTGTGTTATTTACGTTGTTGAGCAGATTTTTTTTTCGAACGTACGAAGCAATGGATTTGCAATCTGTTTCAAAACTATTCAGATTCTGATTGATCGTGTATTAGGTAATTAGGGTACAGTTATCTAACGCAACACATATTCGTGAACGATTACGATTCATCTGTTCAATTTTGACAGCTCAACAACACTCATTGCGTTCTTTACGTGGTTGAGCAGACAAATTTTTCGAACATAAGTATGAAGCAATGGATTAGCAATATTCTTCAAAATGATTCGTATTATGATTGATCTCGTGTTACGCAATTATGGTGCAGCTTGTGATAGATTTGTTTCCCAGATTTGAATGATTGCAACACGGCTATGTTTTCTAATTAGATTCGAAAGCAAAAAGCAATTCGAACCACGCCCACCTAATATTACTTAAAATTAGGTGGGCGTGGTTCGAATTGCTTTTTGAACTACTTTTCGTGAACCACTTTTGAACCTTACCTTACTAAGGGCATAATGATGAAAAGTGCTCCACCGCAAATGTCCGCGGTTGTACCTAGGTAGTAGTTACGTGCTCTTAATACCTATTTCATGCATCCGCTAATTCAAGATGGCGCCTTTCGGTAGCAAACAAAAACAGCCCGTGCTACAAGCCAGAAAATCCCAGAAAATTAAAATAACAGGTTCAGTAAGGCTTCCAAATTTTACATAATTAATTAGACTTATTTACAAAGTCTCAAATATGTCAAGTGCTTGATTCACCCTTCCAAGTGATACTCGTTGAGCCACTTACGGCTTTTCCCCCTCTTGGTTAAACCGCGGAATTTACGATATTTCACAACACGTGAATTCCCTTTAAGTGACGTCACAATACTGTTATCTACAGATAATAAATAGGTACGGGACTTCTCATCAGGGCATTTGTACGTTTTGTAAAGTGTATATATACTTACATTTGTGCTTGAATGGGCTGAAAGATTTTTTCTTAAGCGATTTATTTTGCGCACTCGATTTCCAACGCTCTACTTAGCGATGAGAGTTGAAAATCCAGCAGAGGGTCTTCTTAACACGCTGGGATGCGCTCTGTTGGACTCTCAATGCTAGGTCAAAAAATCGCTCGGGTTTACTTATATTATCTCAACTTCTTTCGCTGGGACGCATGCCTCCTCTCTATGAGAGGGAGTGGGCCGTAATCCACCACGCGTAATAGATATATTTAAGACGAATTATGAACCTATATCTCTACCTATATAATCTACTACAGGTTTCGTTAAAAACAAAACAATCCAAGCGGACCCCTCAGCGAGGACCTTCTGCTCGCTGAGAGGTCCGCTTTGATTGTTTTGGAACATAGTTCGCAGAACGCAGAAAAGCTGTTCATTTGTTTTTCATCCGATGCAGATACAATACAGTTTCTAAAGATAATTTAGTGCTTTGGCTCGAAATACGTACCTACACTCAAAACTCTTACATTGCAATTTGCACAGCAGAAGTTCCTACTAGTAATCTCCACTGCAATCCCCAAAAGACTTAGAGCATTGAAGTTCAGTAACCTTAGTTAGTCGACGAAGTAGCTATGAACGCAGTTATCAGTGCGGGAGCTCCTTACTTAATAAATATTAATTACAATGAAGATCTACGACTTGCAATTAGGTTACCTTGGAATATAACCATTAATTATATAATTAGTCTCAGAATATTATGTTTTATTAGAGGAAACATAGTATATGTACTTACTTGTAGTAAAAACTTTGGAGTTCAGGCTAACTCAGACAGGCGCGACGTTACTCCGGTTAATCAATTCCTATGAAAACTTCACGGTAGAACAATTACCGGATGTCGCGTCACGTCTGTCTGCGGGAACCCTTACAATATTGCAATAGTGTGGTAAACATGTAATAGTTTTGTAACTGTTTAACTGTACTGTTATTATTGATTCTACATAACTATTATAACTTGTATTATTTAAGTCTAGTTGCTGCCCGCAACTTCGCCAGCGTGGACCCTTATTCTTTTTTTCCAGAATGTAAGTAGCTTATGTTACTCCTTATAACACCAGATATTTGCCAGTCAAAATCGGTCGAGCCGTTTCGGAGATGAGTCGGACCAAACAGACAGACAGACAGGAAATTAAAAATTGTTTTTTTTGTTATAAGTGCCTTAAATACGGTAGGTATAAGCATTTAGTAAAAAGCTGTTATTTTGACACTACAAACAGACAGTTCTATTTTATTTATTTATACAACCTTGAAAATGATATATTCAGAAAGAAACAAAATTAATCGTATTGTACTTACCTATTCACAATGTCGAGCAATGGGTTTCATTTTGACAGTTCAACAACAACATTTATTGCGTTATTTATTTACAATATTGTTGAGCAGACATATTTTTCGAACACAATCATGTAGCAATAGATTGTGATTAAAATAATGTTTTCGCGATTAGGGTACTGCAGATGAATTTTTAAAACATGCAGCAAGGTGGAGACGACAATAAATTAAACTAAAGTTCTCGTCACGAGAAGCTATGCATTTTGTAAACAAAGAACTTCTACTAAGTTACGTAGCGAAACAAATAATCCCAAATTCAATCAACTCAAAATAACATACGTGTAAAGGCTCGTGCAGACCAACGCGACGCAACGGCGCGACGCGACTCGAACAATACAATTTCTAAGAAAACTTCACGGTATAACAATAACCGGTGTCGCGTTGCGCTGTCGCGTCGCGCTAGTCTGCACGAAGCTTAATACGAAACTAACAACCAATTACACTTGGTCGGGTTATATTTTAGCGATATAAACTGCTGTCGTCTAATGTTTTCTGGTACTGAACGCGTCTGAGTTCCAGTACCACAAAACATTAGATGACAGCGCTTTATTGTTCGCTTTGTTGATGATTGAATTGTCGTTACGTAACTTAGTAGAAGTTCTTTATTTAAAAAAATTATAGCTTCTCGTGACAGGAACTTTATCCCCGTCGGATAAAGTGCCGCTATTTGCGGCATAATACAGGCACTGCCTCGGCTCGGCTAAAGCGCCGTAAGCATTGCATTGTCACTGTCACTTAGGTAGGTTAGGTTAGAACTGTGACCACACAATGCCAGGGTCCGTTTAGGCACAAGAGAATGTAATGTTTTCGGAATGTGGTGTTTTACAGCGAACTAACCTCAACAATCAAACAAAATAACAAGTGACAGTGACTCAGTGACAATGACAATGCAATGCTTACGGCACTTTAGTCGTGCCGAGGCAGCGCTACTATTATGCTGCAAATAGCGGCACCTTATCCAATAGGGATATAGTGCCGCTAGCGGCACTCTATACACTGCCTAAAATTTATCCCTTCGTATCAAAAAGTGCTAAAAGCAAATGGCCCTAATAGCAAAACGACCTATAATCAAAACGACACTTTAGCTAAATTTCCTATTAGCATTATAGTATAAGGGACCATCGCGCAAACTTCACCTACCAAATGAAAAAATAATTTACCAAATAGGACGAAAATAACGGGGAGATTAAAATAAAATACATACAGACGAGCCAATAACCTCCTTCTTTTGTGAAGTCGACTAAAAACGTATAGTCGGCTCATCACTACTTTAGTTTTAAGAAAAAATACCTACTATTCTATTAGTATTGCCAGTGTTTTCATTTGTCGTAGGTCGTCGTCTCTAAAATTGTATGAAGCAATGGCCGGCCATTACAATGACTGAAGTCTCTTGATTTGACCTTTGAACTACCAAGGAGTATCAATCACTGACCAACAATACAAAAGCAGTCACAACAGAAGCATTTAATATACAGCATTTCAAAAAGATCAATAAATATGGCGCTGGCGACCATCCAGACCTAATAACGACATATTCAAACCTTCCATTGCAAAAGATTAATGTTTTCTACAGTCTCTTTCACAGAACTCTGTTGAATCATGGCTCATGGCTCGTGGCGCGGGGCTCGTGGCTCATGGCTAATGTTTTCTCGGATTAAGAAAATCGTTTTCTAATATTCACCTATTTCTGGTCGGAATATGGATGGAAGTTCAGCAGTTTGTTCGCTAAGTGGCTGTTTCGATAGTTTGGCCGTATCGTAATTCACTATTGGGTAGTTATTTCTTGAATTAATAGCTGTAATTGATAGATAACGGGAGAGGAACGTGGATTAGTTTCATGTGAAAATTATATTATGACTAGCTGCCCGCCCCGGCTTCGCACGGGTAACACTAAGTACTTTATCTACGGACACGCACCTACCTATCTACATACCCTACCCTACCTACCTACCCTACCTACTTACCCTACCTACATACCCTACCTACCTACCATCCCTACCTACCTACCCTACCTACCCTACCTATCTACATACCCTACCCTACCTACATCCCTACCTACCTACCCTACCCACATACCCTACCTACATACCCTACCTACATACCCTACCTACATACCCTACCTACATACCCTACCTACCTACCTTCCCACCCTACCTTCTCCTGCCTATCGTAAGAACCTTCTCCTGAGAATAACGAACACAACAATTTTTTTTTAAACGGTGCAGCCGTTCACGCGTGATGCCGTGACCAAGGGAAACAATTCATTTTTATATATACCGCATGAATTTTTTTACCGTCTTGAGAATAATATGGTGTGTTGTGTAAATGGAACAGAAGCGATACCCGGGAATATTTGCTTGGTACCATTGAGATACAAAAGTTCCAAATATCCTTAAAAAACATGAAAACTATCCATCATATATCATGATAAATTCCGCGCATCTAGTAGGGTGCGTATGAGGGTAGGGTTCTTTTTTAATTTCTATTTTTCATGTTCTGGTATGAAAAGTTCACTTTATATGCTTGGCATTTATCGATAAATCAATTTCATTTTAGGTTATTGAAAAAAATTTAAACATTAAAATTTCTATGCCATAGGCTTCTACTCCGTTCACCTATTACACCCTATTTTTTTCGAGACGGTAAAAAAAGACATGCGGTATATAGATAGATAGTTGAAGATACTAGATTTCAATTCCATGTACGTAACCAAGCAAATATTCTAGATTTATCACGCTGAAGATTATTTAAACTTTTTGCACGAACCTTTAACTAGGTACTTCATCCGATACTTTGGGATATTTTGGATAATCCGGTTTTTGAATTACGAGAATTAGTTTAGATCCCGACAAAAAAGGACACGCCTTTTCCATACGAGGGTATTGAAGTGGTATCAGAACTTGAAAACCAATATAAAGTATCTCAGACTGGCGACTTACGAATTCGATCCCTATCACTATTTGTTTTCAACCGTTGCACTAATAAGTTGCAGGTATTATAGTACTCCAGACCGTTTCGGCCATAGCGGACGGCAGTGGACTAGCCTTCGGCGCGGGAGATATTAAAGTGCAAAAGCGTGTGCGCAGACAGGTGCACTCTCTCTACCCTCACTCGAATAGTCCGATGGGACGGCAATCCGGCACGACCGGAGAGAGATCAGGCGTAGAACCAACGACTTAACGTGCTTTCCGAGGCACGGGGGTACCACACCGCCAACTTTCAAACTCCGGGCTGCTACTCAGAAATTCCTAATGGAAAAACCCAATAAGACTTTGCCAAACCTGGAAATCGAACCCAGGACCCTATGCAGTCGCGCTTGCGACCACGAGATCAACGGGGCAGTCAAGTTGAAGGTATAATAGTGTGGCATAATCAGTAAAAGTATGTACTTAGTCGAAATGTGGCGGCATCTGCAACGCCACAAGCGAACTACGCATCAAAGACCTGACAAATCCTGCATCGCGCAAGTAAAGTTTACCGCGCGATCAGCTATTATGAATTCCCAGCATCAATTGTCCGGCAGACACAACACCCGCCTGGTCGGAAAATCCTCCCGAAATCCGAAAAAAAAAAATCCGAATCCTCCTCCTCTCTCCTAATCTATCCTCCTGGGAGAATCCTCCCTTTTCTATAGAGGATGAGTGAACTTTACACCCTGTTCCTCTTTATCTCTTATCTCTATAGAAGTAAGAGGTCATATTTTAAAGACGCAAGAAGATATTTTGTAAAGTGTTATCCTCTTGAAAATTTCAGTATTAAGTAGGTACTTACCTCCGCTACATCACGTAAGACCTCGTTGCGAGTATGTTGATGCTTACAAAACATATAGGAGATAGTCAAAGTTTTGCTAACGATCGCGCCTTGTAAGTAAACGACACACAGTAAGTTTACAACTTACAAGTATCTAACTGTTGTTCAACAAGATACTTAGGATATATAAAATAGTAGCTGTTTCCTGCTTCTTCGCTTCAAAGTTACCTTAAACCACGAGTTGAATTTCAAAATATCTAAAAAGATTATATTTACCTTACAGAACTACAGAGATGGCCTATCTATTAAAAGTTTGTAGTTTGTAGTTCTCGTCTCAATGAGTTGGCTAATTGAATCAGTCAGTCAGTAATCATTATTTTACCTTCATGCATTTGATGAATGATAGGATACTGAGTTGGTAACTTCTTTAAAAAGCTTATAGGGTTTCATTGAATCACAGCCTCGAGCGACGCGACTTGCTTCAAGCGTGCGCGTGCTTCACCTGTTTCTTTCTGTCCTTCGGTCCGCAAGTCGCTTCGCGTTGCTCGTGGCAACCCGGTGAACCTGAACGTGTGCATGGTCACGCCGACAGAGGGCGTTTTCCAGTTTTCCAAACAAAAAGTGACATTTGCACGCGACGATCGCGTATTCCCGCGGCGATCTGCTCTGAGCAACTCCGCAGTCGCTTTCGCAAGGCACGTGTCGCTTGAGCGTTTATGCATGTCGTGGCCACCGGGTCTCGACTTTGTCCTGGTTTTTACAGCGATAGCCACCTCATACCTGTCACTTCCAACATTCAGGGTTCCTGTTTAAATATGCTCCATGTTACTCTTCTTTTACGTTATTCCTATGCTCTGGTTGACGCAGTAGCAGCTCCTTACGTCCACCGCCCCTTATCATATAAGACCCGAGGTGGTGGCGCGTAATGATCCACGGGCGCCCCTCTTATTAGACGTCGCGAGGGGAGTCAATCACCTCATTCCCCCCGCTTGACCAGGCGGAGTCAGCAGAGGCGGGCCGGTATCAGTCGGGAGTTGCGTTGAAGAGTGCCCCCATAGCCCCCGGTGCAAGTGTGCGAGGGAACACGGGGTGGTTTTAGTCAGTAGAAGTCTGACAGACACCTCCGTCCCTCCCAGGGCGGAGCACATCCATGAGGATTTCGACAAGGATACAAACAAAAATGCAGCTCCTACCAGCTCTTTCTACAGAGAGTCAGCTCCTTGATGACCTTATACGATGAGACATTTACATTCTTCTTTATTTGTGCCATCCCATCTGCATGCCGGAGTTTAGTTACATCTTACATCTTAGATGTAACTCCGGCACCGGCACCGGGAGAATGCGTTCCTGACACCTCTCAGTGGGACATCATTAGGAACGCATTCTCTCATCGGCTGGAGTACTTATAATAAATAATACTATAAAGTAAAGCACATAAATAAAGCACTCAGACTCACATAGGGAAACATTTTCACAAAACATCGTAGTTTTTATTCCACATCCAGATTAACATCAGAAGAGCTGCTTACATTATTAGTTAGTTCGTTAACTCATCCACTTAACTAAACTTCCCGTTTTAGCGAGTCGGTCCATAATAATATTACTTCAGGAGAACCGGACTTTGAATATACATAGTTGCCTCAATTTTGAAGTAGCGTTATCGTTGGCTCCAATTTAAATGCATCGTTGTATACAAAGTTATTAAGAACTCTTTGGTTACGTGCTTCAGGGGTTTCAGTTTCGGTTAAGTTAGGAAAATTTTAATTACGTTTACTTTTGGGGGTTCGTGTACTTTAATCTATGAATTTAATACTTTCCTATAGCTACTGACATCCATGTCTTTTATTATATTGAAAGTGGATATATAAGATTCTAAATAGCTCTTTATAGAACATCAAGTTCTATTCCAGTTCTCTTCTATTTCTCCAAAACCTGCAAGGGCACAAAGTTGTACGATTAATGATTTTGTTATTATCCTAGCCCTAACTTCTGTACTTAGTTTATTCCAACATCTTTATCTTGCATCATTATCATTACCAACTTTTTCTAATATGTCACTTGGCAGACCCAATCTTACAATACGAACAGTTTCGCATGCTCCCTAACAATTTAAGTGTAGTAGTAGTAGCAAATGTATCTGGCAAACATCCAAATATGTAATATAAACAATGGTATTATGTAGAAACATAATATACTTCAAATGGGAGACAATTTGCCGTACCAACCATTCTCCGAGATGAGCTATAAAATAACTGTGACTGATCGCAGATCCGCAAAATAAATAACGATTATAGGTGCATCTGCATTTTGTTTTCTTCGATTCATTTACATTGTCCATGGTCTTCCTGCTGAACTGTTTATGCCCTCTTGTGTTTGTCAGCTGCAACCAAATGGAAGAAATCGTATGACGACCTTATTCATAAACTTTGCTTAAAGTTAAGAGATTTTTAAACGTCAAAAATGTATGGTTAAACAGGCGCTAATCATTACTTAACTTCATGCGGCGTTTATGGGGGTTAAAATATAAAAGACTAAGGGCGAATTCTGTACCTACGTAAAATACACTCTTGGACCCACGTCCGAGAGCGTATTTTCCGTTAGGCCGTGCTCGAGTCACACATTTTATATGACTAAACTGTGATAAAATGTGTGATTCGAGCCATGCCACAAGGCCGTGCTCGCCCCTCGGACCGATAAAAAAACCAGGGTGAATTTCACTAATGGGCTTAACGCGATCACATCTTACTCGCGTTTAAGAGCTGTCGGTGTCATCATTGTTGTAGAATAATGCCAGTGATAGCTCATAACCGTGGTAGAAATTCGCCCTAGAGTGGGGTTCCCAAACTTTTAACATACGCGCTCCCCTAACTTTATTTTAAATTCACTACGTCCCTGAGTTACTTTGTCGTCATAAACAGAAAAGCATAAGAATGTAAAGCGAGCGAAGGTGAGGTCGAAAATGTTGCACTCCCTTGGATAGGTTAGATTTTCTTTTAATCATTCAAACAGAAATAGAAGTTAATTTGTCGAGTTTTACAGAAAAACTAAGGAATTATGAGAATGTATAATGTAAGAGCGAGCAAAGCGAGCTCGAAAAAAATTGTACAATTTCGGATTTGTTACATTTTTCTTCTGCACTTGAGTTCGCGCCATCACTCAAGCCCGGCGGAAAATTGTGAAACTACATCTCTTTTAATACAATTGGATACAATGACATAGACACTAGCGCCGCGTCAAAAGGACTTCAGTGGTGGCGCGGACTCTAAGTGGAGCATTTTCAGATTTAATATGGTAGTTAGATACCATTAACGAACCCTGTGTTATGCTAACGTTGCACCTACTTAGCTGTTCTCATTATGAAACAGGGTCATTGATCCAAAAACGTTAATGACTACGTAAATGGAATATTTATTGCAAATTACAGACATGTATCAGATTTATTTTCTAATTAAAGCTTGTTCGGATTCGTGAGTACAATTTGTGTGTTTGCGGTTTTGAAACAAAATTGGGTCATCTGGGAATCCTTTCATGATTCTCAGAATTATGATTTTTCATGATTTTAATCTGATATTTTCATTTTTAACATGAAACATTGAGATTTTGTTATAAAATAAGTTAGTAAAGGTTTGTAAAAAGCTAGCTTTGCTGACAGTTGCGAATTTTTGTGATCGGAATTAGTTTTTTATTAGCAGATAAGATGAAACTCTGGCCCATTGCTTTTACATAATCCATCTATGGACAAGGAAGGTTGGATGATTCTAGGTCAAGATCGAAACAAAACATATCACTTACCTACCGCTAGACTATTATACAAGTCGGAAATTTACCCAAATAACGGTTGGAAATGTTTCGTAGATTTTTTCAAGCAACGTCGTCGAAATATTAATCCAGGTTAACCTACCCTTAAGTTATTTCTTAATATAAAATTCTAACAACTTAAGTGGTTACGTAATACACACTTGAACCCACATATTTTCAATTTGTATTTGCATAAAAACGAGTTTACCGAGGCATGTTGAGAGCTCATTATAAGTCCGAACACAACTTTTATCCTGCGACCCCGTACGTAAAGAAAACAGGATTGTAGATTACAGGTACAGTAAGAAGACCGAATGCGACACACCATCGAGGAAGAAGAGACCATGTCGCTTTCAAAATAAAGTTAGATTTTCAATGAGGGTTTGTTAATCTGGGAAACCACGAAAGTCCGTCAGCAAATATGAAGGGTATGTCACGTCGTACTCGTTGTTGATGTGTTCCGGTAGTTGAGTAGGAGTCAGCCGCCATTTTACAGTGGTGTCGGGTTACAACTAGATAAGTAAGTATACGTATAGTGTGTACCTTTTTTGGTAACTGACGCCTTTTTTTTTTTTATTTGGAAAATTATCAAATAACTTCTCTGCGAGGAGGGCGTGTCAGACTTTTACTGACTAAAACCCACACGGTGTTCCTTCTGTTGCCTGTGTGCCGGGGCCACCAATTTGAGCATTTGTTTAAAAAAACACGATTTCAAATTTTTGCCCGGGACAAATGATAAACATGTATTATACGTTCTTATTTTTATTTATTTATTGCTACTTATATTTTAAGGAAGACTGTATAAGTTTCAATATAATATCTTTATTTAATTTAACATAATTTGTAAAATTCAATGTAGTTATTATAGTAATAGTTGAAAATGGTTTTGTAATTCACTTTGTATCAAATTGGGTACCTACATTTGTTGCGCACATCAGCCCATTTCAATATCATGGGCGAAAAATCCTTTCCACAAAACAGTTGGAGCTAGGGATACTGAAGATAAACGATATAATTAGAAAAATGGATGCTATGTCAAACAAAATTATTCATATAGCCTTAGACTCTCTGCTTTTATTTTAATTTTACTATGTTTTTGTTTATATTGTTTTTTTTTCTACATGTTTCAATGAGTGTGTTTCAGTTTAATTTGAGATCTCCTGTGCTTGTCTAAATAAATACTTTTTCTTTCTTTCTTTCTTTCTTTCATTAATGGGATCGGAAACATTTACAGCGGAACCAGGACTTCAGAATGCCCTTGGAACGGCAAAAACACCAGTCAGACTGACTGATGACCGCAGTATATTTTAAAGGAAGAAAATACATTTATTTAGCACAGACAAAAAGGCACACAACACAACATAATTATAATACAAGTAAAAAAAAGAAAGAAATAAAGGAAACAAATAAAAAGTGTAAAATAATAAAATTTAACAGGAAAGTGTGCCTCGCGGCTGCGTCAAATAGGCCCGGTTCAGCAAAAATGCCAGACAACTAGTGCCTGACGCTGGTTTTCAACTGGACCTGAAAAGGTTGTCTGCAAAATAGACCCCTGAAAAATCTGCTGTCTGCAAAAATCAGCTTTTCCATACATTTTGACCGCGTATTATTGCCCTTTTCTATGAAACAGCATTCTTTTTTTTTTAAATAACTAACGAAAAATTTCAACGCAGGGGCGCGCGTGCATTCAGAATCATGTACTGAATCCATGGTAACAGGTTTCGCGTCGATGTCCTTACCACCCTGTATATATTATTATAAACAAGAAAGTTTGTGTGGATTTTTTTAGTTTGTGGGGGCTTTTTTACCATACATGATATACATCATATAAAGAGATTTAGATTAGATTTTTTTTCAATTTTCAGCAATTTTTCAATCCTTCTAATTATGTAACTATTTATATGGTATGTTATTCAATATTTGTATTGTCCCGAACATTTTGCATCCGAATCAAATTAATTTTAACAAAACGCTAAATCCTATTTACCAAGAGGATCAGACAATCAGCACTCGGCAAATCCCACTCAATTGTTTAGCGGTAAAATACTGTCTTTTTATTACTTAAGTCAATTTTGGAATCTTCCGTCTCGAATGTTGGAAGACTTTTAGACCTTTTTCTTCTGATTAAATTTGTTGCGGGCTCTTCAAGAAATTAACTTTTTCTCTGCGACTTTGTAGTCGCTCACAGCTATTTCCTGGCACTATATAAAAAGGAACTACTGTTATCTTTATCTAATTAGTGTTTTTGTAATTTTCTCCGAGCGACATTTTCTTATGACATCAAACATACATAACATAATGTCACGCCTGTAATTCTCGAAGGGTTAGGAAGAGGGGGGTCAATCAGAAAAAAAAAAAAAATTAAGATGGAATGATGATGATGTGTGAATTTAGGGGTATGAGGAACAGGGTGTAAAGTTCACTCATCCACCATAGAAAAGGGAGGATCCTCCGACCAGACGGGTGTTGTGTCTGGCTGGCAACTGCCCAGAGGTTGAAGTCGGGAGTTTGTATAGGTATATGTCCACCGCGCGGTAAACTCTAATTGCGCGATGCAGGATTTTGAGTGACGTCAGGATGTTGTGTGACGTCAGATCTGTGATGCGTAGTTCGCATGTGGCGATGTAGATCACCACATCTTATGTACCTTACTTAGTACACCCACATTTCGCCAGTTACGTTTTAGTCCCAAGAAATAGGAGGGATTCTATTGTCAGACTCCGGGCTTCTACTGAGAAACAGATGGAAAACACAATAAGTCTTTGCCCGACCCGGATTTCGACCTCATGCTCAGCAGTAGCGCTTGTGACCGAATACCTAGAACAAACAGACAACCAGGAAGAAGACTTTTTTCTTTAGAGGAAAACAGTTTTAGGGTGTAAATTGACACGTGGAGTTTTAGAAAAGATGGATTCTCAATGCTCGGTTCAACACTGAGAGTTGAAAATCCAGTGCGCGATAAAATCCCGCTGTGATTTTCAGGCTGGTTGACAATAATCGTCACGTTAGAAGAAATTAACGACCGTTACTGTTTAATAAGCTCAATTATTCTCAGAAAGAAGACTTTTACGAAAATGGGCTTGAGTAAATAAATTGGACCAATTAAAATGCTAATGACGCGTAATGATTTTTTAACGTTCTAATTTGGGACAGGCCTTTCCAGAGAAGCTCCGTTGCTCCAGTGGGTATACCTAGAAATAACTCAATCTTTCGTAAATATAATATAAACAATAAATAAGTAAATAGAATAAAAAGCCTTCATTTGTACAATATACCTACAGGTTGATACAGGTGTACAAATTTTTCGTCGGTTATTAAAAAAAAACTGCCGATCCATACATTTTGACCGTGTAGGTATTGCTCTTTTCTATGGAATACCAGTTTTTTTTAAATAACTGACGACAAATTTCGATGCAGGGGGTTCAGAATCATGTACCGAACCCACGGTATCAGTTTTCGCGTCGATGTCCCTACCACCCTGTATAATAGTGTGGCTTACGCCTCTAAGCAGATAGTCTCCTCTTTGGCGTAGACCTTCCATCTCCCATGTCCTTCCACTGATTCCTGTCCCTATTTTTAGTCATCCGTTCAACCCCTGCCTTCTTCCCAACTCTTCCTTGACCCACCTCTACTTCTGCTTTGGTCTCTTGTTATCCATTCAGTAATTTTTTGGTCCATCGACTGTTTTCCAACTTGCAGACAGTTCCGCGATGATTTTGACGACGTTAACAATTTTTGTCTTTTGTCTAATAGTTTCATTACTTATATTTTTTTCTTTCTGTTTTCCCCCAGCATGCGTTGTTGGGACGAAGCATGCTGCATCTCAGATTCAGATTCAGAATAATACCTTGAGCAATTTGAATTTGGTTCCTACTATCCGTTACCTGTTAAGAATGCCTTAAAAAAAAAAAATAACAACTACCTATTGTTACTCATAATAGATAGGTTATCATTAGTCACATTTATCGTAAAACTAAAAATATTGGTACCTATCGGTTGATTTCAAACAAAATATTTTCATACTAACCATAAAAACGTATATTATAATTTTTTTGCCCCAAATTACCTGCTAGGTACCCCATAGTTGAAACCGATGGCCCCCATGAGTATCGTTATAGGTGACAAAGAGATTTAATACAAGAGGGATGGCAATTTCGGATCACCTGTGGGCTAACAAACACGCTTTGATCACAAACCGAATGAAAAGGTATGTGTAACACTATGGCAATCCGCTATCTAATTAGATACGCAACACATTTTCGTTGACAATTCCGACTAAGTAATCTGTTTCAATTTGACAAGTCAACAACATTCATTGTGTTATTTACGTTGTTGAGCAGATTTTTTTTTCGAACGTACGAAGCAATGGATTAGCCATCTGTTTCAAAACGATTCAGATTCTGATTGATCGTGTATTACGTAATTAGGGTACAGTTTTGACAAACCTTTGTTGAGGTTTACCCGAACGCCCATTTCCTCCAGAGGGCGTTCATGTCAGAGGGAAGGTATATTTTCCTCCTTTGTATAAGAATAGCGATAAATTATCTGGGTCAAACATAGGTCAAAGACAGTAATAATTAATGACTAACGCGGCATATTGAAGAAAATTGCTGCCTTCTTCACTAATAACTTTGTGAAAGAAATAAAAGTAATTTAACATCAAATAAAACATTCATAAAGGCTAAAATATCGCGCACATTTTCCGTAAGAAAAAATAAAATCAAAAATAATCTTGACACAAACCCAGGGTTGGGATAAGGTACCTATAGTATTATGGTTCATAATTATAACATCTCTTGCGGGGCGGCTAAGCTCGGCCGCTTATGCTGTTAGAAAGATAAGACAGTTAACAGATGTAGAAACCGCGCGTTTGGTCTATTTTAACTACTTCCACAGCATTATGTCGTATGGCATTTTACTATGTAATCGGGCAGCTGACATTGAATCCATCTTTATTTTGCAAAAGAAAGCTGTCAGAACCATTTATAATCTACGGCGCCGCGAATCTCTCAAGGAAGTATTTAAAAGGATTAATATTATGACGGTATTTATGAAAATATTATGTATGTAAGAAAAAATCTCCATGTTTTTAATAAAATAAGTGATAGAAGTAGAAATAAATTTAAAATAGATCAACCATTTTTCAGATTATATAAAGTACATAGGTACATCTTTAATGGGGTATTGTGTTAAATGTTACAACGAAAAACCTTCTCATATATTGCAATTATTATAAAGTAATAATAATAATATTATAATTAAATTAAAGAGAATTTAAAACTCATTTTAAAAGTACACTTTGTAAAAAAGCATATTACAAATTAGAGGATTATATCCAAGATATGAATGCTTGGAGACATGCTACTCCTGCTCCCAGGGCTCGGAAACGTTATATAAAATAACGTTTTTAAAACGTCTCTAATAGTTCTCGTTCTTCTTTGTACAACATTTTGTTCGGAAGGAAAACGAAATGAGAACATTTTCAAAAACCGGTTTATTCCGCAGGACGTAAACGCGCACGGTACTTGCGCCGACAAGGATGAACTTGTTTAGTTAAATTGTACCTTATCTTCATTTTATAACTTCATTTATTCCAATGCATTTGCTGCTTACGTATTGATTAGGGTTGTGTTGCGAATTTCCTATCGATCAACCCAATAATGATTAAAAACGTTTTATTAACCGAGAACGAATTAAATTTTGTTCTTCTTCAAAAACGTTTTAATAACGTTCCGTTCGAACGTAACCGAAACAATTCGTTCTTTAGGTTTTTAAGACGATAACGTTTCGAAAAATATACCGTTATCCGAGCCCTGCCTGCTCCATAGGATAATCTGGAATCTAGACAAAATCAAACTGGTTGGTACCTAATTTAATTGCATAATTTATATATTTTTTATTATATGACATTGATTTTACATTCTGTAATTACTTTCTCACACATTGATTTATCAATTGTAAAATTTTAGGAAAATCGTCTACTTTGATAATGTTTGTAAACATGTGGTGAGCACTATTTAATTTATCTGTCGTTGCTTTATTTTTATATCTGATTCGGTTACGGTTACAGATAGATTTTTATTTCGGATATCCGATAGTTTCAGTTACGGTTACTGAGGTCCTTAAAATCTCTGGTAGGGACCTACTTAACTGTTATCTCTCTATTCGGAAATCCCGAAGAGTTCTCAGATTGTGTTCTTAAAGACAATTAGGAACTAAGTAAGTGTTTTCCTTGTCTTTGATTTGACCTCTTGTTTTATAATTAGAAATTCTCTCGAGTCCAAAGTTAGGGAAGTAAGTGGGTACCTAACTATTATTTTGCCTTTTATTATGAGGAATGGGTTTTGTTTTTAGCTACCTATGGCGTTTAATCCTTACTGTGAAAATGTTGTAAAAGGCAATACAAATTAATTTGGACAATAAGATTCATAAAAATAAAACTAACAGATTCCGGAAAAGATTATCCTATTGGTATTTTTGCTTGCTAGTAAGTACATATTTAAACAACACAACACTAGATAAAGGTACCTACTTCAAATGACAGGCGTGATCAAATGTCCACCAGAGTCGATTTTGGCCCCATTGTGCGCCGTAGAGATGACACTCGCACTACAAGTGTAAAGCTTCATGTGCTCTTGATTGTACTTACATACAGATCATACTTTTCCCATCCTCCCTATTTCAAGTTGCCCCCCCCCCCCCCCCCCCTAGGCCATTGGCTGACGACGCCCTTGCACGTTATAACAGGTTTTTCTGACCAGCTGAGCTAACATACATGCATGTTTGTTTAAAAGTCAAAGTCAAATCATTCATTTCAATTAGGTAGCTCCTTGTAAGGCAGTTTTGAACGTCAAAATTTACAAAAAAGATTGAATTGATTCTAGTCGCCCCTTCCAAATGGTAGTTTTCGTATGGAGAAGAATGGGCAAGAAACTCCACCGTTAGTCTTTTAAAATGTTGTACAATATTTTGTATAGGTACATACATTAGTTATGTAATTATATGTGAAGACGATGCACCTAGAATAAAATTACTATACCACAATAGGTAAAAAGAACACAATATTGAGAGATTTACTATGTTATTTTAAGACAATAAACTTCCTAAAGGTTTTTCTGTAATCTATGAGTAAAGAACCATTCTCTGTATTTTTTTCCAAATTGTAGGCTCAGTAGTTTCGGAGATAATAGGGGGGGGGGGGGGTTATCTAAAATTCTTACATACATAATATTTTCATAAATACCGTCATAATATTAATCCTTTTAAATTATGACTTATGAGAGATTCGCGGCGCCGCCGTAGATTATAAATGGCTCTGACAGCTCTTTTTTACAAAATAAAGATGGATTCAATGTCAGCAGCCCGACTCCATAGTTAAATGCCATACGACATAATGCTGTGGAAGTAGCTAAAATAGACCGAACGGGCGTTTTCTACATCTGTTAACTGTCTTATCTTTCTAACAGCGTAGGCGGCCGAGCTTAGTAGCCCCACAAGTCGCGGGCAAAATCAAGTTATTTATTAAATGTTTCGTCTGTTCTTCTTGTAAAATAATAACATTCTGCTTTAAATACAAAAGAAAAACGACTTATTACGAAGTAATACGAAGTAGCATTCTACATTGAATTTGAATTAATGTTCTGAGAAGCGATTACGAATCGATGCTCATAGCCATGCGCATTAAGTTAATTATTGCACAAGTTGAAAAATATATCCCGTTTGACACATAACAACTGTATTATTTCGATGTATACTGTTGATAAAACCATTTAGTAAAGCCGGTTTCGTTGAATTTACAGCCGCAATGATTTCTAATATTTCAATATTGCGCACGTTACAAATCTTGATAAGCCCAATCATGCGAAAGCACGACAAAAGGCAATTTAAATCTCATTTCAACAAAATGTCCAACAATCGCCGCAGCGGAAATTAAAGTATGAATCCCAGATATTATTCATAAGAATAATTAGTATTTGAATGAGTTTGGATAAAAGAGAAATTTGAATTGATAATACAGAAAAAAAACTGTTAAAAATCCGCCCCCATGCAAGGACAGCTACATTTCAAGTTTTAAAATCCAATTTCATCAGCTTAAAAACCGTTTTGGTCACAAAATGATGATCTTGAACCAATTTAATATTGCATGATTCCTTAACTTGCATTTATAATGGCAAAATCACGGAAAGCATCGTTCATACCATCTTAATTTTACATTATTTTATTTTCAGGTCAAATAATTGATTTATTACCAACTAGTTGCGCCCCGCGGTTTCACCCGCATCAGTCTCGATCCCGTGGGAATATCGGGATAAAAATAATCCTATCTCCTAACCCAGGTCATGGTCTACCAATGTGCCAAATTTCATCCAAATCCGTTTAGTCATTTTAGCGTGAAAGCGTAAGAAACAAACAAACTCACTTTCGTATTTATAAAATTACTTAGGTAGGCACTCGTAGTTAGGATAAGGTAAGGTAAGGTTGTTGGTACCTAAAACTAGGTATGTACCAACAACGAACAATGACAACCAAAATTACCACGGATCGGCGAACGTAAGGTAGGACGCCCAGCGCCTTCAGGCAAGGTGGAGCCAACACCGGATCTAGATTTTTTTTGAATCGGGGCAAAGACTGCCGTCTGCCGCCCCCCGCATAATTCAATGTTTCTGGAAATGATAATTTTGGCAGCAACATATAATCACATTTTATCGATCGATAATGCCCCAATTCTACAGGGGCGCCAAAACTGTTGTAAAAAAGAAAGAAATAAAATAGATTATAATAATATGTGCTGCGCATCTCATCTACAGCAAAGTTGCGGTGTGCTGAGTGGCGCACTTGCCTGCATACGCTTGAATTTGGCGCCCGGGGCACATGCCCCGGTTTGCCCCTCCTAGATCCGGGGCTGGGTGGAGCTACGATCTTAGCAGAGTGGTTCCAGATCAATGAGAGTTGTGCTATGCTGCAAGGCTGATAATGAACCTTAACCTTTTCCATGGGTCATCGTTTACTTTTTTATGAACTCTTCCGTTGAACGCTCACTATTGAAGACACTTGTTAGTGTATTGAACTCCCAATGACAGCTGAGGAGTGACTTATGTAGTACAAAAGTTTTTTTATTGATTTTGTCGAACACAGCGGTATTTTTCGATATTCTCTTCATCAAATATTACGTAAATAGTAACAATAGCTAAAAACGAACTGTAATTTGAACTTTGCATACCGATTTCCGAATAGAAAAGAAACTTAATTATAGAGCACGATGAGTTGTTGTCCGATGAAAAAAGATCTTTTGTCTCAAGATTTCAGCCCAGATTTTCAACCGAATTTTAGGCAACAATTTAAGAAAGAATTCGAACAAGAGTTTAAGCAAGACTTCAAGCAGGACTTCAAACAAGACTTCAAACAAGATTTTGAAGTAGACTTTAAACAAGACTTTAGAAAGAATTTTTGACCGTAATAATATTGCACAATGTAATTTTTCGGTACCTATCTAATATCAAAAATAAATCATCTTGGTGGCCTTTGATTTGTGTAGATAGGTACCTAGGTACCATACTTATTAAAAGCATTATCGTTTTAATAATAATAATAATAATAATAAATTTATTTCAGACCATAAGTCCATAAAACAACACACATTACAATTTTATACACAAAACATACATACATACATGAAAACACATACAAAAAATACAATAAAACAACTTATTTACAATAATGGAATGACGCACGATGAGTGGTCATCCATTGCCACATAATTGGACTGTCCATCCTGTCGGCTACTATAGCTACCAAGTTGTTGGAGCTGTCGCGCACTCGCCGCATCAGGGACCCGACGCCAAGCCTCGTTTAAGCCTCGTACAGACTGGCGCGACGTGACCGCTCGACTCGACACAGGTAAGTAATTGTTTTACCGTAATGTTTTCTTAGAGATTGTTTTTAGAGATTGTCTTAGGTTAAGTTAGAACTGTGACCACCATGTGACCACACAAACACCAAATTCCCAAAACATGTGCCTAAACGGACCTTGGCACTCGCCTGCCGCTCCCGCGGCACCGCTCGCTTCGCTCGCTCGCTCGTACGTTGTGTGGTCACAATTCTAACCTACCTTTGAGCAATTTTCATTTGCTACTTCATTTTTATAACCCCTTGAGAGGCTTACGTTCTTTTCTTTCATGTGTAGCCGGGTGGCTAAAGATTAAAGAAATTAACATTAACCTCTCCTCAAAAATAGATTCAAGTTTATCCGGCTAATGTAAAAGCTTATTTCCACCCGTCTTTAGCCGTAACATCTCAATTCGCTCCCGATAATAACGACATGCTTCCCTCAAAGAATATCTTAGAGTGTGTTAGATAGGTACTAGAATAGGTAAGCAGGTTAGGTATATTATAAGTACATAATTATTATACTTAACTATAGTTGGTGGATCCGCAGTTTTTGTAGTCAGCGATGACTTACCTACTTACCTACTTCCATGTGTCATTTGTACGCGCGCGAGGGAGAGGCAAAATACGCGCCCTCGCGCCCCTAGTCGCCGCAGGAGACGCCCCGGGCGTCGGGAGTCGCGAGCCGACTTCCGGCCACCGTAGGCGCGGGCTTGCGGACGGTGAGCAATGGGTAGCTCGCCGTCCGATAGGGACCACGCCCGGGTCGACGGCGCGTTGTGTTCCACGCGCGCCTCAAAGAGATGTCAGCACCAACTGACGGGGTCCGGAAGGGCCAATGCCTGCCGGGGTTGCGGGTTTGTCTGAAAGGGATATCGCGACCCCGGCACACAGGCAACGGAAGGAACACGGGTGGGTTTTAGTCAGTAAAAGTCTGACACGCCCTCCCGCTCCGCCCAGAGCGGGAGAAGTTATTTGATAATTTCCCACCCTCGAAAAAAAAAAAAAAAAATGTGTCATTTGTACGAGTAGGTAGGTACCTAATCTAGTGTTCTGTGCATTGATCCTTTGATTATTTACTTTTAACATTGGTTGGTAACTGATAATTAGGTAAGTAGGTACATAACTGGATAAGCCCAGGTGCGCAAGGGCGTTTTATTCCTGCGGCGATTATTTTCGTGCACTGGATTTACAACGCTCGGCTCAACATCGAGAGTTTAAAATCCAGTGCGCGATAAAAATCCCTTCGCGATATTTTTACGTCCGTGCGAACGTGGGCAAAAATTCAAAATTCAAAAGTCATTTATTCAAACTAGGCTGAGAATCAGCACTTTTCGAACGTCAAAATTACATAAGACAGTCCCCAAAACGCCCACTTCCTAGTGCGTTAGCTGGGAAGAAGTGGCGCAACAAACTCCCCAGCAGCACAGCTGTCTGTTCAGTTAGAAAGACAAAAAATGAATAAAAATGATTCTATGATTCTATATAATGGCATCCATATTACTTATTACTTTTGCGTTAGTTGTTACTGGTATACATGTACCTAGCTGGGGTAGGTGAGTCAGATCAGACGACGAGCGCGCGGGAGTACAGCATGAATGAGCCGGAGGGGTAGGGGACACCCACCCGTGGCCGCTGCATGTCTGTTTAACCGACTGACTGCGGGCCCTTCGGAGCGACTCGGAGCGAACGCAACGGACCGACCGACGACCGACCGAGACCGACCGAGTGAGCCTAAGTTACTCGGGACGTGTAAACAGGGACTTTATGCATCCTCGGTGAATTTTGTTGCTGTCTGATTTCGCTGGTTTCTTGGTTGTCACAACAAATATTAATTTTATATGGTGCATGCGACTTGTGCAGCCCTTCTTGCCTCTGATCTTAGTACACAAACAAGGATTTGAAGTTCCATCAGTTTCCTCACGTCGCAGAAAGGTAAGATTTTTTCGGATATTATTGTTTTGATATACCTACCAATGTTTACCTTCGTTTTTGTAGGATTAAAAAAGCTTGTGTATGTACATGATATTGCGAGCACTGCTGTAATATTCTGTTCAGAGGGTCATCTTAGGGGCGGATTCCTTTTCACGGGAATCTGATACATTCCGGTGAAAAGGATATCGTAAGGTCGTCAATATCAATATTTTGGCCCCCCTCAGGAATCGGCGTGGAGAGCGACGCTGAGGTCTCGTCAGAGGCCTCGACCGAGGAGTCGGAGGGGGTCGCCGTCCCGCAAGGGAGCGCGAGGGTACAGGCCGGCGCCGCTGCGACACCCCGCCGTGCCAAGGGAGGAGTCGCCACCGACGAGGCCGCCGAAGTGGCCGTCCCGGACCGGGAGCGGCTGATGGAGGGGCGCCACCCTGCTGGTGGTGGGCCAGTCGCTGCTGGGCGCTCCAACTCGGAGCGAGCGGCCGGGTTTGCGGAGGTCGTAGTGGCCGCAATCAGGGGTGTGGCTTTGAAGAGGCTCCAGTCCTCAAAAGACAAGGCCATATCCGCGGCCACGGCCTCCATTATGGCGGCAGCGGAGGCCCTTCTCGGGCCTCCGTCGGACGGTACGTCAGAAACGCGGGCGGAGGTCGCCCGCTTGACAGCCGCCATGGAGCTTCTCCAAAAGGAGAACAAGGAGCTCCGAGCAGACCTGGCCGGGCTCCGTGGAGCCAGCGCCCGCGTTGTTCTACAGCGTGGAGTGGTGCAAGGGCAGGGCCCGCCCTTGCTGGTGGAGGACCGGGTTTTGACCCTGGTGCGGAAGGAGCTGGCTGCCTTCAACAGCCGGTTCTCCGTACTGGAGGGCATGGTCCTTCGCCCTCCTTTAGCGGCGAGCCAGTCGGCCTCGGGCCAGCGAAAGGCGGCATCGTATGCCGCCGCCACAGCTGCTGCGGCCAAACCAGCCCCGTCAGGGCAGACCAGGCGTGGGGCTGCTACACAGGTAGCAAGGGCCCCGGCCAAGGCGGTGGGGGCCCCGGCTCCGGCTCCGGCCCTGGCAGTGGGAGTTCCTACCTCGGTGGCGAAACGGCCGCCCCTGCCCGCTTCTTCTCCTCAGGCTGACGCCGAGTGGCAAATAGCCGGGGAGAGGAAGAAGGCGGGCAAGGCGCAAAGGGCGGCCAAGAAGAAGGCGAGGCGGCAGCGGCGCAAGGAGCAGAGTGTCGCGGCTAGGCTCCGCGCCCCGAAGTCCGCAGCTGTAGTAATTACACTACAGCCGGAAGCGGAGAAGAAGGGCGTGTTCTACCGCGACTTGCTCTCCAAGGTCGGGGCGGCGGTGGACCTCAACGAGATCGGCGCCGCTCAGGGCATCCGGGTCAGGGTCACAGCGACAGGGGCCCGGATGCTGGAGGTCCCCGGAGCGGCCAGTGGCCCGGCCGCTGACGCCCTGGCTGAAAAGCTTAGGGCGTCCCTAAATGCGGACGAGGCCCGAGTGTCCAGGCCCACCAAGTGCGTAGACATGCGCATCTCGGGCCTGGACGACTCCGTGGTGGAGGCACAGGTGGTGGCCGCTGTCGTCAGGACTGGGGGGTGCTCTGCTGAGCAGGTTAGGGCAGGCACCATCCGTCCTGACTTCAAGGGGATGCGAGCCGTAACGGTGAGCTGCCCCGTGTCGGCGGCCAGGAAAATCGCCGGGGAGGGCCAAAGGTTATTGGTGGGCTGGGTATCCGCGCAGGTCAAACTGCTAGAGCCCAAACCTCTGAGGTGCTTCCGCTGCCTTGTGGGCAACCACGTGGGAGCTAAATGCACCTCGGAGGTGGACCGCAGCGATCACTGCTATCGCTGTGGTCAGCCCGGTCACAAGGCCGGCTCGTGCGAAGCCACGCCGCACTGCGCTGTATGTGCGGCGGCTGGCAAGCCGGCCGAGCACCGGATTGGGAGCAAGGCCTGCGCCCAACCCGCCAAAGCCAAAGCCAGGGGCAAGCCCTCCGCCACCGCCGTCACCGCCGCAACCGCCGCCGCTACTACTGCCGCCGCCGCTGCCGCCTCCACAGTTGTCGCCGCCGCCGCCGTTGCCGCTGTGGCGGGGCCCTCACGCGGGGCTCGGGGGGAGGCGAGTATGGACTGCCAATAGTGGCCCCATTACGCCTCCTCCAGGCGAACATCAACCACTGCGCCGCAGCTCAGGATCTGTTGCTCCAGAGCATGGCGCAGTGGTCGATTAACATCGCCGTGGTCGCTGAGCCGTACTTTGTCCCGCCCAGGGATGACTGGGTGGAGGACCTGAGCGGCTCAGTGACCATTATATCGTCGGCCGCCGCCGGTACCCCGTCCCTTGAGGCCGTCAAGAGGGGACAGGGTTGCGTGGCAGCACGGTTCGGGGAGATTGTCGTGGTGGGAGCGTACTTCTCCCCGAACCGAACTCTCGCCGAGTTCCACAACTCCCTTGGGGAGTTGAGAGTCGTCGTCGTCGGGTACCATCCCCTCCCCGTGGTCGTCCTCGGGGACTTCAATGCCAAGAACGTGGCTTGGGGTTCCCGGTATACGGACACACGGGGCAGGATGGTGGAGGACTGGGCCCTGGAGACAGGCCTGGTCGTCCTGAACCGGGGTTCTGTCCCCACGTGTGTGCGGATGCGGGGCGAATCAGTGGTAGACATCTCGTTCGCCAGCCCCGCTCTGTCGCCACGTGTCATTGACTGGCGCGTCATGGAGGGGGTGGAGACCTATTCCGATCACCGGTACATCCGGTTTGACGTCTCCGCCCAGACCTCGGGCGCGTCGGTCCGACAGACCCCGAGTGGTCCGCGGTGGGCGCTGAAGCAGCTGGACCGGGAGCTCCTCCTGGAAGCCTCGATCGTGCAGGCCTGGGTGTCATCACCGGACAGGCCTGCCGACATCAATGTCGAGGCGGAGTGGTTCCGGGAGGCCATGTCCGAGATATGTGACGTGGCAATGCCCCGGGTCCAGCCCGGACGTGCTCGGCGCCAGGTGTGCTGGTGGTCGCGTAAGCTGACCGCTTTACGCGCGGCATGCGTTGCTGCGCGCCACCGGTACTCCAGGCACCGCAGGCTCCGTATCCGCCCTCCGGATACGGAAGCCATTGAGGCGGAGCTGTACGACGGGTACAGAGCGGCGAAGACCGCCCTCCGAGCGGAGATCGAGCGGGCCAGAGGACTGGCCCGCGAGGAGTCGCTGGAGACTCTGAACAGAGATCCGTGGGGACGCCCGTACAAATGGGCGAGAGACAAACTCCGCCCATGGGCTCCCCCGCTGACACAGAGTCTCCGGCCCCAGCTCGTGGAGGACGTGGTGAGCGCTCTGTTCCCTTTGCGAGGGGGACATACTCCCCCGCCCATGGCTCCGCCTCCTGCGGTGCTCAATGCGGACCACATTAGTGACGACGACGACGATATTCCGGAGGTGACCGAGGTAGATTTGAGAGTGGCGGTACGTAGGCTGAATGCCAAAAATACCGCCCCAGGACCCGACGGCTTAACTGGAAAAGCCTGGGTTCTGGCCTTGGAGGCTCTCGGGACTCGACTAAGGGGGCTCCTTAGCGCATGCTTGGAAAGGGGCCAGTTCCCACTTCGTTGGAAGACGGGGAAACTGGTCCTCATCAAAAAGCCGGGGCGCCCGGCGGACTCTCCGTCCGCTTACCGGCCCATCGTGCTGCTCGACGAGGTGGGCAAGCTCTTTGAAAGAGTGATTGCAGACCGCCTTGTCGGGCGGCTGGAGCGAGTGGGACCGGATCTGGCGGAGAGCCAGTTTGGTTTCCGCAAGGGGCGCTCTACGGTAGATGCCATCATGCGCGTTCGAGCCCTCACGACGGGGGATGCTGTTGCCCGGGGTGGGGTCGTCTTGGCGGTGTCTCTAGACATCGCCAATGCCTTCAATACCCTGCCCTGGAGTTGCATTAGGGAGGCACTCCGGTATCACCGGATGCCGACCTACCTCTGTCGAGTGGTCGAGGCCTATTTGACGGACAGGGCCGTCATCTACCCCGGTCACCACGGAGAGTGGAACCGGCGAGAGATGTCGTGCGGTGTCCCACAGGGATCGGTCCTGGGGCCGCATCTGTGGGACATTGGCTACGACTGGGTGCTGCGCGCCGACCTCCCTAGTGGCGTCAGCGTAGTGTGCTACGCTGACGACACGCTGGTCCTGGCGCAGGGGAGGTCGCACGAGGCGGCGGCCGAACTGGCGACACGCTGGGTTGCGATAATCGTTGATAGGATCCGGCAATTGGGACTCGAGGTGGCCTTGCACAAGTCCGAGGCCATGTGTTTTTATGGTCCTCGGAACGCGCCACTGTCGGGTTCCCGGATAACGGCAGGAGGGGTTCACATCGGTGTCGAGTCGACGATGAAGTACCTGGGACTCGTCCTCGACAGCCGGTGGAACTTCGTGGAGCACTTCCGACGTTTGGCTCCCAAACTGCAGAGGGCAGGGGCTGCTTTGAAGCGGCTTCTGCCCAATCTAGGGGGTCCAAACGCCTCCTGCCGGAGGCTCTATGCGGGGATCGTGCGGTCCATGGCCCTTTACGGGGCACCGGTGTGGGCGCGTTCATTGAGGCTGCGACCAGCCCAGCGGTTGAACGCGTCCCAAAGGGTCATGGCCATCAGGCTGGTACGAGGATACCGCACGGTCTCCCGTGAGGCGGCGAGCCTCCTCGCCGGACTACCGCCATGGGATCTGGAGGCAAAAGTCCTCGCGCACATGTGGGAGTTGCGCGAGGAGGCGAAACGCCGGGGCGTAACTCCGCTGCCGCGAGAAATCGCGGCACAGCGGACAGAGCTCCGGCGGGATCTCATGGCGGCATGGAGAGTGCGATTGTCGCAACCCAGCGCTGGGCACGCCACAATTGTGGCGATAAGTCCCCTCTTTGAGGAGTGGCTAGAGAGGCGCCACGACGTCCTCACCTTCCGCCTGACACAGGTCCTCACCGGACATGGTTGTTTCGGGAGGTTCCTGTTCAGGATAAAGCGGGAGGAAACGCCCGGGTGTCACCACTGTCTGGATCGCCCGGAGGACACGGTGGAGGTCTGCCCAGCTTGGGCAGAGCACCGCCGTGTCCTCACGGAGGCGATCGGCGGCGGCGATCTCTCGCGTCCGGCCCTGGTTCAGGCCATGGTCCGGAGCGAGAGTGCATGGGAGGCCGTCACCTCCTTCTGCGAAGCAGTAATGCTCGCGAAGGAGGAGGCGGAGCGCGCGAGGGAGAGGCAAAATGCGCCCCCTCGCGCCCCTAGTCGCCGCAGGAGACGCCCCGGGCGTCGGGAGTCGCGAGCCGACTTCCGGCCACCGTAGGCGCGGGCTTGCGGACGGTGAGCAATGGGTAGCTCGCCGTACGATAGGGACCAGGCCCGGGTCGACGGCGCGTTGTGTTCCACGCGCGCCTCAAAGAGATGTCAGCACCAACTGACGGGGTCCGGAAGGGCCAATGCCTGCCGGGGTTGCGGGTTTGTCTGAAAGGGATATCGCGACCTCGGCACACAGGCAACGGAAGGAACACGGGTGGGTTTTAGTCAGTAAAAGTCTGACACGCCCTCGCGCTCCACCCAGAGCGGGAGAAGTTATTTGATAATTTCCCATCCAAAAAAAAAAAAAAAAAAGGTATGCATCCTCGGTGAATTTTGTTGCTGTCGGATTTCGCTGGTTTCTTGGTTGTCACAACAAATATTAAGTTTATATGGTGCATGCGACTTGTGCAGCCCTTCTTGCCTCTGATCTTCGTACACAAACAAGGATTTGAAGTTCCATCAGTTTCCTCACGTCACACGTCGCGGAAAGGTAAGATTTTTTCGGATATTATTGTTTTGATATACCTGTAGGCTATACATACATATTACATACATACATATTACATACATACATATTACATACATACATATTACATACATACATATTACATACATACATATTACATACATACATATTACATACAACACAAATACATACCTACATATACACACATCATCAATTCACTTGTTCGTACACCGCCTTACTGCCTACCTACCGCTCGACCGCGCGACCCGGCCAGCGGAGCCCTACGCCCGCGCTGTGCCGCACGAATACCTACGACACGACCGCGAGGCGAATTCGTGGAACACGCGACGATCGGACCGCCCGCCGCCGCGCGCCGCTGCTCCCCGCGCATGGCTGCGCCCCTCGGACGCCCTCTCCAGTCCGCTATAAGCATCTACGGCTAATACATGCCTTTTCGCGACTCGCGCCGCGCATTATTGTCATTAGTTTTATGTTCTTTAATTATGTTAATAAACATTTGATATGAATGTTAAAGTAGTGTTTGATTAATAGGTTAACCTACCCTAACACACTACAGTGGTGACCCCGAACAGTAAACACGTGCTAGTGCTACCTGGAACTTAAGTGCGGTGCGGAGTGTGTGGACTCAATAGTGAACAAAAACTTAACATTTCACAACAATATGAGTGATTCCGAGCAGGTCAAGGAGGATACGAAACGGTCTGGATCACCGGCATCACATGACGTGTTTCGGGTCGGCGTGCGAGTCCCTCCATTTTGGCCCGAAAAGCCCGCGATTTGGTTCGCCCAAATAGAAGGCCAGTTCGCGATATCCAATATTACGGCGGACACAACCAAGTTTTATTACGTCATCAGTCATCTCGACCCGCGATATTCTACTGAGGTCGAAGATATCATCGTGAATCCACCAGCGACCGATAAATATGGCAAATTGAAGACGGAGCTTATAAAACGGCTCTCAGAATCCCGCGAGAAGAAAGTACACCAACTGCTGACACACGAAGAGCTGGGTGATAGGAAACCGTCACAGTTTCTCAGACACCTGCAGCACCTCGCCGGTCCTAAAGTGCCTGAAGAATTTTTAAGAACAATATGGTCGAGCCGGCTGCCTAGTAACATACAGTCCATAATCGCGTCTCAAGTATCCGCGCGCCTCGATGAATTAGCCGATCTCGCCGACAGAATTCACGACGTCGTGCCGACAGGTCATCAAGTGGCGTCAACATCAGCAAATGTGGTGAGTGATATGGAAACTTTGTCTAAACATATGATCGAACTTACGAAACAAGTGCAATTATTAACTCAAAAAGTCGACAATACTTCCCGCGCAGGCCGATCATCAAGGCGTAACGACCGATCAAAATCCCGCCAGAGCCGATCTCATTCACGAAATAAGGAATATCCATCATGTTGGTACCACTATAAATTTGGTGCGAAGGCCACTAAATGTGTTCAGCCCTGCGATTTCAAGCCGGAAAACTGCAAAAGCAGTCAGTAATGGCGGCTGACGACTGCTCTACCTGTAAAGGCCGCCTATTTATCTCTGATAAACGTACCGGCATACAGTTTCTTGTAGACACAGGTTCAGACGTGTGCGCCTACCCTAAATCGTTAATACGTAATCAGCTGCGATTTAATAATAAATGCAATTACGAACTTGTCGCTGCAAATGGTACTCCGATACCTACTTACGGTACATACCAACTTAATCTTAACCTTGGATTACGTCGTGAGTTTACTTGGAAGTTCATTATAGCAGATGTTTCAAAACCTATAATAGGCGTCGATTTTTTGAGTTTCTACAATTTATTAGTCGACTGCAGACGACAACAGCTGATCGACTCGATTACGAACCTGACCGTCGCTGCACCTTCATCTCACGACATAACACACGAACTGCTGTCCTTGAAAACATTTACTGGTAATACACCTTATCTCAACCTACTACGATGTTATCCAGAGATAACCAGACCAGCTGGTTCAATTAGTGTATCAATACATAATACAAAACATCACATTAGGACAACATCCGGTCCTCCAGTAACATCACGACCGCGTCGTTTGGCACCGGACCGTTTGCAGATCGCGAAAAAAGAATTTGAGGAAATGTTACAAAATGGCACAGCTCGTCGTTCAGAAAGTCCATGGTCATCTCCACTACACCTGGTACCTAAAAAAGACGACGGCTGGAGGCCATGCGGTGATTATAGATCTTTAAATGCACGAACAATACCTGACCGGTACCCAGTGAGGCACATCCATGACTTCGCATACCAGCTGTCAGGATCCACCATCTTTTCAAAAATTGATCTCGTAAAAGCATTTAATCAAATACCAGTATTCGAAGACGACATTAAAAAGACAGCAATCACAACACCTTTCGGACTTTTTGAATTCACCGCAATGACCTTCGGTTTAAGAAATGCTGCACAGACCTTCCAAAGGTTTCTCGACGAAATTCTGCAAGGATTTGAATTTACGTTTGGATTCTTAGATGATATCCTTGTGTTCTCAAAAGGGGAGACAGAGCACATCGGACACCTACAAAAACTTTTTGAAAAATTAAAAATGTATGGCGTAGTAATCAACACCAATAAGTGCGTATTAGGTGTTAACGAAATAACGTTCTTGGGTTACCATGTATCTGCAGCTGGAATACGACCGTTGCCTGAAAAAGTAAAGGCGATCCAAGAATACCCCCTCCCCAAAAATGCTAAGGAGTTACGAAGATTTTTAGGCATGATAAATTTCTACAGAAAATTTCTTCCTGGCGCCGCTCAAATACAAGGCCCGCTCAATCAAGCTTTAAGTGGCCCAAAAATTAAAGGAAATACGCCCATCACTATAACACCTGAGATTCAAGAAGCATTCGACGCATGCAAAAATAACTTGTTAGAAGCCACTCTCATCTCGCATCCTGATACACAAGCTGAGTTAGCACTTTTTACCGACGCTTCTGACGTAGCCATCGGAGCTGTCTTACAACAAAGAAAAAATAATGACAGCTGGCAACCACTAGGATTCTTTTCCCGCAAGTTATCTCCTGCCCAGTCAAAATATAGCACCTACGACCGTGAATTGCTCGCCATTTATGAAGGAATAAAATACTTTAGGTATATGGTCGAAGCGAGAACATTTCAAGTGTTCACCGATCATAAACCCATCACATTCGCCTTCACTACAAAAAGAGACAATTGCTCACCTCGTCTCAGATAACACCACCACCTTTACCACAAGCACCATCACCACCATCGTCGCAAGCACCATCATCAGCTGAGAAAAAAACAAGAAGCGGAAGAACCGTAAGGTTTCCGCGCCACTATCGCCCGTGAACCGGTCTCAGCGGGGGAGTGATGTAGGCTATACATACATATTACATACATACATATTACATACATACATATTACATACATACATATTACATACATACATATTACATACATACATATTACATACAACACAAATACATACCTACATATACACACATCATCAATTCACTTGTTCGTACACCGCCTTACTGCCTACCTACCGCTCGACCGCGCGACCCGGCCAGCGGAGCCCTACGCCCGCGCTGTGCCGCACGAATACCTACGACACGACCGCGAGGCGAATTCGTGGAACACGCGACGATCGGACCGCCCGCCGCCGCGCGCCGCTGCTCCCCGCGCATGGCTGCGCCCCTCGGACGCCCTCTCCAGTCCGCTATAAGCATCTACGGCTAATACATGCCTTTTCGCGACTCGCGCCGCGCATTATTGTCATTAGTTTTATGTTCTTTAATTATGTTAATAAACATTTGATATGAATGTTAAAGTAGTGTTTGATTAATAGGTTAACCTACCCTAACACACTACATACCTACCAATGTTTACCTTCGTTTTTGTAGGATTAAAAAAGCTTGTGTATGTACATGATATTGCGAGCACTGCTGTAATATTCTGTTCAGAGGGTCATCTTAGGGGCGGATTCCTTTTCACGGGAATCTGATACATTCCGGTGAAAAGGATATCGTAAGGTCGTCAATATCAATATTTTGGCTTCTACCGATGCCGTATAAATTGGTAGCAATGACTAGGTTTTTTTATAACATTGGGTTTAAAAGGTAAACAACGAAAAAAAACCACGTGAAGAGAGGGCTGTCAAAGGCGTCTAACCGATTAGGTAGGCTGCGTTCCGAATTACGCTGTATTCGATTTGAGCGTTCTATCACCCGTTCCGAAATAGCATGAGCGCGATAACTATGTCCCGTGAATCGTCATAGATGACGTGACATGCGCCGTCTTGCGATAACGCCAACCATGCCATATATTAACCGGTAAAGTACGGCGTCACTCAAAGCGTGACTTAGCGCCCATTCCGTCACGGCCCGCTGTCACCGAATATCACCGTGAGCGCTGTCAAAAATGATATTTATGCGGTTTTGCTTTGAGTGGCATCATTTTCTATAAACTAATATTACGTGGCAGTTTCGAAATCGTGCTTCTAGCTACAGTCACCACCTAACCAAAGAAGACGAAGAAATTTGTGACACACAAAGAAATAAGTACTGTAATCCAACCATCTTATGCAACGTTTGGGGTTTATATTATAAGTTTTGACGTTGAGTGAGCACTGCGAGCAGTGTGTGTGAGCGCGTTCACGAACGTCCCGAATTGTTGACAGCTCTCAACTGTCATAATCGTGATAACTAAATCGGAATCGGAACGCAAAGTATTGATGTGAGTCTGTGAGCGACTATGGCGTATTTCGGAATGCGGCCTATTATTACCTGTCACTAGTGTCACTTTAGTTGTCATGCTAGCTGCGTCTCAGTTGTACTCTTCAATATATCAACGTTTTAACTCGTTGTATTTTTCTATAAATAGTTCGTGTCTTTTTGGGGTGTTTACAACAAATTATAATATTATTGTGAAACTAACAAAAAAATTGTGCTCAAGCAGTTCTATGAAGGTACCTAGTTAAGAATAAAGGATAAAGTTTAACATAGGTAAGTATTTACATTAATAAAAGAGGAAACTATCGTAAAAATCGAAAATAATTTTAATTTGGTTATACTTAACGTATTTTTAAACAAGAAAGTCTTAAAAAAAAAACCTTTTTACGGTTTTTTTAAGTAGATTCCTTCAGTTAATTACCTAAAACAAGGGAGTATAGTTCATAATAATATATAGGTAAGTACCTTATAGAATAATAGAAGCTTTTATTGGTTCCTTAGAATTACAATACATGCATTCTGAATTTAAAAAAAATATTGATAAAGATACATTTCAATTCACTTCTAACAAAATCATAAGTTATTGTATAAGTACTTAAAACTAATATAATTAACACAGTTAATAGAGTAAATCAAAATTAATTAATTGCAAACTACATTCAAATATTAGTGTGCGAAGATAAATGTAACATACATTTATTCTTGTTAGTAGGTGAGCCATTCCGAGAAAAAAATGCACCCAAGGAAAAAAAAGTAGGTACTATCACAAACATTTACAAACAATTTACAAGACATTCTTATTCTCTATTGAATGCAGTTTTTTTAAATGTATTGTTTAGTTCTTAAGCTTTAAAATAATGTATAACAGAGTCAATTGTTGCTAATTTAACTGACTAAAAATTAAAAATAAGAAGCAAAGCAGGCAATTTTAGCGTGTCACACCTCCTGTCGCTACCTTTAACTAACCGATGTTCATGGTTTTTTAAGACACACCTCAATGTTTTTTGTGAGATTACTGTTTTTTTTTTATTATAACATTAATTTTATAAACAATTCTTATTGTATTACAATAAAATTCGTGAAATAATGATAATCAATTTAGCACCAAGGTGGACATTCCACTTTAGTTGAGATCAGAGAAGACCACAACAGACCCGAAATCACGATTTTTGTCAGTTTTCATAACTGAATTAGTTCAGTTTTGTAATTTTAGTTTTGAAGTCGCTAACTAGTATAACTGTCACCAATTTCAATTTTTATTTGAAGATAATCAATCTCAGGCGCTTTACATTACATCACCACTTCTCTCAAAACGGTGAAGAAAGTCATCGTGAGGAAACCGGCATGTCCTAGCCGTAGTCATGTAAACAAGACGGTTGACTTGACTGTACAGGTTGATTTTTGAGATGGGGCAGAAAGGGCAGCTACCTTAACCATTGTAGCTACAGGAAAATGGTCTTAGGAGACTGTCAAAAACTTAACTTTTTGAGACATTATGATCTGCATTCACAGATTTTGAAAAAAAAATACAGTCAGCAAGAAAAAGGGCCGTTTTCACAAAAACTTTTTTTAGTGCCAATCAATCCTTTTTCTTAAAAGGATCAAAAAAGTCTATTGGACCAACTGAGGTTTGGGTACTTGAAAAGTCAGAAATACATAGCAAAAAACTTTTCCCTTACATTTCGTAGGAAATGAGACTGGCCGAAAATAAACAAAAAAAATGGTATTTCAAATTTCGAACGAATAAGCGATTTTATTTTATTTGAGAACAAAATAATTTATATAGTTTGTTGCTCTTAATAAAACTTTTTTCATACAAAGGTTTTATGCTATTTCTGACTTTTGTAGCAGGCTGTCTTTTTTAACGTTTCCCATACAAGTCTGAACGGTCAAAATTATCTAAAAAAAGTATCTTTATCATTCTATTCTATTCTATTCATGGACAGACTGGACAGAAATAAACAAAAAAAAAACCTTGAACGTATGTATACGCGTTATATTTTTATTTGCTTTGGGAATAAGATAGTTTGTTGCTTGTGATTTCCGACGACCAGAAAAAAACCTCAATTAATTTTGAATTTTCAGTCTTGTTAGTTATTTATACCAATTTTCGTAACTCGAAAATTGGTATAAATAACTAACAAGACTGAAAATAATCTAAAAGTCAAATAAGGGAAACATAATAAAAGAAAAAATTAACCCCTTTTCGGGGTTGAAAAGGGGGGATAAAGTTTATGTTTTATTCTTTTGTTGATCTATAAATTTGCAACTTGGCCTGAATACTTATTATCTAAATAAATAATAAAGATCGTAATAATTAATATTACCATTTAAAGGTGGTAGTGAAATTTTTAAGGAAAAATACGAAATTCAAATGAATGAAGTTGCGGGCGAAGTGCTGACAGACTGACTGACGTATCTAAAATTTTGCACAAGGGCGGGTTCCCTTTATAATGAAGGCAAGCTTTAAGAAGGTTTTTGAAAATTCGACCTTTACGGTGATGAAAAAGGGGATTTCGTTTTGTATGAAAAATCTTATTCCTTGAGTTAATAAATTTGAAACATGGCACGAATATTTTTGTAAATAAATAATAGATGATCTGTACTACCGTTTAAAGGGGGTTCTAAAATTTGTAGCAGGATAGGAGTAGGTACTTAGTGTACATCCTGCTACAAATTTCAGAAGCAATGCAATTCGCCCGCGATCTCGTTTTTTGTAGTAGGTTTATATTAAAATGAAAGAAATATTTATTATTTAAGTAAAATTTATTATAAATTGAAAACTTAACTGTAAGTATAACATTATAAATAACTGTAACATAAAAAAAGTTTGTATCGCTTCACTGCAAAATAGTTAACTTACAAAGACTACTTATAATGGTTGACAATTTGCCTTTCAAACTAGTAGAATAAATTCATAATTAAAGAGTGAAAAAACATGTAATCATTAGTTAACATTCTAATGAATAAACAACTTACATCTCTGGTACATCATAAATATTATCTACCTCCAATTACTATTAGCTATTAATCAGAATAATGAAATAGTGAGGTCAAATGATTTATTCATGTGAGTTATTTCAATGTGTCAATGTCGATACTTTATTTTATTATAAATATATTATAACGATATAAACCAAACGGGATTACGGGATCAAAAATACATAGGATAATCGCAATTAGGACCCACTGGCCTATTTACTATAGGTACGTCTTTTTGTTTTTATTAATGTTTATCTTAATAATGGGGGGATGACCCTCTCTGAGTATTATTTGCTGTAGTCGGCTTCTCATTTGAGTAACTATATTCCAGCCTATATTCCTACCAGGCGTCCATTCCCAAGTCCTTATGACTTCTTGTTGTAGATTATGCTTGGACTTCAATTCACTTGAGTCCCAATTTAAAATCATTTGACGCCACATATTTTCAATTGGATTAAGATCCGGACTTTTAGCTGGCCAGGCAATAACAGTTATATCAGCCTGTAAACTTAGCCACTCCTTCACCATTCTGGATCTATGCACAACACAGTTATCATGGAAGAAATATATTTGACCTTCTGGGAAGGCAACACGCACTGTAGGCAACATAACCTCTTGCAATATTTGAAGATATTCTTGCCATTCATGCGGCCGCCACCTTCTGCTAATTCGCCCGGGCCCATAGATGACATCCATCCCCAGTAACCTGAAAATAAGATTTTTTGGTAACTTATTAGTTTATTAGGTAGTAAGTATACTGTTTAAGAAAGGTATTGTGGTGATAAACATAGCTAAATAATAGCTTAATAAAATTTCTCATAATAATGTCATTAAAATTAAATCTGTCATAATATGGAAATCAATCATTTATTTACTTACCACTGGACCTGTTCGGTAATATGTTTTGTGGATTGTAGCGTTCGTTAGGTTTCTGCCATAGTATTTTTGTCCCATCATTATCGGAACTAAAAGATTTTTCGTCCGTGAGCAGTCCAATTCCATAAGCTCCTGTGCGATCCGAACTCTTGCGGCCTGATGAGCTTCCGATAGTTGAAATTTCTTCGATAGACGATAATTGTGAATGCCTGCTGCGTGCAAGTGCCTCCGCACTGTGGTGATTGAGATGCCGTGTCGTTGAGCACTTGGGCGAGTGGTTGCGAACGGCGAATTAAAGTGATCATTTACTATATCACGGTAGCGTTCACACTTGTTTGTATAGATGACTGAACTTCTCCGCCTAAAAGGTTTTGACTTCACATCACCAGTATCCAAATAACGTCGCACTCACAAGCGCACCATTTTCTCTGTGTAGAAAATACATTTTAAGTTAATCAATGGAGTGACAAAGTTTACGAACTATTCAATTTATTTTATTATTAGATAATATTTGATTTACCGCTATGCCCAGCTGTCTGGCAATCCCTTTAATGCTCGCATTTTGTTCTTAAAGTACCTCAATCTTTGTTCTCAAGAAATAATCTATCATTTTAAATTATTTGTAACACAAACACGTATTAATAGTATGCGAAAGGTGGAACAAAACTAGAATCATCAGACGGTAACTTCATTAAGCTGGGAACAAATTATCCGACGCGTCCGTAAGTCGCGACCAACAGACGTCCGAACGCTCAAGGGCGCGTCCGCGACTTACGACCGATAGTTTGCACAGTGTAGTGCTAAATCTATTATCCAGATACAAATAATCCGCGACTCTCAGCCGCGGCTTACGCACGGCACGCAAACTTAGAACAAAAAATTTCAACCGTATACTCTGTGGTTGGAAGTTTGGAAGATGACAGGTCTCCTCGCCCCCTTGTAACATTCTTCACCCCTCTTTCGTCCGGTGCCAAAACCATAGACAATTTACAAATGTCACTGCCAAATTTAGGCAGTTTTCGTAAGTTTTCGGATCGAGTGAAGTTTGCGTTGATTAATTTCCGTGCTTATCCTCTCAGTGATTTTAAGCTGTAATATTCTGTATTCGTAGTGCAAAATGTACAATAAGTGTCGTATCATTGTGGTACGAATCGAAAGGACTTATAATAAAATATCGGTAGTGGAATTAATCCTCGAATATTTGAAGCAATAAAGCAAGAGGTAAGATTGATATGTTATTTAGGGTTTATAATATTTATTGATAGATTCATATTTATGAAATTTTAATTAAATTTAAAGATAAACAAAAATATTTTTCTTGTTTTCAGGTTAGCACTTGGTGTGAGAACAAAAAATATTGCTCAATATTGTTTGACGAGATGGTCCTAGAACCGGGCCTCACCTATGATAAACACGAAGACATCCATGGCTTCGTAGATTAAGGGTAAAATTAGTAATTTTTTTACTGGCGTTGCATAATAAATAAAATAATGAAAGGCACAGATATATCCCGATTAAAAGAAAAATCTCTTTCGAGAATACAACACAAAGCAACATAAAATATATAACAAAAATAATATAAAACAACATTAAAAAATAATAATTTGATTAAGTATTTGTTGTGTTTCATTTAAGTATATATTTCTCAGAAGTTCCCTGTAGTTATTATATTACCAATGAGCTCTAAAGGAACTCATTGGTATTTTGCTGAACACAGCAATTTTTTTTTTTTTTTTTTTTTTTTTTTATCGCTGAGAAATGCGTTACGTATCCCCGGCTCGTGGGGGACGAGTCGGGGTATGTGGGACTCCTGTGTAAATACACCGCCATCGCCGTGATGGGAGGGCCATGGGAAACCGGCTCAGTCTTTACATTCACAGCCCTCCCGGCGCATGCCCGCCTAGCTGGCGGGCCCCACATGCCCCCCACCTGGGTGGGGGGCTACGGGAATGGCCGGGAGCACCTGGCCATTCCCGTCCGGCACTGGTGGAGGCCTGTGCGATGCAGGCAAGGGTGCCCCCGCACCCGTTGCCTGCTGGCCTCCACCTGGGAGGAGGAGTCGGAGATGACTGTCGAACTGACGTCTCCTTCGACCCCTCCTCCGCCTTTGCATAACACTACCCTCAATTAACAAACTATGCATTCTGAGTTCATATATATAAATATCGATAAGACAGAGACAGAATTATAACGCCAACTAGATTGATAATTCAAAGGACTATTAACTACCTAACTGGCTTAGTTGGTAAGAGCTCGCGGTAATCAAAGACTATCCAATGATTCGATGGTTTTAATCTCGTCCGGGCTACTTTTTCTGGAATACTTTTTCTATTCTTAATGATGTTTATGTTTGAATTGCAAAGTTGTAGTAATTGATGCAGCCCACTGTAAATACGTGCATGCACTAAGGAAACAATTTAGGGTCAGATTCTCGTACTATTATCCTAAAACTAATGTGACAAATTTTCAAGCGGACGTAAACTGCTGCGATTGTGCCCTTTTATAATTTCTAACATGACGAAATCATCGTGGACGTCCTCGTCCACAAATTGTATGGCAATACGAGTACGTGCACGTATTAACGTTATCAAGGACGAGTCTTCTTATATTTCCATATATTTTACTGCCCTGGGTGTTTTTTTCTTAATTGTGATGCCTCGATATGGCCGTGGACGTCTACGATAATATCGTCACGTTAGAAATATAAAAGCGCACATTGGCTGCTGATAAATCATTCAACCAATCGCAGCAGTTTACGGGCAATTTGTTTTACATACAAACTTAACATTAATTTTGCGATAGTTTTCTTACGAGAAACTGGCCATATGTCCTACAAATTGTTCGTCTGTGTATATTTTACTATGATTAAAGATAGATTTGTTAATATTTTAGAAAGTCTTTTAAAATATCTTAATTTTTTTTTTTTTTCAGGCGCAAAATCTGGTTAGCCCCTTGTAAAAGATCCGATGTGATCGATAAAGACTGGGAGTTTTTCAAGCACAAACATGTGTGCAGTTTGCATTTCCAGAAATGCATGTATGGTAAAAAGGATCGTCTAAAAAAATCTGCAATCCGATCACTTCATTTATCAGAAGAACCTTTACAACACGATTCCTCCACACAAACTGTAAAATCCATACAATACGTCAATCAACGATCTGAAAATGATGTATCATATGTTATGCCGAATGTAGAAAATAATTCTCCAATAACTTATACACAAGCTGAAAACTCTATATCATACGATAATCAAGTTAACATAAAAGAAGGAATAATAACACCTATGCAGGTTGAAGAATCTGAATCTGTTGAACAAGATATAGAAATAAAAACGGAAAATGATGATGAAAATAGTGACTCGGCCTCCCGAGTCCCTATTTTATTTGAAGAAAAAGTAGAAATAAAAACAGAATACCATGATAAAAATAGTGACTCGGCCTCCCGAGTCCCTATTTTATTTGAAGAAGAAGTAGAAATAAAAACAGAATACCATGATAAACATAGTGACTCAGCCTCCCGAGTCCCTATTTTATTTGAAGAAGATATAGAAATGAAAACAGAATACCATGATAAAAATAGTGACTCGGCCTCCCGAGTCCCTATTTTATATGAAGAAAATGTAGAAATGAAAATAGAAATAGTTGAAAATGAAATATTACCTTTAGTGCAGTCTACGCAGTCTTTACAATCCGATGATCTAGAAATATTGAAAAATGGCGGAACACTTAGCACCCAGTCTAGAAACCTTGTACCAAAAATCGATCAGGGTTTAACAGCAACTATCGTAAACAGAACTAGTACTAACCCTATAAATACTACTATGATGCCAAAGTTGAAAAGAAAAATGGATGGATCAATTCAAACTGGTAGAGTAATTGTATTGAGTCTTAATGCCGATGGGAGTCAAAGGTCGATAAATCCTGAAGGAAGCAAAAGCAATAGAAACGATTATATTGTCATGACCCGTCAGCAATATTATGGAGCTTGTAGTAAATTTTTATCTGAAAAATTTGCTATCAATGTTAAAAGACAAATGCATTTAGATGACGTTATCAAACAAGGTGGGAATAAACTTTGTGAGGCTGGTAGCAGTGGCAGCGTGAATGCGGTTACGGCTGACTGTGTTGAATTGAATGCTGCCGGATGTAGGGGAGTGGTCCAGCTTGATGTCTTCATTGCTGCCAGCGAGACTGCTGATAGCGCTGAAGCTGACTTGTACGCTGTTGACCATGTTGAAGCAAGTGCAGCAGCTAGTGCGGCTGATTGCGCTCGAAGGTAATTTGCTTTAGTATCAAGAACCCGGATTAAAGGCGTTGTTACTGCAATGCGGTTTTTCGCGGGATTATCTCGAATACGTGACATAATATTTTAATTAGTAACCGACGTATCAACCCAATGGCAAAATATATTAGATTTAATATTGTCAATCTAATGCACACAAAGACGATCACTGATGTCGTTAATATTTTAGATCTTACCCAATAATTCCGTTCTTCAACTTATTGACCGCTTGATTTTATATCAATTGCCCCCAGCGCCCCGCTCATAAATTGACAAATATATATGTACCTACGACAAATGCTGTCGGGGAATGATATAATTTTTTTTATAGATTTGATGTCTATTTTAAATGGTAGGCGACACATTTAAAAAACTATCTAGGTATCTAACAAAATTTAAGACCACCGAATAGCATAATGTCAAAGAACTTCGCATATCCTCATCATTTACTTAAACATTAATCTATAAACATCATCATGAATTTTTGATCAGATATCCACCGATCCATGACTGCTAAAAAAGTGTCAAATATCTACTTGTCTATTACGCAAAATGATTCAGTTGACTGTCTAAAATTCCTTATCCGCTACCAAACTGATTCAGTCTGCGTATTTAGGGTCTAATTTAATGCGAAAGATTGGCTCTCTAAACTAAAGCTTTGTTGCACTAACTTCCACAATGTAGGACAAAGCACAGGAAACGCATATAACATCACATGTTAAACATTTAATAATAATTTGCACCGGAATGTTTAATTCTTTATAGTCTATGGGGCGCTTTTATTCCGTTTGGCCATATATTATACACCTATATGTTTTCGGGGCCGGATTTGAAACGTCTCCTGTGCGTTATTTAATTAAAAGCGAAAGTGCTATATTTAACTATGGAAAGGTAAGCAATAAAAAGGCCTAGGCCACGCACTATTAAAGAGTAAACAGCTTTAAAGGTTTTTTTTTACTAAATCATATTTTATTTTTATTTTTGAGTATTACAGTTGAATTTTGCATTTCAGCGTAACTATTGTTGAGGACATGCCGGTGGATCTGGATCTGGAGAGCTCCCTGCACCCCAGCCGGAAGCGCCACTGGCAACCGTAAGTACATAGTTCTACATTGTATCTGGTTGTATTACACTAGCAAGAATAATTTTTATTTTAAAATATCCATCTAGATCTGTTCCTGCACCACGACTATCACCGCCTCAGATGGAGGTTGTGGTTGAAGTCGTAGAGCTGAAGTCTGAATTCCCTCTACCAAGTCCACCACCACTAACGCCGGAATATTCAGTGCCCTCGCCGGCGTTGTAAGTATCTTACAGTTTTTTATTTATCTGTAAAGAGATCTAAAAACTCGAGAGTACTAAAAACTTTTTTTTCAGGAATGTAGACTATGTGGAGTCGACATCAAGCCCAGAGATGGAGTGCCCTTGTCCTCGTCGGAGTCTGAGCGATGAAGACATATTCGAACAGTTCTATTACGGTAAGTAGCTGCTGATTTTAGCTCGGGATGGGGCTTGGGGCAATCTTCGAGTTCCCACCAGATAATGTACCTACCTACCATTACACAGGAAGCGAAGCAGACTCTGGCGAGAGCGACGACGAAGAACTTTCGCCATTCATCTTCCCAAGGGCGCAGAGGAGCGCCCTGGAGACGCCGATGGACACTAATGACGATGCCGAACCAGCCCCAGCACCTGCTCCTGCTGCCGCCGCTGCGCCACCGGAATACGCAACCGCCAGCACCAGCAGCATACTTGATGTTCCTCCAACGGCGACGTACCAACCTCGGAGTCTATATGATTTTGATTGGAAACCGTTTACGGATGCTTCGATTCCACCTGAATCGAGGCGGGAAATGTTTTCCAAAATCGATGTAGGTCCGACAGCTCCATGTGTTGACCCGTATGACATTTTCGTTGCCATATGGGATCGGCAATTTATGGAGTACATTGCCTCGGAGACAAATAGATACGGTCAGCAGGTGGCAGCCGGGATGCTGGAAACCAACAACCTCCATCCCAATAGCCGCATCAGCAAATGGCGGGAAACCACGGCTGACGAAATTTATGTTTATTTTGGGATAGTGATTGCGATGGGGGTTGTGGTCAAGCCGCGGGTTGAGGAGTATTGGAATGCCACCACTGACGTGTTCTATACTCCAGGTTTTAGTGCTCATATGTCTTGCAACCGTTTTTCCATATTAAGTAAGTGCCTTCATTTTGCAAATAACGAAGACACGTGTGCGCTAGAGCTGGATGGCTCCGAGGCTAAACTTTTTAAGGTGCAGCCAGTGTTGTCACACCTGAACGACAAGTTTTCATCCATGTATCGTCTGAGGCAAAATATTGTCTTGGACGAAAGTCTTTTGCAGTGGGAAAGTTGGTTGGACATCGGTCAATTGATTCCCAATAAAGCTGCTACGATGGGGATTAAGACTTATGAGATTTGTGAATCTCAGACCGGCTACCTATGGCGGTTTGAGGTTCATGCTCATAAAAAGTCTCAAAAATCTCCACCACAGCAGTTTGAAGACGAATTGAATGCATCTACACCGGCAATTGTTCTAATGCTTACACAGGGTCTTGAGGGCAAGGGTCACACGTTGTGGATGGATCACTTCTACAATTCGCCATGTCTCGCTCGACGCCTCAAGGCATTGGGCTTTGACTGTGTAGGAACCCTGCGGACCAATCGTAAATTTGTTCCGCAGGCCTTGCATAGTCTGACCAAGGGGAAAATGCGTCCTGGTCAGATATCTGGTCTTACCTCGGGGGACGTCGATGTCATGGTATGGAGGGATAACAATAGGGTCTCTATGTTATCTACATACCATGGCAACGCCGTTGTCCAAATCCGAGATGCCACCAAACCCACCCTGATACATGATTATAATGTCATGATGGGTGGGGTGGACAAAAAAGACCAGATTCTGGCCATGTACCCTATCGAGCGGAAACAAACAAAGGTGTGGTACAAAAAACTATTCAGGAGACTGTTGAACGTGTCGATTCTAAATGCCTACATCATCCATCGCCAATCATTTGCTTCTTCTTCTCTTTCACCTCTTTCCCATCGCACCTTCCGTATCGCTATCGTGAAATCTCTTCTTTCAAAGTATTGCTCTCCCCCGCTACAGCCTGCAACCTCACAGATCTTGCACCAGAATAAGCACATTGACGTCACCCACCGCGTGGCTGAGTATCCGTTTGTCAATGTTAAAAAAGAAAAAGAAAGAAAGAATAATGTTTGTGTTGTTAATGTCAAGAAACGCCAACGCCGGCGGCGGCAGTGCGTCAAGTGTACAAAACTGGTGAAAACATTCTGTGTTGGTTGCAGCCAAACTGTATGTATTGACCCTTGTTTCCTTGCCCTACATTCATAGTATGTTAGTAAAATATATTAGGTCCCCTCCTATGAAATCAGCGTTTTGTATGGAGAATTTTAAAGAAGTTGCATTTTTCATACGAACATTTTCTTAATTTATATAACAACCATGAACACTAATGTTTTAAAACTTTTATGCAATAATCTTTAAAAACTAAGATAACTATAATGCCACTTAGATTAAGGGACAAAAATAAGTTTAGGCTAAGTTAGAACAAATAGTGGTAATTTCTGCTAACAAAACCAGGAGTCATTTTTAAGGTATTTTTTATGTTTAGAAAAATATAAGTAATAAGGTTTTTTTACTATTGGCAGTTGTCTATGATGGTCATTAGTCGATATAATACCAAGCAATTTATGAATACCTATTTTAAATCAGAGAAGTGACGAGGTTCTCTATTTGTGAGAAAAAAACGACAATTTCATAGGTGGGAACCCAATATTTACAAATATGTATTTCTTAGTATGTATTGTAAATATTATATGTATGTGTATATATTTTTTGGACCGCACCCTTGTTCGTTTCATTGGCGAATTGTAGGATGTTTATCTATTAGCATGATGTGAAAAGAGTGTCCATGGAGATTTTTGCCCGTTCTTCTCCATAGGTACCTACTACGCTTTGGAACGGGCAACTAGCTTCATATTTTTGACTGACCGATTCCTCGACAATTCAAAAGTGCCTGTAATGGTTTAATTGAAATAATAGCATTGAGTTTTGTTTTTTTTTTTTTTGAGTGCGTCGAACATTTTTTTTTTAATAAGTTTCTGACAAAAAGAAAATAATTCCTCCCCTGTTTGAAGTCACTTCATGAAATCGCTTAAGTTTTTCATTATCATTTAAAAAAAAAGTTCATATTAATAATTAAAAAAATGTTTCAGGGCAGGTGTTCAAATTAAAAAAAAAAAATTCTCGCCACGTTTGAAAGTCGCTTCATTTAAATTTTATTTTTATTTTTTTGTTCAGATATGACGCACTGGTCGTATCCATCCTGTGTACTTGTAATTTTTTGTACTAAAATTGTTTGATTTGTTGATTTCGATAATGTTTTTCTTAGGCAACATGAGGCTTGTGCTGTTTTTCATTAGTAAATATCATCATAGTTTAGAATGTAGTTTTAGATTTATAATAAATGCAACAGAATTTACTCTGTGATCCAAAGTTTGAGGGAATCTTTTTTGCGCGTATTTTCAAGTGCTTGGTTTTGATATTCGATACTCGTAATATAAGCACTCCTAACAGCTGAATCTGTCTCTGATAAGCATGTGGACCAAACAATAGTATGTATAAGTTATTATCCCAAACCTCTTGGCCTACAGTGTTCTCGGAATTGAAGTATAAACACCCTATATTTTGTTCGGCGGTCGGGTCGCCTAAACGATGTCATTTTATTGTAAAGTTTGTGGCACAGTATAAATAAGTAACAATATTATGTCTTCATAGAAAACGGCCGAAACGTCGCGCATCGAAATCTCAGTTTATAATAAACATCATTATCGAGTGCGCGGCATTTACGCACGAAGGAAGGCTTATCTACTGAGCGGCCGGAGGTAATTATTTCAAGGTCACTGCCGAGATATAATACTGTGACTTTATTATACTGTGCTTGTGGTATGAAAAAATGTATAGAGAGGTCTGTCCTTTTAATTGATTATTGTAAAACAATATCTTCTATCAATATCTTTACGTAAATAAAATAATGACTTTTGGAAATAATGTTTTTATTTTATAAAATATGACGAATTTGTACACAAAAAGGGAAAAAGTCGCTCGGGTTACTTTCAACTTCGAATAAGCAATATAATAGGTCTTTACCTATGAAATTGCCGTTTTGTATGAAAAAATTTAAACGAATTTTTTTCATGTATTTTTTATTTGTATTACTTAATCGAAGTAATCACCCATGCAATCAATGCATCTTTGCCAACGCAGTGGCAGTTTATTGATGCCCTTCTTAAAGAAATCAGCTGGACGGGAGGCAACAAATTCTTCAAAGGCATTTTGTACTGCCTCTCGGGTATTGAATTTTTTTCCCGCCAAGTAGTTATCCAAATTCTGGAAAAAGTAGTAGTCTGTAGGGGCAAGGTCTGTTGAGTAGGGCGGATGACGGAGAGCTTCCAACCCCAGTTATTGCAACTTGGAGACCGTCTGCTGTGCAGTATGAGGTCGCGCGTTGTCGTGCAGTAGCAGCGGAGACGAGCGATTGACCAATGCTGGTTGGAGATGTGCCAGCTTCTCCATCATTGTGTTCTGTTCTTCACAGTACACATCTGCAGTAATGCTCATCCCGTTTGTTAAGAAGCTGTGATGAATCACACCGGCGCGGCGGCGCTAGACCACCAAACAGTGACCATCACTTTTCTAGGGGTAAGTTTTCGTTTAGGGCATTGTTTAGGTGCTGAACCAGGATCCAACCAACTTGCTGAGCGCTTTCGGTTATCAAACAGAATCCATTTTGCATCGCAGGTAACAATGCGGTTCAAAATTCCTTCATTTGTGTGTCTGTTGAGCAGTGCAAGGCACGTCTCGACGCGTACTTTGCGCTGGCGATCATTGAGTTCGTGGGGCACCCATTTGTCAAGCTTTTTATCTTGCCAATTTGACGCAAATGGACCAATATTGTTTTGACGCTAACGTCGAAAGCTGCTGCTAATTCAGCCGTAGATTGTGTATCATCAGCTTCCACAATCGCCTTTAATTCGTCATTGTCGACCAAAGTTTTTGGACGACCGCGAGGTTCATTTTTCAGGTCGATATTTCCAGAACGGAAGCGAGCAAACCAATAACAGGTAGTGCGTTGGTTTGTAGTGTTAGCTCCGTAAACGTCGTTGATGTTGCGTGCCGCTTGTGCCGCGTTGCTGTTACGACGGTACTCATATTCCATAATTACTCGAATTTTTAACGTATCCATGATGACGAAAAAGATTGAAATGCGATGAAAATGTAACACTAATCAATAAACAAATGACTACTTTTGGAAAAAAAAACACGTTTTTAAAATAAAATTAATTTGAAATTAGAATTCTTAGCTAAACAAACATTATTTTGATTTGAAATGGCCAGTACTGCAGAACGGCAATTTCATAGGTAAAGACCTAATATTACAAGGTAAAACTGTACTAAGCCGTAGATAATCAGATAGGTTATTTCATAACAATTTTAATGACAGGGTGTGTAGAGTTATGCTGCGTAATTTCTGAGATATCACAGTTTTCGTGAACGTGGAGAAATCTTGCGATTTCGGCCGGAAGCACCGTGACAGGTTCGCGTGTCGGCGCGAAAGAAAAGTAACGGCTGAGGGATGTTCGATATTGCTGACTAAAGGCAGGTCCACACCAGCGCACGGGCATGAACTGTGCACACTAGGTGCCTCGAACGGTTTCGAACGACTGAGCACATCCGAGGTAAACCGCATGCACGCGATATGTTCGCGAAGGAGTGTTTTGACTGTCAATTCCACGCGAACCATTCGCTAACGGCTCTCGAACATGTCCAAAGGTGTCCATACTAGGTTTCTAAGATGTTTCATGAGTGACCCTGGACCTCGCACTATTGACGACTTAGTTTTATGTTTTTTTAATGTTTTGTTTTTATTTTTTCGATAATCTTATTTATTTTTCACATATCCAAATAAAATAGTAGAATAATGATAATAGATGAATAATGTAGAATATTAATGATAATAAAATCTTTTTGAAATTATGCTTTCATTTTTTTAATATCCCTCCTATTACCTAATTAGTTCGGGTTCTTTACTATAACAAACACCCCACACACCCACACTCACACCATCATTCTACCTATCCTCACACTTCACCTGCACACTACACACGCATTATGTAATACATTTTTTTTTTCTGGTGAATTAATTTTAACTTTATATCATCAATAAATAATTTGTCTAGAGTTTGAAAATTGACAAGATGCCGATTCTCTTGTACACCGAACTAAACTATCACTAAAATTCCTTACTTTTGGCTATGAGAATCTTAAAGCTATACTGCAATAAAAATTCTCTAAATTTAAAAATAATTATGATTCAACTAAAATCGAATTTGACAATCGCGACTCCACGTGGTACTTGTTTGCCTTACCTCGTGATTTTTTTTTAGAGCCGGATTCGCGCAGGGGTCGGCCGCCTGGACGTGTTTTATATGTAATTTTTTACTTATGTATGAAAAATATAAAAAAAATATTATTGAGCTGCATTAGTAATGGCAATTATTGCTATTTTTCGTTAATTTAATTAGCATGCTAAATTCCACAGCTTAGCATGCTAAGTGCTATTGCTATGCTAATATGAAATTTCATCAAATATAAGAAGAGAAACAGCGAATAAATTAAATTGCGAAATCATGAATGCTATGCAAACTATGAAAATGATTATTTTATGAAACATGTTTAATAAATCGTTAGTGTTGTGTTGTGACTTTAATATAAATTTAATGTGACTTCAATAAAATTGTTTGATGTAGGTATTTAATTTAATGTTACTTAATTAATGAACTTTCCTTCATACTTTCCCAGGCTTAGAATTTTAGCATTCACGAAATTTCGCAACTTCAATTAATTGAATTATTGCTTATCATGAAATCGCATGCTAATTAATATGCTAATGCTAATTATTCCATTACTAAGCTGCATGTTGAGTTTTAGGGGTTTATGGGTTGCAGCTGAAAATCAGCGTCAGGTGGTTCACTTTTTGTTGTCATCTGACTTTATGCTGAGCTGAGGCCCTTTTAGCATTATAATAATTTGTTTTCTGTTTTTATAGTTGTAAGGTGTATTTTTTTTTTTTTTATAATGCCAATAAACGCATTTTTCTTTCTTTCTTTTCTTTCTATAACAGGGGTCGAAATTTTCATTATTTTTGCAATAGGACATACCATTTTCGAGATATAAGCAAAATAAAAGAATAAAGATACAGTGCTGTTTTTGCACCTGAATTCGAGGTGTTGGTGTGAATTTAAGTTCATGACAAATAATTCAACTCCAAGCCATTTTTGAGCACGATTAAAAATAGTCAGATTCAGCTAGACAATCAAAATTTTTGGTGAAAAACGTCAAATTGAAAATAGTAAAATTGCCATTTTCACTAAATTAATAACTCGGTGCCATCTTAGTGCTGTTAAACTAAAATATAGTTAAGTTATGTCACTTTACTCTATTTCAGAATGGGATATCGTCGTTTGGCAGGAATAAACTAAATTTTGGTGATTTTTAGTCTAGTTTTGAGGCATTTGTGACAAGAGAATCGGCACCAATCGGCCTGGTGATCTGGGCACACAGGGTATCCTAGTATGGACGCCAATCTCTCACAGAGGATCATATATTAGGCATTTTTTCAAATAGCAATAATTCTTGTCTCTATGTTTGTAACTGTGTGAACCTTTGTGAAGAGAAAAATAAAGATTTTTACTAAAATTTTAAATAAATTAAGGGCCGATTTTTCAATCATCGGTTAAATCGTTAAATAGTTATCTAGCGAATAAAATTATCCGGCTGTTTATATGGCGAATGAATATTTTCAATTTTTCAATCGTATAATAACGGAAGAATAGTTATCTGTGGTCTATGTTAACCAACTTCACACTCATGTGCAAGCGAGACGCACTGATACAATATTCAACGTGGTAGGCAAGAATAGAAACAAAACGTATATTTGACGAGATTTCTTAACTTTTGTTTAGATCCACAGATGGTCAGCAATTGCGGCGACCTTTTTTTTTGTTCTTTGTAGCAAAGTTTATATAAGTGGGCATGTATTTAGCTCAAAAGTATCAGTTATGAACAAATTTTCTGTGTGTTAACTGTTTTTTCGACTTGGTACTAAAAGTTGAGCCTAGTGGTTTTAAATTGTTAAAATATTGTCATCCCGAAAACGTACATAAGTAAAGTGATATTTGAAGATATTAAAAAAAAACTATCGTCAATTGAATAAAAAAACATCCATGTTTTCATCAACCAACACAAGAGCATGAAAACACGCAGAGGCAAACCACATTAAAACTCCAAACAAAGCAAACGTCAAAACATTATTTATTCCCTAGAATAACGTAGGTACTAACTGGGGCTTGAAGGGACAGTTAACTTTATTCCCCAGTTACGTGCTTTAACCGTCCGATACTGACTATCTGACTATTGAAAAATCCAGAATCACGGTATATACGGAATAAACGCTATTCGATTCTTTATATCGTCGCCGTGCAGTGAAAACCTCGTAAAGGAAAATTTATTTCTTTTCTTTTTATTTATTTGTTGTGTAGAAAACCTCGTAATGCATGCTTAGAACAATACAGACAGTGAGATGTAAGATGCTTCTAATGCCTTCTATCGTTGATAACGCGAACATCAGAGAACGTCAATGACGGCTATTCTTCAGACAGTTATTATCTTCCCTGTAAAAAAACGTTTATTGCAATCACGAGGTTTTCACTGCACGGCGACGATATAAGGATTGAAAAATCGGCCCTTAGTATAATAAACTGGGAAAAAATCGATTTATGACTTCAATTATATTCTGGGTTCTGCCCGTGACTTCGTCCGCTTGAAATTTCTTGTTCGTTCGCATCGCCTGCGCTGTTACTTAGTTTTCGCTTAGCGTTTTCCAAGTTTTTTACTTTTGTCCGGCTCCTAAGGGTCATACCGTGATGATAATCGACCTTGTTATGAAACTATTTGATTGTATAAGGAAATATCATGATACGAATATCATCATTTTTCGATGCGACCCGTGTTTTGACAAATTTGACCAAAACGGTTATACCTCCACCGTATGCTCCACCGTGTCCTCCGGGCGATCCACACAGTGGTGACTCCCGGGCGTTTCCTCCCGCTTTATCCGAAATAGGAACCGTGTCCGGTGAGGACCTGCGTCAGGTGGAAGGTGAGGACGCCGTGGCGCCTCTCTAGCCACTCTTCAAAGAGGTTCCCTCTTTGAATAGTGGCTTATCGCCACAATTGTGGCGTGCCCAATGATCGTAGTCCAGCCGTGCTATTCTGTAAAAATCTCACCGTGAAAACTTGGGTGAAGTGAGCTGTCAATAGTGTCAATCCCTAGAAATGACAGCTCACTTTAAGCTCACTTCACCTAAGTTTTCACGGTGAGATTTTTACAAAATCGACCGGCTGATATATTATTTTTTATAATTTATTTTCAATGCACAAGATTGATCATGTGGCAGAAATTAATTTCGAAACCTTCGAATTAAATTATGTCGACTTGCCTAACCACGATATTATAAAAAATTAAAAAAAAAAAACATTATAAGGGTGAAATTTATTTAAAGTATGTCAATAATATTTTCTTGGTTTATTTTAGGGATACGTCAAATGTATCACCCGTGGCTGGCCCCGCGCGGGTAATCTTATCATCCAACGCTAGGCCAGCTGAAGATTTAAACGTTGCCGGTCCCTCTCGGGTGACTTTGTCGCCGGAAGCTAGCCCATCATGGGCTGATGATTTGACCGAGCTAGTAAATTTTATGCCGGACGCTGACGCTCCACAATTCTTAGTGGCTTCACCTAGCAGGTAACGATTCATATTTTAATAATGCAGAGCCTACGTAACATTTAACTAAGGACATTCTTTTAACATGGCATTTTTGTTTTAGATACATAAACTTGACGACGCCGCCACATGTGGACACTGCATATTGTGAGTGCCCACTGTCCCTTACGCCAACGAGCAGTTCTCCTCGTAAGTGATAACTTCAAACGAACATTTTAGTATGTAACTCATTTAGTTAAAATGTACTAAATATAATTTATTTAAAAAGTAAGCCTTCAACACCACTTCACGTCCCGTCTCCTGGTAAATTACATAAAAATGGAATATTTAATAGAATACGGTTGGGAAAATAAAAGTTCTAAACATAAATTGTTGTTTCAGCTGCATTTATGGATATTGCCGGAATCACATCGAGTCCAGCAATGTCCGGTATTTCTACAGATATTGGTAAGTGTAAATTAATCTCCTTCAAATTTCGTGGCAGGCCCCATAAGTTTAATAATTAAAATTTAGTTTTAATTGTTTTCTTTCTATATTGTTTTAGCCGCAGGCGATAGTATTGGCAGTGACATTGACGCAGAAGACCAAAATGCTGTCGACATAGGTGTGGATAACTCGACTATAGTTAGACCGACAACTTTGGCAACAGACAGCCCAGCAGTGCTTCCCGATAATTTTGACCCGAGACTGACGAATGCTATTGACCAGATGGACAGACAAAATGACACTGCAATACGCGCAATACTTCCCATCGATCATGTCGTTTTCGATTGGCGATCTGATTTAAATGGTTTTACGGGTGTTCGAGAAGAATTTACAGGAACTCCGGGTCCTACATTTCCAATGACGGAGATCGAGAATCCTGTAAACGTCTTCTTGAAAATCTGGGACCAGGAAATCATGTCGCTGATCAAAAACGAAACAAACAATTACGCAGCCCAGTGCCTCAACAAACCTGGCATAAAGTCGAGTTCCCGCATGAGACGGTGGCATCCAACCAGCGTGCATGAATTATATATATTCTTCGCTCTAATGATCCAACAGAGCCTTTTCCCCGCCACCGTTGAATCAGAATATTTCTATCCCTCTTCTCGCATGACCGCCATGCCCTTCTTTAAAGAGTACATGTCCTACAATAGATTGATCCTTTTGAAAAAAAATCTCCACTTCGCTAATAATGACGATATATGTGACTCCCTTTCCATGAAAGAACGAAGAATATATAAAATTAAACCAATAATTGACCACCTAAACCGCAAATTTCAAAATTTGTACCTGCCAAGCCAAAACGTCGCTATTGATGAATCTCTGCTTAAGTGGCATGGCCACTTAACTTTTATTCAGAAAATAGCGACGAAAGCGGCCAAAACAGGTATAAAATCATATGAACTTTGTGAATCGGACACAGGTTATCTTTGGAAGTTCACGATCTACGCTGGAAAGGATGCCACCACTGACAGGCAAGACCTGACCAACAGAGCTGACGAAACCGACCGATTTAACGAGACCGACCGACCTGACAGGACTGACCTTCATCTTGCTGGTGCTACAGCCAAAATAGTGTACGACCTCGCCAATCCTCTGTTTCAAAAAGGCTATACGGTAATAATGGACAACTTTTATAACAGTCCATTATTAGCACGTAGCCTTAAGCTGCAAGGGACTGATTGCTACGGTACGCTCCGTTTAAATAGGGAAAACGTTCCGGATAGCATGAAGTCACTCACCAAGCAAGAACTGCGGATTGGCGACGTCGTATCTTCGACAAGCGGTGACTTGAACGTCATCGCATGGAGGGACGCAAAGCTGGTCAGCATGTTATCCACCTACCACAAGGTGGAAGTCGGTGCAACGGAAAAGTACGGCCGTTGGCAGTTCAAGCCGCAAATAGTCCTCGACTACAACAAAGCAATGGGGGGCGTCGACAAAAAGGACCAGATGTTGTCAAACTTCCCATTAGAACGGTCGCGGAACAGCATCTGGTACAAAAAACTTTTTAGGAGGCTGCTCAATATTTCGGTGCAGAATGCTTTTATCATTTACCAATGTAAAGATAAAAGGATTACGCACCGAAATTTTCGACTCCAAGTCGCTGAAGGCCTATTAAATATTTTTTTCCAACATTACGTCGCCCCCCAAATTCGAACAAGTGTGCAAAACACCCACCAATTGCCCAGCACAAAACGGTGTCCAAAACCAAGGCCCATCTTGGAAAATAACCACTTCGCTGTTAAAATAACCGAGAAACCGCTAAAAAAAGCATGTGTGTGGTGTTCGCAAAATAGCAAACGAAGTCGAACCACGTGGAAGTGTGACGTTTGTGAGGTGGCATTGTGTGTGGAGTGCTTAAAGCCATACCACACAGGCGTACGTGTGCAGAGTTAACCGTCACTAGTTCGTCAAAGAGACACAATATTATTTTTATTGTTTTCGCCTTACTGTAATTTGAAAACATTGTAAAAGCCATTTATTTTTTAAAGAGTAACTGTGTTGTTTCGTGCCTTCTCAATATGAAATTGAAATTCTACTTTTAGTGTGTAAGCAGCTTCTGTCCAATGTCTTTTTTTTAATGTTATGTACCTATACCTACAATTATTTGTGTGTGTTCTAAGTACATTAGCAGTAATACCTTTCCGAAATACTTTTGTAAACGAATGGTGATTGTATAATATGTTGTTTGGTGTTCTTTAATAAATAAATAGGAAAAATAAATGTTTATTCTGCACAAACAAAACGTACATTTAAAGAAAAAAAAAAGAGATAAAATACGCACATACAAAAGTAGCCAAAAGCCTCGTATTCAACCATATTTCATCAAATACAAATTTGACAATGTTGTTCATTGGTTGTTGTCAAGGCCACGGACCAAAATCAATAATGCGTAATTACTTTGGCAAATGACAACAAAAACAAAATGCCGATTGCAGAGTTAACAAACAGCCGATTGGAACCGTTCACCTGCCTCTGACGTTTCTTAAGTGCCCATGTAGATTTAAGTTAAATAAAATATTTTGACATGTATGTTGTGTGATAAAAATAAAAGTCGTTAGTAATTACTTTTTTTTTATCCTGATTTATACGCCAATATACTTAATACTAACCAATACTTGCGACTCCGTCCATGTAGAATTAGATTTATAGTAAGTAGTCATGTCTTTTCCTGGACCTAATGTATCTCCATACCTTTCATCAAAGGTTGCTTTGTAGTAACAAAAGTACACACCCGCATGATTTAAGAGTGTCCGTGGAGTTTCTTGCCCGTTCTTCTCCATAGGTACCTACTACGCTTTGGAATGGGCATCTAGCTTCATCTTTCTGACTGACCGACCCCCCTTGACAATAATTCAAAAGTGCCTGTAATTGGTTTATTTGAAATAAATGCTTTGAGTTTGAGTTTGAGAGTTTGAGTAAGATAGTAAGTAAGATTTACATTCAGCACAATAAATGTACCTACCTACATTTTATACACCTTAAGTTATTTCTAACGTAAACATTGACATGAAAAATAAATAATAAAAATCCGTCAATGGCGTGAGAGGCTTTATACTGCACGTGACAAATGAGTACAAATGGTATGCGTGATATTTAGTTCGCGAGATGTTTATAAAATTATTATTTGTATTTCAAAACTTTTTACATTTTGCGCGGCGCGCCGGTTTCGTGAATGAATTTATTTTCAAACAAGTTAATATTTAAATCTATAATAATTTATTTATTATTTATTTAAACTTCATGCACAAGTAAAAATACTGTACAAAGGCGGACTTAATGCCTGAGGCATTTTCTACCAGCCAACCTTAGGGTGATGCAGAGAAAACATGGCAGGTGCAACATAAGGGATAGATAATTAGAAATTAATATATACCAATACATAGATACATACATACAGGGTGTCAGGGACACGGGAAGCCGGTTACCATGGGGTCAGTACATGATTCTGAACCCCCCTGCGTTGAAATTCTTCGTCGGTTATATTTTTTAAAAATCCGCTGTTTCATAGAAAAGTGCAATACCTACGCGGTCAAAATGTATGGAGCAGCAACGAAAAATTTCAACGCAGCCCCGGCTCAGAATGGGCACGCCACAATTGTGGCGATGAGTCCCCTCTTTGAGGAGTGGCTAGAGAGGCTCCGCGGCGTCCTCACCTTCCGCCTGATACAGGTCCTCACCGGACATGGTTGTTTCCTGTTCAGGATAAAGCGGGACGAAACACTCTGAGGACACGGTGATGCATACGGTGGAGGTCTGCCCGGCTTGGGGCATTAAATGACATCATTTGTGTGCTAAAAATCCTACAGTAAGTAATAAATCCCAGTCTTTTTCATCGGTATTATTACCATAGATATCTTACATCTATGTATTGCAGAGTTGTTTGCATAACAGGTAAAAAAAAATGTGAGCCGTCACGGGACGCCTGGCAGATGTGAAACATCGACATTATTTTGTAAAAGTAATATGCAGAAAAGAACAGATTGTGATAGGAACTAAATATGTCATAATGATAAAATAAAACGACGCGTCGCCACACCGTACCTACACACTACTGCATATAGACTGTATATATACCATCATATAGCGTGGCGACGCGTCGCCACGGCATGCGTCGCCACGCCAGAAATCGGTTTTACGTGCGGCTATTTTTGAGTGAAACCTAAGTACTTAGGTACCTACTATGTTCCGTAAGTTTGATCAGTTAGGTATTTTGTTAGAAACATAAATAACTCTCAAACTAAAATATTTGATTGCACTTTTGTGAAGTTATGGGGTAAGTAGATTTAAGCCTTCAGAACCTAACAGGGCATAGGCCCTGCAAAATATTTATTGGCTGATTATGCTATGCTAATTGCTATCAATTAGCATAGTATAATCAGCCAATTATTTTCCCATTGCTGGGACACAGGCCTCCTCACGGTGCGAGGGAGTGGGTTGTAATTAGGGTTGCCAACTTTTTTTTTTGAGAAAAATAACGTAAGTACCTACTTATCAAATTCATTGAATAGAAAAAAAAAACTAAGAAAAAAGAAGTATTTTTCAAATGTTTTTTGCCTTATAATTATTTTTTGGGTGGTTTTTAGCAGTTTAACAATTTTTTGTTGTCTTTGAAAGTTATACGTCATAAGAAATTTTGATTTGAATAAATAAATACCTCGTTTTTTATTAAATTTTAGGGGCTATGTTTCTTTTTTCTCACTACTTCTGATTCTTTTTCGAAAAAACTCAGTGAAAGCTGAAGTCCAGTTGCGGGAACTCGATTGTAAATCGATGGCGGGGAACAGAGAGTGAATAAGAAGAGTAACATTTGTCCTCTCGCTTTTCTGAAACCTGTGGAAGTGATTTCCTGAAAAGGGACTGAAGTATGTAACAGGAAGCCGGCTACCTATTGCCATTTCTCAACATTATATTTCTCTGAAAATTCTTTATCATTATGTATACCTTAGGTACCTACTAGATTTTTTTGCCTTAAGTAGATATAATTATATAAGTAAGTATCGATATTTAATTCAGTAACTACCTATTGAGTGTATCATTTTACATATATTATCACAGTAAAGATGAGAAATAAAGAATCTTCGCATAAGTACCTACTTTATTTTTATGCAAAAGTATAAAGTAAGTATCGAAAATAAATTAAAATACTTATTTTATAAAAAGTAGGTATGGTTGGCAACCCCGCCCGTAATCCACCACGCTAGCCCAGTGCGGGTTGGTAGATGTCACAATGTCTTCGAATTTTTGGTTCTAGGACATGCCGATTTCCTCCTTCACCGTTTTGAGAGCAGTGGTGTTGAAATCATTTACTCAAAATAAAGCGCCTGTCTGGGTTCGAACAAGGGTTGCCAACTTTTTGTACAAGAAATAAAGTACCTATATTGTGGTCAAAGTGAGAAAATAAACAGTATTTCGAACAAATTAACAGTATTTCGGTCAATTAAAACTTTTTTACAAAAAACAAAACAACCGACTTCCAAAAAAACACTACAAAGTAAGAAATAGGTAACTCTCATTTCTGAAGTCGGTGTCTTTGGTTTTGTATTTTCGTTTCTTGCCACCGTCTTCCTTTTTATTTAGGTATATCTCTGGATATCAGTGAAAACAGTATAAGTCTGACACGCCCTCCTGCTCCGCCCAGAGCGAGAGAAGTTATTTGATAATTTCCCACCCTAAAAATAAATAAAAAGGTAGTGCCGCGACATTGCTGCTGGAGTACCTACCGGCTGTGCTCGGAATGTAATTTCATACCTAATAAACCGGATAGAAAATGTTCCTATGGGTACCAGCACTGCCGCGAGAACTGCGCGGCATCACTGCTGCGTGCAACGGGGATCGGACTCATACCTTTACACCTATGTACCATCGAAGAAGTTCATATCTAACCCCCGTAAGGACTATTCTTGCTTGCACCGCTCGGCGGCTATAACACCGGCCGGTAACAGATGTGGTCATTGTGTTCACGGGATTTTGTTTTGAAACTGGTTAGATATGAACTTCTTTGATAGTACCTACCTACCTATTTCCAGAATAATAGTCATAAAATATCACTAGGTACCTGCAACCCTACAACTTTCTAAAGTAGACTCATAATTCGCAGACTCACGTGCGTATCGTCACGTCATCCTTTCTCAGTCATTCCCACTGAATTGAACAGTGATCACTGCTCAAACATAGGATAGGTACAGCCCCGTCTGACCTATCTTAAATAAGAGACGTGGCCAAGAATTACCGCAGCACGCAACCATAGAAACGGGTTTTCTACGGGTCTTGTCGACGGAAGAATCGACAAAATGACAGGTTTTGATTGTTTATCTGTCATTTTGTCTATTCTTCCGTCGACAAAACCCGTTTCTCTAATGGTCATGCTAAGCGTGCAGAAGTCATAATAACTCTAACGGTAATATTTACGCGCACAAATGAGTTACTTAATTGATGAAAAAACATTAGGTATTTCAATTTAGGCAAAGTAAAAGTAATATACAGGGAGTCAGGGACATCGACGCGCAGCCCTGTCATCCAGTCCCTGCCATCCTGTATAATAGGTAGGTACCTAAGATAATAACAGCCGCACGGGTCGATCAAAGGTTAAGCTACGCTCACCGAGGTCGGTCCGTGGATGGTTGACCATTAGCATCATACCGAGACTCCTCCGTGCCTCGGAAAGCACGTTAAGCCGTTGGCTGTCATTTGTAGATCTTTGACAGTCGTTACGGGTAGTCAGCAGCCCGAAAGTCTGACAACCAGTCTTACCAAGGGGTATCGTACTGCCCAGTAATAGGCAGTCGCTTTATGTAAAATACTTTCTGGTATTTAGCTGCATCCAGCTAGACTGGAAGGCGACCCCAACATAGTCGGGAAAAGGCTAGGCAGATGATAATTAGCGTTAAAATTAATCATAAGACAACACAACTGTTCCAAACATTTTGACTGTAGGTATTGCATTATTGTAAAAAAACTCCCGTTTTTTTTAAATAGCCGTTGAACAATTTTATTTCGGGATGTATTTAACAGCACTTTAAATTTGATGAAAACAGCTATAAAATTGTAATCAGAACTTTAAAATAATAATACGTCTAAAATTTTCACTTTAATAAACATGAACCAAATTTCTGGAAACCATTATTTTTATAGTTAATTCAATTAATTTTAAAATAAACATTTTAAAGTGTGAAACATTATTTTTAAAGTGCTTTTATATATTTCCCTTTTATTTCGACGCTGACGGGTCTAAAATCAAGTACTTACTGAATTCGTGGTACCTACCAATTTCCGCATCGATGTACAATAGCATTCTGTATATCTAACTTATTATTTTATTAAAGCTTCCGCTAACAGGCGCGACGCGAGTAGAACAATTTCTATGAAAACTTCATGGGAATTGCTCAACCAGAATCGCGTCGCACTTGTCTGTAGGAGCCTTTAGTAACAGTTTGCGTGTCTATGTCCCTTACACAGTGTATAATTACCATTTTCCCGTTCTTGGGCTCTCTGCCATGCATTGGTCGACGAATGGCAATCAAATTCTTGTTGGTGTTCCTAATGTAAAATAAATCCCAAATAAAAAACACATCGATTTAATTCGAATTCGAATATTTTAATACCTGTACGTGTTAAAGCATGCTTTACTTTTAAAATCGTAAAAGCTTCATGACGAACGCAAAAACATAAACAGCGCCTGACATTTTCGTGTTAGCTTATCAACATTACTAATATTGCTAACAGGAAACTGTGAGGTGCCAAGAACTGCTTGGGCAGTAAGTCTTAGTTTCTGGTTTTAGGTGGTTTGCTCTCTAGAGCCCCAAGGCTTTGTTTTAACACACTGCTGCAAGCGCACACTCAGTGTAATATTTTAAAACGTGAGGGGTCGGTACATAGTGACTCGGTCTGAACCTACAAGATTTCATAGTGGGGCAAACGTCCAGAGAAAAGCTCGCCACCTCCTATAAAGCATCTTAAAAACTACATAGGTACCTAACTATGTCATAACACTATATTTTTACTACCCGTTTTTTTATAGGTAGGTACAGCCCGTTTCAAGCTTAATGGCTGCTCGGAACATGAGGCGAGTGTCTGCGCAGTAACGAATTCATATTAGTGGGGGTGAGGGGTGCAGTACTGCGCAGCGAGTGGATAACTTCCGAGCCGCCATTAAGTTTTAATCGAACTATACTCCGAGTAATTTGGTTCGTCTCAGTCCGGGGATGGGTTCTCTAATTGCTCAGCCACTGCGCCAATTCTGCCTATTTTATGTATTTATCCCAAATTATCTTTTACAGGCGCAAATAATGGATTATAGCTTGTAAAAGAACGCCGTCTTTTTTCAAACACAAATATGTATGCCGTTTACATTTTATGCGTCTTGCTACCCCTTCATTACAACGGACTGCCACTTCTCGAAATTCCTGCACACAGACATGGGAATCTATAAAATTCTTAGGCTCTACCCCAGATATAAGTGAATTACCTGCTATACCAGCCGATCGATTGTGTAAAAAGATCAACGTGAAACATGAATCATAATACGTAACGGTGATATTTTTACAGAATCGACCGGCTGATCTTAAAAAAATAGAACTTAGAACATACACAGACTGAAGAACTTATTCTCTGTGATAATCATAACCAAGAAATTATGAAAGAAAATGATATCACTATAAACTTAGAAAACGAAACAGAACTGACAGAAGAAGAATCAGATGAAGCTGTACAAAGCTCAAAAGATCAAGAATCAGAGGATGAAACATCCGAAATGTCCATTGATGAGTTACAGCTAAACGAAGGGCTTGAAAACCAAATACGTGAAGAACTAAAAAAGAAAAACATACCACAGATACCAGTTAAAAAGAAAACTAAGTCTAGCCCGAATTGGATTAGTTTTCACAAAGGAATTCAAACTGATAATGTAATTATTTATAAGATACCCAAAAATAATAAATGTTTTCAGCAATGTTTACGTTGTGGAAAAAATGCGAGTAGGCTAGCGACAAAAAAAGAAAAACCTGAACACCTCATTACATTTGAAGATTTTGAAACTGCTTGTGAACGGTTCCTAACTCCCGAATTTTGTGCTACTGTTAAAAATCAGATTCAGATAGAACACCATTAAAACTTATTAATTTTTTTTTTGGTTTTAAAACCAAAAATAAAAACCTTGTTGCTGTTGATGAAATCTGATGATGCTCGCTGATGTTTAAGAAAGTTGCCAATTTTGTCCAACAATTGTGAAGAGTAAGACATTAATTAGTAGATGTATTAAATTATTTGTACCTATTGATTAATAATTTATTAATGTTAAGAATGACCCAATATACGTAATGTTTGATATTAATAAAAATTTTATATTACATAAGTACTTAAATTATTTCATTTTGTGACTTCTCTAAAAAGTCTGTCAAATGCGTCACTTTAACGATTAGGTTCCAAAATGTCAAAGTATTTTTTTTTTACTGAGAGTGTTACCCATCAGCCTCGTTGGTCTAGTGGTCGCTAGCACCACTGCTGAGCATGTTGCACGAGGTCCTGGTTTCGATACCCAGGTCGGGTCAGTGTTATTGTGTCTTTCTATCAGAAATTTCTCAGTAGCAGCCCGGAGTCTGGATTTGTGCCCAGTTGATGGCAAGAGGCTCGCCCCCTATTACATGAGACTTAAACATAACTGGCGAAATGTGAATAAAAGTACTATAGATATGTAGGTACACCCCTGACTAACCCCTCGAGGAAAACTGGCGTGATGGTATAATATGAGTGTTATAGCTGAACTGGCGTAGTGTGGACATCGAGGAGTACATCGCTGATACTTCATTGACATTAAGCCCTGCTGTCAAGAACAGGCTGGCTAATAATATACAATGTGAAATTTAATTCCTTTGCATCCTCTTAAGAGGCTTACAACAGCTAAAGCGCGGTCACTGTCGGACTGCATAGAAATGAAAGAGAAGCGCGATGACACGACGCAGGTAATTTATTGCAAAATATGAAGCAGTTAGCGATTTACAAAAAATCTATTGATTGGACTGGAAAATTAAAACACTATTATGCTAATATGTAGCTTGTAGAATAATCAGACAAAAAATCAGAATGATTGCATGTAAATTAATATGATTTTTAATCGTTAAAAGAAATTTTTAGAGGTATCTTCATGATTTTTTTCTATCGTATCAAATTAGTTGTATTATGTTTTCAACACACTATCATACTAGCATATATCCTGAAGAATATCATATATTTTTCTGATTTTGTTTACTGCAGTGGATCATATTCTTTTACGCATTATAAAACTTGCGTTTAGGCACGTTTAGGTCCTGTAGTCCCCTTAAGGGGTCATTGTACTCATCATTATGAACAACTTTCACTATGGGGCCAACCGTGAAATCGCGACAAAAAAATATCTGCTGTTCCCTACATTATGCGAACAAAATGTATGGAACAGCTGATTATTTTTTCACGTTGTATGTTTGCCACGAGCCATGCTTTTCTCATAATTATATATTACCTCGGTTACTACTACAGTTCGTGCTAATATGAGAGAAGAAGTAGAACAGCTCTAGAAGATTTCTCAGTAACAGCCTGGATTTGTGCCCGGTTGATGTCAATAGGCTCGCCCCCTATTACATGGGACTTAAACATAACTGGTGAACTGTGGGTGTAGCTACTATAGGTACACCTCTGCCCAACCCTTTGGGGATTACAGGCGTGATGTTGTGTTATGTAAATAGAATAACTCAACTCTGTTAGGTATTGGTGTGTTAGGTTCTGTTAAACTGAATTCTATGCGACTTCGGAGAGCGACCACACTTATCGAAGTGGAATCGGCTTGAGCCGATCGGAAAGAGCTTTATGTCCGTGCAATAAAGCAAATAGTTCGACGCGGTATCGAGTCGCGTTATTTGAACCGAAACGAGGCGAATGACATGGACATAAAGGAGACACACACATGAGATGGAGAGAGCACATTCACGATACTCTTACCTCATTGTAATATAGTTTATATTAGAATGATGCCGTGAGTTTTATACAACTCTCGGCAATCATTCTAATTTACACTTTACATACAATACACATTGCAATAACTTACTAATGGGTTTACGTTAAAAAAAATATCATGAATGTGCTCCTTCAGAAGAAGGCGCATTGCTCTCTCTGACCGGCTCAAGCCGATTTCGCGTTGATAAGTGTGGTCACTCCCTAACTCGTTCAGATTCTGACCAGTGAAATTCACCAAAATGACGCACCGAATGGTGACATTTCCACGCCCTAATTCTTTTCGCAATAAAGTTTATATAGCGACATGCAACAATTTCTATGCTAGTTCGAGTACTAGGTACTTACGCGTCATGCTCGTCCGATGTAAGCCCATTTAATCGAGGAGTTCTAGGTAAAACGCTTTGAAACTTTGAAATTGCTTAGAACCAGCACGTAAATCTAGTAGGTACCTACCTACCAACGTAATGTAGTATGGAATTTATATGCCTGTATGTAAACTTTTTAAATTTCAGCCAGTCGTGAAACTCGAAATAGGTACATAAAAGAGAGAGTCTAGATAATCAAATAAATCCATTCTGACGAGCCTTTTCCCAACTATGTCGGGGTCGACTTCCAGTCTAACCAGATGCAGCTGAATTCTACATGGAGCGATTGCCTATCTGACCTCTACAACTCAGTTACTGGGTAAAACGATACCCCTTGGTAAGACTGGAAAAGAGAGAAAGATAGTTTATTGTCTTAAATACTTATAGAAAGCTTTACGTTCACCGACTTCCGATGAACATTTCAGTTATCTATAGGTATTAATTATTGAGAAAATATAAAAAAAACATTCAAAATACTTTTTTTTTCGTGTGGTTTGTGCCGTAAGTAACCGGTGACAGTTTTTATGCCGTCCATGGGCCTCTGATATGGCTTCACATGCCGTCGAAAAATATCTCTCAAATTTTCCTCACGATGTTTCCCTTCACCGTTTTTGAAATGCTGAAAAATGAGATACTTATTATTATTCGTAAAAGTAAAGTCAAAGTCAAACCATTTATTTCAAATAGGGCAGGCCTTGTAAGGCACTTTTGAACGTCAAAAAGTAAAGTGTCACTACTTAAGAGTCCTACGGGTACTTAGTAGGTACATAAACCTAAAGTAGTGTCCTATAGTTGGAGTGTAACCTTTATTTTTTTAAATTGAATTATGATAATCCAGCGACCGCGAATTGGCAAACGTAAAGTAGTACGCCCTCAGGCTAGGTGGAGTGACGATCGTCGCAGGATGGCTTCACTGTGGATCGAAAAAAGGCTCTCGAAGACATAGGAGTTTAAATTTTAAAGTGTCGGTTTTTTGCTTGAAATGGCTTCTAATAGCCTATTTATGCATAAATATATCCTGATTGTTTAGGCAAATAAGAAACTATATTTTTTTTGCAAAAAAAATGTTTGGAGCTAATGCTTATATTTCCGGAACGTAGAGAATAACCGTTATATCCTTGCACACGGTGACGATAACTATTTATTCATGATTTTTGACAATCATCATATAACGAGATTTAATCTTAGTCTGACAAAAACAAGTACGTGCGAGGTCTATGTCCAGCTGTCCAGCCATGCTATTCTGTAAACATCTCACCGTGAAAACTTGGGTGAAGTGAGTTGTCAATAGTGTCAATCCCTGTGGAATGACAGCTGACTCCACGCTCACTTCACCTAAGTTTTCACGGTGAGATGGTTACAGAATAGCACTCGCAAGCTGATGATGATAAACCAGTTGATCTAAAAGAGCTACCGACCAAATCATAGCCATTTGTTAGTAGGTACCTAACTAAAATTGTTAATATTGTCAATGAGTTTTCAAATATATCCCAAGCAAGCAAAGTCACGCACAGAACATATTTATTTTCTTCATAATACTTTCACAATTCATATAGACGTAGGTAAGGTAGGTAGGCTTTTAGGTAAGTTCATGCAAGGACAAAACTCGTAGAACAATATTTGAAATGGATGTTGACTCTGTCCGAATCCCAATTTTTTTTTTCTAAATTTAGTCCAGGCCATTCTGTAAAAATCTCAGAGAAGAAACTTACTTAAGTGAAGTGAGCTGTCATCCAGGGATTGACACTACATATTGACAGCTCACTCTACCTAAGTCATCTCGGTGAGATTTTTATAGAATAAATCAGAGTATAGATCTACTTACAACAACGTACACTACAAAGTACCTAAGTATTTGAAATAATTGAGTCATATTTCCCATATTTTTATCCAATGTGTCTATTTCTACTATAGTAAAGTTCACTAGGTTTTAATTTCTCTGTTATGAATGTCATCTGCCGCTTTACGCATGCGCGATGCTAGCACCCTTTCTGTTGAGCCAGTTTATTCCGAAACGCGCCTGAAAGCGGACTGGGCTGTTTCGACTTTCGAGTAGCGAGATTCTCACGTAATTACGACTCCGAATAAATTCGTATAAAAAAATAGAACATACTGTTTTGTGAAGTAAATTAAAAAAAAATGTGTCGGGTTGTTTAATAAATGCCAACTTTGTAGTTAGTTTTAAAACATTGTTAAAGTGATTATTTATTGTGTGACTGGCTGTTGTGTTTCGATCAGAATAATTGTTTTTGTGTTCAAAGTTTGAGGTGGTATAAAACTTTTAAAGAAACTGGTAAGTTCATTGTTATAAATTAACTTATGTAGGTACATCTTATTATAATTCTTTTGTACGGTGTACATCAGCAGAACTAAACATTTTTGTACAATTTTTTTTAAACTATCGGTACTGCTACTTGAGAAAAACTTACGAAAAAAAATGTATGGAGGAATTAAACGATCTTATCTTATTTCCACACGAATTTTACATTCGCGTCCTTGAAATACTTCGTGATGAATGGTGACTTGGACTGTTTTAATTTTGAATTATTTATTAAAAAGAAAGTTGAAGATTTGCTGTCAAAATAATTCTAATAAATTAATTGACCAAGTTATGGTTCAGGCAAAGTATTTTATCCCTGTTTTGAAGGCCAAATTACACTCTTGTAATTAATTTAGGTACGTTAAATGGGCCAAGTGAAGGATTCCGGGAATTTGAAACAGAACAATTTGAGAACTCTTTCTAAGTAAATAGGTACTTACTGTTGTAATTAATTGAGTTGATATGTCGCAATTAATTGAATTGATATTTTCAATAGGTATGTCAGTGGAAATTTATTCAGAATTAAAATGTTATTTACATAAATAACAACTTATTCGGTATTAATATCCTAACTTAACTAAAACTATTAAAAAACTAAAATATGGCGTCGAAAAATTTATCCGCATCGCTGTCGATTGGTAATGGACCCAGGAGACTGGCGGGATTGCGTTAGGTATGACAATATTGGCAATGCTTAGCCTCATTGAGTTAATTGATTAGTTTATTATCTATGCGACGTGATATGAATAATTACATTTTTGTTAGTTTGATTATTGAATCGCGTCGTAACAATAATTATGTTTATTATAAATTCAAACAAGTAATCTATCAAAATTAGGAGTTTTAAATCTCGGAAAAGAAAAGCTTACTAATAGATCTATGTAGGTACTTTTACCTAATAGAGCATTCGACATTAATTTTCTCTGCGTGTTTTAGAATATCAGGCATTACATCACTTGACGTTACGCATATTCAAAATATCTTTTGGAAGGGCGACTAGAATCAATTCAATTTTATTTTTAATAATTTTGACGTTCAAAATTGACCTTTTAAATGCATAATTGAAATAAATTATTTGACTTTGACTTACATAAATAATATGACCTCCAAGATTATGTCTGAACTTTAAAATAAACTGTGACCTCTGAGTTTGTTTCGGTTTTTCTTCAGTCGGTAGTCGGTTAGGAAACACCGAACTCATCTAGTTTTAAAAGATAATTTATTTTTGACGCGTAAAAGTGTTTTTTTTCGAACCAATGCACAGAAAGGAATATAATTTATTATCATTTACAATAACTCCTAACCATAGAGTAATCATGAAACATTCCTTCCATATTTTACGGGAAAGAAAGGTATTAAAAAAAAGGACCGTAATGACATAACGGTTAATTGCCGTAAAATGTTAAAAAGGGCCTAATTTATTACTGTAGTAAAAATAAAATAAAACTTAATGTCGAATTTCAGCTGAAAGTCGTTATTAATGGTGCGTTATGGTTATGAAAGAAAATATATCTATAACTTTTTAACGATTTTACTTTTACCTAATTGACCGACTGCGAAAAGGAGGTTATTTTCTATTTATCAGTAGATAGTATTATTCGACTGTCTTAAATCTTTTTAAGACAGTCGATTGGGTGGCTAATGTTTTCTTATTTTTTTTTACGAATAATTACCGAAGCCTATATGCAAAAATGTGTAAAAATTAACTAAATATGAACGTAAACGAACAAAACAGGTTTTATTTAATACACAACAAATCCTACAACGAATAGGTAACTATTAGGTACTTATCTCATGGGTACCGTAAACATCAGTAAAAGTAAAAGTCAGTCAGTCGGCTGCATCCCTTTGTACTAATTACGCCATTCTTCCATCACTTACTCGCTTGTCAAGCGAGGTAATTAAAGCTATAAATCGCTTTAACAGTTCTTTGTAGCTGTTAATTATTTCACTCATGATCAGCAGCGATCGTTTTTAAGGGTAAAATGTATGTGGATGTGATATTTGGGTCTATACATTATTGGAGAGGCGCTGCATACTGTAACACGGACTGTAGACCTACTTCGGCAGCAAACGTTAATAATAGGAAACAATAGGGATGATGACTCAAATTTTTTTTTTAGTCCTTCTTTGAGATATTAAAAAAATATTGGACACGTATTTTTTCTTTTTTTACGTAATCTAAAGATTACGGCGATACATGGAGTTAAAATGTGCCATGACTATGTAGACTTTATACATACTAATGACGAAGCGACCCCCACTCCCCAACTTAAAATGCGTTTTATCTAAGTATTTTTTTATTAATATGATAAAGCAAAAAATACGTGTCTAATATTTTTTTATTATCTGACTGACGGACTATTTAGAATTTCATTTTTTTTACCCAGGCATCATCCCTATTGTAACTGAATTACTTTTAAGTATAATTTTAAGTAGCTAAGACAAATGGCGTTACATGATTACTCTTTCTGGTCTAATAAATGTAAACATTAAAAAAAAAAAAACCTTTCATTGAAGACATTATTTACACTAATATCATAAAGGCTCGTTCAGACCAGCGCGACGCGACGGCGGCGCGACGCGACTCGAACAATACAATTTCTAAGAAAACTTCACGGTACAACAATAACCGTTGTCGAATCGCGCTGTCGCGTCGCGCTAGTCTGCACAGAGCTTAAAGAGAAAATATTTGTATATTTTTTTGTAATGAATAAACACAAAAGTGCTGGATTTTATAAATTCTTTCACCAGTAGAATGCTATATCTCTGAGTAACATAGGCTATAATTTATTAAGATATCATGCGGGGGAAGCTGCTGGCAGAAGCTAGTGGCAAATAATTTAAATAGGTACCTATTTTATGTTTTGCGTTGTTATTTTTAAATTTTAATTAGGTACTTTGCATACTATTGTGTAGAATCAAGTTCTTCTAACTGCACAGACTGCTGTGCTGCTGAGGAGTTTATTGCACTACTTCTTCTTCCCAGCTAAAGCCCTAGAAAGTGGTGAAGGGCGGGCGTTTTCAGGGACTGTCGTATGTAATTTTGACTTTCAAAAAGTGCCAATTCTCAGCCTAATTTGAATAGATGATTATTGATTTTGATGGTTTGATAAAGAGACACGTTTTAAACATTATGTGAATGACACATGAAGAAGTCCGTATCTCCGTACAATATTTAACACTACTTACATAATATTTTTTTAATAGGTACTTTAGTAAAAAACACGTGTCTTTATACAAAGGACCCCTTATTTTTAACTTAGTATTTTTCATTTGTTGTTGTAGCAGACTAGTACACAACCTGTTATATATATTTTTTTCAAATTGCTACCTATTATGGTGCAATAGATACAAACCTGTGACTGACGGACGGACAGCGGAGCCATAGTAGGTAGTACGGAACCCTAAAATAAAAGCTGTGGCATAAAAGTCAATTTATAAAACCTAAAGTTTCTACATTGTACCCGCTGTCAATTTGTCTAGTGACCGTGAACAAAGTTAAGCTCATCCCTTTTGTAACGTCTAATCGAGAGGATCGATTAGGTTCCGCATAATCGATCATGTGGCGACTAGAACTCGACTGTCGATACTCGATAGCTATTTTTAGATTATTAGGTACTCTATTTGTACTGGATTTTAGTTGAACGATTTTGTGTGAAACTGGAATCTGGATGAAAATGTTCAATATGAGGTCGCAGTGTGTTGGTATTTAGGTTTATTATTTAGCAGCAATTATTTAAAATATGCATACGTACGATAAATATTTTAATTAACATAGGTAGAGTTATTTAAAGTACTACGTAAGTATTTAGTATTGACCGAATTCTTAGTAACAGGGGATTTGGAAATGAATATGTATAGGTATTACGTAGGTAGTAATGTAGGATTTAAATTATAACTAGACAATATCAAACTGGTTGCTAATTTAAGTTGTATGAATTATTATTTTTATTATATGACATTGATTTTACATTCTGTGATTACTTCCTCACACACTGACTTATTAATTGTAAAATTTTAAGAAAATCGTCTACTTTTACAATGTTTGTAAATATGTGAGGACCATGCATCTATCACATAAGTAATTAATTTATCTTTCATTGCTTCATTTTTATTAATTCTTCTTTTTACCTATTGTGGTAATATATTTTTTTTTTTTTCTTTTAGTTGCATCGTCTTCACATATAATTATGTAACTAATGTACGTACATATGCAAAATAATGTAACACATTTTAAAAGAGTAACGGTGGAGTTTCTTGCCCATTCTTCTCCATATGAAAACTACCTTTTGGAAGGGGCGACTAGAATCAATTCAATTTTTTTGTAAACTGACGTTCAAAAGTGCCTTACAGGGGCCTATTTGAAATAAATGATTTGACTTTGACTTTGAACTTCTTCTAACAAAGACTTTCTATTATATTATTATATATATAGATTATTCTAGGTAGATTTTCAATGAAATTTATGACGTTATTCTTGTCTCTCCGAAGATCTAATTTTCTAAGCGTGACAGCTACATTTTGTTCCTACAAAAAATACGCGACTTAAAATGCTTTGGAGCCAAATTTTGCATTAGCTCCTAGCTTACACTAGCTTTTGTTCGCAGCTTCGCTTGCGTGGAGTTCAGATAATTATCCCATGGGATTGCGCTGCCAAGATAAAAAGTATCCTATGTCCTAATCTAGGTCATGGTCTATCCGTGTCACAAATTTCATTCAAATTCGTTCAGCCTGTAAAGCGTGAAAAGGAACTACAGGTATACAATCCATACATGTGAAAGTAACTCTTTATGTCTGTCATGCATGCATGCATGACTCATGAAATCATGACTGACATAAAGAGTAGGTACAATGAGTACTACGAAATTCCATGCGAAAGTATTCGCATGGAATTTCGTAGGGAATGAGTAGGAAGCTTTATTTTTTTTTCACTATAACGTATACAAACAGAGGCGGATAGCAAGCCTTACCTTATTATTTTTGAATTTGGAATAGTTGAAAAACATTTTTTTTAATTTATTTTTTTCGGGACCGTGATGATCCAATGCGGTTGTGTGTTTTGTACTTCACTGTTTTAGTTGCTGAATTTTATTTGCCCTACCATTCCCATTCCTTTTCCTGGGGCTCTGTCTCGCATAGAGTCGCAGCATTATGCTGAGCGATGGCCGTTTTGCGTGGATGTGACGCATATTTTTCCCTCAACTTGTTTATTTTTTTTATTTTGTGTTCTTTCTTTGCGTCATGTTTACCGCAAATAATCGTATTTTCTTTCTTTTTTTTTACATATCAACCTATCATATTCGCAAATTCATGTTCCTTGAAATAAGCCTCCGTGTGTGTACATTTGGACAAGTGACATACCTACCTATTAAAATAAGTCCGCAACGCCCTCTGTCTTGGCACACCGCTTATTAATGAACCCGTCTGTCCCTTTGCTTTCCTAATAACTAACAGTCGGACTACAACACTAAACGCCACAACGTGGTCAACGTTGTGGCACAGTAGAAATAAGTAACAGTATTATGTCTTCATAGAAAACGTCCGAACAGACGCACTTCGGAATCTCAGTGTATATAAGTTCGGACGCGGAATGTTTATCTACCGAGCGGCCATACGTAGTTAAGTTTATCAAGGTCACTGCCAAGACATAATACTGTTACTTTATTATACTGTGGTTGTGGCACTACACTATTAGTTAGCCCTTACTTACATAGTTCATAGTACTCAACCACACACCCACAAACTTCAAACGTGAGACCTAATCTTGCTGTGGTGCTTGTTGAAGCGCGTAATAATGAATGTAGGTACCTGATTATTTATGTATTGTATTATTCAAGTACACACAGTGAAATACATAGAAATACGAAGTAATTTTAATATAGAGAAAAGTTCTTCCAACAGACCTGCGAAAGGAGAAATGAAAAAGAAATGTAGACAATAGTGTGTAGAAGAGAAAGAAGACTATGAATGAATGCGAAGTCCTAAACTAAAATATTAAGTATACCTACACGTATAACTTAGTGTAACTGCAGGGCGACCAAGCTCTGCTCGGGTGAAAATAAGGAAAACAATTTTTCCCAGATATTAGACCTAGCCAGATCTATTTTTCACCCCCGTAAACAGTATATTGCAACTGTCATCGAAATCGTTCGAGCCGTTTTCGAGAACGAGATTACAAATATACAAATATTGATCATTTATTAGGATGTAGGTAAAACATTACCCAGTTTTACTAATTTAGGATAACATAACATCACGCTTGTTTTTTTCGAAGTGCTAAGCAGAGGCCCGTCACCTTCATTTCGCCGTCTATGTAGGAAAGACACTGGTGTTATCAAGTGTATATCAAGCCTTAACAAAACATCGAGATTTCTTTATGACATATAAGTTTAACATTAATGTACAATTGGACGTAGTTAAACAGAAAGGATCCAACCCACACAGAGTTAGTGTTGAGATATTCAAGTTTTAAGATCAGATCGTGTTATGTGATCGTATGACCTGCCATACATACGGGTTGGTAACGTATGATCATAATGACATGATGGGTTGGGATCGTTTTTGTGATATTAAAGTTTTAACTACAAAGAGTGTTTTGGTATACATAACTCATTTTCGTCCTTAATGTGGGTTGGATCCTTTCCGCTTAACTACGTCCAATTATACATCAAGCTTCCAAAATAAATTGAGTAAAAAATCCGTTGCGGTGTTTAGCAGAACAACGCGGCACACACAAAAAGCGGTTATTTATAGACAAAGATATCTCAAAACGGTGAAGGAAAACATCGTGAGGAAACCGGTATGCCTTTTTTTTTTTTTGAGGGTGGGAAATTATCAAATAACTTCTCCCGCTCTGGGCGGAGCGAGAGGGCGTGTCAGACTTTTACTGACTAAAACCCACCCGTGTTCCTTCCGTTGCCTGTGTGCCGGGGTCGCGATATCCCTTTCGGACAAACCCGCAACGCCGGCAGGGAAACCGGTATGCCTGAGAGATATTTCTCGACGGCATGTGAAGCCAAGTCAGAGGCCCAGGGGCGGCATAAAAACTCTGACACCAGGCTAGTCACTAACCACACGAAAGAGAAGGAATAGCAGTTGGTAAGAATAGAGGAGTCACAGACAACAAACACATCCAAATATTATCATCATCAGCCTAGCTTTTTCACAAATGTGTTGGGGTCAGCTTCCACATTTACCAGATGCAGCTTAATGGAGGTCAGATAGGCAGTCGTTCCATGTAAAATACCAGTATTGACCTCCACAACCCAGTTACTGGGTTGTGGCTACCTCTTGGCGAGACGTGATTCCCTTGGTATTCCAAATAACGACAGTTAAGTATAAAGCGAAGAGTATAATAAGTTCAGAAACGTGGTAAGAATTCAAAATAATCTCCAGTTTAATTTCACCTCTATCAATGTTCTATTGATTCAATCCTAGATTACAATGGCACGTAACTGTGACAATTTAATTACAAAACGTTCATCCGTAGGTTTCAAGAACTCGACCCTTTTACAATTGGATGCCTTTTGATATTTCAGCAAAAAGATAAAACGGTTTTTGTGTGATCCTTTATTCTTTAGCTTGCTTCTGGCCGCGACTTCGTCCACGTGAAATGGCGGCTGCCCTCGACCCACCGCGTCGTATCGCATCGCCCGCTCGCTCTATTACTTCGTTTTAGCTTAGCGTTCTGTCTGACTTTTTTCTTTTTGCGCGGCTCCTGTGGTTCGTAGCGTGATGTTAAGTAGAGTTGGGCTATGAAATTAAATGAAATGAACTTGTTTATTCTGTAAATAGGATATTGGAAACACTTTTACACGTCATATTAAAAAAAATAAAAAATTAGCTAGATGAGGTCGGCGTTTCCTATCTGACTACTCTGAGAAGAAAGGCCAATACAAACTGAAACTCTTTTAAAGCCCAGACATAATCTTGGTCAGGCCATATGAGGACCATGTAGATTAGTGTTTGAAATGGTATTTTGAGAAAAGAACCACACAGATTTGAGTGGACCTGTCCAGTCAGTGCAGAGCTCAATTCATCACATAAGGAGCTCAACTCGACGAACAATTCCTAAGAAAGGACATTTGGGTAGGCCGCATAAACTACTCAAACTGCCAGACCATCATTAGAAGTAACTGAGAAAAAAAAGTACTAAAAAAATTGTTATTATTTTTAAATATCCACATTCCTCACATACTACACACAATAATTAAATTATTGTGTGTAGACAATAATTAAAATAATACTTTACAAAGTAATCATGTAATTTTGTATGTAATATTCAATTATGTCAATGTTAAAATAAAACTGGTATATTCTGATGATTTTACTGAATAATTTGTGATGAATAAATTAACTATCAAACGCAAAAAGAACTTCTCAAATCCGACTGTAGTTCCAGAAACTAGCGCGTTCATTAGCTTTATTATATTAGTATAGTTAAGTGGATCACTAAAGTTCTCTACCCATTTATTCTAGTGACAGTAACCCACCAATTTAGTAGTCTTTGTATAAAGAGGCGCCTACGCTAGACGAGGTGAGCACGAGCGGAGCCGTTCGTTCGCGGCGTCAAGTTTGGACTTACAACTAACCTACACTGCGAGCGCGATGCAAATCCCTTTGTGTTCGTCAAAAAACCAACAAACGGCGGAACACAGTCGAGCACGAACCAAATGCTCGAAGCGCGCTCGGTCGAGGCTTGGACGTCGGTCTACACTACACGAATTTGTACTCCGCTCGTCTAGCCTAGACGCACCTTTAGACGAGGTCTTTGTGAATGGAAAATTCGAAGAAGAGCTATCACATGGGTTATTTAAATAGGACTTAATTAACTATGTTGCTTGCACTACGAAGATAGTGCCTATGACGTTGCTGGATAATCTACAAAATGATTTTTATTACGATAAGTAGGTACTTTATGGCCGATGTAACTTGGCACTTCTAAACATAGGCTCTGTGAACTTTCGCGCATGTTCACCATTAATTTGGTTCACAAAAAATGTTATTGCGCAGCCTTAAGTTATGTATATCGGCCGTATTGTATAAAAATGTATCAACACTGAACATGGCTTTTAGAGCCTGTAAAATTGATTGTCGTCAGTCGTGTTGATGTTTTTTGTGATTACAAAGGCAATCAATTGATGTTGATATTCAGCAGTGTTTTTCACTTGTGTTTCGGCTCGAATATAATTGTGAAAATCAAGAGTCATGCTTTTAATCTAAACTTTGTTTGTTACGCTTTCACGCTAAAACGTCTGATGAATGTGGTACACATTGGTAGGACATGACCTGAGTTAGGACATAGGATACTTTCTATTCCGATATTCCCACGGGATCGAGACTTATGTGGGTGAAACTGCAGGGCGCGGCTAGTAAATAATAATTCATTTAGTCCATTGTCCTTGCTTTTAGGTAGATAGTCTTTTTAATGGACAAAATGAAGCATTTCTCTTCTACTCGAGAACAGCATAGAATACATTTGAAAATTTTCATTCATCATTTAAATTTTACGAATGTATTTGGTTATATGACTTTACACGTTATTGCGTTTTCGTAAAGATCATTTTCACCTAAAGCAGTAAAAGAGATTGGTGATTTTGAAGGCGCACTCAGTTCGGATGGTGATCGGTTTTACGAATTTTGCCGATGCTACATCTAAGTTGTGACGCACTGTACATTAATAATATCTATATATTTTCTCTCTTCACGATTCCTTTTATCCGAAAATTGTGCTATTATAATAATTTGGTAAGCGTACCTATACTTACATAGGCCGGCCCATGGCTCGTCATTTTTCAACTCACTGACTTGTTTCTTTCAAGTTACGATGTCTTCCATCACATGTCATTGGCCAAGCTTGGTTTTTTAGGAAAAAGAAAGTAAGTATCTTCCTTTGTTATTTTTGTAGACACATTGGATATTTTTCAGAACTGAAATAGTCCGTGTAGATTTATTCTTACGTCGTCCATAAAAGGGCCAAGGTTCGTCTAAATAGGTATAATAGGTTCATGACATGCCCAGTGGTCTGTCAAACGATTTCCGTGGCTAAAATTAATAGGGGAAATTCTGAGCGCGTTGCTTTGGTGTCGGTCACGCAAAAACTTTCCCTCGTTTACTTTGTTTTTGCTCTGTGTCCCCACACAGGCAATTAACGTGAAGACTAATCTATATTTCGTTCGCGCCTTTACGCAGTGGGTACTGCGTAAAATAAATTGATGCTTTTATTATCTTATCAAGCATTTGATCCACCTGTAACAAGAAGAAATACAAATTTTGCCGCCTGTTGCGGTTATTTTAGTACTTATGCTGTTTTATGTGAAACGTAATTACTGTCACTTATTTATTTATTTTTTATAGGTACCTACTTACTTATAATCTAACGATTTGCTTCAATTTTATCTTATTCTCTGATAAACTAAGTATTTCAATCTGTCATGTAAAATTGACGATTTTCTTATATACTTAGATACCAAAAGTTGTTAAAACTCAACAAAAAATGAGCGCAATTCACGAACAAAGTCATAAAAATAAGTTACACCCCTAGTGCATAATAAGTAATAACATTACAGAATAACCTTTCTTACATAATTTCGTTTATTTCCCCCTCTTCAATCTGTGAACGACCATCTTCGCGATTACTTCCTTCCCATTGATGTTATGACAAAGAAAAATCTTCCACACTGCACAGTGGTTCTGACGCGGAATCAATGTCTTGGCATCTTAACAATCTGGACAATTGTTACGTAACCCCAAGGGGTACGTTGCCTGAATTTTCATGGAAAAGATAACTAGAATGTAGTAAATGGAAAGCGGTACGACTACTACAATCTGGGGACAAATAAATTTAATTGGTAATCGGGACTTTGCTGCTATTGAATTTTTTATACTTTTGTGGCTTGTTTGGAATTATAGTTACAGTTGGCGTCAACAGATGGCGTTATGGGTTTCAAAATGTGCACAGTGTTGCGTTTTTTGTTGCGAATTGTAAAAATGCTACGCCTTATTGTATTCGTATATCATGGTTTTTTTAAATGGAAAATAAATTCGGAAATCTTTGTAGTTTAACCTTATTTGTCTTTGCTATTTCATGGATATAAGTTCTTAATCCAAGTAAGACTATATTATAGACATTGCCGATTTTTTGCTAAAATTATTGGTCTATTTTTAAGGTAATCTAGTAATTGGAATATCAAGTTCTCTCAATTTGTCAATAATCAATACAACATATTAAAAAGACCCTGTCCAATCCGTGAGGATATTGTTAAGTATCGTACTGAAAGTTTTACGTGAAAATTTACAGAAAAAATAAAAAAAAACAACACATTTTTTTACACAAAAAGTGATTTAATAGTTCCATTAAAGTGATGATGACTAGGTATAGACGTAGACTGTTATTATTTTGCAATAATTTGTTTTAATATTAATTAATTTGGCATCTAAATTAACTTTCTCGGGCAAATATTGTATCGAAAATATCGAAGTGAAATTCTGCAAATGACATATTAATTACTAAACCAAATTAACTGTCGCTATAATTCAACATTAAATCTGGATAATCCTGAATATTTTATCAGATTAGGTAGGCACCTACATAATTTAGGTTGTTTTTATGGAGACCAATAATTAGAGACTTCTTTGAAGTTTATAGTAATTAGTTACAGTACGACACAATTTAGATGTAGCATCGGCAAAATTCGTAAAACCGATCACCATCTGAACTGAGTACGCCTTCAAAATCACCAATATTTAGTAGTAGCTTTAAGTGAAAATAATCTTTACGCAAACGCAATAACTTGTGAAGTCATATAACCAAATAAATTCGTAAAATTGAAACGAATGAATGGAAATTTTCAAATTTATGCTACATCTAAGTTGTGTCTTACTGTAAGGTTTGTTTTTTTAGTCAGTTATTTTTTATTTTTAGCGCTAGCCATTCATAAGGCTGTAATCGTTTTGGATCTAGGCTAATGTATTTGAACGATTTATCTCTTGGTGTAAATTTCACGGCGGACGGGCAGTGACGTAACGGAACGATTCAAAATGGCGATCTTCGGCGGAATTGTTGTTGCTTCTTTAATGTGAAAATGTCATTTGAGAGCGAAATGGACATTTAAATCATTTATGACCTACGAATTAGTTCCGGTTAACTTTCCAGGCCGACGAATTCATACAAATTCTGTTCTACTTTTGAATGTATGTGGTAGTTGGTGACTAATTCTCAATCCAGATACTGAGAAACAGTCCCTTTATATAATATTAGCAGTTACCCGCGACTTTGTCTGCTATTCAGGATGAAAACTAGCCTATGTCCTTCTCCAGGTCAAGGTCTACCCCTGTGCCAAATTTCATCCAAATCCGTCCAGCCGTTTTAGCGTGAAAGCGTTACAAACAACCTCACTTTCGCATTTATTATTTGAAGACTTCTTAACTTTGGTACAAGCCGCTAGACATTGAAAAAATAATAATTGTTAGTGTATTTTTTCGAAACGACAAATTCTATTTAAGTTTACTGGCACGTAAATTTTATTATAGTGTAGACGCGGTGTTTTAATAAACCACACGAGCTTCTGGTGTTAAATTTAGTTACAGTTGAGAGTAACTTTGTCACGGTAGTAAGGAAAGTTTACCTCAAATTATTCACGGCTACACTTACTGAGTTATTTATGGGACGTCTTTCTGCAAACTTGGTTATGAATATGTTATATACTTAACAAATATTGTTCCCCTCTTTTCACAATTTAAAAGCTCTACGCTCCTTATTTAATACTGCTTGCTTAGAGCTCCTTATTTAAAACTGCTTGCTTACTTAGTACTGCGTACAAGTCTGAAAAGTTGAGAGCATACCCTACCGTACTTATTTATAATCTTAACTTTTCAGACTTTTCTGAAGAAAGCAAGCACTGGGTTGTCTTTCACCAAGTCCTTGATTACTTAACAAACTTGCGATCGGTAAAAGAAGGTATATTGTTGATTATTAATACCGAATAATTATATGTACTTAAGGTAGGAGACGTCAGTTCGACAGTCATCTCCGACTCCTCCTCCCAGGTGGAGGCCAGCAGGCAACGGGTGCGGGGGCACCCTCGCCTGCATCGCACAGGCCTCCACCAGTGCCGGACGGGAATGGCCAGGTGCTCCCGGCCATTCCCGTAGCCCCCCACCACCCAGGTGGGGGGCATGTGGGGCCCGCCAGCTAGGCGGGCATGCGCCGGGAGGGCTGTGGATGTAAAGGCTGAGCCGGTTTCCCATGGCCCTCCCATCACGGCGATGCGGGAGCACCGCTGAGTTTTAGTGGGTATACTGTATTTTACACAGGAGTCCCACATACCCCGACTCGTCCCCCACGAGCCGGGGATACGTAACGCATTTCTCAGCGAAAAAAAAAAAAAAAAAGGCTATTCTCATACAGAGAAGACGCGTTCAATCGCGCATTGATCACCGCGCTTGGTACACACGACTTTTAATGATTTTATATTGAATATCACGTCTAAACGAATAGGGACAATGATTTGAAAAAAATATATGTTAAATAAGAGCATTTTCTTAATAAACAAGTCTGTGAATATTTAAGATTATGTTTATATTACATAGTGTAATTAATTTGTAAAGTTATGTCTAACGTGGATAAAAAATAGAGAATCACGTAAAAACTATCAAGAGTATTTTTCTGAAACCATTTTAAAGATCATTTAATTATTTATATTTTAGTACATGTGTTTTATTAAAATACCTTTTGATTCATGTATAATAAATTAATAATGCGTCTAATTTGGGACAGCGTTTCTTGATTGACGAGTCCTATTACTGGCTGGACGTACGAGGCTTTGCGTGAGCTCAGCACAGAACACGTAAGCTAACCACTCAAGGCTGCTGGCATATATCGGCGTCTTAAGGCTTCCGCAAAAAGGCGCGTCGTGACTCTAATAAAACAATTTAGGTATAAGAAAACTTCACGGTAGAATTATTATCGGTGTCGCGTCGCGCCATAAGTCGCGCTAGTCTGCACGAGACTTTATATTAACTACTAGCTTCTGCCCGCGATTTCGTCCGCGTGATATTTCTTGTTTTACCATGAAACATATCGTTCAAAACAGCCCATGTTACTCGCTGTTAATGTATGGTGAAAGTACTATTAAAATCGGTTTAGTATTTTTTGAGTTTATCCATTACAAACAAACATACAAAAATACGTGTGGCACTCGAGGACTGCCGCGGTAAAGCTATTGCATAGCATATATTCAAAAATAAGAAGATAATATTGTTGATTTAAAATATTTTTTTTTTAAAATACCCCTATACCCCCCCCCCCTAAATCGCAGAATTTACACAACCGTCAATGACGTCTGCCCTCACGCGTCTGCCCGCGTTCGGGTCGCGCACTCGGCGATCGCGCGTCATTGCCTATCCCGCCCCTCCACCCTCGTTCTGCGCGCCCGCCGTCGACTCATCGCAGGTCATTCTTATCGTTCTAACTTTTAAAATATTAGTCCAAATTACTTAGTGTAAAAGACAAATTTTATCTACATTAAATACCGAAAGCGATGAAGGTATTTATTTTGATACGAATTAACTAAATACTCTAAAATATGCAACTTAAAAAAAGTATTCAATTTAAATGTATTTATAGCTCACTATTTTGGCTATAATGGCTTCCACATAAAAGGTAGATATATGCTGTCGCGGACTTTTATTTAGAACTCTTTAAGACAAACAACCCCACAATACATTCTTTTCATGTAACTCCAGCGGTTTAGGCAGCGCACGCAAAGATAGATCTCAGAGGGCAGGATTTTTTCCGACTTACTGGATACTTATCGTTATATTATGGCTAAATCACATAAAATCTTTATAAATTGTAGCCTATGTGTTATTTTGATATATAAGCCACATTACTGTAAAGTTTCATTAAAATCCGTTTGGTAGTTTTTGCGTGAAAGAGTAACAAACATCCATCCATCCATCCTCACAAACTTTCGCGTCAGGTTTTTTTTTCGTTACGGAATTTCTACATTCGGTCGCCGCGCTCAGAGTCTCCGATAAAAGCTATGCAATAGCTTAAAAATCTTTTCTCGTTATAATATTAGTTTAAATAAGTCCAGGTTTCCTCACGATGTTTTCCTTCAGTGACGTCAGTGATGTCCAAGATAAACTTAGAAAGTACATAATTATGTATCGCAAAAGTTACATTGCCCTCGTGCATGACGAGGCCTTAACCACTGGGCCACCACGACGAGAAGAGGTCTTTGCCCTTTGTAGGTATTATTATAATATTATGCTAGCTTTTACCCGCGGCTTCGCCCGTGTGGATATTGGAAATTGTCCCACGAAAACTATCCTATGTGTTAATCCAGGTTATAAACTATATGTGCACCAAATTTCATCTGAATCCGTTTAGCCGTTTTTGCGTGATTGAGTAACAAACATAAAAAATTTCACATTTATAATATAATATTATATATATTATATACTAGGATTAGGTATCTATTGTCAATATTGGGATAAGGGCAAAAGCATAATGATGATTGGCAATAATAATAAGTTCTGTTAGGTAAAGACAATAATAATAAATAAATAATTACGGTTAATGGCCTAATAGCGGAGAGCCTCGACCAACACCTGAGGAGGCTTTCATTGCGCCGCTAGGTCAGTGGCTTGATTCAAAAAGCAGTAGTTCTGGACACTGATATAGTGAGGAGCTTATTCTCTCTAGAGCCCTGACCACCGACAGCTTGAACCCTGTTTCTGATGCCGATGGGCTACTATGTTTTATATTTGTATATTTATTTTTGTAAACATATTTAAAAATATAAACAATAAGTATTGAAAATTAAATAAATGAATAAATAATTATATTCTTAAATGTCTTTTTTAATGATTTTTATAAATGAATATTTAGAAATGTATTAAAATAAATAAACTAGATAATATAATAATATTGAATAATTTATAATATTTTCTCTCAAAAACCAATTCTCTCTTAAAGCCATAGTTATAATTAGGTATTACGTAAGTACTAGTTTAGTAATTTACACAATAATGTTTAAACATTAAAGTATAATAAACCAATAATCGAGGAATGCCTTTTAGCATTCCTCGATTATTGGTTTATACAAAATAATTACTATTTCACATTAAATTAAATTATCGGATAATAGTTTAGCTAATAAATGACTTTCAACAATTTCAACCACTTTCGGCTGGCAAAATAGAATTCACTGAATGGCTATTAAAGTTCAAATTGATATCAATTCGATCGATCTATGTTTTAGGGCAGTTTGCCAATCAGAAACTGAATTAATAACACTTGAAAACTTTTCCAGTATGACAATTTAAGGTCAATTTTTTACTGGGCGAATATCTTTATAAACGATTTTTAACGGAACCCTATTGCTAAGCCTCCGCTGTCCGTCCGTCCGTCTATCAGCGGGCTGTATCTCATGAACTGTAATAGGTAGACAGTTGAAATTTTCACAGATTGTGTAAATCCAGTGCATTAAAAAAAATAAAAAAATACGTAAAGTTAAAAATTAAAGGGGTTAATTTTTAACTTTATGTTAAATTAAACAGGAAAAGTGTTTCTTTTTTTCTAAAGTAAAAAAAACGTCATGTGCGAGTCGACTCGCACTTGGCCAATTTTTTGTTCGAACCAATGAATTTTATTTAAAAACACTTCAAAGTTAAGGCACTTAAGATCAAAAACCATTGTATAATTTTGTCCAGAGTTTTTTGCTTGTTCTTCTCCATGGAGTTAGAGGGGGAGGGCGCCAATGACAAAATTGGCTGATTGAGTCAGCTTGGCCTTTGTCTACCTCTCCCGTCACATCGCTCACAAATAGCTCAGTTGCAATCAATCTGCCTAGCTTTTTCCCAACTATGTTGGGGTCGGCTTTCAGTCTAACCGGATGCAGCTGAGTAGGTACCAGTATTTTACATGGAACGACTGCCTATCTGATCTTCACAACCCAGTTAATGGGTAACAAAATACACCTTTGTAAGCCTGGTTGACAGACTTTCGGGCTTCTGACGACCCGTAACGACTGTCAAAGATGCACGAATGACAGCCGGGACCAACGGCTTAACGTGCTTTCTGAGGAGTCTCGGTATGTAAAGATGGTCACCCATCCACGGACCAACCGCGGCAAGCGTAGCTTAACCTGATGGATCGACCCGTACGGCTGTTATTACATAGCCACGAGCTCCTCACATACCTCAGTTGCGCGCGGACTTAATACCAATCAGTTCACCAAATATCTTTTCATCTACATATAGGTACTAATGCCACACAATAGAATTTTAACTGTTATCGAACTTAATGAGCTGACGTAACGGCTGACCTCATATAGCAATATACATACCTTCCAGGCAATCTTTTTGTAATGGTTTATTAGGATTTAGGAAGTCTATGCTTGGCAGTCATTTACGGTCTCTTTCGACTGGATCGAGGACCTTTGCTATAACGAGTACCTACACTTGACTATGGCGCCCTAGACCCCTCGTTATCCTTACTTATATTATAAATGCGAATGTGAGTTTGTTTGTTGTTTGTTAGGTACGCTTTCATGCTAAAAAGGCTGAACAGATTTGGTTGAAATTTGGCACATGGGTACTCCATGACCAAGGACTTAGGCTACTTTTCATTCTGGATCGCAGAGGAAGTCGCGGGCAACGGAAATTTTATAGACATTAAATTCCTATTAATATTGAAAATCGGCAGAAAAAAATCTTAACCGCTTAAAAATCCTACTTGGTAGACTACTTGCAAAAATCCAGAAAAACATATAATCACGATATAAAATCAAGTTTGTATTGTTTGAAGGGTTAAGCAGAGGTGCAGCACCTATTATAGTACACCCACATTTCGCCAGTTTAAAGCATAAACTGCATCCATGATTTACGATCAAATCGTAAAAGTGTCAAAGATCATACAGCCGTTTGACAGATGTTTGAACCGATCCAGACTGTTACCGACTGATGAGATCCACTATCCAACTCGTAAAAGTGTCGTCACTTATAGAATATTCTCGTAAAGATCGTTTCGAAGGAGACGCATTTATCTTGTCGTGTCAGCAAACAATCCTTGATCTTCCCTCAGAACGTGACAGAAAAGTGAATAGTTGTTTTTTTCGGAAAAATTTGGGTAATTTGAATTTATAAGAGGGTGTATCCATGTTCGGGGGCATTTTTTTCTCTTATAAGGAAAATTCTTAAAAAATGTTACGGGTAATCCAAATCAGGAAGTGTTTGATCCCTTCTTGACATTTGTATTAGATGGAGTTTGTATATTTTAGGATCTTAAAGTTCCCGTTTTTATCTTACCTTTTTTATGAATTATATGTGATTCAATAAACATAATTATATTTATTTATTTATTTTCCATGTATCTTAGTATTGGAAAGATTCAGGTAATTTCAGGCGAAGATATATTTAACAAGCCGTGTGCTCGATGGGATGGGACGAACTTCTATACAAACTCTCATCCTCTATTTAACCCATTTTGGGGATGAATTTACAAAAAATCCTTCCTTAGTAATAACTTTCGTTATAAAAGGAACCCTTGTGCAAAATTTCACGTTTCTAGACTTTGCATTGTCTGTCAGTGAATGAATGATTTTACGTGTTTTTTTTAATTATCGAACGTACAACATCGCGATACAGTGTGAGCAAGTGACACGAATGTCACCGACGGCGAGCCGAATAAGTTTGCGAACTTAAAAATTGCATACTTTGAGTTCGCACGACTGTCGCCCACTTTATTCTTATTCTTATTAAATGTAGTCCTCTCTCAAATCACACCATCGTCTTCGGTACAATGTGTAGAACAGTCATGCAGATAGGCGTAGATATAAATGTATACTACGCTCTGCATGATCCCTATTAAAAATATTCCTTGACAAACTATAAGTTTTATAAACCAGGATACTCTGTCATAAGCTGAGTAACAGAGTAATGAATTTTAACGAAGCAAACTAGGTGAGAATGAGGGGAGAAATTGCAAAGGAGGGTGTGTCGATAAGTTGGCGATGTACTAGGGTATCATATGAGTAAAGAAAAGTAGAACGATGTTCCTATTGTTATGTTCGGGGAAACAGTAATACTCGTAGGAACGAAATAAACCATTATTTCGCGGACATATCTGTAGGTTACACGTTTATGTACCTAGTTTTATATTTTTTCTGTCACATTTAAATTGTAATAAGTAACTGTTTCAAATAGGTAGCTAACCCAAAGATACTTTGACTATGAAGAATTGATTGGAAAAGTTATTTTCTACATTGAAATGATAGAACTTGTAATTTTGGGTGAATGCACCATACGTCTATCACATAATTTGTTTATCCGTCATTGCTTCATTTTTAATTCTTTTTACCTATTGTGGTATAGTAATTTTATTCTAGGTGCGTCATCTTCACATATTATTATATATAAATTAATGTCTTATACAAAATATTGTAAAACATTTTAAAAGAGTAACGTTGGAGTTTCTTGCCCATTCTTTCATACGAAAATTACCTTTTGGTAGGGGCGCACATAGGGGTATTTTGCATTCCTAGCCGGGTGAAATTGGTAAAAACAAATTCCAACATAAAAGCAAAAATGAGTACTAGTCAGCGAGTCAGGTAGCTACAGAACAATAGACGACCCTTTTCGGGACTCGAGCGCCCGCGCCGTAGCTAGCAAGCCAATTGGAACTTACTCGTTGTCGCATGCGCTCGCGTCAGTTACCGGTTACATTAAAAACGTACTGCGTTTGAGCCCTCAGTGCTTTTTTATAGTGAGTTATTTAACCAAAACTACTATGGATCATCATAATACAGGTAAGAACAGTTTTATTTATTAAGATTTACTAATGTTTACATGTATTTCTAAGGTTCAAAATCAATTTACAACTATCTTGATTTTTTAAGCAGTTTTTACCTGAATTTTAAATTTCAAAGTGATTATAGTTATCCTTCCGAGTACTTCCGATTAACGATTTTTATTGTAACGCATGACAAAAACTGTTATATTATAGATATTTTACGAATTGAGTGCTACTTTTCGCTACTTTTGACGAAACGTATGCGTTTGTGTTGGTGTTACCTAAAAAGTATTAACCGTTATTTTCAAGCAAATTAAAAATTGTTTTCTTTTTATTGTTTTAGGGTTACCAGGGGTCTCTAACTACAAAGTTGTGACTAGAGAATACCTGTTCAATAAAATGCAACAACAAGAATTACACACTTTTGATGAAAAAGTCGATTATTTGAAAAATTATCTTTTATCGTCTGACAACTTTAATGAAGAACAATTAAAAGTTTTGAAACATAAAATTTCACATTTCAAAAGTGATTTAAAGAAAAGATGGTTAAAGGCAAATAGAATACTTCATAAATTTGTCTCTGCCAATGCTACGTGGCTTCAAGGAACGTTCGCGATACCTCTTGTTTCGCTACCACAAAAGCGAGCCGGTCGCCCATCTAAACCTTTTGACGAACTCTCTGACAGAAACAAGCGGAAGAAAACCAGTGAACTACGGTCAACTGCCAGTCAAGAAGCATTAGTACATGCAGCCAAAACTAGTCTAGAGACGTCTGGCTATAGAAATGTGTCCCGTTTACTGTCAGAAGTCATGAAGTCACCAAAGCGCGCAATAAAATACAAACGAGCTTATTCAAAATCGCTGCAAACTAGTGACACACAATTATCTCCCTTTAAAGCACTATCAATGTTTGTTGAAGCAGATCTTTCAAGAAAACAATATGAGATCGTCAGAAATTCTAACAAGAAATATTACCCTTGTTATAGTTTAATACAGAAAGAAAAGCAAAAGTGCTACCCACCGAAGTCCTCAATTACTGTATCTGAAACAATTGCAGAAGTTAATTTGCAAGACCTATTAAATCACACGGTTACTAGGCTGCTTACTTATTTAAAAGACAATTTAAGTCATTTAACTGAAGGAGAACGTGGCTCATTGGAACTTATCTATAAGTGGGGTTGTGACGGCTCGCAACAGTCCCAATTTAAACAGAAAATGCAAAATGAAGACTCCTCTGACTCTAACATCTTCCAAAGCTGTTTAGTACCGCTACAATTAAAATGTGGAAAAAAAATTGTATGGCAGAATCCGACTCCCTCCTCACCACGTTATTGTAGACCAATAAGAATAAGGTTTGCAAAAGAAACTACTGACTTGACAAACGAAGAAATCGAATATATATCAACAAAAATAGAACTTCTAGAAAACAGTCAATTCGTAAATGATGGCTTGTTCGCTAATGTTAAGCATACTTTGACATTAACAATGGTGGATGCTAAAGTGTGCAATGCTGCTACGCAAACCAGCTCAACAATGAGGTGTTACATTTGTGGAGCTACTTCTAAGCAATTCAATCGTTTAAACATTCAAATGCCTGTTGATATAGAAGCCTTGGATTTTGGCTTATCTATCCTTCACGCTAGAATTCGCTTGTTTGAAAGTGTTTTGCACCTTTCTTACAAGCTTCCGATAAAAAAATGGCAAGTGAGGTTAGATTCAGACAAAGCTACAGTTAAAGAAAGAAAAGCCACCATACAACAAAGATTTAAAAAAGAAACTGGATTAATTGTGGATGTGCCGAAAGCTGGGTTTGGCAACACAAATGATGGTAATACCAGCAGGCGATTTTTCGGTGACCCACAGAAGGCTGCAGAAATTACCGGTGTCGATTACAATTTGATATTCAGATTGAAAATAATTTTAGAGGTAATTTCAAGCGGCCATAAAGTTGACTTGAAAAAATTTGCTGACTACTGTTGGGAGACAGCAAACGTCTACGTCTCACTCTACGACTGGCATCCGATGAGTCCAACTATGCACAAAATTTTGATGCATGGTGCTACAGTCATGAAAAAGGCGTTATTGCCTATCGGACTACTGTCGGAAGAGGCTGCTGAAGCTAGGAATAAACATTTCAGAATGTATAGATATAATTTTGCGAGGAAGTTTTCGAGAATAGATTGCAATGCAGATGTAATGAATCGGCTTCTACTATCCTCGGATCCACTGCTCACAAGTCTGAGGCCAAAACCAAAGAGGAGAATGGAATCTTTTTCCAAAGAAGCGATAGCTATTTTGTTGCCACCATCACCAGAATCTGAAGATGATTCAGATTCGGAATATGGAACAGAAGAGGTCGGAGAAAGTGACGATGAACCCTGGCATTCTTCCTCATCAAATTAGATTATTTTATATTTTTTGATGTAACTATTTAAACAATTAAACTTTTACTAAATCATGAATAGACTTTTTTTTAAATTTTTTTTTTATTTATTTTATTTATTATCAACATATTAGCCCATAAATCTCATTGTTGGACCCTCCCCATTGGTTGTCTGTACATTTTAGTAAGTCTTACCTACTTTACAGCAGAAAAAACCGCTCAAATAATTTCGCCTGGCTAGGAATGCAAAATACCCCTATGTGGGGCGACTAGAATCAATTTTAGTTTTTTTTTGTAAATTTTGACGCTCGAAGGTCCTTCTTATGTGCATAATTCAAAAAAAAAAATTGACTTTGAATGTTAATAGCAGATATTCCCCGGTTGAACTAACAGTTGGTTACTCATTAGGATTAGGTTAGGTTAAGCAAACTAGGTGATAACGAGGGGAGAAATTGCAAAGGTGTTCCAATATGTTGCGGCGAGGTACCAGGGTATCATATGAGTAAAGGAAAGTAGAGCGATGTTTCTATTGTCATGTTCAAGAAGGTTCTAAGCTGTAGGTAGCTATCGCAAGGAAACTTTGCCTATAAAGAATTGATTGGAGAAGTTATTTTGCACATTGAAATTATAGAACTTATTTCATAATCAGCCTATAATGTTCTCACTGCTGGGACACAGGCCTCATCTCGGTGAGAGGGAGTGGGCCGTAATTCAATACGCGGGCCCAGTTATTAGATGTCACATGTCTCCGAATTTTTGGATCTAGGACATGCCGGTTTACTCACTATGTTTTCCTTCATTTTGAGAGCAGCGGTGATGAAATAATTTACACAAAGTAAAGCGCCTATCTGGGTTCGAATCTACGACCTATCTACCGACTCGTAAGTCGCGGCCGTTACCACCGGGCCACCACTGCTGCGTTCAAGGATTAAGTTAAAATAATTTCGATCCCCACAGCTCTACGATTTAAAAAAGGCCACTATACAAGCACTCACTCATGTCCCGTGAAGCATGAAGGCTCGTGCAGAAGCGAGCGACGCGACGGCGCGACGCGACTCGAACAATACAATTTCTAAGAAAACTTCACGGTATAACAATAACCGATGTCGCGTCGCGCTGGTGTGCACGAAGCTTGATAAGGTTCCAAAAATATTCAACTTCTCAAGTCTTCACTAGGTACACTTTTTTCGGCTATATCAAAGGTACCGCATGCTAAAGCGAGCGACGCTGACGTTCAATCCAATTGACTCTTCACAGAGCAGTTGGTTTAGACTCCTACGTTAGTCACTCCTACGGGAATTTCAAATAAACACGTGTATGGGGGTGCTTTATTCTACAGACTGAATTAATAATGATGTTTATTTAGACAATTATTTCGGTGCTGGGTAATGAATTAGTTATCTCAAATTAAAAAAAAAATATTCTCCTTTGCCGTGAGGCACACTTTCTTGATAATTTCTTACATCGCACTTTACACTTTATATAAATATAAAATAAAAAAATAAAATAAAAATAAAAATAACTTTATTAACACAAAAACCTTAATAAACAGAGCTCATACAATACACATAGGAACATTAAACTTTGGGAAACAAAGGTATATATAAACTTATATTTTAACTTATTTTTATCTGCTGTGTGTGTGTGTATTGTGTGCTTTTCAGTCTGTGTTAAATAAATGTATTTAAGAACATACATTTAAAAAAAAACTATCAAAAGATCTTTCTTTTGATAATTTTTTTTTTGGTGTGTTTGTGTTTTTTTTTTTAAATATGGGTAGGTAGTTAATAATTCATTTTTGTTATATTATCCCTATGATTTTTATTTCTTCTTACCAGAAAACCAATAATCGTTGTTTCAGTTAGGTACTAAATCCCACACAAACTACTATTTCATAAAAGCAAAACGTTTCCTTTTTGACATAATACCAAATCCAAACCATAATACCCATAACGGGATATATATTTATTACTAAAAAGGCCGCAGAAAACCCCGTTGCGATGGATATCTCCCCAGGGATTCAAAATGAAATATATTCGTATTTCATCACGATGCGAAAGGGCCAATAATTTCGTTAAAACTTCTAACCACAAACGGGCGTGAAGCGGCAAAAGTGTACTAACATTACATATATCAAACTATTGTACATGTGCCTAACTATTTACGTTGTTCGAAATGAAATTGTTTATTCTGTAAATAGGATATCGGAATCACAGAAAAAAAAGCTAGATGAGGTCGGTATTTCCTATCTGACTACTCTGAGAAGAAAGGCCGAAACAAACTCAGAGGTCGTAGTCTCTTTTAAAGTCCAGACATAATCTTGGTTAACTCATATGAGTTCCTCTAGAATTATCGGTTTTCTTTATGTGGGAAAACTGGTGGGATAGTAAACGTTACATCAATGTGGTCTGGATCCCTGAACTAGGACATCCTGTATGAGACCTCGACCCCTGTCGAGGTTTCTCATGTTACATAGATCAGCATGAGAAGACTTAGACTAAATACAGTACATATAGTGATTCTTTTAATAATTAGAAGAGAGTATAAAATAATATTAATAGTTTAAAAAACACTAAAAAACACGCTTTTACGTGCACCTATAGGCGTATTCAGACCTTGAAACCGAATCGTGGTCAAAGTTCATTACAAGACCTTTCTAACAAGTCCAAACACGGCTATGATACGATATTTCATCATGGAATGCTAGTGCCTATCTTCCGGCTTCATCATCAGACCTTGAAACCTAATCATGGTCAACGTTCATTACAAGACCTTTCTAACAAGTCCAAACACGGCTATGATACGATCATCCATCATGAAATTCCAGTTCATATCTTCCGGCTCCATCATCAGATCAGCTCGACAGTACCATGTTATTGTATTGTCATCAAAATCACATACAACTGCTAATTTTCGTAACGCTACGATCTTTAGAAGATGGTCAAATTAGTTTTCTTAGATTTGATTACATAGTTACATACATACAGGTCGACCTAATAAAAGCATGTTAAAAATATCTATACATATAGTGCAGTATAGTGGTGCCATGACATCGACACGAAAACTGTTGCCATGGATTCAGTACATGATCCTGAATCCTCCTGAGTTGAAAACGTTCGTCGGTTATTAAAAAAAAATATCTGCTGTTTCATAGAAAAGTGCAATACCTACGCGGTCAAAATGTATGGAACAGCAGATTTTTTTTTTAATAAACGGCGAAAACTTTAAACGTTTGTGTAATAAACAGTTTTCGCGTCGATATCCCTGACACCCTGTAAACAAATAAATAAAATTTAAGTGACTGTTTGTAAAGCTAAAATAACAGCTTTACACTAAACGCGTATTAATAAGTAGGTATATACGTTACTTAAAAAAAAAAAAGAATTTTGTCTCAAAAGTTTCGTTGCTTAACGAATGTATCAATCCGATAGAGATATTTATTAATTTAGGTATTAATAACAAGTTATACGTTTTGAGTCGTCCTAATTTATAAATTACCTAACCTAACGAAAACGATTAGAATAGGATCCCTAGAGGAACGAACCTGCATTATGGGTACAGATTCGTAACTTAAAAAAATCGTATGTAATCAAAAAAATCGTGTGTATCACAAAATAAAAGTTATGTATGTATCGCTAGCATATTTTTATTTAAAAGAACATTTATAGTATAGGATTTATAGAACAAATATTTTTAAAGTTCACTTTTTTTGCAGACAACCATATATCATTGTGTTCGCCATGAAATTGCGCTTATTTTGATATAATACTTTTTATTAAACAGATGGGTATAAATTACTAGTATCGACTTACCTGTTTATACCTGCCAACCCATAGTTATGCCAGGAAAAAATAGACAACCCAACGTTTTTATATTCTATAGGCTTCATACTTTCGATAGGTATTAAATTTATTCGTAAAACGAATGAGCGCAATATTTGAACAAAAAAAAATATTAAATTTTTTAATTAATCATAGTCTGGCCAGGCATTTTTTAGCCAACGCACTCGCGATATATTTTTTAACCTACTAAATTTGATATAAAATACTTTTCATCCATTAAACGTATGGGTGCAGGTCGTTCATACATTGGATCTTTTTGATCTTGGGGTATATTAACAAACTGAAATATAGTGTCGAAAAATTCTTCCGCATCGCTATCGACTGGTAATTTACGTAAGAGACTGGCGGCATTGCCACGTTGTATGGCATTAATTAGATTACATTCAGTTGCATTCCACGTGTCCTGTCCTACATCTAATATGACAAATTACCTATATACCAATTAAGATAGCATGATCTCCCAATAATGTAATACACAAGACCAAGTTATGCGTAACATCACGCAGAACACAGCGACCATTGAACGTGTTCTGTTCAATAATGAACCTGCACGGAGCTCCTTCCGGCTGATTTAATCTATTGTTTACGGGAAAATTGCCAGTCTCATGCACATACTTTGTGATGGTAGATAGATTGAAATTGCTGCTTATGATAGGGACACAGTTTTTTTAGAAACAGCAGTTTTGTTTTGTTCAAGGGCGGATCCAGTGGGGGTGGGTGCACAGGGGCACGTGCCCCCTCAAACGGTTTAAGTAAAATAAAATCGAAGCGTCTGGATGGAATGGCTTGAATGCGTATCTATCAAGACATTACTTCAATGATGACCGCTGAAGAAGTAGGCTATCTTCAGGCATGTCTTCATTGAAAAAGAATGGATCCCAAAAACAGCATAGTGCAATACAATGAAGTGTAACAATATTATATGTATGCTCCTTTACTTTAGTAAGTAAGTACACTCCTTTACAACTGAGCATATATCGTCGCCTTAGAGTGAAAAGCTCGGGAATGCAACTTTGACTTTTTATTTTATTACATTTTTGAAAAACAAATCCTCGCAACACACGCAGTTTCGTGGCGGCATCTTTATCGCCACATGCGACCTACGCATCATACTGACGTCACGCAAAATCCTGCATCGCGTAAGCAGATTTTGCCGCGCGATCAGCATAATATAACTTCCCAGTTGCCCACCAGTTTTTCGCATATAAGAGGTTTTCACTCTAAGACGTTTGCTAGTTAGTGCTAGTAGTATGCTGTTTGCACTATACCTCATATGCGATTATTCTATAATTATTCATTCATTCAATAAATAGTACTTAACAGATGTGGTTGTTTCCTTTGAAACCACACCTTAGGAACCAAACATTACAACAAGATATGGGAGATACTTTTTATCTGTCTGGCCCATGTGCCCCTCCCAGAAATTAATCCTGTATCGGGCCTTGGTTTTTTTGGTCGTGTTATTATTATATCCAGATAGAAAATATTGTTAATGCATTCTCCCAGTGGTAACGGCCGCGGCTTACGAGTTGTAGGTCATAGGTTCGAACCCTGTCAGGCGCTTTACTGTGTGTAAATTATTTAATCACCACTGCTCTCAAAACGGTGAGGGGAAACATCGTGAATAAACCGAGAACCGAAAACTTCGAAGACATGTGACATCTATTAACCCGCACTGGGCCCGCGTGGTGGATTACGGCCCACTCCCTTTTACACAGAGAAGGCATGCATCAAAGCACGGAATCGCCGCGCTGGCTGCGTCTAGAGACGGCACTACCTACTATGTAATTCGTGGCAACGACAGTAAGTTGAGCGCAAAACTTCTATCACAGACCGCCATTCAAAGCTGTCAGTTTCCATGATACGTCATCTGTGTCGTAGTTACCGGTGACACACTTGTTTTTTATGTCGAAGTCAAAGTCAAATAATTTATTTCAATTATACACGTCAAAGGCACTTTTGAACGCCGAAACTTACAAAAAAAATAGAATTGATTCTAGTCATAGTTTTCGTATGGAGAAGAATGGGCAGGAAACTCCATGGAAAGTTTTTTCCGCTTCTGCAAGCAGCGGCGGCCGAGGCGTCTCTGAGCTCTGTTGTATTTTCGGTCCTTTACTTAGATACTGAAGAACTGGGGGACCAGTTGCTTCCAACGGTCCTTCCTAAAAAGTAGTATCTCTAGGAAGGACGTAATCAATCATTAGTAACTTTCTTGTGTTCCCAGGAGCTTTACAAAAACAGCTTATGTGACTGTCTACCAGAAACTTCAAGCCTAACTGCCCCGAGTGCAAAGGCTGATATGCTTAATACAACGTTGAGATTTTATTCTCTGTCTTTTACTACAGAAACAACCTCAAAAACTACACAACTGTCTCGTTAAGAAAAAGTAGGTACCTGCAGCTAAAATTTTCTCAAGAAAAGGACTCATTATCCCCACTGCAATTATGAAAATATACTCCAAAACTACAATAGGTACACGGACTTTAGAACCGGTGGAACATTATAAGTTGCGAGAAGTCGCAGTATTAACGTCATTAAGTATATTCTACACAAAGTCTGGACTATGAATATTCACATTCCAATAAGCGTCGCAGTTTCTTTGTTCTTCAGATTTATTGCTATATAATTGTTGTAGAGGAAGTTTCTCTTTGTTTTATGTAGTTTGGCGGAGTTACCGAGGTATTATGTACAACGTTCGTTTTAGTACCTATACTTTACACATGGAGGCGAAACACATTTTTATTATTTATTTAATATTTGTTAAAACTAAATGCACAAATAAAAAAAAAAACTGCACAAAGGCGGACTTTTAGCCTGAGGCATTTTCTACCAGTTAACCTTTTTATTAAATTGTCCTAGGTAATTTTAGTTTTAATTCTAGGTTACATTCAGTACGGTTCAGTTAGGTACTTAAATTCTTGCGGGTAGTTAGAAGCTCAAAAGTCTGACAACTACTCTTACCAAGGGTATCGTGTTACCCAGTAACTGGGTTGTGGAGATCAGATAGGCAGTCGTCCATGTAAAATTCTGGTATTCAGCTGCGTCCGGTTAGATTGGAAGCCGACCCAACTTAGTTGGGAAAAGGTTAGTCAGATTGATTTTTCTAAGTTACATTGCCCATTGCGGTGCCTGGTTCTTATTAAGTGTTGTGTATGACAACTGATTTAGCTGTCAGTCTCTATCCCCTGTTATACATTCCAGAATAAGGTACTCAGGAGTATGGTTAATGCGCCCTGGTATATAAGAAATGACGACCTCCATCGTGACCTAAAAATGGAACCCGTTACCAACATAATCCAAAATTTTGCTGGGGCCCATGAACACCGACTCCACCGACATGTGAACATCGAGGCCATTCAGCTGTTAGACCAAACAAATATAGTGCGAAGACTAAAACTAAGAAAACCTTTTGAGTTAGTGTGGTGTAGAAATAATAGTGACACTGACATACATATAACACATGAACAAAGTGTTTATAATATTATATCAGACTCTAAGAAAGTGGAACGGACTTGTGTAAAGTACAATCAACACTATTCTACGAGTAAGTTTTAAAATAATTATCACGTAAAAAAATTAAGTTACATTAAAATTGCTTATTAGTCTTATAGGCTAGATTGTAATTAATTATTAAGAACCTGCCATGGTTCTTTTTAATAAAGAATAAAAACAGTCTCTATTCCCAAGAAAAATTCAACGTATAAAGTTAATACAATACTTACCTAAAATCTGTATTGTGGACTGTCTCGTTGGTCTAGGTGTCGGGCAAAGTGTCATTGGGTTTTTTTATCTGGAAATTCTCAGTAGCAGCCCGGAGACCGAATTTGTGCCCGGTTGATGGCAATAGGCTCGCCCCCTGTAACATGGGACTTCAACATAACTGGCGAAATGTGGGCGTGCTATACTGCTCTGCTAAGCCGAAAGGCGGTATCTCTGAGATACAGGGCGTATCTCAGAGAAAAAATAATTTTTTTTTATACCATTCAATAGCTATAATAGTTTCGCACCTAATGGTATAAGCCACATACCGCTATCTAACTTAAAACATTTAAAAAAACCACTCCGAAGTTCTTTATATCCTTATGTTTCCTTAAATTACAATTTACAAAAAGTCAATTTTCTCAAAACTTGCTCCGATTGAGATACCGCCTTTCGGCTTAGCAGGGCAGTATAGGTACACCTCTGCCCAACCCTTCAGGGAAACAAGGCGTGATGTATGTAACCTAAAATCTGTCATTGATAGAATTTGTTTGATAGATATCTATATCTGTTCTATGTACATCTAACATACAGGGTGTAAAAAGACACATCACAAAGCCGTAAACTACGCATACTGTACGTATAGCTAAGTAGCTTTGCGCTAAAATTATTGCTGGGAACCGTAATTTTTTTTTTTTTAATAAAAAAATACAAGTTTTTATTGCGCGCAATGTAACGCGAACCCACGCTTGAATGAACGGATTCAGTGTTAGTTAAGCTCCGCCCCTACGCTACGTAGGTAGGTACTTGTTGTTCATTGCGTTTTTGTAACTTCAAATGCGTAATCTGTTAAGATAAATCTAAAATTTAGGTAATGTTTGTTTGGAAAAAAGTTTCGTATTATCGCATAGAATTCATTTTCGTGAAAAAAAAAAAAAAAAAAATGCGACTTTGACCTTCAATATCTCCAGAACCAGTGGATTCCCAGGTATGGTCTAGTGGAAAAAAATGATGCAAATAATGGGTAGAATATGTGGCTTTCGGCTTCGGAAAGTGTCTTTTTACACCCGATATAGTCTCTTTTCGTGTCTGTATCTGTGACCGCGTTGTTCTTCGAAACATTAGTCGTCATTTCGAGAATATATTATAATAATAATAATAATAATAACCTTTATTTCACAAAAATACAGATTTAACATATTTAAATAAACACGATTTAGATGAGCTTTGGTAGTAACACAATGCAGTTTAATCCAAGAACTGAAATCTGTACACAATATGGGAAACCCTGCCTCTCAAACTAGGAAACCTGTATCTTGAGAGACAGTGATTCAGCTTAAAAAGTGATGCTTTTGGTATAATAGTAGACTGTGTCGATCTACCTGAGCGACTATGAATATAAAGCTAATTTTTATGTTTTTAAAGTAAAAGTAAGTATTATATAAGGAATGTGTGTGTGTGTGTGTGTGTGTGTGTATGTGTAGTGTGGTGTGTTGTTTGTGATTGAGGATATGTAGGTAGTTAGGAGACGTACTTGAGTAAGGATTCTGTTCCTAGATAATCTTGTTCCAGTAGCCATTCCATTAATTTTGATTTTAATTCATATTTATTCAGATCGACAATATTTAGGTTTTTGTGGACTTGTTTGTATTGTATGTGCTTAATGTGTAGTATTGGTGTTGAGCGAAGGCGGTTTTGTGAGGGGTACTTAAGACTAGTTTTTTTCTTTTTTTAGGGTCAGTTGGGGGAACGCTAGCGTGTCTTCTAACAGTAGACTGCAGTACAAAAAGCTGGCGCACAGAAAGTACTTTAGAATCAGCGTATAATTGCGTAGTGGGATAGCGAAAAGGTTTGCGCGACATCACCTTCAGTACAGCTCTCTGCGCTCTTTCAATCCTCAGAAGACTGGTTTTATTAGCACCACCCCATACTGCAATGCAATATCCAATGATGGATTGGCATAATGCATAGTACACCATCCTCAAGGTATCAGGCGCAGCCGAGTCTCTAAGGGATTTGAAAATATGCAAAAGTCTCAAACATCTAGTGGTAATGACGTCAACCTGTTTGTCCCACCGTAATCCTCCGTCTATTAGGACACCCAGATATTTCACATTATCAGTTCTTACGAGCGTCGGACATAAGCATTGTGGGGATTGTTTGGAGCAGATGTGCGCTGTTATAGAGAAGGATTCGTCGGGCAAGTTGTTACGCCGAATAGCGAAGGGAATGTACGATGTTTTGTCGCAGTTTAGGGTAAGCAAGTTTAGGTTGAGCCATTTCACTATAGTCGACATTGCCGCTTCTGCGTGGCGCTTAACGCCATCCCAAGTTGGTCCGTGAACTATGACTGCGGTGTCGTCCGCATACGCAATGATCCTGGAGTTGGGGATGGTCATTCTGCACAACTCATTGACGTATATTAGGAAGAGGGTGGGGCCCAAAATGCTTCCCTGAGGTACACCGTAAGTGGTCGATACTTCTTCACTTATGTGCTCACCAATTTTTACTCGTTGGGTCCGGTTACAAAGATAGTCCTTGAAAATTTCGAGGGTATTTCCTCGCACCCCTAGGAGTTCCAGTTTAGAGATAAGTTTGGGAACAGAAACTGTGTCAAATGCTTTAGAAAGGTCCAGAAAGATCCCTAGACTTTTGGTTCTACTGTCAAGATTCCTAGCAACCAATTGTGTCAGCTCAAGAACTGCATCTTCAGTAGAGATTCCTGTGCGAAAACCATACTGATTATCAGATATGAGCTGATGCTTGCTAAGGAATCTATTTAAACTGCTATTAAGCATTCTTTCTAGTATCTTAGAGAGTGCTGATAGGACCGATATGGGTCTGTAATTGTTGACACAGTGCCTGTTCCCTCCCTTATGAATTGGATGGATGATAGCTTTCTTTAGCGCATCAGGAAATATGCCCTTCTGAATGCATGAGTTAAGGATATACGTCAAAGGTGGCGTCAAGGTCTGGCGGCAATTCTTTAGCACTAAGGGGGATATACCATCCCAACCTATTGCGCAATCATTACGCAGTTGCAGAATAAGGGACTCCACTTCTGACTCATCAACCTCAAGTATCACAAGGGAGTTGGCGGGGCTAGACGAAATGTTTTGACATGAGCTCTGAGGTGGGTTTGTAGGTTGGTGAGATTGGAGCAAGATTTTTTCTGCCAAGTTAGTGCCTATGTTACTGAAAAACCTACATACTTCGTTTATGGATGAAGGGGCGTTATCACAGATGTCCAACAGTTCTAATGGGGTAGTTTTCTTTTTGGTGGTACTGGTGATTTGTTTGACCGCTTTCCAAAGGGCTTTGGGGTTATTGCGAGATTTTTCAAGTTCGCGTTTTTCATGGGCTACCCTTAGTTTCCGGAGCAGGTCGTTACAATAATTTCGGTACCGCGTATAGGTTATTTTCAGGATAAGATTATCGGGATCTTTTCTTGAGTTGCTATGCAACCGGTCACGGTGTTGTATACACTTTAATAGGCCGGTGGTTATCCATGGTTTGATTATTCTTTTTTTCCTTGGGATTTTAATTTGGTTAGTGTGTTTGTCAATTACTGTAGAAATAATAGTTATGAACATATTCATGGATATATTAGGGTCAATAATTTTGTACAATGGGGTAAAATCCGAATTTTCCAAATCTAACTTAACTGCATCGTAGTCTATCCGGGTAGCTATGTGGAGTGGTTTATTATCTGGGTTTGTCTTAGCAATATTAAGTAGCACCGGTTTGTGATCCGTGATGTGTGAGTCTAGTACAAGGGTAGTAACAGGAAGGGTAGTTTTAACAAGTGCATGATCTAGACAGTTATCCAGGCGAGTGTTGAATCTGTGGGTTGGGAGAAGGCCGTGGGAGGCATTTAGAGTGAGATAGTTGAAACAGCGGTCATCTGAACTATTGGGTTTGAGGTCTATATTAATATCACCTATGAGGACTATATTTTTGTAGGAGGAGAGGCTTACGTAGACACTATTTAAACTATCCAAAAAACTTTCGGTACTTTCCTTTGAATTGTAAGACGGGGATCGGTACACTGCAACAATAGCGATATTTTGGTCAATAATATGACATACCAAGCAATTTCCACCCACAAATTGAGGTTCCCACTCAGAGGTTCGGAGGGCTTGTTTTGTAAAGATAACAATTCCATCATTTTGGTTACTATTTATTTCAGTAAAATAAGTATCATATCCAGCCAAAACAGGCATATTACTGACTTTACTAAGCCAACATTCAGTAAGAATTACCACGTCTAAATTAAGTTTTGTTGAGTGCATTAATACCTGGAATTGGTCAAAGTTTTTATTTAAGCTACGGATGTTTAAGTGTAGTATATTTATGCTGGTATTGGTGGTGTTGACATATTCAATACAATTTTCTGGGGCACAGTTAAATGAGCAACCCACTGTTAGCGAGTCCAACTCGCTGCTTATACTATTTATGCTAGCCATTGGGAGAGTATAGAAGTAACGTGAGGTGACTCAAATGTACGACTTCAATTGTTAGGATTTGTTTAATATATGCTATGTCGTTTATTATTTGCTTTTTTGTGTAAAAGTAGTTGTTATACCAGGTGTTTGTGTGGAAGGGGGTTGTGAGCGTATTTTTGTGTAGAGTGCGTATGCCTTGATTAGTTTTAATTTGTGTGGTTATGTGAGTGTAAAATAAATTGAGTAACCTTTTGGATTTAGAAAACAATACAATATCGAAAAACAACAATAGTAGACAGATGTACGCAAATATATAGATCTTAACTATGCGGATTACCAGTCACAAGCCAGTGAAATCAATGTCCTGAAGACATTTTTCAGAGTTGATTAACAGTTGTTTGTCTCCTTCCTTTTTGCGCAAAAATATGTTACCGTTTGATACCCAGCAGTATTTGAAATTGTAATTTTTCGCAAACTCTCTTGATTGGTAGAACAGTTTTTTGGTGTTACCCGGGAGCTGTTCCGTGACATAAACCGGGTGACATATTCCTGGAATGCCAATGAGACCAGTATTTAATTTATCTTCCCTGTTCTTAGTTTTGTTGAACGTTCGAACTGCAGATATGAGTGTCTCCTTTTTCATAACGGAAGAAAATTCAGCTATTATCGGTCGTGCAGTGGTAGGGGCACCCGATGGTTTCCCAGGCAAGCGATAAATATCCCTCAGCTCAGAGTCTTTTATGGATACTCCGATAGCTTCGCCAATGCTGCATACAGTTTTTACAAGAGTGGCATTGGTTTCAGTGTTACATTGCGGTATGTTACGGATTTCAATACCCGACGACCTTGATTTATGTTGTAGATCTTGTATTCTTTTCTCTAGACTTTCTATATATTGTCTCTGTTCACGGCGTTCCTTTCTTAGGTCTTCAACTTCTTTTTTCAGCTCCTCAAATTGCTGGTTTATAAAAGACATAGATTTAACTATCTCCTCGTTTGACTTGTGTATCTCCGTATTAGATGCCTGAATCTGAGTGTTCTGGGATTTTATTTCTCCAATATCAGACGCCAATTTAGCCATCACAGCGGTTTGAGTCGCAAGTAGCTTTGCAATTGAAGAGTCTTGTACATCCTTCCAATCTTCGGATTGCGTTTGAAGGTCGTGCGCAGTAGCGCCTAGTGGCGAGTTTGCCGTTCGGGCTCTTTTATTTCGGTTTGTATTTACGTAATCACTGAGCACTGCATTGGCTATATCCGATTCAGATTTGGTCTGGGACTGGCAAAGGTTGTTTATTTGCGATTTCGGCGTGGTCGGGGGAGTGCGTTTTACGGACATGTTTCCTAATAGTTGTAATAAAGATGCTAGCTGGAAAGTGTATATTAAACTAACATACTAAGAGAAATGTAGATGTTTTGTCAAGATGTCAACCTTGCAAAGCATGAAGTAGGTCGCATGCATAATCAGCCTATAATGTTCCCACTGCTGGGACACAATTCTCCTCTCTCGAGAGGGAGTGGGCCATAATCCACCACGCGGGCCCAGTGCGGGTTGATAGATGTTACAAGTCATCAATTTTTTTATTATAAGACATGCCAATTTCCTCACGATGTTTTCCTTCACGGTTTTGTGATGTAATTATTTACAATTGACAAAGTAAAGCCTGGGTTCGAATCTACAACTCGTAAGATGTGTCGTTAGTTGTCAATAAAATTCTGCTTTTGACTTTGAAAGAAACCACTAAGTACTTTTGTTAAGGAAAAATACTTACAAATATCTATATATCTTCCTTCATGTAAACTAGCTGTAGGACGCTTGAGGATTATTCCTCGCTCAGTAATAAAACTTTTCGGGCTTAGTTGAAATAAATCAAATAAATCTGCGTCTTCGTAGGAGAGGTGAAAACGGTGGCGCTTTCACCTCTCTGCTTGAATAAATTCGACGGTCCCACTATTGACTCTGTCACAAACTAACTTAGTTTGAATTTCGTCGCTATTGTGTTGAAAATGATAATATTCAAATTATGTTAAAATACTTCTTATTATTATTCTACATTCGTTGATGACGCAGTGCTAAAGATTTAAGTTAAGTATTATTGTCCATACTTCTTGGTAGTGAAGTGACTTATTTGATGAATTAATAACATAACCCTGTTACACTATTGTTTACATTTCTTTTTAATTTCTCCTTTCGCAGGTCTGTTGGGAGAAATTTCTTAAGAAATAAACATTCTTTTTGTATTCAATACGTCGTATCTGTATTTATTTTACTGTGTGTAAGTACATAAATAACTAATATTAGAAATGCGAAAGTGAGTTTGTTTGTTACGCTTTCACGCTAAAACGGCTGAAGAGATTTAGATGTAATTTGGCATATGGGTAAACCATGACCTGGATTAACTTTCACCCAACTAGATTGACTTTTTATCCCAATATACCCACGGGGTCGAGACTAAAGGCCCGTGCAGACTAGCGCGACGCGACATGAACAATACAATTTCTAAGAAAACTTTACGGTATAACAATAACAGGTGTCGCGTCGCGCTGTCGCGTCGCTCTAGTCTGCACGAAGCTTTATGCGGGTGAAATCGTGTGGCGCAACTAAAATAAATTATTATTTATTTATTTATTTTATTATTTCCCTATTATTTCCTACTTTCCTTTACATTTTTGCTGTCGCGTAGTTGGGTAAATACCAGCCTCTATTTTACACGAGGCAAGCATTTCATTTTCACCCAAAGAAATTAAAACAAATGATTTCTCCGTCACACAAATCCGAAGCATCCAAAATTGCCTCGTAAAGTGTGACTAAAATATTTCTAGCAACAAATTAGCAGACAGTTCAATTAAATTCTAAATTGTAGACACAGCTGAACGTTACTATTTCGTATGAAAAACGCATTTAATTAAACACGAGATTGTATGAATTAAGCAAATAACGCTTTTATTGGACTTCACTCTAAGTACGATATTGCGTGGATTTGTTGCCTAAAGCTAGGTGTACACTACACATCGCATGGAACATGGAAATATACGTTTTTTAGTATTTGGTGAGTGAACACACAGCGGACAGATATGATTGAACTTCAACTTACTCACGTACCGTGAAATATGCCAACATTGCCCCCAAGGGAAACTTTGCCCGAAGAACCATTTATAAGCATTTTTGATGTGCAAATATCTTAATATTATGGCAACATTGTTTGCGTTAGGTGGAAAATAGGTTATTTGTATGGCTATACTGACTATCGTGTTTGTTGCTGACTGTTAGAACTCGTCGAATGACGTGCGTGTTTTCACGGGCAAATTTTAGTGCAAGGTCAGGGTAACATTGCCCAGTCATTTTAGTAAAAACCTGTTCATAGTATCGTTTACATTCCTGAAGTAAACGCCATCTTTACCAACATTCTTGTACAGGTTTTTATGTCATCTACGTATAGGCCATATTTGCATAAAAAAAATCAATAATTTTTAATATTAATATTGTCATTGTTTACACTTCCAAGTCACAAACATCTGTGTAGTCAATGTGGGCAAAGTCGACAAAAAATCCACATAACTTTGCCCGCCACCAAAATTGAACGAATATTGAATTCATTGTTGAATAATAGGTTTAGCGATACTATTACATGCACATGATCTCTGAAAAGGAAAATACTTACGTCTCTATAGAAAAAACTAAAATTTTAATTATTTGAAAAAATTCAGCAAAGTTGGCATGTTTCACGGTAATTTACCACGTGGTGGCCTACCTCTCACTGAGAAGAGGCCTGAGACCCAGTAGTGGGAACATTAGAGCCTGATTATACCTATATATGAACCCACTCATAACACAAACTTACAATATGGAGAATAATAGCAATGCGAAACCATGAACATTTTTTTCAACAATCTTTTTAGGGAAGCGCACCCGAATGGATTAAAGTAAATTAAATATGAAACGACACCCTTATGGAACCCATCGAGCGACAAGTCCAGTTAAGCCAGATTTGTTCCAAAATTGATCCTGTTGTAAGTAATGATAGTATTTTTCTTTTGTTAAAAAGAAAAATAAAATATATATATATATATCGCACACCTAGATAAAGAGTAGCACAACTCAAAATACCTCTTTTTTTCAGGAACAGCAAAAAACGGATTAATTAACAGCAATAATCCGTTTTTTGCTGTTCCTGAAAAAAAGAGGTATTTTGAGTTGTGCTACTCTTTATCTAGGTGTGCGATATATTTGAATACTAGGACTTTGGCCACTTTGTATTTTTTTTGTATTGTACGTTTTTTATGCAAAAAATTTGTTTTCCTTCTTTTCTTTATTTTTAACTTTCCTTGTTGTAGTGTTGAGTACAAAAAAAAAAAAAAAAATGTACAGACTTGGTTATCTAAACAACACTGGATACAAAAGAATGTATGGTGAGACGTATCTTGTGTTTCCAGCCTAACACTCGAATAAAGAGGGTAATGTTTTCCAACGACCGTTGTTTGTTCAGGAATGCGTGTAGGCTTTGTACTCATCTTGTGACATCCGATGGAATTGTGTTCTTAAAGAAAACATCAACATCCTTAACTTGGCTGATGTGCTTGGCCGATGTGCTTGGCAGAATTTATAGGGCTTTTACCCCTAATAGTGGTACGTTATGAAGTTATTGTAGATTATAAAAGGGCCACTATGAAAATAAAGAATTTTATAAACCAAAATAAACATACGCATTTTAGAAACACTTACTTCGATAATTTTGTTGAAACAAATGAACGACTCTATTTGTAAATGGAACTCAATACTGAAATTGATTACTGTGCTTTGTTTTTAGATAGTAGGTATACAAGAACCGGGTGCCCAGGAACCAAAATCACACACATAGATTATCACAATCACTTTTTCATCCGTGGATCACCAGAAAGCTATTATACTATTGTAATTATATTCATCAATAATGGTAAAAATATGGTACGATTTTTGAATTCATACAAAACGTCAAACGACTGATATCATTTTCGTTGAAATATATTTTTGTCATTGAATTATTTTGATGTGACCAGCTATTAATTGTTGTCAATATGTACAAATTAATACACATTTCTAGAAAAAATAATGTGTATATTCGGTGTATAACGAATGACTATATTAGCATCTGGAAAAAATAGGGTATAGAAGAAATAGGTAATAGGGCGTAGAAGCCTAAGCGTAGAAATTTTGCAATTTTCTTTTCATAAAGTATTTTTTTTACATATCTATTAATAAAACCAGTAATTTGGAGTCATTTTTTTATAATAAATACAAACGGAAATAATCAAAATTCTAATCATTTAAGCTACTGTATGCGCGGAAATAATATAATTATAATTGTAACATCAATTACCCCTGAACTTAAAATTCATACAATCACATCACTAAATAAAAAAAATACATAGTTTCGAGCGGCCGTTGTTGTTTACATCTTTGGCAAATTTTGAAACGCCGGGGCTTATATAGCTTTTTGAATTTCGAATAAGATTTGTATACAAGATTAAACTTTTTAATTTTATTCAAATGTTTTAAAACTGTTGGATTGGACAGGGACACGAAAACTTGAAAGAGATTTTGTTTTCATATTCTCGGATCTGCGGTTAAATTATAACTTTTGCTGCACAATTTCTTTGGTAATTATTTTTTTAGCTTGGAGCAAAATCAAAAAGTTAATATTGTAGAGATATTGTTACTAAATGGGCAGTTTTGTAGACAGCTACTTCTACGAAGACGGTTCAAAAGTCATAAAACAGTGCCCGATGAAAGAATCCAGACATTTCGCACGTCATAATTCCGCTACAGATGACCAATATCGGTCATAGTTCAAATGGCAAACATAAAAACCTGATATTGTCATCATTTTGCAAGAATAACGGTTATAACCGAATACATGAATTCTGATGTTATAACACTTATGTGACCGGGCCACAAAGGAAACTGTACGGCCCAAGAACTGGCCGATAAATCTTTCTTTTTTATGAGAAACTATAAATTACTGAGCCTTTCACCGTCTATGGTCATTCCTGTCTAACTGATCCCTGGACTTTGGGACGGAGAAATAGTAGGAGCGAAAGAAATTAAGAACTGGAGCAATAAAAAGTAATGGCCACCGAAGTACAATTAAGGGGTATTACACACACGTGATGGCATTGTCAACTGCGATGAAAGTCCCTAACACTCGCGACAAGACATTTACTTTATGATCTCGGTGCGTATCGAGGAAATTAGATGAGATTTTGGAAGTAATGTTCCGGATATTTTTGAAAGTAATTATAAGTTTCAATGTTATGCACACCTGGCTTTTTGACTTTTCGTCAATTGCTGTCAAGTTGAATGAGCAATTTTGGATTAATATATTTTTATTACAATGTAATTGTGGTAGTAATATTAGGAAACTTGACGTTAAGTTGTACGTTGACATTTTCACAGAGAAAGTGACAAGAAATCGAATAAAGATGAAATGCTGTTCATTGTTGAGCGCATCACTTCAGAACGATTGGGCCGATATTGTTTTTTTTTTTCTTTTGAAATGATCGTAATAGTCCAAATCAGATTTTTACGGAAAGAAGAATTTGAAAAGTTGCCGGGAAAATTGGAAAATTTGGGAAAACTGAAAGTGCATTTTCTATGGAATTATTGAAAGGACAGGACAATGTCTGCGATCAGCTAGTGATGTTATAAAAATGTCCAAATAATTAAAAAGTTTGCCTATAATATTCTCGTTGAAGTTTCTTAACGCTAACAATTTTCAAACGGTTACTTTTTAAAGAACCTTGATTTCTGAATACACTTTATTACTTTAATATTAAAAGGATAAACTTTTATGAAGTCTCGAAACCGTAAAAAATACTGTAATAAAAAGGTAAAAAAAGGTTCTATTGTTCATAAATTCATTTTGTTATCAAAGAGGAAATATCCTCTTCTAGGAAAACGTGAGGGTTTTTCAAATACACAACGTCATTTCAATGTTTAGCCAACAAGAAAAACATCTACAAACTGGATGCAACAGCTGTTTCTTCCCACGTTGTAGAGGTCCGCTAAGAGAAATGGACTATTGTCACTAGTAAGTAAGGCACTTTAGCAATTCAATTTAGTAAGTTTTTTGTTTAGTTGGAACTTTAAACGGATGGAAAATATCCTTTGTTGGAACTAACTACGTTTCTTGCTGTGTTGCGAGGAAAAAGGGTAAACGATTTACTGGTTTTCAAACTTAAAAGCATAAGTAGATGTTGTTTATAGTAAATATTAACCTAGTTCTTCAGTCAAGCGTCAGAAGCGTAAGGACAGACGAGATTTGTAGACTAATCTACGTCATAAAGAAGTAAGCTTGGCTTAGGAGCGTTTATTCTAAAAGTTGGAAACGTTGCATCCCTGTCTATATTTACCTGTTTTGATAAATTTGGCAATATAACTGTATGGTAATATGAAATATCGCTAACTAGTTAACAAAAATAAAGCACGCTCTAAACTTGCTTGTGCTAGTAGTCTTCCAGACCCGGCTTTCCTCCCTACATATCCGTAATTATGTGGAAAACGAAGCCTATATAAAAAATGAAATATGGGCTTGATTTCTAAATGATTAAATGAATAGCACAGCAGTGATGTTAAAAACTCGCAAGTCCTTGTCAGTGAATATAAACCGCGTGTTTATTAAACCAACCCAAAAGGCCGCCGAAAATCTACAGTTCATCAATTCCCATGTTCATTTTGTCAGACAGTCTAACCTATTGGATCTCTATTACACCCGAAAATCCCCACACGAATAATGTAGGTACCATATTCTTGTTCAATAAATTGTAATTTTATTCTCCTGTATCCGTCCGGAGGCCTTTGGAGTATATTTTCATTACAGTTCATTATTTCACTTGTCGGCTGAAAGTAATATTCGGAGCTATCTGTCTAAAATTTGCTTACATCAGACAACAATGAAGAGTCTGGCGAAACGAAGTCAAAAATATGTCTACTGTTTATGTAATTTTCGCTAGAAAATAAATGGTTAAGTTTGAGTTGTCACTTCATACATTTAGTGTGTAAAAATGGGTCAAGCTGAATTGGTCATTAAGTCTCATGCAAAACAATGCATTTCAGTTTAGTAAATCTGTTTGTATCCCACACGTAACTCAGTCTGTGAATACCTATATACGGATCTCCATTTTGCTATGAAACCGTTAAATATTTTACAATAGCTTGACTGTCAGCCTAATCCAAAAAGATAACAGCCGCAGTGCACTTTCATTTATATTGACACCTATTAACATTGTAGAATCGGCTTTGCAGCAAAGCCCTAGTGACAATTTTTTTTACGGCATGTTGGCGATTGATAATATCGATCGTCGAAATCGAATCAATCGAAAAAATCGTACCGTACTAGTTTTATCCCACTGTAGGGCAAAGACCTCCCTCCCACTTTTAGACACACTTCTCATAATCCCAACTTTGTTGGGGTTGGATTCCAGTCTAATCAGAAGCAGCTGAATACCAATTTTTTACAGGAAGCTACTGCCTATCTGACCTCCATAAGCCAGTTACAGGGTAACACGATACCCATTGGTAAGACTGGTTGTCAGATTTTCGGGCTTCTAACGACAGTCTACGATCTTCTAATGAAATCTGGGACCAACGGCTTAACATGCACTCCGAGGCACGGAGGGGTCCCGGTATGTAAGGGGGTCACAGATCCGTGGACCAACCTCGGCAACCTTATTTAACCTAATCAATCTATCCGTGCGATCCTTGTCCATTAGCTTCGAGTTCCTTTTTCAAACACTTCTGTTCTCTGCTGATGCTGGCCAGTCTTTTCAGTTAGGTGGCTAGCTCGTCTCCATCTCAGTCTAACAACAAATTCTGCAGTTACGAGAAATGGTAGAAAATACAGACAGGAATTAAACATCGGTGGGCTATACAAATAAATAGACGTACAAACATTTGCCCCGAAGCAAGAATCTGACGATGCAGCAAGTGAAATCTCGCGATCGTCAAACGACGTTTATTTTCTGTTTCTTTACAATCTGTTGCTAACATAGTGTTTTGTTGTGTTTGATTTGTCGTCTGTTGTTATGTTTGACTGTTGTCAATATAGGTAAATGTTGACACAGTGTGTTGTATGGGAACATAAATCCGGAAGCAGAGAGTGCAAAATATCAAATATGTTTTTACCAAAATCATGTCGTAGATCGTATTTTTTGGAATGATTTATTCGAAAATTGTAGATGTCGATCATTACCCACTACTGATTTTTATATCATTCAGAAGATTATAATCATTCAGCATGAGTGTCAATTCAATATTTATACTTTTCTGGTCTTTTACCAAAGTTAAGTTTTGTAAATTGAAGAGAATGATGCAAGGGGAGCTCCTGCTTGTTAATACAACAGTCTGTTTTAATAGTCTAGTAACTGTCTACAATTTAATAGACAGCACTGTATTTTATAAACTTAAAAGAGTGTGCCCTAAATTAAGTGCTGCATTTTCCCCTCCACGTTACTGAAGTTCGAATGCTTACTAACCTGAAACTGGTAAACTTACTAGGAGGTTGTAAAAAAAGAAACACGATTTAAAACCTGGAATTAAACTAGGTCACATGTCGCACCATCGGTGGAACAAGGGCACAACTAACAAAACATCTGAAAATGAGTTAAGTGTGTTACTAGGGTCATAATTACAAAATTATTTAAATTTTGGTGCATAAAGGGCCAAACTGCACATCAAAAATATTATTTCTTTAAATTATAGTACTAATAATAAGTATTTTACTCCCGTAAAGTAAATACGTAAATTCGCAAAAGTGTAAGGCTTATTTCACCCAAAAAAAATATAGTACTTAAAATCGATATAAGCAGAAAAACTCTATTTTATTCTACAAAAATCATAAAAAATGTCTCTAGTGGAAAATAACAAAACGTGCAGTTGTGCCCTTGTTCCACCGATGGTGCGATGTGTTTTACTGGTGACTAAGTAAAACCAGATTTCCTTTAGAATTTCTTTACAAAATAAGGGGAAAACAACTGGCATACGCGTTTACATATTCCCCACACGTTATAAGAAGGGAAGAATACAGGAAAAATGTTTTCTACTAACATGTTCATTTCAGTAAACTGACAGAGGGCTTGGGAATAAGTTACGTAATATGTAAATGATATGCTCTTTTCTTTACAGAATTACATTCTAGGTTCGTGATTGATTTGTTTTCTCAACAGATAAGAAGTAGGCACATTTAGAAATGAACACAAAACAATATATAACGATATCACCACATTGATTGAAGAACTGTTGTGGCTCAGTGGTAACGGCCGCGACTTACGATACGAGTTGTTGGTCTTAGGTTCGAACTCAGGCAGGAGCTATACTTTCTGTCAATTATTTCATCAGCTCTGCTCTCAAAACCGTGAAGAAAAACATCGTGAGGAAACCGGCATGTTCTAGAACCAAAGATTCGAAGTCATGTGACATCTAAAAACCCGCATTGGGCCCGCGTGGTGGATTACGGCCCACTCACCGAGAGGAGGCCTATGTCCCAGCAGTGGGAACATTATAGTCTGAATATGATGCTGCACCTTATTGATATATATGTCGGAAATACGTTACTGAGTTGACTAATCGGGACGCCAGCTCTGCCTAGCGGCGCTCGACAGAGTCTAAAACATAACGCTCGGACCGGCTGGTGCTAAGCAGACTTCATCGGTGGCGGTCAAGCAGTGAACACGTTTAGAAACTGTCGCGCATTCCGAATAGTTGTGTTGTGTACCTACAGTGTGTGTATTGCTAGTGTGATTAATTTGATCGTGCATTATAATTTAAAAATGGTTTTTCTATTGCAAAATAACGAACATTACCCACAGTACGCCCACAGCAGTAAAAGTAACAGTATATAAACTTACTGATTACTTTTCTACGGAAAATAGAAACTAAAGGGCGTAAAAGTGGTGTGCTAAGATACACTTGAGTCGTGGACGACCTTGAAATATGTAAGGGCTTTATCGTTACCTACTGCCTACAGTGCCCACCCCCTGAAATATAGGTGTCATTTCGTTGTGTACTTTATTTTCGATTGAATAGATTGATAAAACGACTGAAGTTGTACAAAAGGTTTTGTTAAAACGGAATATCTTTGACAACCAGTAGAGCATAAAATCGTCAAACAGAAGATAGCATTAAAATGGAAAATGAAAAATACAGTTGTACATAAAGTAATCCTCAAAATCAGCTATAAATTAAAGGGTATTTCCTCCTATATCTAGTAAACTTAAATTAAATCCTGTTTTAATTGAGCTCCAGCTGCTCAGTGGCTGCCCGAGGTACAATAGGATAGTAAGTGATAATCCCCCATTTTCCCCCGACTCGCTTTGTTTCAGGCTTGTTTTATAAGGTTTATTGAATCAGCACTAACACGGAACCCATTCAAATACGTACGGAGGCCAAATTAGCTTTGGAAGACAAAGGGGTTTGTAAAGACTTTTTTGGAACCACTTATTTTGAAGTTTTTTCGTGTTTTGTGAGTCGATTTAAATAGCTTCTTTATTTTGTACTTTATGGACGACCCTGCGTAAGTCTCGATCCCGTGGGAATATTGGGATAAAAAGTATACTATGTCCTAATCTAGGTCATGGTCTACCCAAGTGCCAAATTTCATCCAAATCTGTTCAGCCGTTTTAGCGGGAAAGCATAACAAACAAACAAACCCACTTCCGCATTTATAATATTAGCTAGCTTTTTCCTGCGACTTCGCCCACATAAAGGTCGGAAAATATCCCACGGGAATGTGCTGCCGGAATTCCGAGTACCAGACGACCTAAAACCGGGTCATGGCTAATCCGTATGCCTTCCATCTAAATTTGTTCAGCCGTTACGACATGAAAAGGTAACAGGCAGATAATACATCTCATTCCGTACCTAATAATGAAAAATTGAAACCCTTAAAGGATGACTTCGTTGTCTTTCAGGACCCTTTTACTCAGGAACGCGTGGAGGCATCAAGTTGAAATAGATATCAAAAACTTAGGTCAAGTGCGCACTATGAATTTTGATCGTTTCGATTATTAAACTGCGAAATACAATCGTAAACGAAAATAATTCCTAGGCGCACTCTTAAACGATTTCTTTTCGCAGTGTGCGGACTCTATACAGATTGGCGATTATTATCCGCAACGATTAAAATTCATAGTGCGCGCTTAGCTTTAGATCTACGGTCTCTTGGATCTGCAACGAAACTCAAACTTTCAACGCAATAAAAAAATACGGTAATTTATGCCACATATTTTTACACTCGCAAATAAACCAAAGCCTATTTGGTACTTCCCGTTGGCCCAGCAGCATGAAGTTTGGCGAAAAGCAATGTCAAATACAGAGGAAAATTCGATAATTGGTAATTTATAGTTCAAAATCAAAATGGATCAAAATTTCATAAGCCGTGTCTTGAAGTAACATTTAGTCTCTATTTAATTAAAATCGGTACTGTCTCTCTATTAAAAGTTCTGTTTCAATTGAAAAGTTAGTTCTGTCGTTCACTCAGGAATTGGAAATTCGGGCAGCTTAGCAAGCACGGCTTTGAGACGGAACCCTCAGGGCGAAAAGCCTACTCGCACTTGTCCGGTTGCCTTTAAATACTAATTATTCATGTAACCATTATTATTACTTTTAGTTTCTAATACCTACTCTAGTGCCGCCATTGTCCACGTAAAGCTTCGTGCAGACCAGCGCGACGCGACGCCGCGACGCGACTCGAACAATACAATTTCTAAGAAAACTTGACGGTATAATAATAACTGGTGTCGCGTCGCGCTGTCGCGTCGCGCTGTCGCGTCGCGCTGGTCTGCACAAAGCTTAATACTTAGATGTTAGAAAGGTTAGTTTATGACTTTAAAATGTAATAACTTTTGACAGAGTGGGCCAATTTTAATTAAATAAAGATTAAAGGTTAATTTAAGATACGGACTATGACTACAATTCTAACCTCTTAAATCTCTTGAAAAGAAGATACAAAAAATCGATATTACATTGTGAATTTTAAAATCATTCCCTATTTTACCCCTTTGGGGGATGATTTTACAAAAACGCTGAAACACGTAATTCTTTATTTCTTATCAAAAGCATAAATTTGAATATTCATATCCATAACTTAAAAAAATACTTGGTTTCCTATATAAACTTCCATCCCCTGTAGGATTATTTTTGATAATATGTCCCTATGTCCTTCTCCAGGATGCCATCTATCTCCTTGCCAAATTTTATCAAAATCCGTTTAGTGGTTTAGCCGTAGCAGAACATACAGATAGACAGAGTTACTTTCGACTTTATAATATTAGTATGGATTATAGTTAGGACTAACTTTGGCCCGTAGCTTCACCCGCGTTGAGGTCGAAAATAATCCCACGAGAACGTATTACCGGGATAAAAAACGTATAATGTCTTAACCCAGATCATGAAGGCGTGAAATGGTAACAGACAACCTGACATATATTTTTGCATATTTTATAATATTAAGGTTACCCTAGTGAGTCATTCTTCCGTATTTTAAGGCCAGGGCCACGACATAGGGCGGTGCGTCTTGCCGCGCGTCTTTGCGGCGCGGGGCGGCGCTCGAATGTTCCCACGCCGCTCGTCTCGTGGCGGCTCATGGTACGCTCTGAATAACTTCTAACATTTTTGATTTCGCCGCGTTCTCAGATGCAAGACGCAGAGTCGCGCGAGCGGTGATGTCGCGGCCAAAGGGTAACGGCGTATGGAGTTTACTCTACTGTTTGACAGCGTACTATCGTGGACACTGGCGCCTGACCACTTTTCGAGCTTATTGCCTAAGTAATAAGTCGAAAAGTGGTCAGGCGTCAGTGTCCAAGATGGTAAATAGAAAATAAATAAATTATATGTACTTGTTTCGTCAATATCTAGCCCTGTACGGAAATAAATAAAAAAAAAACATATTGGTTTGAAACTTTTGAGCGTCGAAACTCTTATGTTTCAACACAAATTTTAACGCATCATTGGGCGTAAATAAATAACTCCTGGAGTATGAAAATGGCAAAATTGACACGGTAACGTTACTTTATTTTGAATAAATACATCCAGTACTTTTTTCATAATATCTATAGGTTCTTCCAAAGGTCTGTTCATGAAATGTTACGCGCTCAATTTCGTTCTAAATCAACAAATATTCGATATTGCTGTAGGCAACCAATGAAGCTTTTAAATAATTACAATAGCGGCCTTAATTACTACAAATTCATGACCGAGAAACACTTTCCAGTATCTGTACTTTGTTACGACTTATTTTAACTTATTATTTATATGAAAGGGACGGCAATATGTACATAATTTAATTATTTTCGGTAATTGTTTTCGGACGGTATATAATGAAGGATATATACAGGGAATAGTTCAGACGTTTAATACTGTTCCTAAGGTAAGGCTCACATTGTAGGTACATAACAGTAAGGCGTTATTGGATTCTTGAACCTCTACAAATTTGCTCTATGCGGGTCAAAACACAAAGTTGCCTTTGTAAATAAAAACCTCTCGAACGTACTACGAGTAAGACTGAGATCTATAACCGTTACTTAGCACGTACTTTGGCTAAGCGTTAAGCGTCGTTCAGCCTGGCGCGATGCGACTCTAACAACACAGTTTTGAGCTTCACCCTGAGGTGAAGCTCACTTCCTGCCTGCCTGATCATCACTTACCATCAGGAGAGAAGAAGGTCGAGAGCGTCAACGTTGTGTAAAAAAAAAAAAACATTTTCTTAGAAACTGTGTTGTTAGAGTCGCATCGCGCCAGGCTGAACGACGCTTAACGCTTGAGGATTCAGATCCTCAACCACAGAGGAACTGGCAATCTTGCCTCTAACTGCCGAAACACAACAATGCTATTAACATTGTTGTTTTCGCGATAAACTTAGATAAGATGGTGGTAGCTAGCCAGGCGGACTTAGAACAAACCGTATCACCAAGCAAACCGGCCAGAAAGTTTGCTCCCGCTGAGAATAGAACCACAGAGGTGGTAACTGTCGCACAAGTGCAAGAACGGGAACATGACAAGTCAAAGCACGAGCTAAGTAACCTCGTAACGTTTATAGATCCGATTTCCTAAGACTGCGGTGCCCGCCACTTAGCGCCCGCAGTTTACCGTCGAATGACTTCACTGAAACGTTATTTATGAAACTACGTTGGTGTGTTTTCCTATAGATTTTTTAGGGTTTTGGGGGTTGTTTCGTTTTTAGGGTTCCGTACCCGAAGGGTGCCTAACAGAACTCTATTACTTACTAAGCTTCCGTTGTAATAGGGTTCCGCTGGACGGTCGTCTGTCCGTCTGTCTGTCTGTCGGCTGTATCTCATGTACCGTAATTGGTAGCAGATTGTGTATTTCTATTGCCGCTATTATTATTTTTATTTAATTCAGGGAAAATTTTCATAATTGTTTACATACTTAATCATAATATCACAACAAGAACATAAAATCATAACAACTAAAACAACAAATAAGTAGCAAACAAATAGCTATAACAACAAATAATAAAAATAAAATACAGTACAAAAATAAAGGGCGGTCCTCATTCAAGAAACTATTACTATTACTACTACTATTATACTATTACTAAGCCTCCGCTGTCCGTCTGTCTGTCAGAGGGCTGTATCTCATTAACCGTAACCGTAATAGGTAGACATTTAAAAATTTCACAGATTGTGTATTTCTATTGCCGCTATAACACCAAATAATAAAAATAACATAAAGATAAAAATTAAAGGGGTCCCCACACAAAAAACGTGTTTTATTCGGCTTTTTTTTTGTATTTTTTATTAGGTTTTCAACAAGCGACCCACCCTTGCTTCGCACGGGTTTTACGACTACACAAAACATCGTTATGTTACACATAAACCTTCTAGGATAAATTCTCTAAATAATGGTGAAAACCACATCAAACCCGTTGCGTAGTTAAGAAGAACTTAGCGGTCATACTCACCCACACGAAAAGCTGCTTTGTATGTTTTTTATAGATAACTAGCGATCCACCCCTGCTTCGCACGGCTTTTACGACTCGACAAATCATTCGAGATTTATTAATTATATTTATGTTTAACTAGCTTTTGCCGTTAGCTTCGCTCGCGTGGATGTTGGAAAATATCCCACGGAAACGACGGGACACGAAATACGACTTTATTTTATATTTTTATTTTTTATTTTTTTTATCCTTTTTTTTGACTTTGTAAACCTGAACAATTCCACAATTTTATTCTAGTTGTGAGAACTACCGCCTATGGAGACCTGTAATTTGCAACGCTAAGAAGTTTGCTAGTTTGGATACTTTGCCAGCTTTAGGTTCAAGTTGAAATATGGCGACGATAACCATTCATAATCTGGAGGCGCGTTGCCAACTTTTCAATTTTCATTAAATTTTTCTTTTCAGTTAAATTATTTGATTATTTTTAACTAATTAGACTGAGATAAGGCTGGAAGAACACAACTAACATAAAATAGAGACAAAAAATGCAAAAAATAAAAATGAAAATGAAAAATTCATTTTGTTGAAAATGCCTATGGCATTAAGTCCGCCTCTATACATTTGTGTGCTTCAAGTGTTAAATAAATAAATAAACATAGCATCACACTTTGTTTCTGCGAAAGGCTAAGTAGAGGTGTACCCGTAGTACACGGTCATTTCGCCAGTTATGGTTGAGTCTCATGTAATAGAGGAAGAACACAACTCATTTATTTAACTAGAGTACCTATTTATTTTTTAAATTTAATTGTCTGCTTAGAAAATACAATAGACGACGTATATTTAGTAACTTAATCCGCTTAACTGTTTTTAACGAGTCATAAAGGATTCTGTAAGAAATCGACACGTATTTCACCGCTCAACGAGGCATCCTCAGGATGAAGATTGACTTTTTGCGAACCCAGACATGACGTGTTAGAGACGCGTGAGGGAAATAATTAGGGGTGCTACCTACTCATTAGGAGTCAATAATAAGGCCTTGTTTAAAAGCCTACTTGGAAATTGAATATACAATTTTAAGAGATTCGTATTTTTTATATATTTTTTTATATTATAAGCCTGTGTTGTCTCACTGCAGGGCAGGCTGGGTTCCCTTTTTCCACTTTTCCCGGTCTGCTGCGATTGCCATTAAGAAGGAGTCCAGTTCATCCCGCCATTTCCTTCTGGGCCTGCCGCGTAGCCGTTTCCTGCGATTTGGGTTCCACTGAGTGGTAATTTTTGAAAGACAGAAAGAAAGGAAGAAAAAAAACAAGAAAGAAAGGAAGAAAGAAAGAAAGAAAGAAATAAATAAATAAAGAAAGAAAGAAATAAAGAAAGAAAGAAAGAAATAAAGAAAGAAAGAAAGAAAGAAATAAAGAAAGAAAGAAAATACATTTATTTAGCACAGACTAAAAGGCACACAACATTACATATTGTACTACAGGTAAAAAAAATATATAAAAAAGAAAGAAAACAAAAAAGTGTAAAGTGCGTTAAAGATATTAGCAGGAATGTGTGTCTCGCGGCTGCGCCAAATAGGCCTAGTTCAGCAAAAAATGCTAGACAACTAGTGCCTGACGCTGGTTCTTTGCGTATTGCTGCTCCGACATGCGACAGCTGTGGCCAGTCCAGTTCCACTTTAGTCCAACAACTGTGCGGCCAGCGTTCGCTATTTTTTGTTTTGGAACGAAGCGAGTAAGTAAGAGAATATAAATGTTCCTCATATCAAATCCTCGGGAATAGCTTCATTGGGTTTTTCCATAAGGAAAATCTCATTAGCATCCTGGATTTTGAAGTTATGCTCGGTTAAGATTTATTATAACATAGATGCCTTTTTTTTCTTTTTTTTTTGAGGGTGGGAAATTATCAAATCAAGCGGGAGGGCGTGTCAGACTTTTACTGACTAAAACCCACCCGTGTTCCTTCCGTTGCCTGTGTGCCGGGGTCGCGATATCCCTTTCAGACAACCCCGGCAGGCATTGGCCCTTCCGGACCCCGTCAGTTGGTGCTGACATCTCTTTAAGGCGCGCGTGGAACACAACGCGCCGTCGACCCGGGCCTGGTCCCTATCGGACGTCGAGCTACCCATTGCTCACCGTCCGCAAGCCCGCGCCTACGGTGGCCGGAAGTCGGCTCTCGACTCCCGACGCCCGGGGCGTCTCCTGCGGCGACTAGGGGCACGAGGGCGCGCATTTTGCCTCTCCCTCGCGCGCTCCGCCTCCTCCTTCGCGAGCATTACTGCTTCGCAGAAGGAGGTGACGGCCTCCCATGCACTCTCGCTCCGGACCATGGCCTGAACCAGGGCCGGACGCGAGAGATCGCCGCCGCCGATCGCCTCCGTGAGGACACGGCGGTGCTCCGCCCAAGCTGGGCAGACCTCCACCGTATGCTCCACCGTGTCCTCCGGGCGATCCACACAGTGGTGACACCCGGGCGTTTCCTCCCGCTTTATCCTGAACAGGAACCTCCCGAAACAACCATGTCCGGTGAGGACCTGTGTCAGGCGGAAGGTGAGGACGCCGTGGCGCCTCTCTATCCACTCCTCAAAGAGGGGACTTATCGCCACAATTGTGGCGTGCCCAATAACATAGAGGCCTGGGGTACTAAATATACATGTCTGCCTACCTCTTGATTAGAGGAATACGTTATGATTCAGATTCAGATTCATTTATTTATTGTAAAACATAGGTACATTATAAGTTTTTATTTGGTAATAGGTACATTGAGGGCGCTATGCTTTGCCTCTAGGGCGTACAAAAGTAGTAAATACAGATTAAACAATTACAATTATTAGATTAGATTAGACAATTTAAATTAATACAGATATACGAACGACAAATAAACAAGTAATTATAGTATTATTATGAATTTTAAATCACATTGAACAGTGTCCTTTAGACTTCATAAATTATGTGTAGTGAGAAAAAATACAAAATGTCCGCAGTTATTGTAATAAATTATATTATATACACTAAGGAAAATCAATAATTGTTACATAAGAAATGTCAGAAAAGTTATAGCGTATAGCGATAACGATATGTTTCACTTAATAATATAATAATACAAGCCTATTACTCCCACTGCAGTGTCAAAGTCCCTTCTCATAAAGAGAAGGCACGAGCATTGATCACCATGCTTGCTCAAGACGGGTTGGCGATTTCAGACATCTAATTACGCAACACATTTTCGTAAACGATTACGACTAATCTATTTCATTTTAACAGTTTAACAACATTCATTGCGTTATTTACGTTGTAGATCTGATTTTTTATTCGAACTTATGAAGCAATTTGTTAGCAATTTGTTTCAAAACGATTCAGATTCTGATTGATCGTGTATTACGCAATTAGGGTACAGGTTTCCTCACGACGTTTACTTATTTATTTAAAATGAAAACTATTATGTTTATACTTCATCCGGAAATCATTTACTTATAATTATGTAGGTAATTATTGTAATAAAACGTAGCAACGAGCAGCTTTTATGTAGGTATACTTATTTAAGTAGGAAAGGTGAATGTGCTTTAAATTTCCTTGTTAATGGTCTCCAATTAAGTAAATTGTTGCTCAGGGGTTGCTTCACAATAGTTACTTAAGTGCTGACTCATGGTAAGAACCTTGAGATTGCGTTTAAATTAAGTTTCAAGATTGTGTATTTTATTTAAAAAGAAAGTGTAGGTAACTACCTATTTTCTCGAAGGACATAATTTTGCAACGATATTATTAGGTATTGTTTGTAATTTTTGTGTGAATGATGTCTAACTTAAGCAATTAAATTAATTAGGAGGAAGAACCACTGATCCGGTTCGGGCTCCGGTGATCCGGTTTTTATATACCAATTGTGACAGCCTCTCTCGTTACGGAATTTTACATACATAACATCACGCCTGCAATCCCCGAAGAGTTAGGCAGTGGTGTACCTATACTACACCCACATTTCGCCAGTTATATTTGAGTCCCATGTAATAGGGGCGAGCTTATTGCCATCAACCGGGCACAAATCCAGACTCAGAGGCTGCTACTGAGAAATTCCAGATGGATTTTTACCTTTTAAATACATTTAGGCGGTGTGACTCCTACAGACCTCCTGACTTCCTGACTCCTTCATGGAATACAGACGATATTTTTCATCATATTTTTATTTATTATAATATATTTATAATAACATAATATTTTACCATGCTTGGAAAAGTGTCGCAAATATATTAAAGCTAATAGAATTTCAGGGAACTCTATTTGCGGACGCCACGCTCCAGTTGAGATTCATTCGTTGATAACTAGATATTTGCTCTGACCTAGAAAGTGAAAGGCTTTTGAGAATAACATAATATTTTGGTATTATTAACATTTAGTGAATAACGTGGGTTTAGTAGCGTACTATTATGTAAAAGAGAGTTTTATGAGTAGATATAAAACTGATAAATGGAATCACTTTGGTTCAAGTCTGCTCCGTTTATTTTTTTTGTAATTAATTAAATCCATACGAAACATGTTTTGATTAGTGCTAGTCTTAAAGAGTTTTCAATCAGGCACTAAGGGTTTCAACTGTCAGAGCCAAATTAATTAATGTAACACAGACAAGCCAAGCAAGTGTATTAACTGTGTTACATATCGGTTTACATAGTGTAAGACTACTAATAATAATTAGTTTTTTATAAGTAATGAGAAATAATAATTATATAAATATAATTAAGCATATAAGTGGTAATATATTAAAAATATCTAGGTATACGCATCGACTTGAGAAGATTCTTTTTTTCGTCGATTAACGGCCTTTTCCTATAGTTTACGGACCGTACATGGGTAACATTAATACGCTTGTATCTTTGCCAATAATAAAGCAAATACCTAACTCATAGCTTTGCACAGTAAACCCTCCCTTAGGGAATTAGCTATCACAGGTAAAATTAGTTTACGAATCTATTAATATCCACAGTTTGGCAATAAAAACTGCTACCATTGGTAAGGAAACGATTCGTTTTTAGGGTTCCGTAGTAACCTTATAGTAATATGAATTTGGGACAGAATAGGGTTTTCATGCATTTTTAACAAGGCGCATTTGTCGCACTAGTTTCATAATTCTCAAATGGAATTGAAAATTATGGGCGAGGCTTTGCAGGCGGATTTACTCGTTATGAGTTCCCAAGTGGATTAGGACTTAGGACCTGTATTACGTTCCTGTTATTCTGTTTGAGACTAAATTCCATGGATTTTATGTAAGAATTTGTTATATTGATCTACTATAAAGACTTTTAAATTCACTGAGATACAACGCACATCTTAAGCCGCTGGGTCTAGAACAGTGGTTCCCAACTTTTAAAATACGCGCACCCCCCCCCCTTTTTTTTTTTTGAGGTTGGCAAAATATCAAATAATTTTTCCCGCTCTGGGCGGAGCGGGAGGGCGTGTCAGACTTTTACTGACTAAAACCCACCCGTGTTCCTTCCGTTGCCTGTGTGCCAGGGCCAGGATATCCCTTTCGGACTAACTCGCAACCCTGGCAGGCATTGGCCCTAACGGACCCCGTCAGTTGGTGCTGACATCTCTTTGAGGCGCGCGTGGAACACAACGCGCCGTCGACCCGGGCCTGGTCCTTATCGGACTGCGAGCTACCCAACGCTTACAGTCCGCAAGCCCGCGCCTACGGTTGTCGGAAACTTTCTTTTAAAATCACCGATGTTACTTTGTCGACGTAAGCAGAAAAGCATAAGAATGTAAAGCGAGCGAAAATTCGAAAATGTTTGCACCCCCTTGGATAGGTTACACTTTCTTTTGATTATTCAAACATAAATAGAAGTTACTAGAAAACTGATTTACATCCGTCACCTCACACTTCAGGTCTAGTTGAAAACCAGCGTCAGGCACTAGTTGTCTGCCGTTTTTGCTGAACTAGGCTTATTTGGTGCAGCCGCGAGGCACACATTCCTGCTAATATCTTAGAACGCACTTGACACTTTTTATTCGTTTTCTTTCTTTTTAATTTGGTTTTTACTTGTACAACAACAACAACAACAACAACAACAACAACATGTTGTGTTGTGTGCCTTTTAGTCTGTGCTAAATAAATGTATTTTCTTTCTTTTCTTTCTTTTTTTTACTTTGTCGAGTTTTGCAGAAAAACTCAAGAATTATGAAAATGCATAATGTAAGTGCAAAGCGAGCAAAGCGAGCTCGAAAAATGTTGTACAATCGAATTTGGTACATTTTTCTTATGACCCTTCGAAGAAGTAGGAAAACTTATTTTGACGACTTATGCAGAAAAGCTGAAGCTCATTTTACAGTATCTACAATATTATGAAACTTTCGGGTTTTGAAAACTAGCGTTAACCTTTTCTGAATCAAGAATATGAAATTGAATAAATTTATAGTTTATTATCAGAACCGATTTGGTCACTCTACGCCCCCCGAGGGGAACGCGCCCCACCGGTTGGGAATCCCTGGTCTAAAAGGATGAAATGTTGTACCCATTTAGGGGAGGAATTTTCAAAAAATCATATCTTCGTTATATAAGAAACCCCCTTATATACCGAAGATGTGGACAAAGATGGATTTTTGAAAACTCGTCCTCTAAATGGTTGAAATGGGGATTGAAAATGTGTAAGAAAGTGAGTAATTTTTGCGGACTCAGCAGGTTAATATGTTATAATTACTAAATATTTCAATCAGTTTTACCGTGATTTAGAGTATAAAAATTAAGTATAAATTAGTTTCTATGACGTGATCATAATTCGTTGAAATCAGGACTTGTGGTATGCCTATAATTAATAAAATAAATTGTTACTCATTCCACGTATTCTAGACAGAAAATAAGTCTAGTCATTTCTTATACCTATAAAAAGTTGATTACTTTCATCAAAGAGCTATGTTAAGTGTTGCGTGTTTTTCTACGGTAGTTTTTTACGGTAGATTTTTCTACGGTAGTTTATAATCATACAATTATTTCTCTAGCTTTGAAGTTACTATTTTCAAATAATTAATTATAGAGTCACGGAAGGCTTATTATAGCTTGACCTGGTTATTAGCTTATTTTTACCCGACTGAAAGAAGGTTTTGTTTTCTCTGTGTGTTTTATTTTTGGAACAAAATTACTTATGATTTTCAAAGTTTGTCAAGATTTGCAATTTTAATCGATAAGATAAGTTTTGTTCTGATTTCCCTTACGAACTTTTATTTTTGTGTTGCCTGCAGACTTGTTCTGGGTTTGAATGTTAATGAGGGATGTGAAATTTGGGTAAAGTTTGCGAATAAAAGAAGTATATCCCAAAAATTCCTATTGCACGGCAACGTTTTTACTCGGTTAAAAACTATGGTTCAAAATGTTGTATGTAGCGGATTATCACATTTTATTAATCTAAGCGGATTAGCCTCCTCCTACTGACTATACAATACTGCCCATGGACACGTGACTGCCCGTATTTTTCTGAATATTTATGTTTTTTTTCGAAAATTAACTTTAGAAGGGGGTCTATCTTTAATATTTTTTCATGTCAATAAATTATTTTTTTGAAATTTTGAGTAGCGTTTGTGATATCTCCTATGTTATTGGCTCGATTTGGATTCTGTTTATTATTTCTAAACTTATGAGTTATTTTATCGGATTATAATTTTTATTAAAATTTGTCGACTATGAAAAAAAAAACGGAGGAGAAGACATTTTCAAAAAAAAAATCTGTATTTTTTTTTAAACACGTCAGTAAAATCCTATTATGATTTAAACAAATTACGTAATATAAAAAATGGACCCCCTTTTAAAGTTAATTTTCGATTTTTTCATGACTATTCAAATAAATACATGGTCACATGCCCATTGTATACTCATAACAATAAATTGAATTACCAATTCGTCTGCCACTCATGATAATTAAGTATAGCAATTTTCAGTTTGACCCGAGGCTGAATGTTGATTCAGCTTCAGATTTTTCGGGGTGAAATAACGAACGTAATGCATTATTTGGTCAATCGCAGTCTGTTGCAGAATAGGTCTTCTAAGGAGTGATTTTGTGTATTTGCGGGCTAATTGTGTAACTCAATTACAATGCCTTTCATTTTGACAGTTCGACAATACCCATATTGCGATAATTACGTTGTCGAGCAGACGAATTTTCAAACATATATGACGCAATGGCTCTTGTGATACAGGAACTCCTAGTACAAGAGCCAGGGCTACACAGATGTTTGTGACTTTGAAGTGAAAATATAGAAAATATTAAATATTATATTATATTTAATGGGCTACCAATTTCCTCTAAAATCTTTCGGATTATTATTGAAACTGTGTTACGCAATTAGGTTGCTAGTCTTCATTCATTACCTCTTCGGCATCAGAAGGCATCGTTTGTTTTATTTGCTGTTTTAATCAAACGCAAGTAGACTCAAAATGTTACCTAAATAAATCACCATGCGATATCTTAAAGGTCACCTTTTTTACCGTCTATAAATTCCAAAGCAGATTTCTTTACCTGAATAGAGTAGATAGTCTAGATCTTTATCTTAGGTAACCTTTAGGAAAAAAATCTACTGAATTCTAGTATAGACGGTGTAATGTCCGACCCAGCGTGCAAATTGACGTCGGCTGTTAGTAATGACGGTTCACACCGTTTCTTTTATAAGAGCTATCTTTTTAGGAACCAGGCCAACTGTGTGACTTTCAACTGTAAATGTACTGCTGTATAGACTTTGGGCATTACGGCAGACGGTTAATGAATTTTAATTTAAAAAAAAAATTGTTTCTAATTTTGACAAATATGGTTCACAGAAAGTAAAAAAAAAACATGGTTCCATCAAACCTCCTGATTGTTTCATCGAGCCATCAGAGAGCCTTTCACCTGACCATAAGTTGCCGTGGCCGACTTAGAAAACTTAAAAAACAGACTCCGCACAGGTCGCCCACAGTAGAGACAAAAATCTAATCATGCAGTCTCACAAGTAGATACAAACAGGCAACACAAATAGCCATATACAGGTAGGAGGACCGACCATTTTTTTTGAGGAATTGGTTGTGTCATTTATGGCACAACATTGTTTTATTTTTCGTTTTTCAAATTAATTTAAAAGAATAAATTCTTCGTACAGAAGTCACTTCCTAAAACCAACCGGCGGAATAAGTGGCATAGCCGAAAACATCAGAAATTATTGCGTTCTATTACAACCACAAACAAGAAAGTTGTGACGTTATTTCTTGTAATTTAATAAAATACGAGTAAAAGCTCGTACAGGCCAGCGCGACGCGACGCCGCGCCGCGACGCCGCGCCGCGACACGAACAATACAATTTCTAAGAAAACAGACGGTATAACAATAACCGGTGTCGCGTCGCGCTGTCGCGTCGCGCTGTCGCGTCGCGCTGGTCTGCACGAAGCTTAACAAAGTATTATTATCAATTACCTACCGTGTTACCTAAGTCGTACCTAGGTCGTATATATGCAGAGATGATGATGAAGTTTTTTCTTTCTTTCTTTCTTTGTTTCGCTCTTTCTTTCTTTTTCAAAGCAGAGCAAGTTAGTCGGCTAACGCACTTCAAACTATATTGCGTCTGATTGCTAAGCGAAACACCCTACCACAATTTACATAACATGGCCACCACGGTCATTATAAGCACTGGCTCTGAGTATCCGTTCAATGGTTCCGGATAGAACCGATATAGCGATTGTATTGTTAGATACTAAATATAGAACAAGAGGATATGTTGCATGTTCAATTAAGAAGCTTAGATTAGGTAAAGTTGTGTGGGTTATTGCTACAAAATATTATGCTGTATACAATGTGAAATTTAATTCGTTTGCATCCTCTTAAGGGGCCATTGTACTCATCATTATGAACAACTTTCACTAAGGGGCCAACCCAGAAATCGCGAAAAGAAAAAACAGCTGTTCTCTACATTATAATGAGCTATGTGAACATAAATGTACAACAGATTTTTTTTTCGCGATTCAACGTTGCGAATTTCAGCGATTTTATTTTGACATTTCAACATCATTAATTGCCTTATGGCAATTAATGATGTTGAACTGTCAAAATGAAACAGATTGTTATTGATCGTGTGTTACGTAATTGCAAGTCCTATACTAAACGAGATGCTATAAAATTATATCACTCACACTGCAGTGCTTTTTGTTTCATTCTCATATCACTGACGCCATTGTTAAACCTTGTTTCAAAACCTACTGTTCAAAACTTTCGCATCAAATCGCCTTATTCGCGTTCACCATAACACAATAACTTCTCTCTAGATCAAAATAACAGCGAAAAACAGACACAAAGTTAATTTCATAAGTGCTTAGTTCTCCCAAATTTTGTAACTTTATATGAAAACTTTCCATTGACTCGGTCTAACAGACAATTAAGTGACACTCAAGTTATCAAAGAGATGGTCGATTCTGTTTTTCAAGTTTCCTTTTGTTGAAGTTTATCTCGATATCTTTCGAAGATAGTTGAGCCGGAGTTTAGAGGATACACTTAATGCGAAGGAGAAAAATAGTTTTTGGTCCAATTTAAAATCGAGGCGAACTTTCTGTTTTCCTAAAGTCGTCTTTGAACTGAGTTCTTTATAAATACTTTCGTAAATAAGGCTGTAAAGAAGGACTTTTTATTCGGGTCTTAGGATGGAATAGTTTTAGGTAGATATTTATGTCCACGCTCGTATAATCTAAGATGTCATTTAGATGGCAGACTGATCTTATTTTGCTGTTTACTCAGCCTAGAATAGATTGTATATATGTATTTTCTGAAACTGACTCTTTTCTACTAAGCCGCCGACTCTTTGTGTATTTTCTTCCAGCGAAAAACAACCCACTAAAAATACGGATCTAAAACCTACAAGATGAATTTTCCGTATAATACAGCTATGTAGTAGTTCAAAATGAAACAAAACAGTTTTTAATAATTTTACTAGCGACCCGTCCCAACTTCGCACAATTTTTACCACTCGATAAAACATCAAGATTTCTTCATTATATGTTAGTATAATATTAATATATCCTACACATTAACCTTCCAGAACAAATTCTGTAAATAATGGTGAAAATCGCATCAAAATCTGTTGCGTGGTTTCGTAGCTCAACGCGGTCACACAGACAGACACACGGAAAGCGACTTAAAATTGTAATATGAAATAATTTTTAAAGTGCAAACTTATTTAGGCGCGTTGAGCGATTTTTTCGTGATTACGATTTTGGTCCCACGGAGAAAGTTGTTCAGTTCGATAGTCTGTACCACACCCTTAAGTGTGGTACAGACCATTGAACTGAACAACTTCACACCTAACTAGCTTGACCATACCTTTCTGATACAACCTGAAGATAAACTATATTATGTCCCTTTATTTCAAAGGCAGAACGAGACAAAGATAGGTAATAATGACATCTAAGGACCACAGCAGACTTTTAGCATCGACGATCGGCGATTTAGCCGCTTTTTAGAAGCTAAATGCAGCGACTAAACATTCCACACCGCACACTTAAAAATGCCAAACGCGGGGATTTGGTCGCTTTTCCGAAGCTCGACACAGCGGCTGAACGCTACACTCCGCACTTATTTGGATGCCGGTCACATCGATTTGGCATCTGCATAACACGACTGCTCTAGATTTTCACGAAGTGACCCCACTCGTACTCCCTCCATCTCTCCAGCATCAGAGCAGTCGCTAAAACGCGCGATTCCGATACCGCGTCCGAACGCAGGAAATCGCGATGCACTATCGATAGAATCTCTAGAATTCACGATTTTAATACTGCGATAAAGCGCAGGGAGTCGTCAAAACGCGACGCAGCATCGATACAGTCGCAAAATCGCCGATCGCCGATGCTAAAAGTAGCTAGTCTGCTTTGGCCCTAATCTCAAACTAATCAATAATGCCAGCCGGAAATTCCCGATAGTACATAATGACATTTCCTCCCCATTAGCTATGACATTACGACACATCATTAGTAATTAACTGTTCGGTACTTGTGTATTATTAATTAATATTATTGTATCAATAGCGTAGACGAGGACGGGTGACTGTTAACAAGTCTGTAATAAGTTCAAACTGTATTTGGGGACAGAGTTCTCTCAATCACGATATATTTTATCTCTATTAATAGAAGGAAGGTAAAAAAGAAAAACCGAAAAGAATGATTAAAAAACATTAGTTATATGATTGTATTTAAATCCCAACGCCGGACAGCTAGTTAGAAATTCCAGACGGAAAAACCAAATAACACTGTTTGACTCGGGGATTAAATGCCTGTGGGGTAATAGCGTCACACACTAAAGGTGTGTTTGAACATTGAGCGGTAACCGTGCGCGGCCGCGCGCGGCTTGTCGTGCTGTGTTGTCGACTGCCGCGCGCGAACGCTTCTGTCTACCTGCTGCGCACAAACATTTTTAGGAAACATTCTTCACTAATTGTGTCTGGACGTATTTCTACGGACGTATTAAAGGCTAGGCAGACTGATATTGCCAACTGAAGTGCGCGGCGTGTCTCAGATGTGCCGCGCAGTACTGCCGCGCAAACATCCAACGGTTTGGTCCTAAATAGAGCGCGGCAGAAATGTGTCCTGCAAACATCGCGTGTTGCTGCCGCTCTCTTGCCGCTCAATGTTTGGACACACCTTTACAGTAGCAACGGGTTTCATTTTGACAGTTCAACAACATTCATTACGTTATTTACGTTGTTGAGTAGACAAATTTTTCTAACATATCGAGCAATGGATTAGCAATATCCTTCAAAATCATTCAGATTGTGATTGTGTAATGCAATTAGGGTGCAGGACCCACGGTTAGCAGTCGCGCTTGCGACCGCTAGACTTACTACTGGGACTATTCTTTATTACAGTTCGCTTAATCACTTTTAACTAACTGCCCTAGTAATTCTAGTTTCGCGTGTTAACAATCAAACACTTGCAGTTCATTACAAAGAGCTACACCATTATTGTTTAGCATAAATAATCTAATAGCGTGAGTAATTAAATGGTAATTATCGGAATTAATCAAAATACTGAGTGGTATAGATTTTAGTATCTACATATGAGCCTTTGCCCGCGGCTTCGCTCGCGTGTATGTCGGAAAATATGCCACGGGAACGTACTGCGGGGATCAAAAGTACCATTTATGTTAATCCAGGTTATGAACTATCTGTTTGCCAAATTTCATCCAAATCCGTTGAGCCAATTTCGCGCCAATCCAGATAAGACAAATGGTCAAAAGTCCTAAAAACTACACACATCAAAAGTGTTTAGGGATCAAGTAAGATTAAAGCTTTGTGCAAACCAACGCGACGCGACAGCGCGACGCGACACCGGTTATTGTTATACCGTCAAGTTTTCTTAGAAATTGTATTGTTCTAGTCGCGTCGCGGCGTCGCGTCGCGCTGGTCTGCACGAAGCTTAAGAGTAACTATCGCCGCAATTGACGATTATTATTTTAACATTTTTGGTCGTTACCTATTGGTTTTCAATTCCCAATTAAACGTTTCTACGAATAGGTACTTCTCTAGGCAATTAATTCTGAATAGACTTAGGCCCAAATCCAAACGTCGGCAGGCCTTGAGTGGTTGTTATACTAAGCTCAAAATAATGATGTAGGAATCATTTATTAAAGCTACATTTCATTTTCCTAAAATCTAATTGGGTTTTTATTCATTTGTAAGACTGTTTGAGTAATAATTTTTGTTTTGACTTTATTATGGTACTTACAACATTATTCACCGAAAACTTTACCTTTAAAAATGTTCTTCTTTTAATTTCCTTCGGTTTTATTAATGTCTTTTGGGATAATGAATGCTTGTGTTCTTACAGAATAATAATATATATTTTTGTGCTTATTTTGTAAAAAAAAAGGTTAACATTATGTATTCGTTTTATAATATATTAGAACACGTTGTAATACATCATTTTAAAACAAATGTTTTTATATTTTTTATAAGCACATGAAATGCTAAATAATATATCTACATTATGTATGTTTGTAAAGAAAAAATACTATCTAATACCGTTTTAGCGAACAATATAATTAATTACTTTACGGGAACAGAATTTTTTACTCTAGAATATAGGTTTAGACGCTTTGAGCCATCGATATTGAACCTTATCTTAAGCTCAGCAAATTATTTGCCTATGATAATTTCAACTGTGCACTATATAACCACGTCTGCAAACCATCGGGTCACCCAGATCTTTTGTGCAGATTTTCTAAACAGACTAGGAAATTTAATTTAGTTCTGAACGGAGTTGGACTGGTTGTAATGACCAGCGACATCCGTTATGGCCCACGTACAATGGTCCACTTGAAGGACTAAGGCCCGTATTACAGAACCTCGCTCAAGACTCAAGCATTACTTAAAACTAGTTTCAACCAATCAAAAGGCTTTAAACGACTTTTAAGAGGCTTACAACAGCTAAAGCGCGGTCACTGTCGGACTGCATAGAAATGAAAGAGAAGCGCGATGACACGACGCAGGTAATTTATTGCAAAATATGAAGCAGTTAGCGATTTACAAAAAATCTATTGATTGGACTGGAAAATTAAAATACATGCTAATATGTAGCTTGTAGAATAATCTGACAAAAAATCAGAATGATTGCATGTAAATTAATATGATTTTTAATCGTTAAAAGAAATGTTTAGCGGTATCTTCATGATTTTTTTCTATCGTATCAAATTAGCTGTTTTATGTTTTGAACACAGTATCTTACTAGCATATACCCTGAAGAACATCATATATTTTTCTGATTTTGTTTACTGCAGTGGATCATATTCTTTTAGGCGTTATAAAACTTGCGTTTAGGCACGTTTAGGTCCTGTAGTCCCTTTAAGTTAATGCTTGAGTTTTCAGTGAGGTTCTGTAATACGGGGCTAAGTACGGAAACCAATTCCATTTTTAGGGCTTTTGTCCATTTGTCTTATCTGGATGTATGTTCCGGATTGGCGCGAAAACGGCTCAACGGATTTGGATGAAATTTGGCACACACATAGTTTATAACCTGGATTAACATAAAGGGTACTTTTGATCCCGGTAGTACGTTCCCGTGGGATATTTTCAAAAATTACTTAATAATAATTACGCGTAGAACACCGAACATACAGAACCCCGTCTACACCTATTCCGATTGGAATCTCAAACAAAGAAAACTTTTCTCTCAATAATATTAGCAGTAAGATAAAAACAAAACGTAACAGTTGCCAACATGTGAAAATAACGCTGTATAATCCACTGTAGCAATCCGTTCTGTAAAACCAGACAGGCTAAAGTAATATATCGTCTTACGCTATGTTCATCTTGATTAATCGTTCATGCATCAGGTAGTATACGACGATGTACTGCTGTAGTGTACCTAGCCACAGTATAAATAAATAACAGTATTATATCTTAATAGAAAACGGCCGAATTGACGCGCTTCGAAATCTCAGTATCGAGTACGCGGCAGTTACGCAGGGACGTGGAAGATTTATCTAACGAGCGGCTGTAGGTAATTATTTCAAGGTCACTGCCAAGACAAGGTTATACTGTTACTTATTTATACCGTGACCTAGCATACGGAAAATAATCTTAAGCTTTTGTGAGCGACAAATGCGGTATGAAAATCCTACATATATACGTTAGTATCAAACATAGTCGCTTATCGTGTCTGTCTGTGTGTGGTCTCTTAGTTCTTCTTAACTACTTATTGGATTTTGATGTGGTTTTCACCATAATTTGGAGTATTTAACTGGAAACTCTATGTGTATGGTGCTTTAAAATTAAACTTAAATTTAACAAAGAAATCTCGATGTTTCGAGATGTCGCCATTGGACCCGTTTGAAGCAGCCCGTACTTAACTGAGGGGAGGTAACGTGGCAGCGGCGCAAGGAGCGAAGCGCCGCGGCTAGGTCCCGCGCCCCGAAGTCCGCAGCCGTAGTGAACACACTAGAGCCGGAAGCGGAGAAGAAGGGCGTGTTCTACCGCGACGTGCTCGCCAAGGTGAGGGCGGTGGGCCTCGAGGAGATCGGCGCCGCCAATGGCATCCGGGTAAGGGTCACTGCGACTGGGGCCCGGATGCTCGAAGTCCCCGGCCGCGGTCGCTCTGGCCGAAAAGCCCAAAAATAATAAACAGCAACGCCCGCTGTTTATTATTATGAGCGGGAACCTATAATTGTATTAATGCGACAAAAACACATAAAACCGACGCGACTCTAACAAAACTTCACGGTAGGACAATTACTGGTGTCGCGTCGCGCTAGTCTGAACGAGGCATCAAACATTTACTTTTTACCTAACATGCGTTTTTACATAACTTCTGCGTCATGATCATGATTCATCCGAAAGAGTTCCACAGCTGGTCATAGGCCTCTTATTTATAAAAAAAAACAATGATATTAATTTAGTGTTAAGTATGGAAAATAAATTCACGACTAATAAGGTCGGTAGTACCCTTGTCTTGCAAGAAATCGTATTGCTATTCACAACTTATGGCTCGTTCACACGAGGACGAATCGTAATTTTTCACGAGTCGTTTTTTTTATTGACGGTGGCAATCTTTTTAAATGTCCGTGTTCTCACTCATTACGAATCGTGAAAAATTACGGACGCGACTTAAATCAATGTATCGTCTTTTAAACATCACGTACAACAAAAAACATTAATCGTGATTTTTTTGTGACGGATCCGCTGAAATGCTCGTCCAAGACTGAACTTTGAATCACGAATCAAGTGTCAACATCTATTCGGATATTTTGACGAAAAAACTCGTTTCCGTATGCGATGTGAACGCGCATCCCGTCATGACGTATCGTTTTTTTTGACGAACCGTCAATGACGAATCCCGTGTAAATGAGCTGCTACATCGCTATGCTTCGTCTCACATCACTCACTTCGGACGACGCGTACGAAACGATTTGTCAAAAACGAAATAAACACGTGCTATTAAGTGCCTCCGGCAACAAGAGAACGTGTCCACAATTTCTAAAAGCTTTCCTTTTATTTGCGAACAGTATCATTAGCAACAATATACGGGAGCGAGACGCAAATATATTACTGTGCGCGTCTTTATTGCTTCCTGTGATAAATGGAGATAAGTAGGAGACTTGGAGGGACTCTGATGGTGTAGCCACGAAATAGATACGTACAGAAGTCCGGCTCCATAAAAAGGGCAAAAACAGGTAAACGCACACGTATAGTCGTTAGCATTAATACCATACAGTTACGCAAAATTCTGAAGCATTTTTAGAGTTCCGTACTCGAACGGTGCCAAACGGAAATCTATTACTAAGTGTCCGGTGTCCGTCCGTCCGTCTGTCTGTCAGCGGGCTGTATCTCATGAACCGTAATAGGTAAACAGTTGGAATTTTCTCAGATTGTCTATTTCTATTGCCGCTATACCAACAAATAAATTAAATTAAGTTAAAAATTAAGGACTTAAGCTTTGTGCAGACCAGCGCGACACCGGTTATTGTTATACCGTCAAGTTTTCTTAGAAATTGTATTGTTCGAGTCGCGTCGTGGCGTCGCGTCGCGCTGGTCTGCACGAAGCTTTACACGAAACTTGTTGCTTATAGGTTTTTTCTACGTATTGTACGGTGGTAAGGAGCACTTCATGTGCAAGTCCGACTAGCACGTGGCCATTTTTCTCGAGAAATGTGTGTACGGCATTAAGGCTAAGCGTATGCTGAGACGCAGGTGACACAGGTCCATGCAGCGCAGGGAAGAGCAGATTTTGTAATGCGTGAAAGAACTGACAGCTGCGTACGCTGCGGCGCAGGCAAGTGCGACGCAGACATGTATCTGTCCTGCTCTGCGTCTCGTTGTAGTGCCGGCACAGATTTCTGCGAACGCGTGCAGGTCGTCACTTGTTTTTATCACTGATTCATAATATTGTTTCAATGACAGATTGTTTGTACTATATAGCTAGGACGCGAATGTGTCAAAAGTACTGTGCTGTGTTTGCATCATCTGCGTCTCAGCACACGCTTAACCTTATGCTCGTGACTGTACTGTAATCTCGTTCGGATACCAGTCGCGAGTGCGCTTACTCTCGCTGTACTTGAAGCGTGTCTAAATGTGCGTGCGTTTTAGCTCGTTGCATAGAGCCGACCTTCTGAACCTAACTATATTGTGGAGTAGCGGTAGTGTAAAAATGTATCGTGCTGTTGTAAATACGGAACCTTTTACTCTGATTTGAGAGTTAATCGATTGTTTCACGCCCCATTGTATTACGTATAGTCGTGAAAGGGTTGAGTATCCGTTGCTTAAATAACAATCAGCTGGTGTTAAAGTTTTTCTTCAGTATACTTACGTTGGGTTTTCGCCTAAATCAATCAATAAACTTGCAGGTTTAGTTTATGCATACTAAAACCATAATCAGCCTATAAGGTTTCCACTGCTGGGACACAGGCCTCCTCTATTCGAGAGGGAGTGGGTAATAATCTATCACGTGGGCCCAGTGAGGGTTAGTAGATGTCACATGTCTTCGAATTTTTGGTTGTAGAACATGCCGGTTTCCTCAAAATGTTTTCCTTTACCGTTTTGAGAGCAGTGGTAAAATTGCAGGCAAAAAAAAAATGCATTGTGGTTGCAGTTGTGGTAAATTGGTTTGTGGTGTGGCAGTGGTGGAAATTATTTACACAAAGTAAAGCCTGGGTTCGAATCCACGACCTCGTAAGTCGGGGCCGTTACCACTGGGCTAGCACTGATACCAACATGTACATAAACGTCTACACAATTCTCAGTATTCTGATGACTGTGTCCAACCTTTGCAAGTTGTACTCACAATAGATAAAGTAGATCTTCAACAAAAGCGTGCACAATAAAAAGTAAAGTAGGGTGATTTATTTAGTTGTTTGCGAGAGAGTTGAATGTGCATGTTCCGCACGTTCCTTGACGGTCGTTTCTAACTTTACTTTCAAGTAGGGTGGCCAAAGAAAAGGATTTAGAATAGAAAACGAATCTTTTTTTTATATAATGCAACATTCCGCCTGTATTCATTGAAAGGGTAGATAGTAGAAAAAGTATACCCAGATTTTGTCAGTTATGGATATTAAGTACCTAATGACTAATCGGGGCCGAGCTTACTGCCACAAACTCGGCACAAGACCGCACTTCACGCTGCTACTGAAAGTTTTAAAATGGACTTGTGCACCGCTCCTGCTTTGCGCGGTTCTATACCTTGACAGAACATCGAAAACCTTCCTGATCAAATTCTCTAAATATAGATAAACCGCATTAAAATCCGTTGAGCAGTTTAGACGAACAACGTGGTCACAACAACACAAAAAAGTTACTTTATTTTATAGACCACCAAAGTAGAATAAAGTTTGGTGAAGAGAAGAACCTGTTTCAATAACTGCAGAGGAATAGAATATTGCAGCATAGGTAATCCACCCGACTGAGTAGAATCAATCTGAAACCTCTAGTTTGTAGGCTAAAGCGGTTTGTTTGAGTTAAACCGTCCGTCAGCAATAGTACTGTTCGAGCAAAAATCAATCACGCGAGTGCGGGATATCCGTATAACGCTTTCATATACCTACTGTTTTTGGTAGCAGCTGTGGTGGAAAGCCACGGCAAAGAGAGCTGAACTCCAGATTCGTTTGGTAGAATTCTTTTCTATGTACACACCTCGCATAGAAAGAAATTCCACAAAGCCAATCTGTTTTTATTTGGGGGTTCATTTTGACGGATAAATTTGACTTTTTGTTCCGCGCTACTCAGCATTGAATGTGCTGCAGTTATTTTTCATACTAAACGTATTTTTGTTTTTTTTGCAGAATGACCCGAAATTTATTAAGGCAACACATGGAGTATAAATTGTAAAGAGGTAAGATTCTTGATTTAAAATCTTAACAGTGAAGCTGTTTCGTACAATAATTAAGACACATTTAATGCCAAAAAATACATACCGACGAACAGAACCTTTTCCTTTTTTGAAGTTAATTAAAAAAAGAACAAGTCTTTTATCTTTAAAGAACACCCAAAAACTATTGACTTCTTCATTTCGTGTGGTTAGTGACTAACCTGGTGTCAGAGTTTTAAAGCCGCCCATGGGCTTCTGACTTGGCTTCACATGCCATCGAGAAATATCTGAGAGATATCTCTGGCGCCGAATATCGAAACCTTTAAAAATCGCTGGGAATGCTTCGTCCTTGGTTTCCTAGAAGACCGGTGGCCGCCACATAGCGTCCGCAATTTACCGGCGAATGACATCACTGAAACGTCATTTATGAAAGTAAATTGGTGTTTTCCTGGAGAGCGTTTTTTGACTCCATATAGTCCATCCCCGCTGCCATCCTTTATATGACAGACGTCACTGCAGGCGATATGTGGCGGCCGCCGCTTTTCTAGGAAACCGATAGCTTAAGTTAACTCAGACAAATCCGTAGAAAATCCCAGTTTGGACATCCCTTTTGGTGTATTTATACGTTACGGGATCGACGGTCGGAACGTGCCCGGATTGCGTAGCCGCTTGTCAACGCGTTGCAATCGCACAAATCGTTCAAAATGCATGCAACAATATTTATTCACGTCACCGCTGGCAGGCTTTGTCAATAACGTGATGTGTGAATTGGCTTTTAATCCTTTGAATTATTAGTCCGTTTTTGTGTTGATGTTAAGCGGATTTTTACCTGTTGGCATGAAAACCTGTTGAGTTTTCACCTGAAATAACAAAAGGACACGAAGGAGGGTTTATAGAAGGACAAAAACAAATAATTTTCATAAAGGAGGTAGGTGTAAAATGTTTCGCGAACATACACGATCGCGTTATTTGCTCATACGCCAATATTTCTCCATAGCCTAATATTTTATTCTTCTCCCACGTCTTAAAATACAGTTTATCTTAATGTATTTATACATAAAACCTTCTTTGACACTGACACCATAAAAAGGTCTACCGCCGCAGAAAAAGATCCAAGGCGATTAGAATATTCAACTTTCACCCAGCGATAGCCGCAAGCTAAAGTTCGTATAACAAAATTCACTTCAGGAAATGGGCAAAATCGTGATCCCATTGAACGAAGATCGTGTTGATATTATCATATTATAATTTATTCAACTTTCTTATTTAAATTTCGGTCTATAGGGATTCAAGGAGAAAATACCACTTAGTTATTTACCGAAATTGAGGTTGAAATTTCAGCAGTGAGATGAAAGCAATTCTTGAAAAATATTTATTAAGTATTAGGTTGAGAGAAAACTTACTCAAATATACCTAGTATCTGTTGAATGAAAACCTATAATGAATAATAATATAAAAAATACATTCTTCGGGGAATCACAACAATGTTTAACAAACCCCGTTATCTCTCTCTCTTCCAATCGTTTATAAATACAATTAATATTTTAATACATAATATGCTTTTCTTTGTACATCGAAACCGGGCGAGGAATCGCTACATTCCCAAATATTATTTTAGGATCATAATTCGGTGTAAATCGAGGTTGCGTTTGAAAGAAAAATTTTCCTCAATGTAGGTATTTTGACTATTTTCGTTTGGGAAAAACGATCTGAATAAAAAAAATAAACGTAAAGCGACTGCGCTGCTTAATTTAACTAATTGAATACCTACCGTCCGAGGGGTAAAAAGTTTTAGTGAAAAAAATACCCGTTTTGGCTGCCCTATCCAACCCGCTTTACACAGCCCGCGTCACCCATTCCAACACTAATTAAGTGTCACTCCGGATTTTAGCTTGTACAGGAATACTAAGTATTTGTGGAATTTTTATAAGGACAAAATATTTTACAATAATTCTAAGTACTGTCTTCAATCTTGTTAGGATGGGTAGATATCGATTAACAAGCGCTTCTCGCCATCAAACTGGAAAGTTTGGAGAGTAAAATAAAAAAAATAACAAAAAAATAAAATATATTTTGGGAGTAATGTTAAAGCGGATATTTTATTACGTTTTACAAAAAAAAAGACAATTTTATGCTCCCAATATTTAAACGGGTTAAAGAAATAACATTTTTGTAATGCTTCTTCCTTCATTCACAAAGGATGGAGTAAGTTTGAAATTGATTTCGATTGATGATATTTTAATGTTTTGTTACCTAAATATGAAACAATTAACTTTCAACGAAGCAGTTAACTAGTTTCCCTAAAATTTGAAGCAGTTTTAGATTTAGAAATTGCATTCATACTTTAAATATCAATCTAAAGTTGTTCTGAGTTCAATAGAACGTGTTACTGTTTGTGTAGTTATTATGGAAATATAAGTTTAATGGTAGCTTTCCGTTATGAGGAATAGTTTTCACTCGTATGCTCTGGAATAAGTAAGTCGCCGAGAGTTGCCGAGAATTGATTTGATTGGCGTGCAATTGGAGAGGCCTATGACCGTAATAATTAGAGACCTATGACCGCAGTAATTAGATTTCTTGTGATTTGCGACTTTATGAATAAATAACTTAAATTCTGAATGAATTTAAGTTTTTACTTACTGACAGACAACGCACAACCTAAATCGAAATTGAAATTCCACCGAGCACACAGCTTTGTTGCACACTTTTGAATTGTCAAGGAGTCGGTCGGTAAGAAATATGAAGCTGCTCATTCCAAAGAGTAGGTATCAATGGAGAAGAACGGGCAAGAAACTCCGAGACTATTTTATTTAAATTATATTGTTACAAAAATATTAGCTACATCATTATTGATCAAAATCATTTAATCAATAAAATTCACATTAAATCCTCGTGCAGACTAGCGCGTCGCGACTCTAACAAAACATTTTCTAAGATAACTTCACGGTAGAACAATTACCGGTGTGGCGTCGCGTCGTCGCATCGCGTCAGTCTGCACGAGTGTTAGCTTGGTTTTGATGTATGTACTCAAAATAAACGGCTGGTTAACAATTCCCATGGCCCAAGGGCTGGCTTTTACCTTGGCCAGAGTACCTTGCATTGCCATACAACATGGCAATCCCGCCAGTGTCATTATTCGACGTAATTTTTTAGTTTGTTAATAGTTTTATTTAAGTTTGTATATTATTTATATATTGTTATTTTTATTACTTATTTAGGTATAAGTTGTTATTTATGTAGGTATCTCCATTAATTTTACTCCGAAAATAACAACAACAACGTTGTAATTTTTCAATAATGATAGTTTAAAACGTAATAATAGTAACATTGAAATCTTTATATGGAATTTACGAGCGTAACCTTCGGAATTTATCACATCCTCCATTTTACGATGACGATAAATGCATAGTGCCATTGGCTATAACATCCAAGTTCCTTATAATAAGAACGAATGAATAAAATGTTTTATTGAATTTCACCTTATGAACTCAGATTTATTTTCACGAGGAGCTCGTGGCTAAGTAATAACAGCCGCACAGTTGATTCAACAGGTTAAGCTATGCTTGCAAGGGTTGGTCCGTGGATGGGTGACCATCTATGCATACCGAGACTCCTCCGTGTCTCGGAAAAAGCACGTTAAGCCGTTAGTCGGGGCTGTCATTCGTGGATCTATGTTTTTCCGTGATTGAGTAACACCCGGGCAGTGGTGGCCCGGTGGAAACGAGTTACGAGTTGTAGGTCGTGGGTTCGAACCCAAGCAGGCGTTTAACTTTGTGTGAATAATTTTATCACTACTGCTCTCAAAACGGTGAAGGAAAATATCGTGACGAAACCGGCATATCCTTGAACCAAAAATTCGAAGACATGTGACATCTACCGACCCGGACTTGGCCCCGCGTGGTAGATTACAGCCTGTATCCCAGCAGTGGGAATATTATAGTTACCACAGGGCCAGCACTGCTTTAACGACCGCCATGAAAATCTGTCATTTTTACCAGTATTTTAACATCAGAGTTTCAAAAAACGCCTTAATTGTGTGACCGTTCACCTCCTTAGCCAATAATATGACTTTACTGAAGGTAAACTGTTTTCATCTCTTTAAATTCTAACTACAATATCATCCTAACTTTCATTGCTTTAGTAAACAATGGTTCAGTCGATTGCCTCGAGATATTTATTCAAAGCAAACTTCAGGCTGGAACTGACTTCACAAACAGTGGAGACAATTATAGTTTGAGTGCATTCCCCTTATACTGGTACCTATTTGTTGAGCTCTGAGCATTGGTATAGAAGAGCTCAATCGAAATGAAATCAAATTTTCCCTTCGAATTATTTTTATTTTTATCCACAACGGGGATGCTCTTGGCCTGCATCTCACTGATGGTAAGTAATGATCAGGTGGAAGCGAGCTTCGCCCGGGATTCTCAACCACAGATGTATTTTATTATTGTGAATGTGAGGACTATGTGGATATTTTTTTATTTTCTTTTCTTTCTTTATTTTTTCTTTCTCAGTTAGTTTTAATGATGCTCTGGCAGTTTGAATAGTTTATGCGGCCTACCCAAATGACCTTTCTTTGGTATTGTTTGTCGAGTTGAGCTCCACGATTACTTGACAAAATGCTTGCACTGAGTAGACAGGTCCACTCAAATCTGTGTGGTTCTTTTCTCAAAATACCATTTCAGACACTTATCTACTTGATCCTCACATGATCTGACCAAGGTGACTAAAAAAAACTGTGTTTGTTTCAACCTTTCTTCTCAGAGTAGTCAGATAAGAAACGCCGAACTCATCTAGCTATTATTTCATATTTTAGCGATGTCGCGAGTCCAAAGTTTCCCAAAAAGTCTACATGAATCTGTATTTTTTAGGTATCAAAATTATTCAACAACAACCTAAGAAAACAACTACTTAATTCTGGTAAGTAAAACAATGTTAAACCTTATGTATGTAAATAAAGCTTTTATAAATGTTCCAATCAGAAATGATTATTTATGTGCATATTCTGACCTGCAAATACTAATTTAGTTCCCTGCCCAAAATAGAACAATAAATTATACGAGCTTTCAAACTACCAGCGTTAACATTGCAACTAATCTTCGTTTGCAGTTCGCGAACCGAAAGTCACAATGCATATAAAATTGGGCTATCTAGCTAGTTTTCGGTGTATCTTGTCTACTATTTACGATCCACTGGTTCTCATCGGCTTAAGGAGAAAATGTGCCATATCGATTTAAGTTACGTTTTTACTTTTAATGTCTTGCGGTGTTTTTTACGGTTCCATAACCGAAGGGTGCCAAACGGAACCTTATTACTAAGCCTCCGCTGTCCGACTGTCTGTCAGATGGCTGTATCTCATAATAGGTAGACAGGTTCACAGATTGTGTATTTCTATTGCCGCTATAACATGAAAGTACCTGGTCGACCGAGCTCTGCTCGGGTGAAAATAGAGAATGCACATTTAATAGTATAGGATAGTTCATACTAATTCTATGTATATTACATACTAATTCTATGCTGCCATGATAGTACATACTAATTACATGCTGCCATGTCATTATTCTAAGGTAGCCATCTTGTTCTAAACTTTGGGCAACCGAGCTCTACCCGGAAAAAAAATCTGCTGTTTCATAGAAAAGTGCAATACATTTATGCGGTCAAAATGTATGAAACGGCAGAGATTTTTAAAAATAACCGACGAAATTTTTCCACACAGGGGTTTCAGAATCATATTCTGAATTCATGGTAACAGTTTTAGCGTCGTTGTCCCTGCGCTGATTTTTTTCGTCAGTTATTAAAAAAAAAACTTCTGTTTCATAGAAAAGTGCAATACCTACGCGGTCGAAATATATAGAACAGCAACTTAAAAAAAAAAAACCGATGAAAACCGATCTCAACGCAGGGGGTTTCAGAATCATGTACCTACTGAATTCATGGTAACAGTTTTTGCGTCGATATATTTATACAAATATTGCTCAAAAAATACTATTGTATAATAATATAGGACCTATACTATTAAACGAGCAATATTTGTATAACTTTAATTCTTTTTTTATTATTATTATATTTTTTCTTTTCAATTTAAGAATTAAAGGGGTCCCCATACAAAAACCGTATGGGGGCACAAAAAACGTGTTTATTTCGGCGTTTCATGCCAAATATTGTACGGTGGTACAGAACTCTTCGTGTGCGAGTCCGACTCGCACTTAGCCGGTCTTTTTATTTTATTTAATAATTATTCTTCTTGTTTCTACAACAAAGCATACATTCTATGTCTCTATTGACCTGTTTGTTAATACCAGATGGTACATCAAAGCGACGGACCAGAAAGCCGCCACTGTTTATGAATTATTCCTAACTAATTTACACCAATTGATAATTTATTCCTTAATGTGGTTCTTGGTGAGCCTTGATTTGTGCGATACGCAATGTAAGCGAAATAAGTGAAGTATTTGCGCTTAACTTTGTCAAAGTATTAGTCAAAATGTATTCTTCTAGTGACTAAAAATCATAAATTCGTTCACTGACACACAACGTCAAATTTATCTTAATACCTAGTTCCATATTACAAAAATGAGACCTAAACAAGGATTTTTATCAAGTTTGTCATTTTTGCCGATCGGAAATTCCATCGGGCACATGGCTTGATAAGATATAAAATTATTCAAAAGGTGGTCTTTTGAATAATTTTATGTCTTATATTTTTATTTTATTTGGAACTTACACCTATGAAACTTTCAATGTACAGCATGTCCCGGAATTAAAGCACAGACCTCAAAATAATGTTATAATCATAATACTTTTATTGAATTTTTACTATCTCTACTTAGTTCCGGAGATTACCCCCTACATACAAACTTACAAACAAACAAATTTTACCTCTTTATATTATGGCAAAAGTTTTTTGCGTAGTCGGTACCTCGTCCATTTTGGTTTGTTTAGGCTGTACATCGAAAGTGTGACTGTAATTTACGTAGTTATAATTAATAAATATAATAATTATATAAATTAGTTTTGGGATAAACATTACCTATATTTAATATGACAAATACTTTCATAATGTGCATGAATTCAGTTACACCTTGTCATGCCCGATTTAAACCACAAAAATCTTGTACATCGCACGTTGCAAAAACACAAAAGTAACGTATTCCCTTTCAAACACCACAGAATATTTTCCGACACAATATCGGATTGGTCTCGTATCGGCTTTCGTAGTAAAAGTACCGTAGTAAAGAGCAAAAGGCTTCAATGCAAAGCGTAGCGCTGCAAAAGGCACGAAGTTATCTGCGAATGCCAACCGCATCGCGATCATTAGCGATTCGCTACGTTGCGTTGCGTTGCAGCTGCTGATACAGAAGCTGCTACGGATCGGGGAAATACGCAGTCTTAAATGTAATGGTGCTTTAAGCAATGGGAAGTTGTTTTCACATTAAGGATTTTCAATTCTTTTGCTTGCAAAACTTTGGTTTTGATTAGATTACCTTCTAGAGTTTGTAGCGCCACTTCTTCTTCCCAGCTAAAGCACTAGGAAGTGGTGAAGGGCGGGAATTTTGGGGAACTGTCTTATTTAACTTTTGCGTTCTAAAAGTGCTAATGCCAAATTTGGCCAAATTTCAATAAATGAGTTTTGATTTTCTGAATAGTTTTAGTTACAATCGATATTGAATGTAAAAAAAATTGTGTGCCATATGTAAATATAGTGATATCACGACAGATTGGCTGACTTTCGTTATCCTATCACAATCAAAGCGTTTGAAGGACAAGTCGTGTTATATCAGTTCCTTGATAGATTTTTAATTGGCAGTTTCTGAACACGGTTGCCAAGCTTGTTTGTCTCCACGTTACAACCCTCATTCATGACTGGGAAGACATACAGCCAATCAATTATACTTCCCCTTCTGTACTAATGAAAACAAGCCATAAAAGATAGTGACGTATTTACATGACGAAGGAGAACTGATTGAATTTAGTGTTACACGAAAAATACTAGTTATTTGTTATGTCGACGAATAACCTATTGGATTAAAACTTTCTGGAGACAAATGTCTAAGATTGTTAACGATTTCACTCGCATGCATGTTCGGGATTGATCGACTTGTTTTGGAGTTAAAGCGAAAGCGTCGGGGTAGCCCCCGAAATTAAAATTTTCTTACGTTTTTTTGCAATTTGCAGGTTTTGATCAAAATATGATCCGCAACGCTACGTTTACAGTTACCTTAGCGAGCGCGGGGGATGCGCTCGCTAAGGTAACTGTAAATGTAGCCTCTATTCCTGAACTGATCGGTTCTATGTTTGTTAAAAATATCAATAAAAAAAACACACGTACATAACAGCTATTCGTGATTAGATTTCTCTAACGCGTGTTGAAATACTGCTTTCGAATGAACCCTTATTGTTTTTCTCGTCAACAAGATTCGTTCGCCAGATTTTTCGGCCAGTCAACGCCTTTGAATCCAACTGCCTAGGGAAATAAACAAAGTTAAATGACTTGGCTTGTCAAATTTTGAGAATGCCGTCAATGTCAGATTTAGGTCGGCTTGTTTTTCAACTTACCCTCACAGGGCTTATTGAATTCGTCGAAGAAAATGGTAAACTCGTTTTGAACGACAAAAATTCGATTAGGGCAAATTGTGTTCGTCTTGATAACGAGTTTTTTTTTCCGTAATACAATAACAAACGATTCTTTTTCAAATATCGGAGCACTTCCTGATAATTGGTTGGTATGTTATTCAAAGTTATGGGAATGAGATTAAAGAGGTTAAGCCCCATTTTCAGAAAAAAAAAATCTTTCTTTTTCACACATTTTCCGTGGTATTCATTGGAAATACAAAAACACATTGAATTGAAATGCGGTCTGGTGAAAATTACATATAAAAGAATTGGGGTAGGTTATCATATTATGTAGGTTGATTCATTCTATATTTCCTTTAAAATTTTCAGAATCAGGTTTTTATATTTTATTCTTCCCAGTACCTATTCTACAATATTATCTACGTAAACGAGTCAAATGGAGTAGGTATATAAGGATCGTAGCAGGTGGCGTTCTTTAGTTTCTGCCTACCCCCATGGGAAGAAGGCATGAGTTTATGTATGTATGTACCATCGCGCCTGACCAGTTTTCGACCTTATTGCCTAAGCAATAAGGTCGAAAAGTGGTCAGGAGCCAGTGTTCGCGGCAATAAGGTCGAAAAGTGGTCAGGCGCCAGTGTGCGCGGCAATAAGGTCGAAAAGTTGTCAGGCGCTAGTGTCCGCGGCAATAAGGTGGGAAAAGTGGTCAGGCTCTAGTGTCCGCGATGAGACCTGTGTACCTACAAGAGGAAAAAAAATGCCTAACCTAATAATTTGTGGAAACGGCATTGCAGCCTAATTAATAAAAAAAATAAAAAAAGTTATCTATATATGCAGAGATCGGTTCGTTTGTGTGTAGGTAAAACTAGTTAAAAAGTCGTAACAGTTCGGAAAACTATTTGCATAATAGCTGGCATAAATAACTTGTTTTGAAAGAATCGCGTCTGATAATATAAAGTTCGCACATACCTAAATTAAAAACCGTGATTAGTATCAAAATCTTTTGAAAAGATATTTAATATTTTACGCATAAATTATATAAAAAGTGTAAAGATTTTTAACTTTTAATTACGCTCTGACTTTGGCTTGATTTAAAGTTTACTTGTAAATATAAAAATTTATAAAATGACGATGACTAAGTAGAGATTCAAGGTGATGTGAATGACTCAGCCCTCTCCTCAATATCAACGAGCACAGAACAATGCCGATTTTATTATAGAAGGTGGCGACTTTATTTTTCTCACAGCCATCAACCACATCTTGTTTTTCTATTCTATTACAGAATAATGTAAGAAACGAAACTCATTTGACTCAAAACATTTTTTTGACGGTTATCTATTTTGTGGTAACTTAACACTAACCTTGCAACTAGGAGTCAAAAATTGGCATGATACAAACTTCTAACTCTTATATCCTATTTCGGACTGAGTTTAGACATATGCATGACAAATAAATTTCGTTTGTTACACCATTCTGTACTAGAAAAACAAGATTTGGTTGATGGCCGCGAGAAAAAAAAAGACGCCAATTTTAGGCATTGGCTTTTTAAGGTATTCTTTTTAACGGCCAGTACCTTAACAAATTCCAGGCTATGCCCATAATTTAAACAGTTCAAGCTCGAACTAAAGTGAGCAAAAAGACTTGAACAACTAACAACTATAAAAGTGACTAGTTGATCATTATGACCGGTAATTTAAAGGGTGCTGCTCACAAACGGTCCTAATGCTACAATAAATCTCGGAACTGGATTCCTTCATCTGTAATCGCTCCTCAAACTCGTCCCACCCAAAGCCATTACAGATACAAGAGACGTATAATAAAAAGATAGTTCTCCTTTGTCTAAAAATACCAATAATTAGTCAAATCTTTTATATCTTCGTCAGTTTTCAAATCAGGGCACTGAGCACACTATTGCATAGAAAACTATATTTTTATAACTTGATAACAAAGATCAAAATAGCATACATCTTTGATCAATGTCGAGTTGACATCAACCTAAAACCTTTTTAAAGATCTGGCAATTTAACGTTTTTTTTATATAATTGTTAGATTGTTATAGACTGTCAGTGTCACATTTTTTATTCGCTCTGACATGTAAAGAAGTAGGATTAATGTCATTCTGCGGTATTGATATCGCAGTAAGATGGTTGAAGCCGTGATATAACTAATTATATCCCTAGCGATATAGCTATGTACCGTAATATAGTTATATAAAAGCGGTTCATAACTTTTGGAGTGCTTTAATTTAATTACTGCGACCAATTTCGACGTAGCGCTCACCGGCCGCTGCCGCAGCACCGATCGCTACGCTCGCTCGGCTCGCTCGTAGTTGGTCACAGTTTTAACCTAACCTATTTGGTCGGAGTGCACTAATAGTTATATTACTAGATCGGTATCCTATGCCTAGTAAGACAGTTATGAACCGCTTTTATATAACTATATTACGGTATATAGCTATATCCCTAAATAAACCTAGGGATATAACTATATTACGGCTTCAAACATCTTATTGCGATATTGCAATAGCAACGAAATATATAATACTGAGTCGGTAAAGCAGATTCTATAGTGCAATGAGCAGTCAAAATAGCCCTTAATTTGACGAACATAATTAGGTATTTTGGTTACGATGGGCTACTATAGGTTTTTTTCCCTTATATATGTAAATGTATATAATGTGCTATAACTACTTACTGCCGATTTTATTTGCTTTTCTTATTAACATTTATATTACGAGCCTAGTTTTACCGTCGTGTGTCACGCAATCTAAATTGGCAACCAAATCACGGTATATTTCTTTTAATATAGCGTTTGAAACCTGATTAGCAATCTTTCCGCTTCTTGCGTTTAGGGCTGCCCTAAATAAAGTATTATTAGAATAAGATGAAAAGAATATTAACTTGTGTGCCTGTGAGAAAAGCATAGAAACTGAATATAACAGATAAGTCCTTGGGCTAGTCGTAAAAGGGGACTGAAGGAAATGGGTTCTGTTGTATGAGAATCTAGGTACTCGAAGCTAGACGAAGAGGGCTGTCCGTTTGTCGTAAAAATTGAAGTGTTTATTTCGTTTATCAACTTCGAATGCGGTATGGAACTTAGGAGTTTTATTCATAAATCCTGGGAAATATTTTTGGTCGATGCGAAAATTCGTTGAATGTTAGAATTGGCTTCGGAAGCTGCTTTCCTTGAACGTTCGGATTTTTCGGACTATATTCATCAGAGGTAATACGAATGACAAATATGTATACATACTCGTATATATTAAACCTCTCCAAATACCCTTAATATGCAAATTACAGAACGAAATGCCAGAAGCACTACGAATATTCAACAGCACTGAACCGGCGACCTTCCTCAGATATATTGTCTCTTCAACGGAATTTTAAGACTTCCAATGTTCGTTAAATAGCAGGGGTTGCTAGTAGTGATAGAATTCCGAGATAGCAGCGCTGCGATGTACTAAAACGGGACAGTTTAGTAGCCTGTCGCCAAACAGACCTTCGCTTGGACACAAATTGTTCCAGCGTTTATTTGATGCGTTCAACTTTTTGTTGGTACCAGTATTTTTTATTGTGTTTTGTTTTTTTGTCTCTCGTTACGTTGCTAGAGAGTTGGTTTCTAAAGTATGCAGACGCACTATTTTGTTCGCTGAGTGACTACTGCTAGTAATACATGCAGAAGCATTACTGAATCGACTAGAAGGAGAAAATCCGTGTGCCGGGATAAAGCCCTATGTTCAACAATGGACTGTTAATATCATCATCATCAGCCACAGTCCACTGCTGGACGTAGGCCTCTCCAATTGCACGCTATTCAGCTCGATTCTCGGCAACTCTCATCCAGCCGCTACCTGCCACCTTGCGAGGATCGTCACTCCACCTAGCCTGAGGGCGTTCTACCTTACGTTTGCCGATTCGTGGTCTTCACTCAAGAACACATCTACCCCAACGGTCAATGGTTCTACGGGTAATATGGCCCGCCCATTGCCACTTCAACTTCAGCAATGGACTATGTTAAGCCGTAGCTGAATTTATGTATACCAAAACCCTTCCAGTTCAAACCCTAGTCCCATATTAATCATGTTCCAGTAAAAGCAGCGGAAAATCTCACCAATGAACTAAATTGCCATTAGGCAATGAGTTTCCAACACACACAGTACATTTTCGTTTCCGTGAACCGAAAACCGCCAACCAAATAAACTGTGAACCGAGAACAATCATTATGACCAAATGCGCTCACTAAAGCTAATGTTGACTAGTTTACGTAACTCTTGTTACGTTGCTAGTGTTTAGATGAGCTGGTTTTCTATTACGTGATGGTTTAGTTTGTTTTCTGGTGCCTAAATTGTGAATTAGGTGGTCAGCGACAAAAGTCTATTAACACTGCCAGTTTTACAAATCATCTACCTATGTTGACACAAAATAATTCTGTTAATTTGTTCTTTTAATTTTACTTCTGTTCCAATTTCAACTAAATATTTTATAAACATTTTAAGGGACAACAATAAAACTTCTATAGTGTCTCAAATGTAGCGCAGCGGCATAACACTGCCGGGGTCGCGGGAAAGTCCGAAAGGGACACCGTGGCCCCTGGCAACGTACAGGCAACTGAAGGAACACGGGTGGGTTTTAGTCAGTAAGAGTCTGACACGCCCTCCCGCTCCGCCCAGTTATTTGATTTAAAAAAAGGGACAACAATAAAACTTCTATTGTGTATCGTTCAATGTCCTTGAATGCGTTAAGATTTAAAAACTGAAGTGTTAATCGACTTTTGGCGCTGACTGTACGTGTTGTATGTAAATTCTGTCATTGGTCGTAACTCCTCTGGGAAATAGAGGTAAAGTTTGTGGTGATGGATGCCTGGTAGCTGTGCATAAAAAGTAGTGTAGTATACGCAAATTGTATGAAAAAACTGGCTCAATTCTTCTTCTACTTTTCGTGTGGTTAGTTACTAACCTGGTGTCAGAGGTTTAAAGCCGCCCATGGCTAGCTCAATTAAAGAATAGAGACGTCTTAATTAGGCCTACGAGGCTTGGAAGTTGTAGGTAAGTTTAATCTGAATATTGTTTTTACTTGCACTAGACCGAAAGACAAAATCATAGATTGTAGAACGAGATCTCCGTCGCGTTGTCAAAAATGAAGGAAGGAAATGTCACTTTGTACAGAAAGAGATTGTCAGTTCTTCGTAGAGGAGAGATTGAAATTGTCAAGCTATACGCGTGCTGAGTTTTGTTGCATTCAAAAATCGAAAACAGCCTCTGGTAATACAAGGCTTCATGTACACGACGCCGGAACCAGTCCGGCGCCGGACCGCAAGATGAGAAAATTTCATAATATCTCAAAATCTACGCGGCACCCCGGTGCGGCGGCCATCGTATGGGCGATATTCATTCGTGTACACAAACATTCGGTGCGGCTCCGGCGTCGTGTAATACCATCGCAATTAACCACAAATTACTAACTATTACTAACCGGGCACAAATCCAGATTCCGGACTGCTACTGAGAAATTCCAGATGGGAAAACCTAGCAGTGCTAGGCTTAGAAAAACAGGTTAGGATTAGGTAGGTTCCCCCATATCTTTTGGCGCACAAACCAACACCTACTAATGGCCCGAAAAATATTCTGAGTTAATGGCCTAACGTTCAGTATTTGGGGAAACACCAGAAGAAGTAAAAACAGAAAAATAACGCAACACCTTATTTTGATAGACCATGTTTTAAAAATTCTGTTCTTTTTTGTCAAACTTGTAACTAGATAGTGCCTATCCAGAATACGAAACAGACTCTTAACTAGGGCCCCCAGGGTATCTTCGAATGAACTGGAAAACTTCGCAGAGTTTCTAGGTAAAAGAAACCTCTTTTACGTCGTAATTAAGTATTCTGCGATCTTATTAGCAACTTGTTAACCCATTTTTTATTTTTCTTTTGCACCCCGTGAATTATTAGTACAAATTGTTTTACTATACCGTTTCATATTTACCTTTAGACGAACCGGCTATTTGGTGTACAGGTAAAAATATTAATCTTTCCACTACAATGCCAATATTCACTGTGTATGTTATTACTTTTTAAGCTTATGGCATACCTATTTATTTATTAAAATTTTATACACAAGTAAAAAAATACATACAAAGGCGGACTTAATACCTGAGGAATTTTCTACCAGTCAACCTTGGGTGACGCAGAGTCAAAACATGGCAGGTGCAACATAAGCGATAGATAATTCGAATAATAAAATATATAGATACATATAAATAGAATAAACTTTGTAAGGAGAAATAACGATAGGTAGAGGACAAAACGAATCCGGAAAATCAGTGCTGGGATTATTCTGCCAACTTCTTACGAATATTTTCACGGGCCTTCACTTTAAAAGATAACCGGCTGGTTGCCGTCCTGATGTTCAGAGGGAGCGCATTGCAAAGATAGACCCTCTGGTAAAGAAAAAAAGAGTGAATGAAGCCAGAACGTTGAGAAAGGACATCGTAGAAAACGATTGTTGACGGAACGAAGATTTTTACTATGGGCAGAGCATAAGTATTGAATATTACTGGTTTGACTGTACTATCGAAGAACTTCATATCTGAGCAGTTTGAAAATAAAATCCCGTGAACACGGTGACCACATCTTTTATCGCCCCGGTTCTATAGGGTCCGTGGCTTAGGCCCCCAGTGGTCGAGGCACCTGTGGCCGACGCCCCCGATTCCATTAATTTATTCATAGCAATTTTTGAACAAATGTACTGTCAGACACAAAAATGTTTTACAAAAATAATAAATGCATATTGATTGTAAGTATAAGTTTATACTTATATTAAATCATAATTATATTTATAACATAGAAATGCTTTTATATTGGTTGTTTGATGAGTCTTAATTATTTTTCATTATTTATTTATTTATCTCAATACGAAATATAGTAAAAAAATTGTATATAAATCACAGTTTTCATCACTTATAATCAAGAGAATCATGTAACTTAATTATAATAATCAGTCTCAAATGTAATTAAATAAGATAGTAATTTTAAATAATCAGTCTTAAAAATTACTGCAGAGCAACTAACTTTTTACATAGTGAAATGGTCTTTTTATCTTTATAACAATAATAATTAAACATAATCAACTGTGAAACCTTAAACAAATGAGAATAATTTTACCTAATTATAACAGTCAGTTCCAATAGCAATAATCAGGCTTAAAAAACAAACGTACTCGTAGAGTAACAACAATTTTATATGTGAAATATTTTGAAATTTTTTAAGCATAAAAATAATCAACTTAAACAAATATAAACAAAATTCACTAAAATTTTATGTTAAGTCTTTTTGATTTTTGGTATGTTTGTACATAATAAATATACTTTTAATGGGGAAAAAGGTGTATAAGATTAACTGGCGATCTATTGTCTCTACTATTTGATTGATAACTTTTGTTTAGCAAGGAAATATAGTTTATTATTATGGTGAAACACTTTTCTTATTAACTGTACAAAGTGAAAAAGTGAAAAGTCGAATCGGGGGCGTCGGCCACAGGTGCCTCGACCACTGGGGGCCTAAGCCACGGACCCGTTCTATAGCGGCCGAGCGCTGCAAGCAGAAATAGTCCTTGCGGTGTATAGATGTGAACTTCTTCGATGGTACATATAAATACCCTGCCTCGTTGGTCGCAATTGCTGCTGCTGAGCATGAGGTCTTGGGGTGGGTTCGGGCAATACGTAATTTTTCTGTTTTTATTTCTTCTGGTGTTTCCTCAAATACTGAACGTTAGGTCATTAACTCAGAATATTTTTCGGGCCATTAGTAGGTGTTGGTTTGTGCGCAAAAAGATATGGGGGAGCCTACCAAGCCGTCCTAATCCTAACCTGTTTTTCTAAGCCTAGCACTGCTGGGTTTTCCCATCTGGAATTTCTCAGTAGCAGTCCGGAATCTGGATTTGTGCCCGGTTGATGGCAATAGACGCGCCCCCTATTACATGGGACTTAAACATAACTGGCGAAATGTGGGTGTGCTATAGGTACACCTCTGTCTAACCCTTCAGGGAATACAGGCGTGATATTATATGTTATAATACTCTTGGAACAGAAGTTCGTACACATTATTATTTCAATACCTAACCATAGGTTTTAGCCGCCACAGCGCTCATTACTGACTACTAAACCGAACAAATTGGTAGCACGAAATCGTAATCGAACGTTCAGTTGAAAATGAGTGTGTAGCTGTGCTTTTGCGGCCACTAGAATAATGCGATCAGATGTAGTTAGTAATTTGTGGTTAATTACGACGGTATATCTTGAATTTCGCTTTGCACTGTACTGTTTGTGGTATTATTAGGCTTCCTGTACACGACGCCGGAGCCGCACCGGCGCCGCACCGCATGTTTGTGTATACGAATGAATATCGCCCATATCAACATCGCACTTCGTTTACATGACGCCTATAACCAGAGGCTGTTTTCGATTTTTTTATGCAACAAAACTCAGTACGCGTATAGCTGGACCACTTCTATCTGTACTCTACGAAGAACTGACAATCTCTTTCTGTACAAAGTGACATTTCCTTCCGTCATTTTTGACAACGCGACGGAGATCTCGTTCTACAATCTATGATTTTGTCTTTCGGTCTAGTGCAAGTAAAAACAATATTCAGATTAAACTTACCTACAACTTCCAAGCCTCGTAGGCCCAATTAAGACGTCTCTATTCTTTAATTGAGCTAGCCATGTGCGGCTTTAAGCCTCTGACACCAGGTTAGTCACTAACCACACGAAAAGAAGAAGAAGAATTGAGCTAGTTTTTTCATACAATTTGCGTACACTGTACACTACTTTTTATGTACAGGCATCCACCACCACAAACTTTACCTCTATTTCCCAGAGGAGTCACGACCAATGACAGAATTTCCATACAACACGGACCAGTCAGCGACAAAAGTCGATTAACTCTTCAGTTTTTTAATCTTAACGCATTCAAGTACATTGAACGAGAGACATAAGAAGTTTTATTGTTATGCCGCGTTAGTTTTATTGTTAACGTTAGGGGCGTTTTTTTTTAGGGTGGGAAATTATCAAATAACTTGCCCCGCTCTGGGCGGAGCACGAGGGCGTGTCAGACTCTTACTGACTAAAACCCACCCGTATTCCTTCAGTGTTGTCTGTACGTTGCTAGGAGACACGGTATCCCTTTCGGACTTTCCTGCGACTCCGGCAGGCATCGGCCCTAGCAGACCCCTTCAGTTGTGCTGACATCTCTTTGAGGCGCGCGTGGAACACAACGCGCCGTCGACCCGGGCGTAGTCCTTATCGAACGGCGAGCTACCCATTGATCACCGTCCGCAAGCCCGCGGTTTAGGGTCCCCGAAAGTGTTAATTATAGTCTTCAATATTTACTTGAAATTCGAACAGAAGTAAAATTAAAAGAATAGTGTTATTAGTAGGTGTTGGTTTGTGCGCATAATGATATGGGGGAACCTATTTAGCCTACGTAATCCTAACCTGTTTTTCTTAGCCTAGCACTGCTGGGCAAGAGGCTAGTCGTAGTAGTAGTAGTAGGAGTGCTAGCCTAAGAAAAACAAAGTAGGTGTTTATTTAAATAAACACCGACTTTGTTTTTCTATGTACAAACGTGCACGTAATATAGGACTATTACGTGTGATAATTATGGCATTGTGATGGCCTTGCAAGCGGCTTCTACTAATACAAATTGATATTAATTAGTTATTGGATTGTCACAGCATGTCGTGCGTGTAATAACATTTTGCATCGCATCTCGTCCGATGGGCATAGCTCTGACGTGTCTAGATGGATTATTTTTTTACCTGCAATTAGCACGAAATTGATCAAAAACATCTACCTAACATCACGACTAGTATTTCCTGAAAGGTAGATATAGGTAAGTAACTACACCCCCACTTGGTCACTAATGTATGCATTAATAAGTCACAAATCCAGGTGCCTTGCTGCACTGATACTCAGTACTAGCCTTTTTTTTTTTTTTGAGCTTGGCAAATTATCAAATAACTTCTCCCGCTCTGAGTGGAGCGGGAGGGCGTCTCAGACTTTTACTGACTAAAACCCACCCGTGTTCCTTCCGTTGCCTGTGTGCCGGGGTCGCGATATCCCTTTCGGACAAACTCGCAACCCCGGCAGATACTCAGTACTAGCCTGGAGTCTGGATTTGTGGCCGGTTGATGGCAATAGGCTCGCCCCCTATTACATGGGACTTAAACATAACTGGCGAAATGTGGGTTTACTAAAGGTACATCTCTGCCAAAGCCTTAATCATTTCTTTAGTAAGAAAATTACCCAGGTATGTAGCTGCATCCATTATGCGAAAGAAGAACATTTTAAAAACTTCCAACTGGGTTTCCCATAATAGTTTCACTTTAATATTACGGTACTTTACAAAAGAAATTCCTGTCCACTTAAGTTACCAGATATTTCAGGAAGCAAAAGTAGTTTGATGTACTTAGTGGAACACCATTTACAATGAGAAAGTATAGTTCTTGTTGAATGAGGAATGTTAAGCAAACTACTGTGAATCTTTCTCCTTTGTACAGAGAAGAATTAAATAAAGGAAGAGAAGTTCCAAGTAAAATTGGACTTACCGCTTAATAAGCGAGTTATATTTATTTATATAAGATGACAAAATTTTGTCCTGTACAAACAATAATTCGCAATTAATCGCATAGAAAACACCATTTTTATTTTTTCCCATAATTCTAATTTTCAAAAAAAAAAAACTTTTACGAACATTTTCAAACAAAAATACCCAAATCGGTTCAGCCGTTCACAGGTGAAGCACTTACCAACGAACAGTATTTAATTTTTATTTAAAAAATGATAGATTGTTTTAATTAGACTATAGTGACAGTAAAATGTCAAGGATGGTAAAGCTTAAGCAGCTTAAAAGTGTTATATTTTATGACAAGGCATCTGTATTTTTATAAAGGTACCATTCCGTACCCTACCGCAGGAGGCAACTGCAGGCTGGACACGACCGGTTTCTATGAATTTCTATGAAATACCTTCAGTAGCTAGTGACACGTCGTTGGCAGTTACGGGCGACACGTGCGGCCCGACTGCAGACCAGTAGTGCCGCCAACGCTCGAGCGATAGTCACATTTTTCTATCTTCTATCTACCGACTGGAATACGGGCAGTTGCTGCCTGCGTGTGGGCTCGGAATCATGACTGCAGCGACATAACGCCATGACACGTTGCCTGCAGTTGCCTCCTGCGGTCGGGTACGGAATGGTACCTTAACCCTTCATAAGGTCCAGGAAATTTAAGATGGTAGCTTATCAGGTTTTATAAAGAGTCAAAATAATTACACCTCGCTTTCCGAAGTACTATTAATTTAAAATCGACTGTCACTATAAATTAAACTTAATCACTCCTCATTAACTGTTTTACCTCAATTCAATTTTCTTAGCCTTTTCCCAACTATGTTTGAGTCAGCTTGTACTCTAACCGGATACAGATAAATACCAGTATTTTACATGGAGCGACTGCCTATCTGACTTACACAATCCATTTACTTGGTAACACGATACCCCTTGGTTTCTGACGACCTGTAACGGTTGTCAAAGATCTTACGACTGACAGCCGTGACCAACGGCTTAACGTGCTTTTTAAGGCACGGATGGGTCTTGATATGTAATGGATGGTCTCCCATCCACGGAACAACCCCGGCAAGCGTAGCTTAACCTGTTGAAACGACCCGTGCGGCTGTTAGGTATTACTTAGCCACGACCTCCTACTGCCTGTCGCTATAAATTAATCTTAATCACTCCGCATTATCATTCATACCTATGAAACAAAAAAATGTTATGAAGGTTCTAATATCAATTACATGTGTTGGAAAACCCCATTTTTATTACACACAGCAGTATTTTCACTTCACATTTTCACATTGAGAACAATGACCGCACAATGCTTTTAAAAATTCAACCTAAATTCAAAGCCATTACTTATATTACTACGCACAAATCCTACATAAGAACTTTATATTAACAAAGATACATGTACCAGTACAACTCAGGCTCCTAAAATCCTGTTTATTTCAAATTTTATTTGTTTTTTCACCGGCCATATCCAACAAACGTGAGGCATGAATTAATAAGCTGTTACCACAGAGTAGTGAGTCAATGGAGTGTTATTATATTATTTTATTTATTTATTTAAAAACAAAAACCATAAGAGGTTTTGGTTTCTCTTCTACTCTTAATTTTGAGAATCAAGCAGAGGAAATGAGACTATTACTGAGAGATCATAATCATCTGTTTCGATCATTTTCGATTTAAGACTGGATAAGTGAAACTCCTCTCACAGAGAGGAGGCTTGTGTTTCAGCAATGTGAACATTATAGGTTGATTATGTGTGTTATGTAAATGAAGACATCATATGTATTGTGTAATCGTTTTTTATGATGATCAAGGTACCTTGTAAACTTCCTCTAAGTATGCTCTGCATTACTGCTGAATATCGTTGATAATCGTCATCATGATCGTCACAGCCAGAATAATATTCTAAAAAACATTATCATAATTAAAGGGAAAGGCTTATTATATTTTAGTATCCATTAATGTTTTAGGAAATTAGAATGGGAATTATTAGGGGTTCGACTGAACACATGCCATAATTAAACAGGCATACTTCTTTATTTAACACACTTTTTACAAGCTTTAGAAGAATGGGCGACTTTCGAATATGAACACTCCACTCGCTCACTATTCTGTTACTTTTCCAAATAACGTGAATCCTTGATGACGGGTCCTGGGTAACCGTTGTAAGTTTCTAATTGACCGTCCGCTAAAATTTAAACGAAAATTAATTTTTATTTTACTCGACCTTTTGAATCACTCATTTAATTAACTCGAAATCGTCTAGTTACCAACTAATCTTTAACTTTAAGTGGTTAAGTAAGTAACTTAGATGTTGACAAAACTATGTAGGTCTAGGTTGTGTCGGCACTTGTGTTTCATGTTTGTTTTTATAACTATGCCGTCATGTTTGTTTTAACTCCAGGAGTTTGCTTTGCAAATAGCTAAGTCTTAAAGGCTTGAAAGGCGTTCATTTAAGTAACTTAGGCACGTTTAAAAAATAGTGCGAGTTGGTTATTTATTTAATACGTCAAGCACACAAATGTACAGAGGCGTACTTAACGCTATATGGGTTTATTTTATAAACGTTGCTTAAAGTTAAGTAATGATTGGCAACTGTTAACCATAAATTTTTGACGTTTGAACGTCAGTTTAAGCAAAGTTTATAAATGAACTGTTCCATAGTCATTTTCTACCAGTCAACCTTTGGGTGATGCAGAGACAAACAGTAAATTAAAAAAAAAAGTAAATATTATATTTTATTGAACATGTATATAAATAAATTATTGTTCACTTATTTTATTTTTATACGAAAATATCTCATTGTATGCTGCACCGGTTGATGTCTTAACGTCAACGGCGGCTGTTAATTTTTATCAATGTTGCCAATTTTATCAATTTCTTCAATTGTTATAAATTTTTTGTCAGTTTCAATATTTATTAGTCATTTATTGTTGTCATTCTATTATACTCTAATTATAATCTAGCATATTTTCGGGTTGCAGCTGAAAATCAGTGTTAGCGTCACTTTTTGTTGTTATTTAACATTATGCTGAGCTGAGGCCCTTTTGGCATTATAATCATTGTTTTCTGTTTTTATAGTTTTATGGTGTATTTTCTGCAGTAATGCCAATAAACACATTTTTCTTTCTTTATTTTCTTTCCTTTTAAGTGGTAGGTGAAATAGCGAGAATTGAGGAATAGAAATTTATTTAAATATAAAGATATATTTATATAATATACCTCTTAAAAACTGATTGAGAGAACTGATTGGTTTTGATTCTGATTTGATTCAATTTAATATAGTAAAAAAACAATTAAGTCAGGCTACAGGCTGGAGAGTTAATTAATAACTAAAAGCCCTGCGCATGACATAATACGAGGTGTGAATTAGTTTGCAGTTACTTAGTTTGTTCTCACTGAAGTAAAAATATTTCTTTGTTATTTTTCTCTGTGCATCGTTATTTGTTAAACCCGTATGTCCGGAGAGCTGACAAGTGCGGGCATTCGGACAGCTTTTGGTTACAGAAAAATTGTATAAGTACAAGGCGTTTAAAATGTGGTTCTTAAATAGGGATGTAGTATAGGTAAATACCTACCGAAATAGAAAATGGTTAACTCCTACACACTTATTTTAAATGATTAACACCCGAATACTGAAACGCCACTCAAAACTTAAGCGTTACTTAAAACTAGTTTCAACCAATCAAAAGGCTTTAAACGAGTCATAAGTAACGCTTAAGTTTTGAGTGGCGTTTCAGTATTCGGGTGATAAAGACACAATATTTTGACTTTATTATACTATACTCCATTTGAAATAAGATTTAAACATTTAACTTAACTTTTTTTACAGTCCGTTCAACCGATTTTGACTTCTATTGCGTTAGTAGCATGACAAATGGCAGCTGCAGTAAACAATTGGTATTGTAACCACTTTTTTGATTTTAATGCCATCCTTATGCCTACGGTAAAAAAGGTTTGTTTAAATGTCTAATCTTATTTCAAATGGAGTATAGGTAGGTATAAAATATATAATTATATAGGTATGATAAAGTTTAAAATATTGTGTGCGTACCAAAAGTAATATTATTTCTCAGTAGACAAATAAATCTGCTTCTGAAACATTCTCTGGAATTAGGAATCGTGGTAGATAAGACTTACCACAAAAAACAAATGAAAAGACTTTTTGCTCATAAAATATCAGTTTTATGCTCCAGTTTAGCGGTGCTGTAAGCTATACTCATGTTCAGGTTTAAAGCTGAACTTTACTACGCTACTACGTATTATGTAAGTTGCGATTCATACAACATACATTTGGAAAGTTTACCACAATCCCGTGCTTTAGTGTAACTAGCTCTCTAGTTAGCTGAAATCCTCTAACTAGCCTATCGTCTGAACATAAAACGGGTGCTGTGAACAGAATAATCCGATTAGCCAACATTTCGTTGGAAAAACTTGATTGCCACGTTGGTCTAGTGGTCGCAAGCGCTACTGCTGAGCATGAGGTCCTAGGTTCGATTCCCGGGTCGGGTGTTATTGAGTTTTCCGTCTGGAATTTCTTAGTAACAGCCCGGAGTCTGGATTTGTGCCCTGTTGATGGCAATAGGCTCGCCCTATATTACATGGGACTCAAACATTACTGGCGAAATGTGGGTGTAGTATAGGTACATCTTTGCCTAACCCTTGGGAGATCACAGGCGTGATGTTATGTGATATTAGTTAAAAAAAGGCACATTTCTGACCCATTCATTAATATTTCACACTAGCTTCCGCCGGTGAATTCGCCCGAGTGATATCTTTATAAATTACCAGCGACGCGCTCCTGCTCCGCACGGTTTTTACAACTTGATAGAACATCGAGATTTCTTAGGTAAACGTTACTTTAATATTAACGTATTATGCACCTGAACCTTCCGGAATAAATTCTCCAAACGATGGTGAAAACCTCATCAAAATCTGTTGCGTGGTTTAGAAGAACAACGCGGACATACAGACAAACGCGTAAAGCGACTTAGTTTTATAATATGTAGAGTAGATAGCCTACATATGTTAGGTACTCAGTGATAATATAGCACTATACTGGTGAACAAAATTAAAATCAGTCCAGTAGTTTTGAGTTTATTCATGACAAGCAAAAATACAAATCTTTTCTCTATATTTATACTTAATATTAGTGTAGATATACAAAAAACCTAGCTGGGGTTTTTGTTCCATTATTTTAACATTTTATTTCAAGTAAACAGTACCTACCTCTATTTTTCTTAAATACGTAGAGCCTTTTTATCAAAAAATATTTTTCCCATTATGATAGTAAAAAAGCCTCTATGTTTTAGTAATTCGATATTTTTTAGATCTTAGGTCCTCATAAACTCGTAAACATACACTTGTTATTATAAAAACCAGCCAAGTGCGTGTCGGACTGCGCACAATGAAGGCTTCCGGCGTTATCCCAAGAATAAACATAACTTTGTAGTTGAAAAACATGATCTCCCATACATTTCAACTGCAAATTTAAGTTTGTACGCACAATATTGAGATATTTACCATGTTATTGTAAGACCATATACTTCTTATAGGTTGTCCAGTAATTTATGTGTAAAGAAACAGTCTCAGTATAAAAAAAAATAGGCACAGTAGTTTCGGAGATAAGGGGGGAATGGTCAATTTTAATACATTTTCTTGAATATCTTTAAAAGTATAAAGCTTTGTGCAGACTAGCGCGACGCAACAATGGTTATTGTTATACCGTGAAGTTTTCTTAGACACTGTATTGTTCGATTCGCGTCGCGGCGTCGCGTCGTGCTGGTCTGAACGAGCCTTTAATTTTAAAATTATAAAAAAAAAAACCTCGTAACAAGCCTTTTTAATGTCATACGGTTTTTTGGTATGTCACACGGTACAGTTTGCAAAACTTTATTTTTATTTTTCTTATTGGCCCCCCAAAAGTGACTCCCATATTTAAAATTCATTTATTTACGTTACACATCCGTGTTTGGGTCACAGAAATACATATGTGTATCAAATTTCAACTTAATCGGTCCATTAGAACCGCAGCAAATCGGCTGTGACAGACGGACAGACAGACAGACACACGAGTGATCCTATAAGGGTTCCGTTTTTTCCTTTTGAGGTACGGTACCCTAAAAACTGTTGTTAGGTGGCCCACATTAAGGGTATCAAAACAATGTATAATGCCTTCGGGATACAAAAAAATAAATAAAGGTACCGTTGAAACATAATACGTCCACATTGGTAAGTTTATTTTTCTTTCATGATTTTAATAATTGCAAAACATACATTACAACCTTTTATGTTATTTTTATACATTATTTGCGATCAGCCTTTAACGTTAAAGGCTGTCGCAAATAATTCGTTCTTTAAAGCGACAATAACCGAGTTTTTTATTTTTTATTATTTTTTAATTGGGGCCTGTTATAACCGCAATACGTATGATAGTCCTATCATACCCTAAATAAATAATAATAAAAATATACGCTGCTATGGATTACATTTGGCCCATGAACCTGAACATCTTCGCATCATCACCATTTGGTTGAGACAGAATTCTATGAAATTTGCCTAAACTAAGTCAGTTCAACCTCAAGACGCCAAGAGTTTTTATTTTATTTATGAGCTCCAAAACAAGTACGTAACGTCATCTTCCTGCTTTTGACTCATATGTTACATGGGGTCGCTGCAACACATGTTCTTCTTCCACTCTCCCCTATCAACCCTCACGCTATCACTCACTCACTTCTCTTTCATATCATTCCTCACACAATACATAAATCTTTTCTTTAGCCTTTCTCTCCCTCTCTATCCATTACCATTTATATACATTCTCACTCTTTCTTTCTTTTCTCACTCTTTTATTCACATGCGTTTCCTCCCTCCTCATCACATGCCCATTCCTAACCAAACGATTTCCTTTCAACTCTTCTGTCACTGGCGCTAGGTTCAAACTTCCCTTTATATACTCATTTATTACTTTGCATATTATCGTCAATCCACACATCCATTTCAACATTGTCATCTCCGCTGCATGCAATCTTTATTTATCCGTCTTCTTCACGGCGCAGCATTCCGATCCATACTATGACTGGCTTTATCACGAACTCGTAGATTTTCCCCTTTAACTTGAGGGGCATCCGTGGGTCGCAAATTGTTCCTACGAGCTGTCACCATTTCATCCATGAGTTGATCCGGCGCGTTACGTCTCGGTCTACTTCGCCGTCCCCTTGGAAAAGCGACCCGAGGCACAGAAAGTCGGAGCAGATCGGTAAGGGCGTTCCATGTAGATTCAATTTAATCAATCATTGAAAAACAAAGTAAAAGTATGTAATTCTGTCAAAAATTCTACTTATTTCCAACGGTCGTTACAATCAAATAAGCCACCGCCAGGGTTTTCGCAATTTCAAGGTCATTATATTGATCATGTATCAGGTTGTATGTTGATGAAAATATGATTAGCGACCGTAACAAATATGTCTTCACAGAATTATAATCATTAAAATGATCAATAGGGATTTTGCGGTAAAAATGAAGCAAGGAAAGAACAAAACAAGAAAATTGGGGGAAAATATGCGTCAAATCCACGCAAAACGGCCATCGCTCAGCATAATGCTGCGACCCTATGCGAGACAGAGCCTCAGCGCGTTGACATGATGACGTCAACCGGTGCAAGATAAAATGAAATAACAAAATAAGACAAAAATAAAATATAAAACGTTCAAATTAGCATATTGAATAACTGTTTCATGAAATCATGACATTTGAGATTAATGCTAACTTAGAGAATTGTGCTGATGATTCTAATAAATAGAATTCTGTAAATACATATTTCTTACGGTCTTGAATCATAGTTTGATCAGCATACAACCTGACTGATGGGCTACTTTAGCGTATCCTCCATAAGTAAACCTTAATAATCAAATAAACCTTTCCCACATGAGTACCTACCTATCACATCTTTAGGATAAAAATAAAAGAAAGCTGAATACCTTTTAGTTCCGAAACTTCTATAACTAGTCTAACAGGAATTTGTTTACTTCTTAAATAAGGTTAAATCTATAAACCAACTATTTCAGGACTTTATTTTCAGGACTTTATCTAGTAGGTAGGTACTGAAACTTTCATTATTACTCAACTAACTTCGTAAAAAGAATAGAAGTTGGAGAAAGAAATATTTATTTTGATGTCTTTTCCTTGTAAAAATAAATAGAAAGGTTAAGGGATTACAAGTACTTCTGAAAGTTTCAGGGCCAAAGGTAAAAGAACGAAGAGTGTTATTTATATCATAATTTTGTTCATTCATTAATAAAGGGCCAGATGGTTTCTTTAATAAAACTTAGGAAAGGGATTTAACACAAATACATAGTGTCTGTCAAAATTACATTTTCCACATTCAAGACATAAAAATCAATGTGCCTAGCCTTTTCCCAAATATATTGGGGTCGGCTTCCAGTCAGGCTTTCCAGTCAGACTCTAACTAGACACAGCTGAATACCAGTATTTTACTTAAGACTGTCTATCTGACCACCTACCAACTCAGTAAATAGGTAACACGATACCCCTTGGTTAAGACTGGTTTTCAGACTTTTGGGCATCTGACCACCCGTAACTATTGTCTTCTTCTTTAAACACTACGACTGTCAAAGATCTACGAATGACAGTTGGGACCAACGACTTGACGTGCTTTGCGTGCACGCAGGAAACTCAATATGTAATTGACGGTCAGCCGTCCTCAAACGGACCACGGCAATCTTAACCTTCGATCGAACCGTGCGGCTGTTACCATTTAGCCACGAGCCCCTCCGCACTCTGCGAGCCACATTGTTAGACATAAATAACGTAATCCTAACTTATATAATAAATGCGAAAGTGAGTTTGTTTGTTTGTTACACCTTCACACTAAAACGGCAGAACGGATTTGGATGAAATTTGGCAAATGGGTAGACCATGCCCTGGGTTAGGACATTAAATACTTTTTATCCCGATAATCTCACGGGATCGAGACTTATGCGGGTGAAACCGAGGGGCGCAGCTGGTAATAAATGATTACAAAAGCATTACTTGTAAACCGTATTTTAACTAAAATTAACGGGAAATGCTTTAATCTTTAAAATTCAGAAAGAAGAAACCTTAACGTAATTAAGGCATGGCAAATAAAAGGAAAATTACTGAAAAATTTAAAATTATTGGATTAAAAAGTTGCGTTTAATTAATGTAAATATTTTTCGGAGTGAAAACTTCTTTAGGCGCGTCGAGCGATTTTTGGTAGGGTAATAAAATCTTTTGGGTTCGCGTCACCGACATGCTAATGTTAACAGTATATCTGTAGCTTTTGCCTATTTTTATGCTGAAGTATTTTTTCCTCACATTGTATGTCACACAGTAAATGCGGCGCCGTTACAGGATTCCTTCAGTTTTATAATACGCCGGACGTCGCAGCGGCACCACAGCGTATTACGTCGTGTGGCTCTAATTACCCTACGTTCGCGAAATAGTTTCCAAAAATGAAAACAAATATGTGTTTTTGGAAAAAAAAAACTAACACAAAGGTCCAGTTTGCGCTACCACTGCAAACATTTTTATGTTTTTTTCAGTAGTACTATTCATTCTGAAATCAACTTTGTTTACACTAGCTTAAAGTAGATGTAAGTTTAAGCGGAAATAATATCAATTGGAAACAAGGCCACCAACAATCACAAGTTTTTGTATGACAAACGAGTGTCGTCTAATCTCAACCAGCTGCAAGGAACAAAATATCTTTCCCCTTTGCAATCCTTTAGTCGTCTTTTAAAACCCCTACGGGAGGATATAGTTTGCCTTACACTAGCCTGAAGCTACATCTTTTTCTTTGGCATTCACGATTACCTAATCGGCTTTGTATTTGTGTTTTGCGGTAGAAAATCTGACGCCAGACTACACAACATAAATCTGCAAACACGCGACAAGCGCGACATTTAAATCATTTAGTATTTTATTTCAGTTTTTCTCGAAAGACCTGCTCTAAATAATAGTTCTCTTAAATGAAAAGTACCCAATAATGACTAGAATATGTACAATATTCTAATGGGTGTCGTCTGAAAGTATAAATAAGTGGTATCCCCATTCTGTCTCTCTGCCGGCATAATCTACCTATCCTTTTCTCAACTATGTTGGGGTCGGTTTCCAGTCTAATCGGATGCAGCTGAATTCCAGAACTTTACATCGAGCGATTGCCTATCTGACTTCCACAACGCAGTAACTGGGTAATACGATACCCCTTGGTAAGACTGGTTGTCAGACTTTCGGGCTTCTGACGAATCGTAACGATTGTCAAAGATTCACGAATGTTAGTCGGGACCAACGGCTTAACGTGCTTTCCGAGGCACGGAAGGGTCTCGGTATGTAAAGATGGTCGACCATCCACGAACCAACCCCGTTAGTAGTTATTTTTACCCGACTATGGCGAAGCAAAAAGGAGGGTTATGATTTTGACCGGTATGTATGTATTTATGTATGTATGTTCATCAGTTACTTAACTTCTAAACTACTCATTTTAAAATGAGGTATCGTTGGAAGCGATTTGATCGTCCGCTGGTTATAGGCTATGTGACGTCACATTAAATGTTTAATATGGCGCCCTCTAGAGATCATAAAGTAATCATTAAAAAAAAGGGATTAATGATGCCGTGTTGGGTATCAAATGAAAGGGAAATTAAAAACCCGGAGTCACACGTAATCTGTTTAATTTATGCCCTAATACGGGAGACTACGGATTTTTTGCCAATTAAAACTACTGAAACCTTACATTCGTCGCCCTCGTGTTCTATTGATTTATTAAGAGCAAACGTTTCATCCTGCCCGATTGAATTTAAATTCAAGCATATAAACCCCATAACATTAATAAAAGCTTTCAAGCAAATCAAGATCAAATTAACCGAAGATATATGGGGAATGTCAATCAAAGTTTGTACCTCCATTATTGAGACTATAGCGCCGTACTTAGCCTTAATATTTAATTTGTGTGTGGATCAAGGAGTCTTCCCTGATCTAATGAAATATAGTAAAGTAATACCACTTTTCAAATCCGGGGACAGTAAAGACACCAATAATTATAGACCCGTATCCGTGTTGCCAGTTTTAAGCAAGGTGTTTGAAAAGTTAATGCTTAATCAAATGCTCAATCATTTTAACACCAATAAAATCTTACATGATCAACAGTATGGTTTCACCAAGGGACGTTGTACGACTGACGCCGGTGTCACCTTATTAAAACACATATTTACGGCGTGGGAAGAGGCCCAAGACGCCATAGGAATTTTTTGTGACCTCTCCAAAGCATTTGACTGCGTCGACCACGAAACCTTAATCTTAAAACTTGAGTATTACGGACTTGGAAAACTTGCGCTCAGTTTAGTAAAATCTTATTTAAATGATAGACAACAGCAAGTTCAAATAAATGGTGTCAATTCAATCGGTTTAAAAGTAAAAATGGGTGTACCACAAGGATCAATATTGGGTCCTTTCCTCTTTTTAGTTTATATTAATGATCTACCCCATTTGTTAAAAACTCAACCACAAATGGTGTTATTTGCTGACGATACTTCCTTAATTTTTAAAATTAATAGACGTGCATCAAATCTTGACGACGTAAATAACGCCCTACAGCAGGTCCAAAATTGGTTCACTGCTAATAATTTAGTATTAAATGGGAAAAAAACTAAGTGCATAAGATTTTCGTTGCCTAATGTCAAAAGTAGTAATTGTGAGATAGTATTGAATCAAGAGAAACTAGAATTCGTCGATAAAACTGTTTTCCTAGGGATCACGCTTGACTCAAGGCTTCAATGGGGTCCTCATTTAACATCCCTTTCAGGACGATTAAGTTCAGCAGCATATGCTGTGAGAAAAATCCGTCAATTTACAGATGTAGGTACCGCGAGGCTAGTCTATTTTAGCTACTTTCATAGTATTATGTCGTACGGTATACTACTATGGGGACGGGCTGCAGACATCGAGTCTATTTTTATTCTGCAGAAAAGAGCCATCAGAGCCATATATGGCCTCCGCAGGCGCGACTCTTTAAGGGAACTGTTTAAAGATATTAACATCATGACGGTACCTTGTCAATATATCTATGAAAACATTATGTACGTAAGGAAAAATCTACATCTTTTTAGTAAAAGAGGTGCAAGACACAATTATATTACTAGGAATAGGGACCAATTAGATCAACCGGGTTTCAGGCTGGCTAAAGTAGACTCATCTTTCATGGGGTACTGTTTAAAGTGTTACAATAAAATACCTCCCCACATACTTCAACTTAATGAAACGAAATTTAAATCTTATATTAAACGCACACTATGCAGCCAAGCATATTATAAATTGGCAGATTATATTGCTGATAAAAATGCTTGGCCCAACGCTGGTCCTGCTCCACAAGGGCGCATAAACTAATTGATTAGCATTTGAAAATACAATTGGAGCTGCTGAAGATTTAAAAAACTATCTTTGCATTGTATAAATTCAATCTCTTAGCATTGTATAATTGCATAGAACATGTGTGAGTGCTATGTACCGACTATAAAGCTACCATTTAGGTGCAGGGTATGTCTTTCATTGACTTGAATGTGTCGTGGCGGCTGAGAGTATGTCATGCTCACTCTAATGTCTCGCTGACGGTGGCGCGTGTGTTGGATCATTTAGCTCCCTTCAAAATGGTTGAGCTGAATGGTGCTAATCCATGCGTCATGTTCGTGAACGGGCGCCGTCAGTAGGGACTGGTCATCTCTTAGCTGCCACGGCTTATTTTAATTTAATTTAATTTTTTGGATTGTTTATTTTTTTTATTTCTGTTACGGACGCTTTTCATGTTTTGCATCGTTCTCACATGTATAACTTCAACATGAATGATGTAACCTATATTTTGTAACCATATCATGTTTTAAAAGAGTGTCCGTGGAGTTTCTTGCCCGATCTTCTCCATAGGTACCTACTACGCTTTGGAATGGGCATCTAGCTTCATCTTTCTGACTGACCGACCCCCTTGACAATTCAAAAGTGCCTGTAATTGGTTTATTTGAAATAAATGCTTTGAGTTTGAGTTTGAGTTTTATTTTTCTGTCTATCACAGACAGACAAATTAAAAGAGTGTTGTTTATACCTTTTTAGTTTACTTTTTTTTTGGATTGGGTTTAGTTTTAAAAGTTTTTTTTCTTTTAAATTATTTTGGTGTTATTTATATATATTTTTTTCGATGTTTTAATTAAGCCCTTTCATTTGATACCATACATGGCGTCATTGAGTTTTAGTTTTATTCACTTTGTAGTGTTTTTTTTGGAAGTCGGTTGTTTTCGTAAGTTCCTTTTGAATTATATGTTTGTTTTTTTCAGGACACATTGCCCTTACGAAAACTTTTACCCTTTCTATGTGTTCTGTTATATTACAGTTTTCTAACAAGTTAGTGAAAGACACACATCTCCGTAATAATGGAGTCAGGGACATGAATGTGAATAATGTAAACGGTTAAGAGCTCACTCATTATTAACTACCTGTTTAGTTAAGTGACGGTAAACGGCATTGGTGAAGGTGAGTTAGTCTCACTTTGCTAGGAAAAGGTAGAATAAGCCTCCGTAATCTACCTTTAATCAACCCTTGTTAAGTACCATAGGTCACAGAGCACGGAATCGCCGCGACAACAGAGTTTAGAGACGGTAGTTGTTCTGTATATAGGCCATGATTGGACGAATTTCATAGTGAATATCCCTGGACGCTCGCTAAGCGGCTCACTATTGGCTGAAACGTACTCACGCCGTGCCGCATACCATTGCGACAACGCGATGCAAGCACCATCTACGCGGAACTTTACCCGCGCGCAGAGCTAAACGAGTCCGCTACCATTGTTTCTCCAAATACGATCTTATTTTTGTTTGCGTGTGTGATAATAAAATTGATAAAATAAGGACAAATTGTGCATTAAAGTGATTTGTTACTCGTGCCTGTCTTCGTGATCTACGGTCCACTTAAAAAACCGTTTAGAACAATTGGGGATCAGCGCTGCAACAGGAAAAAAGATGAGCCGTGCTTAGATTTTTCTCTGTTGAATTTTTCTTTGATTGGGTGGACGAGCAGAATTTCGTTTGTACAGAACTACCTACTTCTATTCTATAACCTATGGAATGATGAATGATACTTGGTTTGTATGGAAACTGATGACATTGCACGACAACCGCCGAGGCGTCCCCTTGTTCTGTGGGTTCTTCTTGTGTCCCCAGTATACGTTGGGTGAGCCGGTGGGTGTGGCTTTGGGATGTGATGTGGAACTGACTGTCAAAGCATTTACTTAATGCGTTTAAAAGTAAAGCAAGATCCAACCTTTGTTCAAAGGCATTCTATTCTATCAACGACTACTGAAATGATAAGAATAGTTGATCGCTGTGATTAACTCAAGAAAATGTTTATGTTCTATCTCCAGAATTAGCTTACCTACTGACAGGTTATAAGAGTTAAAATAAATGTTTGTTTTATTTGAGTTTATAATGTTAAGTTATTTTACTTTTATGCTAATTTGTTGTTGACATAATCTACTCATTAGAATGTTTTTTATGTGTTGTATTGCAATATGTGGTTAGCCAGCGACCTCGACAATTGATCATATTAATTTTTGCCGGAGCAACCGCCAGCAAGTTCGTCATGCTCTCTTAGATGTCACTGCTTGCGGTAGCGTCAGGGGTTGGGTTGCCTCCTCCACTAAAATATGACGAGGGGGTAATAGCTGATCCCTGTGTTATGCTCGTGAACGGGTGCTGTCTGTGTTGACTGGTCGTCTTGCTGATCATGTTTCTGTTATTGTTATTAGTACCGAATTAACTGTTATATATAGCTATATGTAAGCGGGCACGCCCTTTATGCCGGGAGGCTTTTATTTAGATATTAAGTTCTTTTTACGTTTAGTTTTTATTTTTTATTTCTGCCTGAGTATAGTTCTCGGTGTTTTTGGTTGGTATATTGGCGTGTACTAGCTTACATATGGCTAATAATTTATATATATAAATTATTTTGCATACTATTTATATAATATTTTTTTTCGAATTGAACAGACAGCTGCTGGGGACTTTGTTGCGCTACTTCTTCTTCCTAGCTAAAGCACTAGGAAGTGGTGAAGGATGGGCGTTTTGGGGGGCTGTCTTATGTAATTTTGACGTTCGAAAAGTGCTGATTCTCAGCCTAGTTTGACTAAATGACTTTTGAATTTAAATACGTTTTTTTTTCTAGCCATGAATCTTGACATCGAAAGTTAAAATAATGGTGTGCCTGCAAATCCTGCAATGCATTCTGATTTTCCATCTTTGGAAAGGTGTGTCCAAACATGGAGCGGTAATTGTGCGTCCTCCTCCCACGCTGTGATTGAACGTTCATTCGTCGATTTATTCCTAACAAGATTGCGGCAGAAATGTGTAACTCTTGCGGCTCAATGTTTGGACACACCTTAAGAATCGTGGGCTCGTAAAATTCAAATTACTTAACTTGTCAAGTTTTTTACTTAGAAAAACAGTGCTGACGCTTTTGTTTATGAAAACTTTCCTCAGAACGATTTTGCTACAAAATAGTTTTCAAGTTTTAACAAGTTTGCTGAACATACAAACTTTTTACTTACAGCGATATTGGGTGTCTTGAATGAAAATGAGCCTTGTAAACCATAATTATTGACGATAAAAAACTGCAATGAAGAAACTTTAAAAGTATACATAATTTTTTATATTACTTTGTTTATACCGTAGGAACCAACATTATATCAAGCTGCTGAATTAAGAGCATTTTTTATAAACCAGGACAATACGAGTTTAGTTGTGAAAAAATACTGGCATAACTCACACACGTAGATTGGCAATCATAACTAAACGAATCTCCGGGGATTATAAACCAAAATTCACACGTTCTCAACTACGCATAAATATAGAAGCTCGAACAAAAGTTGAATGTAACTTTAGGGGCGTAGACATGACGTAACAAACGCCGTAGCTGGATCACGTAACAAGCACCGTAGCTGCATCTCGTAACAAGCGCCGTAGCTGCATCTCGTAACAAGCGCCGTAGCTGCATCTCGTAACAAGCGCCGTAGCTGCATCTCGTAACAAGCGCCGTAGCTGCATCTGGTAGCATGATAATTTTATCGTAGCACGTAACTACGGTTAAGTGCCTCGTGCCTAAATAATAACAGCCGCACGGGTCGGAGGTTAAGGTACGCTTGCCGCGGTTGGTTCGTGGATGGGTGACCATTCTTTACATCGAGACCGCAGTGCCTCAGCAAGCACGTTAAACCATTGGTCCTGTCCTGGGTGTCAGTCGTAGATCTTTAACAGGCGTTACGGGTAGTCAGAAACCCAAAAAGTCTGACAAGCAGTCTTACCAAGGAGTATCGTGTGAACTGGAAGAGGAGGTCAGATAGGCAGTCACTCCATGTAAAATACTGGTATTCAGATGCATCCGGTTCGACTGGAAGCCAACCCCAACATAGTTGAGAACCGGCTAGGCACATTGACGTGTCTACGAAAGTGCTACGCCATTTCAATTGTTGAGTTTCGTAGCGCTGATTTCAGTAAGTTTTGTGCTCAACAAAACTTGCTTATAATAATTTAGCGGTTCATAACGTTTGTGTTGAATACTAACTGAATGCCCCAAAACAAAATAAAATGGTCGGTGTTGAGTGTAATCCCGTTTGGGGACTACGCAGAGATTGGCTCGGTCCGCCTCATGAAAAAATATTGAAAGTTTATGTCCACAACGATGTTAGAGCTGAGCTCCGCTTAAATAATAAAGGCTCTGTGGATATTGTACTTTTATTTGTACGGGATTTATTTTTCAGCATTTATAAAGGTTACAGATTAACGCGGATGGCAAACAATGTGTTTTGAATCGGTTTTATACCAATTTGGTTTTCATTATAATTTGTTGAAATGTACCTACTATGTGAAGTCATGGTCTGTTTTTCAGGTCACTAGCCATCGTTCATGGTTGTAACAAGTTTACATACGACTGACTGTCTTGTTGATCTTGTCTACTTTAAGCTCACAACGCATTCTGCCTCATTTAAATTAATTGAAACTTACATTCGATATTCTGTGTCGACCGATACTTAAGTACCAATTTTCAGAGATATTTCTATAGTATCGAGTAAACCAAGCATCATAATTGAATGTATAAGTACGTATCAGTTGCTCCACTGCCTCGTTGGTCATGCTTAGCAGGTCTGGTCATGCTTAGCAGATCTGGTTATGCTTAGCAGATCTGGTTATGCTTAGCAGGTCTGGTCATGCTTAGCAGGTCTGGTCATGCTTAGCAGGTCCTGGTTTCGAATCCCAGGTCGAACAAAGTGTTATTGGGTGTGTCCATTACGAATTTTTCACTAGCGGCCCGGAGCTTGGATTCGTGCCCGGTGATGTACGTTCGCATAAGTCCCGTTGTCCAAAGAAGGTAGTAACTAAAAGTATAGTGTCAAGTGCGGTTTGAAAACATCAATAAATTTTTACAGAAAGTTATGTTTCTGAAAAAGAAATCTTATATTTTTGAATAAGTCCACAGTAATGCCTTCTACTGCGTTATTATCAAATTTATTTATTTATTTATTGGTAAGGCACCTCAACGACTTACTCACTAAAACATACACATACAAGTATCAAATGTAGTCTTCAACCACTACTATGAGTTTTAAACGATATCTTTACGGTACCTACTCACATTAAGATTTCTCATAAAAATTGCTGCGTCATAAAATTTGTGAAGCCGCAGCGCGAAATGATGTAAAAGAAACTTTACAACTTGTGTTGGGTTCTGTCCAAAATGGCATTACTTGTATAAGAAACTTTGTCAAATGAAATTCTTTTCCGTTCTCAAAGTAGTTACATGATAGTTTTTTTTATCGTTGAGCGTACCAACTGCTTTTTGCTTCTTTTTCAACCGATCACGTCATAACTGGTACAGATCTAGCCTCTCTTTTGCATTTGTTTTCCAGAAATAGTTTCAATCTGACATGTCCGCAACATAAAATGAATCGTATTTCTCACAGGACGATATAACTTTCATTTTGTTTTGGATCCAAATTCTGTACTACAAATCGTGCAAAGAGAAGTTCTAAACTTGAAATATTGCAATATTTGATCGAACGTATCCCCCTATCGTGTTTCAAATCAACTAACATTGTGGTCTCATAGAACTTTCTAAAAATAATACCTTCAAATAATGTAGAATCCTGTTTTACATACCTAGATGCAATCTCTTGTAGTTCTTTTTCAGAACGCTGAAAATAGCAACTAAAATTCGAGTTTGGATGTAATTTTGCACGAAAGTAGCATGCATGCTGGATTATTGGACTTAGGGCTGGAGAGAACCCGTTGTCCGGAAAATTTGACTTTCAAGCGTGAAGTACAATAAACGTGACATAAATTTAAATGCAAGCTCTACAATAGGTACTGTCTTTTTGAAAATAAAACTGCTGCAAGTATGCAACCAAAAAACACGCTTTTACAAATTATTTCGTATTTTATTTAAATTTTAACACCCGCATCCCGGGTCATATTTACCGTGACCACCGGCACAATGTATGTTCGTGTGAATGTCGTTCCATTTCAGGTGACCGCCATAATGAACGGAAAAATAAAGAAAAACAGGGTAAAATTATTTTCGTTGCTGCGTACACACGTACTGTTATGGAGGAGTAATGGAGACAGGAAATGGCTATAAATAGTAGGTACCGTGGTTGGGAAAACTATCATATAATATAATAAAATTCCGTTGCCAAAAGTTCCTTATGGAATGTTATCAAGGAATTTACCTAACTAATAAAAAGTATAAAAATAAAAATAAGAATTTACTACATAATAGCCTACTTTGAAGCATAGTTTTAGTAATTAATAATTTGTATGTAATAAAATGTATTGGATTTAATGATTCAAGTATTCTTGTAGTGTTGTAATAATCACCATCCTATATTTTACGCACAATAAAGTAGGTAAAAGATCAAGTTAAACTTACCGAGACCCCGGGAAATGATTGCAGAAAATAACAAATAAGATACCGTACCCCGATTCTCGATATAACTTTCGATAGTCGATAACATTAATCGAATATTCGGCAAAGAGGAAGATAATCGAAAACATTACTGTTTCCTTGTTATTTTTGGGTAACTTATTCGAACCTTTGGTTAGGTGAAGGAAGCACCACTTATTTGATTACATGACGAATTGTTCGCCTGTTCCAATTTTGTTCAAAGTTTGTTTGTTGTTCACGGGAAAATTCGATTTGTTTTTACACGGGATTAAAGTCTGTCTGTTAGGTAGGTATGTACTTTGTGACATAGAGAGGGGATTGTTCAACTTATAAAGCTTTTAATCTGGCAGTTGTTTCAATTTGTGATAATGATATTGTATTAGCTAACGCAATTTCTTTGTCCTCATCTCTTTTGTTTACATTCTAAAGAGTTTTATTTTGATTTTTCGTTTCTCTTTTTCCGATGGTATGTAGTCAGTCATGATGGGCCACTGGTTAAGGCCTCGTCTCTCATGCACGAGGTTGTGGGTTCAATTCCGGGTAAGTACCAATGTGACCTTTTTCAATTCATATGTACTTTCTGAGTTTATCTTGGACATTACTGGTATCGGAAAACACCGTGAGAAAACCTGGACTTATAGTTAATTTAAGTCTGAAATTACCAACCCGTCTTGAGCAAGCGTGGTGATCAATGCTCGTGCCTTCTCTGTATGAGAAGAGGCCTTTGCCCTGCAGTGGGACAGTAACAGGCTGGTATTATGTAGTCAGTACTAGTTAGAGAAATTAATTGAGAAGTAAATTTACTACCAGCTTAAATTGTCCGTCTTCTTCTTGTTTTCGTGTCGATGGTACCTTGTTTTTATATTGCCACGTTGATTGCGGCATCAGTGGAGTTTATAAGGTCTTCTTTAGTGCAAGAAGCATCGCACTCACACTAGGTGTTGGATAGGTCAGTAATACCCCACTTCGATAGATTGTGTTTGCAGCGGCCTACCTTTCTTTTTTTTGAAGGTGGAAAATTATCAAATTACCCCGTAGCAGACTACGGGGTAATTTGATAATTTTCCACCTACGCTGACGGCTGGTCCTGGCGCAAGGGAGGTCGCATGAGGCGGCGGGCGAACTGGCGACACGTTGGGTTGCGATAATCGTCGATAGGATCCGGCAATTGGGACTCGAGGTGGCCTTGCACAAGTCCGAGGCCATGTGTTTTTACGGTCCTCGAAACGCGCCACTGTCAGGATCCCAGATAACGGTAGGAGGGGTTGACATCGGTGTCGAGTCGACGATGAAGTGCAGCGGCCTACCTGGGTACGCAATCGCTAGAGAGGTTTCCATATAATGCTACTGCAGATCACGAAATTGTCCGTGAATTCATAACTGTCGCTTTTTTGGCGGTTGTATAAATTAGCAACAAGGCAATTCATTTGATTTTATATTTGGTTTTTTTCCCATTCAAATAAATGGAGGGCTCATCTTTTTACTCTCTTTTGTAATAGGAAAGTGCAATTCCGTTACATATACGTTTAATCTTCCTATCTTATGACGTTGACTTACCCTCCACATGTCAATTTTTCTCGACAAGTCTAGGAAATCGTCGTCGCAATTTCCCGAAAATTAGAAAAGAGGTCACACATGAAATGAGACTTCATAGAAGAGAGCTTTTCTATCTTCCTTTGTTATTTAACTTCTCTTAATTATATCCTTTTCGTGTTCCTGTAATCTTCATCGTCGATCGTTAGGAAGATTTTTATCAGCAAATTGGTACTTCTTTCTACTATGTCACTTAATTATTTTTTTCAAGAAAGTCTTCTATAATTTGGTATCGCAACTTATATACAGGGTGATTTGTGATTCGAAGTATTCCAGGGCGTGTTTTGTTTGAAAATTTCCCAGAATTTGTCATTAAATATCACTTTTCTCTAAAACAATCTGGAATCCCTCTAAAGCTATATGGAGTGGTTCATAGGAATGTTCACATTTTTTTTTATCCGTCAGATAGATTATTAAAAAATATTGGACACGTCTTTTTTATTTTTTTACCTAATCAAAAGATACATTGAGTTAAAATGTGGCATGATGTCCCCGGTAGATTTTATACTGTAGTAGCGAGCTCCCACTCCCCAACTTTAATAAATTTTATCTAAAAAGAAATATTAATATAATAAAGCAAAAATACATGTCTAATATTTTTTTATTATCTAACTGACGGACTAAATAGTTTTTTTTCTCCAATCGACATCCCTTTTGTTGCACACTATCACTTCCTGGAAGTAATACGTAAAATTACAAGTCATTCTGTATATTTGTTGTCCCACGCCTGCTCCCTATAAACTTATCCAGTACAGCTCAATTATAAAAATACAGTCTCATTGATCCAAAGACCTTTAATCTTGGATTGACTAACAAACAATTTATGTACACGAAATGAGAAATAAAATATTCAAGCGGGTTTCATTGATCTTCGAAAAAGGGCTTTTCCTTAAGCTATATTTGGATTTGGATAATATCGTAGGAAAAATATACTGTCGATAATTGGCTTGAACCAGACTAAGTTCGTAAAGAAAAGGAGGCTAGACGAAGATAAAAGTAATATCAAACTTGAACTATATAACAACACAACTTTTGCCATATCATAGAATCTAATAGGAACTGGTCTAGTAATCCAAGGTATATTTATGTCCAAAAATGGTGGCCCAGTGGAAATGGCCCAGACTTACAAGTAGGTCGTGGGTTCGAACCCAGGCAGGCGCTTTACGTTGCGTAAATAATTTTATCAAAACTGCTCTCAAAACGGTGAAGGAAAACATCTCAAAGCAAACTCAAAAACTCAAAGCATTTATTTCAATTAAACCATTTACAGGCACTTTTGAATTGTCAAATAGTCGGTCAGTTAGTCAGAAAGTTGAAGCTAGTTGCCCAGTTCCAAAACGTAGATCTTCATGGAGAAGAACGGGCAAGAAACTCCAAGGACACTCTTTTAAATATAGAAAATTACACAATCCTGGGTACATTATTCTTGTTGCTTCTATATGTGAGAACAATGTACAAAAAAAAAATTAAAACAATTCAAATTAAAACAATTCAAAATAAGCCCTGGCAGATAAGAGATGACCAGTCACAACTGACGGCGCCCGTTCACGAACATGACGCGTGGATCAGCACCATCCAGCTCAACCATTTTGTAGGAATGATCCAACACACTCGCCACCATCAGCGAGACATTTAAGTGGGCATGACAAACTCTCAACTGCCGTGCTCTTTCAAGTCAACATACATCTTAATAACATAAAATACGGCTCCATGGTACTCAAATTCTCAAAAATTGAAAAAATGCTTCTAAATTATACAAAACTGTAGTATGCAATGTATTTGAGAGATTAATAGAATGATACTACCATCGTGAGGAAACCAGCATGTCCATCTACAACTACAACTAAAATCGAAGACATGTGACATCTACCAACCCGCACTGGGCCCGCGTGGTACATTACAGCCCACTCCCTCTCGAAGAGAGGAGGCCTATGTCTTAGCAGTGGGAACATTATAGGCTGATTATAGTATGCTATGCTTATGCTAATAATAATCTTCTACGTTTGAGTAAACTTAAGACGCTGACATGAACTAAAGCGCGGTCATTATCGGACAGAATAGAAAAAAAAAGAGGAGCGCGATGACTCAACGCTTGTAATTTATGATTAATAATAAAACAAAATTATCTATTCACAATTTTTTTTAATAATCGAAAATGGAAATCATCCAGGTACCTAGTGCATTCAAATAACGACGTTCTTTTAATGAAATATGTTCGAGATTACCTAACATATATTTTTTCCGCTACCAGAAACTATTCAGGGTGGCCATGCATCGACCAAAAACTGTAACCGTGGATTCAGTACGTGACTCTGAACCGCCTGAGTTGAAATTTTTCGTCGGTTATTAAAAAAATATCTGCTGTTCCATACATTTTGACCGCGTAGCTATTGCACGTTTCTGGTTCAGAATCATGTACTGAATCCATGGTAAAAGTTTTCGCGTCGATGTCCCGGCCACCCTGTATAGATATGGCAATTTATTTTTAAGACAGTCCTACTTAGAACAGTTTCCTCTCGTTAGCGCCTTAAGCACAGAAGGCGAACCGCAGTGGGTGTAGAGACTCATTACGCCATGAGAAGAGAAGATTGTTATTATTATGATTCACAACAACCAAAATCAACAACAACAGCGTAGCTAAAAATATTTTATCTACTCTCCTATCGTAATATTCGAATTATAAACTTCAAAACGAGTTTCTATTGACATACTTTATAAACACAATACCGAAATTTAAAAATAGAATCGTATTGTAACACTTTTTCTCTAATAAAATAATGCTAGGTATAAAACATTTTTTTTTTCTATTACGATACAGGGCAAATCTAAGAAGTTAATATCACCAAAGAATTTCCATCAAGTTTTGTAGTGGAAGGTTTGTACTGAATTTCGTAGGATTTTTTTATTCTGGATCTTTAACTATGATCTTTTATTTAGTAGGTTCAAGCCCAATGTATGAGAGTTGATAAAGTAAAATGAAACTGCACATAAATAGGTATTAAAATACTCGTGTGATACTATTAAAAACTTCGCCTACGGCTCGGTTTTTAAACACTCACTCGTATTTTAATACCCCTCATTATGCAACAGTTTCATAAACTACTATTTTCTCAAAAGTGAACACGCTCATAATGATGTCGTACTGTTACAATGAATCGAAAACAACATCCTACGTAAGTTGGAACTAACAAAACGTTTCTTTGACTTCTCTTATTCCCTCTTTCCCTCTAACTATAGCAGAGTAAGTACCAATAATAATAATGTAAAAAAATACTGTAGGAACTGCCTGAAACAAATAATATAATAAATTACATTATTACTAAGTGATTAAAATATTTATATGACATCTGAGAGGACTTCCCTCGGAACTCAAGAGTAGTAAAAATTTTTGGAGGCACTACGTAATAAAATCACAATGTTGAAGAAGCGGAGAAAATTCTGTATGTTTTTAATAAGTTTTCACTACACATATTTTCAAGTTGCAAAACGTCTCTTGCAGAGGAAATTGTTTTCAATGTTCAGTTTAGTTGCGTATGAAAAATACATTTGTGTGCTTTTTACAGCGTGAGTATGCTACAGAACGCTGCATGATATCCAGTTTCCATATTTATAAACAAGCTAATGGTTACAGTTTTAATTTCTAGAGCAGTAAAAACTGCGATTTTATGATAGCTGTATTCCACAGCCAGAATCAAAAACAAAAAAATACTCTCAACCCTTTTAGGGAGTCAATTCAACTGTTTTGCAATTAATTAGACAGACAGTAATCTGGAAGGTAATTAGAAGCGGCAAAGAAAAACTCTTTTACCATTCCTTTAGGGAGCAAAGTTTAATGGAGGTCAGAAAAGCATTGAGACCAGAAAGTAGATGTTCGAAAATAATTTTCAGCATTTTTCCGGTTTTTATACTTACGCCAGCTGCATGTACTTGCTAATAGGAACTAAGTTGTGTATGAACTTGGAATTTTGTTGTTTTTGTTGTTGTGTTGTTTATATTACTAGCATATTAATAAAAAGTTACTAACGTTATGAGACCATAAAGGCCCGTGCAGACCAGCGCGACGCGACGGCGCGACACGACTCGAACAATACAATTTCTAAGAAAACTTCACGGTATAACATTCACCGGTGTCGCGTCGCGCTAGTCTGCACGAAGCTTAATACTTACTTGAAAATAAATGTTTTATTATGATAATATTATTATCTCCTTTATTTCACTATTTACATAAATAAATTATATTTTTTGATATTAGAATAAAAAATATAAAATAAAACATTTAAAAATATAAAACAATATTATAATTATTATTATTCATATTATAAAATGCAGCGTTTCTCTGTCTGTCTAAATTTTAACTCAGAAACCACTTACCCGATTAAGGAATTTACTTAACGTTCATAGAAATGTTCTCTGGCTAAGTGTTACTATTTAATTTAGTCCACGCAAGCGGAGTTTTAATAAATGCAACGAACCAGGAGTTATGTTGAATTAAAATTATAAGAGCATTTCCTAATGCCCCGGCCGCATTTGCGTCTATCGTGCCAGAGCAATGCATGCCGAAGCTTTGTATGTTTTGATCGCTAAAAAGTTATCGCGCTAATGCGGTGGTCACATTAGCGGCTTCATAATTTAAAGCCCCCCCAGCATAATATAAATTCTAATGTGATACATAACAATCACGGTATCATGCGATACCCGGCGGATGTCTACTTGGTGTTGCCAGGAGTTTTTAATATAAAGTTTTGAGTTCATCTACAGTATTTTTCCAGTATTCACTTATTCACAAGTGAAAAATATGCCAGTCAGCTTTGTAGGTATATGAACTTTTTTGCTGACAAATTTACAGATGAAAGATGCAGCAAAAAGTTTTTATTTATGAACGTGTATTTTAATGAATTCCAAAATGCTTGCAAACTAGGGCAAAATATTACGAAAGTTATGAATACCAGTTTATTTTATTGTTTCATCGTAACTATTGAGATGCCTTATGGTTTAATATGTTTGAGGACCGATTTTTAAGTCAAGTTTGGTGAAGTGCTAATTTTATTAGAAATATGTTGCTAGGGATCTTGTAGAGCAACGGTTTCCTGGGAAAGTGGTTCCGCCGTTATTATAAAGGCCGTTATGAAAATCTGTCATTCTCACCAGTATTTGACAATAATGAGTCAAAAAACACTGTGTTTGGGCAGCCGTGATCGTGTGACCGTTCATCGTTTTTTAGGAAAACTAATTTTTTGAGCTGTCTTAGTACCTATTACATACCAGTAAGTCGGTTTCGTGATATAAAAAGTGCAAAAAGTACTGTAGCAAGTGTTGCACCTTTTTAGTGATATTCGATTTTTTTTAACAATCATCTACAACATTTTTCCTCAATCCAATTTTTCTACTAACTGGTGAAACTGTTCAGCTAGCTGGACGTTTTTTTTCGGGGCTACAACTTTAAGTATTCTATATAAACTTATCCAAAACCCGACCCTTAAGGTGAAAGCGTCAAGGTAGCCCGCGAAATTCAAAATTTCTTACGTTTTTTGCAATTTGCAGGTCAGTATCATGTTCTATGTTGATCTAAATATGATTCGCGGCCGTATCAAATGTTTAATTATAGTATTATAATCCTAAAAATGATCAATGCAACTCTCTAAGTTCATGTAATCCCATTGAATGACTATTTCATGAAATCATGACATTTGACAATTATGCTAACTTATGGAGTTGTATTGCTGATTGTAATGATTATAATTATGTAAAGCCATATTTGTTACGGTCGCGAATCATATTTTAATCAACATACAACCTGACACCGACCTGCAAAATGGAAAAAACTCAAGAAATATTTGAATCTCGCGGGCTACCTTAGCGCATCCCCTTAAGAGCGTTTATTCTGAAAGTGGGCAATGTCGCAAGAAGAAGTCAAATATTTCGCTGTTTTGATTAATTTGGCAATATTACTGTATGTGAAATATGAAATGTGGCTAACTAGCGAACTAGAATATTAATAATGGATTGCAAATTATAACACTGAATTTGATGCTGTAACGGTTTTAGGTGTAAAAAAGGCATTTGGAAAGTTTCCATATACTTTTTTTACATCTAAAACTAAATATTCTGTGTTACGATATGAATTGCATTTCAAAATCACTATTTTAGTTCACTAGTTAGCCACATTTCATATTTCCATACAGTAATATTGGCAAATTAATCAAAATAGGTAAATATTTGACAGCTGTTTGCGACGTTGCTAACTTTTACGATAAGCGCTCTTAAGTAATTGCTTAGTGTCTACGCACTACATTGGTGGTGGTGTCGCCTAGAGTTAATGTAAACGGTTAGGAGTCTTGTTGACATAATTGGCAAAGGGAACTAGCGAGATATTTTTGGACTAAAAACAAAATGTAAGATTTAAACTTCAATCACGTGTACGGTGTAAGCATAGATGTATTATTTAAAACGAATATGTCTTTAAAATAAGATAAGACATTTAAACAAACCTTTTTTACAGTCCGTTCAACCGATTCCGACTTCTATACCGTAGGCATAAGGATGGCATTAAAAGCAAAAAAGTGGTTACAATACCAACTGTTTACTGCAGCTGTCATTTGTCATGCCACCAACACAATAGTCAAAAGCGGTTGAACAGACTGTAAAAAAGGTTTAGTTAAATGTCTTATCTTATTTCGAATGGAGTATATGTGTGTAAGTAAATCAACCAACTTTAATTAATCAGCTCAAAAAGATCCAATTTTACTTGTAAACAATTGAAAAGCAATCAGGAACTTTGGAGTGAATTATAATCCCTATTTCACGATCTTCACGTTTTCCCTTTTAACGATCATCGCGACCTCTCAACGAAGAGCATGATAATCTCTACTTATAACAGAGTTCCCCCGCCGAGTCTGTCTGTCTGTCTGAACGCGATAAACTCAAAAACTGCCAAACTTTTCATACGGTTTTCACTAATGAACGGAGTGATTCATAACGAAGGTTTGAGTGTATAATTCATTAAGGTTTTGTGTAAATTGCCTGAAACATAATTGCTGAAGATGTCGGAAAAAATCATGCCGACTTAGCTTAACTGACTTAATCCAATAGAGTTATATGAAAACAATGTGTTTCGGAATTACTAGATTGATTACCTGGATTAACAGATAGGGAACTATTAATCTATGGGAGGCCGTCACTTCCTTCTGCGAAGAAGTAATGCTCGCGAAAGAGGTGGCGGAGCGCGCGAGGGAGAGGCAAGATTCGCGCCCTCGCGCCCCTAGTCGCCGCAGGAGACGCCCCGGGCGTCGGGAGTCGCTAGCCGACTTCCGGCCACCGTAGGCGCGGGCTTGCGGACGGTGAGCAATGGGTAGCTCGCCGTCCGATTGGGACCAGGCCCGGGTCGACCACGAGTTGGGTTCCACGCGCGCCTCAAAGAGATGTCAGCACCAACTGACGGGGTCCGGAAGGGCCAATGCCTGCCGGGGTTGCGAGTTTGTCCGAAAGGGATATCGCGACCCCGGCACACAGGCAACGGAAGGAACACGGGTGGGTTTTAGTCAGTAAAAGTCTAACACGCCCTCCCACTCCACCCAGAGCGGGAGAAGTTATTTGATAATTTCCAACCCTAAAAAAAAAAAAAATGGAAACTATTAATCTCGTGCTACGTTTCCACGGGATATTTTCCGACATCCACATGGGCGAAACAACGGGCAGAAGCTAGCCCATACTAATATTATAACTGCGAGAGTAACTCTGTCTATCTGTCTGTTACCTTTTCACGCCTAAACCACTGAAACTATCGATATGTGTGAAATACAGATAGGTACCATGCAGATAGCTTCTAGGTAGCTTCTAGGTAGCCTGTAGGTACCCTGTAGGTACCCTGTAGGTACCCTGTAGGTAGCCTGTAGGTACACTGTAGGTACCCTGTAGGTACACTGTAGGTACTCTGTATGTAGCCTGTATGTAGCCTTCAGGTAGCTTGTAGGTACCCTGTAGGTAGCCTGTAGGTAGTCATCCTGGTTTCTTATGTACAATAAAAAAAGTTAATATTGAAAGTTTATAAATTGATTCCCAAAATATAGTAATTCCCAGGCCAGCGACCGTTCCAAACATAAATTTATAAAAATTCCGCTTTTAATTTTTCCAGAACCTTAAAAAGTACGAGATATAAAAACACACGCAGACGAAGTCGCGGGGAAACTTACAGGTAGTGTTACCTTATCCAAGTATTCAAAATTAGTAAGTAGGTATATTTAAGGGCAAGTAAAGCACTCAATAACTTTGTAATAGCTGGCTGAACGGTCGTGGCGTACTCTGCCTAACAGCTGCGTAAGACATAAAAAAGTAAGAAAAATTAAAAAGTTACATTCAAGTCGTTAGTCGTTCGGTGCTCGCGTCATAAATTACTTGGAAACTAAAATTTAAAACCTGTTTTAAGGCCTATTCAGACATAAGCGATATCGCTGTCGCGCTCGGTAGCGATACCGAATCGGTAAGCGATATCGCTGTTGCAGTGGGTAGCGATACTGTTAACTAACCATTAGGCGGACCAAGGGGCCTACTCCCTAAGCGAAAACCGTAGTTTCGGCCGTCGTTACGGGCGCTTTGTTCTCCGTCTCACTTACAGAAATACCGCAAGTGAGACGGAGAATAAAGCGCCCGTAACGACGGCCGAAACTATGGATTTCGCTTAGGGAGTAGGCCTCCAGTACCGCTTCCGAGCGCAACAGTTTTACACGGTTCGATTGATTCCATAAGATGAAACAACAATAAATTATGCACCGTCTAAAAAGATTTCATGTTTAAATTTGGAAGATGCAAGTCGTTTATTGCTTTAACTTTATTGTATGTCTTATGCAAGAAACTTGCTTCGTGTAAATGGGCCCTGTATTTAATGGTAGGGTTTATTCGTCGTAATTATTTCTTGATTATTATGAGGCTTCGCACGGGAAAAAGTTTTTCGTTAATTAACTTTGTTTGTTTTTCTTCACTTCGATACCAAGTAATTTGTAGCATGTAAGTGATCGCTTAGCGAAGTTTTGCCAATTTAGAATACGGTTAAAATGACCTTGAAATGTTCCCAAATCAAGTAAATCCATATTTCAGGGTGACTGGTTTAAGAAAGGATAATATACTTAACTTATTAAAGGACAGTAGGTACCTACTTAGTAATTGATTCTCGTTAATAATAATTATGTAAAAATAGGATCCATTATTTTACCTACTTATTCAATAAATACCTAAATCATTTGTAGACATTTGCACTTTTTCCTTTCTGCCCAGTTTAAAATATGAAGGCTAAAACGGATCGCACAGTACGGTACCTCCCAGCCTTATCAAAAGTCATTACCCCGTCACAGTCGCCCGTATAACGACTCTCATAAAAAAAAAAATTAAGGTTCTATGCAGTTTATATATTTTTTTTTTAATTCGGTACAATACAAATTTAAATGTCCTTGAGAATAGTTAGTTTCTTTTTTCGAACCAAGTTTTCAAAATGCGACTTCACACATATTATAATTAAATTATTTTTGGTTGTTGGCGGTTTTCTCTCTCTCGGAGACACTAGCAAGACAAAGCAAATTAATTTAATAAACGTCACGTGTATGTATGTATGTGTCTTTTAATTAATTTTCTCTTCGTGGCGAGAGTGCAGCATATTATTTGGCTCAAGAAAATAATTACTGTCGTCTTGTTGCATACTTTTATTATTTTTACCTTTATCTTATTTGTATTTAACATAATAACGGGTTTTGTCTTCTATACTTACTTGTTGGTGCCATACTTTTTCACTAGCTTGACTTCACTGTCACTAGCTTAGTGAAATTCTTGTTTTAATCCTATACTATTAAACAAATAATATTTGTATTCGAAAACAACTCTAACGATTTCGATGAAAGTTGCTATAAAGGGGTTTACGGGGGCGAAAAATCGATCTAGCTAGGCCTCATGTCTGGGAAAATTCGTTTTCTCCGTATTTTCACCCGAGCAGAGCTCGGTTGCCTAAAGTTTAGAACAAGAATACCCGGCAGCATAGAATTAGTAAGTACCTACTATCATGGCATCATGAAATTAGTAAGTACCTACTATCATGGCAGCATAGAATTAGTAAGTACCTACTATCATAGCAGTATGGAATTAGTATGTACTATCATGGCAGCATGGAATTAGTATGAAGTTTCCTATACGATTAAATGAGCATTCTCTATTTTCACCAGAGCAGAGCTCGGTCGCCCAGGTACTATAAAATATATCCTATTACATCCGGCAATACTGTAGCTTCCCGTTAGTGAACGAATTTTCAGAATCGGATTAGTAGTTCCAAAGATTACCCGTTACATACAAACTTACCTCTATATATTAGTATATAGATGAAGATTTCCTATCGAATTAGTACCTAAACCATATTTCTTTTTTTAGGGCTAAACTAAAGGCTATAACTGTGACTTACGTGGCCATAAAACGAGGCATTTCCTAAGTAGACGCAAAAGTTCATCGACCTATTAATGACCTTAGCAGCTGTGGCCGCAAGTAATGTTTTCAATTAATTTTCAGGGATGAAAAAGATTGCCCTTCTTTTTTTCAGGCGTCAAGGCTAACATCTGTCAATTTTTTATCTAAAATCATATTACACGACTGTACCTACACAAGTATATCATTATGTACAATACCTTTATAGAGTGTGTTGTGTTCCTGTTTTAGAATAGACCAGTGTGCCTGTTAAGTTAAATAGAAAATTATGATTCAAGTAAAAAAATAAATTCGTATTTACGTAAGAGTTGCAAACAATAGTGTCTTGGAAGTTTCTTATGCTGTGGAATGAATGCCGAATAATAACTGGTGAATTGACTTAAATTCTAGAGCAGTACGAATAGAGGATGGCAATTTTATTGACATCGAACTAAGTTGCTGCTTAAACTTGTTTATACATATAACCGTTTCCCTTGAATACTTAAAAAATTGTAACCTGAATTTGCACCATATTATTATTTCCTCTTTTTAGCGATGTATATGGATGGCACTCTCTGTTATTAGGGATTAAAATTTTATCATTCCGTTTTTATCTTGTGGTCCTGAGATTAATATTGGCAAGTACCTCCAGTGTGTTTTATATTCAATTCTATGCTTTATTTTAACTTTATCTTGAAAATGCGATTCCTTAAATGACTTTACAAATCTTGGTCATTCAATTTACCTAGTTTCTGTACCTACAAAATTTTGTTTGCGTCTTGTTTCAAACAAGTCTAATACGAAAAAGGAATAGGTAAAACTTCAAAACTGATTTGATTTACATCTTTCTTTGACAAAGGGAAAATTGTTCAGCATTTTTTCGAACTCAATCTGATTCACGTAATCACTTTGGTTTGCGTGACAAGCTGTAGTTCAGATTATATTTGTAGTATTTTTAAGGTTCCGTTGAAATGGGGATCTCATTACGGAAGCTCTTTTGTCTATCTAACTTCATTGGGAAGTGAGTCGCCCTTCCTTTTAGATAGTCCGTCCATTTGTTCGTTTTCCCGTGAGTTCTCAGTATTCAGTCCGTTTATCTTTGTTCCTTAGACTGGGCCAACTTTAGCTTTACATATTTTTTGAACAACAAATTAATATACGGAAAATATTTCTTTGTCAACCAAGTGACATTTCTGCAGAAGTTTGATTGTTGGAGTTACATTGTCAGAAAAATGATTATTTTGCCAAAACGGGACATGAAATCTAATTATGTAATATCGCAAAAAGACTTATCACAATACGTTGAAAAAAATGTTGTGGAGGAGTAATTATCTTGATTTGTATTTTGTATTAACTGAAAATATTTTAGGTATGAGAAAAGACAAGGGTTATTCAGGGTGGGAAAATCCATGAATTTAAAGAGTATTTCAATTGGTATTGTAATTAATAAAAGACCACACTATATTTCAGTAGCAGTATACTATTTTTGCAGCCTTCGTTTGAAAATATCGCGAGACTGCGAGTGTGGTTTGTAAAAGTAACATTCAATACCTTGCAAAAAACAAATATTGATACAGCCTGCAGAAAGGTTTTCCAGGTCCGGTGTTTGTGTATGTGAGAACTTTTTTTTGTAAATGAACCCACGATACATGAAAAATTCCTTGTGTAGGCAAAGTTTTAAAAATATAGCATATAATATAGTATCTCGCGTGCAAATGGCGGATAAAAAATCCTACTAAAATTCTACTGGCTATATTCATTATGAACAACAGAACCGACGACGACAAAAAATTGTCCAATGAAATGAAACCAATTCCGAATACGCCATTGCTAAGCAACGTGTGTCAATGAAGGACAAATTCGTGACTAAAAAGCTATTTCTTGCGCCGATATCAACGAATTTGAACAAAGCCCTAAAAATCTGTTTGTTCTTTCAATCCAACATCAGAAAGTTTCTCCCAAGAGAATACCTTTGAATAAGTTGTCCCGTTTAGTTTAGTTTTACCAAGACATTTTGTTTTAAGAACGTGAACAGAACCCACCAACAAAAAAAAATCTTCTACCTCCAAGCTATTTCCTCTGGCAGCTTGATAAGTGCAAATTGTTCCAAACGACTTAAAATAAACTGCGGTAAGGTAATTATGACATAGTACGGTATTATGTTAGTTTGACATAATAGCCAGCACTATAACTTTTATAGTGCATGTTGAATTGAAAATTTACAACTGTGTTAGATGTAATTTTCTTTGGCGTTTCATTTTTTTGCGCGAACTTAATTAAGTATAACGATGTATGTTGCGTGGAGGTGAATAATTTTGTGTAATTAAGTGTTTTACAGGTCAACGAATAGGATTGAACTTACGACCTCCCTTTTTACTATATAACATAACATAATATCACGCCTGCATTGTCATGATGATGATGATAGATATATTTGTAATCACGTTCTCGAAAACGGCTCTAACGATTTCGATGAAATTTGCAATATGGGGGTTTACGGGGGCTAAAAATCGATCTAGCTAGGTCTCATATCTGGGAAAATTCGTATCTTCTTGCGTATCTTCACGTGAGCAGAGCTCGGTCACCCAAAGTTCATAGAAAAGGCAACATGGAATTAATAAGTACCTACTATGATGGCAGCATGGAATAAGTAAGTACATACTATCATGGCAGCATGGAATTAGTAAGTACCTACTATCAAGGTAGCATGGAATTAGTATATACTATACATGGAATTAGTATGAACTATCCTGTATTATTAAATGAGCATTCTCTATTTTCACCAGAGCAGAGCTCGGTCGACCAACCTATAATACAGCCGCATTTTGACAGTAATATTAAGTCCCAAATAATGGAGGGCGAGCCGATTGCCATGATAGCCACAAACTCTCTTGTCTTGGGTGACATAAAGTTGAAGTTAATTCAAGGGAAGTTCCGTTGTTTACTTGTCTCATACGTCTTAGCACACAATACGTATTGATTATTATGTGGAATATGACGAGGGTTGATTTCAAGAGGATCTTTTACTGCAGCAGATTTCAATGTGTCGTGAAGGGTGGGTGTTTTGGGGGACTGTCTTATGTAATTTTGACGTTCGAAAAGTGATTCCCAGCCTAGTTTGAATAAATGACTTTTTTTTCATTTGACAGTAATTCAAATTCAAAATTCAAATTCAAAATTCAAATTCAAAATTCAAATTCAAAATTCAAATTCAAAATTTCAAATTCAAAATTCAAATTCAAAATTCAAATTCAAAATTCAAATTCAAAATTCAAATTCAAATTTCAAATTCAAAATTCAAATTCAAATTTCAAATTCAAAATTCAAATTTAAAATTCATTTATTGGAATAGGATTGGTAATAATAGGACTGGTAAAAATGCCTATTGCTGATGGTTCAGTTTGATTTTATGCCCTATTTACTTGTGCATAGAGCATTAAATTTAAAAAATACCATTATTTCTTCTTTCATCGTACTGTGACAACTAATCTGCTTTTGAATTGTGTTTGTTGTGGCTCAATTTTTAACAGTTCTTTGTTTAAATTTGGCATTAGCGAGATTTCTGTTCAGGGATGGGCAATGGCCTCAGTGTAGATATTATAGGCTATTGCCTTAACGTGAAATTTACTTGCCAACAATTAATCAATCTGCCTTAGCCTTTTCCCAACTATGTTGCGGTCGGCTTCCACTCTAAACAGATGCAGCTGAATACTTACCAGTAGTTTACATGGAGCGACTGCCTATCTGACTTCTACAACCCAGTTACTGTATAACACGATACTGGTTGTCAGACGGTCTTCTAATGGACCGTAACGACTGTCAAAGATCTATGTATCAACCGGGACTAACGGCTTAACATGCTTTCCGAAGCACAGAAGGGTCTGATGTGTGATCAATGGACACCCATCTACGAACCAACCGCGGGAAGCATAGCTTAACCTTCAATCGACACGTGGGCGTGCCCGCTCTCTACTTTACTAGCTAAAAATACTGACTAAATAAAGAAAATACTGTTAGATATTTCTAGAAACTAAACGTTTCGTCTTTCCTTTGTACAGTAGTATTTACTTTGTCTAAAAACATCCAGATACTATTTCCATCCTTACTTTTCAAACATTTTTATTTATACAAACAACGCCGAAGTATCTTTCGAAGTGTTCTAAAATAATACTTTTTTTTTGTATTACTACACGTATTTTCTTTCGCCTGGTGTTATAGTTTTTATGACAGTGTCGGGTTATACGTAAGTGCTAATTACGTGTAATAGCGATCGGATGCCAGCTGACGTAAAAACGCTCATAGGAAATAAAAACGATCCGCTTTTGTCACACAACCGACAGGTATTAGTATTACGTATTTCCGTCATAAATATTAACGAAGCAAACACGAGAAATATGTCGTGTAGGTAACTCAAAAACAAACTTTCATGGAACTACCGCACTCGCCTTGAATTCCTGAAAACCCCACTGTATATGACAGTCACAAAGAAGTTATAAACCAAAAACTTCCACTAACTCCACAGGACGAACTAACATAAACCCCAATCTTTTGTTAGGCATCTGATTTATTATTTCCATTGTATTCTGAAGCCACGTTTGTTTGAAAAACCTCATTAGCTACAATATGATAAACGGAATAGAATTTCGTGCAGTTCAAATCAGATTATTGACCGTTATAGAACGTGTTTAAACTTCGAATAGCTATTCCAACTTTGAAAATGGAATGCCTCTGTGGAACGATTGTATCTACGCTATTGTTTCACTTTTGAATTAAACTCTTGAATGTAAACTGTGACATGTATTGTAGGTAAATCTCTATCTCTAAATATTATAAAACAAAGTCGCTTTTCGCGTTAATCTGTATGTCCGCGTTGTTCTTCTAAAATACGAAACGCATTTTGATGAGGTTTTCAACATCATTTAGAGAATGTATTCCGGAAGGTTTATTTAAATAATTATTTTATATCAAATGTAAACGTAGTATTGAAACTTAACGTTTTGTCAAGTCGTGAAAAAAGCACTTTTTTGAGCACTTACTAAATCGATACAAATAGATAAAAAATATGTTCTACTGGATTGCATATCTTAACAAAATCAACAGAAAAGTTCGCGATATAAATATGTCTATTTTCTAAGGATGACCCACAGTAACCATATATATCTTTCAAAATTTCATAAAAAAAAGATTATTTCCGAAGCTATTTTGACAGCTATATTATGAATCCTTATCCGATAAAATATGTTATTAAAATTGGCCATTTAATTAAGATTAAAATATGCCTGGATATTACATTATTTATATGAAAACTATAAAAGATATCACAGATTTAAAATTACGCGCAACTATTTAATTAATAATTATTCATTAAAACTGAAAGCGCGCGGATTAGCGCCATGTCTGACAGGGTTCAATGACCTTTCCTCGGCTATTAAGGAACTGTGATTATCGAAATTAATGAATAATAAAAGTATTTGGACGTCCAAACTCCACAAATGGAGAAGGACTCACCATTTTTTTCATATAACTTGCTCAACGAAATAGTGGGACCATCCATAGACAATATACCACTTTTTTATTGTAAAGCCCGTTCACACGGCGATGATCAGAACGATATTTTGTTACTGTATAATTTGGGATCATCCGGCAGTTTCTTGGCAGTTTCATACTGCATTTTGTTTTTAACCGTATGAACATTAGGATGTTGACGTGTCAGTATATTAAAAATTTTCGACGGATATTTGAAAAAAAATCAGCTATTCCATACATTTTGACCGCGTAGGTATTGCACTTTTCTATGAAACGATTATTTTTGACGACTATTTTTATATGAGAAAGTGCTTTTGTCCTGCAGTGGTGATATTTATAGGCCGGTGTAATGGTAAATGGTGTGTTATGTCGATGAGAATGAATGGAAACTGCAATGTATTTGAATTTATATCCGCCATATTCGCTGTCAAACGCAGTGTCAAATGTGCAGTATCTGGGTAATGTTAATTAATCTTCAATTTCAAGCGTGCTGTTTTGCATAGGTATCTGTGTAAATTGATATTTTGTTAAATATTTGGCAGTACCATTTGCATACCGAACGAACCTGAATAAAACATTGTACGAATATTCGGAAATACACATAGTTATCGATTGTTGAAATCTGTTGCTAAGTAGTATACCTACAAAACAGGAGAGGGCCGAGTATCATGCCACTAAAATCATTTGTGTTCCCGTTTTCGCTACACATTGCAACATGTCGTTTGAGCTGTTTCCTGTATCTACATAGGTAGGCCTAATATATATAGACCTATAGATACATACACGTATTATTATGCCCATGTCGCATACAGGATCCATTGTGACGTAATCTCGTTCAAGGGTTCGGAAGTTCATTATGAAGCGTTGGCAATGCCAACACAAGCTTTTATTAATAAAAAAATATTTTTCCTTCATCCAATTAGGTACTCTATTAATAAACCCTGTTAGCTTCCTTTTAATTAAAATAAACTCAGAAATTCATTCATGCAAAGTGATAGAATACCAAGATATTTCAATCTTGAAGTAAGTATTTATAACAGTCTAATTTGAGTATCAAAAACCCAATTCCTCAACAGAAACACTGCCCGCTGTAATCATTCAATTATCGTCGCTTGAAGAAATGTGTAACAAAATAATTAAGCTTGCTTATTAACATTTTCTTTTGGGACCATGATACCGAAGTTGTTAACAGGAAACTCGGAGATTAAGCAGAGAGAGCCGCAAGGGATTTAAATGAATCGTTTGCTAATACAAATCCTATTGATTGGACCTCTGTTCGGGTACAAAACAATTTTAAAGTTCGCCGTTTCGCTGACCGCAATCAGAAGAATGGAGTTTGGAACTTCATGGTTGTCGGTGGCTTCCAACCTCGGGAAACTTGTCCTTATCAACGTACTCCCAGTTCCTCCGAGATAAATGAGATTCTCTCTTGTTCTTTAATCGCTTTGTCGCTATGTGTGCGGTGATTTATTTTCAAAGCGAGCACCAAAATATTAATGTGGGTTACTTCCTTAGATGTTAAAGAGGAAATGAGAACGCCTTGTGGCGTTATTAGAGAGAAAATATTATATCCTTTTTAGGCTTGCGCTAATTCTTTATTGCGTTATTATGTACCGGGCCTGTTACCTCGATTAGGTACTGGCAGTGTCTTTTTTATTGCTGGGATTCGCTTTGCCATTATTTCCGTTGCCATTGCCACAATGTGGTGATGCGGTATTTTTAGCCAAATGTTTATGTAGGTATTTTCACGCATCATAACATGGCAGGTAGTTACTTTGGTAAATACTAAAAAAAGAACTTAGGTAGTATGTAAAATGTATCTCACAAACGTTTTACTTTCGCCTTCGTATTATTTTCTCCGAATATAGCAAATAGATTTAGGTAATGTAGGTGCCTATTTTTCCGCACGAGTTACGGTATTTTCGTGACTGACTTACTTACTTTTCGTTACGTCTTTGATAAAAAACAATATCAGATAAGTTACTAAGATAACCCAATAAAATTATGACTCCGCGTGGAAGGCGTAAGACACCACAATATACTAAAATATAAGCCATATTTTTATAAAACTTCTCTGTATACTCCGTTTGTAGTTTTGGTCTCAGCAGCCAAAATATACAGAGAGTCAGGACTGGTGACGCGTTAGCAAGCGACGTAGAGTTGCCCGTATGTGAAGCAGCTCGTCCTGAGGTCAACACGCGCAGCTGCTTGCGAACGAAATTTTTCGTTTTTAGTGAATGAATGGTGTTCCAGCAACATCATCACAATCATTTTTTTTTTTTTTTTCGCTTAAGAGGTCCACAAAGAGCTACAAAGATGTGTATCTTTGTAGCTCTTGTACTAGGAGTTCCTGTATCACAAGAGCCACTTGCTCCTGTTCTTATCCTAATTTATTTGGAGTCGGCTGCAACATGTCTTTTCCTTCCATACTTCTCTATTACTTCCTGCATACACTACCTAATGGCACAACACCGATGCACTGACTGATGTATTCTTACAGATTATTCCTGACGAACGGCTATCACTATAATAATATAACAGTAGATTGTATAAGCTCCGTCTGTGCCCAACTAATGGACGTTAAGCTCTTAGACACGCTCTGACTGCCCGGTAGACGTTTTCGGGTAGTGTATGAATAACCCGGGAATATTGAGCCAAAAGGCACGTGTAGGAGCTTTCATACTTGCTCATACATAAACTTTGCAACCGGGTAGGACCCGGTACCGAATACCAAGGCACAGTAACGGTTTCATATCTCAACAGTGACCTTGATATAATTACCTACTACCATCAGTAGATAAACCTTCCGCATTCGTGCGTAACTCTCGAAACTGTTGCGTACTGATATACACTGAGATTTTGAAGCGCGTCATTTCGGCAGTTTTCTATGCAGATATAGTACTGGTACTTATTTATACTGTGATCAAGGTGTGTCTGAAAAGGCACCTGACGCGATGACATGTCATAATTTCTCGGAATTTTTGTCAAACAAAATGAAATAATCTTCGCATGATCGCACTTTATTGCCTTTTTCTACCCGTTTACCGATTGTTTACGAGCATTTTTGTGGTATTGGAATTGTGTTATTTTCATGTCTAACGAACATTAGTAAAGACTAATAATAAATCAGATAACGTGTAGGCAAAAGAATATTCGTTATTGATAAATGTTTCTGCTAGACGATTAATTTTATTTGGAAGGTGGGCGACCTAGAAGCAGGTAGATACATAACTCTTAGATAAAAAAAATATTCAGAACTAAATTGATACGTAATCTATATAGAGAAAAGTCAATTGCCGTGCGATAGTCTCGCAAAAACTCGAAAATGGCTCGACCGATTTTTTTTTTACAAGCTTTTATTTTTTGTTCTGTTCGCCTCAATATTGGGTTGTATAGGAAAAAAAACAGAAAATGACGAAAGACGCCAAAATAACGAAAAAATATATATGAGATATTTGAAACGTGGTAGGTACGAAGTTCACCGGGTCTAGTTTTTGTATAAAAACGGAGAAATACTGAAACCGAAATTTGTAATTGGTTTCACTGTAATGTTGGTACAGAATTAAAATAACAGAAATAAAATCCTTTCGACAATTATAATTGAACTCATATTATTTTACTCTTATTATTTTACTGTAGGTACAGATAACCCCCGACCGAAAAATCTCAACGCAGGGGGCGTTGAAAAACGCGGGGATCGTGCGGTCCATGGCCCTTTACGGGGCACCGGTGTGGGCGCGTTCATTAAGGCTGCGACCAGCCCAGCGGTTGAACGCGTCCCAAAGGGTCATGGCCATCAGGCTGGTACGAGGATACCGCACGGTCTCCCGTGAGGCGGCGAGCCTCCTTGCCGGACTACCACCATGGGATCTGGAGGCAAAAGTCCTCGCGCACATGTGGGAGTTGCGCGAGGAGGCGAAACGCCGGGGCGTAACTCCGCTGCCGCGAGAAATCGCGGCACAGCGGACAGAGCTCCGGCGGGATCTCATGGCGGCATGGAGAGTGCGATTGTCGCAACCCAGCGCTGGGCACGCCACAATTGTGGCGATAAGTCCCCTCTTTGAGGAGTGGCTAGAGAGGCGCCACGGCGTCCTCACCTTCCGCCTGACACAGGTCCTCACCGGACATGGTTGTTTCGGGAGGTTCCTGTTCAGAATAAAGCGGGAGGAAACGCCCGGGTGTCACCACTGTGTGGATCGCCCGGAGGACACGGTGGAGCATACGGTGGAGGTCTGCCCAGCTTGGGCGGAGCACCGCCGTGTCCTCACGGAGGCGATCGGCGGCGGCGATCTCTCGCGTCCGGCCCTGGTTCAGGCCATGGTCCGGAGCGAGAGTGCATGGGAGGCCGTCACCTCCTTCTGCGAAGCAGTAATGCTCGCGAAGGAGGAGGCGGAGCGCGCGAGGGAGAGGCAAAATGCGCCCCCTCGCGCCCCTAGTCGCCGCAGGAGACGCCCCGGGCGTCGGGAGTCGAGAGCCGACTTCCGGCCACCGTAGGCGCGGGCTTGCGGACGGTGAGCAATGGGTAGCTCGCCGTCCGATAGGGACCAGGCCCGGGTCGACGGCGCGTTGTGTTCCACGCGCGCCTCAAAGAGATGTCAGCACCAAGTGACGGGGTCCGGAAGGGCCAATGCCTGCCGGGGTCGCGGGTTTGTCTGAAAGGGATATCGCGACCTCGGCACACAGGCAACGGAAGGAACACGGGTGGGTTTTAGTCAGTAAAAGTCTGACACGCCCTCCCGCTCCACCCAGAGCGGGAGAAGTTATTTGATAATTTCCCATCCTCAAAAAAAAAAAAAAAAAAAAAAAGGGGGCGTTGAAAAATTTCGTCGTTATTAAAAAAAAAAATCTGCTGTTTCATAGAAAAGTCCCACCCACCACTTCAGCCGGGCCGGGTCAGACCTACGCAGTCAAAATGTATGGAATAGCTGTTTTTTTTTTTAATAAACGCTGAAAATTTTTAACGCTGTAGGGTTCAGAGTCATGTACTGAATCCATGGTAACAGTTTTCGCGTCGATGTCCCTGCTACCCTGTATACTAAAATAGCGGAAGCCACTGCGTTAATATTTTTCAGAATCCATGGTAGCTGTATTCGCGTCGATGTCCCTGCTACCCTGTATACTAAAATAGCGGAAGCCACTGCGTTAATATTTTTCAGAATCCATGGTAGCTGTATTCGCGTCGATGTCCCTGCTACCCTGTATACTAAAATAGCGGAAGCCACTGCGTTAATATTTTTCAGAATCCATGGTAGCTGTATTCGCGTCGATGTCCCTGCTACCCTGTATACTAAACTAGCGGAAGCTACTGCGTTAATATTTTTCAGAATCCATGGTAGCTGTATTCGCGTCGATGTCCCTGCTACCCTGTATACTAAACTAGCGGAAGCTACTGCGTTAATATTTTTCAGAATCCATGGTAGCTGTATTCGCGTCGATGTCCCTGCTACCCTGTATACTAAAATAGCGGAAGCCACTGCGTTAATATTTTTCAGAATCCATGGTAACAGTTTTCGCGTCGATGTCCCCGCTACCCTGTATACTAAAATAGCGGAATGTTGCACTCTTGTACTGTAAGCTTTTAGGAAGAAGAGTGGGGTGCGTCTTCGTGGATGGCACTATGTGTAGTGATAATCTTATTAATTTCGTGTTCAATTTATTGGCTGTTAAGTAACTTTATTAAAAAAAAAAAAAAAAAACTGTCATTGTTTTCTATAATTTTCTCAAGTTCTGTCAAAAGTCAAAAGTCATTTTATTCAAACTAGGCTGAGAATCACCCACTTTTCGAACGTCAAAATTACATAAGACAGTCCCCCAAATCGCCCACCCTTCACCATTTCCTAGTGTGTTAGCTGGGAAGAAGAAGTGGCAAGGAAAACGAACCCCCTCAAAACGTTTTGATTTACTAAAAAAACGAAAATTACCCAAAACTTTTCTATCTTTACAGATAAAGCACGAACTTCGGTGATTACGTCACAACCAGTGCGTCGCAGTGCGTAACGGTAAATCGGACTTTCTTCGGTACACCCGGACAAGACTGCAGCACCGATGAGGCTTGTGAACCATGAGTGCTTGGTGTTACATCGCGATCATGATGTCCACTATCAGTACCAGTGTTCTAACACCGGCACCGCAGAAGACTGAGGCTAAGGAAGCTTATGGTAAGTACCTGAAATAGAATACTGCTGATCCTGTTTTTAAGTTTATTACACTGGCTCATTAACACCCTACGCCTCTCGTGCAGGATAACTTCACTTTTAAGAGCGTTTTAAATACTGAAAGTGGGCAACGTCGCAAATAGCTGTCAAATATTTCGCTGTTTTAATTAATTTGGCAGTATTAATGTATGGAAATAAGAAATATGGTTAACTAGTGAACTAGAATATTAATAATTAATTGCAATTATACACTTAATTTTATTTTGTAACCATTTTAGGTGTAAAAAAGGCATTTCGTAGGTTTCCAAATACTTTTTTTACATCTAAAACTAAATATTCGATATTCCAACATTAATTATTGCATTTCATAATCGATGTTAGCCATATTTCTTATTTCCATACAGTAATATTGCAAAATTAATCAAAACAGAGAAATATTTGGCGGCTAATTTGCAACGTTGCACACTTTCAGTAAACGCTCTTAATCTTTTCCCGCCATTCGTGGTGACTGACAGATGACATTAGTGACAGCAGCTACTTCACTACTTGTGTGAATGAGATAGTGTTTATGTTTACATAACTCTCTTAAATACATGCACTACACTATCTTTTTTCCGAACGATACAATTTAAGGGTCGGTTAACTTTAGGTGACTTCTTAAAGTTATCAAAATACGGCAGTGCTTTTTGCACGTTTTTAGTGATATTACATTTTTTATATTAATTAACTTGGTAAATGTTTATGTATAATATTAATTAACTATAGTAAGTAAGTAAGTATATTTATTTGTTTAAACATGGTATACATACATTGCATGCAAGATATTACAGTAGAAAAGAAAGTTCAAACATGTTCAGCCGCGTGACGTGGCGTACAAATTGTTGAGTGGCGTACAGTTGCTGGGTTTTAAACCGGGACTACACTTATTAAATTCAAAATGATAAAATTACTATAACAATCGTACTACATTATCAATACAATTCAATTATCAATTCTATTCAATGTCAGTTCAATTATCAATTCAATTCAATGTCAAGTTAATTATTAATTCAATTATGTCAAGTTAATTATTAATTCAATTCAATGTCAATTCAATTTAATTATCAATACATTATACAATAAAATAAATTAAAATACATAATCATCAAGAAAAATTATCCTCTTTCATAAATTCCGAAATACTATAATAAGATCTCTCTATTAATAATTTTCTCAATTTCAATTTAAGGCCAGATACATCCAATAATCTCCATGACTTGGGCAATTTATTAAATATGGTCGGAGCCATGTAATAAATGCTCTTATGCAAAAGAGCAGTTTTACCGCCGCGAACACAGAGTAGAGTATTGTCACGTCTATTCCTTGGCACAGCATCAGACAAACGTTGGAATAAGTTAGGATGACTTACAGTGAACATTACCGTTTCCAAAATGTATAATGAGGGTAATGTCAATATTCTATGCTCTTTAAAATAGGGTTTGCAGCTGTCTGTTGTTTGAAGTCGAAACATCGATCTGATGCATCTTTTCTGGGCCCGAAACGCTACTTCATTGTCCGTACTATTTCCCCAGAAAATAACTCCGTATCTAAGAATGGATTCAGCCAATCCATAGTACGCAGTAATTAATGCATCTTTATTGAGAACCGCTGCTAGTTGTTTCAAAGCGTAGGCTGCACTACTTATTTTCTTACTCAGAGCTTCTATTTCGGGCTTCCAACACAACTTATCATCAATTATAAGTCCCAGAAATTTTGTTGTGTCAGTTGCATTTATATTAATATTATTATACTGGACATTATTATTGTTAGCTGTATGTGTACGTTGTCCGAAATGAATTACATTAGTCTTTTTTAAATTAATGATTAAATTATTATTATTAAGCCAATTTATGATAGATATAAGCGAATTATTAATGTCATGTTCATACGTACTTTTGTCATTACAAGCTATAGTCACAAACTATAACTATATACAACATATACATATATAACTATATATATATATATATATATAACTATATACTATAGTATAAACTATAGTATAAACTCTTCCAAACCCATAACATAATAACCGTAATTCAAAACTGCGACGCGACTTTGCAAGGCTTTATAAGTACGTACACATTCGTGTTTAGTAAGCATCGAGTGTGCTTATACTCGTAGATTTTGGCGATGCGAAAACGCAGTGAGGTTTTAAGGGGTCAATTGGCGAAATTCGCAGTTCAAGCCTTTGAATGGTAGTAGTGATAGTAATTCAAAACTGACAACATAAAAATCTAATGGAAACTGTCAATGAAATTCATGATCCGTTTGACATTAAGTTATGCTATTGAACTGTATTGACATGATGTTGATTTTATGAAATATTAAAGTGTATTTAAATATTTTCTTATCACACGTTACACTCTACACACTTGACGAATGAGAGATAGACCTAAAAAAGTACAAAACTCTGACCGTCAATACACTTGTTTTTTTCATTTAGTACAATCAAAATATACCTACAGCTTGCATGCCATTGTGACAATCTCCAATCAAAAGTTGTTATGGTACCATGGCATGCAAGCTACTGGCATACTTCTGTGCAAGTTACAGGCATGAAGTGGCATGTGTATTACGGACTTTACAACGTTGTATATTTACTTAATTGTGCCTTTTATGTAATACATAATATACAGCAATAGAAACTTCGTTCCAACCGACTATCACACAACACCTCTCGATTTTCTTAATTTATAACGTAACCCCTTTTAATTTTTTGTAAAAAATAAACAAAAAATTAGTCTTGTATTTTACAGTAATGCCCGGGTTACACGAGGCTAGTTTTTTAAGCAAGAATAGCAAGCAAGTAATATTCTGGCCAGCTATTCTGGCTTAGCACATGCTAGAGCTGTTTACACGATGCTAGTAAAATTAAAGTTAATAGAATTGCGGTGACTAAAATGATACGATGAGGTACTAGTTTCGCCAGCTACATGAGGCACAAGCCAGGATGGTAAAATCAGTGGAGAGAGACGCTATTAGCTCATAAATAGAACCCCATCCTATTAAACTATCTCACTAGTTTTCTAGCTTTCTAACTAGCTTACTAGCCTAAAAATGAGGATAGATTTCTATACACGAGGCTAGACTAGATTACTAGCACTATCTTGCTATGTTAGCTTCAAAAACTAGCCTCGTGTAATCCAGGCATAAGTCTCATTACCATGTCTAATAGGCATAAAAAGAAACAACCCCATTTAGATAAACACGTCAAACAACCATGATTAAATAATAAGCATTTATGGCCCAAATAAACAAAATGCCTAGTTAAGCACCCAACAATACGAAGGAAATTTAAATAATGGCATCAACGCGGCAGAAAATGGCTGCCAGTTGTTTTCGTTCTGATTAAAATACGCTCGTTTCTTATTTGGCTCGTAAAAATAATGAAGTCAGTTCACGTAATAAATATTTGAATTAAATTGACGAAGGACGAAAGGAAAGTTTTTTCTATGAAAGTGAGGGTTTTCCAACTGTTACCATCAGCTGTTTTATACTCATGCCATATATTCCCTTTTGCTAATCTTGACATGTCTAAACGTATTCTGCAACCCATTCGCGTAACAAAATCCGAAGGAGTGTGAAGGAAATTGCGAATCCATGTTTGAAAACATTCATCTGCTCAAGAACGTTAAGCCAACATTACATTACGAAATAAGTGACATCAAATTACAGGGCGACTTTTTCGTACAAATGTACGGGCGGCGGGACCGCTTGGCGATGACGGGAGCGTCAGTTGCTCCCCGCGTGAACCATAGGACTGTAACGAATGATTCCTATAATTTTATGTCATTTCATGTCACTAATTTCGTAATGTAATTTTGGCTTTAATGACGCAATGAATGTTCTTGAACTGTCAAAATGAAATGCATTGCCATTGTAAGTGTGTTATGCAAATATACCGTTTCTAGCTGTCGGTTTTGTCACCTTCAGTCTTGTTACTCTCTTTTTCCCGTTTCGAGCTGGTTCCCCACCATTGTCAGTGCTTTTTATTTTTATAGTTTTATCTAATGGCTTAGGTTGCCTAAGTATTCCCCTTTTTGTATCACGATATATACCTGCTATACGAATATTTACTAGTGGCACCCACCGAGTTGCACCACTTCACGCAGACAAGCCTCCGATGTTTGTCTTTGAAGTATGCACTTCCGTGCCATTTTGTGGAAATAAAATACTATATTGTTGTATATTTTATTGACATCGTAAGTCCTCTCGCTAGATACACCAACATTACAGTATAATTTCTGAACATAAACTCTTGCTTTATAAGCAACCCACATAAACTTCTCGGGAATGTTTATATGCTTCCTGCAATCTCAACGAAGTTATCCGATCAGTATCTACTAGCTAGTGTGGGGGCTTTCCGTCATTGATCGCTTGTTGAAATGTTGGATTTCGAGAAACTTTTTCTCTAAATATTTTCTTTGCTGTCTTTAGTGCATGTTGAAACTATGAAGGCTACATGACATTGATGATTTTGATACTGTAAGTATATTATGTGGCATTTTGTACCACAATGGACATGGCCTTTAAACTCGGTGATCTTTTTTGAAGACCTATGTCAATGTAGGTTTTTGACAGATCAATTAGGTATCTCTTGATATCAAAAGTTAACTTAATTTGGATTATTATTTATCCGAGTAAGTACTTACTACCTAATATGATAGTGTGACAGTTTTTGTAAAGAAAATTATGACAAACCACCATTTTTATTATTTGGATAAAAGTTATCTGCCGACTGAAAAATCGGAACATATAATCATTTATTACATTTGAATTACACTTGGCGACGTGTTTCTAACTCAAACCAAGTTTAAAGCACATGGGTAAAAACTGATTAATATATTGGTCGATTTCCTAGACGGAATAGATTGGTCTCGAAAAGTGCGGTGGAAATTTTGCAATATTTACGTTTTCGCCAGCAAAGTGCCGTAGCCTGGCCGTAGAAGGTATATTTTATTTATAGATTGTAAACTAGCAAGCCACCCGTGGCTCCACTTGTTTAATAGATTAAGTAAAACCTTCCTGGGAAATGGTTTTAGTGTGGCGAAAAATACGACGGAAATTCATCAAGTTTCAAAATTCTTTGAGACTATTTTAGAATTTACCAGATTTGTTAAAGATTGAAGACGATGCTCGGTTTATTCCATTTTTTCCATATAAATCTAAGGAGAGCCCAAGTCTCACTTTATTTTTACACCGTGGTCATTAGGCCGTAGAATACTTTCGTCAGCGAAATAGAGTTTTCTCGTTAACCGTATAAAGTTGACCATGAGTTAACCATACCAATTGGATGCGGATAAGAACAAACAACGTGGCACTGAAACGTGGTTGCTCACAATGGGCCTTATCAGAAGGCTAAAAGTCACCCAAAAGGCAATGGAGAGTGCTATGCATTTCTGAAACTCCATTTCAGAAATGAAGAGATGTGCACAGAACCAAGGTAACCGACATAGCCCGAAGAATTGCTAATCTTAAGTGGCAATGGGCAGGGCACATTGCTCGCAGAACAGATGGCCGATGGGGCTGAAAGGTTCTGGAGTGGCGATCGCGTACCGGAAGACGTAGCATTGGAAGGCCTCCCATAAGATGGACCGATGACCTTGTGAAGGCCGCAGGAATCCGCTGGATGCGGCAAAACCAGAATTGGTCGAAATGGCGGTGCTTGGGGGAGGCCTATGTCCAGCAGTGGACGTCTTTCACTTGAAATGATGATGATGATGAAGGACTTACAAAAAACATTATTTCTAATCTGAGGTCAATCAATCTGCTAGCCTTTTCCCAACTATGTTGGGGTCGGCTTTCTGTTTAACCGGATTCAGCTGAATACCAATATTTTACATGGAGCGATGGCCTATCTGACCTTCACAACCCAGTTACTGGGTAATGCCTTTGGTAAGAGTAGGTGTCAGAATTTCAACGCGCCGTATCAAAGATCCAAGAATGACAGCCGGGACCTACGGCTTAACGTGCTTTCCGAGGCACGGAGGGGTCTCGGTATGTATAGATGGTCACCCATCCACGGACCAACCCCGGCAAGCGTGGGTTAATCTGATCAATCGACCCGTGCGGCTGTTGAACTTAGCCACGAGCCACTAACCTGAGGTGGGTAATATATCAATTTTCATTAGCACAACATTATTCGAAGCAAGTAGAGCAGAATAGAGGATTACTTTACTCAGTAAAATGACATTAAAACCACGAGAATTCTACGCTTAGCTGTTGTTAGGCCCACAATAATCTTGTTACCACATATTTCCAACACAGGTACCTACTTAGTTGGAAGCCCTATGACTGGTAACTGAAGGCATTGCTCGTGCCACTTCGTATGTAATTTATACAACATTGTGTTTTTGTTATTGTACTAAATATTTCTTTGTTATGTTGAAACAAACAGTGCCATTGTATGTTTTGTTAACGTTAATGTAAATAGGTAGTCTGAAATATTCTGCTATACTTAGTCGTATTTATTTCATACCTTACTAGCATATGCCCGCGACTTCGTCCGCTGATTTCCTATCAGTGATTTTTTTTTTAAATTATATTAGTGTTTCTAGAGATTACTCATTACAAACAATCAAACAATGTTACCTCTTTATAATAATCAGTTTAGACAATAGTTATTTAAGTAGGTGGCAAAAAATTGGGAACCACTGTAATGTAACACCCGGAGCACCCCTTTTTTTTCGGGTAAAATAGGGGCCCTATTTAGTAGGTATATATTTGAAAACCTAGAGTGTTAACTAGATATGAGAAAACCATAGGTGCCGAGAAAAAATCTTCAAAGTTTCTTTCGGGATTAGTGGGATAGTATTAAGGGTGAGGAAGATCACGTGGCGGGGCGGGTTTCCAAGCAATTATAATATCGCGTAGTGTGGGGCTCCTAGTTCTGTCTGCAGGGTTTAAAGCAACCAAGGACGTCGATATTCAAACCAAAATACTACAGGAAACAATGGTAACTGAATTTTCTGACTTAATTAATAAAGCAACCACGATTAAACTAGCAAAATCTGACAGCACCTATATGTCACCAGCAGCTCACTTCTCCTTTAAATCCTGCAGGCAGAACTAGAAGCCCCACACTACGCCTTGTTAGGTAACACGAAAGGCATGACGGAGGATTTTCAAGCAACACGTAGTTAGCACAGGTCTATCGAAGCTGCAAACTTGGATTTACTAGCTTTATTCCTATCCTAAAAAAACCCAAAATAGTAGTTGAAAAGCTACTATTTTTAACTAGTTATGTGCAGTTTCATACACTACTTTATCTACTCTCATATATTGGGATTGAACCTACTAAATAAAAGATCAAAGTTAAAGATCAAGAATAAAAAAATCCTACGAAATTAAGTACAACAAAACGTATGAATGGCGCCTGCACCCAGCACATATTAATGTGCAGTGGCGCATGCGCTGGAGCGGTGCTGCTGTCCCCCGCTAACGTTCCATTACAAAAGTAAAAGGAAACTCTTTGGTGATATTAACTTCTTGGATCTGCCCTGTATCGTACATAATAGTTTTGTTTTGTTTTATAGCATTTTTTTTGTTAGAGAAAAAGTGTTATAATACGATTCTATTTTTAAATTTCAGTTTTGTTTTTATAAAGTATGTCAATAGAAACTCTTTGAAGTTTATAATTCGAATATTACGTTATGAGAGTAGATAAAAATCAGTACAGTTACATTTTTTGCGATCTAACGCTATTTTTGTGTGTACGGTGGCGTATAAAGGGATGTATTTTATAAATGGGTCCGCACCCCTGACCTCGTTCTCGTCTGATGGTATGCGACAGATGAGGTCTACGATGTACAATTCTGTATTTTCATATTATATCCTTTTATATATTTAATGCTATAAAAATCTGTTGACAAATCTGTTGGACGTAATGCATTGACCACTAACATAGACCACCTGCCAAGTTCGGTGCCCACTGACAGTACTAATATGTTTATAATGTACTTGAAATGGACGGCTTTATTGACGCAGTGGTTTGCCGAACAAAGCTTTTGACTACAACACATCATTATCATTAGAGACATCACCAACAGTAGTCTACTGTTAGACACAGGCCTTTCCAATCGCACACCTTTTATAAATTTGCTAATGGCTAGAAAGAAGAAGAAATCAAGAAGTGAAGCTGATAGACAAATGGAGACTTCACCAAATGAACTTAAGGGTGTAACTCATTTCTTAATTACAATATAGACAAGCTAACACTAAAATATATATAGTACCTAAAAATATATAATAAAAAATATAAGTCAATGGGAAAAGTGCCCAAAATGCTGGCAGCATTGCCACATTGGATGCCAATGCTGATTCTTTGGGTTAAAAATCACGTGAAAAGTCACGTGAAGAGTTGACCAACCGCTTGGCAATGTCCCGAAAGACTCGATGAGCACTTGGACCCCTAGTGGCTGTTTTAACCCCAAACGGCTCAAACATATAGCTCCCAATAAGGTTGATATTTGTGCCGTTTGAGGTTTTCTGCACCAGCTCACCCTAAGGGTGTTAGTTTTAATAGGAATTTATCGAATTCGTTCACTGCCTTCGAGTGGTACAATAATGCTAAGGCGGGCAAGGCTTCACTGTTTAGTGACGTCATTCCTAAGTTAAGAAATGAAGATGAATCTGGTTCCAGAGAGTAAAGATAACTCGCACATTTTAACAACTTTCCAATATATTTTTATTTGTGAAGTGGTTTCTTATTTGGCTTTTCTTTGAATGTTGATTGAGTAGGTTCTGTACTTGGTGAGCTTCTCGAGTTCTCGGTACTGAATATAATATCGTAAGCCATTTTATCGAGATGAAGCGATTTTCTGATTGATGTTTCATCGAGAGAATCCTCAGATACCGTGAAGAATTAACCAGTTCTAAGTAAATCTCTGGTGTAATTTTCCTTTTGAGAAATGTAATAACGATACATATAAATATATGTACACATCACACACACATGTATGTATATATCTACATATCTTTTTATCCATTCCTCAATCGCAGGTATGATCGAAGAGATTTCTTTAGAAATAAACATCACCTTTCAACGTATTTTTTTTTCCGTTCCTTTCATTTTGTCTGTTTACATGTGTGTATAAACTGTTGAATAAATAAATAAGTAAACTTTTATATTCCTTTTTTAACAGATCGCCACTACTGGTATGCGCAGGCACAGGAAACATTGCAGAAACGACTGCAGTACGCTGCGGAAAAAAATCCAGTCGCAAAGTGAGTATGAAAAGTTTATGTTTTGCTTCAATTGTTTTTGACTATGAATTATCTTCCTACAGCCAGTCGTAGTCAACTCACCAGTTACACTGTTACCTGGTAGCCTATCAACCCCACTAGGTAGGCATTTCATAGCCAAATTATCTAATTGCTTTCCTATCGCGCCTTTTTTTAAATCAATGTTACGGAAAGCGAATTTTCTGTCAATGAAAAGGGGAAATTCAGGCCAAGCGTGAAAAACCATATCAAAACTTATCAGTAATTCGAATTCAGATTACTGGATTTGTTCGAAATCTGAAAGCTAAATCTGCTTTGTGGCGATTACCCAGTATTTGGGATGCCTGTATGTCGCGGTCGGTTATGTGACCGACATGACCGACATTTTCACAAAAGCAATACTCACGTGGAAATCTCGGTCAAGTTCGTATATGGGCCACATCGCTCTTAAAGTTTCCAAATAGCAATGTGTTGACTTGAATGTATGTCGAAAACATTTTTTATGATCACCATGTTTTTTTTGGGGCTTGAAACATGTTTTGTAAAGCTTATAAAATACGAGGCCATGTCTTGGTTTTCTCTAGCTTGACTCTTATTATACAAAACAAGAGCCTAAAAGTATAATAGGTAGGTTATTTGAATTTGCAATTATTGTTTTAAGTATATTTCTTTTTCTTTTTATTAAAAAAATCTTTTTCGTCTCATAGATGTCTGACTACCTCTCTGTAACTAGGTCTAATAAATGAGTGATTTACAAAACATAAACCCATATGATGAATCCCTCTCTTTTTCTTCCTCCTCCACAAACTCCGTATGTTTACTTTCCTCTAGCCTCATTGCCCCACTCGCAGCAAAACACCAACTTTCTCACTTGTTTTGTTTATACGAACAAACATACTCGACCCAAACTAGGAGCTATGGGTCCAGACGCAATACAGTACAAACAATAGGGAACTAGAGACAAATATTAGGATCCCTGTTGAAGATGTAAATTGAATGTTACATGCATAAATATTTACCCAGAAATCCTTCACATTGAGGGTTTCTATCTTCATAAATTCCATGTTTCCGAGATTATTTTCATACAAGGTATCAAAGAAAAAAAAAACTTTTGATCAATTTATCGTTTCATGTTCGCTTAATTGAAAATGCTTGAAAAGCTTTTTGACAAAATAATTATGGAACATGTAAAAACGGATTCCCCTGGAGCAAAAAGTTGTGAATTATAATTTTTCATAAAAAGAAGTTTATTTTTTATTTTCATAAAATGTGGGTATACATTTTTTTGCAGTTACCTACGAGTATGTATTAAAATAAATTGTCATAAAAAAAAACAAATAACAAGGTGCCCGATTGATTAAATTTAAATAAAAAACTATGCAGGTAGGTATAATTTTACTGAAAACTACCTACCAAGGGAAATGAAACAACATAAACTAGAAACTGTTTTATAATTAAATCGTTCCGTAATTTAGTTATAACTAGTCCCAACAGTTCTAGTAATGGGCTCTTTACTTTAAATGTAATTACATTATATCAACTAGGTTCATACCAATTTCCAAGCTTTATTATACGAACATTATTTAGACTTCAAGTGAATTGCGGAATGCGCTATAGGTGCAAACGTTCTGCTAAAATAATGTTTAAGTATTTCTACATAGTGAACTCATAAGATCTCGCTTGTATTTCCCGAAGGGGACGCAAAGCTGGCATCAACCGGGCACGTGTTACAATATTGACGTCATTTACTCTATATACTTAACAGTCCCTGGACGCTTGACTTTATCTCAATTTCTCTCCTCCGGTGACTCCACTAGAGTGTGGTACCTATATAATTATGAGAGAGGATTTCCTTAACAGTAAATTATGTCATACAATATGTAAAAATAAACCCTGTCCGATCCGTGAGGGTGTTGTTAGGTATCTTCTGAGAGTCTAGTCTATACGTGATAATTTTGGAAAAAAAAAATGCACATTGATTTGGGAATTTGGAATGGGGAATTTTACCTTTTGATTACATGGGGTGCGGGCAGCCGTTGTTTAGCGGGTGTCTACAAGTTATAACTTTTGACCCCTGTTGAAAAATAGAAAAAAAATTATTTCGGGTAATTTTGGTAGAAAAAAATTGATTTTGAAATAGCAATAACTTTTTTCTTATCAGTAATAATAAAATTTTATACTAGTCCCCCTCTAAAAAGCTTATTTTATCCACTGTTTTCAGTGAATAAAAAGCACTTTTAATCACTATTTTGCATAATATACTATTATTACTTTAAGGTAGGTAATGTAATTGCAGTACTTATGTGTCCCTTTCGGATCGGGCAGGTTTTTTTTAACTTATTGTATAGCAATTCGTTCTTTCTTGTGTCCTAAGATCCTTTTACAAGGCACGGTTTTTTTACGATACGGCATTTGTAACCGCCTCGTAGAAAAACGAGTCGGTCAACAAGCTTCCATAGTGATCCATACAGCACTGACGACCGTCCCTACACACGGCGAATAAACCGTAGTTTTTCACAGCAATAAAAATGTGTGTGTACAAAGGGCCTAAGTACGTTTACGAACACAAATTGCATATACTTTAATTTAATACCGTTCATTATTAATATTCTAGTTCACTAGTTAGCCATATTTCATATTTCCATACAGTAATATTACCAAATTAATCAAAACAGCGCAAGCAACTTAAGACATAGGATTATAGGAAATAACAGACTAATAAAAACAGATACCTACTACTGCCATTACCAGAGCGCACACTGAATTGTCTAGAACATGCTAGCTGGACAATATTATTTTTTGACGTCTAATGGCTTATTTTAGCTCAAATAGTAGTTAATTATTGTTACTAGTAGGATTCGAGACTATCCCGCGATTTTAGGGGCAATAAAAAATAAAAAAAGTAATTTAAAATACAAAAAATAAATATTTAGGCACTTACAAAACTATATAGTACATTTTGAAATATACAATGATAAATATATTGAATACTGCACAAAATATACAAAATTTGAACCATTAATTAAATTAAAGGGATTTTATAATATAATACAGTATAAAACCTAATTACCTATTATATTAAAATATATACAAAACTACTTTAACCGTTAAAGGCCTGATAAACAACTAATTAACGTGCTAATTGACGTGCTTGAGGGTCACCCAGGGCTTTACCGGTTAAATCTATTAATTGACACAAAAAATATGAAAGCTCTACTCTTCTTCATCCTCAGATGAGTCAGATTCTATATAATCTTCTTCGTTTCTAATTACATTACAAGTAGTAGGTGGCGAAATGGTCACTGAAGGCGTGATAATTAAATCGAGAACTTCATGCATTAAGTGTTCGGATTTTTTTCTAGGAATATCTCTTCAAAGGGTCAGATGATGCCTAAAGTATGTGCATCAAGTAATACGTGATGTGAAAAGTCAATTTTCGAGACGATGAGAACGTGTTCAGAAAAAAAAAAAAAATGGCGTACTGTGTCTGGCTCAAGTTGTATTTTAAATTGAAGCTGAGAGTTTTATCTAACACATATACAAAAAATTGCCTGTATACACGTGTATACATGTCGGTTCTGGCCAGTCGAACTTAGAAAACGGGCTAAAAATACGAATTTTTGTAGAGCACATTTTAGCGAGTTATGGTAGGTACAAAAAAGATATTTGGGATAGGTTTTAATATAATAACATGATTTACATACCTTCAAGATTAAGATCCATAGCACAACACTTTTGGTTTTTCACAAAATAACTCATGAGACCATTTCGATCGTGTAGCAAAATTGCAAGTGACGAGAATCAATCAAATAGAAATTCATAACACTTACCCTTTTACCTGTCATTACTGAACGACTTCCGTAATTTGACACAAACAATTCTTGGAAATGGTCCCTCTGGGGGGGTTGTTAACGAGGTGTGACCACTAATTCTTGGAAATTAAGAGGTCAATTTTGTCCAGCTAACATGTTGCAGACGATTCAGTATGGAGCGGGTTAATGGAGTTAAACACTAACAATAATAATTGCAGTCTTTAATTTTTTTTGCACTATATGTATACGTTGTCGAGCAGACGAATTTTTCAAACATATATGAAGTAATGGATTAGAAATTTCTTTCAAAGTCCTTCGGATTGTGAAAAAAAGTGTGTTTCACAATTAGGGTGTCGGGGCAATATTTAATACCACATCATTTATTGCATTTTATGCCACAATGAGAGAGCTCAGAGTCCAGTTTCCAGTACAACCCTTGTTTTTCTCGTATACGCTTTGATCCTAAGCGATCCTAGGTATAGATAAGTTCTAATTCTGGTAATGCAGTGTCCGGTTGCCTGTTAACGTAACTATAATGAGTAATTTAATCCAAATTGTCTATGTTCGCAGTAAGTAATTAGGAGCACTACCATCAGTGTTGGGTGTTAATCGTGACTCTGTCATTTGCTGGGAAAATTACAGTTTGCTTGGATTAATTATTTGTCGAGTGCAGTACCTACGTTGTGACGTCAACATCATCATTCTGACATTTACCGGAAAATGTTACATAGGGCTCTCGTAGGAGCTGGAGATCAATATTTCGCTTCCAGTAATGACTAGAATATTCTCTAATTTCAGAAGATTAGACTATATTTTACTGACATCAGTTTACTTAGAAAGAAAGGAAGCAAACTACAGAAACCAAGCCACTATTTGACACTATTACAAGGTTAACACTGAAAGTTTTTAGAACTGACTGGTTAGAAACAAATCCAATGAAAACTTAATTTAAATTTTGAATTTAGAACTCTTTGGTAAACTGATGATGTATATTAAATTCATTTGTCATTTATTCTTATAAATTGGCGGCAATTTGAAAACTGCCTGTAGCGCGTCAAAATGAATTAAACGCGAGAAAATTTTCGCTCTATCAGTTATTACGACTTTAGTTGTAGTCTTAGTCAACAACAAGGTTATGATACTTCTTATTTTACTTTCACGATGAAGCTCCATCAAGTGCCATTGATTACAACTGGTTCAATGAGTTTAAGCGCGGTCGTAGGAATCTTACTGATGACCTGCATGAGGGACGTCCTGCAACGGCGACAACTGAGGATAACATCATTACTGTGTGGCGCATGATAAACCCTGATAAGAGAGTGACCTACCAACAGATTCGAGCAAGCTTAGGCATTGGTATGAGTTAGGTGCAAAAATCTTAGATGAGCGTCAAGAAGCTATGTACTAGATGGATACCCCACAATTTGATCGAACACCAAAAACGCCGAGCGTCAAAGTTTGGTCCGTAACTCAGTGGTTTCATCGAATGCGAAGTTGCTTAGAAAGGAATGGAGAATATTACGAAAAACAGTAAAGGTATTATTAGCAACTTAATGCTTCATTCAGTTTTTTTATTTTCTAAGAACTTTCAGTGTGTCCCGTACAAATTTAACGTTTAGCAAGAAAACCAATTATTAAAGAAAGCTTAACTTTCCAAAAAAATGCCACATTCTTTGTTGCCCATTCGTTATTCTTGGAAATGCCAAACTCGTCCTTTGACAAGAAATAAAAAATTCTAGAGGCATTTTACCTGCGCGCCTGTACTTGGCTACGAAAAGGCCGTTTCAATATTAACGAGGATACGAGAAACGCTGTGCCAACAGAGTTATTTTGATCGTCGTGTGCCGACACGAGGATCTGTCAACTGTTTATATTAGAACATTTTTTCATAAATAATTTCAAGAACATAGGACGTAGGGTTTGTCTGAAAGGGATATCGCGACCCCGGCACACAGGCAACGGAAGGAACACGGGTGGGTTTTAGTCAGTAAAAGTCTGACACGCCCTCCCGCTCCGCCCAGAGCGGGAGAAGTTATTTGATCATTTCCCACCGTCAAAAAAAAAAAAGCATCCCCCAAGCGTCGCCACATGGACCGATCCTGTACTTCTCACATCCTTCGGATTTATGTAGACTGTGGTCATCGGTACATCTTGTGGGAGGCCCCACAAGGCTGTGTCCTTCGGTACGCGGCCGGCACTCCAGAACCTTTCGGCCCTATCGGTCATCTGTTCTGCGAGCATTGTGCGCTGCCCACTGCCACTTTAGTCCGGAAACCTTTTAAAATGTTGACAGTTTCATCAACCAAAGTTGGTATAAATAATGCTCACTGTCCATTCTAAGATTGCCTGGAAGAGATCGCGATAAGCGATAAGGTCGCCCATTGTATATTTTGTAGTGGTTAATTATTATTTTGTTGTTATGTATTTTTGTGGTGTACAATAAAGTATATATTAATAAATAAATGCTCAGTACTAGGAATAGCACAAATCATCACCAAAACGTGTCAAATTTGCAAAATATTTTCCCAATAACAAGAAAAACTACCTTTTCCCCCAATTCCTCCAGCAGGTACAAAAGATTGATATGTAATTAATGAATTTATTTACATACCTGCCACTCGACTCTTTGGGGGACAAGTTGAGCCCCGAGCCCTCACATTGGCCTACATTAGTCTTAGGGAGCGCTGACACTGATAAAAGTGATACAAAAAAATTGGAAAAGGGGTCTGTTGTGATATGTTCTTCTTTGTGTAACTGAATATTGAAGAAGGTTACGTTAAACAGTGATTTATACACACATAAGATATTTATGTCTCAAAATTATAAGCGCCAATTAGGCGATTATAATTCTGATATTCTGAGAAATAAATAACTTAGATATTCTACGATACTTGACAAACGATCTGTAAAAACGGTTGTTTTTAATTTCCACAATAGTAAAAAAACTATTCTCCGTGAGTTTTTATAAAAGTGATAACAAACTATTCTACGATGAATTTCTCAATAAATATAACAAATATACGAGAAAACGTACCATGAAGCACGAACTGAAACAATAATAGTATTTTGTTTTTTATTTCTTGTTGAAAATGTTTTGAATCTCGGTAGAAAGTGTTTTGATTGACAATCTTCACTATTTATTTAATACTTAGGTAAAAAGCCTTTTTTCTTGAAAATTATTCAGACTATTTATTGTGTGTTTTTTGGCAAAGAATCCAGTCTGTCTGTCTGTCTCTGTCTGGTGGGGAATTATCAAATAACTTCTCCCGCTCTGAGCGGAGCGGAAGGGCGTGTCATCAGACTGTTATTGACTAAAACCCACCCCTTCAGTTGTCTGTACGTTGCCAGGGCCACGGTATCCCTTTCGTACTTTCCCGCGACCCTGGCAGGCATCGGCCCTAGCGGACCCCGTCAGTTGTGCTGACATTTTTTGAAGCGCGTGTGGAACACAACGCGCCGTTGACCCGGGCCTGGTCCTTTTCGGACGGCGAGCTACCCATTGCTCACCGTCCGCTAGCCCGCGCCTATGGTGGTTGGGAATCGGCCTGGGATTCCCGATGCCCAGGGCGTCTTCTGCGGTGACTAGGGGCGTGAGGGCACAAAGTTTGCCTCTCCCGGGATCACGCGTTTCGCCTCCTCCTTCGCGAGCATTACTGCTTCGCAGAAGGAGGTAACGGCTTCTCATGCCCTCTCGCTCCGTACCATGGCCTGGATCAGGGCCGGACGCGAGAGATCACCGCTGCCGATCGCCTCCACGAGGTCACGGTGGTGCTCCACCCAAGCTGAGCAGACCCTACCTGGGGTCCTGGGTTCAATTCCCGGGTCGGGCAAAGTGATATTGGGTTTTTCTATCTGAAATTCTTCAGTAGCAGCCTGGACCTGGGATTTGTGCCCGGTTGATGGCAATAGGCTTGCCCCCTATTACATGGGAAATATGGGTGTACTTATAGGTACACCTCTGCCTTCCCCCTTCGGGGAACCAAGGCATGATGTTTCATTGTCAGTCTTTTGGGGATTATTCCCGTCCCAAATTTTTTTAAATGCCAATTGAGTCCTTCCTCCCTTTTTATATTTCACCGTAATGTAAATAAAAAAAATATATCGTATTTTAAATTGTTGGGATATTTTAAATCCGTTTGTGGCTTTATTTTTCAAATAGGTACAGTTCAAAAAACATTATACCAACGTTATTTTTTTTAATATTTGTACATATAAAATGTTTGTGTAACTAATTTCTCTGTCGCCGCCTCCACGTTTTTTATAATAAAAAATAAAACCTTTTTTTGTGTACAGAAACGTGATCCTAGTAGTGGGAGACGGTATGAGCCTGACTACAGCCACAGCAGCCAGGATCCTCCGAGGTCAGAGACGAGGCCAGTCTGGTGAAGACACTGACCTGGCCTGGGACACCTTCCCTGCAGTCGCTTTGGCAAAGGTAAAGTTTGCTTTTATTAATTATAATCTAACAAGCTACAAAATTACTAACTTCTATACAAACTTTTAACCCCTTTGGGGATGAATTTTCAAAAATACTCCTTTAGTGGTCACTTTCGTTATATAAGGAGATCCAGTGCAAATTTTTTGTAAACAAAGTAAATACGCCGTCATGAAAACGTTTAGTCAGCACCCCAATAATACAACAACACACAGTTACAATCAACAACTGAAAGATTTTAAAGGAAATTAATAATACATTGCTTCATATTTTTGAAAAGTTCGCCTGCTGGACAGCGTAAATAATTGCAAAGAAAATGGTTAAGGCGCTTCCCGCAGCGAGCGACCTTCAGCGTTCGGTCCTTCTCTATGCCGCACAGTGGTCTGAAAATCAAGCTCCATACTCATAGAAACTTAACGTCAGAAATTAATAAATAAAAATATGTTTTGTGTTTAATATACCTCCCTTTGTTTTACTAATATAGTATGAAGGGTATGAGTAGCTCCATGCGTGAGAAAATTTTTTTTTTCTTTTTTTTTGTATGGAATAAAACACTTAAAGTGCTTTTTTTTCAAAACTGAATAGAACTGATGGGCTAGTATTCACATGAGCTATTGCACCATACACGGCGATCAAGATGACATACAATTCTTGAGCCTTTCGGTGCCGCTTTGCATGTAGCAAGCTTTGGAAATTTTGAATTTACAGTCGGTGATCTTTCAAATCTTTGATGGTATTTTGTGAAGCTACATATTGCTTTGAATATGAAAATAGTATGTAAACTAATACTCATGCAAGAAGAGACAAACATACACACACACACACCCTCACACACTCACAAACTTTCGCCTTTATAATCTTAGTGTGATTATAAAGGCGAAACTTTGTGTGTGTGTGTGTGTATGTTTGTCTCTTCTTCACGCTCAAACAGCTGAACGGATTTGGATGAAATTTAGCACACATAATAGTTTATAACCGGGAATAACACATAGGTAATATATTTAACAACACACAGGTATATAATTAAATGAAGTAACCAACCACATAACTGATATTGTCGTTAGTTAATAACCTGCTAATGACTTTTATAATGAAAATATTAGAAAACGATGTAGATTATTTACATTTTACTACAAAATTAATTTCACGAAATAACTCATTTGTTAATCACCGTCATTATTGTTGAATTTTAATTTAATAAGCATTATGGGACAGCGAGTGTTAATGAGGGTAGTTATAATATAAATAGGACATTTAAACTAACTTCACTCAGTAGCTCTTTGCACTTGTGCTTTACTATACTTATTACGTTCGATTTGTTTTCGTGTTATGATGGAAGCTTTTAGTACCAATTTGGATATTTTTATGTTTGTGGCTAACAATAGCTGTTTCTCACAGCCCAGTGTATTATATGAAGTTTTTGTCAATGCCGTTGATTTGTCAGAAATCGAAAATAAAGAATTGAAACAATTCTGTCAGACTCGTGTGTGTTCGTTGAGGAACAAATGGATCTCGTGTAATCGCACGAGACATACTTTCATAAAAAAGTATGAGACATGGCTGCAAGAAGACATAAAATGGCCTGAGTTCATGAAGGACAAGATGACACCTTGTTTAATGTTAGAAGAGCAGCAACCATGTTCCAGTTTTGACTTCGGTGTAAATGAGGGTGCATCAACATCATACAAACCGGAGACGTACAGTGTTGGAACATCAACTGTTGTGAGTCCAAGAAAAGTGTTCTCGGAGCTAAGCCCGCTACAGAAGAGAAGAAGAGTGAAAGAGCTCCTCACGCATAGCACTGAAAGCCTTGCTTATGCAACTGGTTTAAGTGCAGATAACAAAAATGTAGCAGATATAATAAAATTGATCACAGAGCATCCCGAAGAGGCTACAAAGATAAAGGAATTGTTGAAGTCCAAGAAAGCTATGCCCATATATTCCGCTGATAAAGCTTTAGGAATTCTGACTTCATTGAAGCTTTCAAAATGGCAGTATACAATATTAAGAGCTTGTGCAAAAGAAGAAGGAATACTACTATATCCTTCATATACTGCTATCTTAGAGGCGAAAAAGGACTGTTACCCACCAAAAGACACCATAGAAATTACCGAAAGAGGGGTAAAAGTAAAGCTTCAAGCGATTTTGGACAAAACTGTTGCTAGATTTGGGAAATTCCTACGTTTGGAATCTTCGCTAGATGGCAAAGAGCTAACATTGATATGCAAGTGGGGCTTTGACGGTGCTTCAGGGCAAAGTTTGTACAAACAAACTATGGCGAGTGAAGATGATTCAAGCAATTTTATGTGTTCTTTTGTGCCTCTGCGCTTAGTTTGTGGTGAAGAAAAGTTATGGGAGAATCCAAAGCCATCTTCCACAATGTTCTGCAGACCGCTCTATTTTAAATTTGCAAATGAAAACAAATTAAATATTAAGGAAGAACAGGCTTTGATTGAAGCTGAGATTGCAGCACTGGAGCCGTCTATTATGGGAATTCATACTGTTAAGCACTCAATGCTTATGACCATGATAGATGGTAAAATCACTTCGCAACTGTCAAATACTTCAACGCAGACTTGTGACATCTGTAAAGCTACCCCTTCGGAAATGAATAAGTTAGAGAAGATCTCAGAGTAAGTTTTGAATAATTTGTTATATTTCAGATTACCGTAATGCTGTGTATCTTTTTATTAATTAATTCACTTTCTTTCCAGAAAACCAGTTTCAACAGATATATATCAGTATGGTTTGTCTACACTTCATGCTTGGATTAGATGTATGGAGTGCCTACTCCATATTTCGTATAGACTAGACTTCAAAACATGGCAAGCCAGAGATGCAGACAGCAAAGAGTCATTGAAGAGTAGAAAAAAAACTATACAGCAGAAGTTTCGTGATGAAATGGGCCTCCTAGTAGACATCGTTAAACAAGGTGAGTTATGATAACAGTCATTGTTCTTAAATCTTATTTTTTCAAATAACGTTAGTTCTATTTATTCTTTACAAAGTTGTGGATTAGTTTTGATTCATTTATAATTTTCAGGTTCCGGAACCACAAACGATGGAAACACAGCGAGGAAATTTTTTGGTAATCCTGCCAATACTGCAGCTATTACAGGCTTGGATCCTAGTTTGATCCAAAGATTTGCAACACTTTTGCGTGTGATGGCCTGTGGGGAGCCCATAAATGTTGAGGCGTTTAAAAACTTTGCGCGCCAAACAGCAGAATTATATGTGGAGCTCTATGGCTGGTATTACATGCCTTCGAGTGTCCACAAACTTTTACTGCACGGTGCTGAAGTTATTAAACACTTCAATATTATGCCCATTGGCAAATTATCTGAAGAGGCATCGGAAGCCAGAAACAAAGACTTCAAGAAAATCCGAGAACAGCATTCGCGCAAATTTTGTCGAAAAGCGACAAACGAAGACATTTTCAATGGTCTCCTTGTCTCGTCAGATCCCTACCTGTCCAGCATAAGACCTGTGCTGAGAAAATCAGTAAATACACCTATTACTGATGATATGAAATCTCTTCTTATTGGTGACGATGCAGATCTAGACAAAGAGAATGTTGAATTTATTGATATTAACGCGTCAATGCTGGACTCGGATTTAGAGGACTGACGACAGCAAAGATACTCTCTGCTAATCGTTTTTGTATAAGTAGTTATAGCAAATAATTATAATAAAATAATAATAAGAATATAATTAAATTAATTAATATAATTAATTAGTAATATAATTAAACAGTAATATTTAATATATCATAGTTATAGGAGCTGTAAATAGTTGTTGTAGTCTTAAATTGACAATTTTGACGTTACTTTTATTGTTATTGCCTTTCTTGCACATAATTTTTGTTGTAATGTATTAGTATTAACTATTTCATTAACAGCTCCCCCAAACGTATTATACATTAACTATTTAATACATGTTTTTATCTTTCTTCACTTTTAACCATATATTTAAAAATAAAAATATCCTTAGTACATATTTATTCCTTACTAGCTGCACCCCGCGGTTTCACCCGCATAAGTCTCGATTCCGTGGGAATATCGAGATAAATAGTAACCTATGTGTTATTCCCGGTTATAAACTATTATGTGTGCTAAATTTCATCCAAATCCGTTCAGCTGTTTGAGCGTGAAGAAGAGACAAACATACACACACACACACAAAGTTTCGCCTTTATAATCACACTAAGATTATAAAGGCGAAAGTTTGTGAGTGTGTGAGGGTGTGTGTGTGTGTATGTTTGTCTCTTCTTGCATGAGTATTAGTTTACATACAATTTTCATATTCAAAGCAATATGTAACTTCACAAAATACCATCAAAGATTTGAAAGATCACCAACTGTAAATTCAAAATTTCCAAAGCTTGCTACATGCAAAGCGGCACCGAAAGGCACAAGAATTGTATGTCATCTTGATCGCCGTGTATGGTGCAATAGCTCATGTGAATACCAGCCTATCAGTTCTATTCAGTTTTGAAAAAAAGCACTTTAAGTGTTTCATTCCATACAAAAAAAATTAAAATATTTTTTTTCTCACGCATGGAGCTACTCATACCCTTCATACTATATTAGTAAAACATAGGGAGGTATACTAAACACAAAACATATTTTTATTTATTAATTTCTGACATTAAGTTTCTATGAGTATGGAGCTTGATTTTCAGACCACTGTGTGCCGCTTCCTGCACACGCCGTATTCACACAATTTTCGGAATTATTTTTATAAAAATAGAAAACCGATCGTTTGAAATAAAATAAAAAGCAAATTATATAGATTTTTAAATTATCTGTCCAATGGTGTAATCCTCAAATTAATAGAACCTCACCTTTAGCAAAAGATGCATGCATCATCATCATTTGCCTAGCCTTTTCACAAGTATGTTGGGGTCGGCTTCCAGTCTAACCGGATGCAGCTGAATGCAGGAATGTGATGATAAGATATCGAACAGAGGAGTCTCGGTATGTAAAGATGGTCACCCATCCACGGACCAACCCTGGCAAGCGTAGCCTAATATGATGGATCGACCCATGCGGCTGTTATTACTCAGGAACGAACTCATCTGTAAATAACTGTATTTAATAATACTGTATTAAAATTAAAAATAATAATGAAAGGAAGTCAATATTAACTTTCATCTAGGATTATTCGCGATACATTATTATTCATTTACATAATTAAACGAAATTGCTGCGTTTGTAGCAATGATTGCGTTACTTCTGCACGAGGTTTAATTTTACCAGTTTCATCATAGCTTTATGATATACTTTTTCCAATTAAAGCCTAAAGCTACAGTTTGCTAGAAGAGCGGTGGCCGCCAAAAAAAGGCTGCAATGACAGCTGTCATGAAAATGATAGCAGCGGGGTTTGACTTTACGGTGTCAAAAAACGCTCTCTAGGAAAACACATGGTTTATTAATATACTTCGCCTTACTTCACTTCGTATAGTATTCCGAGACACAGTGGTCACGTGGGTGACACAAGTCTACGTCATCACATCTGTGTTACCAGTAGTGTGTAATAATAACTCCCCAACCACCTATATTACCTGTGCGAATCCGATAAAAGAATGAGGTTTTAATTGACAATTACGTTAGTATATGTTTAAATTGAATTGTTTCGTTTGATTAGACAAACGAAACGATAAATGCTTTGTATATATTTTTTATTAACAGCATGGTGCCTGAAAATCTTTCCTTAATTCGTGTTTTGTTGCAATAAAGTGGCAACTGGAGAGTGACGTAAGAATGTGTTACTCCCGGAATGCCAGACCTTGTTTTATTAGACAATGGGAAAACAGACCAACTTAGAGTCCGCGCCACCACTGAAGTCCGGCGGAAAATTGTGGAACTACATTTTCTTAATGCAATTTGTTGCAATGATATAGATATTAGCGCCGCGTCTATCGGACTTGAGTGGTGGCGCGGACTTTCGTAAACAATGTTTCTGTGACGTCATTCATCGATAAATTGCAGACGCTATGTGACGACCACCGCTCTTCTAGGAACTGCTGCTTGTCCATAGAACGGGGAAGCGGAGAGTTATGAAAATACTAACTGATCGAATTCCAATCTTCCAATCTAAATAAAAAGCTGAGTGGGAACGTGAACGTTTTCACTCAGCTCCATGACAGTGGTTTGACTTGATGGGAGAGCAAAAATTGTTTTGTATATTTTAACCGCAGAAAGTTTCCAAAGCAGTGTCTGTTCTTGCACCGCGCGTTTTCCGCTCCACCTAAGCAGACAGAAACATTTTGATACACTGCTCCTCTTCTACGCTTACTCGCTCCTTTTTAATGGACAGGCAGCCTCCTGACGAATGCGCAATCATAATTACTACGAAATACCAAATATGTTGTTGCTAAGCAATTAAAACTAATACCGAGATTTTTCCATTTCTGTGATATAAATTCATTGAGTTTTTCTTTCCTAAAAAATATTAGCTTTTAAATAAATCGTGTCATCGTTTTGGGAATATACTCCGCTATGTGCATCGGCATAAAAAAAATGTCTACTAATTTGAAACTCAACCAGGATCTTTTCTTACAAGCTTAGTTGTAGTCAAAGCTGTAAAACAGGTGAGCATAATGTTCCTGATAATTAATTTTATAAAGTGGTTGTTTATTATGTTAGTTTGATATGATTCCCATTCGTTACCACGATAATATGTCTACACAAACATTACTGAAAATTAATTAAATTCTTCCTGCTTAGATAACTAGAGAATTTAATAAAGGTGGTTTTAAACAACATGTATACAAAACGTAGCGGTTTCAGTACACTGTTATTATAAAGATTAAGTCAACAGCAGGAACGTATTAAATTTTTAATGAGTGCAAATATAGTGTACTCGTAGCAAGTTAATGTGTCTGTTTAAGGGTCGTTTGTAGTTGCCGTACTTACTGGGTTAATATTTTGATAAATTATGAAAGCCTCATGACCGTAAACCATGAAACCAGAAGGTCAATAGGGATTATGACTTTTTTTGTCCATAAAAAATATTAGACACGTATTTTTTCTTTTTTTACGTAATCTAAAGATAATGCCGATACATTGAGTTAAAATGTGCCATGACGTCACGAGTATGTAGATTTTTACTTACTTACGACGTAGCGACCCCCACCTCCCAACTTAAAATGCGTTTTATCTAAGTAATTTTTTATTAATATGATAAAGCAAAAAATATGTACGTGTCTAATATTTTTTTATTATCTGACTGACGGACTAATTAGATTTTTTTTTTTTTATCCAGGCTTCATCCCTATTGTCGTATTTTCAATAATGTTCACATTTAATCTGTCTCAATCTGGTCAAAAAGAACCTATAGTTTACCAACATTTTTGACATTGATTGTAGCTGAGATGGCGAGCGAAATGCGACGGTTTTTTTAAAAGTAAGTACAAGAATTGGCCTTCAGATAAAAGAAAGAAAGAAAGAAATAAATACAGCATTTTAGAATTGTTGGAAAAATTAAATTGCTTAGTATTTTAAATTCTAAAACCACAAAAGTATTGAATAAACTAAGTGGCGACATACTCTATTTGATACAATGTTCTGCAAAAAAAATAAGATAAAAATTCGTTTCGTCACTTGGCACAATTTAGTCACTCCTTGTCTTCACGTGGGCATCGTGGAATAATCTGCCAAAAGTATTCAAATCAAATCAAAAGTAATTTATTCAAACTAGGCTGAGAAACAGCACTTTCGAACGTCAAAATTACATAAGATAGTCCCCCAAAACGCCCACCCTTCACCACTTCCTAGTGCATTTCAAACTCAATCACAAACTCAAACTCTTTATTGCATTCATGTGTACATTTAGGTGTTACATTTATGTAAGTAAGTTCCAACATGAAACCCGGTTAGTGCACGGCAACATAATATACGTAGGTATATAATAAATTGGATAAAACAAGCACCCAGTGCAAGTTTGTTAAACAAATATAATTAATTTCGATAATATTACTAGTATTAAGTTTATGTAGTTAAGTATTTAAATTAATATCATGAGGTTATTAAAATATTTTAATTATGAATATTAATTATAATATTTTATTCATTTGTATTTATTATTTTATTTTATTAATTTGTATTAATTATTATTATTTCATTTATATATATATAATTTAAATTTTTAAATATTGTTTTTATTATTTAGCTGGGAAGAAGAAGTGGCGTAACAAACTCCCCAGCAGCACAGCTCTCTGTTCTGTATTTAAAGGATAATCCTCTCAGGCGCATCAACGCAGTAAAATAATGGTTTCCAAACATCACACGTGCATTCTCAACCATTCTTTGAAGCCGGTAATTAAAAAATCAACTTTCCAGCATAAGAAATTCGCGATTCATTGTAATATCAAAAATTCCTGTATTTTTTTGGATATTTCAAGATCACAAATTGGTTTAATAATATCATAACACCATTTGAACTGATCAAACTCATTCAAAGATACAATTGAAGCAACGTACAAAATCCACATGTATAATACATATCATCAGCGATAACACGCTAAACAGTGAGTATAGGGTGCCATTTTATCTTTTATCTTTGTGCCTTTTATCACCAGGTTTTGCTAATTTTTCCAGTCAATTTTCAGAGAGCATTTTTTTGTATTCTCCTTTCACGTTAAATTTTTTCCTTTATAGAGAGCACTCTGAAGTCTTTTGATGCTAATCAGGTTTAATTTGAGACTGAATCGCATTCACTCGAATAGCATCATTTTATATTCTGATGGAATCTCACTAACATAGCATTCCAGATTGTTTAGAGTCGACGCAGTATGTCTTATTTTTCTTACATACGAGTAGGTACATATATCTATTAGCTGTCATTGCAGTAGGTCGGTAGTCAACCGTTTATGCTAGCCATTTCATCGTTCACACAATCCATTCACCTTTCTTTGCTCCTACTTTTTTTTTATAATTATCCACATTCATACTTATCTATTCAATTACTTTCCTCACTATGTGACATAATTAATCAATATTGAGGCAGTGTAGATATTACGGTATTATCGGTACAAACTCGCGCGCTGTTGCGGTCTTTGAGGCAGAGCGTTGAATGTTTACGAGATACTCCATATTATGTAGTTACGTTGTAAATAGTTACAGCTTCCCACTTCACTCAACATACTAACCTACTTTCTTTTGTTTAGTTATAACTCGCGCAGTGAAACAATCATCTGATGAGAATTCTCTTCTTATATTTCCACATAAACAGTTATGCCCATAATGGCTTCCGGCATGAGAGTGTCGCATTGTTTTTCATGTGTGTCGTAATTATAGGATTATACTGGGACTGTAGCTACCTGTGTACAAATAACATTTCATTGTAATCATCATCCCATCTGTGCGTGGTGTTATAACAATTTTGGAACGCAATGTTTCGAAGAGTCGCGCTGTCATGACGCAGTGTTGTCTTTAGCACTTAGAAATGGTACTTCCAGATTGTTATACTTCCTTGCCGGCCGTTATTGTGAGAATATTTCCAAACGGTTACTATTAGGTATCGTTTCATTGCAGGACTTAAAACTAACTTTTTGGGGGGTTTTTATTTCACTAAAAACATGTTGTAATTTCACAAATTTGGACATAAAGAGCACGATGTAAATAGAAAAGATAAGGCATATTATACTGCACGCGTAGCATGAACGCCATAGAAACGGGTTTTGTCGAGGGAAGAATAGACAAAACAACAGATTGTGATTGTTTATCAGTCATTTTGTCTATTCTTCCGTCGTAAAAACCCGTTTCTATGGTGGTCATGCTACGCGTGCTGGACTAGCTTCTGCCCGCGACTTCGTCCGCGAGCCTATAACCTTCCTCAAGAATTGGGCTATCCAATGAAAATATTTTTTTTCAAAACCGACTGGTAGTTTCGGCGATTACTCCCTACATACAAACTTACAAACAAACAAACAAACAAATTTTACCTCTTTATTATTATTATTATTATAATATATACAGGGTTATTGGTAAAACACCAACAACCTCTTAAGGGGTCATTGTACTCATCATTATGAACAAATTTTACTTCGTTCCAAGCCTTAAATCGGGAAAGAAAAATCTGGTGTTCCATACATTTTGACGAGTAGTGTAAACATAAATGTAGGGAACAGCTGTTTTTTTTTCGCGTTTTCATGTGTGGTCCCATATTAAAAGTTGTTCCTATTGATGAGTAGAATGACCCCTTAAGAGGTTGTTGGTGTTTTACCAATAACCAGGGTTATATATAAGCAATAATTTTTAGTATAGACTAGTATAGATTAAGTCCAGTACCGAGCTCTGGCATGACTTTATCAATACACAAATATAATTATCTACGCTCTTGTCGTCACCTCAGTGAGCATTGTGTCATTGATTAAAATGCAATGGACGAGCAAGAACAAGCGTCCGTGACTTCTCCCTCTTGGTTTTTCACATCTAATCGCGTCTGTGTACATCGAGCCTTACATTTCAAATAAGTAGTTTTATGCCCCACACGGCGATGATCAGTTCGATATTTTACTGCATAATTTTTCAGTCACACGGAATTTTCATACTACATTTTTTTTAACCGTATGAACACTGAGACGTTGACGTGTGATCTCAACTTTTTACCGTAAAATATTGTATCGTATCGTATAAACGGGGCCTGGGTGTTCTTCCCTCTTAATTGTAACCATCTTTTGTCACCAGACTTACAACATAGATGCCCAAACTGGGGAGTCTTCGGCCTGTGCTACTGCCCTCCTGTGTGGTGTGAAGGCACGGTATGAAACGTTGGGATTGGACGCTGGAGGCAGGTTCAACAGCTGTGCTTCCACTATTAACTCCAAAGTCACGTCACTGGTTGATTGGGCACATGAAGCCGGTAAGCATACTATTCAGGCTATTTAAAGTTTAGTTGTAATAGTTTTGTTCGTTTTTAAATAATATTTGCATTATAAAATTCAATGGGAAAAGGCTAATTATTACTATAATAAGCGTTGTATAAAAATTATCGATTTATTGGGCTTAGAGCATACCAGATACAGTATCTTTCAGATTACAGACTTCATTATTATATTGTAACCTTGTTTTATTCAATAACATGGTTCAATATCTATCCACGGTCAAATGATAATAAAAACATAATTATGATTGATAAAAATTTCAACAAATTCCGAATGACCTGTATTCATAAACCATATTCGATGAAACTATAAAAGCTTTTTAGTTAAAATAGTTTAGTCATAGACTGTGACCAAAAAAAGAGTTATCCAATTCAACCCTATATTGTGATAACTAGAACCACTTGTTAATAAACTCAGCAAAGATTCAGTTAAGCCCAGTTCTTAAGCCGGGGTCACGTAGTGGATAGTGGTGTATAATCTGTACACTCGATACTAGTTCGGAAGCGAATAAATAACGTCTGATAACGGAAAATAATATTATTAAACTTATAACCCAAACTTATTTCGAACCGCTCCCACCACAATCCACTCGTCCAATAAGGGTGCAGCTTTAAGCTAGAATGTGCTAGAAGTCTTGTGAAAAACAGACGACGCGCACCTTTTTTTGACAAGCTTGGTCCGTCATCCGTCAGCTGAGCAGCGCCAAGATATATATTACGAAACCTTTATTCGCCCCGAAACAATATTGTTTTCATCTATATTGTGATGTGTGTATCTTAAATATATTATAATACGTGATATCTGTACCTATGTTAAAAACTAATGATATTATTTTCCGTTATCAGACGTTATTTATTTTATTTATACCTAGATGTTGCCTAAGACTTAGTCTGCGTGTATTTTATATTTCATCATTTTTTATACAAAAAATCCAGGATAAAAGGTAGACTTGTTCAGGTCCCAGGCTACCCCTCTGTCAAATTTCATAATCATCAGTTCAGTGGTTTCGGCGTGAGAAGGTAGGAATAGAAAGACAGACAGTTACTTTCGCGGACTGATTGTGTGACGTCAGAAGTTGTAAATCAAGAGGACTATTTTTGTAATACCCACATAATTGAAAAATTTAAATTGAGATTTTCTTTCAAACACCCACAAATATTTATTTGATACATTTTCTTCAGAAATATCTTCATTTTCCAGACATAAGATTTAATATAGTCGAACACATATTCCCAACCTGACGTCTTTTTCCTCTACCTACCAACCTTGTGCCCGTCACTTATGAGTGACGTCAGAAAACAATGTTTTATTACACCCTCAATATGGAATTCCGTGTATCGTTTGCCTTCAGAAAGAAACCATGCAATAGAAATGATATTTACCCAAGGGAATACAGTAGACGAATAGATAGGTATCATTCATTTTATCAAGTACGTAACGTTTTCAATAATATTTGTTATGTAATGTAACTCAAGGGCTTGAAACAAATTGGTTCGTTCTTATATTTATTTGGAATGTTATACAAAGGTTTTCTAACAAATATTAAAAATGCGAAAGTGAGTTTATTTGTTACGCTTTCACGCTAAAACGGCTGAACGAATTTGGATGAAAGTGTGAGGAAGAAGTGGGTAGACCATGACGGGTTAGGACATAGGATACTTTTTATCCAGATATTCCCAGAGGATCGAGACATATGCGGGTGAAACCGCGGGGCACAGCTAGTAATGAATATTAACGAATATCAAATTTTCATTATTTGGTTAAAGCTCAGACCAAATAAAAAACCAAGACAAAGCGCTGCGAGCAAAACAGTGAAGCATGCCAAAACTACACCGTCGCTCTGTGCATACACGCTCACACGCACACATTTACAACCTTTTACAATGACACTACAATCAAACTACACCACACAAAGTGCACACAGTCATATTTACGAAACCGGCTTCACTTCACTGTTGACAGCGCTGTCTTAGCTTTTTATTTGACTCAGACCAAACAAAAAAAAGCAAGCAGGTTAAAGCAGCACAATAAATATTTCTGGAATTTCAATATCGCCACAGGAATTTTAAACACGCCGAAGTTAGTAGATTAAAATGTCAAACGATCAAGAATGCTGATTTATTTGCACGTTTACAAATGGAATCGGCTGAAGGTTAATAATTAAAATCAGATCTAGGGTTCCAATACTGTAATTTGAGGTTTACAAAAACAGGCGCTAATAATTAGTGTTCAGTAATATTATTAGGTGCTCAAAATGGAAATTATTAGAGGTTCGATTCAATACAGGCCATTTTAAAGCTGAGAGAACCACCAAATCCTCAAACATTAAATATCAAACTCTCAACGTGAAACGTCCTGAGTAAAGGCCCGTGCAGATCAGCGCGACGCGATGGCGCGACGCGACAAGAACAATACAATTTCTAAGAAAACTTCACGGTATAACAATAACCGGTGTCGCGTCGCGCTGTCGCGTCGCGCTGGTCTGCACAAAGCTTAAGGCGAAATTGTCGCGTTGGTAAAATATGGGTGCAATAGAACGGTTACGTTGAGTGCCATTGTGTGGTCCATTCGCTTCGATGGACTGGCACTCAATGGGCAACTGTGTGAACGTATATATCTCAGCCATGTTATTATCTAGTTATACAATGCGCTATATTGCTATTGTGAAGATAATGTTTCAGTTTATTACATTTCTGGAATATTATGACGTTGTGTTGTGATTTTGCGACACTTATTATTCTGGGAAATGTTGTACGACTTATTTCATAGTTCATGAACTATAGATAGCTTCATTTTACAATATAATAAATAAAATATTTACAATATTTATTTTTGTGTCAACAGTGCCGGTGCTTTGATTTGACTTCTTTGTATTATTTGAACCCTTGTGCGAGTGTACGGGCACAAGACACCAGCGTGTGGGACATGGTACATGGTCTAATGATTTCACAATACGATGATAATGTCGATAGAAAAAAGATTGTTACAAAATATTTTGTGATTTTCTTGAACTATTTTCAAAACAACGTTGTAAAAACTTATTTTCACTGAAACGGAAAATACCAAGTTTTAACGCTGTATAATTTACTTACGCAAAGATATTCGACCTACAATATTAACAATTTATGCCTAAGCCCAGCTATATCTCCCGACGAAACAATTTCCATTTCGTCACGACAAACCACATTCTAAGCTAAACTCTTTAGATCATAATCATAAACCTAAAAACGACTAAAAGCTAACTTTATGTTTTATATAAACAGTTTAGCGTCAACCAAATAGGCTTTCTAAAGTTCATTGTTCAAGGTTCTTAAGATATTCAGTCCATTTCTCTTTACATTTTTGCATTTATTATTTTTGAATGGTGGAGCTTAAATGTGCGTTCATAGAAAAATGATGCTGTTTATTTTAGATATCATGATCCTCTTTTCACTATGTTTCTGAACTGTTACTTAATAGGTTCAAAAGTGGTATAAACGTAAATTTTCCAGTTTAATTTAACATTTTTTTTATTTAACGTAAACGTGATAAAAATTCAAAAATTTCATGAACTTGACTATTGTTTTTTTTTTTTTTATCTTCAAATCCTTTATCCAGGTAAATCGAGTGGCATAGTCACAACAGCGCGGATAACGCACGCAACTCCTGCGGCATTATATGCGCATGCGCCGTCCAGATACTGGGAAGACGACAGCAGGGTGCCTCCTACAGTCAGGAAAGACTGCAAGGATATAGCCATGCAGCTTGTAGAAAATGAGCCGGGAAGAAGTATAAATGTGAGTATTAAAGCTAAGCGTATAATAATATTACAGACGCATCGGGCCGCAGCACATTGCATTTAAAAAAAAAAAGCGCGGTGCGGCCTGCCTGCAGTGTGTGATGTTTCATACAAAATGTATGAAAGTGAAGATTTTGCAATGAGACTCGGACCGCCTAGACCTTCATGTACATGACGCCGGTGACGCACCGACCCAGACCGTAAAATGAAAAAAAAAAACAACTCAGATCTACGCGGCGCGGCTGTGGTGCGGTGCATGGGCTATATTCATTCGTATACACAAATATGCGGTTCGGCGCCGGTGCGGCTGCGGCGTCGTGTACCTTAGCCTTAGTCCTTGGCCTTAGCTTTAAGGAATCACTCCAAATACCTATGTAATTTTCTTTACTGTACTGTTTTTTTGGTTAAGTACCCAATGGTACTTAACAAAAAAAAACTGGTTAATAGACGAAATGCCCTTTTGATAACCTCTCACATAAAATCTTATCTAGAGTAAAATGTTATGAACTATCAAAAATCTCGAAAGAAGCAAACATTTTGGCTAAATATAGTCTGATATTTGCATCAAAATAAGCACATTTACTTATTATGTCTTTTTACATAATCTACCCGTATAATTTTCATGCAAAATGCGCACTAATTTTGTAAAGTTCACGTCCTCGAAAATCCTTTGAAACAAAATACAGCGCAATGTTATGTTAAATTAAAACTTAGGGGCAGAACCTTGCGATGCGTCTCAAAAACAAAAGGAAGAATTTTCGCTTGAATTTTTAAAAAGTACAAAAGTAACAATCTCTTATTTTTATTAATAGCTCTCGAGAGATGAGTTAAACTGAATCCTGAAATTGTACAAAAGCCCTTTTTGTAAATTAGTAAGTGATGTTAATTAGATACGAGTAGGTACTTAGGTTGGCGTTGTTAGGATTATCAGAGGGTTACGTATTTATTTATTTTTTGCAGTACTTTATGCTAAAGTTAATGTTCTGTTGCATTTCACTCCTTGCTACAGTTATATAGACGGTAAAAATTACAGGCCTGAAGAGTAAAGAAAATAAAGTTTATAAACATTGTAAGTTATAAGGATAATGGCGAAAATCCTTTGAACAGGGAGCACGGTACCGTGAGATGGAAAGGAAATTCTGACGTAATATTATATCAAATGATTTAGAAATTGTATGTACTGTGGCAACATATTATGTATAATGTCAGTATTTCTGTAGATGTTACGTATTGGAATTTAGTAGATGTTGTCTAAAAAAGTGTCTAGCCTGGATCATCGTATATCCTGAGTTTTACAGCTTCGAAAGACGTCAAATGACAAAATGTAGAAAACATTTTTTCTCCGAACTGCCACAGTAATATAAACCCAATAAACACAGAAGAAATCTACATACATATGGAAATGTTAATATTATTAAACTTAATAAAATGTAAATGAAACGTGTAACGATACAGTTTCTCGTGAAATTTAATCAAGTTTATACACTACATACAGAACAGCTTTTCTGACTGTAAGGCAGACAAGCTGCTCAAGAATGTGACCGCTTTTGCTTTCTTGTGATAATTCTGCACTACTTACCTACAATATGTCGGAAAATAAACCGCAGTTTTAGTACATTTTGTCGTATACTATGTAGGTAGGTTTTGAGAGTTTGTCCTATCGCTTTCATGCGAAATACTTTAATAATTTTGGCTATATCGATAATGCTACCGGATAGCAACGAAATACTGACAAATGCCTTTTGAATGATATTGTTCCAAAATATAAAAATGTTCAAATTGTGATTTGTTTTAAAAAGGTTATAATGGGAGGTGGAAGAAGACATTTCCTGCCAACTGTTACATCAGATCCAGAGCATCCAAATCGTGAAGGAAGAAGACTAGATGGTAGAAACTTAGCAGAAGATTGGGCAAGAGAAAAAAAGAGGCGGCGATTGCGAGCTCAATATATTCACACGAGAGAACAACTTGCGAAGTTAGATCCAAGAACAGTGGATTATTTGTTAGGTAAGTTAAACGACGGTATTATTTTTAACTGACTTCCAAAAAGGAGGAGGTTCAATGTTCGTAGCGTACGTATATATATATTAATATTTTTTATATGCTTGTCTTCGTCAATTGTGGACCGATTTTGAAAATTATTTTTTTCTATGTAATGGTGTGCTCTCAAACTGGTCGCATATAAATTTTATTAACTTTGCTTGGATAGTTTTTGAGTAAGCTTCAATAATACGTATTTTTCCCACTTAGTATATATATGTGGATGATATGATGATAACTTCCTGTCACTGCTATTTGTATAGCAGGTAGTGGTATTCGAATTTGTTTGGGGTAGGTACTACAACTAAAAAGTGAAAAATAAAAACATTATACAAAAAAAAAACAACCGACTTCCAAAAAAAAACACTACATGAAAAATTACTTTAATTTCGGAAGTCGGTGGCAAAGAACGAAAATTCTAAACCAAAGACACCGACTTCCGAAAATAAAGTTATTTTTCACTTTGTAGTGTTTTTTTTTTGTAAACAATTTTTAATTCATCGAAAAGTATTAATTATATATGTCATCACCATTGGCACCTGTTTCACTCACTAATGGGTATGGACCTCCTCTCTTTTATTTTGTGCCATGCTTCCTTGGCTTGTGCGAAATTCATCCAGGTCCTACAAGTGGTCTTTTGAAAAGTTTTTATATCTCTGAATGTATAATTGGGTCAAAACTATAAAATTGAAGCCAATTTGCATCCGCCCATGAAAGCACGATCTTCAAAGTGCACTTATTTGAAGGCAGACATTCGTATTTAAATTGTGACTAAATTCAGTGAAGATATTCGCAGATGGACGTCGAATCCCAGAAGCGCTTCTCTATTCACAACCATTTGACCTGAAGATTCAATTTTAAGTACTGTGCAAACGTGTCTGTTCACTATGCATTTCAATAAGTGTGAAAATCGATTCCAGTAAATTCCGTACGCTCGGTTAGACTGTCAACTGTTTTCGAATATATTGACCAATCTATCTGGTAAATAAACTTAAACTGTATACAGACTATTAAGCTTAACTTTGTTGACAAAACATCTGCTCCCAATACTTGGTAATTTGTCACCGAAAATTCTGAGCTAGAAGAAAAGTGGCAAGGGCAAGAAGTCTAATACGATCAAAAGATGGCTTCTGATCTACATAATTCATGCCAAGGTCACAATATTGGGTAAAATATGATCGGAGTGGGATATCTGATAGCCAAGAAAAGTCAATCATGCTGTAAAGGTCTGTTTGTAAAATTCGAATGGAGATATGAATCATGATATTCGATACACCATACATTCAGGGCAAAATGTAAGAGTATAAACAGACCGAAGGGTTGCCGAAGCTCTTTCGATATTGAAAATATTATGTTCGTTTATTTTCGTCGTGCCGAACCAGTGTTAATCACTACCTATAAAGAAAAATATTGGTGGGAAATACTGGCACGATTTTGTTGGTATTATTCAGGTAGGGTAATCAAGTTTTGCTTGTATATTTTTGTTAAAAATACAGTTCCATTTTACGTAAAAGTTATAAAATATCAAAGGTTACCTCGCGATTATAATAGATACAAAAACTTCCTCATTATTAAGCACGGAAAATATTACTCGCACATTAAACTTTTACTTCCGGGAGAACTACCTAAAGACTCGTTATTATGTCTTCAAATTATGGCTTAAACCGTCAGTTTAAGAGCCATTACTTTTATGAAACTGCGTTTTTATACAAATTTTCTAAAACGCCTCAGCTACCGGCGGATTATTTAAGAAACTGCTCCCTTTTGTGTGCTTTGTTGGGGTTGTTTAACGCATTACGTGCTAATTAATTAGCGAATTTTATTTTTTTTTTTACGCATTAGTGCGGCGTTCAATAGTTGTCCAAGTGCGGCACGACGCTTATGTGAGTTTGAAAATTTACGAGTTTTATGACAGTCATAAAACAAATATTAATTTTTATATTTATATTCCACCCTGACACTGTAACAGATTACTTATGTAACAATCGAACATCGTATAACAATCGAAATAACTAGTGTGTCGACACCGCTACCGACTGTCATTTTATGATGTTTTCGAAACAATAGAGATGCACAATGAACGCGCACAGGTGCGGCACGCCGCACTCGAAGAAAGATAAGTAAATTGAATGGACGCGCATACGCGCCGCCAGCACATGGTAAAAATCCGAAAAACGCGCAGGTGCGTTGGCCGCACAGTAGGTGAAGGGTTAAACCTTACTCAGCAATTTGAGTGCCCACAAAGCCTGTTTTGGGTGACTCCTGTTTTAAACCCGTATACAATGAAGGCATATAAATTAAAAGTTATTAACAGGTTAGTTCTACTACTCGTTTTGATATTTATTTTGGCGAAGTAGGTACGTAACACATAGGGAAAGCTCTTTTAAAAGTACGTGAAATCAGGAATTGTATACCTTCAAACAAAATGTTAATAGCAGCGCTACTTGGCTACCTATACATAGCTATAAGATTAATTAAATTATTAAGCGAACAGAAGCTTACCTTTGATCCCAGGAAAGATCGATAGACACTTTAAATTTTAATTAAAATTGGAAACGACGATAAAGGACTTCTGATTAATAATATTATGGATAATATCAAGATATTTAAAATCTCTTATTTTCAGTTAATTATAATTATTGGTAAACATAATTTATAAGCTAACAGTCTTAGAATAATAAAAAAATAAAATAATATACACATGTAGGTGTAACATAAAGGAATCAGGGCATCAAAAAATTCATCCGTATCGCTGTCAACAGGAAAAGTATCTACCTACCCAAAACGCTGGCTATTTTAAATTATAAAGCTTTTGCAATAAATTCCTTTAACATGTTATTCTGATTATCTCAGCCTAAACTATTGTCATCTAAGTAAGCCACTTCTAATTAAAATCCCTGTAATTTTTTTTATAAAAAGTTACAAAGCAATCCCGACTTCTGAACAGCACTTCACTTACCCGGGTACGCAAAGATCCGGAAACGATAAAAGTAATGAATTTCCCGTGGAAAATGAATATAGGACAGACAACAGGGGTGTGGACGTCAGCATTTGGTTTAAGAAAACTTGGACGAAAAATGTTTCCGGTCCCTTTTGCGGAGTTTATGAAATATTTACGTTTACCCAGATTACGTTTACCGAGTTTACATTATGATCAGTGCGGCCCCGTTGTGTAATCCCATTTGAATCCTTTTTAATCTCACCCTGCCCGACATAAAGTAGCATTTGCATTTCAAATATGGATTATGCTGTTACCAGCATTCTTATTTCAAAAATTATATTGTTAACCACGCTTCTTAGTATTTTAATTTATCTGTCACTTATGTAAGTGCTCTGGATTGGACGACCGTACTCGTTTATTGAATTTTGAAGGATTTATCAGCTTTTTGTTAAATGTTTTTCAGAGTGACTTCAATTTTTTTTTTGATATGATTAACAATAGTGCTGTGCTATTCTGTAAAAATCTCACCGTGAAAACTTAGGTGAAGTGAGCTTAAAGTGAGCTGCCATTTCACATGATGCTAGGGATTGACAGCTCACTTCACCTAAGTTTTCACGGTGAGATTTTTACAGAATCAACCGGCAAACTTGAAGACATAAAATTCAATAACAGTAGGTAATATTTTTGCTCAAGTAGCATACTATAACGGGCTTTTGTAGAAGATAAGCAGAGGGAAACGAGAAATTGCAAAATATTATTATTCTCGAACGTAACAACAACATGGATTCGTCTGCGTCGCAAATAAGATTATGCATTTAACCCGTGTTAAAGCGCTTAATGATTTTACTACACGGAAACGCGCTTACCTTGAATAAAAAATAAAATGACGAGAGTTTAAAAATGTACGTTTTCCATTTTTGTAATGCAGGTCTGTTCGAATACTCGCATATGGACTTCAACGCGGAGCGAGGGGCGGTCGCGGACGCGGAGGAGGGAGCGAGCGCGACTTCTGCTGTAAAAGCGGATGATCCGTCCTTAGCTGATATGACTAGAGCCGCCTTGTCAATTTTGACGAAGAATGACAAAGGATTTTTTCTACTTATTGAAGGTCAGATTTTTTCTATCTTTTACGTGATTCTGTATTTTTTTACATGTTTAAGTACATATTTCATAATTACTTTTATATCAGAGCAGTGTTTTGGGTTTTATTCGTTAAGACTGAAGATTTTTTGCATTACAGTATTTTTTCCATATTGTTTTAATTATTTCAACTTAAGAGGATTTTACGGTTTATTTTAGTACTTTTGTTCTCTTTGTTTCAATACAAACTCTCACTGTAATGTTCTTGTTTTCATACGTAGGTGGAAGGATAGATCACGCTCATCACTACAACAATCCATATAGAGCTCTTGACGAAACTTTGGAGTTAGAAACCGCACTATTGGCAGCATTAGAGAGGGTTAATCCCGCTGAAACTTTGATCGTAGTCACCGCTGATCACGGTCATGTAATGACTTTCGGCGGGCAGGCGACGCCGAGAGGACACCCCGTTTTAGGTAACAAACTAAACAGAAAATTAAAACACAAATTCTATTCTATTATTTTAGTCTAGCCAATTTCCTATTTAATACTCAAGTTGAAATGTGGATAATGGACGCCAAATAGTTATAGAAGCAAACAACATTTGGCACAGGCTACAAAAGTTGCTAATTGAAGTTGTGTGCCAAACGTTTTTCGTTTACATGATGTCCTCTAAACCGCATTGATGGGTATTGGCTTCGCCGTTGAAATTGCAGCTTAGAGTTCTGGAAATTAATTAAAGATTGTTTTAACTTCGAGGTTTTTGCGGCTTTAGAAGTATTTATATAGAGATTTGAGAGTTCTCCATAGTACTTAGTAGGAGTTTGAAGTGTGTTTTGTGTTTAGGAGCGGATACTGTGGTCTCAGATATTGACGGCTTGCGATATACAACTTTGCTTTACGGCACTGGGCCTGGTCATTCGGAACCCAGGGCTCTGCCGCTGAATACAACGGCTTCTGCTGCTGCTTCTGCGGACGCTGTTCATGCAGCTGCGGTTCCAAGACAGTGGGCTACTCATGGTGGAGAAGATGTGCCTATTTGGGCTCTAGGTAACGTTTCGGTTCATGGAAAAAAATATTTGCCAGAAAAATATTCTAGTCAATAGTAGATTTTAATTGTAATCATCTTTTTGCTCTTTCCCAGGTCCAATGGCAACGATATTGTTCACGGGGGTAGTGGAGCAGAGCTACATCCCTCACGCGATAGCGTATGCTGCCTGCATCGCCCATCAGTCCAGGAGATGTCAAGAAAAAGTCAACTTTACGCAACCACCAGTAAGCATCTAAAAATACAAAATAAGTTTTTCCCGTTCATGAATATTTGGGTTATTGGTGATTCGCACGAATTGTATTCAATTTTTTTTCGAGTTAATTTTTTTGTAGGAGAATCGGCAATTCCAGAAATCAATTCGCCTACAAGTAAATTAACTTCGTGCGAATCGATTCAAGAAAAAAAAATATTACTATAAGTATTCGCCCGTTTAGGGCGAGTAAATTCATGCTAATCACCAAAATGCCGAATATTTCTACAGTTGAAGCCTAATATTTTACCATACATAACTTTAAGACAAAAGAAAAATTAGGGAACTGTTCAAGTTTTTATAGCATTGTGTTGAAGTTTCGTGCCTTCACGTCACTATTGTTTCATAAATTACCACAGTTCTTCAATAAAAAATCTTGGAAAGCCTTTTTTTTTTTTTTTTTTTTTTGAGGATGGGAAATTATCAAATAACTTCTCCCGCTCTTGGGCGGAGCGGGAGGGCGTGTCAGACTTTTACTGACTAAAACCCACCCGTGTTCCTTCCGTTGCCTGTGTGCTGGGGTCGCGATATCCCTTTCGGACAAACCCGCAACCCCGGCAGGCATTGGCCCTTCCGGACCCCGTCAGTTGGTGCTGACATCTCTTTGAGGCGCGCGTGGAACACAACGCGCCGTCGACCCGGGCCTGGTCCTTATCGGACGGCGAGCTACCCATTGCTCACCGTCCGCAAGCCCGCGCCTACGGTGGCCGGAAGTCGGCTCGCGACTCCCGACGCCCGGGGCGTCTCCTGCGGCGACTAGGGGCGCGAGGGCGCGCATTTTGCCTCTCCCTCGCGCGCTCCGCCTCCTCCTTCGCGAGCATTACTGCTTCGCAGAAGGAGGTGACGGCCTCCCATGCACTCTCGCTCCGGACCATGGCCTGAACCAGGGCCGGACGCGAGAGATCGCCGCCGCCGATCGCCTCCGTGAGGACACGGCGGTGCTCCGCCCAAGCTGGGCAGACCTCCACCGTATGCTCCACCGTGTCCTCCGGGCGATCCACACAGTGGTGACACCCGGGCGTTTCCTCCCGCTTTATCCTGAACAGGAACCTCCCGAAACAACCATGTCCGGTGAGGACCTGTGTCAGGCGGAAGGTGAGGACGCCGTGGCGCCTCTCTAGCCACTCCTCAAAGAGGGGACTTATCGCCACAATTGTGGCGTGCCCAGCGCTGGGTTGCGACAATCGCACTCTCCATGCCGCCATGAGATCCCGCCGGAGCTCTGTCCGCTGTGCCGCGATTTCTCGCGGCAGCGGAGTTACGCCCCGGCGTTTCGCCTCCTCGCGCAACTCCCACATGTGCGCGAGGACTTTTGCCTCCAGATCCCATGGCGGTAGTCCGGCAAGGAGGCTCGCCGCCTCACGGGAGACCGTGCGGTATCCTCGGACCATCCTAATGGCCATGACCCTTTGGGACGCGTTCAACTGCTGGGCCGGTCGCAGCCTCAACGAACGCGCCCACACCGGTGCCCCGTAAAGGGCCATGGACCGCACGATCCCCGCGTAGAGCCTCCGGCAGATCTTGGAAAGCCTAATTCTGTAATTGGCGACGAATAAATTACGTAAATAAAATATCATAAGGAGAACCTGACGGAATTGTTATTATTTATAGCAGGAAAAACCTCCAAACTGCGTGCCTCCGGAGGTTAGCAGCGTTTCAGCAGCGGACGAGACTAGAAGTGACGGCGCCAGCGGGCGCCGCATCGTGGTCGCGTCAAGTGTCATGGCGGATGAGCGCGCGCCGCGTTCGTCCGCCCCGCTACCCGCTACGCTTATCACTTCCCGCAACCTTATATCAAGGATGATCGAGTACATCACCCGCCTAAGTTTTGTTTGGTTAGTCATTAAATTATAAATAAATATTTATATAAAAATGTAAATAATTTTACAACTAACAGTACAGTCGGCTACGAAGTTTTGCTGTTGGCTGTCTAAATAATTTAGTTGAGTGTAAAATATCTCTGTGGTGATCAAAACATTTTGTACAGGATATGATAATTTGTAAATACACTGATTCGAATGTAAATACAATAGATATTTGTAAATATAAAACTAAAGTGACGATTGATATTTATTTAGTCTCATCATTAAATGGATTTTTAAAAGAAATTTTGTTTTTTGTCTGGTCTCTTTTGAAAAAATTGGTTCACCTATGACACGACATGACAATAAGCTTCTCTATGGAGCAATTCGATAAGCCGGTGGATATAACTCTGTTCGGTGCAATATTTGCAACCGAACAGCTCAGCACTTTTGCCTGCGTGCATTTCCATAAATGCATGTATCACAACTATTAACAGTTAGTACATATTCGGATAACAACTAACGTAACTCAAACCAAACCAAATCAAACCATCTTAGTGCTAATTTAGCTTAGATTTACCACTAAATATATTTAACCAATATTCAAAATAACTTTAAAACCATATTATTTCGTATCATTAAACCGGTCTAATATAATACCAAATCAACCAAATATCAACCAACTCAGAAGTTAGTGCTAAACCAAGCAGGCATTAAACTTTGCCGGGAGGGGAGCCTTCCTGAAGGGTTCACCTAGTCGCCTACGGGATGCCGGGAGCCCTCGCGGATGGCTCATTTTTAATGTAGATTTTTCTTAGCGTATACAGCATTATAAACCGTGAAAATAAAATCTGATATATATTTAACAAGATTTATTAGTATATGTGTTTGTTTTTATTTTTTTCACGATTGCAAATATTCACAAAAAATTTTAAAGGTTGGAAACTACGTATATCGATTAGACCCCCTGAAAACACAATTGTACTTCGTTTTACAGTGTTTTTAACACGGTTTTAAACCTAATGTCGTTGACCGTCCGCGATGTTTAACTTTAGCGCAAACGTAATGCCGGTAGCCCTCCCGGAGGGTTCACTTCTAATATCTATGGCGGCATGGCGTATGAGTTCTATGATAAATGGGTGGAGTTGAAAGTGTCAACACTTCGTTATTCACAGTAAATATTTAATAAAATAGAATTATAAAGCAGGCGGTACATCGATGCACCGCCTGCATTTGCCTTTTTTTTTAAAGATTTTATATAACAAATCCAGAAAGGAATAATTTTTTGTTACTTAGGTCTACTTAGCATCTCATAAGGCGAAAATTTATGAAAATTCATTTGATGATGAGCTTACGAGTCTTCGTTACTGGGGCATTGTAGATTAGTTTTACTACTTAGGTACTTCGTTGGCTCAACGACTCAAAATATGCCTTGGTCTCGGAGGCGAGAGATAAGTTACCTACTATTTTAGTGCCCGATAAATTATACTCTGAAAACTAGGATGACAATAAAGAAAAAATGCGCCCATAATTTAATATTCTAACGGTATCTGATCTTCGTGGGTAGTCGGGCTTCAGTCATAAGAGGAAAATGCCATAATTTTATGTGGAGGTGAAATACCCTCTCTTGGTTAGCTAAAACCGCAACCCTCCCCATTATCAGGAAGGTAAAATATTAAACATTCTCTTACGCAACCACCGCATACTAAATTAAACAAGATTTATCGCGATTTTACTTTCATTTTGAGATTGCGTTGTATTGATAAAATATTTAACATTAGGTATGTTACACATTTTCCCTAAGTATACAAGATTTTTAGGGGTAAAAAAAAACATCTTTTGATCTATGAGGTTTTAGTTCAGTACCTACTATTAGTTTAATTAAAACGGAAGACGGAATTACAAGTTTTACATACCTTATTAATTTTAAATTATTCACCTAACTTGGCTATGCATAGTACACGATAAAACCCAGAATTACATCTTGAGGGCGATTCGGACCAAACGGGCGAAATTCTATCCCCACTCCACCTAATTCTTATCGTGTAAACAGAGACAGAACATTCCTTCATTTTCTTCCTATAATAATGTCAAGAATATCAACAGAAGAATGCTCGCGCTCTTGTTCTGGGGACCAAAAACGGCCACATTAAGCAATTCATTTTCTGAATTCCCAGCAATTCCTCTATGGTGACACATACTCGTATTTTAACTGAATCATATTCATTTCAATTCATATTAGAATCATATTTGATGTAAATATTCCCGCATGAAAAAAAAAATACCGTAATTTTACCGGATAATTTTTCTTTACAGCTTTTATTAATCCAATGAGATTTATATTTTTTATTTCTACATTTTTAATGTTATTTCATTATAAAATGTAACTTTCCAACAGATGAATTGCGTAATATGAATTGAAAGCAGATAATATTATGAATTGTCAGTTTGTGTGATTCATAATATTATCATACATAATATGATTCTGCCAAAGCGGCCGTTTTGAGCCCACTGGTTCTATGTTCGTTTGGTCTAAACCCACCTTTACACAATAATTGGTAAGGGTTGTCACTAAAAGCGCGGATGGTATTGGTTGAAACAAAGCGCGATAACGCAATTGTAACACCAAAAATAGACGTGACAGCTTTTGTGGCGCTTCCAGCGTATGTCCTGTTCGCTTTGTTCCCAGATGAAAGCGCTTACAAGGTGTGTTCAGCAGATTTATATCTATGTAATAACGTGAAACCACGTTGGACTATCGCATTTATCTTGCGTGGGCCGCAGTTGGTCTAATGAATAATATGTTACGCGTGTGTGCTGTATGTTGGTGGGAGTTCCGACCGAATTTCTAGTAGTGTTCGGCGGTTTAACTTTATTTATTGATTAAATTGGGTGGCGTTGTATTCCCACTAAGCCAGCCTACCGAAATCACTAGCAAGAAGCAAAAAGTCTTTACTACCAATGGTAGACTTCACAAAAGATGTAAAACTGACCACGTAAGTTTTGGTACAGGATCACAGAATAAGAACGTGAGTACCTTTTGTCATTGACGAGCACTCTTCAATGGCCTGAGTTATTTGGGTCGACACACAACCCAAATAACGGCGGCGCACGTGTCGTTTCTACAAAAGTTGAAAATGACAAGCGTGGCTTTTCCCTGCGTGCTGACATTCAAGATAAATAAAAAAACATTTGTTTTCACGTAGAAATTCATAACGTTTCGCATTTTACGGTTACAGTGCCATAAAAATGTAACAACCAGTTTATAAGCCGTTCTACTTAAACATCCGTTTCGCAACAAAATGGCAAGATTTGTATGAAAAATTGTCTGAAAATAAAACTCATTGTACCTTCCTATTTGTGATGTTTTTTTTTTTATTACAGCACATTTTGTTGTAACCCTATATTAATCTAAATCTACATCACGGGGAAAGTCCATAAAGCTGTCTAACTTCATCTTTAAAATCAGACTAAGTACACACAACAACAACATAAAACAACAACAGCTACAACAAAAACAACAAACAACAACCGCAACATCCGACAACATTATAATAAATGTTCATTTCAAAATCCGCCATGAATAGAGTTGCTTCTGAAGTTGTATGAAGGCATCTCATTCAAAAGCCAGACAATTGCTGCGGGTGTATTACAGTATCGTAATCCTTCCCCCCACGGCGTGGGGTAACCGCTAATGGCGCGTAACGAAGTCAACATAAGAAATAAGATAACGTTACCGTTTTATCCCGTCAGGGAAAAGGAAACTATACCAAATGTATTTTTCACACGTTTCTTGAGTTTAGTAACGCTCGTAACGGCACTGAAAGGAATTGCTTGCCTCTTTATGCTACATAACAAAGGTATTCGTACGGATTTTTAGTTCAAGATACCTTATGTACGAAACTTTTTCGGCGGTTTGAATAAATATTTAATGTGTTTCGCTCTAGACGTCTAGAGTTGGCTGAAGTAATGCGTTGACAACGAAATTCAACTGTTTATTCAAATAATTGTGTATGTTCTTGTCTAATTAACTAGCTGCGCCTCGCGGTTTCACCGGTAACCACTAAGACATCGGAACCCATAAGTCTCGATTCTAATTAGTAAGTACCTAATAAATGAGCATTCTCTAATTTCACCCAAGCAGAGCTCGGTCGCCCAAAGTTTAGAACAAGAAAGAAATTGAAATTAATTAGAATGTCATTACATGGCAGCATGGAATTAGTAAGTACCTACTCTCATGGCAGCATGGAATTAGTAAGTACCTACTATCATGGCAGCATGGAATTAGTAAGTACCTACTAAATGAGGATTCTCTAATTTCACCAGAGCAGTGCTCGGTCGCCCAGGTACTATATATTATGTACAAGCATATAAAGGAAAAAATTAAAAAAAGGGAAGAGCCCATTGGGCATAAAAAAATTCGTCCGCATCGCTGTCAGTGGGAAAACTGCCCAAAAGGCTGGCAGCGTTGCCACGTTGGATGGCAATGCTGATTCTTTGACCTAAAATTGACCAACCCTCTGGTCTGGTTCACCAGACCAACCAACCAACCTTCAGAGGATCAACCGCTTGGAGATGTCCCGAAATACTCGATAAGCACTCCGACCTCACAGCCCTAGTGATTCTTTCACACTTCCAACTTTGTTCTCCAAAAATCTGAACATTTACCTTGTTAACGTGGAAGATCTTTAGATCTACAAAATAATGTTATTACATTTATATGAAACAAAAGAGATTTACCTAATAAATCACTATAAAGGTAAGGGTATTTATAACGTACCTACTCTTCATAAGAAGCTTTAAAGTTATTTAGTACCCCTCTCCTTCAAAGGCATTCTTAACAGGATTTCTTGGTGCAAACATTACAGCTCTTACTTTTTGAAGTACATTGGTAGTTCGCTTTGTATGTAAAGTAATATCTTTATATCTGCCGGTCGATTCTGTAAAAATATCACCGTGAAGTGAGCGTGAAGTGAGCTGTCAATAGTGTTAATCCCTACCACCCTGCCTGTCGATTTGTGACAGTGACAGCTCACTTCACCTAAGTTTCACATTGCAGTCGGTCGATTCTGTAAAAATATCAACGTGAAACTTAGGTGAAGTGAGCGTGAAGTGAACTGTCACTGTCACAAATCGACCGGCAGGATGCTAGGGATTAACACTATTGGCACCCTACAAGATCAACTATTTATCATCGAAGATTATTATCATTCTACTTATTTTTTTATTTTTTTTCTGAATACACACTTGCTTTTCCAACTCACTTTAGACATTGGCAGAATGGTCGACATCGGCTTTGCTTGCCATATTAAAGAATAGAATAGAATAGAACACTATTGGCAGCTCACTTCACGCTCATCACTTCACCTAAGTTTCACGGTGATATTTTTACAGAATCGACCGGCTGATAGCCGAGTTTCATGTAGGTACAGTCAGAAGGAAAAGATCAATTACGACGATTTACATGAGTTTCTTCTTTTAGAAAGCATTAAAAATGGAACCTCATTGATGATGTTCTTCAAAAAGGTTGGGAGCGTAGCACTCGCAACCGGCGTGCGTGTATGGCCTGAACGTAAATGAAGCAAAAGATGTAATGAGTGTGGAAGGTGAAGGAAGAATTAAATTAAATTATTCGATACATTTCATTTTATGTTATAGCTAAGAGAAATATAATATTTTGCTCTATATATTACTGAGCAAAATATTCTATTTCCAATCCTCTAATCCTCTTTCTCTCTTTTCTATTTATTTTTATTTTATTTTTAGGTTTTTTTCAATCCTAATTATAGTATTGGAAATGTTCATCGCCTTTGTTGCTGACTATAGTAAGTTACCGACGACACAGTGTGACAGTTACGTGACGTGACGACAACTTCAACAATCAAATTTAGATTGTTGTAGTTATCCTCAAGCATGTTTCGTTATTTACAAAGATTTGTGGAAACCCCACGTCTGATTTAAAAATAAAAGCCTGGCCTATTTTACAACCGTTTTTTTTCCGTGGGTTTATCCTCATGGATACCCTCCATCTGTGAAGAACGGAGGGTCATGTCGGACTCCTACCACCAGGTTGTAAGCGATAACATGGCAAAGGGAACCAACTTATTAAATGTATGTCATGATCTCCCCAGTCTTCTAGTTTTACCGAGACTGCTATGAGCCTTCGCATCCATTACTTTGAAGTACCATGAGTACCTTATCGCAACATCTATTATCAGAATTTTGGGCGTAGATGTATGGTCGCTCAAAGGAACCTAGACTTACCTACTTCAAGTTACGTATTACCTATTCCATATTAAAATCCATGTTTACAAATTGATGTTATTTCTACTTAAAGAAAATCAACTATATGCCCTTGTAAATTAAGTTGATTCCAGAATAATAAGTGCTATTAAAAATATTTTTTTTTTTAAATTTAAGCGCAATCTGAACTTTATTTTATGTAATATGTAGTTTTTTTTTTTAAACACATATTTGTTTACATATTTGGAAACTTAAATGCAAACGCAGGATACATGAAAATGCTGCGCTAAAATGCCATAGATTTTCTATTTTCCTTTACGACTTATACTGGCACAGAAACGCTGCCTTGTATGAGGCTTACTCGTACAACCATAACATGGGGTTAGTAAAAATTGTTCTCGTACACGAGTCTCCCGGCTCGAAGCCAACGAAAACTGTATTATCTTGTTATACATTCTTACACAAATATAAAAAGATTTTCGTACAATCTTACTCGTGTACAACGTAATGAAGTATCTCAGGCATAGGGTAATCAAGTTTAGTGATCGTTTCGTAAGGTTGTTGATAAAAATAAGCTTGGGTGACGTAAAATGCGACGTGATTGTTTACCCTATTTTTATTAATGTCATGTAGGTAAGTGAGTAGGTATGTATATCATCATCATCATCATCTCAGCCGAAAGACGTCCACTGCAGGCCTCCCCCAAGCATCGCCACTTCGACCGGTTCTTCTGTGCGTCCTGCTTCCAGCGGATCCCTGCAGCCATCACCAGGTCATTGGTACACTTTGCGGAAGCCTTCCAACGCTACGTCTACCGGTACGCGGTCGTCGGTCGTCGTATATAGAATGTATGTGTTTAAAACGTCCATGACAGAGTTCAAAGTTCAAGAGAAAAATATAGATCAGTAATTGAAGTTGATGATGTCATAAACACTTTTCTTTGTGTCAGGAGAATCTGCGGCGTTCTCCTATCCGCTAGTAGCAAATAACCGACTTTCAAAAAAAGACTACAAAATAACTTTTATTTTGGATGTTAGTATCTCTGGTTTCGTATTTTCGTTTTTTGCCACTGACATCCGAACTTAAAGTTATTTTTCTCTTTGTAGTGTTTTTTTATTTGTAAGTCGGTTGTTTTTTTTGTAAAAAGTTTTATTTTTTACTTTTTAGTTGTGGTACATACCTAACCCACACAAATTCGAATACCACAAAAATAACATAAAGTTTTCCTCCTATTTATCTCGATGTTTTTCTTGTACTGGTGTGTACTTGGCTGAATAAAAAAGTTTAGGGACTGAATAAATAAAACACAATAAGCCCAGACATATTTTAGATAAACACAACACATACAATAACAAAACTTTAAACAACATGATACTGTAGCAGCTTAATACAAATAGTAGGTACACATAAACATAATTATACTGTTTACCTAAACAGCATGTAACAGAAAGGTGTGGTAATATTTATTAAGGGTTTGGTACAGAAAATCAAACTGAATAACTTTCTACATGGGACCGTCATCGTTATTGCGAAAAATTTATCATCCATCCACGATATTGTTGTTCAGTTCGATGGTCTATACCACACCCTTAAATTTGACCACACTTTCCTGATACATGCTGACTGTTGATTGACTAAAATATTATTAGGTATTGAAGGACTAATATAGATAAATCCTACCTCTTCGCCGTTGAGGCTAAACGTATGCTGAAACGTAGGTGACGTACGTCCACGTAGCGCAGGGAAGAGCTGATTTTGTAACGCATGAACGTACTGATCGCTGCGTGCGCTGCGGCGCGGGCACGTGCGACGCAGACATGTGCCTGTTCTCCTCTGCGTCTGGTTGTAGAGGCGGCACAGTTTTCTGCGCGACGCGTGCAGGTCGTCACTTGTTTTTTTTGCTGAGACACAGGTAACGCAGCACAGCCGTCTATTGTTAGTATGTGCGACGTGAATGTGTCTCTGTAGCTGCGTCGCAACATGCACTCGCGGCTTATGTCTGCCTAACCTGCCCTACCCTGCAAAATCTGTACTGTACTGTGCTGCGTCACCCTGCGTCTCAGCATACACTTAGACTGATACTTTCTTATAGGTGTGATTCAGGGTGATTGATGTTTTGAATGGGACAGTTGATATTTTTTTCTGGATTAGGATGTTCCTATGGAGAAAGTTGTTCAGTTTGATAGTCTGTACCACACCGCACCTTTTTGATAACACTTTTCTGATACAAGCTGTAGAATACATAACATTTTATTTATTTCATAGCTCAAAGAGTAGAACTTACCTACTGCCTACTGCTAAAACGTTTTTGTACTGTATCGGCGCCGAACTAAAAATTCTATTACGTTCATATATTTTTCAGCATGTTCACCTTACCGGCCGTAAGTCGGAGGTACCAATAAATAGGTCGGACGTGAGCACGTCTCGGGTTAGAACTTTGTTTTATAGGGTTTGGCTAAAGTATGAACAGCTATAGAGCGCGTCTACGGATGTAAGCCAAATCAACACGAATGCAGAGACATGCAAGCAAAATTCGTACACGAATCATGTCGCTCGATGTAACTAGTGAAGCTACATGCAAGGCAACTGAAATTATAAGGTATAATGCATAATGCTTGGCCGCAGCTGTATAATAATAATTTATATATTAATAATTTAAGATTGTATATCTTAAATTATTCGATTTCAAGCTCTTACGAGTCACCTGGGTAACCTTAGCAACCGAAAACATCTGATATAAAGAAAATACTTTGCAAAAAACTTACATAATTTAGTAAGTCATTGCAGTTTGCAAGTTACAAAATCGTCTTCATTGCTATTAGCTTGTCTTATTCATACTCAACGGACTACGTCTAGACTAGACTCGTACATTACCAACGTGATAGCCCTTGCAATCCCTCTTCATTGCTTGTTATAAACTTGGTAAGTAAGCATAAAGATTTTTATTACTTGCGAGTATCGGTAGTTACCCACAAATTACGGTCCTGAGAGCGAGTAAACTGGTTAGTTCCAGGAATTTATCTACTAAGTATAAGGGATTACTCTGTCCCATATTTGTGCACTGGATTTCTGTTCACCTAAACGAGAATAAAAAATGACGAACGACAATTATGATTGTTAATTTTTTAAGACTGATAATTTTTAATGATGTTTTATTTTATTTATTGATAATTTTTATTGATATTTTTTAATGCTTTTTACTACTTATTTATTCATTTTTTTTTCTTTTTGTGTCTCGGTATTTTGCCTGAAATAAAACACTATTTATTTATTTATTACTTTGTTGTGTCTTGTTTAGCCCAGTCTGGTAAAGCCAGACTAAAACCTACATAATTTAACTTATCATCTGTCAGTTTTCATATAAGGTAAGTTATTGCAGTTTTTAGGTTACAATAAAAGCTTTTTTACAAAAAAAAAAACAACGAACTTCCAAAAAAATCATTACAAAGTGAAAAATAACTTTATTTCGGAAGTCGGTGTCTTTGGTTTTGAATTTTCGTTTTTGCCACTATGTAGTGTTTTTTTTGGAAGTCTGATGTTTTTATGTTGTTTTAAATAAGTGTTTAGTTGTGGTACCTACCCCACACAAATTAATGACAAATACAGTGACAGGAAGTTATTATAACACCATCAATATAAACTAAGTGGAAAAATTACGTATTATTGAAGCTAACTCAAACAGTTCCCAAGCAAAGTTAAATAAAAATTGTATGGGACCATCTCGAGAGTATACCCTTTTAAACAAAAACAGAATTTTACAAATCCTTCTATATTCACGGAGTTCTGCCCGAACGTACATTAAAACAAAACTATAAACATCCGAATTGAGAATCTCCTTCACGACTTCATTGCTATTAGCTTGTCTTATTTATACTCAAAAGTCCACATCTAGACTAGACCCGTACATTACAAACGTGATATTCTTTGTAATTCCTCTTCATTGCTTGTTATAAACTTGGTAAGTAACCATAAAGATTTATATTACTTGCGAGTATTGGTGGTTACCCAAAGATTACAGTTCTGAGAGCTAGTTTAGTTCCAGAAATATAGGTACTGTGTGTAAGTATTCAGTGATTACTTTGTTCTCTCTTGTTAATCCAGTCTGGTTTTAGTGCTGTGCTCGATTTGCTTAGTGAATAATTTCCTTTTAACGAATGAATGCAATATTTTCTTTTTTATACGTTTTATTAAAAGTTATTTTACTTGTTCAAATTACTACCTCAAACGGCGAAAATATTCCAATCTGAGTTATTTTTTCAAGGGGTTGAAACACTAGGACCATGGGGTCCGACTGCCCACTTGGTTATTCAAGACATCACTAAGCGGTTGATCGACTCTTCACGTGACCAGAGGGCTGGCCTATTTTTTGGCCAAAGAATCAGCATCACCACACAACGTGGCAATGCTGCCAGCCTTTTGGGCACTTTTCTTGTTGACGACAGCGATGCGTACGAATTTTTTGATGCCCCGTGATTCATTCCCCTCCTTTTTATAGACATAATTATTTAAAGACTATTAGCGTATATATTATGTTAATATTATCTTGTCCTTACATATTATAAAACAAAGTCCCCCACCGCGTCTGTCTGTCTGTCTGAACGCGATAAACTCAAAAACTACCGAACGGATTTTCAAACACCAATGGACGCAGTGATTTATGGGGAAGGTTTTAGTAAAAAAATCATTAAGGTTTAAAAAATACATAAAAAATATGTTTTACAGGATGGTTCATCTTAAAAAAGTCCGCGATGGCATATGTCTATCTTCTAAGGATGACTCACAGTAAACATCTTTCAGAATTTGATAAATATTTCATTGTTATTTCTGAAGCAATTTTGACCGGTAATCTTTATCCAATAAAATATTTAAACTGCGCATTTAATTTAGATTAAAATATGCCTCGACATCATATCATTTAAATAAATAGTGAAGATATCACAGATTCAAAATTACGCGTAACAAAATAATTATGGTTGATGGCTACGCGGGCGCAGCGGTAGAAGTCAATGAACTTTTCCTCGGCTATTAGGTATGTAATCCCGGTAGTACGTCCCCTTGGGATATTTTGCGACATCCACGCGGGCGAAGCCGCGGGCAAAGCTAGTTTAAAAATACATTGTTCCACTTGTAATTCAGTGACTTCAATATGTCTGTCTACAGACTAACTATTTCACCTATTCCGAACTTAGTTATGGTCGGCAATTAATCTAATTAAATATGACTGCAGTATTTGCACATAGCGATTACCACCTGACCTCTACAACTCGATTATTGGAAAATCCACATATTCAAGTTATGCTAAAGCTTGGCCGGTTTAATATTTACAGGCGAGAACTACCCCAAGCTACAGCTAAGAAGGCTCTGATAACGAGGAAGAGCGCGCAGTGGCGATCGCTTTGCAAGCGTTTCGTATTTTTACAACGACTTTCAATATGATTGACATAAGTAGTTTTCGGTAAGTAGTGTCAATCCAATATATTTTTGACTTATATCCATCATCGTTATCGCTGATAGAATGTCAGCTTGTCTAGAAGCTCTGGGTCTGTAGATTTCTCATACTTAGGGATCTCGCGGACTAGACGGCCATGAAAGACATAAAAGAAAAGAAAGAAAATACGTTTATTTGCGGTACACATGACGCAAAGAAAGAACAAAACACAAAAATAAACAATTTGGGGGAAAATATGCGTCACATCCACGCAAAACGGCCATCGCTCAGCATAATGCTGCGACCGTATGCGAGACAGAGCACCAACGCTGGTTTTCAGCGACAGCCGGCATTGACGTGATGACGTCAACCGGTGCAGCATATAGTGAAATAACAAAATGAGACAAAAATAAAATGAATAAATACAATACTTAGTCCTAAATGTTTATATAAAATATAATATTTAAAATGGTAACATTTCATGACTCCGGCCAGTCATGGCCGTCTAGGGGTATTGTATAGTCTGCGGCTAGTTGGCCGTTGCGACTAAGTGCGCGATTCGTATCGGTTTCTATTGTTTACCTGGCCTCTGCGACCACTGTTCGTGGTCATGGCCAACTAGTGCGCGAGATCCCTTACTGTATAGAATAATTAATTATTATAAACGCAGTATGACGTAGTAGGTAGAACGATTGATCCTCAAAGTTAAAAAGCTCAATGGGCTCTCTATGCAAAGTTTCTCATAGTGAGTAAGTTAGTGATACAAATACTCATCTGATGGTGATGAAGATGCTGCTTTAAGAATAAAATCCACCTGTAAATATTATTATATATTCAGAGAGGCGGCCCTATTCTACATACACTGAAAGCCGTTTACTGCACTCAATGGCGCAATTCTCTCCCCACTCAAAGTACTCTCCACTACTTGTTAAATGGTTTACAGTTCAGTCACAACTTGCATGGAAAGCAAAGCAATGTGCTTGTGATCGAGCATTCGAAATGTCTAGCTGAATTCATGCTACGATCACACGAACTGCATTAAGCCTATTTTGAAAAGGCTTAGGTCCGGCTTTTAGAAGCCCATCGATATAAGCCTGCCTGCCGGTTGTTAATTAATTTTTTATGAAAGTTTTTACAGTGCACGTCTTTCTACATCGTTCTCAATTTAAATTTGAATGATGTAAACAATATTTTGAAAAACAGTGTGTCCATGGAGTTCCTTGTCCGTTCTTCTCCATAGAAACCTACTATGCTTTGCAATGGGCTAGCTTCATCTTTCCGATTGACCGAGTCCTTGAAAATTCAAAAGAGCCTGTTAATTTAAATACACGCTTTGAGTTTGACACCAGACGCTTTAAAAATGCAGCTTCATGTTTATTTAGCCTATGAAATAGTAAAAACTTCATTTGAATAAAAGGTTATTTCGCTGGTCCTAACATACTTTTCTCATTAAATATATTCCCAAAGGACTAAAAGTGAAAACGTATTTCCCGAACTAATATCAAAGCTAAAAGTAGAAAAGAATACCCATATACAATCAGCAGCAGAAAAACATCATCAATAGAGAAAAATTGTTTACATATACGTCGTAAAAACGAGGGCAAGTCCATATGGGACGGTCTTCGAGCTAGTGACGTCACCAAAATGAGCTTGATCCTCTTTTTGCGGCAAACGGTCTCGGCCCTTTAAAAAAAAGGTTGTATCTCTTTATAAAGATGACAGTTTAGTTGACGAAGATTTACGAGAAGTAAGACGGCGTGACCAAGGAAATTGTATAAGTGATTAACTTCTGGCTGGTTCCGACCTACTAAATATAGGGACTGATGATGCTGCTTTGATATTTGATAGATTGTAGGTAGTTTATGATTTTAAGGAAGAATTCGTGGCTAAGTAATAACAGCCGCACGGGTCGATCCATCAGGATAAGCTACGCTTGCCGGGGCTAGTCCGCGGATAGGTGACCATCTTTACATACCGAGACTCCTTCGTGCCTCGGAAAACACGTTAAGCCGTTGGTCCCGGCTGTCGTTCGTGGATCTTGGACAGTCGATACGGGTAGTCAGAAGCCGGAAAGTCTGACAACCAGTCTTATTATGTGTATCAGTTGTATTACCCAGTTACTGGGTTATGGAGGTCAGATAGGCAGTCTCTCCATGTAAAATACTAGTATTCACCTGCATCCGGTTAGACTGGTAGAGGACCCCAACATAAACAATCTGCCTAGTCTATTATCAACTACATTGGGTTCGGCGAAAAGAACCCCAACATAGTTGGTAAAGGCTAGGCAGTTCCATTTGAGTTTATGATTTTAATGAAATCAAATATGAATCATTCGTCAGAAGAAAATTAGTCGCAAAAATACATAAAATTTACGATAGTAATTGGGTAAACGTAGGTAATAGAATACTAAGGATAAAATGCATATTGCGAGAGACTAAATATATAATCAGTCTGTACAAAGAAAAATAAAATAAAATTGTTAACATAAAAAACTTGAACAAATTGAACTAAGCTAGCTGCGGTTCTGTTTAAGTTTGAACAACATACGCTAGCTAGAAGGCAAAATTGGGTTTTTGTTCCCGCAAACTGTGACGAAACTTTCCCAACTTTATAGCTTAGGTTTTGTAGGTTTTGCAGTGTATGTTAGGGTCTAAAGAGAACTAAACGATGTGCTGGGCTAACCCCTAACTTTTTGATTCTTGAATAAACATAAAATTATCAAGTTTTCCAATCAGAACCTTAACATGGAACCACATCATTTCGAAATTATTTTGCCTCTGACATCTACTATGAACCCTTATACTCGTAGTATCGAAAATAAAGATCAATGTAATACAAAATCAGGGGTAAACTGTGAAAGGACAACTAGAGAACGGCCATGCTATTCTGTAAACATCTCACCGTGAAAACTTGGGTGAAGTGAGCTGTCAATAGTGTCAATCCCTGTGGAATGACAGCTCACTTCACCTAAGTTTTCACGGTGAGATGGTTACAGAATAGCACTGCTGAACACTGGATGGAGAACTGTGATAGGTAGTAAGATTTATTTGGTAATGGATTTTTTTATTTTTGTTCAATACATGTATAGAGTGCCTCATCAGAAACTATTAGAACTTTAATATAATGAGCATTTGTGACTCTAAATATTTGTAAAGTACATGAAAAAAATTGCTCACGTAGCGATATTAAAACAACGGAATATTTTAGATTTAGATTATTTTTAAATAACAGAGGGTGTTCTCCCATAAACTCGTTTTCTATAGTATGTCATTAATAGATTAACATAAAAATATCAGCATAGAAAAATAAGTATTAAAAATCCGAATAAAAAAATGAATTAAACGACAATAAATTAGAAACTTCCTGTTTGAAATCAAAATAGTGGTGCGGAATAGTACATAGCGTATTGGCGTTACCCAACTCGTATTTCCATTTTGAAAGACAAGTGCAAATTGATACGTAAAAGAAACACTATGTCTATGTCTGTGTCTACGTTTCAATTTAATATTTTTTGTGAATATTTTAATTGTATTTTTTGCATGTATGTATTGCGGGTTAACGGGAACGCCTTTCGTTTATTAACATACTGTGTTTTTAATTATCTTAATTAGTGTTCCATTGAAAATAAGGTATTAATAACGATATAAATTTCTCGGAAACTGTGCTAGTTTAAACTTTATCACATTGATGTGATTCTTCAAAGAGTTCCGGGTAATCATATTTTCCGAAAACTTTCCCATATTCCAAGAATATTCATTTAGTTTAGTTAATCTACGAATTCTCAGATTTTTATTGTCAACAAGTTATGGGATTATTAATTTCCAGTTAATAAGTTTTAAAGAACTTCCATATGAAATTAGTACAAAATTGTAACACTGTCAGTATTGATTAAATCGTACATTTCTTGAATGACAACGTAAATCCCTCTGTGTTTTGACAGCAATAATGCTTAAGTCAAAACGCAGACTGAGTCAAAGCCCAAAAATACTATATCTACTAAAAAAAAACGAGATTGTATAATAATAATAATAAGTTTTATTGATTCATAAACAAGTGTTACAATATTTAGGTGTGACACTGGATCCCGCACTAGGATACCCTGTGTCGCAGGATCCAGTCTCTTTCGACAGATAATGAGTTATTTAAGATATTTTAACAAATGCAACGGTTTCAGTAGGTACTTAGATATAATTAATGAATTAATTTAAACTTAGAACTAAAAGGTAACCAAATGTATGTGTGTGTGATGAGTGTATGTTTGTGATGAGTGTGAGTGTGTACGTGATGAGTGTAAGTATGCAGTGATGAGTGTTAGCGTGTATATGTTGATGAATACTTTATTAGTAGAATGATAAAAGATTTTCCGTTTCAGCATAATTAAACCCAAGCAGCCAATCCTGAACCTGTTTTTTGCATCCAAACTTTGTCAAGGGGTAGATATCAAGCTTTTTGTTAATTTTCTCATACAGGTATGGTCCAATACGAGAGAAAGCCTTATTGCCAAATTTAAGCTTGCAGAAAGCTCTGTTCCACTTAGGTTTTCTACGTGTGCGCTGGTCCGTGGTATAATTATTAGATGTTTTATATAATCACTTTACTTTACAATACAGTTTTTTTAAGTGTGGAATTAGGTCGATTTTAGGTAAGCAAGTTGGCCAATCAAGAAGCCAATGTCACTCATAGAGCATTTTTTTTATGTTTAAAAGTTGAACTCATTTTCCTACATTACAAAAACATAAAATTAAGCTAAATGTTGTCTTTTCATGGATTTCAATTACAGTAATCTGTCTTAAGTGTTTTTCCCTCTTTTATGCAGATGTTATATCAACATGACAATCAGTCTTTACATAATACCAAAGTGAAAACAACAAACTTAAGTAGGTTATTTTCTCAGCATTCCAGAAAAGCTTGAAATATGTTCTTTCATTGTTCGTCGTGTCGTTCAAACGGAATGGAATTTTCTAACAAAACAGCGCCATTCAACGAATACTGAAGTGTATGTTTCTAAAATGTACAACACATTGCTCCAAGGAGTTTTGCTAAGAAAATGAATAGCTAGGCTTTGCCCACGGCTTCGTCTGCGTGGATTTCAAATTTCCTTTTACAAACTTCGACCACTCCATTTTACCCCTTCAGGACTTGTTTTTACTGTAGTATTTTTATCTCACAAAGCGACGCGCGCTTTACTTGTGGTTACCAAGTGTACAAATACGCTGCGAATGTGTGTTTAAGAAGAAGCTCTCGGTACCGTCCGAGACAATGGTGAAGTCGAAAGTGTGTGTCTGTGTGTGCATGTGTGTGTTACGTGCTGACGCTATTCGTATTCACGCACTCATTCACAGCGTGTTTGTACACTTAGTTACCACAAGTAAAGTGCGCGTCGCTTCGTGGGATAAAAATATTGTACCTGTGACTATGTCCTGTACCTATACATTCTTTTTTAGTACCAAAATTCGCGCGCGTAAATAGCTGTGATTGGTTGATTGATTTATCAACAGCCAATCGCAGCGGTTTACGCGCCCTTGACAATTTGTCACATAAATTTTCCGGTTATTTTTCTTTCGAGAAACTGGCCCATTCATAGCCATGAAAATTTATAAACAACTACAGACAGAGACACTCCCGCAATTATAATTATCTAAAGTGTCAATGTAGCCCACAAAATCGAAAATTTCTTACGTTGAAATGACCTTGGCCTATCCAAGGTCATTTCAACGTAAGAAATTTTCAATCATGTCGCTAACGCGTGGGTAGACGTTGCGATTCTTTCACGAAAGTGTTGATAAGGTTTTCTCAGTTCTTTTAATATCAGTTTTTTTCCGTGTATACTTTTATTAGTTACATGAAAGCATGAACTATTGTAGGTTTGAATACGTCCCTCGTTTAACCCAACATACTGTTTATTAGTATGGATACGCAAATATTCAACCATTTCGTTACTTTTATGGAGAATTGGCATTTCAAGTCTTTGGAAAGCCAAAAGGATCATATGAAGTGGTTTCTCTACATCGATTTATGGGCACTTCCTTTGGACGGAAACCTGTCACACGACGTAAAGGCTTATGCAGATAGAAGTGCCTATCAGACTATTTACTAAAAAAAAACTTTACTAAAACAGATAGATGTTTACATATTTCATCGTACAGACACCACGAAAATACAACACCATAATCTCTCCTACTTCAACTTCAAATTAAAAATCATACAACATCCAATGATTTTTTCCTTACAAACAACCTTAAATCTTTATGTGTTTGAAAATTGAGATTTTGTTGATGACAACACAAGAAAAGTAAAAATAAAGTTTATTGCCTATGGTCGTTTGACGTTTAGTGTAGATCTTTTGTCTGTGTTCTCGCTCTGCTACAAGAAGAAAAGATGGTTTGTTGCATAAAAGTTTATATTAAATAATATTGTGCTCCTGTATCGTTTGGGATCAAAATGAAAAACCTTACAACTGTATCTCACGGTCTTTCACTCAATGTTCAATAGATTTGCATACCTACTTACCTCAAAAATAATTTCAGTAACCAAAATGGTACCTATCATCAATGGTGCCGATTCTCTTGTCACAAATGCCTCTAAACTAAACTAAAAATCACTAAAATTTAGTTTATTCCTGTCAAACGACGATTTCCTATTCTGAAATAGACTAAAGTGACACAACTTAACTATATTTTAGTTTGACAGCGCTAAGATAGTACTGAGTTTTTAGTTTAGTGAAAATGGCAATTTTGCTATTCTGAATATGACGTTTTTCACCTAAAATTTTGGTTGTAAAAGACCAAATCAGACTAAACCTGACAAATTTTAATCGCGATTAAAATGGTGTGGTATAAAATAAGTTGTTATGAACTAAAATTCACACCAACATCTCGACTTCACGTGCTCTATATATATCTCGAAAATGGTGCGTCCTATCGCAAAAATAATGAAAATTTCGACCCCTTTTATAAAACCCTTAAACACCTAACACTCAACACGTAGGTAATATTTTTTTCATATTTTCCATACAAAAAAATAAAAATTCCATATAAAGCACGTCGAGGCTACACCACATACGCACCTCCGGCTCTAAAAAAATCACCGGTTAGGGCAAACCACGGGTACCACGTGGATTCACGATTGTCAAATTCTATTTTAGTTGTGTCAAAATTATTTTTTAGTTTAGAGAATTTTATTTGCAGAATAGCTCTAAGATTCTCATAGCCAAAAGTAAGTAATTTTAGTCTTAGTTTAGTTCGGTGTACAAGAGAATCGGCACCATTGTTAAAAAATGTCTAAAGTCACAAATGCATTACAGAACAAGATCGTTTTCCTTAAAAATTGATCTCAAGTGTGCTGCACCCCTAACAATCCTGTCGCAGTAACGGCTTCCCACAACGGCGTCAAGGTCGGTTATCGGCTTTGTGATCTCCGAGGTTACCTTTATTTAATGGCCACTTGATTTCAGGCCTATCGGTTATTCATAAAAGACCTATTTCCAACGAACTTGGTTCTGAATGAACGTTCTGATGATAAGAAGAAGTCTATTTACTATCATAGAATAAGAAAAAGTATATTATAGAAGCGACTTTCAATACAGTCCTGTACGGTAAGCCGCACATCAGTGGAGACAAAACCATTTCATCAGTATAAGCTGGCCTCTTATTCTGATGAAACTTCGTATTACTCTAGGCTAGCTCAAGGTCAAAGTGCTACCACAGACATACGCTGGACTGTTAGGGCCTTATCATACTGACTTACCAGCTTGTTACCGACGCGGCGATTGTTTAACACGCTTGCTGCGTATGCGTAGCGAGCACGCCGCGTGTGCGCAACGTGTTCGCCACGTTTACGGAACGAGAGCTGTTGACGTGAGTGTACTAGAGAGAGCGAGACAAGAGAGTGTACAATATTGTTAAAACGCAGAGAACACGTCACGTGATCCAGGCTAGCTCGCTTTGCGAACGCGGCCGCATACAAATCGCCTCGCTGGAAAAACGCTGGCCAAACGCCGGTGTGGTAATAACGCTCTTATTTACATTACTGTCGTCATTTGCAGCATTCGTTAGAGTGCTATCACATAATAATTATTACTCGCATAGGATTTAATCTTCTAGAAAAACTGTGGCCGTTGGCGGCTCATTTCATTTTCTATCGATCGATTACAATGATCCACGTTAGTTGAATTGATGTGTTAATACTTCTTACGCGTTTTGCGCTCGTCCATAGCCAAAATTAAGGCGATGATAATCGACTTTTAATGATTTTATACTAAAGATCACGTCTAAACGAGTAAGTAGTGTTAATGATTTGGAAAAAATATATATTAAATTAGAGCATTTTCTTAATAACAATATAATTATGATTATTTTGGATTATGTTTATATTACATAGTGTAATTAATTTGTAAAGTTATGTCTAACGCGGATAAAAAACTGAGAATCGCGCTAAAACTATTAAGCATATTTTTCTGAAACCTTCACCGTTTTATCAATAATTTAATTATTGACCTTTTGGCATACGTGTTTTATTAAAATACCTTTTTTTAATGTATAATAAATGAATAATGCGTCTAATTGGAGACAGCGCTCCTAGATGGGCGAGTCTCATTACTGGCTGGACGTACGAGGCGTTGCGTGAGCTCAGTACAGAACACACAAGCTAACCACTCAAGGTCACTGGCATATATCTGCACCTTAACAGTAACCGGGTATTGTTTTGATTTGGGCACAGGCACAAAGAAAAGACCATGAGATTCGCTTCTTGACGGATTTATTTTTCTATGGTTCTATGTACTCAGATGAAGGACATAGATAGCCGGGCGACCGTACCATGACAAATGAAATCTTGCGTAGGTTTACGTACATCAATATTAGGTACGGCTCAAGGATTTTATGTAGGCACACAATGTCTGAGTAGGGTTTCCATTTGTAATTGAAAATTTGATCTATTATTTCGTTTAATTGCTTCGTTTGCGAAAGTTTATGAGACAGAGAGATCTGTTTGAGAAGTTTCAGACTTCTTTATAATTGTTGGAATTTTAATTTGTTTTATAGATCAGTGTCTGGAACAAAGTAGACGGTGATTGAGACATTGTGTTAATAAAACAACATGTTTTATGATTAATTACGATGATTGAGCATTTCAAATATTGCTTACGCCTAGAAAGATAGAAGTATCTAACTCAGACACATAGATAGGATACAATGTAACGCTGTCTCATTCGTTACAACCAAACAGATATAAGATACAATACATAGGATTCATATTATTATTACTATATTATTCATATAGATAGGATTCAGTACATGATTCTGAAACCCAGAGGCGTAGAAACTTTTCGTAAGTTTAAAAAAAAAATGCTGTTTCATACAAAAGTGCAATACCTACGCGGTCGAAATGTATGGAACAGCAGATTTTTTTTTAATAACCTACGAAAAATTTCGAAACATGACCTAGACCAAAAAAATTTAAGACATTTGACATCTATCTCCGCACTGGGGCCGCGTCGTGAATTACGGCCCACTCCCTCTTGCAAGGAGGAGGCCTGTGTCCCAGCAGTGGGAACATTATAGGCTGATTATGCGTATGCTTATGGAGATACTGACTCAATAATTGTTTTATTGAGTTCCTAACGCATCTGTTTTTAGTAAATGCTTCTTGAATAAACGCTTCAGTTTAGAAGTGTCTCACTGCAACATGCAATGTAACGCTGTCTCATTTCCGTTACAAACCAACGTTTCGTTGCAAGAACAGCAAAACAGGCAACTGAGGCCACAAACACGTGAGCGGAAACTTAGCGTGTTAGATAAAGTTTTGAGTCGAGGATGCTCGCGTCGTTACGCTTAACAGTCATCGTAACTCGCTTCGGCACATCTGTGGCTCTCCACTGAGTGTGGGGATGAGGCATGTGTTCTGGGCATCAGTTAGACAAGGTTTTCAAAAAGTTGTAGCTTTCTATTAGAATTTTAGATGTCTTAATACGGGGCCCTACGTTGCTATAAGGCTTTGCAACGTGACAGCTAATCAGGCTGTAATTCTATTTTGACTTTATGAACTTGGCTGTCGAAGTCAGTTACCTATTACATTAAAAACGAATACTCTCACTACTCCCTCTATAATAATAATTCGCCTCGTTGGTCTAGTGGTCGCGCTACAGCTGAGCTTGAGGTCTGGTTCAATTCCCATGTCGGGCAAAGCGTTATTGGATTTTTCCAGTAGGAATTTCTCAGGAGCAGCCCGGAGTCTGGATTTGTGCCTGGTTGATGGCAATAGGCTCGTCCCGTATTACATGGGGCTTAACCATAACTGGCGAAACGTGGGTGTACCTACTATGGGTACACGTCTGCCGAATCCTTCGGGGACACATGGCGTGATGCTATACAGTTGTAGTAAAAAAAAAATTGACGACGTCTATTTAGTAACTTATTCCGCGTAACTGTTCTTAATGAGTCATAAAGAACCCAGTAAGAAATTGAACACGAACGATTGACTTGTTGCAAACTCGGACCCGACGTGTGGACACGTCAAGCGTCGAGCACAGTGTGAGCCACTTCACCCGCTAACCCCATTTACATAGGATTACTGCCCCGCCCACCTCGTGACCTTAGAATACTTGTTTTTAATTCGTTCAACAGTGTAACGTTCCCTGTATTATTTTTGCAGTGTCCACACGTCGGGTCCGAGTTCGCAACAAGTCAATCGCCTTCCTGAGGATGCCTCGTTGAGACGTGAAACACGTGTCTATTTCTTACAGGGTTCTATAAGACTCATTAAGAACAGTTACGCGGATTAAGTTACCAAATATACGTCGTCTATTGTATTTTATAATGGATTTCCGCAAAGGCACGCCTGAATCAATTAGGTAACTATCTTCTATGTTGTAGTAATAATAATTGGTTACTTACGTATAATAAGCCCTTTCTATTATAAACATCTTTGCGTTGTGGTATTTTCCGTAATTTACGAATTTCTCTTAGTTCAGTGTGCATTTAGCAAAGGCCACCTCTAAAAACTTCCGCTGAGTCCTATCTCTCGCAACTCTACTTCCAATTTGGACCTGCTGTAAGCTACAAATCGTCTTCTATTATGTTGTCTTCCCCTGTTCCTTTTGCCATCTCTGGGGTACCATTCAGGCTCTAAGGTCTTACGCTGACGTAAACAAACTTCTTTTTCCTCAAAATACTGTTGACCGATGTGTAATAAAACAAGGATAAAATGTAGCACAATATAATTACTGTAGTGGATTTAGTAGTACACTGGTCTCATTGTATAGTTCACGTAGCCTAAATATTTCCCAAAATGAGGCAAGTTTCATGGGATAAAGAAATAAAGCAACGGCGATGAGAAATGTACAAAAATATAAGGTTTTACGACCCGACGACGTTACCACACAGGAGCAATAAGGAAAGAACAGCAAAATATAAGCCAAAAATTGCAGTGACATATCACAAATTATGATGAAATATCGCGGATGAGGAATAGGGGTTTTGATATACACTGAGTCATAAAAAGTATAGAAACTTACTTGACACCTCTGAATTCAGGTTTTGAAGTTTAGTAAAATTGTGGAATGCCAATCAATCTACCTAACCTTTTCCGAACAATTTTGGGGTCGGCTTCCAGTCTAACTGAATACCAGTGTTTTACATGGAGCGACTGCCTATCTGACTTCCACAACCCAGTTCCTGGATAACACGATAGCCCTTGGTAACACTGGTTGTCAGACTTTTTTGGGCTTCTGACTACGCGTAACGACTGTCAAAGATCTACGAATAACAGCCGGGACCAACAGCTTAACGTGATTTCCGAGGCATGGAAGGGTCTTGATATTTAACCCATCCACGAAGCAAATTATGGGATGCCATATAACTATGTATTTTAAATGTACCAATATAAAGGGACAAAACACAAGAGGTAGACCCGGTACCCTACACCAAACCGTACTTGTTTGAGTGTTTGAGGTTGAACTTTGAAGTTTAAATGAATAAAATACCAAAGCAATATTGGATTTCCTGGAAGAAACGACAATCTCAGGATAGCAGTAAGTTATCCAATATTATTCTTTGAACCACTTACTTTGAAAAATAAGTACCACCTTGGAAAAATTTCGCATCAATTGGAACTAAAGCCACAACAAATAATTATATTGGGATATGTAGGTATGGCAGAATAAAATTATAATAAAATAATAAACATTTTGTTTTAGGCTACAAATACGCGGACGCAAAATACGCGCTTTGACGTGGAGTTGCGGATACCAGCCCGTATTACCTATTACCCTATTATTTAGGCTACAATTATGATCCCTAGAATAAGCCCTACTAACATTTAAAAAGTTTAAACAAATTTGTGTTAATAAATAAGGCTTACGTTCAACTATGTGAAGAACAATCCAAACCGCTTTGAACGTATGGCCGATGTATACCCAAGAAACAGACGTGACAATTCAAAATTAAATAATGTATCCTGTCAAACCACCATGATGCGCAAAAGTATTTATTGCATGGCCCCAGTTGTTTATAATAAATTGCCAAGTGCTTGGAAAGACTTGAATACGGTGCAATTCAAAAGTAGACTACGTAAATTATTAATTGATAAAACATACTACAGTGTAACTGAGTTTTTAACGGACAATTCTTGTCAAACTACCTCGAAATTTTAATTAATTAATTAGTGTTTACATGATATAATTATGGTGTATTGTCTATGACCTGAATTTTAATATTTGTTTGTCTATTTATCTTCGGACCACGATTTTGTTGTTGAATGTAATAATTAAGTTGATATTTTTAATGAAAATTTGAATTTTATATATTTTATTTAATGAGAATGATATAATTAATTTAATGTTTCTATGTATAAGAATTTAAATTTTAACAATTTTATGTAACAAAAATGTTTGCATGCCGAATGGTAAAATATGGCAGAACTCAAGAAAACCTACTACCTACTTATGTATAACCCATATTTGCAAATAAATGCTATTCTATTCTATTCTATTCTATTCTATGTTAGTATAACTAACAAAAAACAAAACTTGAAAAAGTAAACATAGAAAATACTTAAAAAACACTTGAGCAAAATACTTGTTATACAATGTGAAATTTAATTCGTTTGCATCATACAGCAGCAAAAAAAATCTGCTGTTCCCTACATCATAACGAGCTATGCGAATATACATTTATTTTTTTTCGCTATTTCAGGGTTGGCCCCATAGTGAAAGTTGTTCATAAATGATGAGTAAAATGACTCCTTAAGAGGATGCAAACGAATTAAATTTCACATTGTATAGTATATAGGGGTGGCAGGGAACATCGACCCGCAGCTTGTTACCGTGGAATCAGTACATGATTCTGTACCCCGACGAAAAAGGGATCGTTAAAAATTTTCGCCGGTTACCTATTAAAAACACTGATACTCGCTGTATAAAATATAAGCACAAATAGATATACTAAATAAGACAAACAATGGGAAAACATTTAACGTTGTGATGATGCTGCCAGCTTCGGATTTATCCATAGTCCCATCACATAATGTTTTGTCACGGTTTTGTCAAACGGCGGTCAACAAATACTAATCTCTTACTGTTTACAAGCTTTCTCTTTGATAGTGTTGATAGCCGCGTACAAGTGGATGCAGTGTATACCGACTTCTGCAAGGCTTTTGACAAGGTAGACCATGAAATACTGCTTAACAAAATTGCGTTCAACGGAATCCGCGGCAATCTTCTAAGGTGGTTTATTTCTTATATTACTAATCGCAGTCAGAAGGTTGTTATCAATGGTCATCAATCTAACATCGCACAGATGACCTCTGGTGTTCCTCAGGGCTCAATACTTGGCCCTCTTTTGTTTGTTTTGTACATTAATGATATCAGTCAATGTGTTCATAATACCAAGTTCCTTTTATATGCCGACGATCTCAAAGTGTACAGAACCATTCGGCATATAAATGATTGCCTTCTGCTGCAACAAGATTTAGACCGATTATCATCTTACTGCCAGAAAAATAAGCTGCAACTAAGTTTACCGAAATGTAGCTTCATAAATTTCACTAAAAACAAAACAATTATAAAACACACATACACACTGTGCGATGCCCCCCTGCTTAAAATGGACTCTATTCGTGATCTCGGTATCATCCTTGATTCCATGCTTTGCTTAGACTTACATATTAGAAAAATTGTCAGTAAAGCGTATCAACTATACGGATTTGTAATGCGTTCTACTATAGATTTTAAAAAGACTTCCTCTTACATTTGTTTATATAAATCCCTAGTACGCTCTCAACTGGAATACGCCGTGTCCATCTGGAGTCCTTACTACAAAAAGTATATTGAAATGATTGAGCGTGTTCAATATAAATTTCTACGTACCATGCATTATAGATGCTATGGGTATTATTTATCATATTCAGATTTACTAACTAAGTACAAGCTTGCAACACTCGAAAATAGACGTAAATACCTAGAAGCTATGAATCTCTATAATATTGTAAGGAATCAATTTGACTGCAATGAATTGTCTAACATGCTATGTTATGCAGTTCCTAGGACAGTCCATAGGCGAGAGGTGCGCGTAGGCAGACTATTTTCAGTGGGCTCTTGTAAGTTCAACTCTGGTCTGCGTTCACCTGTTCGCCGAATGGTAGACTCCTACAATAGGACTTTTGAACATATAGACATTTTTGTAACTGCTGCCTATAGGTTCAAAAGTCTTATACTTAAGGAGCTCTCCTGAATAGTTTGATAGTTTACTGTACTTCTTTCTTTCTCTTCATTCTACTTCGTTGGCCTATTCTATCTTCTTATAATTTAATTTTAACTCGATAGTTAAGTATAACTTATCATTATAGATCTGTATTGTGTAACCTAGTGATTATTTTATTGTTTTTATCCCACAGCTAATCTGTGAACAGCGTTGTGGGCTGCAATATTGTCATAAGTTTTGTATATTCTTTTATTCTATGTTTTATATTGTAGCTGTTAGTTGTTCCTATTGAATAAAATAAAATAAAATGTCTTGTGGCCATGTATAACATCTTACTATTATTATAGGACAACATAATTATATCCAATATTAAATTAAAGTAAAGGTTAAGACCGAATAAAAATAACACTTAATAAAACACAACATATTAATTGATATAATAATAGGTCTTTACCTATGAAATTGCCGTTTTGTATGAAAAAATTTAAACGAATTTTTTTCATGTATTTTTTATTTGTATTAATCGAAGTAATCACCCATGCAATCAATGCATCTTTGCCAACGCAGCACGTGGCAGTTTATTGATGCCCTTCTTAAAGAAATCAGCTGGACGGGAGGCAACAAATTCTTCAAAGGCATTTTGTACTACCTCTCGGGTATTGAATTTTTTTCCCGCCAAGAAGTTATCCAAATTCTGGAAAAAGTAGTATTCTGTAGGCGCAAGGTCTGGTGAGTAGGGCGGATGACGGAGAGCTTCCAACCCCAGTTCTTGCAACTTGGAGACCGTCTGCTGTGCAGTATGAGGTCGCGCGTTGTCTTGCAGTAGCAGCGGAGACGATTGACCAATGCTGGTTGGAGATGTGCCAGCTTCTCCATCATTGTGTTCAGTTCTTCACAGTACACATCTGCAGTAATGCTCACCCCGTTTGTTAAGAAGCTGTGATGAATCACACCGGCGCTAGACCACCAAACATTGACCATCACTTTTCTAGGGGTAAGTTTTCGTTTAGGGCATTGTTTAGATGCTGAACCAGGATCCAACCAACTTGCTGAGCGCTTGCGATTATCAAACAGAATCCATTTTTCATCGCAGGTAACAATGCGGTTCAAAATTCCTTCATTTGTGTGTCTGTTGAGCAGTGCAAGGCACGTCTCGACGCGTACTTTGCGCTGGCGATCATTGAGTTCGTGGGGCACCCATTTGTCAAGCTTTTTTACCTTGCCAATTTGACGCAAATGGACCAATATTGTTTTGACGCTAACGTCGAAAGCTGCTGCTAATTCAGCCGTAGATTGTGTATCATCAGCTTCCACAATCGCCTTTAATTCGTCATTGTCGACCAAAGTCTTCGGACGACCGCGAGGTTCATTTTTCAGGTCGAAATTTCCAGAACGGAAGCGAGCAAACCAATAATAGGTGGTGCGTTGGTTTGTAGTGTTAGCTCCGTAAACGTCGTTGATGTTGCGTGCCGCTTGTGCCGCGTTGCTGCCACGACGATACTCATATTCCATAATTACTCGAATTTTTAACGTATCCATGATGACGAAAAAGATTGAAATGCGATGAAAATGTAACACTAATCAATAAACAAATGACTACTTTTGGAAAAAAAAAAATGTTTTTAAAATAAAATTAATTTGAAATTAGAATTCTTAGCCAAACAAAATTTTTTTTGATTTGAAATGGCCAGTACTGCAGAACGGCAATTTCATAGGTAAATTAGATAGATGTCAATCCATCTAATATATATTATATCAATTAATAACCACCATCTTATTTATTTTAAGATCTGATTCTTTTTTTTTGCCACAATTAAACAATAGTATATTATGCAATTAGTGAATAAAAGACGGATTTAAAGCGAGGGCCATAGATGAATCACGAGCAAGTGAAGGATTCTAACGAGAATCCTGAGCGACGCGAGTAATTCATGGCCCTCGAAATAAATCCGTTTTATTCAAGAGTTGCATACTATACTTTATACCATGACTACGAGAAAAATAAAGATTTAAGCGAAAATAGACATTTAATGAAGAAAAGAGGAAGGTTGAATTAATTAAAATGAAAGAAAGAAAAAGTATTTATTGAGACTCGCACAGGAAATCACACATTAAACTAAAAACAAACTAAACATAAATAAAAACCAAAGTAACATTAAAATGAAAAAAATAAAAATGCACATTAAAATTGGAACAATTACTAAAATTTAAAGTAATTTTCTTATTATTGCTAATAATAATCAACTTGTGAAGCGATATTTATTTCCTGTGTATCGAGTATGTTTTCGCAAGGAGGTTGTATAGCATTGAGATGGAGGTCGCATATATAGATGTGTTCTAAATTCAAACACCAAAACAGTGATTAAAAGTCCTTTTTATTCACTGAAAACAGTGAATAAAATAAGCTTTTTAGAGGGGGAATGGTATAAAAATATATTTGATTACGCATTTTGTCTCACGTGAGCAGAATTTAAGAATTTGGCCATAGAATCATCACATAATGTCTCGTAGCCATGCATGTAAGTGGAATACATTCACATACAAAATCAGCCTATAATGTTCCCACTGCTGGGACACAGGCCTCCTCTCTGTGAGAGGAAGTGGGCCATGATCCACCACGCGGACCCGGTGTCAGTTGGTGGATAAGCACACAGCAACAAGATACAGCCACATAATAACATCTTACTATTAATAAAGGAGAACATACAGCGCTAACTATCCGATATTGAATTACAGCAAAGGTAGTTAAGACCGAATGGCGACTGAGCGAACTTAATCGGTCCAATTCTCTCGAGAGCATGTTATTGCTTAGCGTTTAGCTAGTTAGACGCTTGTATTACTACACAATACTTCGTTAAACGATGTTGGATGGACTTGTTATGTTGTCTGGAATGAATTTAGGAAATGTTTTCTATTCTGTTTATTATTATTGCTAGCTTCTGCCCTTGAAATGTCTTGTCCCCCGACCCACCCCTTACTTCGTTTACGTTTACTTCGTTACTTCGTTTTCGCTTACCATTCTTTCTGAATTTTTGTTCTTTTTCTCCGATCCTCAGGGTCTTAACATGATGTTAGCCTATAGCCTTCCTCGAGAATTGGGCTATCAAATGCATAAAGTTTTTTTTTTAGCCAACTGGTAGTTCCAGAGATTAGCGCGTTCAAACATATAAACAAACAAAAAAACTATTCAACTTTATTACTAGTAGGAAGCCTGCATTTAACTACTGCAGAGCAAAGACCCTTTCCTTCCACTTTTCTCTGTCAAGGACTATTTGGGACCAGTCTTTAAGGAAGGAGTCCAGCTCATGCATGCTGCCATCTCCGTCTAGGCCTGTCGCGATGTCGCCTGCTATGTAAAGGTACTCACTCATTGCAGGTATTGATTTTGGCCCACTGTTCGCCTGACATGCGGCGGATGTGTTCAGCCTAATTCCATTTTACCATGACAGCTTTCCGAGTCACTTCAGCTAGTGTGTTTACGGGTGAAAAAAAAAATGGACATTGTTTTACATATACCTACCAGTGCAGTAAATGACGTTGACGAGTAGAAATTAACTTCTGACCGCCGCAATGAACGATTATTGAAATTACCTTCTGCATCAATTACAACCCCTTTTACTTGCATTATTTCTACCTTAAAACTAGCTTTTGTCCGTGGCTTCACCCGCGTGTAGATCGCTAATTGTCCCACAGGAACATTCTATCTTATAAAAAGTAGGTCTTATGTACTAACCCAGGTCATGGTCTACTAGAGTGCCTAACAAGGAAATTCGTCGAGAGAAGCCGTTAAGAGATAAAAAGGTAACAGACAGACAGAAAAAGGTACTTTCATATTTATAATATACGATAGACAATGACACCGTCATTCTAATGACTATTAAAAATAAGACAACTAAGAATATAACATACATCACCTTATTTCCCCGAAGGGTTGGGCAGAGGTGTACCTATCGTACACCCCCACATTTCGCCAGTTATGTTTAAGTCCCATTTATTAGGGGAGGAGCCTATTATCATCAACCGGGCACAAATCCAGACTCCGGGCTGCTACTGAGAAATTCCAGATATAAAAAGCCAATGACACTTTGCTCGACCTGGGAGTCGAACCCAGGACTGAATCGAATTCAGCAGTAGCGCTTGACTACACAACCAACGAAGCAACTAAGAATGAACTCTATTTCCGAAACTTCATTCTAAAGTCCCTTGTGACGACTTTATCTTTTAATCTCAGCTGCAGATTCATGAATATTAATAACTTGCCTCTAGGTCGATGTAGCAGGTATTACACTATGAAGCGCTGATTAGTTGATTGCTCTTTTGTTATTACGAACGGACACTACAGAATCAATCTGTGAGATTGAATTTGCATTAAGGTGCTCCGTCACCGGGAGCATTCGCTTGTAATGTTAAGGTGTGTCCAAACATTGAGCGGCAATCACAGTGCGCGGCTGCCGCGCGCGGCCTACGCGCTGTGTCTGGACGACTGCCGCGCGCGAACGCTTCTGTCTACCTGCCGCTCATAAACATTTTTAGGAAACATTCGTCAATAATTGTGTCTGGACGTATTTCTGAGGGCGTATAAAAGGCTAGGCAGATTGATATTGCCAACTGAAATACGTGGCGTATCACGGATGTGCCGCGCAGTACTGTCGCGCGAACATTCGTCGGTTTGGTCCTAACTAGAGCGCAGCAGAAATGTGTCCTGCAAACGCGTGTTGCTGCCGTGCTCTTGCCGCTCAATATTTGGACAAACCTTAACATTTCAGTTTCGATTTTGAGCATTACATTACAATATTGCCACCCTGACTGACGAGCATACGCCTGTAATGTAACATTACAGATACAATTTTACAGATATTGCGCACTGTAATGCTAGGTTCTACTCCCTCACTGATCGAATGCTCAGATTGTATCATTCAGGTTGCGCACTGTAATGCTCGGTTCTCCTTCCTCACTGATGTAATGCTACTCTGAACGTTACATTACAGGCAAATGCTCCCGGTGAGGGAGCACCTTTACAGATACCAAATGTGCATTGTGGCGAACAAAAAGCTCTTTAGATAGATTATGATCCATCGTATAAACTGACTTTGATTAACAAACTCAAATTCAAACCATTTATTTCAATTAAACCAATTACAGGTACTTTTAAATTATCAAGGGGTCGTTCAGTCAGAAAGATGAAGCTAGATGCCCATTTCAAAGCGTAGTAGGTTTCTATGGAGAAGAAAATATTGGTTTTTTGGAATTTATAGTACCCACATGTGAGAACCATGTAGAAAGACGTGCACGATAAAAAGTCTGTAATAAAAAATATAAAAAACTATTCCAAATTTAAAATCAATTAAAATAATCCGATGTGAGTGGTCCCTACTGACGGCGGCGCCCGTTCACGAACATGACGTATGAATCAACACATAATGATAATAGGTGTTGTAATTAAGTCATCTAAGTGCATCCAAAACTATAGTGAACTTTAAAATAATTTTCTCTAGTTCATATTTATTTATTCTTGTATAGACCGTACGCCACCGACTTATTCAATAATAACATATTACATAAAATAACTTATACATCTATTAGTATGGTGCATTTGTCACTTAAAGAAGTACACAGTTTAGACATAGATAAAAAGTACATACCAATTAAGAAGATTAATTTAAAGTGTTTAAAATGAACTAACTAATTTTTTGTTTTAATAAAGATAAATAAGAGCTACTTTATCATAGGAAGACAATATAAAAGAAAATACAAAATCATACAACAAATACTTAATTAATTAATAGTAATATCTTAAAAATGAATATTGTACGTAAGACGTCATTGCAGTCGTCTTACGTATAATATAAATTTTTAAGATATTACTATTAATTAATTACTATTTATTAAAAATGAATATTATACGTAAGACGAAATTGCAGTCGTCATACGTATAATATACCTACATTTATAAGATTATTACTATCAATTCATTAAGTATTTGATGTATGATTTTGTATTTTTTATTCCATTCATAACATATGTTATGAATGGAATATTGCATTGTGGTACGCCATAATTCATTCCTAAACTCATTTTAATGGATTATCATTTACAAATTAACACATTGTTCAGTCACAATAGCTGTAATTTATTCTAGATTAATATAAATTAAACTGAGTTATAATCAGAATTAACGTTTTAACAAAACTGAGCCTGAGTTTTATGGACTGTTATTCGGGCGCTTTCAACGCGCAGTGAGCAAACGTTTGTCCTTTGTAAAGGCTTTTGCCTTGCCGTGAGGCATGCTCACTTTACCACATAATATACTTTTTTTAAACACCTAAACTGATTTCGCTTACGTACAGTAGAATAGGCTATTTGATATACAGACAAATATTTCCACTACATTGCCACAATATACAATTTATTGTGCACGTTATAACTTTTTAAGCTGAGCCAGGCAGTCTTAAGGTACGCGCACATTTGGGCGGGCCGCGCCGCATCGCAACGCATTGCAAAAATCTTCCTGCATTAGGTACTTTACTACAGTACCTACATTTCGTAAGAACCATCGCACACTACAGGCGGGCCACACCGGGCCGCAGCACAACGCACTCACGGATCGCTCGCTAGGTGTATTTTTAATTATCATTGCACTTGAGTGGATACAGTTCAATTTCAAATTCGAAATAATTACTTCGTTCCGGCGCGGCCGCGGCGGCTCCTAATGTGCCTTGGCGCATTTTTGCAATGTGGCGCGGTGCGGCCCGCCGCGGCTATAGAGCGCGCATATCCTTAGGATAGTGATGTAAAATAATTGATTACTCAACACACATACAACTTTTTTTTAAGTAGTTGCAAGTTAGCTGCATGTATACCAAATAGCGCGTTCGATTCAAATGTATGGTACATATCAAAAATGTTATCCAGATCATTTTCGTAGGCTTGTAACCCCCACGTGTTACATTGGATGCCTCCGACTTTTCCTCATAATTTCCTTTTATTTTATCTAACCTCTTTAACGCCAGGAATTTATGAGCCTTTTACCTCCTTCGAAACGTTTCACTTCTTGCGGTTTTTCGTCCGGGTCATCTTGCCCCTTCTTCCCACAAGGAAGCCATTCGCACGCTTTTACATTTTTTATGAAACAATCTAAAAGGTTGAGAACGTTACGTGGTGACCGGCTGGCAAATAAAATGTTACCTTTGTATGATGGCTTTGTTTCTTGCTCGGCTTAGTGTGGGTTTGTTGACCTCGGGACAACCTAAACACAATGAAAAGTACCTAGTCTAATAAGTCTGTAAATGTCGTCAAAATATTAAAAAGCAGGTTGCAAAATGTCGAACCATTATCTAATATAGGTAAGTAATTAGTTTATCTGCCTAACCCTTCGAGGGATACAGGGTTGATGACATGCTAAGACATGAAATGACATGACGAGGTAAGACACCCCTTAAAAAATGAATAATTTATTTCTGCCCATTTTCAAGTGCAGGCAGGTAATGAAAAGCAATGATACAATCAATTCAATTACAAACGAAAAGCAAAATGAATAAATCACGAAATAGGCCCCAATTAATTAATATTAAGTACACCAATTAATTTCGATATAAGAACACAAAGGAAAAATAAAACGAAGGCGAACAATTTTTCACAACTTATGCCGTCGGGGCCTGTACATAATTTTGATATATTTACGGGTGGATCAGGCCCCATTCATTGTGGTTCTATTGTTAGTGAGATTGTTCGGGTATCATACCGGCAAATTGGATGTGCCAAGAGCCAAGGGTATGACGGAGGCGGCATATTTACCGCTTATTCCTATTGGTATTTCTATGATTTACGAGTTCGACCTTAGCATTATGTTAGTGCTCTTCGAAATTGATTGAAGATCGAGCTTTTAGTGTTCGGAATTTTATTGTGTAATGGTGAAGTGATTTCGGACACAAAAGAAGTTTAGGTTGAATTCTGATTTGATTTGACTTGATTTGTGATTTTACTTAAGCTGATTTCTACTAGGCATCTTATCAATTGTGAGTTGCCTTTGATTTGTAGAATTAGTGGCGTAAAGGTATTTTTTTCTGTATCTCAAATGATAAATCGTTGTCAACTTAATACCATATCAAAGTCCATTGCTGGTTATTAGCTATTTCAACGTTCGCCACAGTAAACGTAAGGTTAATTGGAATTACTATTGAACCCTTGAGCGAAAAGTTTGTTGTATCTAAAAGTAGTTTACAACAATATATTCAACTTATGGAGAGAGGTGGGCTGGTTGGAATAACAAACGCCGGCCGCCATGACCCACGCACAATCGTCCACCTGAAGGACTAAGTGCGGAAACCAAACCCAATTACATAGAATATAGTAGCTTACCATTATTATTCTTAACTCCATGTGATGATAAAAGACAGACGTCATAGATTAGCTAACAAACGAGCTTACTCTCACCCACATTTCCCCTATCCAAAAACCAATGATTTTACTGGATGCGCCTCGGAAATCAGATGGCTCATGGTTCGTGGGTGAAATTATCTCGCGTGCTCGTCCGGATTATATTTAATCCATTGTCATGGCGTTAATTAATTCAGGACTTATTCAGAATCGGTTGTACCTTTTCTGAAACGTGACACTTTACGGTACATCAGATAATACGAGTTTAATAAACCGCTCTTTTTTGCTACTAACGTAATTTTATAATGCTCTTATTTTGTTATCTTGTTTGTAATAATGTTTTATATGAATTAAAAAACAAACTTAACATAACATAACGCCTGTTTCTCTGAATGGTTAAGCAGAGGTGTGACCTATATAATAGGTTAAGTGAGCTTAAAGTGAGCTGTCATTAATGTCAATCCCTAGCATCAGCCGGTCGATTCTGTAAAAATATCACCGTGAAACTTAGGTGAAGTGAGCGTGAAGTAAGCTGTCACTGTCACAAATCGACGGGCAGGATGCTAGGGTTAATCGTTCGACAGGTGGAATGACAGCTCACTTTAAGGGCCTATACCACCTCAAATTACTTAGCACGATCCTCCTTTATATCGAAAATACTGCAGCATTAAATTTGAAATAAATAAATGATAAAAATAAATTAATGTTAAGTACTACGTTTGACGAAAACACGATTCCGAAAAATTCTCTCAATAGAAAAAAAAACCAAAAGTACCTTTTAACCGAACAGTAAACCGAACTAACAATATTCTGAAGTAACTATAAAGCAGATAGTGTCTTTTTTTTTTAATTACTGTTATTATTTTTACTAAACTATTGGCGTCTTGGTCCCGCGAGGCCCGAGACTCAGCCTTGCTCTCACTCAGTCCGCGAGCAGTATGGTATGAGCAAGATAAAATAAAAAGAGAATTTGAGCTGAGGTAGTATGGGCTCTTAAGCTCACATCACTTACAATTCACAACTCTGTATACAATTAATTTGTACATCACCTGATGATGCTAGGGATCGACTGAGAGCTCACTTCACCTAACTTTTCACGTTGAGATTTTTACAAAATCGATCGGCTGGTGTGGATGTCATGTTACATAGGTACCTACCTACCTTCCTAACGAAAAGACACGTGACGTTTATTGGAACACATTGGACACGTTGTTGGTAACTTGATGGATGGTGCAATATCGAAAATACCGACATTATATAACAAGGATGAATCTCCTTAAAAACCTACACACTTTTCAGTCATTCGTCACGGCCCTTCGGCGTTGTTTGTAAAATCGTATTTTTTGTTAAAATTAAAAAAAATTGTTCAAAATCTGTTGTCGTACGGAACATGTTGAATATTTGATCTATGTTTGATCGTTTTTGTTTTTACGAATATTTTCCCAGTTTTATATGCTAAAAGCTTGGGCTTTTTAGGGCTAGGGGTTGTATGGGTAATGAATTTTAGCTTAGGATCTGAAAATTATTACCCATTCAACAAAATTGTTTGTCTCAAATATCCCTTATCTACGAAAGTCGTTGGTACACTTTCGTAGATAAAATGAAGAAAATCTTTTAGTAGCATCGTTACAGAAAGTATTAAGTAATAACTCTAGCAAGCTATAACATTTTTCAAACGCATGTAGAACTTGGCAAACAAAACTATAAATATTAAAATGTATAACTTTAAGGGTCAAAGGTCAAAAGTACACTGGAATGAAGGTCACCTTTTGTGTGGAAACTTTTATAGCGTCATTAAGCAAATTGAACGGGTTTACTTAGCTAAATCTCATGATAAGAGGGAGTTAGATGGTACCTACTTACGAGAAAGCAGCTCTTACGTCTTGAGATAGTTGGTGAGATTTATTCTCTAAAACTAAATTATATGTAAGTTTAAGATGCTTCATGCGGAGTATCTACGTATAAATGAAGATAACAAATGATAATAATAACTGAAAGAACCTCGTGAAAGCCGAGGAAGATAAACAAATCAAGTATCTTGAATTGACTCGCGAGGTTGTCGAAATGTGGGATGTGGACTCAGCGATCATTGTGCCGATAGTCGTATCAGCCAATGGCTTAATTGCCAAGAGCCTCGACCAACACCTAAGGAGGCTCTCGTTGGGCAGCTGGATCAAGGGCTTGATTCAGAAAGCGGTACTCCTAGACACGGCTCGCATTGTCAAGAGGTTCCTCTCTCAGGAGCCCTGACCGCCGGTAGCTTGGACCCTGTTTCCGATACCGGTGGGCTACTATTTTTTATATTTTTAAATGTATTAATATTTTTTTATATTCTAATATTTCAATGTGTAATTTATAAGTGTTTTAAATAAAATAAAGTGATAATAATAAATAATAATTAAAAAAAATATTTATCCAAATAATACACACAGACACAGTTCAAGGGAAAGTGGCAGAAATACAATGAGCATAATTATATAGCTTTGAGCACAAAAGATTTAAGTCTACAAGAAATAGTCTATGTATACAAAAATAATATGAACCCTGTCTTTTAAATTAGGAGGCCTGTATCTTAAGAGACAGTGACCAGTGAGAGAGTGTGAGTGGTGTGTGTGAAATAGGTTGTTATTAATAAAACTTAAGCCATACCCGCCCCTGCTTCGAACGTTTTTTATGACTTGACAAAACATCGATATTATTGTATTGTATCCATAATCAGCATTTAATATTCCCACTGCTGGGACACAGGCCTCCTCTCAGTGAGAGGTCACGAGCCGTATTCTATCACGCGGGCCCAGTGCGGGCAGGTAGATGTCACATGTCTTCGAATTGTTGGTTCTAGGACATGGACACGGTTTGTTTTGTGTTTTTGTAAATGTAATATTCATGTAATATGCACATAAACCTTTAGAAGCATGAGGAACAGGGTGTAAAGTTCACTCATCCCTCTATAGAAAAGGGAGGATCCTCCTACCAGGCGGGTGTCGTGTCTGGCGTGCAAAAGCCCAACGATTGATGTCGCAAGTTATTATATTCTGTTCGCGCGGTAAAGTCTAATTGCGCGATGCAGGATTTGTGTGGTTGTTAAGTCTTTTATGCGTAGTTCGCATGTGGTGATGTAGATGCCGCCACAAACTTTCCGTAATAAATTCTCTAAACGATGATAATAACCGTATCAAAATCGGTTGCTTAGTTTAGAAGAACAACGCGGCCACACAGACAGACACGAAAAGCTACTTTTATTTATACGAAAAACTATTTTTAGCTTCATGAGGAGTAGGTACCCTACCTATAAATGAACATAACATACAGATAATAATATCTACATAAGCTTACTAGCTGTTGTCGGCACCTTCGTCTACGTATAGGTACTTTGTAAGTAGCTGTCCTTCTTCAGGCCCCAGGCTACTTATACCTATCTGTCAAAATTATAATTGGTTCAGTGGTTGGAAAAGCTGGCACTCGAACTGTATTGGTGAAAAATTCAGATAGAAGTTTCAGCCATCCAATGAAAGTCGCTAATTGCAAACTGTTTGGGCTCTACGAAAAAATCGGATGCTTGTTGAGTCATTTAAAAAAAACTGGAATAGTCTTCCTCTAGTAATTATTAACTGCTACTTTAGATTATCGCGAAATATCGTCTGCCTCGATTCTTTCATTTAATTTCCAACAGATTATTGCTCGGGAGCTTTTTTACCTTTTTTTAACCTAGGGTTTACGGGAGGAAATAAATAGTTTGTCGTGTCTATTTTGAATGACGTTAGGATACTAATTGGGAGCTTTAAGGCTCCGCAGACTGGCGTGACGGGATGGTGGCACGTGATACAGTTAGAACATTTTGCAACACTGCGAAATTCACCAAATTCCTTCAATGGAAAATTTTAATAGGATTTTCACGGGTTCAAATCACCACAGAATTCATTTGTATTAATAATTGAACACAATAAGGCCTTAAGCATAAACTACATTTATTTCATACAGTTTTTCACTCTCCTGTAAAGTAGCAAGTTTTACTTACGTACGGTTAGAACTTCACTGACGATAAATTGTATTACTAAAGTCGCGTCGCGCTTGTCTGCGCGGGTCTTGAAAATGTAGTATTTAACTTCAAAAGGCCAAATATTCCCGTAATTAAAAACGTTTCAAATCTAGTTGTGGAATGGTTCTGGAGTGGCGAACGCGTACCGGAAGATGTAGCGTTGGAAGACGAAGAAGAAGCTGGAGCGATGACCTGTTCACCAGGTCACCAGGTCGCAATAAGAATTGCCAAACTTAAGTGGCAATGGGTAGGGCACATTGCTTGCAGAACATATAGCCGATGGGGCCAAAGGTTCTGGAGTGGCGACCGCATACTGAAACAGGTAGCGTTGGAAGGCTTCCCACAAGGTGGACCGATGACCTAGTGAAGGCCGCAGGAATCCGCTGGATGCGAGAAGCACAGAACCGGTCGAAGTGGCGGTGCTTGGGGGAGGCCTATGGCCAGCAGTGGACGTCTTTTGGCTGATATAATGCTAATGATGAAAATCTAGTCGCAATCTTATCTCAGCGACAATCAATGTAAAAAATTAGAGGCATATTTGACACATACTCTCATGTCTTTCGGGCCTGAGTAGTCACACTGTTTTTCTGTGAGCATTATATATTGTAATGCTTTTGAAAGTAGTGTAGTTTTGGGGCTTTGTCACAGGGTGATGCCATCGATCATCAGCTGTCGTTTGATTGCATCCTCCATTATGCTTAAGTGCTTGATTCTAGACTCTTTGCTTTGAGAGGTATATTTGACAGATTGAGACTGAGATTAGAACGTGAACGGTTTTTAAAATACCTACGTAACAAGGGTGCTTTGCTCCTAGTTAATGATCAAAGCAACATCGCTGTCATCTTTTCCGCATCACTAATCTTTTCAGCATTATTTTTGTACTAGCTTTTGCTCGCGACTTCGCTCGTGTAGACGTCGAAAAGAATTTCACGGGAACGTACCTACTACCGGGATAAAAAGTAGGCTATGTCCTAACCCAGATCATAGTCTGAGACGGGTGAATGGATTCGGATGAAATTTGGCACATGAGGTTTTAGCGTGAAAGCGTTACAAACAAACAAACTCACTTTTACATTTAAAATAATACAGGGTGGCAGGGACATCGACGCGAAGCCGGTTACCATGGATTCAGTACTTACATGATTCTGAGCCCCCCTGCGTTGAAATTTTACGTCGGTTATTTAAAAAAAACAAAGCTGTTCCATACATTTGACCGCGTAGGTATTGCACTTTTCTATGAAACAGCAATTTTTTTTTTTACTATATAATCTTAGTTAGGATAGTTCGTCTTGATCGTTTGTTTCCAGATATAAATCCGACTTTAAATAAATAGATATAATTTAGGTAGGCACAAACCCATATAATACGCCAGGCGTATTACCTATGGTCACTCGTGCAAATCTGTGAAAGGTAATAATATTGTAAAACAAACCCCACGCCGCATCTGACCTCAAAAACGAAAAAATCAAATAAAATCAAGATGACATTGACTTCATTTTGACATTTTATAGTAACGATTATCTAATTATAAACCTGCTGATTCATTGGACTTATTGTAAATCACAAATCTTAAAATTCATATTGTACTTAGTTAAGAACGACAATTGAATATTTGTACACCATAAACTTTGTGGTAGGATATATAGAACTAACAAAAATACTAACACTATAATATGTAAAACTACATTCTCACAAATAAATAAATTTTGATTCTGATTCTGAACTTCTGAACGGATTTTCATACGGTTTTCACCAATGGACGGAGTGATTATGAGGAAGGTCTAAGGTGTATAGTTAATTATGGTTATGTGTAAAATTGCTGAAATATGACGTTGATTGATGAAGTTGAGCTTTACTGGCGTGCGTGAACCTAAAGAGTTACATGAAAACAATGTATTACGGAATGAATACATTGTTTTTCCTGGATATAACACATAAGGTACTTTTAATCCCGGTAGTAGGTTCCCGTGAGATATTTACCGACATCCACGCGGGCGTAGCCGCGGGCAAAAGCTACTATAAAATATGGTAAAACCAATAAAATCCTGCATTGTAAATAAACAAAAAATAACGCAAAAAAACTGAGACTCACGGTGTATGCTAATGTGCAAGCTGTGACCACAGCGTTTCATCGTTATTCATTCAAAAACGCGTTGCAAAAACCTATGGCCTGAATTGTGCTTTTGTGCGCTGCGCTAAAAGATGCAGCTCCGTATATAGTTACTGTTACACATGCTAAATGTGTTATGTTTGGAACCTTTTTGAATGTCAAAGCATAATAAAGCGTAAAAGAATTCTTGAGTGAAAAAGAATTTAAACTTAGACTATTTATAAAGTTTAAAAATAATAATTATGTTTGGTTTTGTGTTTTATTATTATTGAATGAATAAAATGCAATGACCCCAGCGTGGTTTAACCAGACTCGATAAATCGAATGGACCCGAAAATTTGCACTAGCCACAGAGGCCATTGCATATCCAGGACTAGACCGGGAGGCGCGGTAATGGTAGGGAAGACATGCCCTTAAGATATGAATGGATTTGCGAGCCGTGCCGGATATGCATCCTAGAGTAGTCAATGGAATAGTGAAGAGACGATTAATTTCCCTAACCGTTTATTATACCATCACCCTGGTATTCCCCCAAGAGGCATAGGTGTCTATTTCACTCTTATTTCACCAGTTTAAGTCCTATGTCGTAAGTGTTATGACGGGCAGCTGCTGGTAATTATATATGTGTATCTATTTGGTTAAAAAAAACTGATTACTCTTTCTTTCCTAAGAATGACGAGCCGAGCCTTAATTAAATGCATATATTTATTGCTTTAGGCAGATCTACCCGTTTCACTGTTTATTCACAAGTCTTTAGCTACAAGTACAACTAATGAGGCCAGAATAGAAGGTTCTAAGAAAGCAGCAAGGTAACCAATACTGCAGCCGTCTGTTGTTAGCTATTGTTGTCTTCCGTTTGACGGCAAATGGTGAGAATCAAATTACTGACGTAGAGCTTTGAAGTCCTAGGAAAGAGGTGAAATGTCAGATAATAATAGTTGTCTAATTACAGACCGTTTTTTGACACCATAATGGTGAAAATTACAGATTTTTATGACGGCCATTATTCTATGACGGAACCGGTTTTCTAGGACACCAAAGCTTTAGGAACTTTACATTTAGGAACATATCTGGGTGACAGACGGTATTCAGTGACACACAGGACTAAAGATACGGTTTGCTAGAAGAGCGGTGACCACCACATAGTGTCCGCAATTTACGGGTGAATGACGTCACTGAAACGTTATTAATGAAAGTAGGTTTGTGTTTTCCTAGAGAGCGTTCTTGACACCGTGTAGTGGTATGTAACCCACACATGCACACAACCTGCGAACTCAAGTACTTAAGACGTCGCCCGTTTGTAAGCAGGGACAGTTCGAACACGATACGTCACATAAGCAGTCACTATCTGCGTCCCGCATCATTCGCGTTATTTTATATTATCCTACCTAATCTTAGTTACTTGTTTATGAACTGTGTTTAGTTATAATAGGTAACCTATGAAATTGCCGTTCTGCAGTACTGGCCATTTCAAATCAAAATAATTTTTGTTTGGCTAAGAATTCTAATTTCAAATTAATTTTATTTTAAAAACATTTTTTTTTTTCCAAAAGTAGTCATTTGTTTATTGATTAGTGTTACATTTTCATCGCATTTCAATCTTTTTCGTCATCATGGATACGTTAAAAATTCGAGTAATTATGGAATATGAGTACCGTCGTGGCAGCAACGCGGCACAAGCGGCACGCAACATCAACGACGTTTACGGAGCTAACACTACAAAGCAACGCACCACCTGTTATTGGTTTAAGTTCATATTAAATTAATTGTGATATACTGAATTAATAATTTAATTTCATCTACTATAGAACCTATAACACACCCTAACAAAAGTTCTATAACCGTAAAGTCAAACCTCGCTGCCCAAAGATTTAAATCGCTTGTATCGCCCTCTCCGTACTTAGTCACGAAAGTGTTCTTACTCAAGAACAAGAAGAGACAAGAGTGAGTTCACACATTATTAAATAGCGTTTCCATGGCAATCAAGTCAAGTCACTGCGTCATTGTGTGCAAAGGTGGTGTCAAAATGAAACAGAAACGCGACTATCTATTGTCACGGTAGGGCGAATCTAACGATTTCAATCTTTGCCGCTGTCATTATTTTCATGACAGCCGTCACTGCGGCCGTTAAGTACGGCCACCGCTCTTCTAGGAAACCGTAGTTTATGTGGTAATAATAATGCCTAAAAACATCACATAAGTATCTATGAGCGGCGATGTTAATAAATTGTTAACAAAACGTGCTGTCAAAAATCAGACTTTTGGGTTGCTAAAGAATGTTTTGTAAATGTTAATATAAAAAGGGAATATCAAAATGAATAGTAAATAATATCATCCCAAAATAAATATAATTTCAAGCAATTTTAATTTGTTGAGGCTTCGAATTAAACAACACAGAAGTTAATGAGATAATAATATAATTATTAAAGTTACCAACTGGCCCAACCTTTGGAATACATTCTGTCTGTCAAATACTTATTAGTCTGACAAAACCAAATACGGACCTCAGTGCGACATTGGGCAAATTTTAGACCTTTTCCAGCGAAAACCCTGCCCGGATTATTCGACCCTTGTTAAGGATAGTTGACCAGTGAGTGCAGAGCAAGTCAGAAAATGTAGCGTATCTGCGGTTTAAAGATCCTTCAGAATGTTTCAATTTGATTTAAAGGACATTTAAATATGTTATATTCAGATAATTAATATGTATTTGTTATTTGTTTATATTTTTTTGTATGTTTGTTAGTATTGGATAAACTCAGAAAATACTTAACCGATTTTAAAAATTATTTTGCATTTGGTAGCCCTATTTTTGAGGAAGGCTATAAAGCTATTACATTACACTAGGACCCTTAGGAGCCAAGCTAAATGAAAAAAGTCAGGAAGAACGGTAAGCGAAAACGAAGTAATAGCGCGGACGGGCGATGCGATGCGACGTGACGGGGTGGGTTGGCGGAACAAGAAATTCCACACGGACGAAGTTGCAGGCAGAAGCTAGTACACAAGCTATATAGCTTGTGTGTTATTAATTGTAGCTCGAACGTAGGACGGTTTACAACATTATCATCGCTATACCACCATACACGTATCTACACTCCTCTGTATCGCTCGAATTTAGGGAATCTCCATCTTTTTCATTATCATTATCATCTTTCTTACTTGCGGCATTCATAATCTTTTTTAAATACATTCGTTCCTCGTCACAATTCCTAAGTCCACACTCACCAGCAAACAACCAAAAAATCCAAATTTATAGCCGCCTACGCTTTAGGTAGACGTATATCCTAATTTAATGTTGAGCTGTCCAGCGGGTACCTCCACAACGACATACTCGAACAAGTTGCGAAGCCTGCTGACGCGACGTGAACGTGTTAAAGGACTTTGTGCTGAAAAACGTGGTGACTGGAGTGGACTCGGGACGTACAACGACCATTGTTTTCCGAATAGTGACGCCTGTCTATTCAAAGTTGCGTGTTTTTAGCCGAATAAGGCTGGATTCAAAGGTAGGGCTTTGTGGGTTCATGAGAAAGGACCATTCCTTGTGACGTCACAGAGATACTCCTCTGTTTTGACAGAGGAGTATTTTATTTGAGGGCTCTGTGTTTCTATAATAATTTGTGTCTCACAGTTGATACATATTGATGATGTTTTTGTACCGAGTAGGTGTCGGAAAACATCGTGAGGTAGCCGGCATGACTGTGAGATATTTCTCGACGGCATGTGAAGCCAAGTCAGAGGCACGTAGGGCGGCATAAAAACTCTGACACCAGGTTAGTCACTAACCACACGAAAAATAAAGAAGACCGAGTAGGTATTATTTTTCAATTCAGACTATCGAAGTCCACTGCTGGACATAGGCCTCTATGGGTATTCTTTTTAGCAAGGCCAAAAATAGCGTTCAGCATCTCACAGATTGGATGTAGGTAGATAGGTATCTGAAAACATTAAATTATTTTGCATACTATTGTATAGAATCAAGTTTTTCCAACTGAACAGACAGCAGTGCTGCTGGGGAGTTTGTTGCGCCACTTCTTCTTCTCAGCTAACGCACTAGGAAGTGGTGAAGGGTGAGCGTTTTGAGGGATGGTCTTATGTAATTTCTCAGCCTAGTGTGAATAAATGACTTTTGAATTAAGTTAATTTTTTGCTGAACTAAATAAATACCTGCCGATTTCAACTCACCGTGTGTCTTATGTGTGTGACAGGGGCGCAGCTAACCAATAACCCGATTCCTGTCGGCTTCCCTTAGGAAATTATGACAGTCAGTAGTTCTCAGCAGTGTTTAATAATCACACTGAATGTATTATTTAATACTTACACCATAAAATTAAAGTATTACAAAACCCTAACCTACATTAAAAAAATTGTCTTTATATTCCAACGAAAACAAAACATTTAAAGTGCGCGCCAATTTTGCTCTAGTGCCTCCAGTATAACTCGTTGTCCGCCCGGGTTATGAAAACTTAAATTTCTATACAAAAAAATCTCGTCATGACGTCACTTCAGGTCACGTGACACGCTGTTTTTTGAGGCAATAGTAAGCCGTAAAAAGTCGAGTTATGATTGAGTGTAGGAATCCATTCGCTGAACTTCGTAAGCGTTCGGTTTGGTTCGGGAATGGGGGAGGGACAAACTTCGCTCCACGCTCGCAATAATTTGTTAGTCGACGTTTGACGTAAATAGATAATAGAATTTATAACCTTTAACTTTGTTGATACTTGTAGTTTATTAGCATTTTGTTCGTTGTATTCATATAAGTTATTAGTGTAACAATTGGAATTGGATAATCGTGAGTTTGTTGTGAAATTGTGCGTTCGCCGTCGTTGTAATTAGGAATTTGTGGTAAGTCGATAGATTAGCAAGTTGAAATTACTTTTTTAGAGTAGATTTGAAAAGTTATTAGTAGGATGGCGGCATTAATAGTTTTAGATTGTTATTGTTGTCGTTTTCGGCTTTGAGCGAATTCTACGTACTTGCGTAATTCTCAAAAACAAGAACGATTATCTGATCTAGCCATTTTTTCTATAGAAAAACATTTATTGCTAAAAATTAAGAATCATCCCGGTTTTTATGATAATGTCTTAGCGTACTTTGTACGAAAGAATAGACGAATAGCTTTAGAGTATAAGTAGTATTATAAGTAGAATAAGTCAGTAGTATTTTAGTTAAGTAGTTTTGTCTAGTAGACATCATACGTCAACGTCATCACACTGATCACACCACAAACGGCTTTTTTCAAAGCCACTTTTATTATACCTACTTGCAAGACACTGTTTCAATCTAGCAGCAGCATTCTCAGTGCTTATACGTATGGTAAAGGTGGACTGAAGACATCTGCTTATAGAAGACTGAAGCCAGGAAGTCAGTCACAGATTTTAGGTAACTGGACTACGTGCGCCACGTCCGGGCTAGGTAAGCTTTTTTTTTTTTTTTTGTTTTTGCTCCGGCTTACCTTTCTTATAAATTCACCCTTCGCCACTGGTGTGTGACGGGCTTTCTACCCTTATTAATAAGATCTCACACGAAATTGAATATGGCTGGAGCTAGAGCAGCATGACATGAAATTTCCTTACATTTTTCCGTACCATAGTGTTAGTTTATTCCTCTTTTACAACTCAGTTAATAGGCTTAATTAAGTTAAAGGTTCTCCTCGAGATAACAACGTGGTGACTCAAGTTGAGGGGACTTGGGCGTGGAACGACCATTGTTTTACGAATAGACAGGCGGCCTGTCTATTCGAAGTTGCGTTGGATTTTACCCAACTGCGGCGAGGCAGAGTGTCGGTATGCAGTATTTTGCGTGTTAGGTATCTTAATGTTTGCACCTAATCTACGTTCGCAATTTATTTGCTAAACATGTAAACAAACACGAGTTTTAGGAAAAACAACTGTAATACCTACACGTAAGGTTCAGTTTGCGCTACAACTTCATATTTTTTATGACTTTTAACAGTACCTACTAGTCTAGTTTTTAACAGTACAGTCTAAAATCAACTTTATTTACACTAACACAAAGTTGATGTTTGATTAAGTGGAAATGACATCAATTGGAAACAAGGATTTAAATAGACCTTATATGCTTTGTCTCACACATGCATGACTAACAAATGAGAAGGAGAGAAAGCCTAAACATTTCTGTAAAATTAGAAAATACCTATGTAATTTAGAAAGCATGATACCTAACTAACTACATAACTTTACATCACGCCTGTAATTCTCAAATGGTTAGGCAAAGAAGTACCTAAGTACACCCACATTTCGCCTGTTTTTTTTCCGGTAAAGCCCCACCGGTAAAAATAGTGATTTAAGATCACTATTTTTACTGCTGCTAAAATAATGGCTAATATCGTCTGTGGGCTGTTCCACTTTAAGAATATTCTCGATAATTAGCACTAAAATGATCAAAAAAATTACAGGTTACACCAAAAAATTCAGAAAAATTTCGAAAATGACGTAAGTAATGCGCGCGTCAGTGTCAAACCGCGGGGCTTATACATTAAAACGTTTCATTTTTTAAAGGGCAGACCGGTTAAGACCCACGAGCCTATTGCCATCAATCAGGCACAAATCCAGACAACTAAGTTAACTTTTTTAACCAAGCAGATATCCCATATCAAGTCTAAAAACAACAAACCGATACACATAAGCTGGCCCTTGTAACCACGCAGATATTTTCCTTACAAAGCCTAATAACAAACAGGTACACCTCTTGTTCCCTAACACCTGGCTTTTCAAGACCAGCCTCACAAAACAAACGGCCTACTTAACACCACAATAATTTAATCAGCAGATGGTTTTATCTCCGTAGTCAGGGAGTTTGACTCGGCATTGTACTTAATATAACGCTTAATCCATACGCCCGTGCATGCAAGACCACGAACAAAGACCGTATACCTATTGTCTGCCGCACTGGATTCTTCGCTTTGATATTATGAGCACGAAATAGATAGGTACAGTAGGCCTGCTCCGTAGAACGAGCGAAAACAGGCGCACGCACACATAAAGTTAATTCAAATCCTTGTTTCTAATTCATGTTATTTCCACTTAAATGAATATAATGTAAGCTTAATGTAAATTATGTTGATTTCAGAATGACTTTCAGCAAACTAAACTTTATGTGTGGGAATTAAAGTGGTGTTTCTAAAAACGCATATTTGTTTACATGTTTGGAAATGAAATTCCGAACGCAGTATAGATACATACGTAAGTCAATCTCAAACTATCTCAAAAACAAGTGCCAGTCACGAGAGCGCTTGCAGCTTGCACTCGCTGTACGTAGATGCGTGTCTATGTCTGCCTACGTTTTCGCTCATTGTATAGAACCGACCTTCTGTAACTACCTGTTTTGTGATATGAAGCCGCGTGCGCTGTTTTTAAAGCTTAGCAACGTTGTTTATTACATTCTTGGAATTAAGAGTGGAAACAACTGAGGATCGCGGAGTACGGTTGTTGAAGACGCAAGGGAAATTACATTTGATTAAGTTTAAAATGTGTCCGATGTTCTTGTCGGGAACGGAATTAAACTTTCCTTAGTGTCAGACGAAAATACTTACTTCTTTACAGTTGTTTGAAGTTTCACTTAAGTACTGTTAATGTTAGACTGGTAATTTTCTCACTCAAAAGCGTAAAGATCTCTTTTCATTCTGAGAAGAAACCAGCATTGTTCTTTGTCTATTTTGGACTCTTATATCCACTTTTCTTTTCGATGTTTCCATATAGCTGTTTCTGATTAACGTAGAAAATTACTAGTCTAATATTGACAGAAGTTTAGATTACTTCTTCATTTGGTTTGCCTTTACAGTAAGCTGAAGGTGTCCAACATCGAAAGTTTTGAATTCACATTAGCACTAATTGCTGGGTGCAACAATTGGCAGCAAACAGACACAATTTTCCGTAACGACATAAATATCTGATCTCTCAAAAACGCGGCGACATCGTATGTGGGAGGCATGAATTAATTTGTACGCTTTAGGGTGAATTGTTGATCTCAATATTGTCAAGTCGTAGGCAATATAATAGACATCCCTTGCTGAATAACCTTATTGATAGAATGATCCAATGGACGATTGTGAATTCTGCTGCTTATTTTTGTTCTTACTCAGCTACAATAGTTTCGATGCCTTGGCCGCAAATCATATCGGACATTTTATTTCTTCTTCATTTAAATTCAAGTTCAATTGTGGTCTTCGTCCGTTATATCAATAATTCAGTCAGAAATAACAACACAAGCTACATTTTCATTAGACTAATTGCTTTTGTAAAATTTATGATACCTAGTTAGTTTCTCATTGTAACTTAGAACTCCTAGACTAGTAATCTCTTCCTCCATTTGTTGCGTAAAACTGAAGGACTGTTATTGATTTATCCTTGTCAGCAACTGAGTAAACTATTCCAACTTGCAAAACGTCAGATAAACAGCTTAGTGGAACTGATTTACGTCACAACTATGTTCCATGTTTACAATCCGGCTTTTGGGGTTATGCGTACCTGCGTAGATTACTTGGATTCATGTAAAAACTTTCCCTTCTAAGGTCTATTGCAGCGCAACAAGACTTTTTGGGTAAAATATTAGCATTAATACAATTTTGCTACATTGCTACTTAGGTCAGGGATTTAAACCAGGTAATTTCAAAAACTCAGTACCACCAAAAATATTTTCGTAAAACAACAATATATTTTATTATTATTACGGTTTCGGTACCTCTTTAAAACTTATATCGAGAAGATGCAGAATTATTACTTCAATTCAACAATCACGGTATATCCTACACTGCTACGACACAAGCAAAAGTTATGGGTAGAACTGGGCACAAGTTTTGTGTCCAAAGTCCTGGCCGAGTTGTGCAGACAGTGTCCACGCTGTCCATGTCGCGTTTAAGTTGTACGTATCACAATTTCCAGCTGTTTCTTTATTTAGTCTGTCCATCTGGCTATACATTGCCATAGCCCATGTTTCTCAAGTCTTGTACTAGAATAGTGCCTACAGAGCCTTAATTCTACACATTTTAAAGTAATAATAAAAGCCTGAAACAAATTTCAACCTAGTACTAAATATTCAAAAGCAACGAATTCACCCGAACACCGAATGAAATCAAATGAACAAAGGCAAAAGTTTTAAAGTTATGCGGGCCCTAACACAAGGCTCTTGGGTGCATATGGTGCAGTTAACCGGGCGCATGCCGATAACGACTTCCATTATATCACTTATGTTTAATAAAGTCTGACGGATTTTTTTTGTAGGAAGTGAAGTCGCTGGCGTAGCCACCTGTATTAAGGTTATAAAGAGCTTTGAAGATAGAATAGGTTGCAAAATGAGCAAGCAAAATAATCCTAACTAATATTATAAATGCGAATGTGTATTTGTTTGTTATGATGCATGGATAGACCATGAACTGGGTTAGGACATAAGATAGTTTTTATCCCGATATTCCCACGGGATCTACTCCACGGGGAGTTTAAATATAATTTAGAATCTGTATACTGGAATCAATTTCGGTTTCGGTTTAAAGAATTTTATTCTCATAAAGAACACAAGACAGTTCACTTAATATATGAGATATACAAATAAATCATGCAGTTATAAGGTGTCAAAGACTCCGTGAGTCGATAAGAGGAAAACAAAAATAATATCTTAAAAACTAGGCTTCTAAAAATTCCATCCAATAGGTTAATTTAGTTATTTATCATGCAGGCATTTTCTAAATATGTGTTACATTGTTGCTAAAACATAAACTTTTAACAATTTTTTAAATATATTTAAATTTTTTGCATTTACTATATTATCTGGCAACTTATTGTACAGTACCGCTCCTTCGTATAAAATTACTGACAGAATACAATAATATTATGTACTAGATGAATTTTGTGGATCGGAAAAATCAAGTTAATGTTTTGTTTAAAAAAGGTACAACAAGCGGTTTAACATGATCCTTGACTTTTTCGAATTTGTAGGTAATGACATTGTATTAATTGTTGATGTATGTCAAAGTGTCAATATGGATTCACAAGTAAATGAAATTTTAATAACGAAATTTCGGAACTGAAAATCCATTTACCAACCTGGAAATAGAACTTAGACTCCCGTTATATTAATGTCAATATTTCCAAAGACAAACTAAGTATCGTAGAAGGTTGTGCTTGCCTGATGTACCATCAGAGAAGTTTATAACTAACCACCGTAAGCACTATTCTTGCTTGCAGCGCTCGGCGGCTATAGAACCGGGCCAGTAACACATGTGGTTATCGTGTTCACGGGATTTTGTTTTGAAACTGGTTAGATATGAATTCTTTTTCATATAGTAAGAGGCCGAAACTCAATTTCCGCGCTGAGTTTTGAATGGCCTACAGATATCTGTGCTGTCTCCCCTCTCTAGCCCGGACTACTCCGGGAAATTAATTGCTAAGCAAATTGACTACCAACTTAAGTAGATTGACAGTCATGGTTTGAATATACTGTAAAATAAAATAAATAAAACATTTATTTTGGACCAAACACTTGTATACATTGTATAAACCTGCCAAACAGCGTGACAGTTTGTCGGCAGGAATAGCGCTCGTCTTAAAACATTTTATATAAACAATCTAATTAAACATCTAAGTAGGTAGATTCAGTTAGTTTAAATGGACTGTAAGATTATTTTCGTTTAATAGTTCAGTTCTGTGTTGTTTAATACCTACTCTATCTATATGGGATTATTTTCGCGATTTTAATGATGGAGAAAGTTGATCAGTTTCATGGCCACACCATTAAATACGACACACACACATTTCTGATACACGCCATAGAGCTACCCTCTGCATTTCATATTGCGTGAGGAGTTGATTTTCAATTGTTTAGCCTTCCAAGCGACATAGAACAATTGCCAATCAACAGCTCCTCAGGGGCAAGTACGTAAAATGTAAACCGAAATTAAAGGCCCAATGCCATTGGGGATTAATGCCTATGGCATTAAGTCCGCCTCTACCTATACATTTGTGTGCCTAAAGTGTTAAATATATAATAAATAAATAAAGGCACTATTATGTCCATACATACTTAGGTATTTAAGATCTGAACATTTCAATATACGTAAGGGATCACCCCTTACGTATATTGAAATTAACTTTATTCCGGTCGATTTGAGTTCGAATATCTTTCTTACAATTTATTGATATGTGTATATACAATGTCGCCATGGCCAATGTATTTTTCTCGATATTCATGAAAAATTAACTTTAAAAGGTGGTCTTTAATATTTTTCATGTTATTCAATTTAATTTTTTTGTTTAGCGTTTGTGGCCGTGCTCTTTATTTTTTGCCATATCTCCAATTTTATTGGGTCGATTTGGATTCTGTTTATTATTTCAATAAATAAAGAAATAAATAAGTAATAAATAAAAAATAAAAATAAATATATCATTTATTTGCATGAAACAATGGTGGTATAATGGTGTTAAAATATAATTATAATGGCACGAACATGTTCAGCTAACAGAAAACATAGCATGCAAAATTTCAGGGTATTTGTAAATTTTACAACATACATACATCAACATTTTAAACAGGGTCATCTATGGGACCTATGGGCATCATTGTATTGTACGGGTATCGCCGTTATTACAATGAGGCATTCCACCTTTGTCTCTACTACTGCAATCTTTTGGTAACGCAAATGTGCTTATTTGTAACCAAAAAATGGTTTAGTATAGATAACACTTAACACCCACATGTTCAGACACATCATACCCAAACTTCTAGAAATTTTCATCTATTCTTATGTACAGGCATTCTAACTTCAACAAAAACCACTAAAGCAAATCAAAAAATAAATCAGACTCTAATCATCATAAAAGCAACACGAGGCTCCGCAAAGATATATGAATATACCTAGCTATGTATGTAATACAAAAAACATTTGATACTAAAAGATGAACACAGCGAGACCAACTTTATCAAAACATTTTACTCCGTAAGGGTAAACATACATATTTTACGACGATACCATATTTTGGTGGCGGTAATTTGGTATTCAATCGTTGTGCAAACGTTGGGTGGAAAGGCGTAAAATCTACTAAAGAGCTTACGTTCAATGCAACTACGCGTATTTTATCTGCGAAATCGAGTTAAAACGAGAGCTTAGAAATAATGGACATGGTATGTGAGCGTTTTGTTTCCAAATTATAATATAGTAATAGCAGTCCACTGTTGGACATAGGTCTCACTTAAGATGCAGATATACGCCAGTGACCTTGAATGGTTAGCTTGCGTATTCTGTACTGAGCTCACGCGACGCGTCGTACGTCCAGCCAGTAATAGGACTCGCCCATCAAGGAGCGCTGTCCCAAACTAGATGCATTATTAATTTATTATACATAAAATAAAAGGTATTTTAAAATAAAACACGTATACTAAAAGATCAATAATTAAATTACATATCTTTAAAATCGTGTAGGTTAAAAAAAAATACGCTTGATAGATTTGGCGAGATTCTCCGTTTTTTATCCGTGTTAGACATAACTTTACAAATTAATTTCACTATGTAATATAAATAATATATTCCTTTATTAAGTTATTAAAAAAATGCTCTACTTTAACATATATTTATTCCAAATCATAAACACTAATTGTTTAGACGTGATCTTCAGTATAATATCATTAAAAGTCGGTTATCGTCGCCTTAAATTAAGTGAGTAAAGAAAGTAAGTACGTCATCATATATTAGTATATTTATTTATATATACTTTATTGTACACCAGATTATACATTACATAAAGAAAAAGTAATACACTCACACACACGTACGTCACACACACGTCATACTGTAAGTATGACGTGTGTGTGACGTACGTGTGTGTTCGTAGAGACAGATAAGGTACCATTCCATAGCTGACCGCAGGCGACAGCAACACACGACGTGTTGCCGCGACACGACTGGTTCCTATGAATTTCTTGGAAACCAACGCGGCAACGTGTCGCTAGATATGCAAGGTATTTCATAGAAATTCATAGAAACCAGTCGTATCGCAGTGACACGTCGCCTGCTGCTACCGCCATCGGTCGGCTGCGGAGTGGTACTTATACTTAAGTACTATTAGGATGAAAAAAAAACACAACCGTCATCTCGTGTCAGCCATGCTATTCTGTAAACGTCTCACCGTGAAAACTTGGGTGAAGTGAGCTGTCAATAGTGTCAATCCCTGTGGAATGACAGCTCACTCCACGCTCACTTCACCTAAGTTTTCACGGTGAGATGGTTACAGAATAGCACTGCAGGTCTTTGTCACTCGTGGAGAACTTTTCAATGCGCCTAACATTTTCTTTAAGCAATCGAATCGAAAACACAAGTTAAACAGTATTAAATTCATTAATGAAACACAGAAGTGATGGTATTGATATCAATTATAGAAATCATTATTATTTATTTATTAATATCCATACCTACTCACGACTGTGAAGTTTTACCGGAGTATTTAATCACATCGCTTTTTTCCACGCTCCACGGAACTAACACCTAGGAATGAAAATAGCTGAGTTTCGATAACCGTTTGTCTAGATTACTGGAATACCAGTCGTGTTGTGAAGGTCGTGAGTTTAAGTCTTCGGCAAGTGAACACATTCATTTTGCGGTTGGTTTTATGTTTTAACGTTGAAATTGTTACAGTTTTTATGATAAGAATTGTAATTGTTAGTTCAGATTTGCGATTTGACTTCATTTCGGGTTTGCGTTGACTTCTTTGGAATTAAAAATAAATGCTCTAATGCCTGATGGTTTCTGAAGTCCTCGATAAACTCCCAATTCACTCATTCAACAAAGTTATTAAGCAAAATTTCTTCCAGATAACCAATAGCAATATTGCATTGATAAACTTCGGTTAAGAGACCTCAGAAACCGAGGGTAGATCATGAGCTCATCAAGAGGCGAACGCGAAGACTATAATGCGATTGCCAATCGTTCCGTTGCCGCATTTGAAAATGGAATTGATCATTAGGTCAGTCCTAATAATGAAATTCCATTTTCAAATGCGGCATTTCGGTAGGGACTGTCGTTTAGAAAATACTGGCCTTTGCCAAAAAGGTGAGATGAAAATAATGCAGCGGCACTACTTGGTGACCAAGACTGCAGTATTATATAAGAATCTCGTGTAAGTAGGTGTACTCATTGCTCCGCAGGTAACATGGTGACCTATTTCTTGAGAACACTTCGACAACTTGTTTGTTGTGATAACGACCCGATACATTGTATTCTATTTGAGGTTTTCTTTGAAACACACTCTTGAAATACTTTCTATTTCATTTCAAAACTTTTCGTGTACCGAAGGCATTCTATAATAGTATTGTCTATCATCAATTCTGCGCCGAACACATCATAATGTTTTTATTCCAATTCAAAATCCTATCCTATACTATATTTTATAAAGAGAAAAGATTTGATTGTTTGTATGGTTTGTTGTTTGTTTGTTTGTAATGAATAAACTCAAAAACTACTGGAACGATTTTAAAAATTCTTTCACCAGTTGAATGCTATATTATCACTAAGTAATTATATGCTATAATTTATAAAGATAACACGCGGGCGAAGCCGCTGGCGGAAGCTAGTCAAGTATAAGTTTATTCTATTTACATATAATTATGTATAAGTATATCTATGTATTTATTATTTTATTTTATAGTTATTTTCGTGTTATCAATCCCTTATATTGCACTGGCCATGTTTCCTCTCTGCATCACCCAAAGGTTGACTGGTAGAAAATGCCTCATGCATTTTAAGTCCGCCTTTGTACGGTATTATTTTTTTTTCTTCTCTGGCAACCCGCGATCAGATGTCACTTTTAGCGGATGAGTTGGAGCGAAATATTGGCGGGAAGAGCATGACTCCAGCGAGACATCTACTCCGTATTCGTGCTTAGGTCCACACAGGTGTAGGTGGACTACACGATGTCTTTCCTTTTAAGCCTTTTCCTGTGACTTCTTGTTTTCAGTGCGGCAGCCAGATTGTTGAAATGCCTTTCCAGTATTTCTTGGTATCTTTTTGCGATGTTTTATATCTCTTCTATGACAGTATTCATTGATAACTCCTTGTGTATTTCAGCGTTCGTTACAAGCCATGAGATTTTTTTTACTTGTGCATAAAGTTTTAATAAATAAAATATTTGATTATTTATATGTCTAGATAGAGTAAAACAAACAAACAAGCTTTTTTATGCTGGTGTGCGTGACAGCAACGTCTTACACTTGCGCCACATTATTGTGGTTATGTAGTGTGCATGGATTTAGTGACTAACTGGACGTAGCTAAGCGGAAAGGATCCAACCCACACTATGGGCGAAAATGAGTTATGTATACCAAAACACTATTTGTAGTTAAAACTTTAATATCACAAAAACAATCCCAACGCATCATGTCACTATGAGCAAACGTTACCAACCCGTATGTATGGCAGGTCATACGATCACATAACACGATCTGATCTTAAAACTTGAATATCTCAAAACTAACTCTGTGTGGGTTCCTTTCCGCTTCAGTTTTGAGTTGAGCTCCACGATTACTGACAAATGCTTGCACTGACTGGACAGGTCCACTCAAATCTGTGTGGTTCTTTCCTCAAAAGACCATTTCAGACACTAATCCACATGGTCCTCATATGACTTGACCAAGATCATGTCTGGACTTTAAAAGAGACTACGACTTCTGTTTGTTTCGGCCTTTCTTCTCAGAGTAGTCAGATAGGAAACACCGACCTCATCTAGCTTTTTTTTTTTTTTATATCTCGTGTAAAAGTGATTCCGATATCCTATCTACAGAATAAATAATTTCATTTCATTTCATTTTCATTTCCGCTTAACTACGTCCCTGTTAGTCACTAAATGCATGACGCAATTTTTTTCGACAAGTTCATAACTTTGACTGCCTATCTAAACATATTTTTATATTTGATCTGAGGTTACGATTTATGATAATTGGAATAAATCCCACGAAAATTCGAGACGATAACAGCCACATCAATAAGCATGAAACTCTTACCATAAATGCTTACTTTTCCCATAATCTTGCGAGTAAACACATCGGCACTTCGATTTAAGTCTAATTCCTTCCCACATAATGTGTGAATTCGTCTACTTTCTCCCTTAGATAATTTACGAGAGTGTTTTACCATAATGCGTCGGAATTCTAATAATGCTTTTAAAGTAACATGGTCATTTACAAAACACGTCTTAGCAAATGTGCACAATTCAATCTTGAGAACAAATTGGAGATTTCCTACGACTAAATATGTATGAGGCGGCATATACCGGAGATGTTAAGATAAAGTAAAGCGGCTTAGCTCAAGTCATCTCGGATCCAAGACTAATAGAAGTCTAACTAAACGTCGCCTTCCCGGTACTTCGGAGGAAATTGTATTACGTAGTTGGTAGGTATTGAACTGGCATGTAATAATGTAGAACCTATGTTCTGCATTATTATATGTCAGATATATGATTTCACTCATTTTCGTCCCAACTATAAATTATGATCCTCATTTTCGTCCCAATTATAAACTATGATCCTCGCGATTTTTCATCCATTTTGTTCAAAGCTCCGCACACTTGGTGTCGAGTTGCAGTGTCGCAACGACAGGCTAGAGTCGAGATCGGTAATTGTCGCAGCGACAAGACGCATGGTGCACACGTACAGCTGACGACAGTCGCATGCGACAGGTCAGCGTCAGTGTTGCTGTGAGCTCTGAGGAAGGTGCACATGTGTTTATATCGCGAATCTCAACATGGATACGTTCGATGTCGTTGTTTTTTGGACGTGGAAGCACGTCGAATAATCAAAGAAAATGATCGCTTCCTGACTGACGTCTTTCGTAACAACTTAACGCAGATGAAAACAACAACTCTGCGTCGTATTGCAGTATCTAGACGCAGCGAACAAGATGCACAGTTTGCGCGACCCCTAAAAGAACAATACTTAAACCCGGTGGAGGACCATTGAAAGATAAGTATACCTAATATCATTAAGAGAGAGTATACGATTTGTAATAGAAAACAAAGTAAATCTTTGATGGGATTCATTTTGTACGCAAAACTGTTCAAGGACCGAACATGAAACCCAATTTTGTGGAAGTATTATGCTTCGAAGATGACTACTAAGTCTTTGTAATTATTATTGTTTGTGTAAAAAATACTAAAATTTAGTCATTTTTAATAATATAACGTTTAACACGCAATGCTAAACGTCTTAAATGTAAAACAAGATGGGAAGGAAAAATACTGAAAATCTGCTCCTGTAACAGAATTTAATATTTCACACAACTACTTAATGAAATCACATAAACAGTTTCCTTGCAAAGCTTTACAATTCAAATGTCTTGTAAAGAGAGTTAACGTGAACTTAAATTTGTTTGAGTCAGCTGAGAAACTCTATGCAAAGTGGCATTAAAATGAAGTGTTACTACACTTTCCACTTAAGTTTACTCTGGTAATGAATGTTGGGATTCTCAAATCAATTGTTCATAATAAGTACTTGCTTGATTGCAGTAGGTATTATGTAAACTTAATTCAAAAGATTTCTTTTTCTTCTTAAATAATTGGATTCATGGACAGTCGGGTTACTTGATTAGTATTTCATCAATATCTTTTTCAGCTGTGGTTCAGTAATTAACAAACCTAATTAATTAGTTTTTCAGCCCAATGTTTTTTGTTTGATGCTAGCATTTTCAGATATATTGGCAAAAAAAAAAAACTCTTTAAGGTCAAAAAATTCAAAGTAAATTGACCAAAATCACGCAAAATAAAGAGTTTAGAAAGACTAATGAGACAGAGGAAACAAAACCCTCTCTCCCTATTAATAAGTGTCTTCGTCATAATGGCAGCTCCTAAAGGCTCATTTCCCTCTTTTTAAATGTCCAAACGGACTTTAGGTCATTAAACAATTCCTTATTTACATCGCAAATTCCCGCAAATTAAGTTCGTTTAAATGCCGTTGTCGCTACAGACGTTTCAAACGGAAATTCCACTAACAAACGGTTTATTCTATTTTCCTTTGTCCATTTTACGGTGTCTGAGTAAATGTTGTTAAAAATATATTTCTTTTGGCTCCGTAATTGCTTCAACTAAAACGCCGATATTAAAGAAATTATCGCGATTTGAAACAATTTTATATTTTTTCACGTGAAAAAGTTCCGCTTTCATTCGTCGTAAAGTAAGGTACGCGTTTTAATTTCAGAAAATGAAGCCAACATTTTTAAACGCTGAATATGGTAACACTCAAGTGAAGTTTTTTTTATAAATAAAAACGTATTTTTACGTAACCCTCCACATACCGCAACACAAATCGTGGGCGCCCGCAACTGCCTGTAAAATGTTGATTTGTTAAAACAACTAAAGAGATGTGAAGTTTAAAGTGCGCCGAGAGCGTTTATGAATATTTTTAACCTAACATAACATTACGCCTTGTTTCCTCGAAGGGTTGGGCAGAGGTGTATCTAGGTATAGTACATCCACATGTCGCCAGTTATGTTTAAGTCCCATGTAATAGAGGCGAGCCTATTGCCATTAACCAGGCACAACTTCAGACTGCGGGCTGCCACTGAGAAATTCCAGATGGAAAAACCCATTAACATTTTAGCCGATCCGAGAATCGAACCCAGGACCTCATGCTCGGCAGTAGCGCATTCAGCCTTCAGTATAATTATTTTATTCGTCGACCAAAATCTCTTTCAAACATGATGTTTAGGTAATCTATGACGAATCTGCATGAGAATAGTTTCCGTTGCACGAGAGGATCTACAAAAGAAAAAAATATACAGTGCACTTTCTGACGTACTTCAAGTACGTACTACTATACTATCGAATAGGGGAAGAAGAATCTCGCACGATTTCTCTTAGTACACTTAGTAGGGTAGAAGTTACGATGTCATACAGACTAAATGTAGCAAGTAAATTGTTTACAATGTTAGTTGAAACCCCATCGTAGGCCACATAGGGAAAAGTTAACTACTTAATACTACTTATACTTATTAACATTGTTTGGCATATAAACAGGCAACATCTTCCTTTCTGGGTTCCGTACTCTTATTCCCCCCTGTTAGCTATCACATTATCATTCCAAGTACCTTACATGGAATAATTAGCAAGCGTTCCCACTGCTGGGACAAAGGCCTCTCTGTGAGTGGGAGTGGGCCATAATCCACCACGGTTCGTTGGTACCTTACGTAAGATAAGGTAACGTATACAAATTCAATTTACAAAACCAACATTAAAGGTAATAAAACGATATCAGAACAAAAAAAGCAAATAAAATAAACAGTTCATAACAGTTTTAATTACGTTTTTCACATTAATATTTGTACGCGGTCATTGCATTTGCAATGCAAAAATTGCAAATACGTTGTTGTGTTGGGCATGGCCTCATGTGGGCACGGCCCTGAATGGGCACGTGTCATTTTGGGAACACTGTGCGGGATTATGTTCTCTCAGTGCTTAATATTTTAGCGTATGTTAATTAATGTTAATATTATGATCCCGCACATTTGTCTGTTTACGTGTGATCCTTGATCCGTGCCTGCTAGTCATGGAGTCAATCTGGGTAATATATTGTGTGTAGGTAGGTATTAGTCTAACACACGAATAAATTTATGGAAATTATCATAATTTGGTGGATAATAATATTTATTCATTCACACGTAGTTTAATTATGGTTGTTTTTTTTTAAATCGGAAAAACCTTTTCGACGTTATTTGAACATCACACGAAAATCGATTGGTATGCCACTGAAATTCAAAATGAACAATAAATAAAAGCTCGAACTTCAATATTTATACAAACTGTAAATATTTACTAAACTATTAACTATGTTATAGAATGTTTTCAAATACCTACAATTCATTTGCAAACTAAATAAAAACCCTTTCAGCGATTCGCTTTAAATACACAATCGTCAATTAGAATAACAGTAATTGCATTATTCATAAAATGAATCAGTACGAATTTAAAATTTATTCTAAGTAAGATACGTAACCACTATAGTTCTCGCGTTTTAGCATAGCAATATCGGTTATTGACCTACCGTCATTTTCTAGCATCCTTGATTTCAAAAACCGGCCAAATGCGTGTCGGACCGCGCACAATGAAGGGTTCCATAGTTGGAACGAATTTATCCCAAGAACAAACTTAACATCGTAGTTCAAAAACATGTTCCCCCATACATTCCAACTGCAAATCTAATTTTGTACGCACAATATTGAGTGATTTACAATGTTATTTTAAAACCATAGACTTCTAATAGGTTTTCCTGTAATCTACAAAAATATAACTATTTTCTGTATTTTTTTTCGAAATTTTAGGCTCTGAAGTTTCGGATATAGGTAAGAGATAAAAAACAAATGTATTTGATATCCTCGTAATAAGCCCTTTCATTTGATATGTCACACGGTACAGTTCACAAAACTTTTTTATTTTATTTTCTTATTTGACCGCCAAAAGTGACACCCATATTCAAAATTCATTTATTTACGTTAGATGGGTCTTTGGGTCACAGAAATACATATGTGTACCAAATTTCAATTTAATCGGTCCGTTAAATTCGCAGCAAATTGGCTGTGACAGACGGACAGACAGACAGACAGATAGACACACGAGTGATCCTTCAAGGGTTCCATTTTTTCTAATTGAGGTACGGAACCCTAAAACTGAAATAAAGTCCGATATCGTCCTGAATCAATAATCTATCTTGATGTTCAACATGTTCCAATAACGAAAAACCATACATAGTTAAGTTTTTGGTTTTTCTACGGAGAGATATTAACGAAAGTTCAAAGCCCACTATTGCTATGCTAAAATGCGATAACTAAGTACCCAATTCGTGAAACTTTTTCGAATTTCAAGTATAAAGTGTTGGAGAGATCTCCTTCGAAATATTTCCCAGGAGGAGGTGATAAATATTTTTGAATACTTTCGATATATTGAATGTTTGCAATGTATTCAATATTTTCGTAATGCTCCCGAGGTGCGCACGGCAGCAGCGTCAGCTCTCTGTAGACATTGTAAAATTGAAAAAATATTTGCGGTTTACATCGTTTGAAATTTTTGTAGTAAGTAATTGTGTGTGAAAGTATGTTTTTTTATTTGATTTATTGACCTAGGTTTATTGATTATGGATAATTTTTTTTTTAAATTCTTAGGTATTTTTACATTCTGTATTTTTTTTACGAATTCAGCTATTTTACCTTACACATCCAAGTTTATTCCACTTCATGTGATTTATAAAAAAAATGTAAGCTAATACTTCCAGATTTATTTTGTATAAATTATAATGATGATAACGGAAAATATTATAGATCTCGGTTCTATAAAAAGTCAGAGACAATGACAGACTGAAAAAGCATAACATTCCTCTCTTTGATCCCTTATATTAATATGTGAAGCCAGCGTGTTAAAGACATTATATTAATAAAACTACAAGCAGACATCTCTACAGTATTTGTTCGTACAGTCATACTTTTATTGCTCCCTAGAGATCTCGTCCCAGTGTAACTTTTTCAGCGTGTTGGATGTAAGTCGTGGTAACGTAGGTATTTTAATATTATCGCTTTTCATTTTTGTGTTTTTACTAGGTTTTATTTACTCATGTTATGTACAATATATTGGCCCGAAAGTCTGACAACCAGTCTTACCAAGGGGTATCGTATTACCCAGTTACTGGATTGTGGAGGTCAGATAGGCAGCCGCTCCATGTAAAATACGGTATTCAACTGCATCCGGTTAGACTGGAAGCCGACCCCAACATACTTGGAAAAGGCTAGGCAGATTGATTGGTGTACAATATATTATGTAGTTTTTTATATAATTTATTTGTGTTAACATAAATTCATCGTCATATTTTTCGTCAGATTTTCAGCTCACGTCTTGGTACTACTTGGTAAGAAGGCAAGGCCGTAAATGTGCATGCTACCGACTAACAAAAATATTTAGCTAAAAATAAACTACACAATTCAAATAATATAATACCCAACTGGGCATTTTTAATGAAGGCTTGTTTTAACAAAACCCTTCTTTAGCTACAATGAGACCATTAAAAATGTTTAACAGATTAAACATTTTTAGGATTCAAATGACACGGAAAGCGATTTTGGATTCAGCACAATACTTTTCAAAAGCCTTCGGGCCTGCTTATCAAATTCTTGGTAAGATTGAGAGAAAAAAAATATTCTGTCGGCTCTGTGGTAAGGGGCAGAGATAAAAGGGATCGGTGGCGGCGCCCTAGGGCAAGTCAGAGGAAAATGATAAATCGTAAGCACAGCCCCATTTAACTACTGAGCAGTTTATTGTGATGAAATATTACGTGTCTGATGTATGTGTGCCTTATGTACATAGGTATTCATGGAGATGTTTAATAGTACACTGAACTTTTTTCAGAGGCAAGGCTTATATGGAAGTAGATGGCGGCTTGTGGGCTCTTCAAGTGCAGTAGCCCAGTGATTAGTTTAGCACTGCGAGAATAAAGTAGCTCTAGTTTCAAAAGATAGCTATTTTCAGTGGGTGTGGGCTGAAGCCGTGTCTTGAAAATAGTTGACAGTAGATATGAATATGCAACCAAGAACACAAGATGGAAATATAATAGTAGATATTCAAATATCGAGTAAAAGAGCATTACCTTTCCTCTCTACTGTGAGTATTTATATAGCTATAATATGTATGTTTATATATTTAAGCTTTATGTATTTATTTAAGTATATGTTAATTTATTGCGTTATACGAGTAGGTATATTTTGATATTGTTAGTGTATGACTTCGCAAATTTATATTTTTCTCTTTTTGTTCTCACACACTATTGTCTACATTTCTTTCTCATTTCTCCTTTCGCAGGTCTGCTGGAAGAAATTTCTTAAGAAATAAGCAGTACCTTTGTACTCAAATTATAATTATGTCGTATCTCTATGTATTTTACTGTGTGTACATAAATAATAAAATAAATAAATAAAATAGTAGTAGATATTCCCGCTTGAATCCCTTTCATCCCAGAGATGTCTTAGGGGATTATATCCAGATGATAGGCAGTACCCATCTGTATGTGTACTTGCTACATCATACTGCGATCTATTAATTTGGTAGATAAGCGCGTTGATTACGGTATAATCTACATGGGATCGTCACTTCAAGTAGTGGTCGGTTTGGGTCGTGGCCGGGTTGGATCATGTAAAGCAGTGGTCATTAGCGGGTTAATATGTTGATGGGACACTGAAATCACTCTAATGTTCGCACTTTGAATCGTTCAAGCTGTATATTTTGGTGGATCAAATAATATTCTAACGGTCAAGGTCTGACGGACGAGAGGTCATGATTTTTGTCCTCAGCTTAGTTATGTTACACATTTACCTATAACATAATATTAGTTTAGTTTTAGGGTAAGGTAGATAGATCGAATACTCTTTATTGTATACCATAACAAATTACAAGCAAGCAAGCAATCAAGAATACTCGCTAGTATAGTTCTAGATTTAGAACGAGTTCGGTTTTGTAGAGCGTTATATCTGAAACTAATAAATAAGTGTTGAGGTAACAATCTCTTTCTAAAACTTTTTTTTGTTTTTTAGTAAACCAACGTACAGTAGTGCATAAATTTTTTTTAACAGAATATTAGCAAAATAAAAGCACTGGTATGTATGCCTATATTATAGGTATACACAGCATTCATCACAAAACAACATCGTAATTAACTAAAAAAACTTCAAAACATAAAATACAATTAGAAAACAAAATTCAAAATAAGTGGATAAGATGTTCCATAAATCATCGTATTAACGCCTGGGTATCTACTAAAATCATTAAAGAAATAACCAGCAGAATACTTAAAACAATTTTAGATTCTAAACACGATATGAAAAAAGTTACTGGGCCAGAAAAGTTTTTCTACCTGAAATATTTTTAGCTCACAATCAGCTAACGAAGCGAACTTTTAAACCCCAAGTATCGGACGCACCTTGTTTACAACGAACCATCATTATTACTTTGATTGTTCAGAGTTTGACACCGGCTTTGCATTCGTAATATCACAGTGGTAACGGGGTCTCGTGGACCCAAGTTAATTAGGGGCAGAATCCCAAGGGTTAAATGTTGCCAGTGTACGTTGCATTATTGATGGGTATGGCTATAAAACACTGAGGTATTTCCGACACAGAAATTTAAACTTTATGCCGAAATCTCAAGGTTGATTTTGATTTTGAATGGTTACTTTTTGGTGTTTATTTGTGTATTAGTAGTATAGTCGAAATAATAAAGGTGGAAATGTAAACTTTCCAAAAATCTACATAATATGGAATATTTATACAACAAATTGTCATGAATAATGTATAATTTTATTTTTATTTAAAATGTCTCTCAACCCAACTGTCTGCGTCTGCATGGATGGCACTTTTACTCTACAGCTCTTAATTTTCCAGCGTCATATTAACGTGAAATATGAAGGTAGTTTGCTTCTAAATAAAGTTCTTTTCTAGACTAGATGATGCTAAAGTGAAAAACTCCATATAAAAGTTAAACAGATATAAGTACCGAAAAGTTATAATGAGATCTGTCTACGGGTAGGCATGTAAAAATCTGACTTATATTAGGTCTGAGACGTATGACTTTTTATTACTCTGTACTATCACAATATTTTCGTATAGAAAGTACCTATAAAGAAAAATTTCTAACTAAATATTTCATGGAATCGCTCATATTTTTGTGATTTAAATAAAAAAACAGCCAGGGGCGGGCCACGCACAATGAAGGGTTCCGTAGTTGGAATGAATTCATCCCAAGAACAAACTTAACATTGTAGTTTAAAAACATGTTTTATCACACATATGGGTGAACCCATACATTCCAACTACAAATTAATGTAAGTTTGTACGCACAATATTGGGAGATTTACCATGTTATTTTAAGACCATAGACTCCATAGAGGTTTTCCTATAACCTATAAAGATAAAACTATTTTCTGTATTTTTTTCGAAATTTAAGGATCAATATTTTCGGAGATAAGGGTTATGGGGGCTATGTAAAATTTTGATAAATTGTCTTAAAAACCTTTAAAACTAATTATTTTAAAATTATAAAAAAATATAAGACCCTCCCAGTAAGCCCTTTCATTTTCAAACGGTACGGTGTCCAAAACAATTTGTCTCCCAAAAGTGACCCCATTCAAAAATAATAATTTATTTACATAACACGTCCGTATTTGGGTCACAGAAATTATTATTATTTATTTTCCAACTTACATCTATCATTACAGGGTAACCTATTGCGATAGCGTACTTATCTAACTCTTACCCTAACTTATTATTAACTTATTGTTATAATTAAATTATGTAACTTATTACAAATAATGCATTCTTAGTGAACTCACTCAGAAAACAGAATAAGTCCGAGCTACGAGGTTGAGAGTGCAGAGAGCACGCGTCAGCGGCGCCTCACTTAACAAATTGGTCCGAGCTCGCGGCTCAGCCAGCAGCCGTTGCTGCCGACGCCGCCACACGTACTTGTCCGGAACACACAAACCTATGTGCCCTAAAAAGTCCGCATTATGTACCTTTCCTCTAAGTACTTTGAATATGTACGAGATGAGTGCGAGATCCCTCCTGACCCTCAGTTCGTTATATCCGACAATACCCAAAATAAAAAAAGTTGGGTACATAAGTGGATAAAATGGGTATACACCATACAAGCACAAGTATAAGTACCTCACGAACTTGTTTTGTATTCTCTCCAGCATGAGCCTATATTTAGATTCATGTCATCAATTGATATGTTTACTAAATTTTAACTTAATCGGTCCATTAGATTCGGAGCTAATTGGCTGTGACAGATGAACAGACAGACACATGACTGATCCTACAAGGATCTAAAGGAACCTTCCGGTTTTTCATTAGGACATACGGAATCCTAATAATGAAGCGAATTTCATACCGCATTCTCTTTCAATACCTACATTTTTCAGAACATTTCTGTAAAACTTAAACATCTGGGTTAAGATTCAAACAAGACCTGCAATTGTTTGATACGAAGACATTCGAATTCAGATCTTTGAAAAAAAATGCTTTGGTTGAGCTATGGGAAATATAATATGTGCACATAAATAAAAAATAACGTTACCCTTTTGGCTTCAGTGTCGAGTAATCAAGATAAGGAAAATCAATACTACTGCAGATGTCTTCGATACAGACGGAATCAGACTTCGATACCGCGGAGATGACGTCACGTCGCCTCTGAAATGATTACCTACTCTGTGACTTTAAAAATCTTCTTGTGTTCTACCAAAAATTCGAAGACATGTGGCATCTACCAACCCGCACTGGGCCCGCGGCCCATTCCGTCGCACAGAGAGGAAGGCCAGTGTCCCAGTAGTGGGAATGTTATAGGCTGATTCAGTAGCGGATACGGAAAAAATTCAAGGGGGGGGCGCTAAAATATATCTTGAGCTATGGGCGTTATACTGTGTAGAAAACCTATTTGTTTTTAAAACATTCTTTTTTCGCGTGCCCTCCCCTTCCTGTGAACCGCACATTGCTGGGCCCTCCGCGCCCCCAATATGTATCCGCCACTGGGCTGATTATGCTGTGATTTTTGCGCAACAACTTCCCTAAAGGACGTATCGTTTGGCTAGTTTTCTGGCTGTATTTTTTGGGCACAGAGGGCAGGATTGTTGACGGCTTCCACGCCGTGCTCCGCAAGCGAAGCGCCCGCCCGCCGCGGCGCTCAGCAAGTTGCGCGCCAGCACCAACAGCATCCTGGCTGAAATTGCGGATTCTCTCAACACGCGTTACGTTCAGCACCTAAAACTAGTTTCATAAACATTCCATGGATTTCGAAATCCGAATTAATAAGTTATATTCAATTTTTTTATTATTTTATTGTTGTTTGTCTAATATAAACAATACGATTTGTTAGCTTTCAAAAATGAAATCCCTTGTTTTCTGGCTTTGTATATTTATTGTTAACATGCAATCTCGTCTGCTTGCGGATTACTCAACGTTTAATTGACAAAGGGTCGATTGTATGCGAAATAATATCAATAAACAACATGATAAACAACACACCGACCTTTAGTTGTTCAAATAAGGAATAATTAATACAATATTTGATGAACAGTTGAAAGCTGTTGAGAGTTGAGATGACAGTGAAGACCCATTTACACGGTGCAAGTTTATTGCCAGTGGCATACAATACAATGGAAGCAACGGTGCAAGTATATAATCTCACCCATGGGCATGTGACCGTATTATTCAGAAAATTTTCGAAAATTAACTTGAGGGGGTTATCTTATTTTTTCTGTTTTCTTACAATTATTTGACAAATTTTAGTAAAATTTGTCTACTATGAAAAAAGAAGGAGGTGAAGATTCTTTTTCTAATAAAAAAGAGAATTTATTTTAAAAAAACAGTCCATAAAATGGGCTAGGGGGGTATTGAAAAAAAAATACATATAATTTTTTTTTTTACAATTTAACCATAACCCCCCTTTGAAAACAATAATGACCCCCCTGCTAAAGTAAATTTTCATAAAAAAACACGAATTTTCAGAAAAATACAGGCGCTCACATGCCCAAGAGCAGCATTGTATAGGTACATGGCGGAGAGGGTACGTTCCTCTCGTTATTATCAGTCATATTTTAACTACTGTGGGCGAACTATGTGTAATGTTAGTTATTGCGCATTAGAAAAACCGTTTGCAGTTCAGATCAAATTAATCACACTAGCAATTCGCACACTGTAGGTACCTACACGACACAACTATACGGAACGCGCGACAGTTTTTAAACGTGTTCACTGCTTGGCTACCACCGACAAACTTTGCTTAACCCCGTTCGAGCGGTATGTTGTAGACTCTGTCGAACGCCGCTAGGCGGCGCTGGTGCTCCGATACATATATAAATAAATAAGCAACAAAAGACTTACATCAACAACAGCAATTTTTTTATCGTTGCTTCAACTAACATGGTATGCCACAGACAATTAAATTAATTAAGTGTAAATCAGGCTTAAAGCCCCATTTACATGGAACATGTTACTTGCCTTTTTTTTTTTTTTGAGGGTGGAAAATTTTCAAATAACTTCTCCCGCTCTGGGCGGAGCAGGAGACTTTTACTGACTAAAACCCACCCGTGTTCCTTCCGTTGCGTGTGTGCCGGGGCCACGATATTATTATTGTTTCTTGCCTGAAGCATACAATAAAATTAAAGCGACATATGATTTGCACTGTCTAAACATTGTTTGGACGGTGCAATTTTTATTATGGCTGCAATTGTGGTATGCCACAGGCAATTAAATCGCACCGTGTAATGTGGCTTAATAATTATTTCAATAAGACATTAACTGCAGCGAAGCGCAAACTGCTAAGCAAATAGTCGCACAATTAGCAATTCTCTTCGCTCGTTCCTAAGAGATTTCGCTCTAAAATTGAAACTTCACCACATTGTTTCAAGCTGCTTAGTATCTTGAAGATTAACAAGGAGTGTCGTCAATGCATCGTCGTTAGGAATGTAGAGTAGCGTGTCGCAAGGAGACTGAATCGCATGTCTCTCGGGAAATAGCGAGATGTTTATCTATTTTGTATTCATGTTTTGTCGGCATGCATCTTTGTGTACCGTCAAGATTTCTGCAGAGAATATTATGCAGTTATGCTGTCTTGTAATATGTTGTATGGGTTTATTGTACTTACAAAGTTAATTTAGCAGTCAGTGAATAACTTGTTTATTGCGAGAAATTATTTGATACTTATTGCCTTAATAATGGGTGCGTTTAAGTGGGATAGTGGTCTAGTAATGCGAGACTATCAAATACATATACATAACGGAAAAAAAAATCTTTGGTTGCCAGTGGTTTGAGGGGCAATTCATGTATTTTTACCCGACTGCCCCAGATGGAGGGTAATGTTTTTCGAGAGTATGTCTATTTCTTTGGAACGGTATTAACATATCAGATGTCGTTAGATTCGTCTTAATTGTAGGAGTGACAGGGTTTGTATTATCTATACAATGTGAAATTTAATTCGTTTGCATCCTCTTAAGGGGTCATTGTACTCATCATTATGAACAACTTTCACTATGGGGCCCCCCACCCGTGTTCCTTCCGTTGCCTGTGTGCCTGGGTCGCGATATCCTTGGGGCCAACCCTGAAATCGCGAAAAAAAAATCAGCTGTTCCCTAAATTTTATTGAGCTATGCGAACATAAATGTATGGAACAGCAGATTTTTTTTTTTGTATCGTAAGGTGTAGTGCGTATTAAAAAGATTATGTATTGTAAAGTGACGTAGTTCACCTGTACCTAATGGTACCAAAGCTGAAACGATCTTCCACAGAGTCTATGTATTTTCGAATAGTACAAACTTTATTGGTAACGAAAAGGATCTTACCCACGGTGACGCGCTTTACCCCTTTCAAAGTGTATATCTACATCCGATTACTTGCGGGAACGTATCTCAACGCGACACGCTTTGAGGCTTTTTTTCTGCAAGAATAACAAGATTTTGATAGAATGTTTATGCATTGAATGATCCATTTCAAGGGGGTGCAGATAAAAGTGACTTTTGTTGGCGTATTATTGAAAAACCGGCTAAGTGTGAGTCGGACTCGGACCCAACGGGTTCCGTACCACGGTACAATATTTAAAACGCCGAAAAAACACTTATCTCGTATGGGGACCTCCTTAATTGTTAACTCTTTTTATAGCGGTAATAGATATACACAATCTCTGAACTCAACTTTCAACAAATTTCAACTGTCTACCTTTTACGGTTCATGAAACAATCCCGCTGACAGACAGACTAACAGCGGAAGCTTTGTAATAGGGTTTCGTTTGGCACCCTTCGGTCACGTAAACCTAAAAATGAATAGCATGCGTAGACTTATACAGGGTCAAGTTAAATTAGCTAGCAAAACTTCGCAGATGTGATGGATGGATATCTAATGACGATAAACAAAAAAAATACGGTTCCTAAACATATAATTTCAAGTAGCTAAATTACCAGCGGCTATTGACCTCGCAGTCAGCTTACGTACTTTAATTACACATTGACACAACAGTAGCAGATGCAGTAGTGTTAGTAGTATTCATGAACAACAGTTTCGGTCACTCGGTTTTACTTAGTGTACCTACATTATTTCATCAGCACTGCTCTCAAAACGGTGAACCGAAATATCGTGAGCCTATGTCCTTGAACTAAAAATACCTAGACATGTGACATCCAACCAACCCGCATTAGACCCGCGTGGCAGATTACGGTCCAATCCCTCTCACTGAGAGGAGGCCTGTGTCCCAGCAGTGGGAAAATTATAGGCTGATTATGCATGGCCAGATCGTAAATAAGTTCAAGAGACCACCTCAGATATAAACTTACATTAGGTTGTTTTATGTTTGAGGTGTCTCTGGAGGAAAGCATTACACAGGTTTGAGTGGACCTGTCCAGACAGTGCATGTAGAATTGGTACGTGGCCTTTAATATGTCAAAGTTCGGGTTGCATAGCGTCGTCTTCGTCAGTCATAGCAGCCTGACAGTCTCTTTCTAACTTGATGTGCCATATGGCCATATGTCTTGGGCATGTCTGGGCACATAACCTAATTTGCAGAAGTAATTTTATGCATTTAGGAATATTAGCTCAGTTTTTTTTTTTTCGTGTGTGATTTATTGAAAAATTACAAAAAAACAACAAGCAAAATCCTAACGCAGAATTGAACAATGCTAGCTTTTTTTTTAATATTTCCATATAAAAAAAACAGCACAGCTGAATGATGCGATATTTTGCATACGAAAAATAGCAGTTTTGTTTGTATTTATTTAGGTACTTCGGAATATTTACTTTTGTTTTCCTCTTTGTCTAACGTGTGTGAAGAAGAGGAGGAAGTGTTTACTTACACATATCCGTTTCGCGAGTCGGCGAGGCATCTCTTTGACCGCCTAGTCTTTGTAAAACTGAGAGACTCGTAAGACGTGTAGCTCAAATTTTTGAGTTTATTTCTTCCCAAATTTTCCTGGTCACCCTAAATTTTTTTAACATTTTTCCATCGCATATTTTTTCATATTGTATTTTCGGAGGGACTTAAAAAACATTTTTCTACTTAAAAGAAAGAAAGAAAAAGTATTTATTGAGACTCGCACAGGAAATCACACATTAAACTAAAAACACACTAAACATAAATAAAAAACAAAGTAACATTAAAATTTAAAGAACACACACACACACATTCACACACATTTTTTAAAGTTTTTTTTACATAATTTCTCCCTTGAATTCGGAGATTAAATTAAAGTGATAACAGCCCTTGGTGTATCATCAATCATACAAAAAAAATACCTACCTACAATGATAATAGAAACTGATTGAAATTTACAGCTGCGTATTAAATTATACTGAATTAGCCAGTTATGTTATGTGAGTATCAGTTACGAAAATGAACGGTAAAATATTGCGTAACGTTAGCAAAATAGCCTAATATACAGAACGTTAATAAAATAGTGGTTAGGTATTTCAGTCTAGACGAGTTTGATGTTTCTATTAATAAAACAGAATCGAAAAAGATTGCACTCTCTCTTTTTGATCTTTCTTAGGTGTGCCGAAAACCTATAAAATCCTGACATCTATAATACGACAGTTAAAGGATTGATATTAATAAAATAAATTACTTTTTGATGTTTTATCTCAACTATGAAAAATAAAATGTTTGTTTGGTGTTGTAGAGAATTGACTTTTAAAGAATAGGTAACTTTGAACTAGAGTCTCGACGTTATAATTTTATTATACACCAAGTACCTTTTCCTTTTTTCGCTCGGACTATTTGTCAATTTAAAATGGTTATATAAATTCAAAAAAAGTAAGTTCAAAAATTAAACGCGCCTATTGAAAAACCAGCCAAGTGCGTGTCGGACCACGCACAATGAAGGGTTCCGTAGTTGGGATGAATGTATCCCAAGTACAAACTTAACATTGTATTTGAAAAACATACGGAATGTATGGGAGAACATGATTTTCAAACTGCAATTGTAAGTTGGTTGATTATCACTCGTTAACCTGTAAAGCCTACTTAGCTGTGATAGTTTTTCTTTTAGCTTCGTTATATATACTACTGCTGTGATTTTTTTCATAAATCCAAGTACAACCATTTAGCTGGCGGGGGGGGGGGAGCAATATACTCTAACAAAAATTAATACTTTAAAGCTTAATATTTCGCAAACGGATTCCTAAATTGAAATATGGCTTTCCACACACTCACAATATTTGTAAACGACCTTTCCAACGACACCCCACACCATAGGATAGGCGAGGAAAAAAAACACACATGTAAAGTGCCATGTTTAAAAAAATATATAAAAATATATTTTTTTACCACTTGTCGGCGTTATTAAGATGTATACCCATGCCAAATTAAAGAAAAGAAAGAAAAGAAAGAATAATGTTTATTTGGACACAGTTCGTGAAACACAAATTACAAAATTAAAAACGTGAAGAAAAAAAATAATTTTTAACAACAATAGTGTGTGCCTCACGGCTGCTCCAAAAAGGTTCATTTCAGCATTAATGCCAGACAGGTGCTGTCTGACGCTGGTTTTCATTACGGCTTTCTAGTACTAACCGTCTCTGAGCTAAGCCGCGCACAGACAGACAGACACATGTAGCAGATGAACATTATAAATGTAAATGTAATGGATCATTGGTTGTCTGAATAAACAAATATATTATTATACATACAACATACATACCGGTCAAAATCATAAACCTCCTTTTTGCCGTAGTCGGGTAAAAAAGATTCATGCCTCACTACAGACACGATGAAGCAAAGAAGCAATTATCGCAGGAATCACCTACCTTTAGCTTTTCCGCCATTCGTACACGTGAACCTGCCACACACAAAATAAATTAATTTCCCGGTATTTATGAGAAGTGTTAATGATAACGTCATTAGTTACGGGTCATAAAGGGTATTAGTGCCTACGTTATCTCATAGGTAGTAGTAATGACTCCTGTAATAGTACTACGTGCTAAATGATAATGAGTTTTTATTAGCTCCATCAGTTTAATTGTGCGGACATATAATAGGGATACGTATCTTTTGTTTGAAGGTTTTGTCATGGTAATGTAAGGTTTATATGTATATCACAGGGCTTCATTAATATTCATCACACTTAAGCCTTTATCCGGGAGTACATTATGCCATTTTGGACGATTTTCTGATAATGATAAATGTATTTTTTCATTAAATTTTCGTGGAACTCATCCTTTTACGTTCAAACTCAAGCTCAAAGCTTTTATTTCAATTAAACCATTTACAGGCACTTTTGAATTGTTAAAGAGATCCGTTGTTTTTTGTTTTTGCCTTTTTTTGTCCGTTGTTTTTAATTACCTGATACCTACACCTGATCAGTTGCTACACTAGCTGTATGGTGGTGATGGACCATAGTATCGAGCATGCTTGAGCCGCAATGCCAATGATTGCATCCATTATCATTAACACTTTAATTTTTGACACTTCACTGGACAAAAGTGGACACTTAGACCTCTAAGTGTCTTTTTACCCTCTTTGTCGTACTTTATGTCGATATTAAAACCGATTAAATGGACTTTAATGGACCTTTTTTGTTAAAGTAGACGTTTTTTTCGCAAACAACGTCTCACACTTTTGTCTTCCTTTTGTGTCTAGATTTATTTTCTTTCATTTTCTCATGACACCATTCTAGTGTAAACTTATTATTTTTAATGGCCGAACACAAAAGAAAAACACTTTGATACGTTTTCTTGCTACCGTTGTACGAGAATCAAATAAGTAAGGAAAGAATCTTTGGAAAAATATGGAATGGAAATAGATACACAGGCAAACACGACACACAGACCCGATTCCATTATTGTTTCGTATGCCTATCCAATTTACATGGATCTCTATAAATAGGCGTCTGTCAGTGAGCACCGACTTCTGTGTGGAGAGATATGGAAATCTGTGATTCTTATATTGTTGAGGTTGCGGCATTCTTTTATTCTAACGTGGCATATTTTTTTCTAAGGAAGAAGCTAATCTTAGATAGATCACTGCCACTTTAATGTAAGCTTCGATAAAATATTCTCATAACGGTTGGTAAATATGTACATTATTATTATAACCCACGCTATAACTCAAAGATATTAATGACTTTTCCAAGCAATTGTTCCTTATAACTCTAGATATTTTCTTTGTTGAATGATCAATGAAAGAATTAAAAAAATGTGGCTCGATTATTAGTCTAAGTAGTAAACACAAACAAAACAAACACGACCAGACAAACAAAATAAACAACTAATAAAACCAGACAAAGACTAATAAAATAACACAAACTAAACAAAAGACACACACACACACTAGAGACACACCCACACAGACACACACACACGCACACACACACAGACACACACACACACACACACTAGACTAATAAAATTGTCTGGTATAAAATAACACTTGTCATTGGCAATAGCTGTTCCTAAAAAGTAAGTAAATAAAGACACATTTTTCAGCAAGCACACGTAGGTGTGATTTCCTGTGCGAGTCTCAATAAATACTTTTTCTTTCTTTCTTTAGGTGTATTTTGTCTGTGGCATGACAAGAGTTGTTTTCAATTGAAAACTCACAATATTCCACCACCCAAATTTCATTACGAGCCGATCCACGAGACGTTGTTGACTAACAAATAAGTAAAAAGCTCCTCGATAGATGAATTTATTATTAAATAGTACTAGAAGCTTCGATCACTGAAAATATTAGGTTTAAAGAACAGATTGATCGATGGATATATTCGAGGACATGTTAGTATTATATTTAAGGTCTCATTGTAACAAATATACATCGCAAAGAAATCCTTAGTAAAACTAATTAGGATTGTAATTAAGATTTATGCTTTGGGCATTGGGCACTTAAGGTGAACGTCCACTGGTCCGCAACACACGCATGGCACTAACCGGATTTTGGTTTGCTTTGTATGAATTTGTATAGCACTGTGTCCACTATCGGTACCCCTCGCACCTAGCGCTGATGTCGCATGTATTAGTTAGTTATTAGTTCACCACGTGCATCGCTCACTGCCACACGTGTTGTTTTGTTAATAATTGAGATGAGCTATAGATCTTGACTGTGAATGTAATCAAAAAATCTTTGATCATCATGACGTAAATCAGGAACAAATAATGAATGCTATTGTCCAAACATTGGTCGCTTCAAGTTTATTTCATGAACTCACCTTCTACGTTTAGTTTTACGGTCCTCGTCTTCTGCCAACAAGCAATTGATAATAATAATATCTTTGTCAATCTCCATGACAGATGACGTCTACTAACAACAACAAAATCACTTGAAGACTAAATTAATAATCCGCATATCTACAGTGGACGCATGCCATCAGAAAATCCTTTTAATACGTTGTGTACCGTGCGTGCGTTGCGGCCGTTGCGGACCAGTGGACGTTCATCAGCGGCGACTGCAACGGGCGATAGTTAATCGGAATGAGCTTTGATAATGCAGGGAGGAATGATCCTTAAGTCATAAGTAGGTTCTTCAGCGATTGTTGAATATTATTGGACAATTACTGAGGCCAAAATATAAAGGTCTATTGTAAAAAAAAAAGATCAACAAACGGCGGACACTGAAAAAAATAATAATAATAAGATTTGGAATGAAAATGGATTACTGAATACCCTACCTAAAGCTTGATTATTATTGATTATGTCCGACGTTTACACAGACAGCCTGTATTAGTATTATAGTCTTACCGAGTACATTACGTCCTCAAAACAGTCTAGATTAAGTCAAATACATCAGTCTAAGTCAATCATAATTTGGCTGAGAAACACAGACGAATATATGTATTACTCCTACGTAACTTCGGCGTATAAATTACAAGAAACTTGAATTTAAATTTTAATTAAGCCTGACGCATTATCTTACTTCTAATTGTAACGTAGTGGTTCATAAAAAGGGGCAAAGACCGGCTAAATGCATTTAGGTGTTAGTTGAGATGCACAATTAAATAATTAAAATGGGTTTCATTAAGGAACCATCTCCACGGACGAGAGAATCGCGGCGATAGTCACGTGCCTTTAAATTATCGCCGCGACGATATCGCCGTGTTTGATTAATAGCGTTTCTATTGAATTTGATGGCACGGCGAGACTATCGCCGCGATTTTATCGCCCGTGGAGATAGCGCCTATGTAAAATGCCATTATTATTAGTATCCGCTCTTAGCTCATGTCTTAATTATATATATTTAAGGATCGTATGACTGATATGAATGATGTTAGCGAACAAATTAATGTTTAAATCACTGTCATAACAAATGATTATGTTAATTGCGATATTAAAAAAAATGTTTTTAAATTGGTATTTATAAAAAATAACTCGACACTCATAATTTATCGCAAAACTGAAAAGCTGAAGTAAAGTTTGTTTTAACTATTACTCTATCGTTAATATGGCCATTTAGACCTCAATATATATTTTAGAATGCATTTGCCCGAAAAGAGTGTTTTCCAAGCAGTCAAATTATGTGGAAAGTGCCACTTTTCACACTAGTGCTTATTACTTTTTAGTTTTTTTATTTTATTTTAAGTCCGTCGTCAGCCCGACGCAAAGAGTTTTTTTTATTTGAGAAAAGTTTTACAAATTAGTTAAGTACACATATTATCCATATAAATAAAAAGAAAATCATTAATATAAAAGGTACAATAAAATGAATACCATTAAACGCGTTATTAATTACTCTAGATTTTGATTTTAATAATAATAATAATAATTGGAGTGAACACTGATGAGGAACAGAGCTCCCACCTCATTCTTGCCTTAATTGGCCGGCTTGAGTGGAGATTCGCAAGAGCAAACGTGCTCGGAGGAAGGAAGTATTTCAGTAAGTGCTCGTAGGGATCTTGACCATCTTCCGGGCTCTGGGATTGTTCTGAAAGCCGTGGAATACCTCTCCACTCCTCAAGCACCTTAGGACGTGTTGCCCCCTTGTCGCTACGTCACTATGTGCTAGCGACAGTTTTCAGGGGCCCATTATTGAGTGTGCAAGTCACCCCCTGCCATTTTATCCGTGTACTTATAAAACATTGATCAGGCAGGAGCCATAGTCCTTCCATAGTTCCAGGTCACCAGTCAACTTAAGCCACCCGAACCCATAGCCCAATATCTGTGTTTCCATATCCTGCAATAGTCCTACACCAACCGGGGGTTGTCCTTGGGTGCACTTGCATAGTACATACAGGGATATTCGTCGGTTGGTGCCTCATTTAATTAAAAACGTCTAACGGGCCTCTGCGAGTTGGCTTTGGCCCCTCGTACGCCTTCCAAAGGTCCGGGACCCCAGGGTCCCGAGAAATGTCAAGAGACGTAACAATAATAATAATTCTTTATTTATCGGACAACAATAATCCATTGTGTTAGTAAGCAATACAAAATAACTTATTTCTAGTGTTAGTAGCTGAGATACATTATAAAAGGCAGAGTAACTAATAGTATTGTGAAAAGGGCCTCCCCAGATTAATGTTCTGTGATTGTCCTTCTCACAAAACTTTTATTAATTTTTTTTTTTTTTTTTATATCAATAAATAAATTTTAAATATGTTTGGCTGAACGTATATTTTGCTCGTGCCTGACGCAGCTATTTGCAAATGCGTATTATAGTAATTCTGAGCGCATGTATTTAAAAAATATGCCCGCCATTTTACTTACGCCTTGTTCAATATATATTTTTTATTTCCTCGCACAATGCAAAGGAAAACGTACGATACACGTGCGTAAGATAATGTTCTACTTTCTGCACTTGTAGCATAAATAACTTTTATTTTTGTTGTAAAATCTTAACTCATAAGTTCCTTTTTGCTTCGTCGGGTAAAAATCCAGGTAATCTGTTCGATTTATGCCCAAACATGACGTGGGCCTCCGGATTTTAATTTGTCTGTCTGTGATGTCTTGTTCATACCTTTTTAGTTGGCTTTTTTGTCGTACCTAGTTGGGTTTTATTAACTATGCTTTACTAATTAACTGCTAATATTCGATGTTACAGCTAATAGCTCTTTACAAACTACATGCGGATTATCTAAATTTAACGCTAGGTATTAATAAAATTGTACATGTTCTGAATGTTCAAATATTAATGCTATTTTAGCCGCTAACTGATGTAAATATTCAGTTAAGCCAAACAATTTATAAGCGGTTAGACAAAAACTATTAATATTGTAAGCTTTGTGCCTACCTACATAACAGCCCTTGGATCGATTTATCGAATTCATATACAGGATTGATATCAGTGATAGCATTAGTGGTGTGACCGTCAGACTGCCAAGTCATAGATCTCGAGTTCGAACCCAAGACACCTCTGACTTTTCGGATTCATGTGCGTATTGTATAATTATCACTTGCTTCAAAAACGGTGAAGGAAAACATCGTGAGCAAACCGGCATGCCTGAGAGATATTTTTCGATTGCATGTGAAGCCAAGTCAGAGGCCCACTGGGCGGCTTTACCAGGTTAGTCACTAACCACACCAAAAGAAGAAGATATACAAGATAAAGCTGCGTGAATCCATGGGTAATCATTCTTTTGGTACACATCAAGTAGTCATCAGTACCCCAAAAGTCTAAAAACTGGTCCTTAAAATATCATCATCATCAGCCTACAGCAATCCACTGCTGGACATAGGCCTCTCCTATTGCATGCCCTTCAACTGGATTGTCGGCAACTCTCATCCACCCTCCGGCAGTCCTTAAAATATCGCTTAGTTTTAATTAATCGGGATTTTGAAGACAATTTGACAGTCATTCCATGTATTCGTGACACTGACTGCCAAAACCACCCTAATAGTTAAGCACATATAGATCTTAGGGCTAAGTGGATGATAAAGGTTTCATGCACACACGTCAGTCACGTCACGTCAAAACATATAGCTACGTAGAAGTTGTAGGACATTGGCTACAGTTATCAGTCACGTCCCTGCCGGCGCATCTCGGTCAAAACTTGTGTTGCTACGATCGAAACGTGACATTGTAATAAAGACAATTTTTTTCCGAGGCGTTGCTATGGCTGACTGACTATCTATTCACACATGTCCTTGAAATTGACGTGACTGATTGGCGACTTCACATTAATGTGACTGACGTGAGTGCATGAAACTGAATTACTCGTACATCTAAAAACATTTAAGTACCTGGTATTGTGCTGCCTCTCTCATCTCTCTCAGCTATTAACCTAACGTATCTATAATAAAAAGGTTTTCAATAAAGCCTTTCAACCCAAGCTTACAGAGATTTGAGCAAAAGAGTCCTAAATTAATTGAATAAGTATCCAATTGAGCAAAATCTTATTAGTAACGTTTTGTTCAATTTTATCAATGTACTAGCTGCCCGCCCCGGCTTCGCTCGAGTAGCACTAAGTACGTATCTACGGCGCACCTACCTGCCTACCCTACCTACCCTACCTACCCTACCTACCCTACCTACCCTACCTACCCTACCTACCCTACCTACCCTACCTACCCTACCTACCCTACCTACCCTACCTACCCTACCTACCCTACCTACCCTACCTACCCTACCTACCCTACCTACCCTACCTACCCTACCTACCCTACCTACCCTACCTACCCTACCTACCCTACCTACCCTACCTACCCTACCTACCCTACCTACCCTACCTACCCTACCTACCCTACCTACCCTACCTACCCTACCTACCCTACCTACCCTACCTACCCTACCTACCCTACCTACCCTACCTACCCTACCTACCCTACCTACCCTACCTACCCTACCTACCCTACCTACCCTACCTACCCTACCTACCCTACCTACCCTACCTACCCTACCTACCCTACCTACCCTACCTACCCTACCTACCCTACCTACCCTACCTACCCTACCTACCCTACCTACCCTACCTACCCTACCTACCCTACCTACCCTACCTACCCTACCTACCCTACCTACCCTACCTACCCTACCTACCCTACCTACCCTACCTACCCTACCTACCCTACCTACCCTACCTACCCTACCTACCCTACCTACCCTACCTACCCTACCTACCCTACCTACCCTACCTACCCTACCTACCCTACCTACCCTACCTACCCTACCTACCCTACCTACCCTACCTACCCTACCTACCCTACTAAAAAGTATCCTATGTCCGTCTCCTGGTTCTAAGCTACCTCCCCACCAATTTTCAGCCAAATCGGTTCAGCCGTTCTTGAGTTATAAGTGGTGTAACTAACACGACTTTCTTTTATATATATAGATAATCGGTCATCAAAGAGTAATAAAAAGGCCGAATAGTTCATGAGTTTAACGTGAAAATATGAAAACGCAGGGCTGTTATTACTAAAATGAAATTAAGTCTCGTGCAGATCAGCGCGACTTGTCGCGCGACGCGATAGCGGTAATTGTTCTACCGTGAAGTTTTCTTAGAAATTGTTTTGTTAAAGACGTATCGCGCTGTCGCGTCGCCTCGGTCTGCATGACGCTTTAATCTCTGTACGTATATAAAAAAATTGTAACGAAGAATTTTCGTCCATTTGTTTATATATCTGGATGAATGTTCCGGATTCGCACAAAAACGGTTGAACGGATTTGGATGAAATTTGGCACACAGATAGTTTATAACATGGATTAATCCATATGGTACTTTTAATCCCGGTAGTACGTTGCCGTGGGATATTTTCCGACATCCACACTGGCGAGGCCGCGGGCAAAAACTAGTCTGATATAAATGAATGTTTAAAATCGTTTCATCAATACGTTGAAACGTTAAGCCAAAAAATTAATAAAGATTCAATGAAATTGTTTATGGATTCAAATTAAAGCAATTTCCAGTTCATTAAAAATAATACCTGCACATAGCCATTATGAGTTTGGAGATTATTCAGAATTAATTATTTGCGTTTATACATTACATAAACGGTCATTTATTAAAAAAAAAAAAATCGGATCACCTAACGTATGACATTTTTACATGTGAAAAATGCCCCTATTAAAATCTTTTTGATCTATCATGAATATAATATCACCATTTCAGCCGAAAGACGTCCACTGCTGGACATAGGCCTCCCCCAAATTAGGGGTTTACCATAATCGCCACGCTTGGCAGGCGGGGTGGCGATCGCAGTATGGCGTTAAAATGCACAGAGAGCGCTGCTGCCCATTCTCTAGTGAATCCCTTACCCCCCAACCCCCCTTAGTGAGTCGCCTTTTACGACACCCACGGGAAGAAATGGGAAAGTACTATTCTTTACGTCCGGCACCACACGGAGCAATAGATGGAAATATAATATAATCAAAATATATTACATTTTAAATCTGTTTTAATATTTTTTTATTGTTGAATATCTTTATGGGATTGTCAATTTAAAACGAAGCAATTTCTTACATGGAGATAGTGTTTACCGAAGAAAAAACTTATTTACGAGTACTACTTATTGAGTAGCTTTGAGACTTGGAGTTAGCAAAAAATTTCTCGCAAAGCAACGTAGGTATTTAATGAGGCGAAAAAAGCTAAACTCGGCAAAGAAAAGTGACTTGCCAAGGAAAGTTAAGCCCAAGTAGTGAGGTATGCGGAGTAAATTTGCTGTAACGAATATTTAAACGACGAACTCAAATTTTTCTTTTTTTGTTTTAGAATTTCTTCACTGGGTGACTTATTATAATAGCTCGGTTTTATGAAACGTTCGAATAATCTTTTGCGGTTTTTTTTTCTCTTTTTTATTTAACAGCTCGTTAACGTCGAATGTTGAATGTTGGATAGCTGAACTTAGTTCATTGCCTCCAGAAACTTATAAGAACATTTTCATGTAGGTAGTAGTCGGTGGAGTTTCTTTGGAAGCTTTTGAACACGGATACGTGTGCTTATTATTATGAACTCGATATGAATAATTCCTTCGATTTGAAGATTCCCAGAAGGAGGCTGTGTTTAATTTACTGTTTATCTTCAATTCATTCGTTTCATTTATGTTGTTGTATTGTAATACTAAAGTCGGTTTAATCTATGATTCTTTTATGTACTACCTACACACGATTGTTTAGAAAGACTTAACTAAATATACCTACTCCGAAGCTAAAAACAGTTTTTTTTCATTTAAAATTTACGAATTTAATATATATTCATAACATACAAAAACATATTATTTATACTTCACACTTCATTTATTAAGGCACATCATCAAATATTCAATACACAAAACACAGCACATTTCACATCACGTTACGATCAAGCAAAACCTTTTATGGGTATTTTTTACACACCCTGTTTAAAGCGTTAGATTTTATGTAAAATAAAAAAGGAAAAACTCTTTTGTTTTATGATCTCGAATATTTTGCTTGGGTTTTCCGTGGGGCATACAAAGCAGAGGCGGGGGAGTGTATTTACAAAGCAAACGGATGCCCGCAAACACATGCTCGTACCACGAGCGCTTCGCCTTAATTAAGTGCTTCGTGGACCACTTTAGTCAGCAACGTTGGCTCAAATGATTATCAGTGAATACATCCGTGATGTTCGTTTGATGGTTTCTGGTGTTGTATGGCAGTTTTTTTTTTGTTGAGAAAAGTAACATTTTGCGCCATGAAATTTTCCACTTTAAGGATTACTTATTTTCCTGATAGTTATATTGTTTTCCTTTTTTCTTACATAGCAGTTAAAGGCAAATAGCCTTTTATATAGGTACATTTTAAAACCACATTTTTCACGTATAGAATATCAGGGTAATTGTGTAGCACACAATTACAATGGCAATGCCTTTCATTTTGACAGTTCAACAAAATTCAATGCGTTTTTCACGTTGCTGAGCAGACGATGTTTCAAACATGAAGCAATGGATTAGCAATTTCCTTCAAAATTCTTTAAAATGTGATTTGAAAATGTTTTACGTTTAAAGGCTCCTACAAACAGGCGCGACACGCGACGCGACTCAAAGACACCGCTCGGCGCGCGACGTGCGGTGTCTTTGTGTCGCGTCGCGTGTCGCGCCTGTTTGTAGAAGCCTTAAAGTGTGCTGGTCAGAGGAACTTAAAGTGTGGTTTTTACCTATATAGATTTGACAGGCCTCGGAATGTCATTGACGATTATTAGTTAGTCAGTTTTTTATGTCACTTAGGCCGTTTCGTCATTGGTCGGTGCGGTATCGTTTCGGTATAGTATGCTCTGTATACTGAAACGATACCGCACTGCTTTCATTTACGGACCAGACGTTGATTTCGGTATAATTTATGGAGTAGTTACCGCGTAATTCCTCACGAGAAAATGTCGTCTTCGAGTGATGAAAATTTTGTGGCGTGTTATATTATATCTCCGTTTACGAAAAAACCGAAAGCGCGGCTAAATACGTAAATGGAAAAAAAAATATCTACCGAGACGCGGAATACCGCAACTGAAAATTCAAAAACATTAATTGCGTCATTTACGTTGTCGAGCAGACGAATTTTTCAAACATGAAGTAACAACGGATCAATCCATGATTATGTTTGTAAAATTTCATTTTAAATCCTTCGGATTGTGATTGAAAGTGTGTTATGCGATTGGGGTACTGCGGGATAATTGCGTAACACATATAAAATGACAATTGATCGCAATAGGTTCCACTGTGACGCAAATATTTAAAACCTATGCAGCAATGGATGCATTAACCTTCAAAACTATCGGATTGTGATTGAAAGTGAGTTACGCGATTGGGGTACTGTTTATTATTTTGATAAATGGTAACTAGGAGTTGAAAGGAGATTAAGCATTTTTATTTACAACATTTATAGAAAAGTCAAGAGTCACAAAACCCAAGCTTACATCCAACGTTACAGTAAAACACAACTTAATCAAGATCAGGAACTATTTAAAGACGAGACCGGTATTAAAAACAAGAAGTTTATACTCCAGAGTTGAGCTCGAAACTTGCTCAAGATTCACAGCGAGCGATGATGCCCATGATTAGAGGACCCCGGATACTCCTAAAACTATTCCAACTTGGGGCAATAAAAACAAGTCCACGAGTTTCCGACTAGTATCTACCTAGATAGGAATTGAAGAGTTCTATTCCGAGATTTCTTGTTCCAGTGACGTAATAAGGAATGTTTAGTTTGTAGGTAATACGTGGTGCTAATTTAGTGTACGTGATAAGTCAGTAGCTCTCCTTGATATCATCTCTCGTCATCAGAAGACAGCCGCCTCGTAACCATCGATGCGACGCTCTGTAAGAATGATAGTAATCAGCAATTGTCACTCTTATCTGACCTCTTCGGTGGTTCCAGTAACTTCGTAACAAAACTAGACGGTGCCACTTGCAGCATCGTTCTAACTTATTTTTAGAGAAAAATTGCCAACCATTTTGACGGTTTTAAGAATCGAAAATCACGGCTGAAGAGTAATTATGAATGATGATGGTGCATGGTAAAATAATGCCTCGATATTCAATTCAAAATATTTTATTTCACATAAACCTACATGGGCACTTATGAAACGTCAGAAGCTGAAATGCATGGTTCCAATTGGTCGTTTAGTATGGAGAAGAGCCGACAAGAAACTCCACGGTTACTCTTTAAAAAATAATTGGCTTTTACAATATTTTCAAATAACAGTGTTAACAGGTATGGGAGGACAATGTTGGTTTTTCAACGAGTACCAGGTACCTACTTAACAAAATAGAAGATGGTCAACAAATCTACAGTCCTCTTAGCCTACAGCGTTTTCATATTGACAAAATAGAAAAGAATCTATATAAAATATTTTAGCGTTTAACTTCTTGAGGTAGGTATGCGTGTGTGTGGAGATGAATAATAGTTGCACACTGACACAGTAACGTTTATTGGAAGAACTTAGGTTGATGAAATACAGGTTAAAGTTCACAGCACAGCAAGAATGAAGAGTAGCGAAAGATAGAAAGGAGAATTCAGATAGAAAGGACAGTACAATAATATATAATGGTTCGTTAGCGAAAGCGCGATAGCGGACCGAACGACACAGTGGTCAGTCGGATAGCGATAAGCTGACTGGCGGGCCGCCGGTGTGCAAAGGTGCGCGAGCGCGGCTTTGGAATGCTAGCCCCCACCTCGCGCGGTAAACAATGGAGCGATCACTAATAACATACATGGTTTGCTTGTCCGTCCGCATATACATAATTATTTATTTTTACATACATATATTTCAAACAATTATTATGACAACATTACATTACAGTTATTAATCTACGCCACAATATAAATTAATTAATAAAAATAAGAACCTATTTTAAACGAAATTACATGATTGCTATTACCACTGTAACAAATCTGAATAATTATCATGTAAGTACACAAAATCCACAAATAAAGAGTTTAAATTAAATTGCAGGCATATAATGTTAGTAGACAAAATATGTGAAGTTTATGCTTTAAGGCTTGTGCAGACCAGGGCGACTTGTCGCGCTACGCGATATTGCGATATTTTATCCGTAGAACAATTTCTATGAAAACGCGCGCGACGCTTCACACAGGAGCGACCTGTAGCGCCGCGACACAGATATATCGCGTCACGTGATGCGAAACCCGAATAGCAGAGCGGCATCAACAAAGGAGCATATTTCTTTGTTATTGTCGCGCTGCAAATCGCCGCAATATCGCGTAGCGGGCGCTACGCCACACCAAGAGAGTATAAATGGCGGTGCATTCCGAGCTGAGTTCAGTAGTAGACGATCTTTGTCATAGGACGGAGGCAGGTCTGTGCGTGTTTGCTGAGCGTGGGTCCTAGGTTCGATTCCCCGGTCGGTCAACATAACCCAACCTAACCGAGGTACCTAAACTTGCCCACGCGAGCACGAACGGTGATGCTTTACATCCGTGCTAATTATTCCAAAAGGTAATAACAGCCGCACGGGTCGATCAATCGTACTTCGCTTGGCGGGGCTTGGTCCGTGGATGAGTGACATCTTTATATAGGTAGGTACCGAGACTCCTCCGTGCCTCGTGGTCCTGGTTGTCATTCGTGGATCTTTGTCAGTCGTTACGGGTCGTCAGAAGCCCGAAAGTGACCACCAGTCTTACCAAGGGGTATCGTATTACCCAGTTACTGGGTTGTAGAGGTCAGATAGGCAGTCGCTTCATGTAAAATACTGGTATTCAGCTGCATCCGAACACAATTGGGAAAAGGCTAGGCAGACTGACAGACTTGTAGGCTATACATACATATTACATACATACATATTACATACAACACAAATACATACATATACACACAACAGTAAGAAGGTAGGTTCAAGGTTGCCTGGAAGAGATCGCAGTAAGCGATAAGGCCGCCCATTGTATATTTTATAGTGTATTACTTTTTCTTTATGTAATGTATAATCTGGTGTACAATAAAGTATATATAAATAAATAAATAAATAAACAGTAATAAAATAATTTCATAATTAAATATCCACAACCGTGTGAACACTGCCTAATCAATTCACTTGTCTGTACACCGCCTTACTGCCTACCTACCGCTCGACCGCGCGCTACGGCCAGCGGAGCCCTACGCCCGCGCTGTGCCGCACGCCGTTAAATACCTACGACACGACCGCGAGGCGAATTCGTGGAACACCCGACGATCGGACCGCCGCGCGCCGCCCGCGCCACTGCTCTCCCGCGCATGGCCGCGCCCCTGGCCCTCGGACGCCCTCGCCAGTCCGCTACAAACATCTACGGCGAATGCATGTCTTTTCGCGACTCGCGCCGCGCATTATTGTTATTAGTTTTATGATTTATTTGTATGTTAATAAACATTTAATATCAATGCTAAAGTAGTGTTAAATTAATAGGTCGTTAACCTACCCTAACACACTACAGACTATTCCAAAGTGAAATAAAATCATAAGCAAAATAGTAAGTCATTGCAATGTGACTCTTTTCTCATTGTTTTAAGGTATAAATCAGGATGATTGGCTACCTTTACAAAAAAAATAATCATTTCTCTATTTCCAACTAAAAAACTCCTCGCAAATATCAATTATTCTAATTTATACCTTATCGCAATTACATAAGAATTACATTGCACTGACTTACTAATGGTTTTGGCGGCACGCGTCGGCGCGGTCAAAGGAATGAGTAGCTTTGGCAGCCGCGCCGCACTTGCCACTGCCACCTAGGTACCAGGTACCTATATTATTCGCGGATTTTGACATTATGTTTCTATCTAGCTGGCACACCTGAGCCACACACAGCAACGAAACCGATGTAGACTGTTAGCTTATTGAATGTACATGTCTAATCCTCACATCAAATAAAAAACCAAGACAGAGCGCTGCCAACAATGAAGTGAACAGCACGGCAGTACGGCACAGGTTGTAAATATGTGCGTGTGGGCGTGTATGCACAGAGCGGCGGTGTAGTTTTGGCATGCTTCACTGTATTGTTCGCAGCGCTCTGTCTTGGTTTTTTATTTGGTCTGACGTCTAATCTTACGAAAACATTCAATGTACACATGGCTACACAGCCGAACAACTTTCACGATGGTACCAACGTTGAAATCGCGAAAAAAAAAATCAGCTGTTTCCTACATTTTGACGAGCTATGCGAACATAAATGTAGGGAACAGTTGATTTTTTTTTCGCGATGAGTACAATGACCCCTTAACAGGTGTCGCATGAATTCAAATTCACATTGTATATGTTGCAGTCAAAACTCTTAACCAGTCAAAAGTACTATTGACTAGCAAAATCAGTCAAAAGTACTTTTGACTGAACAGGTTGGTCAAAAGTGGTTTTGACTGAAAATTATTGGTTATTAGTACTTTTGACTGCAAATTTGCGGTTAAAAGTACTTTTGACTAACGCTCTTCGTCAAAAGTAGTTTTAACTGCAATAAAGCATCAGTCAAAAGCACTATTAACTCGTTAGGTGTGAATAAAAAAGGTATTTATTAAATGTGATATCGTTTATTACGAAAAATTTGGCATTACAATCAATACAAAGAAAACACACTTAAAAATTGTCATTCAAATAGGTAATCAGAAAATTCACAGGTTATAAAAACATAGTACTTACTTATATTACGATAATCGCTTTTCTTAAATAATTTTTAACTTTAATTGAAATTTTAAAAAATCAAAACATAATTCGTGATTGTATAATGAGAACCTTGTAAATTATATATGTTTTACTTATTACACATTATTTATGCATCGTAAGCAACATACGTGTTTTTTTAAATAACTTTACAAGTCATGCTTCCTGGCGGAACCACCTTTGCTGTAACAAGTATAAGTTACATGAAAAATTCTACGGAATGTCTATAAAATTCTAGTCCTATTAAAAAAAAGTCTATATCTCTAGTTTCGACGTAAACTCATAATTAAAGTGGTTCCGCTGCAGAGTATCCTTCCCGGCGGAACCACCGTGATATTTCTATTACTATACATAGTATAAGCAAATAAATAGTATAATAATTCTATAACAATTCTATATTGAACCAGCACCCCCAAATCCTCAATCTATATTAAAGTATAAGAACTTACGACACCATAATCTTTTTCGTAGAAATGGTCATGAGCGCCTCAAGTAACAAAAAAGCAAAGTCGCAAGTTTTCCGTAAATTAATAAAAGGTCGTTTTAGTTCAGGCGTTACTACTTCAATAGACTATTTCATCGAGTTAAATAATAAGTACTAAAACATTAGACAGCATGCTGTATTTTTTATTCTCGATCAGAACTATATTGTTTGGTATTTCGGTTCGCACTGTAAAATTCTGTGGATTGAATGATACTTCTGTGGATGTTCTAAGTTTAAGATGTTCTTTTTTTTTTTTGAGTGTTGGAAATTATCAAATAACTTCTATGTCGGACTTTTACTGACTAAAACCCACCCGTGTTCCTTCCGTTGCCTGTGTGCCGAGGTCGCGATATCCCTTTCAGACAAACCCGCAACCCCGGCAGTCAGACAAACCCGCAACCCCGGCAGTGGGTCAAGAGTGCCTGAAGTAACAAAAAAAAAAAACTTGGGCCTCGCTTTTTTTTGTCATGAGTGCGTTTTTTCTTTTTTGAGGGTGGGAAATTATCAAATAACTTCTCCCGCTCTGGGCGGAGCGGGAGAGGGCATGTCAGACTAAAACCCACCCGTGTTCCTTCCGTTGCCTGTGTGCCGGGGTCGTGATATCCCTTTCGGACAAACTCGCAACCCCGGCAATATTACAGTGGTTAATTTCTTACGGTCCCTATACCTAGCTGTGTTGCAATGTTTTAATAAGTACTTATTATTTAACTAGATGAAATAGTATATTTAAGTAGTAACGCCTGAACTAAAACAACCTCTTATTCATTTACGGAAAACTTGAGACTTTGCTTTTTTGTTACTTCAGGCGCTCATGACCATTTCTACGAAAAAGATTATGGTGTCGTAAGTTCTTATACAAATTTAATATAGATTGAGGATTTGGGGGTGCTGGTTCAATATAGAATTGTTATAGAATTATTTGATACTATATATTTGGTTATACTATGTATAGTAATAGAAATATCACGGTGGTTCCACCGGGAAGGATACTCTACAGCGGAACCACTTTAATTATAAGTTTACGTCGAAACTAGAGATATAGACTTTTTTTTAATAGGACTAGAATTTTATAGACATTCCGTAGAATTTTTCATGTAACTTATACTTGTTACAGCAAAGGTGGTTCCTCCAGGAAGCATGACGTAAGGCTATCAGTCTACATAAACATTTATTATTTTTTCTTGCATAAACATTTATTATTTTTACAGCCCGTAGAACATACACATCGTGCATAAACTGCTCCTGTTCCGATAGCAGCGTTTCGTAGTCACTCATTTTTGTTCTAATATCAGCACGTTCTCCACTAATAAAGAGTATTATAAAAGTTTATATGTGCGTTTGTCGTTATTTTTATTATTACTTAACTTTTTAAGAGTTTTGACTGATACAACCAGTCAAAACCACTTTTGACGGAATCACTTAGTCAAAAGTACTTATAACCAGCTCCATTGGGCAAAAGTACTTTTAACTGTTATTTTAGTCAAAAGTATTATTGACTAAAGCATACGGTCAAAAGTACTTTTGACTGATTTTGCTAGTCAATAGTACTTTTGACTGGTTAAGGGTTTTGACTGCAACATATATACGGGATCGAGACTTATGCGGGTGAAACCGCGGGGCGCAGCTAAGTACTTATAATTGGATCACTCATTATCATTAGAATTAAGTTATCATCGAGCATTTCTTAAACATCAGAGTATTTCTTAAACATCACGCCTGTCATCCCAAAGGATTAGGCAGAGGTGTAAGTACATACGGCTACACATGACATCAAGCTTTACATTTCCAGTTTATGCTGATCTCGCATTGTATAGGATTTCCGTACAATGCGAGGTCTGTATAAACTGGACATGTATAGCTTGATGTGTACCTACCTATAGTACACCCATATTTCACCAGTTATGCGTATTTATTCATCTGTGGTACCTACCTATTATACTTATTGAACACAATTTTATTAGAGAAGAATTCTCGGATCGGTAGGTACTTACGGAATTAGTTTGGCAAGTAAATTAAAAGTAAGTAGGTACCTAGGTTAGTTCCAATATACCTACCCAAGAGTACTATAGGTACTCCATTTGAAATAAGATTAGACATTTAAGAGGCTTACAACAGCTAAAGCGCGGTCAATGTCGGATTGCATAGAAATGAAAGAGAAGCGCGATGACACGACGCAGGTAATTTATTGCAAAATATGAAGCAGTTAGCGATTTACAGAAAATCTATTGATTGGACTGGAAAATTAAAACACTATTATGCTAATAAGTAGCTTGTAGAATAATTTGACAAAAAATCAGAATGATTGCATGTAAATTAATATGATTTTTAATCGTTAAAAGAAATTTTTAGAGGTATCTTCATGATTTTTTTCTATCGTATCAAATTAGTTGTATTATGTTTTCAACACACTATCATACTAGCATATATCCTGAAGAATATCATATATTTTTCTGATTTTGTTTACTGCAGTGGATCATATTCTTTTAGGCATTATAAAACTTGCGTTTAGTCACGTTGAGGCCCTGTAGTCCCCTTAACTAAACCTTTTATACAGTCCGTTTAACCGATTTTCAGCAGTTGGTATTGTAACCACTGTTTTGCTTTTGAGGCCATCCTTATTCCTACGGAATAGAAGTCAGAATCGGTTGAACAGACTGTAAAAAAGTTTTGTTTTAATGTCTAATCTTATTTCAAATGGTGTATATGTTGTCAAATTTACGGGTGTGTAAATTAAGATTTCAAAATGATGAATGATTCAACTACGTAAGCTCCTACCTACTCATAAAAATGCCATAAAAACGTGTTGCAGCCGAAAGTACACTTTACATGTATAAATTGTAATTTTTCCGAAATCACATAAATTGGAAACTAAATTTAAAAAATCTTGACTTTTAATTAAATTCTCCGTAAAAGCACGACCGAATTCGTAGTTTCGTCATTCATGCTTGCGTGGTCAAGCTTGATACCTACTTAGGTTAGGTTGGGTTGTGTTGACCGACCGGGGAATCGAACCTAGGACCTACGCTCAGCAAACACGCACAGACCTGCCTCCATCCTATGACGAAGATCGTCTACTACTGAACTCAGCTCGGAATGCACCGCCATTTATACTCGGCTGTCGCGGCGATATCGACGCGATATCGCCGCTACAGCCGACAAAGCAATATTCTGAGAATATCCCTTTGTCGGCTGTCGCGCGACAAGTCGCGCTAGTGCGAAAGGTGTTGCGTGGCGATAATATCGCCGCGACAGCTGAGTATAAATGGCGGTGCATTCCGAGCTGAGTTCAGTAGTAGACGATCTTCGTCATAGGACGGAAGCAGGTCTGTGCGTGTTTGCTGACCATGGGTCCTAGGTTCGATTCCCCGGTCGGTCAACATAACCCATCCTAACCGAGGTACCTAAACTTGCCCACGCGAGCACGAACGGTGATGCTTTACATCCGTGCTAACCGAGGGCTTAGTTTTATTTAACGTTTTATTCCAAAAGGTAATAACAGCCGCACGGGTCGATTAATCGTACTTCGCTTGGCGGGGCTTGGTCCGTTGATGAGTGACATCTTTATATACCTAGGTACCGAGACTCCTCCGTGCCTCGTGGTCCCGGCTGCCATTCGTGGATCTTTGGCAGTCGTTACGGGTCGTCAGAAGCCCGAAAGTGACCACCAGTCTTACTAAGGGGTATCGTATTACCCAGTTACTGGGTTGTAGAGGTCAGATAGGCAGTCGCTTCATGTAAAATACTGGTATTCAGCTGCATCCGGGAAGACTGGACACCGACCCCAACTCAATTGGGAAAAGGCTAGGCAGACTGACAGACTATTCCAAAGTGAAATAAAATCATAAGCAAAATAGTAAGTCATTGCAATGTGACTCTTTTCTCATTGTTTTAAGGTATAAATAAGGATGATTGACTACCGTTACAAAAAAATAATCTTTTCTCTATTTCCAACTAAAAATCTCCTCGCAAATGTCAATCATTCTAATTTATACGTTATTGCAATTAGCTAAGAATTACATTGCACTGACTTACTAATGGTTTTGGCGGCACGCGGCAGCGCGGTCAAAGGAATGAGTAGCTTTTGTAGCGGCCGCCGCCGCCGCGCCGCGTACCTACGCCAAACAGTGCCATAGGTACCTATATTATTCGCGGAATTTTACATTATGTTTATATCTAGCTGGCCCACCTCAGCCGCAGCAACGGAACTGATGTAGACTGTTAGCTTATTGAATGTAGGTATGTGTACCCACATCAGTCCAGTAGATACAGAGCCAATCGGCTGTGACACACAGGTTCCGTTATTTCATTCGGATGTGCGGAACCCTAAAAATGAGGTCTGAATAGGAACTAGTGTAGCTAGATCCAATAGTCACATTTTAACTTCAAAATAAGTAGGTACCTACCTAATAAGAAATTGTGGCTTATTATGTAGTCCTCTAGATGTAAAAATAAAGTCTACTATTTCTACACATACATTTTCTACTCGCGGTAATCGCGGTTTGCCATTCCACGCCCAAACGCGCTCTAGGATAGGAAGCACGGGTGTTCGCTTTGTTTAAAAAAATAAATACAATCAAAATAATAATACTCTCGTTGGAAAATTGTGCACCAAGACAACATTGACTCTCAATTTTCCACATTCAAATAATTAGATTAGAACTCATTTTTACAAAAAAACGCACGATGCGTGCCTGTGACGTAGTAGGTACATCGGATGCATACGGCGTCACCCGCTCGAGAGATTTCGTAGACTGGCTACCAGTGTTGTTATCGTAAAAATCAGAACTGCCGTATGTCACTGTCTGGTTTGCCGTATTTTAGGGAAAAAAATCTAAATTGCCGTATTTATTTTATAAATATCTATTCTTCTGCATAGAGGTTTCTTATTGTTTTTATTACTTTAGATTTTTGATTAATGTTTATCTAATGTGTACTTGTCCTTGATTCCCATTTTGCACATGTCGTGCGTGACACCTTAAACTTGGTACAGTAGGTATACCTACTTGATTTTTGTCGATTTTTTTAAGGTCATTTACAATCTTGACAATTCGTGGTAGTTTCTGGGTTAGTGGCAACATTGACGAAAATAACATAACTCTTTTGAATGCCATATATATATGTATTTGTGTACCTATTTTATTACTGTTATTCATTTGATACTTACTGTACTCTTAATTATGAATCACATTTTGTTCTTAATGAAGTAGGTAATTTGTAACTTCTTCACATTGAAAGTCGGTAGGTAACTAAAACAATAATCACATTGAAAGTAATTAACACAATCAATATGTAATCTGTAAAGTCTGACAAAAGCCGGACATAGGTGACTTGTGTATATTTGGCCGGACACGATTGTAAAAAGCCGGACACACCTGGCAACCCTTCCCGCGACTCTTAATTAACATTTTAGTTATGTAAGACATCTAAAATCAAAAACTGTTCAATGTAAATATTGTTGGTAAAATGTTTATTAACACTTTGAGGGACACTAAACGCCCATAGGCGTTATAATATAACCTCAGACCAAATAAAAAACCAAGACAGAGTGCTGTCAACAGTGAAGTGAAGCTGGTTTCGTCAACATAGTGTACACTTTGTGTGGTGTACACTTTGTGTGGTGTAGTTTGTCTGTCCGTACGACATATTAATCATGCCGACAATGGGGTACCTCCCCTACACGTAAAGTGGGGATGTTATGTTTAAGCTTTTAACAGAATTTTTTGTTAGTCAAGCCCCCCCCCCCCCCCCCCGGCTGATGATGATCTCCCATACATTCCGTATTGGAACTACAATGTTAAGTTTTTTATTGGGATAAATTCATCCCAGCTACGGAACCCTTCATTGTGCGTGGTCCGACACGCACTTAGCCGGTTTTTTATTTAGTCTGAGTTTATAACATATAACTTCTATTGTGTCTCGTCCTTGAATGCGTTAATAAACAAATTAACAATTTTTATCACTAATATTTATTTGTTAAAACTTTATGCACAAGTAAAAAAAAAATACCGTAAGTACAAAGGCGGCTTCAATGTCTGAAGCATTTTCTACCAGTCAACCTTAGGGTGATGCAGAGACAAAACATGGCAGGTGCACTAATGGGCGGGCAGCGCGAGTTGAAATGGTCTGCGTTCGTCGTAGGTAGGTACTTTTAGCGGACTCGGTGTATAGCGCGGTCGGCGCGGCAGAGTAGGGCTCCACTAGCGAGTGCGTGATATCAGCTGTGCGAGAGTCAGTTCGAGTACCTACGTCTGAATGCGAACGCTTGTGTTAGCTGTGTTACATTCAAGACCTGACGCGCAGTTGTACCTACTTGTGACCAGTCTGCTTGTAGTTACCTACTATCCTAACTAATATTATAAATGTTAAAGTGAGTTTGTTTGACGTTTCACGCTAAAACGGCTGAATGGATTTGGATGAAATTTGGCGCATGGGTAGACCATGAGCTAGACTAGGACATAGGATATTATATATATACGGGATCGAGACTTATGCGGGTGAAACCGCGGGGCGCAGCTACTTATAATTGGATCACTCATTATCATTAGAATTAAGTTATCATCGAGCATTTCTTAAACATCAGAGTATTTCTTAAACATCACGCCTGTCATCCCAAAGGATTAGGCAGAGGTGTAGGTACATACGGCTACACATGACATCAAGCTTTACATTTCCAGTTTATGCTGATCTCGCATTGTATAGGATTTCCGTACAATGCGAGGTCTGTATAAACTGGACATTATAGCTTGATGTGTACCTACCTATAGTACACCCATATTTCACCAGTTATGCGTATTTATTCATCTGTGGTACCTACCTATTATACTTATTGAACACAATTTTATTAGAGAAGAATTCTCGGATCGGTAGGTACTTACGGAATTAGTTTGGCAAGTAAATTAAAAGTAAGTAGGTACCTAGGTTAGTTCCAATATACCTACCCAAGCGTACTATACTCCATTTGAAATAAGATTAGACATTTAACTAAACCTTTTATACAGTCCGTTTAACCGATTTTGACTTCTATTGCGTTGATGGCATGACAAACGGCAGCTGCAGTAAGCAGTTGGTATTGTAACCACTGTTTTGCTTTTGAGGCCATCCTTATTCCTACGGAATAGAAGTCAGGTGTGTCTGCGTTCGCGCGAATAAAGCGCCTTCTTTTTTTGCACTTTTAGTGTTCCGTACGTTTGCATGAAAAACGGAACCCTTAGGATCACCCGTGTGTCTATCTGGTTGGTTGGCTGGCTGGCTGTCTCTCCGTCTGTCAGCCAATTTGTTCCAAATCTAATGGACCAATTTAGTTGAAATTTGGTACACATAATTATGAATTTCCGTGACCCAAACAAGGACGTAAAAAAAAAAAAACAACCTGTATCCTGTGACTTAGCAAATGAAAGGGCCTATTGCGAGAATCACAATTTTTTTTTTTTTATAATTTTAAATTAAATATACTTAAGTAGGTATTTAAAGATATTTACGAAAATAAATAAAAATTGACCATGCCCGCATACTCGTGCATGCATCTACGAAACCACTACTAGAGTACATTTTGAAAAAAATAGGAGTATGGTTCTTTACTTACTTATAGATAACAGGAAAACCTATAAGAACTTTGTGGTCTTAAAATATGTAACGTGTTAAATCTCTCAATATTGTGCGTACAAACTAACATTTGCAGTTGGAATGTATGAGTTTTTTTTTCAACTACTATAGGTATTTATTTATTTATTAAAACTTTTCACACTCAAAAAAGTACAAAGGCGGACTTAATGCCTTAGGCATATTAAGTTATTTATATTAAGTTTGTTCTTGGGATGAAAAACATGGTAGATAACATATTTATCGTACGGAACGTCGAACGTCTGCAGCCGTGTATCGAAGCGCCCCGTCGTTGTTTAGCAGCGGGGGCACCGGGGCCGGGGTGTTCTTTAGACGTCGGCAGATCCTGTGTACCGACGTCCAGTCGCTGTCGGCGGAGTGGATGTAGTTCACCCAGCCCTCGTTGGTGTGTGCCTTTTGACCTTGTCCGTGAGCCGATTGATCTGGTTTTTCATAGTGGGGCATCTAATCGCCACTGTTTACGCAAACGCCTTTTACGTCTATCATGTTTACGATATGTGCGGGGAGCTTATTATAGCGGTCCTGGGACGCGGTTGAAGTGCATGTCGCCGTCTCATTCTGCATGCAAGCAGTGAGCCCCTCAGCCAGCTCGTTCACTTCTGTGAAGTGAGCTCAGCTCTCGTATTGTGCGGCCATGTATACTCCGAGCATTCCGAGCTGAGCTCTGTAGGTCTATAAACACGGGTTTCCTGAGCGTGGGGTCCTAGTAAAACAATAATTTCTCAATTTCTCAAAAAAAATACTCGCGAATGTCAATCATTCTAATTGATACCTTATTGCAATTAATTAAGAGTTACATTGCAATGATTTACTAATGGTTTTGGCGGCGCGCGGCGAGTTCAAAGGACTTGTTTTAGTTATTAGCTTAGCTATTTTAGTTTTAAGTTATTATTCAGTAATTTTATAATTGGATCATTACAACAAGCGTGATGTTTAAGACACCTCTGTCTATTCCTTTGGGAGAAATACTCGGTATCACCGAGTATTTCCCCCAAAGGAATAGACAGAGGTGTAGGTAGCTATACTACACCCGCATTTCGCCAGTTATGCATAGGTATTTATTCATATACATTGTGATGACCGGGGTTCCAGTAAACTGACTATTGAAAGATGAACATGGCTAGTTTATACAATTTAATTAATAAAGTACCATTTGCAATAACAATTTATGCTAACACCTTAAAACTACCTTAATTAATTGGCAAGTGCCGTACTGGACAACATGAATCGTAATGACGGAAAACAAAATAAACAAACTAAACAATATGCAGATGTGTGACAAAGCAAAAGGAAAACAATAAATAAATTAACAAAATAAAAGTAATGAAAATTAAAGCAGAAAAGTACATCTCCGAGCCGGGATCGAACTCGCGAACTCGAAACTTCAATCCGACACTATGTCCCGAGACCAAATGACTCCTTAATGACTCTGGCGAATATGTCGTTCTTATTTCGACATACATCTCGACATATATTTTCTCACTTGTCAATCGTCTCAAATATTATTTTAATAAAACTATTGTGGCGAGCCTAGCAACGCCATCTAGTATCGGATTTGCTAACTGAAATATCGATCATTACAACATATTGAGCACCATTTTATTAGAGAAGAATTAACGTAGATAGGTACGTACGGAATTCGTTTGATACCTATGTAAATTAAAAGTAAGTAGGTACCTAGGTTAGTTCCAATATACCTACCTACTTGTATGTTGTCAACTTTACGGGTGTGTAAATTAAGATGATTTCAAAATGATACGTAAATTCCTACCTACTCATAAAAAGGCCATAAAAACGTGTTGCAGCCGAAAGTACACTTTACATGTAGAAATTGTAATTTTACCGAAATCACATAAATTGGAAACTAAATGAAAAAATCTTGATTTTTAAATAAATTCTTCGTAAACACACGACCGAATTCGCTAGTTTCGTCATTCATGCTTGCGTGGTCAAGCTTGATACCTACTTTAGTTAGGTTGGGTTATGTTGACCGACCGGGGAATCGAACCTAGGACCCCACGCTCAGCAAACACATACAGACCTACCTTCGTCCTCTGACGAAGATCGTCTACTACTGAGCTCAGTTCGGAATGCACCGCAATTTATACTCTCTTGGTGTCGCGTAGCGCCCGCTACGTGATTCGCGGCGCGACAAGAACAAAGGAATATTCCTTTGTCGGTGTCGCGCGCTGTTCGCGCGCGACAAGTCGCGCTAGTGAAAGGGGTTGCGTGGCGATAATATCGCAGATTCGCCACGCGACACGTCGCGCGACAAGTCGCCCTGGTCTGCACAAGCCTTTAAGCTCTGGCCTAACTGAAACGAGCGGGAAAGCGGGATGAGGGACGCGACTGCATGTGTCAGTTGTTTTAATTATTACGAATCAAGCGATTATTTGCGCAAGTTTGAGCACCTTCATAGAAGTTAGTTGGTATTGGCACAATCGGCGCGACCGAATTTCGTCCTGCTCACTCGCTTGCTTCAGTTTGGCCAGAGCTTTAGTCCCACTTGGTGATAGGCTCAGCACTAACAGCTTTTTACTCAGCCACATCCTACCTCACTTGAAAATATAATAAGTATACCAATTGGAACTGTTACTCGATCCTTCTAAATAAATTGGTCCGGCTACAAGAACGATCTATCTATAGACCAGAAAATACTTTCAAATCAACGAAGAGGGTTTCTTAAGTGCAAATAAGCTAGGCAATAAACTCAATTTCTTCCGCACTGCAGAAAACTCCGTTGGTACCCACTCCTTCAATTACCTGTGGAAGGAAACCAATATTAATTGAAAAAGCTTAAAAAGTAGTATATACCAATGGCCCACTTCCGATACCTTGGCCTGGCCACAAGCCTATAACTATCTTGAAATTGTAGGTACATAAATGAAAAAAACCATTTTTAATTCACCATTAATAAATAAATAAAATAAGAAATACGTACCATGTTTTGTCTATCTCGCAACCACCGATTTCGGCCACGGCAAGGGTTATTCTTACTGTAGCTATACCTTACGATATACTTGCACAAGTTTAGACTTGCACAAGTCTGCGTGATCACGAATGGCTCGGATACTTGTGCTAATTGATCACACACACGTTAATATATACTTGTGCAAGTCCAATTTTGCACATGTACCTGTATCGTAACGTGTTTGGCCGTGGCCAACATTACAAGTAGGTAGTTCGTGACAATATAAGAGGAGAAGAAGATTACAGCAATTGTTTAGAAGAGGTTTAAAAAAAAAAAAAACAATGAGTAAACCTTTAAAACAGTTCACCTACAAATCAATTATCTTGGCTATTTGTATATCTAGAAGAGTTGTATTGAAATCTAAATATGCCCCTTTTATCTGGCTTTATTATAATCCTCTTCAGAAAACTGTCTTCCAGATTCTTCAGAAGTATAACGTAGGTACCGGTACACATATTTTATTTTACGAAACGAGTACGTCGAAGTATGTCAATCATCGCCAGAACCAATTCGCGTTGGATCCTGTCAGACGCTGAACCAATCGCGGAGACATATTGGTTCGAGAATACGTACTTTTAAAAGTTTACTTAGAAATAGGTAATCGGAACTTGAGGTAGGAGCTTCGGAAATCAGTAACCGAAAGGTTTTATTACGGTACTCTAGAGAACTTGTACCTAACTTATTTTTTTTTTCTCTGTGTAAATACCTATTATTGTTGCTCCAAATAAACACATCAATTCTTAAAACACGTGAAAACTCAATGTATATGTCGCAGGCAAATTGTATGATTCGTCATTTTACAAACGGCGCCGTCCATTTATAAACGATGGCGGTTTTGCAAAATACCTAAGGCAAACTTGCAATTCGTCCAATTGTAAAAATTTCGACATTGATTGTTATTGTAGGGTGACCATCATAAAACACAGGTTGAACAAATCATACTCTATTCCAGCAATCAGGTACCTATCATGTTACCGTAAAATAGTGAGATCCGTTAAACAATCGTAAAATTGTGAACTGGGTCAAATAAACTGGGCTGGCTCTATAATAATGGGTTAGAACTGTGACCAACCGCGATCAACCGCTACTTCCAAGTTGCTCGCAGCTAGGCAGGCTATTTAGTATTAGCGCAAGGAGCGTTACGTCGCACGTAAGTTTGATACCAGTTCACAATTTGTCGGTATTATTTCCGTTCGATACTCTAAAAACTATAAAAAAATAATGCATTCATTTGTAAATTATATGTTATATGTTGTAATTTTCGACAATTTCGTACCAATATTATTCCGCAGGAGTCCTCCGAGCACCGGATTCCGAAGACATCTTACGTTTGTCACGTGCCGGATAACTAAAAACTACAATTTGCCGCGGCATTTTGTAAACGGCGTTTGAATTGTCCATCAAAATGTTGTGGCATATTATAAAGTGACTAAACAATTTACATTTTGCCTTAGGCATTTTGCAAAACCGCCAGCGTTTGCCAGCGTTTTTACAAACGGCGCCGGACGGCGCCGTTTGTAAAATGAAGAATCATACAATCTGCCTGCGAAATATACATTGAATTTTCACGTGTTTTAAGAATTGATGTGTTTATTTGCAGCAACAATAATAGGTATTTACACAGAGAAAAAATAAAAATAAGTTACTGTGTACCAGTAATAAATCCAATTCGAAACGCCAATAAAAGTCTATAACGTTATAAAAGTCAGTCAGCAAAAATTTACATTTTAAATTCAGGTGACGTGTCGATAATATTGGTTATTTCACCTACATCGATATTCTGTGTAGGTACTATTTGACTGTACTCAATTACGTATGCAACTGATAAATATAAGACATCACGCCTGTAATCCTTGGGGGGTTAGGCACAGATGCACCTAGTACAATCACACACACCCACATTACTTCAGGGATAAGTACCTATGTTTAAGTCCCATGTTATAGGGGACGAGCCTATTACCATCAACCCGGCACAAATCCAGACTCTGGGCTGCTACTGAGAAATTCCTAATGGAAAAACCCAATAACAGTTTGCCCGACCTGGGTATCGAGCCCAGGATTTCATGCTCAGCATGCGCTTGCGACCACTAACGAAGCAGTCGAGGAACTGATACGTACTTATACAGGGTGTAAAAAGACACATCACAAAGCCGTAAACTACGCATACTGTACGTATAGCTAAGTAGCTTTGCGCAAAAATTATTGCTGGGAACCGTAATTTTTTTTTTTTTTAATAAAAAAAACAAGTTTTTATTGCGCGCAATGTAACGCGAACCCACGCTTGAATGAACGGATTCAGTGTTAGTTAAGCTCCGCCCCTACGCTACGTAGGTAGGTACTTGTTGTTCATTGCGTTTTTGTAACTTCAAATGCGTAAAGGCTTGTGCAGACCAGCGCGACGCGACGGCGCGACGCGACTCGAACAATACAATTTCTAAGAAAACTTCACGGTACAACAATAACCTGTGTCGCGTCGCGCTGTCGCGTCGCGCTAGTCTGAACACAGCTTAATCTGTTAAGATAAATCTAAAATTCAGGTAATGTTTGTTTGAAAAAAAGTTTCGTATTATCGCATAGAATTCATTTTCGTGAAAAAGTAAGAAAAAAAATGCGACTTTGACCTTCAATATCTCCAGACCCAGTGGATTCCCAGGTATGGTCTAGTGAAAAAAAATGATGCAAATAATGGGTAGAATACTTTCGGCTTCGGAAAGTGTCTTTTTACACCCGATATATTCAATTATGACACTTAAGTTAGGGCCTGTTTCATCACCTACGATTAAGTTCCTATTAACTTACTTGGCAGATAATTTCATACAAATTCTGTTCCATTTTTCAATTTATTCGATAAGTGGTGGCTATTCGGACATCGTGAAATAGACCCTTAGTTTAACTCCAGTACTATTGAAATATCTCTGAAAATGTGTACCTAGGTATCGGTCGACACAGAATATCGAATGTAAGCTTTACTGGTTAATCAATGAATGTAAATGAGGCAGACTGCGCTAAGAGCTTAAAGTGGACCGTAAACCATACACTTGTATTATGTTCAGTGAGGGATAGCATACAAAGGCATTATATTGGATACTGATCATTATATACGTCCACTGTTCAGTGTAGGACTTGTAAACGGCTGTATTGAGTAGATTTCTCTACACTCACGCTTGGAAAACGAATTTTAATAGACTATAAAAAATCCGTTTTTACCACATGCCTCTATACTATAGAGTACAATTATAACAACAACAACAAACGATAACAACAACACCACAACAACAACAACAACAACAACAATGCGAACGACACGCGAAACGCGATAACAATATAGGCTCGATTGCATGAAAGCTAACTCGCTATAATTTGCGTTAAACACAATTAAAACAGCATGATATTTCCTGTCAATCGCTACACGAAAGTTACGCTTCATACATTTTACCTTTACATATACCAAAGCTCGACGTATTAAAACATATCGTGGCCTCAAACTCATAAAATAACAGACGAATATAACTTATTTTAAAATTAATTAAACCTTAGCCAATAATTGCCATCCCCTGTCTTTTTCCGGCATTAGCTAACAAGACTGGTTGAAATGTTAATAGACTACACGCGACTCGAATATATTTGTCTTAGAACAAACAGAGAGACTCCTGACACAGAATAGGTAGTTGTGTACAGAAGGTCGGCTCAATACAAAGCGCGAAAACGCACGCACACATAGACACGCGGCACGTACAGCGAGTGCAAGCGTACTCGCGTTGTTTTTGTTTTTGTGAAATGACATCTCGCAGGTAACCGGACCGGTAACTAGACTTTCATGTGGGTGCCTCAATAAATTAAAGCCTTCAGTCAGGGCGAAAACTTATAAACTAAGCGACTACATGCTACGGACCTCGACTTAGGGCGTTGCTGGGGACACCAAGGCACAGGCCGAATCAGATTAAGATTATTTGGGGACGAATTTAAAGTTACAGGCTCAGCGGCAAGGGCTGCTTGGAGCAAGGGTCGGGGTGGAACGCGCGCGCGCGCCTCAAAGAGATATCAGCACCAACTGACGGGGTCCGGAAGGGCCAATGCCTGCCGGGGTTGCGGGTTTGTCTGAAAGGGATATCGCGACCCCGGCACACAGGCAACGGAAGGAACACGGGTGGGTTTTAGTCAGTAAAAGTCTGACACGCCCTCCCGCTCCGCCCAGAGCGGGAGAAGTTATTTGATAATTTCCCACCCTAAAAAAAAAAGGAGTAGAAAGCGCACTCGCGATGTGTATTTGGTTGATATAGTTTGAGATGGAAACCGCGTCTGAGTGCGTGCGCCTGTTTTCGCTCATTGTATGGCCCTTCTGTGCCTATCTATTCTGTGCTCCTGCCTGGCTAAATGTAATTAAACGCTCTGAAGACGTTGATTCCATTCATACGAACCCTTTCAAGATTCAGGAGTGACGTTGATTTTACTTATGTAATAACATTTTGGGGAAGAATGTCTGATTTTGTAAAGTTCTGTTCGAAAGTGTAAAAGAAAATATATTGGTACTTTATTATTAAGTAGGACGTATGAAAAAAAAAATCGAAGATTTTTCTGAGGACGGGAATAAAAAAGACTTTCGGCTCACTTATCGACAGGTTCAATTTGAGGTGAAAAGCCTTGCAGGATTTTGTGAACTAGGGATACAGCTGTGGTATTTATGAAATAACGTCTCACATTTTCTTCAGTCTTGAAAAAGCCCCAATAGGTAGGTGTACCTACTAATGTAATATAAAAATAAAAAATATTTTGTTCAATATTGTTGCCCTTGAGTGTAAACATACACTGAGGATCCACAAGATTTCGTGACGTGGCGTTTTTGTATTGCGAAGAAAATTAATGATCCATCGGATATGTAGAGCAGCTGTGGTACATAGTGACCTTCTGCATCTCCTATATGACATAATATCTCAGATATCCCGGAAGAAATTACTTTATCTCTGAAGCCATCAATCATCGAGCAATTGTGTTGTGATCGACGGAATGTAACATTTGATCCCGACCACGCTCGTGTGACATTCAAGGATTGTCTTATAGCTTTTACCCGTGGCACAGAAGACCGATATAGTCCCGTACCTAACTCGCGTTGAATCTTAGAACTAGGTAGGTGCCTATTTTATTCGATACTAAGAAGTTTAAGACTGTTGGCACAGTATAATAAAGAAACAGTATTATATCTCGGCAGTGACCTTGAAATAAAAACTTGAGAGGTGTCAAGGGACACCCGGATGGAACGATTAATTAATGAAGGAATTGTAATAATTTTTTTTTTTTTTTTTTGTTTTATTTATTATTTACAAAAAACCTGTATACACTCAACAAAAATAATCGTCGCGACACCACACTGTTCAATGCGAAATAGAAATGAAAATATCTGGCTTGCTTTCTATAAGAGAGAGAGAGACAGACAGAGAAACATGCGACGCCGCACAGCTTACAATAGCTTACTATAGCAAAAAGTGTCGTGACAACTTTTTGTAAGAATTTTTTCCGTCTAGCCCCCTTTCACAACGCGCGATAAGGAACTTCGTTCCAATTACCTACGGTCACTCAGTAGATAAACCTTCGACGTCCGTGCGCAACTTTCGCGTACTCGATACTGTTGCGTACTGATATACACTGAGATTTCGAAGCGCGTCGTTCCGGCCGATGTCTATGAAGATATAATACTGTTACTTATTTATATTGGATTAGGCGTTTAGTTGAATCTTTCACATTTATTTATAACTTGAGTGAGCCCCCCTAGGGCCTTTTAGAAATTTCGTAATCATTACTTCCTTGGAGTTGAGAAAATTATCAAAATGAATAGCCAAATTATTTTCTTAATTTCCTTTATTAACATAACACATAACTTCACGCCTGTAATTCCCAAACGGTTAGGCAGAGGTGTACCTATAGTACACCCACATTTAGCCAGTTATGTTTAAGTCCCATGTAATAGAGAGCGAGACTATTGCCATCAACCGGGAACAAATCTAAACTTTGAGCTACTACTGAGAAATTTCTAATGGAAAAACCCAATAACACTTGACTCGACCTGGGAATCGAACCTAGGACCTCATGCTCAGCAGTAGCGCTTGCGACCACTATACCAATGAGGCCTATATTTAATTAATATAGGCCTCATTGGTATAGACCAATGAGGCCTATATTAATTATGCAAATATGCACGAACTAAACTACTTAGAAAGAAAAATATTTTATTTGGTACACGCTCAGGAAATACAAAAATAATAAATAAATTATAAAATAAAAAACAAAAAAGGAGCATTTAAAAACAGAATACTAACGACCTGTGCGAGGCTAAAAAGGCTCCTATGTCAGCATAATATTAAAAAAAAAAACCGCAGCGCTGGTGGCATGTATGTATGTTTCTTTTCTGCAATCTTGACTCTACGAGTATAACAGGGAGATAAGATTCTGATGTCATTCAGATAAAGGGGGAAGCTGCTGTTCACGGAACTTTGACAAATGGTACGAAAGTTAAAATGAGCTGTTGATATCAGATAAATGAGAGGAAATTGTGGCTTCTTCGAAAAACAAAGTTTTGAACAACTACCTACAGTTGATTCTAAATGTTTTCAACAAACTTCAGTTGGCTATTAAACTCAGAATTTACTTATTTATAGAGTCAAGAGGCTATATATCAATAAATCAAAATGTATTATGCTATTATAATATTACACTTAGTTACCTACCTAGATAAGGCATCAGGATTTTGTTTTAAAACAGGTAATTATCTAAAGTAAAATTAATTTCAACGAAAATTTACTTCAAAGTATAAAAAGCCCAACCTTAACTCATATATAATATTAAAAATGCGAAAGTTAGTTTGTTTGTTTGTTACGCTACCAGGCTAAAATGGCTGAATGGATTTTGATGAAATTTGGCACATATGTAGACCATGACCTGGGTTAGGACTTAGGATACTTTTATCCCGATATTCCCACGGGGAGTTTATTATAATATCAAAACGATAAACTTTTCTGACCGTATAATTCTAAGTAGACCTCGGTGAATGAACTAAGGCTGAACCAATCCTCTTTGGGATAGAGATCCCAGCTTAGCACGTTACACATTGCGAATGATTAATCGAGAAGGGTCTAGATAAAAATTAAAAAAAACGGCTGAAGAAACTGAAGTGCAGTTAATATTGAATGACATCAATCTAGCTTTACAGTCAGTGACCAAAGTCGATTAACATTTGAGTTTTTTAAATCTTAATTATTGTGCTAAATTCTCGTTCCTTACCCATGGTTCCTGCCGTAGTCCCTGAAAGTTACTACGGGTAGTTTTTTTTACCCGTGGTCCCTCCGAGAAGTATAATGCTGCCGAATTAAAATGTTCGAAAAATCGCTACACTAATACATCACGATTTTAAATACAGGATTTATTAGGACTATGGTCTAGAAGTCGCAAGCGCAATTGGCTTGCCTCCCCTGTTACATGGAATAAACATAACTGACAAAATGTGAATGGACTGTCTGCCTAACCATTTTGTATTACAGGCGTGATTTTATATAATACTGAATTAGTTGTCGAAAACAGTCAAACTACTGCGTACGAACACCAGGGTGAAAAGCTCAAGTAATCCATTAGATAGGACGATGATATCCCACACTATCCTGCAACGAAAAAAGTTTCCTAAGAAAAAATAGCTTAGCGGAATAATGTTTTATTTATCGCAAACTTTAACACAGAAACTTTATAAGGTACTAGCTTCTCTCCGCGACTTCGCCCGCGAGAATTTTACACACCGTCGCGTCGCATTGCCTGCCCGTGCTAATACTTCGGTTTCGCTTAGCGTTCTTTCTGTCTTTTTATTATTTTTGCTCGGCTCCCAAGGGTCCTGGCTTTACGTAATATCCTGTAGCCTTTCTCAAGAATAGGGCAATCAAATGCAAAAAGTTTTTTTTAAATCTGACTGATACTTTCAGAGATTAGCGCGTCCAAACAAACAAACAAAACCAATTCTTCTGCTTTATTATTAGTATATAGATTTAATTCCCGAGACTTTTGTTTCACTTAAAGCCAAGTCACACATAAGTCTTTGTTACACTGACAATTTCAATCCTTGGGTTAAATCAAAAGGATTTGCACGAAACTAATAGTGCTCTGCGGACACATACAATGTGTGGTGTCCGTACACAAATGTAAGTGGAATTAAACGCAGTTTCGTATATTCTAGCAGTCGCTATGCTAAATTTTTGGTTAGAAAATTCTCGGAAAATCACGTTTCGGGAAAAATTTAATGCTGTTTTAAAAAATCGGATTGTTAAACTAACGTTTACAATTAAAATAAACCTGGCTCTTCATAATATATTTTTTAAATATTTGAAGGTTTTATCGTTATAAAAGTTGCCGTAACGTGTTATTTATGGCAGACGTTAATCATTACTTTACTTTAAGCAACCGTTACAAATAAGCCCCTGAAAAATGATTAAAAATATTATTTCCCTTTCAACTCGGAGTTAAAGTGAAATAATGGCGGATCGGAAAATCTATTGATAGATAGACAAATAAAACATCAGTAACACTCCATTTTTGGACAGTCATGTAAGCACTCTATGACTTAACGTGTACAATACTCAACGGTGAAAAATAATAAAAAATTAAAATACTAGTTGCTACGTTTCTGAGATTAACCGGATAAAATCCACTAGAAAAAAAAACCTGTTTTTGTTGTTATTAATACCGTATAATACTTTCATAAATGCATTTAGTAAAAACCTGTTATTTTGATATTACAAACAGACACTGCAATTTTCTTTATATAAATGTGTATTTGTATATATGTCAAAACAAACAAAAAGATACACTGCACACCTTTGTTCACGTTTAGAAAACATCAAGAGACGAAAATGGATTGGCAATAAGTAGATTTCTTCAAGTAGATGCTAAAAGTTAACTTTCAGTAACAAAATTAGTTTCTAGAATTCTAGTACCTTCAACGTAGACAGCCAGAACACCAATATGACTGCATAGTGATGCATAATAAAATTCTCCACTATTCTGTCGAGTCTGCTCCCTAAGTGTAAGGATATTAGATTAAAGTTAGTTTCAAGAAGAGTTAGGATCCTCACTATTGGCTTTTTTAAGAACGAAAACTCAAGTTAACAATTTTCAACCTTATTTTCTTAAGCATAGAGTGTTCAGTTGCTGCAATGCTAAGTTTTGCAGACTTGATGTGCTAGCTTTAAACCCAACGGGGTTTTAAGGAAACTGAGTAGCATTTCAAAGCAAAGAATCGATTACTGAGCTTTTGATATGGTTATCTGGAATTTTGCAAGAGAACACTAAATAATTTATTGGGAAACCAACATCACTTCAAAGTTTAGCTGCTGATCGGAAGATAGTCGGTAATATTTCAACTACGAGCTGAGCGGTAAGGGACCTTAGGTACGCTGACTGAAGTAAATACTAACCATTTTAGACAAACAGTATACTATAAGTACATAATATAATATAAACTGAACAAGTTATACAATTCCGCCCATGGGCACGTGACCACCCGTATTTTTCTGAGTATTCATGAAAAATTATCAAAAATTAACTTTAAAAGGGGGGAAAAATTAATTTTTAATATTTTTCATATTATTTTTTTTAATTTTTTTTTAGTAGTGGTATATCTCTTACGCTTCCATATGTCCTATGTTACTGGCTCGATTTGGATTCTGTGTATTATTTTAAATTATTCTGCTTATTTTATCAGATTAACTAACATTTTTTAATAAAATTTGTCGAATATGAAAAAAATATGAAGGTGAAGATTAAAATAGAAATAAAATAAAAAAAAATAGTATTTATTTAAAAGTCCATAATATCACATTGAAAAAAATAAAAATAAAGATGAAAAAAAATATATTATAAAGATAGACCCCCCTTTTAAAGTTAATTTTCGATAATTTGTCATGAATATTCAGAAAAATAAGGACGGGCACATGCCCATGGGTGACATTGTATTAAAATAATCCACTTTTCCATGTTAGTTTTTGAAATTATATAAAAAAAATTGTCAAGATTAATCTTTTTATATTTCTATGTTAATAGGTGTTGTACCGTTTTAATTAAACTATAAATAAATAAATGTGTAAATGTGTAAATAATAATGGTATAAGTTGTTCAGTTTGATGGTCTGTACCACACCCTTTAGTTATGACCACACGCTTCTGATACACGCTGCATAAGCCAGGATCACACTTACCGAGTTTAACAACAGCAATAAGGAACAAATCTAGACTATCTATAACTCGTCTGGTTGTCTCTACTCTCAGAATAATTTCACCTACGATTTTCTTACAAAAATTCCATTATAATGTATTTTGCTAGAACTCAATCAATCTGCTTAGCCTTTTCCCAACTATTTTGGAGTCGGCTTCCAGTCTAACCGGATGAAGCTGAATACCAGTATTTTACATGGAGCGACTGCCTAACTGATCGCCACAATCCAGTAACTGGGTAATACGATACCCCTTGGTAAGGCTGGTTGTCAGACTTTCGGGCTTCTGACGACCCGTAAAAAATGTCAAAGATCCACGAATGACATCCGGAACCAACGGCTTAACGTACTTTCCGAGGCACGGAGGAGTCTTAGTATGTAAAGATGGTGGCTTAGACCCATCCACGGACCAACCTCGGCAAGCGTAGTTTAACCTGATAGATCGACCCGTGCGGCTATTATTACTTAGCCACAAGCTCCTCGTAGAAGTAGAACAAAGTTGGAAAGGGGAATAATACCACGCAATAATTTAACACCAATTGTCAACTGACGTCATCGACGCCTCTTGTTTTGACGTACTAACGAAAGGTACCGATAACAAATGAACACATCCCTTATCACACTCGACCCGTCCCATGGGAGGCGATTAAGAGATTATACCCTTATGAACCGGATAGATAATACACCCAACTATAACACCAGACTCTATTAATTAAATATACCTGTAAATCAAATAATAAATGGGCAGCCTGTATGAAAAAGAGGACATTTACGTGTCTTACGTAGGTAAAAAATAGTTTCTCGCCTCCATTTTGTATAATTTCAGCAAAAAAATAAACTTAAAAAAAAAGATCATAGGATCGATAAAAAAATACAATAAAAAAAAATGTTTATGAAGGTCAATGTACTCGTAACATTAAAATAATATTTAAGTTACTTGCATCCTACACAGTTTAGAAACAATTGTATTGTAAGCATTTCGCCGATAGAGACTCGGTGGAGAGTATGGATATTATGAAGAATTGTAAGTTTAAAATATTTTCAATAAATACTATAATATAATAAATACTATAAAATATTTTCAACGAAGTCAACAAATCAAATCCCTTCCTGTTACGATGAATGATTTTTGAATTGTGACATAAATGAAGTCGGCACATACAAATCACTGAAGCAATTGGATTAAAGGTCGCACCAGTTCTGATCTAATTCCGCTCATGTTATTTAAGGATTCACACTTTCGAAGCGGTTTGGTAAAAGGAAATTCTGGAACTTTTTAAGGAAAAGTATGAGGAAATACGGAGCAATATTGTGTATGTGTGATATCTATATGTCACAGTAAGATGGTTGAAGCCGTGATATAGTTATATCCCTAGGGATATACCTATATAGCGTAATATATGAAAGTGGTTCATAACATTGTCTGAGTCCCTAATTTTATTACTGCGACGAATTTGCGCTCGCAGGCCGCTACCGCGGCACAGCTCACTTCGCTCGCTCGGCTCACGCGTAGCTTGCCACAGTTCTAACCTAACCTATTTGGTCGGAGTGCCCTAATAGTTATATTACTAGATCGTGCTCGTATCATAGTAATATTCCTAGTTAGACAGTTATGAACCGCTTTCATATAACTATATTACGGTATAAAGGGATCCACCCTTTATAACAGAACTTATTATGTCATAATATTATTTTGCATAACAGCGCATAGCATAAACTTCATTTCGCAAAAAATCGTTTGGCATACACTCATTTATAATACATTAAAAACGCATAATTTTGTAAGTCAGAATCATCTTTAGGCATAAATTTCATATCCATAATAATTAAATCATATTGCACAAAGTTCACTGTCAGAATCATCTTTAGGCATAAATTTATATTGCAGAAAGTTCACTGTCAGAATCGTCTTTTGGCATACATACATTTCATATCGATAATCATTAAAAGGCAGAACTATCATATCTCAGAAAGTTTACAGTTAGAATCATCTTTTGGCATACTTTTCATATCCATAATAATTGAAAGACTCATCTATCACATGCATGCAGCATGCAAGCAAACATGCAGCATGCAAGCAAGCATATTCCGTAACAATTTTGACACTGACAGCTCTTGCACGCGTTTTAGAAATGCTAATCGCGTTCAGTTTCGTTGGTGAAATCAGGCTTTACTTTACCTTACAATAATAATCCTGGATTTCGTCCACATTTATATATATGTAGGTTTAGATATATGTATGTAACATATATCTTCATAAATGCGTGCTTTATTCGGGTACAACGCACCTGAACTTTTTAAAGGACATCACTAATATGATCGCTGTATAACCTTTTTGGGCGTCCTCGCCTTTACCCGAGGTTAACTTAGAAGAAATAAACTAATCTAATGCAACCAACTTTGAGTTTATTTCTTCTAAGTTAATCCTAATAATTATCATTAGTTTACCCTCCAAAGTTCAGCAGGTTGGAAACTATGCACTTTTGATTACAATTCACAGTTACATCCAATTCTAGTTTCAAAACTAAGCTCACAGCTCTATAAAGTTATCTCCATAAATGCAATCACTGTTATAACACTGGTTATACTATACGTAAAACCGCATTTTGTCACTCGCATCCTAATGAAAATACTTAATGTAATAAAGTCAAATATAAATTACCCTCTATTTTAATGCAGGTCATAGTCTACCTGAGTGCTTAACTTCCTCCATATCTGTTCAGTTGTTAAAGCGTGTTTGGGTTACAAACAAACAATAAAATAAATAAATAAAAATAAAAATGCCCTTTTTTCCACTACTTACAATTTAGACAAATCTGCCTAACGTTTTCCCAACTTCATTGTGGTCGGCTTCCAGTCTAACCGGATTCAGCTGAACACCAGTATTTTACATGGAGCGACTGCCTATCTGACCTCCTCAACCCAGTAACTGGGTAAAACGATACCCCTTGGTAAGACTGGTTGTCAGACTTTCGGGCTTCTGACCCGTAGTGACTATCAAAGATTCACGATTTACAGTCGGGACCAACGGCTTAACGTGCTTTCCAAGGCACTGAGAAGTCTCGGTATGTAAATATGGTCACCCAACCACGGAGTTACTTACGGCAATTATTACTTAGCCATGAGCGCCTCCTCTACTTACAATTTAGAACTTGATTAAATAATAGGCTTAAACATTTCAAATACTTCTAAAAGAAATCATTAGCTTTTCTTCTCAATAAATTACTTCCTTCTCTTACTAGCATTTGCCATCTCTATTCGTAGCAGTCGCCTCTACGGCGTAGGCCTCCCCTAAATTTCTCCACACGCTTCTATCGCGCGCTTTTGCATCCAGTCCGGTCCACAACGGTGAGTAAATATGTCTCGCCATCTCTTTCTTTGCCTCGCTTGCTTTCTTTTACCTTCTAATGGGATCCATTCTGTTAATCTCTTTGTCCATTTAGTACTTTCCAGTCTACTCAAAGGCCCCGCACAATTCCACTTCAGTAATCTAATTCTTTGCTTTACATCCGTTAATTTTGTTTTTTTCCTAATTATTTCGTTTTTTACTTTGTCCAATTTCTTTATATAAAGCATAGTTCTTTCCATTTTCCTTTGACATATGGCAATCTTATCACTGCCTTCTCTCCTCAACGACAACGTTTGGCATCCGTACGTAAGGCACGGTAGTATAGCTGTTTCATATACCGTCTTTTTAAGTTTAAGCTAGTGTCTTTGTTATTCATAATTTCTTTTAGCCCCCAGTACTTTTTCCAAGCTAAAGCTATTGTTCTTTACTTTTGTTTTTCAGTGCAGTTTTCGAACGACACCAACTACCCCAGCACGCGTAGCATGACGCTTTCTATGTCTACGAAGAATAGACACAGCTCTTTCTATAACAAAGTGACATTTCGTTTCTCCATTTTTGACATCGCACCGTAGAAATTCTTCTACAATCTGTCATTTTGTCTTTCGTTTCTAACAATCTTTGTCTAGGTCCTTTGTTATGTAGACTATTTCAGAAGAAAGTTTTCTATCCCAAACTGTCAAAATCACATTGACAACTGACAGTTGTCTCCACGGCCACAAAGTATCAACGGTTATCTACAAAATCATGATTTTACAGAAAAGCATTTAGACACAAAACTGTGATAATTAATAGAAGAACAAAGCTATCTTCGCATATTTTACATCATTTCGTTAATATATATTATATTACCAAGGAAACGGTTAAGGCCAATATTACTGAAATATTTTTTTGTTCTAAAATACGGTTCTTCGACACTGAGAAAAATTGTTTTAGTTGTCTATATATACGTGACTTAATATCAGTAAAAATTGAGAATCAAACAGAAAAATAAATCCTATGACAAAACAAAGAAACCTGAGTCGAATTATGTAAAATAGTGAATTTCGTAAAAAGTGCAGTTGACTCTTTCTACTTGGCTGACGTCGTAATGTCTACACGGAACGTCAGTTTAGTCTTCTCTTCCGTCGACAAAACGGTGTTCATGCTACGCGTGCAGGTAGATATAGTCATTAACGTACTCTATTTTTATGTTCTCTATTAGGACGTCATGGTTCCCTCCATTTGTTATTATTTTTGTCATGGAAGCGTTTTATGATAGACCGATTTTCTTGCTTTCTCACGCCAATTTGCTTACCATTGATATTGTAGTTTCAGCAAATACAACAATATCATCGGGGAAACGGAGATGACTTAGACTTGACTTACAAACAAACAAACAAACATTAACATTCTAAGTAACATTTTATTCTAAAATAACGTTAGAGATAACAGTTAAAACTGCAGCTTTCTTAAAATAAAAATGAAATATAATTTAACGTAACATTCAAGTTGTTCACGGACTGATTCGCGCGGATTCGAATTAATATGCAGAGCTGAATGCCAACCTTTACTTACGTAGATAGTGTGCGCAGACCATTATATTAACGGTCTTACTATGGGGATTGTTACTACCTGAGAATATTATAGAACTGTTTTGTTCTGCTTCTTTATTCTAGCGTTGTTTTAGTTCTATTTGAGTTTAAATTTGTGAACTGAAGTGATTATTTGCTCAATTACGAAGGTGCCTTTGGGATCCTCTATATAAGCAAGAGAAGCCTATCCTATATTTTTATTTTTATTATTTTATTTATCTTACCTAGATTATTTTATGTTTTGTGAATGTGAGAACGTTGTAGGCTTAACAGACTGTAGATTTGTAGACCATTTTGTATTTTATTACGTACCTGGTCCTTGTTGACAGGCCTACACTGTTCTCCCGTACCTATTAATACTGTAATTTGAAAACATTGTAAAAACCATAATTTTTAAAGGAGTAACCGTGAAGTGGAGTTAGAAAACGACCAATTGAAACCGTGCAACCAGCTTCTGAGGTTTCATAAGTACCCATGTAGCTTTATGTAAAATATAAAATATTTTTATTTTGTCACAGTACTGTCACCGTACTTTTAACTGCCACCATTAAGCATTGTTGTAATTTCGGCTTAAAAAGGTGGTGCTGTAATAATAGGAACCTATGGCATTTCAGCTTAGCTTCGAGACAGTAAAGCACCTGCTATGCCTCTCATAGTATAAAAGACCATAGACACAGTATAAATAAGTAACAGTATTATATTTCGACCCTTGAAATAATCATTCCGGACCCATGGCACCCCTGGAAAACACCCCTGGGGGTGCCACGGGCACTTGGATTCGGACCCGTGGCACCCCCAGGTCAATTAGTGCAGTGCTTTTGAATGTATATACTTGGTATTGCAACTATGTATGCTTACCTACTAATATATGATCTCATTTTTATCTCTAATGTTACCAAAATTATTGTAGTTATGTATTTATCATTTTGATAATGTACCTATAGATCAGAGTAGTCAGATATCCTCGTTGAAGTAGTAAAATTCAAATTTTCAAAAGTGACAGTAGACATATTTCTATTGTTTAAAAAAAATGTAATCAGCAATCAAGTTGAAGTGTGTTGAAAGTCGCCGCATTCTAATATTATTAAATAATAAATCGGTACTTTATGTAGCAATGAATATAGAAACGGAAACATCTTAATTTTATAAAGATACACGGAGGAACAATAATTCTGCTACATAATAGACACAGACATCATAAAAAGAAAGATTACAAGAACGGTACGTCTGCGGGGCGGTGTTCAACCTATAAAAAATCAAAATGTCCTGGGTCTTTAACCATAGATAAGTTAAGGTTAAATGTATACACACAGAGGACCCATACTGAAAAACGTAGTTTCCGCGTGTAAAAAAGGAATTAATATATATCTGCCTAGCCTTTTCCCAACTATGTTGGGGTCGGTCTAACCGGATGCAGATGAATACCAGTATTTTACATGGAGCGACTGCCTATCTGACCTCCACAACCCAGTAACTGGGTAATACGATATCCCTTGGTAAGACTGGTTGTCAGACTTTCGGGCTTCTGACAACCCGTAACGACTGTCAAAAGATCCACGAATGACAGCCGGGACCAACGGCTTAACGTGCTTTCCGAGGCATGAAGAAGTCTGGATGTGTAAAGATGGTCACCCATCCACGGACCAACCCCGGCAAGCGTAGCTTATCCTGACGAATCAACCCATTGGGCTGTTATTATTTAGCCACGAGCTACGGTTTACTAAACGTATTGCAGAATAATCACAATTTGAATGCAGTGCCTAAAAAACAGAAACCACCAGACATTAATAATGACGATTTAATAGTGCACATTCAATTGCAATTTCTGAATAGAGAAATAACATTAGGTCACGCATTGGAGAAAATGCGTTAAATAAATATTAAAATGAGACGAATGAAATTATTTTGTCACTGTTGCCCATCTGTCCCATCACTATTCGATTGGTGGATTCATGGGAACTAGTAAATAAGACCCGTGATACCACTGGTACAGCGTTGTATGGATTTGAGGACTTGGGGGTGCCACGGGTCCGAATCAAGTTCCCGTGGCACCCCCAGGGGTATCTTTCAGGGGTACCATGGGTCCGGAATGGAAATAATTAAGTACGGCCGCTCGGTGTATAAACCTTCCGCGTCCGTGCGTAACTGCCGCGCACTCGATACTGCTGCGTACATACACTGAGATTACGAAGCGCATCCGGGAGACTCGGGCCGCCCGTACAAGCTCCCGGACCGGAGACACACCTGAGGCTTTAGAATATTGTTTTACATCGACGCGGATTGGTCCGTACGCGACCCGCTCCGGGTAGAGCCCGTACAACGTATTGTACTACTCCCTCATTTCAGAGCACTGTGGTTGCTACCCGTACGGGTAGCACCCACAGTGCCCGTACGGGTAGGTACCAGTACGGGTCTTCCGTGTACGGACGGCCCGTACGCGTCTCCCAGACAGCTGTGAAACCAGCCTAAGGGTTCAGTTTTTTTCATTCGGACGTATGGAACCCTAAAAAACACCGCATTTACTCTTTGTAATAAGCTTCCAGTCGTCACAATAGGACCCTCTTCATTATCACAAGCCACCGAGCGATGTCCCAAAGCAAACTCTCCAAGATTCCTCACACCGTTGACACGTCATAACATATTGATGCATTATAGTACCACAGGAGTCAACATGTATAACAAAGTGCAAGTCACTCTAGGGACATTTTGTGTTCACCTGCTTTCGTATGCGATGCGGGTTCTGCAGGTCATGAACGATAAATTCTTGAGTAAGGTGAGGGTATTGCGGAAAAGAGGAATATGTAGTGTGTTTGATGTGTTATTAAGATATCTGGGTTGGAGATAGATAAAGGAATCCTTTCTGTCCTTTTTATTATTTTATGATATTGAGATTGCATCTGTGTGTTCATTTTCTTTTGAGTACATACTTGAGTGTCTGTATCTCGGTTTGAAATTAATTTGTATCTACAATAGTACAGAATACTTGTGTTTGTGTTTTTCGATAGTTATAGCATACCATAAGCAGACATTAATGTTCCCACTCCTGGACAGGCCTCCTCTCTGCGAGAGGGCTGTAATCTACCACGCAGGTCCAGCGCGGGTTGGTAGATGTCAAATGTCTTCCAATTTTTGGTTCTAGTACATTCTGGTTTCCTCGCGATGTTTTCCTTCACCGTTTTGAGAGCAGTAGTGATAAAATTATTTACACTAAGTAAAGTGCCTGCCTGGGTTTGAACCCATGACTCGACTGACCCGTAAGTCGGGGTCGTTATCACTTGGCCACCACTGTATTTGAAGAATTTAATTGAATTAATTTCGTAATCTAAGATTTTTATCAAACTGATAGGTACCTGAATTAAGTCAATATTTTTAGTTTGATACCCAATACATCTAGCTGTTTAGATAATGGAATCATCAAATAAATCTTACTTATTCTGGAAATGTCTCTGTAAAACATATAATATTTTACACAATGATAAACTTATCTCTCACTTACCATGACGTAACAATCTGTAATCTCACATTCCCCTAAGTAACCAAACTATCTACACGTAGTTCGATTTCAGCTAAGTTGCACTCAATCTAAACTTGACTAACTCCATATTATTGAGTTTCCGAGTTATGTATTAAATACGTTCCAGATGTACTTTGAACCGGTAACTGATCTCGCCACGTTTCCTCATTAGTGATCGTAATAATTTCAGATAGCTTACTTAGATTTGCAATGATACATACGGGTACATATTCAAAATTCAAAATATTTTATTTCACATAAACCTACAAGGGCACTTATGAAACGTCAGAAGCTAAGTGCACGGTTCTTATTGGTCGTTTCCTATGGAGAAGAGTCGGCAAGAAACTCCACGGTTACTCTTTTAAAAGTAAATGAATGAATGGATATTTTTTTTTAAACCATTAATTAATTATTAATTACTGGTTTAAAAAAAAAATCCATTCAGCCATCCAGCTTTCAACACTGTAATTTGGATTTTTTTTTTAAACCATTAATTAATTATTAATTAATTAATTAAAAATTGTTTTTTTTTTTTAAACCATTAATTAATTATTAATTAATGGTTTAATTTTTTTTTCCAAATTACAGTGTTAAAAGCTTCGATGAACTATACAGGTATGAGAGGACAGTGTAGGCCCATCAACATGTACCAGGTACTTAGCAAAATATAAAATGGTCCACAGATCTACAGTCTGTTATGTCTACAATGTGCTCACATTCACAAAATTTAAAAGAAAATAATCTATATAAAAAAAAATAAAATAAAAACCTATTTAAACCAAATGACAATGTTTGACACAACAGCTGTAACAAATCAAATTTAATAAAACATCTAGAATATTGTAAGTATACAATGTCAAATATGATGTATTGTTGTTCTATGATGAGGAGCTCGTGGCTAAGTAATAACAGCCGCACGGGCTGATCCAACAGGTTAAGCTATTCTTGCCGGGGTTGGTCCGTGGATGAGTGACCATGTTTGCATACCGAGACTCCTCCGTGCCTCGGAAAGCACGTTAAGCCGTTGGTCCCGGCTGTCGTTCGTGGATCTTTGACAGTCGTTACGAGTCGTCAGAAACCCGAAAGTCTGACAACCAGTCTTACCAAGGGGTATCGTATCACCCAGTTACTGGGTTGTGGAGATCAGATAGGCAATCGCTCCATGTAAAATACTGGTATTCAACTGCATCCGGTTAGACTGAAAGCCGACCTCAACATAGTTGGGAAAAGACTAGGCAGATTAAATACGGGTATCTACAGGAAGTTTTGTGGACACGTCTCTCCTCAATGAAAATGCGCAAATAAATTCTTATTTGTGTGGGTTTTTATACAAGGTGTAATAATTGAAATAGGGTACTCATCAATATGACTAACTTTTGCTATGGGACCTACATTTCATCATCATCATTTTCTTGTCCTTATCCCAATTTATTTGGGGTGGATGCAAAATATCTATTAATTTCATAATTCTCTATTATTCGTCAGCCATACATTTATGTCGTATAATGAACCAAAGGGGCTTTCTAACACAAATGAGCTTTGTATCACAAAACTTTAAGCCATGCGCAAGCGGTGCGCGTCCTTGGTGCGCAGGGTGCGGGCTAGCTCCAACACTGTCCTGGCGATGATTACTCAGCGACTGGATTGCCCCTACGTTGGGCATTGTTGTAGCAGGCATATTACTGGTGCTTGATTTGTAATTGTATGTAACTGTGTGTGTATTGTCGTCATTGTTGTGTATATTTAATATGGGTCAAGGACCTGAAATAAATGAATTTTATTTATTTAAGTCTAAAAGTAAGAAAATATTGCGTAACACAGAAATTACAAAATGTTTATTGCGCAATTGATCTCAGTGGCCGCAGCGGCCAGCGACTGAACACGGGCCGCAAATGCGTCGCTTCGATCTCGCTGGCCGCTGCGGCTTGGTGTGGCCGCTGGCCGCGTGCGGCCAGGTGCGCGTGCTCTATGGCGATTTCATACTAATGTATCTATTTCGATGGCCGCCGCGACCTGGCCGTTGCGGCCTAGCCGCTAGTGCGCTGTTGCTCTTAGTGTCGATGGAAACGGGCATTAGTGTCTCGTTTCTTGAGTAGTAAATAAACAAATGAAGTGCTTTATTAGTTCGTGTACATTTTTTTAATTGAGCTGCATTCAGACATGGAATTGTATGGATCTAGGGTAATTATTAGTAGGAAGTGTTCGTTTCACTGAAGTAGCTAATATCTTGCTAGTCGCTTGATAAAGTTTTTAGTAATATATCTACCTACCTTTTTTTTCTGTCGGTAGAACGGAGAAATATTTCTGTCAATGTTCAATACAATGTTTGGCAGGTAATAGATATTTCAACATGTTTAAGTATGTCAATGTTTCGCCAGCGCAAAGGCACTGATCGTGACGATAGGCCGTGGTGCAGTTAAATGAAATTTTAGTGCACTGTATAAGTATAACATGTATATTAAGAATTAATTAATTAAATTACAACGGTATGATTAAAAAGGCAAATATGAAAATAGGACGTTAATAAAAACGCGTAAGCGCAGCCGAGCGTGGAGGCGTGCAACAGCTGACTGGTGTGACGCGCCCGCTCGGAGACGGCCGTTCGGCCGGCTTGCTTGCCGCTGTCCTGACCCCTCGTTCACTGCCGCCAGCGCGCGACGATGTTGAGATGGTCTCAACACGCACAGTAAACCCCCACGGTTCCTACACCATGCGTTTGGGGCCCGGGATATACTTACACATTCGCACCCTTGACTGATATTGGCAGGCGACTGGGATTGCTCTCAAACTAGGGCTGCGGTCCCCACTCGCCCAATATCGTTTTTGAATCGGTCGACTGGGACCAAAAACCACGTGGCGAAAGCAAACAACCATACGCAATTTAAACCCGACTGAGGTGGAGCCCAAAAGGAGAGTAATGTTTTTCGTTGGTATAGATAGTGCCTGAAGACAGGCGGACGAACGTATAATATAGTATAAAATAAAAAAAGTTTCATCTTCATAAAAACGCAAAGGTCTATAAGAAAAAAAAAATTTTTTTTTGAAAGCTCTAACCTCGGCAAACAAAATACCTATTAATTAATGCATATTGCCTTCAAGTTTTTTTAAATATTGACACAGTGGAGTTTCTGTTAAAACACGTCTAGACGAACAAAAAGGATAATATTTACTTTTATCTGTAAATATTATAAATGTGAAAGTACGTTTGTTTGTTATGCTTTCACGCTAAAACGGCTGATCTGACTTGGATGAAAATTGGCGCATGGGTAGACCATGACCTGAATTAGGACATAGGATAGTTTTTATTCCAATATTCCCACGGGATCGAAACTTATGTGGGTGAAACCGCAGGGCGCAGCTAGTAAATTATACTTTAATTACATTGTATATTAAGATAATGTTTTTATTACTCGCATGAAGCTTCAAATTATCATGAATTAGTTATGTTCTGTGGCTTTTTAATTAGATACTAACAAAATTTAATGTATTTTCTACAACACTCAGCCAAGTATTAAACATCATTAGTTTAAAATATCAAATATACAAGTTCTGAGTGATTGTCAGCAACATAAATAAATGAAACCTAGTACATACGATGAATCACACATCAGTAGCATAATATAAATATGGACAGTATGGAAACTAGGCCTATTTGTTGAAATAATTACCTACGCTTCATTTGCAAAAAGATCGCGGCGACCACTCGTCTCGACAAGGCACCCGCAACTGACAGCACCGCGACAATCGCTTTGGGATTTCCCTAATGAGCGAGTCCGTGTGACGTTTCGAACGTTTACTACGTAGTTTCTGTACTGTTTATACTTATACTGTGTCAGTAGTACGTACCCAACACTCTCAGTGCATGGAGACGCCTCGGTGGCCGCTGCTAGAAGTGGTATTGTCAACACTTTCCACACAAACCGTTTAAGACTCTCACCGACGCGACTCCGGTGAAACAATTTCTATACAATTTTTACAGAAATTATTCTACCGATGACGCATCGCACAGTCGTGTCGCGCTTTTCTGCGGGAGCCTTTCCTCGTATAGAAACTGACGGCTCAGGCGGCGTTCAACATACTTTTCATAAGAATTTCATTTGTTTTCGGCGATTCCGTGATCTGTGCTAACACTGAAATGCAAAAGCCGCAATGAAATGAAGGTGTTGACTAATTCAAATAGGTAATTAGGATGTGTGGTTGACTGTACATACAAAACAATTGAATGTTGATATGGTACGCCTTTGCATTCATTGTTATAATACTAAGCAGTCAACACCAGCAGCAACAAACAAGCTATTCGATGACTATATTTTTATAATTAATGTGATTATTTAGATATATTATACCTTACCTCGCCTATAAATACAGGATGATCTAGAACAGGCACTTAACATAATAGAATTTTTCGTAGATTTAAGCAAATTTGTATTTAGTGTTTTACCTTTTCACCTCAATAAAATTTTATTATTTATTATTATTTTTACAAAAGAATACTTTATAAAAAAAATACGCAAATTTAGTCCAAACATAATAACATCATTGGCTTAAATAAAATATGGGCCACTTAAATCATTTCTCACATTACTTCTGGCAGTAAGCCAGTTCTTTTGAAGGCACCGGGTCCTCGCAGTGCGTGAGTTCTATATTATCATGACCAATCGCCTATGAGTTCTGAATAGTAAAGATGTATTATGTCCCGGTAATGTACGGCACTTATTTTCTGAAGGTACCTATAGTATTTTCATATTTGCCTGCATGCAAATCGGTCTATCTGCTTATTACCTTCGATGACTGATGTGTTTTTGATGTGATGTCTGTTCTGCTTTTTTATCTGATGTTGCTGTTAATGGTGCATCTGTAAAGGTACCATTCTATACCCGACCGCAGAAGGCAACTGCAGGTGACGTGTCGCCGCGGCACGACATTCTATGAATCATTCATTCATTTCCATGAATTTCTATGAAATACCTTCCGTAGCTAGCGATACGTCGTTGGCAGCTACGGGCGAGAGACAGGCGACACGTGCAGCCCGACCGCAAACCAACGCCAACGCTCGAGCGATTACAGGTTTTCCTATCTTCTATCTACCGACTGGAATACGGGCTGCTGCCACCGCGGTCGGGTTCGGAATCATGACTACAGCGACATGACGCCGCGACACGGCGCCTGCAGTTGCCGCCTGCGGTCGGGTACGGAATTGTACCATTACAGATGCACCATTAACAGCGACATCAGAAAAAAAAGCAGAACAGAAGTTTTTGTTTATGAATTTGTTTAAGTAGGTAGGTATTTATGTCCAATAGTTATTGTGTCTTTCATGGATCCGTAAGGGCTGATTTACCTTTGCATGAGTTAAGTCCCTTGACGTCTATGTGTGACACTTAAAAATGAAAAACTGACACTTATGGACTATCGTTTGGACAAATAACTCGCTACTTAAACTTATATAATGCAAATAAAAATCCGATATAACAGGCATTATCTATAAAACAATAACGTATTATGTACTTACCTCGATTTTCTTTTGTTTCATCATAGCTGAATAAAGACAAGAGACAACAGTTGGAAAGAAAACCAATAACAATGTAGAAGTACTGAAAGTAGTTACAGCAAGAACTGGTGCAGAAACGACAAATTCAATTTGCTTAACTGCAAACTTAACTCGACTTACAATATACTTACAGAAGCGTTCAAATCTTAAACGCAAACTCAACTGCTTGCAATATATTGGGCTTAAACAAGGAACTTAACTTCGCGTAAAACGTGGCGCAACAAAATAATTAAGCGCAAAACCAGAACACGGTGGGGCATCACTCTCGAGGCGTCCCGGTGAGAAATATCCGGGCAATATGTTCGCCGGTATATCCGGAATAATCCGGGAACGGAGCGTTGCAATTTGTCGGGGAACCCTCCGAACCCTCCCCTCCTCTTGATGGCGCGTGTCCGTACATTCAAGAGGGTTACCCGATAGGCCCTGCTGAGACGTGACCACTGTTTTGGTTGATGGACATGGTGATTATGCATCGTCATCTTCAGGGGATATCTGTGCTGGGACTGTAAGTTGTTAACCTCTGGAAAAATAAACATTAGAAACATAAGTAAATATTATTATATTAATACTTGAAGCAAAAACTTTGTACCCCTTTTTACGAAAATTACGCGGACGGAGGAGTTTGAAATTTGGCACAGTTAAAGTTTATTTGGAGAAGGACTACACAAAACTAATAGTTTTATGTAATATACATTAGAAATAATAAAAAAAACATTACACACATTACCATGCGTTTGACACAAGATGGCTACCTTAGAATCATGACATTTAAATGAATTATGGTCGAATTTTGACCTCTGGGTGACCACTAGTAATAATTATTACCTACTCATGTTTCAAATGTTTATTTGTTGTACCTAATAATAACTTTAGATTATTCTAGAATTATGTTCATACGAAGGTTAGCTTTTACTCATTAGTATAACCAATCAGTTAGTTGTCTGTATTCAATATGAATACCACTCTAATTTCACTCACAAAACTTTTTGATGTGGAATAACACCTACCAGCCAGTACCATACGTACACGAATACTCCTAAGGCTTGATACGGTCACAGAAATAGACACGTTAACGTTATTTAAGACCTCCTTTCAACCAAAACGTTTCGCAGATTGTTCTCAGAAACTGTGGCGGCTATTTGGCCTCTAGCCATTCACGGCCAGTGGTATCGACGACGATCTTCAATACCGTATGACATTCAGAAATCTAGAATTTCTGAGTAAGGCTGCTGCAGTGGCGAGTAATTTTGTCGTATATGCAAATGCTGCCCTGACAACGTTACGCTTCGTTACCCATAATGCATGAAGCTTTGAGCAACATGGTTCTGTAACTGTTCTATAAAATATTTCATAGGACTTTACTTACAATGAGCATACAATCTTCTCTAGTCATTTGAAGAAGAAAAAAAGTAAAGAAAATTTGTTTATTCTGCACAAACAAAACGCACATATAAAGACAAAATACATAAAATACATACGTACAAAAGTAGCCAAAGGCCTCGTATGCAACCAATAGATAAAAAAAATAAAAATAAAAACAAAGTTGTTCATTGGTTGATTGTAAGGCCACGGATCAAAGACAATATTGCGTAATAAAGCTGGGAACAAATTATCGGACGCGTCCGTAAGCCGCGCCATTTGTAGTCACCCCCTTTCTAACCATATCATCTTTCACACAGTCTATCCATCGTTTCCTTGTTATACATAGTTATTAATGTTATTAATTATCGTTAATTATTAAATACAGTTAATGTATAAACATTGATAAAAAATCTAAATCCGCAAGTGCTACTGGAGAGCAGGAGATTTTGGGTTCGTTTTCCGGGTCGGGCTGAGTGTTATTGGATTTTTCCATCAGCCCGGAGACTGGAGCCCGTGTTGGCAAGAGTACTATATGTGGGTGTACTATAGGTACACTACTGCCTTACCCTTCGGGGATTATTGGCGTAATGCTATGTTATGTTATTTACGTAAAATCAACTAGAAAAACTTTTCAATTATCGACCAAACAATGTTCATTGTATGCCAACTCTGTACAGTGACTTCCTCATGCGGTTTTGAGCATGCGTCGGCCATCGAAATTAAAAAATGTTGAGGTTTTTATTGGAAATTACTGTTCTGATACATCGAACGTCGAGCGATGCAACGCCTGGGTTGTTCCCGCATTACGGAAGCATGTATACAGACATTTATTTTAATAACGGTCTTAACGGAAGGATTATTGTAGCAATTGTTTACTCAATCACTTATTTTATTTTTAAGCTTAAAATTTAACTGTTTTATTAGTCTAGTAGTTTTATGTGGAACTGTAGTGTTAAGTCTTGGGAAATTGTGAAAACTCTTTAAACAAATCTGCCCTTTCCCACCTACGTTTGTCAACCAGTTCATCACGGATTTTTCATCACTTCTTCCACTTTTAAGGTTCAAGGTCCCTTGATCGTTAAAGGGGGAATAGATGAACCGAATAAAACCGAATTGAAGCGTCAATTTCATTTCCAGAAACCTTTGGAAGCCAAGTGCAGCTGATAGTCAAGATGAAATTCAATATCCATGCAAAACAAAATTTTGAACCAAACTGCACGAAGAATCTGAACCAATATTTTCAGTTTGACCCCAATATTTACGACTTTATTTTATAAAATCTTTTTTTTTTTGTTCTGGATCTTGCCATTTCCAACTTCAAAGTTGTACTCAAACTTTTAACAATTAAGAAATCATTCATCAGGTACTAAATTCATAAAATATCACAAACTTTTAAACTGAACTAATATTCTGATAGACAAAACGTTCAGTGGACTAGGATAATATTTTGTTTATTTAATCGACTACCTATCTAAAAGCTCGAAAGTTTCCAAGGATGACTGGCTAATTACTCAGTAGTCTGAAAAGTGAAATGAAATCTTATCTCTTCAAACTTATCAATAATTTTGGCAAATTACGCTAAAGAAACTTTTTAGATTAAATATTCAGAAAGTTAAGACGGGTAATTACTAAAATCATTTTTAACGTTAATGCTGGTGGAAAAAATAAAACTTAAGACCCATCCTCCAAATTGTAACATCGTGTTACAATTACATCGTGTACATCCACAGTCAGCCATTGAAGTACTAGTGCTGTAACATTCTGGCTACTCATGATAATATACTACTACCGATACACCGATGACTGATTCTTATGATATAGGCTGTACTATCGATTTCATATTTGTAACACGTTACTTTTGAGTAGCGTCGTGGACCACGGGCCTTAGTTTAGCGATTTTACTGCACGGCAGACGGCTCCTTGTAAATAAGTGTATTGTTCGAAATGCCTTTAAGCATGACGTATTCAGCACTGGTTCGTATGTTGATAAAGTAAAGACGGATAGATCGATTACATCAAAAAAAGAATTGGAGGTGGAGCTAGATGTAGGTTAAAAAGAATGATCGAAATCGGACTACTAAAAAAACCTACGCGTCGACTTGAGAACCTCTTCCTTTTTTTCGTTGATTAAAAAACAAGAACATCACGTCTGCACTCACCAGCGAACGACTGGTTGTAATTTTTGCACCTTATGGAGGACCCGCAGTGGTAGCCTGCGAAATTCTAATTCTGACCAAGGAACAACTTGAGGTTCTATCTTGATCAAAATATGATTCACGGCTATAACAAATATGTATTTACAGAATTATAATCATTAGAATAATTAATAATACATCTCTATATGGGAGATTTGTTCTCAAATCATTCAATGAAACAAATATATCTAACTTAGAGAGACACAAACCTGCAAATTGCGTATAAAGAAATTTTAATTTTGCGAGCCACCACTGCAGGTCTACCTTAATGGCAACTTTGTAATTAGCAACTAACTAGGAGACAATATAATCATAACTTCAGCACCTAAAGAGCCTTTCTTTAATTAACACTTCATCACAGATTCCGTCGGAAAGATAAACTCTCTAAAATATTCTAGGTGCGATGAAATTCAAGCACTAAGTATCCAAGTATTCAAGAAGTACAAAACATTAAAGATTTTGCGGGGAGAGGTTTAAATTAATTCACAAAACAAAGCTTAGAAGAAAAACGTCAAGAAAAGCCTTCAGGCACTTCGCTTGAGTGTTTTTAATCAAACTCGAGTTTCGGGAAGTTGGTGGCCCTTGTTTTGTTTGGCTACAACCCGGAACATTCAATTTCTCCTCTCTTGAACACGTTTTTGTCCCAAAAAACTTAGGGACAGACTGTGTTCTCATAACATAACATCAGGCCTGCACTCCCCGCAGGGGTAGGTCCCGGGTGTCACCACTGTGTGGATCGCCCGGAAGACACGGTGGAGCATACGGTGGAGGTCTACCCGGTTTGGGCGGGGCACCACCGTGTCCTGGTGGAGGCGATCGGCGGCAGTGATCTCTCGCGACCGGCCCTGGTCCAGGCCATGGTACGGAGCGAGAGGGCGTGGGAAGCCGTTACCTCATTCTGCGAAGCAGTATTGCTGGCGGAGGAGGAGGAACGCGTGAGGGCGAGGCAAATTTCGCGCCCTCACGCCCCTTGCCGCCGCATTAGACGCCCTGAGCGTCGGGAATCGCAGGCCGATCCCCGGCCACCGTAGGCGCGGGCTTGCGGACGATGAGCAATGGGTAGCTCGCCGTCCGATAAGGACCAGGCCCGGGTCGACGGCGCGTTCAAGGAACACGGGTGGGTTTTAGTCCGTAAGAGTCTGACACGCCCTCCCGCTCCGCCCAGAGCGGGGGAAGTTATATGACAATTTCCGAAAACTAAAAAAAAAGGTGGCTAGATTGAGGTGTACCTAGAGTACACCCACATTTCGCCAGTTATGTTTAAGTCCCATGTATTAAGGGCGAGCCTATTGCCATAAACCGGGCACAAATACAGAGGCTCCTACTGAGAAATTTCAGATGGAAAAATCCAATTAAACTTTCAAAGAGGCAATCACTGTGTTCTCATTCTTCCTTACTGAGTCATAACAAATTAATTACATACAAAAAAGGGCTATCGTATAATTAACCAAAGTTTTGTATAGGAAAATTTTGCCTTCATCATTTTATTTTTAACTAACTGCGCGCCACGGTTTCACCCGCATAAGTCTCGATCCCGTCGATTAAAAGTATACTATGTCCTAACCTGGGTCATGGTACCCATGACCTAAATTTCATCCAAATCGTTTATGCCCGTTTTCACTAACACTATGCGACACCTTCATGTAATGCCAAAAAGAAACCGCACTAACGCTTGGCTCAGTGCTGAGAGTTGAAACTTCAACGTGCAATTTTAGGTCCTTTAGTGAATTTGGGCAGTAAATGTATGTATGTATCGTTTTCACTGGGTTTGCCCAAAAAACAATGCACCTACCATGCAAGAGGCAAAGAGATTCGACAAAAAAGTCATGAATACATAACTACAAAGCAAAATTCCCAGAGGAATGCGTTAAATTTCACTGGACTTATTGAAATCAATGCTAATACCTTATGATCCTCAAACAGCGTGCCCCACAAATCAAAATGCCATTATCTGCATTGTTTTTCAGCCTTGTTTTACCTGGGTAATCCAGGGTTATTCGCAATACGAATTTCGTAATTAACCCTATAAAGTCTAGCCTGGAATTTATGAAGCAATTTTTGCTCTCTCGTAGGGTTAAGATAATTTTGATTTGTTTGTCTGGGATAATAATTGGAAAATGCTTTACCAATACCTACAACAAAAGAATTTCTTGATGATGCCAAAATTTTATTCGCCATGTTACTCGTAACATGACAACACCTTAAGCGCTACTCCGGAGGATGATGTTCTGGGTTCGATTCCTATGTCGGGTCGTATCCACCCGGTGTCTAGAGTTGTGCCCGGCGAAATGTGGGTGTACTATAAAGGTATACCTCTGTCTAACCATTCGGGTAAAACGGCCGTAATGTTATGATAAGTTACTTGGAGTATTTACTTCACATTAATTTCTACATTTGAATCCAATCAATCTGCCTAGCCTTATCCCAATTATGTTGGGGTCGGCTTCCAGTCTAACCGGATGCAGCTGAATACCAGTATTTTACATGGAGCGACTGCCTATCTGACCTTCACAACACTCCTTGGTAAGACTGGTGTCAGACTTTCGGCCTTCTGACGACTCTTACCGACTGTCAAAGATCCACGAATGACAGCCGGGACCAACGGCTTAACGTGCTTTCCAGGGCACGGAGGAGTCTCAGTATGTAAAGATGGTCACCCATCCACGGACCAACCCCGGCAAGCATAGCTTAACCTGATGGATCGACCCATGCGGCTGTTATTACTTAGCCACGAGCTCCTCCAATTTGAATCCATTTAATTTTATATTATACAACTGTGATGACAATATTCTACTGAAAATAAAATTGGAGAACACTAAAAATCTCACGGCGTCCGTATTCACATTATCTAATATTCCTTACTTTATTTAGTTAAGTCGACAATACAAAAAGTCGGCCCTTGGCGACTACATAAAACACCTGAAGACCCTTTCTGAATGTCAATAGCTGGCCCTTCCAAATATAATTCAGGGACAATAAGGATGCCTATACAATAGAGTTATAATATAACATACTCTCGGAAGCTTTTCCCATATATTTTCGCTGAGTGTGACTTGACTTGTTAGGGTTTTTAAAGGGGTTGACGTAAGCGGATATTCAGGGGCTTTTTGCTATGAAATATATAAAAATCGTGGAAATACTAAATGGCTTGTGAATGCTGTGTATACCTATATAAGGCATGCATGCCAGCACCCGTAGACCATGACCTGTCTTAACCCAGGTATACATAGGACATAGGATACCTACTTTTATCCCAGCAGTACGTTCCCGTGGGATAATTACCGACCTCCACGCGGCGTAACCGCAGACAACACTTGTTTTATTATCGTTTTCTTACTGTGTATTTCTGTTAGGCCCTTTCCTCACTGGTTAGTACGTCAACGGTGTGGGTTCAGCATGCTTGGTATAACCAGTACCGAAAGCTTACCGAGCGCCTATATTTCAATGAGCGTCTCCTGATTGGTTTGGTATACGCGGGAGCGGGGCTGGATCGTTCCGGTTTACCGTGTGGCGGCATCTACATCGCCACATGTGAACTAAGCATCAAAGACAATCCTGCATCGCGCAATTAGAGTTTACCGCGCGATGGACATATATACAAGCTCTCGAATTCAACCTCTGGGCAGTTGCCCGCCAGACATGACACTCGACTGGTCGAAGGATCCTCCCTTTTCTATGGTGGATGAGAGAACTTTACACCCTGTTCCTAAAACCGCGTCTCAGTAGAAACATCCAGTGCGGTACCTGCACACGTCACGCGTTTTACAGCATGGGCGGTAAACTCGGTACTCAAAGCTTACCGACAGCCTGTATTTCAATGAATTAAGCGGTACTGCAGAAATTATACCGAAAACATAACGTCAGACGTCACATCCGTAAATGAAAGCAGTGAGGTATCGTTTCGGGATACATTACGACCAATGAGGAAAAGGCCTTAGAGTACAAATAAATAAATAAATTGGGTTGCAGGTTAGGTGCTTACTGCCAATTGGAGCAAACAGAATAAGTATCATAATTTCGGTTTAAAGAACTTTATTCTCATTAAGACAATTGTCACTTACATGAGAACATTAAATCTTATTACTAAATATATTACATCAGTGCGGGTAGAAGAAAAACAAAAGCAAAAAACATTAAAAGATCATTGTCAACAAAATTGGAAACGAGTTCACTGCATTCCTAAGATAAGGCGGTGGCCCAAGTTAAAAGATGTTGCCGTTTTAAACAAAAATAATCACAACACTATTAACATACTGTTTCATCGTTGTAAATAAAAGTGAATAATTTTTTTTAAAATATGCTGAGTGAAGTCGCTTCTTTGACATCCTTTGGAAGTCTATTATAGAGCTGTGCTCCCCCATATGTTAGGTTATTTTTACCGTAGTTAGTTCTTACTCTAGATAATACTAGGTGACAAGCTCGACGAGATGAGTATTTGCATATTTCCCCTTCTGTTGTGAATGTAATGCGTGAGTGTATAAGTTTATGAATAATTTTATAGATAAGTATGCATGTGTTATATATATAAAGTTGTTTGATGTTTAATAGCTTCGTCTCTTTGTAAATGGTTTTTGACGGTGTTAAGAAATCATAATTGTGTAGTATTTTTATTATTTTATTTTGTAGAATTTGGAATGGTTTAAGACTAGTTTTAGATGAATTACCCCATACTTCAATAAGATACAATAAATGAGGCTTAACAAGGGAGTTGTATATTACTAGACGAACTTTTTTTGGAATACATCTTATAATTTTATACAGTGAGCCCACCAATGATGAAAGTTTGTTTTTAATGTTTTGAAGGTGTGGATTCCATGTTAAATTGCTGTCAAGAGTTAGTCCGAGGTATTTTTCTTGATCAGTCCTTTTCAATACTTCTCCGTTTATGTTTAGATTAGGGTAGTTAGGGAGTTTTTTATTTTTTGCTCTAAATATTATATATGAGGTTTTGGAAGCGTTAATAGTTAAAAGATTGCACTGGTACCAATTTTCTAGTATATTTAAATCATCTTGGGCATTTTTTGTAATATCATTTAGGTTGTCTCCAAAATAAAATAGACATGTATCGTCTGCATAAAGGGCAAGGTGACCTTGTAAGCCTGCTTGGTGTAAGTTGTTTACATACACTAGGAACAATAAGGGACCCAAAATAGAACCTTGTGGTACGCCGCATGTTAAGGGTTTAGACGTGCTTTGGTAAGCTCCGATTTTTACAACCTGATATCGATTACTTAAGTAGGAGTTTAGCATTTTATACGCGGTTCCAGTTATACCTATACTTTCCAATTTTTGTAATAGAAGAGTGTGACTGACTGTATCAAACGCCTTCTTTAGATCAACAAAGACTCCCAGTGCTACTTGCCTTTGGTCTATCTTTGTTTTAATTGTAGTTATCAAGTCAATAGTTGCGCCAAGGGTGTTAGATTTGGGTCGAAAACCGTATTGTTGTTCGTATATGAAGTTAATTTTAGTCAAGTGTTCGTCTAACCTTATGAATATTATTTTTTCTAATATTTTAGATAATATTGGTAGGACTGAAACTGGACGATAATTCCCGGGATTTGATTTGGTACCAGCTTTGTATATTGGGGTGACTTTAGCTATTTTTAAATTTTCTGGAAAGATTCCGTCCATTAGAAGTTTATTTAGGCAATCTGTTAGATTTTTGAGAATTAGTTTTTTGATGCATTTCAGTGCCTTGGTACTAATACCATCAATTCCTGTGCTTGTATTGGGATCCAAGCCGTCTATAATATTAGATACCTCAGAAGCTGTACATGGTTTTAATTGAGATAGTTCACAGTGTTCAGTGTGCTGGTTAAGGTTCGGTAACGTGTATAAATTTCTGTTGTGTATGTGTGTACATTGTATTTGGCTTGCTAGTTGTGTCCCTATATTTGCAAAGAAACTATTAAAAATTTCACATATCTCAATGGGATACGGATCCCATTGAGATATGTGAAATTTTTACGCGATTTTTTAATTTTTAGCTACGGAGCTATGCTACCATTCTCGGTTTTTAGTTTTGGGGGAGCACGACTAGGAACAATGTTATTATTTGAGAGGGTATTTATTAATGTCCACATTTTTTTGGGTTTCTTTGCGCATTTCTTGAACTCGCCATAAAAATATGTCTCCTTCGTAATCTTGATCAAGCTTGCTACATTGTCTCTTTTGGCTTTAAACTCCGTTTCTAGGTTGCTGTTTCTAGGGTCCTGTTTTAGTTCGCTCCATAATGTATTCCTTTCATTAATTCCAGTAATTATTTGTCTGTTAATCCACTCCTCTTGTGGCTGATTTAATACTTTGTACTTCCTTGTTTTAGTTTCATTAATAGCTTTTTTTATACACTCATCTAAGCTATAATAGTCATTGAACTTATCATCAAAGTTTGACAATGCAATCACTGCGTACAATTTCTCATAATCTGTGACCTCGTACTGTACTTTTTGTTTCTGCGGAGGTATTACTCGTTTCAGTTGCATGTAGATATTCTTGTGATCTGACAAAGATGACTCAATAATAGCCATGTGGAAATTGCTTTTCTTCAAATTTGTAGCAACGTGATCTATAATAGTTTTTGTGGTTACTGATTCACGGGTACAATATTCCGGATCTATTTTGTTGATTAGTTTATAGCCAGATTCAGCTATCATGGCACTGTATCGTTTAGTAATATTGTTAGAGCTCAGCAGGTCGATATTTGTGTCACCGAAAACAATAGTCCTTTTCTTTTGCAGAAGTTGGTTCTCATAAGTGGACAAAAAGTCATAAAAATTTGAGTGCCCAGGCCTATAAACAACCCCAATGTCCATTGCGTACTTGGGTAGATGTATGCATAAGTAGTTGTTTCCACAGATATAAGTTGACGTTGATAGTTCGTGTTTCAGGTTGTCATGTACATAGATTGATACGCCGCCACCGACAACGTTAGGTCGGATGTTGTAGTAATGAGTATAATTCTCTATATGAAACTGTTTAGCCTGTTCATCCGATCGTATCCACGTTTCCGCTAATAGTACAACGTGTATGCATTTTCTAAAGGACCGGAGTATACAATTTAGTTCATCCAGCTTGCCTGGGCTACATATGCTTCTGACATTAGCGTAGAAAAAGTTAAGGCTTGATTTAGTGGTAGTTATATTTTGATAGTTATTAAGTACCTGATAAGTGTCGCTATTCTGTTTGTTTGAGCCATTTTCTACAGTAGCCATACTTGAAGTTTTTAGTTTTTTGTATCACTGATTGTAACGATTTTTGGCATTCCTTTTACATATTTTATTGCGATCCCATTTTCACCATTTTCTATTCTCTGCGCGAGCAAGTTCCTCAGCTCCTTCATGTAATTCTGCTGTGCTGGTGTCTGATCGGAATAAATCTTTATATTGCTTTGAAGTTTATTCCTATTTCGAAGCAGCAGCTTAGCTGTATGCGAATTTTCGAAACAAACCTTAATATTACGGTCTTTAGCTGGATTATATTTGCCGAGCCGAAAAATTTTTAAGGGCTTTGGACAGTCTGGAGTTAAAGTGTTTAAAATAGCAATTACCTTATTAGTATCATATGAGTGGCCATGGTCGTCGGTCGACTCTTTGCATTCTGATAAGCCCACCAAGATAACATTTCTCTCCCTGGATGCCCGATCATGAAGCTCATACAAAATGCTCTCATCAAACTGGGACCCAGACTCGTAATTTCAATATCATTGCAATCCATTACACAATTTTTTTTCCAGTTATCTAATATGCCAAGCCAATAGATGAAATTTAGTTCAAAGACTACAATCTTAATGAGAAAATCTGAGATAAAAGCAAAAAATAAGGACGTTGTCGCTCATCGAACGTTGTTTACTTTCCGTCTAATGGCAGTGTCGCAAACAAAGTAACAACCTTTCTCGATATGTTGGTTGCTGATAACAGCGTTATTGCCTCGCTTTAAAGTCGAAAATTGCGTGCACTAAAGCTAAATGAACTTCTTATAAGTTGGCGAGTGAGTAGAGATAGGAGACTGGGAATAGTACTCCTTAATGTTGGATGCAGCTCTGAAAGTATTTATGGGTGTTTGATATCGAGTTTTTATGGACAGGCTTTACAGAACTGAACTGGGTATCAATACCTAAAAAATACGAAAATATGTAGTAAACTGCGTTACAGAATATTTCTTTTGGATCTTATGTCCTTTAGAGATTTTTTTTCAATGTAGGTCACCCAAATCCCAACAGTAGGTTAATGCGAATCCTTTACGCTCACTCACAGTATGAATAAAACCCGCAAAAATGCTCAAAAAATAAAAAAACCTTGTCAGCAAATAGGTCCCCACAAAACCAACAAATTCATGTTTTCTCATTAACAACGTCCATGTCCATTTCATATGTTTTCTGTTTTGAGTTGTGAACAATAAAACCTACCCCCAAAACTCACGATGCAGGAACACCAGGAAACATAAATTACATAGCCTGTGGCATGAACCTCATTTCTCCATTAGTGGGGTCATGCTACCTTCGCTAATTTACTTCGATGATGGATTACGTGAAACAGACCATCACAAATTATAGCACCTTTACTCACACTTACCAAGTTACGGCGCACTTCATATAAATTAAAGGAAATTACTTGCTCGGAAATTTTGCAAGGTTTTCGTTATATTCACTCAGAAACTAGAAGACAAAAGATTATGCTGTGTCCCGACATTAAATTCCAGCCCATTAGGGGAATTCAAAAGATGTTTGAAGCCTAGGAATTTTCTGGAAACTGTGTTCGGAAAATCTGTCTAAGAGTCTTGATTACTAATGTAGTAAATTATAGAATGAATTTGAGTAAAATTATTTAAATACTTTAATTGGCTGTTTAAATATTTAATATTCAGCTGGAACTTTTAATTATTATGTAAATATTAATGATTATAATTGTTATGATAATATTAATGATGAGGTTTTTATATTTACTTTTCGACTAGACAGCGTTCAGTTAAAAGGAAATTCATCACAATACATAATTATATTTTTTACAAGATGTAGGTATCAGAAAGGTGTTGTAGTATTTATGGGTGTGGTACAGACCATAAAACCAAATAATTTTCTAAATAGAACCAACATCGTAATCGCAAAAAATTATTAATTGTCCCATGCAAAATTATTAATTGTCCCATACAAAATTATTAATTGTCCCATACAAAATTATTAATTGTCCCATACAAAATTATTAATTGTCCCATACAAAATTATTAATTGTCCCATACAAAATTTCAATATCTAGTCGACCCAAATGTTGGGACTGCTGATTATTGTTGCGACTACAATATTGGTCCTATGTAGGGTTACTATCCGACAGCCATTTGCCGCATTTGACAGGCATTTTACTGTTAAGACAGGCATACGACCGGCGCTAAGCAGTGACAGCAATTTTTTAATTTCCCTACCACATGCGCAGTGGAGGAATCACCTGACAATAGAGGCGGTAAAAGAATTATTAGTAACCCAAAACAACTTTAAAAACGTTATGTGTGAAGATATTTACATTAATATTTTAGAAAAAAATTACTTTTGAACAAAAACAGTCTTCGGGGCATATCACTCTATTTTCCAAAAAAATTGTGGTCGTAAATTGTTCATACTATTCATTTTGAATAAATTTTAGTCTTTAAAACTATCTGTATTATTTATTTTAAGACTCAGTTTTTTTATATACAGGCATTATAGACAGGTATGTTTCTGCAAAATCAAGCTTTTTATACATCCTAGACAGGCATCCTCTCTTACATATATGGTAACCCTAGTCCCATGGAGAAAGATATTCAGTTTGATAGTCTGTACCACACCCTATGCATATGACCACACCTTCCTGATACATGCTGTATAGTTATAATTTAATATTCACCAACCATGTGTTTTGTTATAAAATCAGTGACAGCCCTGTAACTTGCCGTTCTTTCAGCACCTTTAACCTTTTGTTTCATTTCAACCGTTTCCACCTTTTGAGTAAGCGCATTACCATTATCAAGAAATACTTTCTGTACCGAGTTTCTATTCAACAATGTTTGCTAAAATAAATGAGTCCACTTGAAGAAAATTTTAAACTAACAAGTAAAATTGTACTTAGCATTTCCTCTATTTACAAAGAAATAGTACCACAATGGTCTGATTTAAGATCTTTAGGTATAATAAAACTTCGGTAAACATACACTAACGGTTATCTGGAACTTAGCGTTGTTGGCAACGTAACATGCGTAAAGGTGCGTTTTCACTGAAATTGTTGGCAATTTCTGTGTTTCCAACTGTTTGCAACTTTCCAGAAATCACCAACTTTTGTTTCCATTGTGTCCACACCGAAATAAAACAAGTCGCCAAAAATTTGAAAAACATTTCAGTTGACACCAAGTTGTCTCCACCATAAGTATTGTTTACAAAATGTCTTCGAACGACAATGATATTATAATAATAATATAATAATAATTTTATTTCAGAATGAAATTCCATAATTTGTTAGTAAACATCGTATCGTCGTAGTATTATGCAGGCAATCACAGTATTTATTATTTTATGCAAAAAGGAATTTCATGGAGGGATTGAACTACTAAATACTTTGAGAAGAGATGACTTCTGCGTACGGCTCTCCTTGTTTTCGAAAGACTGCTCAATCTTGTTTGAGTCCCATAGTACACTTTTTATGTGATATAAATCAATTAACGTGTCGGTTAATTTGTTCGTCCACGTGACGGACATATTTCTGTTTCCAACAAATGTTCCCAACTGTAATCGTCTAAGCAAATAAATATCTGCAACAAGCGTATTCTTTTAAGAGTGCACCGAGAAAATTGCGAAATAATTAGCATTTTCTTCGTTTGATCCCTTGCTGCATTGTTATTACTTAACCTTTATTTATGCAATTAATATGTTAGATATTAAAGGATTCAATCTAAATCGTACACTATAGAAACACGATTACTTGTAGTTTCCTCGATAGAAACGAAGAACAAAGTAATCTCAAAAAAACATCATAAACCCTAGTAAGGCATAAATAACGCAAAAGGCATAAATAGGCTTCACGGAAGGTCATCAGTTTTTTAATAATAATAAAACTACATATTTTCGATAACGTTTACATTTTACATTTTCAAAATGTGGATTTGTTTTAATAATACGAAGGAAATACCAAAATTAGCACGCGAACCATTCTTTATTTCGCTCTATCCCATTCATTAGCGGCAAAGGCTCGGTGCGCCCTTAAGTTTAAATATCGGGACATTTGATTACAATTTTTGTTTCTAACACAATGTAATTACAGAAACTTTTGTCACCAACACGTGTTGACAACACAAAAGTTGGCAGTTTTCCTTTGGTGGAGACCCGGCTTTAGGGAATAGGTAATAGGGATGAACGAAGCATGAAGCGGAACGGGTCTATGGACAATGCGGGTTCTAGTTTTAGGTATTTGTCTATTGAATATTGGACTATGTTCAGAATAATAATAATAATGATGCCAAAAATTGCAAAGAAAACGGGTCATTGTATTCATAATTATGAACAAATTTTTTGTTGGCGAAAAGAAATCAGCTCCATTCACGTTCACGCTCACTTAACTTATCGAGCAGCTGATTGTTTTTCACAATTTCATGATTGGTCCCATAGTAAAAGTAGTTCATAAATGTCCATGACCACAACATCGTCATTGAAGCCAAGCTACGCTACTCCATAATCTTAGTATAGGGAAGTGTAGAAAAAATAATCGTAGATATTGGAAAATCCCCAACATAAAAAACCTTGCAATTATTTTATGGATAGCAAACTAAACACGTATTCGTCACACATTCGTCATATTCGTCGTTTTTTTTTTTAAATTCATGTTCACTATGCACCTCTTTACGTCATGAGCTATCCGAATATCAAAAATAATTGGAATAGGTCTTAAAGGGGAGGCATGAAAATTTATTTGCTGTTCAATGTATAATTGATATCTTTAATAAGGTAGATAACAAACAACTAACACTCACAAAATTATACACAAAAGACCAAATTAAAGACCATATAAACAAGTAAAATAACACAAAAATACTGCAAAACCAAGACTTAAACGGAATGTAAATAGAGAACAAAGTTCTAAAGCTAAATTGGCGTACCGCGTTAAATCGGATGTGGCGGTGTGGCTTCACTATCCTACTGAAAGCTTTTTATCTGCCAGCGAGCTAAGAAACTAAGGAAATTGCATTGAAATGGCGGATTGAATTTAACATGGCGATTCTAGCCACAGTAAACGGAATGTTATCCTAACTACATATAATATAGTTAATTGACTCAGGCGTGTCTGCGGAAGTTATAAAATACAATAGACGACGTATATTTAGTAACCGTTATGACTCTAAGAACAGTTAAACGAATCCGTTTAACTGTTCTTAGAGTCATAAAGTGCCCTGTAAGAAATTGACACGTTTTTTCACCTCTCAACGAGGCATCCTCAGGATGACCATTGACTTGAAATATATATTATATATAATCTTAACTAATATTATAAATGCGAAAGTGAGTTTGTTTGTTTGTTACGCTTTCAAATTCAAATTCAAAATATTTTTATTTCACATAAATCTACAAGGGCACTTATGAAACGTCAGAAGCTAGGTGCATGGTTCCAATTGGTCGTTTCCTATGGAGAACAGCCGGCAAGAAACTCCACGGTTACTCTTTTAAAAGTAAATGGTTTTTACAATGTTTCCAAGTTACAGTGTTAAAAGGTATGAGAGGACAGTGTAGGCCCATCAACAAGTACCACTTTCACGCTAAAACGGCTGAACACACATAGCACATGGGTAGACCATGGCCTGGGTTAGGACATAAGATACTTTTTATCCCGATATTCCTACGGGATCGAGACTTATGCAGGTGAACCCGGAAACAATTTAAAATAAATTTAATAAATTTTACATATTGTTTTCGATTTCTTACTTAATCCATTATCTACCATTTATTAAACTTTACATCATCGGAACGTAAGATAACATCACATAACACAAGCTCATTTATCTATCGCGATTTATTGCAATCGACGTTTTCTCAGTTCATCGGCATCAGTCTTGTCTAGGGTACGGCTGCTCCATCGTCGAAGCCGAATAACTTGGCTATTGGTTTAAATTTATATTTAGAGTACTAGTTGACTTTTTCCCTCTTTTTTTTTCTAATCCGTGCCTCGGAAAGCACTTTAAGCCGTTGGTTCCGGCTGTCATTGACATTAGTTACGGGTCGTCAGAGGCCCGAAAGTCTGACACCAGTCTTACCATGGGGTATCGTATTACCCAGTTACTGGGTTGTGGAGATCAGATAGGCAATCGCTCCATGTAAAATACTGGTATTCAGCTGCATCCGGTTAGACTGGAAGCGGACTTCAACATAGTTGGGAAAAGGCTAGGCAGGTTGATTGAGTTGACTTTTACAGTACGAAAAAATAAGCCACAATAGTTATAGGTGCCTGTATTGGAGCATTTTTCAGTGTGTGTGTGTCTCTATATTAGTTTCTCAAGGACGAATTCTTTCTTCGGAATCTATTCTTACCATTATTCAATTTCAATTTGGAGAATAGTTGAATAACAAAATACCTATTGAGTTGACAATAGTTTGTATACTTACTGTTTTCCATCAAGAGCGTTCATCCAAAAAGTTGGCAACGTCGCAAATAGCTGTCAAATATTGACCTGTTTTGATTAATTTGGCAATATTACTGTATGGAAATAAGAAATATGGCTAACTAGTGAACTAGAATATTAATAATGAATTGCAATTAAAACACTGAATTTGATGTTGTAACCGTTTTAGGTGTAAAAAAGGCATTTGGAAAGTATCCAAATACTTTTTTTACATCTAAAACGAAATATTCCGTGTTACGTTATTAATTATTGCATTATGAAATCAATATTTTAGTTCACTAGTTAGCCATATTTCTTATTTCCATACAGTAATATCGCCAAATGAATCAAAACAGCGAAATAATTGACAGCTATTTGCGACGTTGCCCACTTTCCGTACAAACTCTCTGAATATTTTGTTAGTTACAATGGAATTTGTGTAGGTAGGTACGGAATGTAGGTACCTAAAGAATTTGGCAGTCATAATTTGGCACCAATAACGAAATTACTTTTCATTATTAATCCATCAATAAAGGCTGATTATTCTGATGTATTTATTTTTCCTGAGTCAATGTTTCCTAAACAAACGATGGTCGTGAGAAGTGGGCCACACGCTTCGCTATCGGTCGGAGGATTATGTTCTGATTGAATTTGTCTCTTTGTTTTTAAATCTTGCTCAGTGCTGTTTCAAGTTGGTATTTTAAAGTGTTGTTTCAATAAGTAGGAAATAACATCATGCGTCGCATTGAAAGTCTGTACAAAATTAAATGTTCTCGATTCATCATCGAACCTTGTATGTATTTGATTTTTTTATGCAACGATATCGTGATTAAAATATCTTCGACAAATATCCATGTAGACCATGAAGGTAATCAGTCTTATAGGAAATAACAAATATTTTTTTTAGGAAATCAAACTGCGTTTTAAATTAAAGGTTAACCGCCTCTGTGGTCTAGTGGTAAGACACGGACCTAGAGGTCCCGGGTTCAGTACCCGGCAAGGGCAAAATTTTTGCTCGGTTTGGTTGGTGGTAGGGCGTGGTATAAGTCCGCCTGGCTAGCTACCACCATCTAAGTCTGTCGCCATAACAACAATGTTAACAGCATTGTTGTGTTTCGGCAGTTAGAGGTAAGATAGCCAGCTCCTCTGTGGTTAAGGTTTCCGAGTGAAGCTCGTTTCCACCTTCGGGCTGATCATCACTTCCCATCAGGTGAGATGAAGACCAAGGGCTTCCACGTTGTAGTTAAAAAATAAAAAAGGCATAAAATGATATTCAATAAAACGGTTGACAGCTAACAGAAGCAAGGGAATTATTAAAATGATGGCTCAAAACACAATCATCATTAGTAACATTTCGCCGACACGCAATCAACTGGATAAACACAAACCAATCTACTGTGATCGATTTGAAAATCCTCAAATCGAGCCATAGCAACATTATTTTGAATTTTCATATCTACGTCAATAGAAACAAGGTTCAAATCATTGAAATCGAACATCGTCATAACGACATGGAAAATTTTAGCGCTTGAGCTGTCGTGTGAATGCTCAATATTTAGCAAACGTGAATCAATTTATTGTTCTCTTTCATTGCTGAGAACAAATAAGAGATGGAAATTGCAGTTTCGTTTGGTGCAGCAATATGTTCCTAGTGACCTGTGAATAATAGTATGTAGGCAAATATCTAGAAAGATAAACCTTACCGGAAGATACTTTACTTATGGGGTTAATGGGCTAGCTAAACCCAGAACAAATTCTATGAGGCATTTGGGACGCTTCTACTGAGTAAAAAATAATGATGAAATTGTTTTTCCGTCTTTAAAGAAATACAAACCGAGGAGCTCGTGGCTAAGTAATAACAGCCGCACGGGTCGATCCATCATTTTAAGCTACGCTTGCCGGGGTTGGTCCGTGGATGGATGACCATCTTTACATACCGAGACTCCTCCGTGCTTCGGAAAGCTCGTTAACCCATTGGTCCCGGCTGTCATTTGCGGTGCTTTGACAGTCGTTACGGGTCGTCAGAAGCCCGAAAATTTGACTACCAGTCTTACCAAGGGGTATCGTATTACCCAGTTACCGGGTTGTGGAGGTCAGATAGGCAATCGCTCTATGTTAAATATTGGTATGCAGTTGCATCCGATTAAACTGGAAGCCGACCCCAACATAGCAGGGAAAAGGCTAGGTAGGCAGATTGATTGAAAAAAAATATGTTTGAGATTCCTGATATTTGTTTCTATTAGTTCGTTTCAGTAGGTAAACGAAAAGTATGAAAACACATAAAAGACGCAAGACATATACAGGGTCAAATTAAATGAGCTAGCAAAACTCCACAAACCTGATGTGTATCGATATATAAACATGATAAAGCAAAAAAAAAAAAAAAAAAATTTTTTTTTTGGGGTCATCAACCGTTTTCCGTTTTTTTGTGTAAACCTCACAAACGCGATGGATATCGATATCTAAATACGATGCAACAAAAAAAAACAGATTTCTCAACTCATACTTTAAGAACAAAAAAAAAACAAAATAGGACTTCTTCGAAGGGCAGTACATATCGCAAGAATGGACGAGACCAGAGCACCCAACCGTTTACTGGAAGTAATCCGGATAGCCGGAGAAGTTGAGGGCGGCTCAAGCTCAGATGGTTCGATGGCGTAGACCAAGATTTAAGAACTGTTGGAGTGAGAAACTGGAGAGAAAAAGCCGGAAATAGGTCACGTTGGAGAAATATACTTGACCAGGCTAAGGACCACCCGCGGCTGTAAAGCCTCAGATGATGATGAAAAAAAATCATCAAAGCTTTTTATTTTGTCATGTTTAGATATCGACACCCATCACGTCGGCAGAGTTTCGCTAGCTAATTTCATTTGACCCCCAATAAAAGTATAGCCACAGATTAGTACAGATGGGACACTTCGCAAAATTATTTAAATAAAAATCGACTCTTGCTACGAAACAAAAAAGTGCAGTTCAGGTCGCGCAGCGATAATTACCTACAGTTATATTCACCTAGAAGTTGTCTCTTTCTATCGCGTAACTCTTATATCTTCTGACTACGTTATGCCCACTGAATCCGACAAGTCGTGCTCGCCGCGTACCTACTTGTAGCTTCATGCCTAAAATGCGGAGTGTCCCATCTGTTTTCATCTGTGGTACAGCGAAAGAACTAGGGCTTGATTAAATCGCACTTTTATAAAAGCACTTTGCTATTGTTGCTTTCGTTAACTTCACAGCCGGATATGCAAATTTGTTCTTTTTACCTGTAGAATTGTAGAGAATATTATTATGAACCGACCATTACAACTAATTTGCCTTTAGCATTACTTACATTCAAACATAATATTATTAAAAAATTGGGCAGGTAAAAACCAAAAGCAGTAATGCTCGCGAAGGACGATTTGGAACGCGTGAGGGAGAGGCAAGGTTCGCGCCCTCGCGCCCCTAGTCGCCGCAGGAGACGCCCCGGACGTCGGGAGTCGCAAGCCGATTTCCAGCCACCGTAGGCGCGGGCTTGCGGGCGGTGAGCGATGGGTAGCCCGGGTCGACGGCGCGTTGTGTTCCACGCGCACCTCAAAGAGATGTCAGCACCAACTGACGGGGTCCGTTAGGGCCAATGCCTGCTGGGATTGCGAGTTGTCCGAAAGGGATATCGTGGCCCCAGGCAACGGAAAGAACACGGGTGGGTTATAGTCAGTAAACGTCTGACACGCTCTCCCGCTCCGTCCGGAGCGGGAGAAGTTATTTAATAATAAACCAACCAAAAAAGAAAAAAGAAAATAGTACATGAATAATTAAAAAAACTAATTAAACAAACATTCAACGTTCGTTCATTTACATGAGCTTACCGTTAATTGGTTTACGATTACCTGAGCTTTTTGATTGATTGATAAACGCTCTTTTGGAGCAGAATGGAGATTTGTATCCGACTCCTAATATATAGCCTTAGTTGGTAGATTTAGGTGACGTTCTAGCTCTAACTTTGACATAGACGTAGCTAGAGAAGCGATAGTGTTTCAAGTGTCATATGTTTAGTTTAGTAGATTTGAATTATAGTTGTCTGGAATTGTGAAACATTTGATATATACTTGTGATACAGAACAAGATCCAGGGCTACACAGATGTTTATAGCTTTGAAGTGTAAATAAAGAAATGATTATTATTAAATAATACAAGTATTGTGTAGGCCTCAAAAGCTTTACAAAATCAAAAATATATCACTATCACATTTAGAACATGGATCTCGTAGACATTGATAAAGAATGTTCTAAACTTTATAAGTGGTATATATTTCGACGGCAGCAAAGTACAAAGAGTCAGCTGCAGTTTTTACGAAATTCACTTTTTTACATTATTTTGGCTCGGAATTATTTGTTCGTATTATATTGAATGCAAGTTTTGCCATTCAATAATTGCATGCAAGTTTTGACTCGTCTAAGAACAGAGTTGCACGTCCTTGTACACCAATTCAAGTCAATCTGCCTAGCTTTTTCCTAACTATGTTGGGGTCGGCTTCCAGTCTAACCGGATGTAGATGAATACCAGTATTTTACATGAAGCGACTGCCTATCTGACCTCCACAACCCAGTTACTGGGTAACACGATACCCTTGGTAAGACTGGTTGTCAGACTTTCGTGCTTCTGACGACCTGTAACGACTGTCAAAGATCCACGAATGACAGCCGGGACCAACGGCTTAACATGCTTTCCGATTCACGGAGGAGTCTCGTTATGTCAAAAAGGTCACCCATCTACGTACCAATCCCGGCAAACGTAGCTTAACCTGATGGATCGACCCGTGCGGCTGTTATTACTTAGCCACGAGCTCCTCGTACAATTAATTCAAGTATTGCCCATATTTGCTCTGCCAAATATTTAATTCAATTTCATTGAATCTCTTCTCAAGATTTTCTTAAGACTTAGGGCCCTCGCCCACGGCGACTTTTTGTAGCGATGCAGTAGCAATGCTGTCGCGCGTCCGCATCGATACAGTCGCGAAGCGGTCGCTAGCTGTGTGCCCTCGCCCACGGGCCCAGATTCAGTCGCGATGCAAACGCGATACTGTCGCGCTTCTGTCGAACGACTCCATTTTGCATGTGACGGACAACAGCACTCTCGACCTGTCTGTGTTGCACTGATGCTCGGTTCTCCACTCACGCGCCACCCTCCCTCCGTTCTCTCCCCGATGTCGTCCGACACGGTCGCGCGTTTGCATCGATACAGTCGCGATGCTGTAGCGCGTTGCAAATGCGACTAACACGCGTTAGTAGCGATGCTGTTGCGCGTTTATGAAACGCGCGACAGCATCGCTACAAAAAGTCGCCGTGGGCGAGGGCCCTTATTTCGTTCGTTTCCGCACTCGATAACATCGTATGATAGAAAAATTTCATGCTATAATCTGATGCGATTTTATTGTACGTGCTGTTTACACCTGTAGCAGTTTTGAACGGCAACTAACTTGCCCGTATCGTGGAACAATATTGTACGTGTTGTTTAGACGATGCCAGTCAATTGTTGATTCAATTTTATAGTATGCCACAGGCAATAAACTTGCACTGGGTTAATGGAGCTTAAAGAAGTTGGTAGTAAGCAGAATATGAATAAAATTTGTAGTTTATTTTTCTTGGGCAAAAGCAGACCTGACAGAAGTATTTCTTTGTTTTCCTGCTATCTACTAAATCGTTGTAGGTAATCCATGCTAAAATTATCATAAATGCGAAAGTAACTGGCTGTCTGTTACCTTTTAACGCCTTAACGGCTGAATGAATTTTAATGAAATTTAGCAGACCATGACCTGGGTTAGGACACCGGATACTTTTTAATCCCGTTAGTACGTTCCCGTGGGATAATTTCCACGCGCGCAAAGCCGCGCTAGTCGTTTTGCCAATATAAGCATTGCCTGATTAAAGGATATAAAGCAGCATTCCTCTCGAAAAAGAAACAAAAGAAACGCACTAGACCTTTTTTTAAGAGAAAACTTAAAAGCTTTTTTACAACGTCCAGAAGTACGGGTTGTCGTTGAAATGTAACAAAAAGGTACTTAGGTACTTTGTGATAGCGGATAATAAAAATTATGTCAGACTTCGTAACGAAAAAGTACTCTGAAACTATTATGGCTAATTTGTGAATACATAAAGTCCATGTCACGTGCTTTGAAGTATCTGCTTGAGTAGATAAAGGACAGACCTGTACCTTTTATAGGAAGGTAAGGACACAGATTAAAACATGTTTCACTCCGCAAAATCATTTAAATAAAATGCGACTCTTGCTACGACACAATAAAGTGCAATTCAGGTCGCAAAGCGCTAACCTACATATAGTTATACGAGTATTCACCTAGAAATTGCCTCTCATCCTATCGCGTAACTCTTATATTATACTGATTACGTTACGCTCACTGGATTGGCCCGACAAGACGAGCCCGCCGCCGCCGTGTACTTGTAACTTCATACCTAAAATGTGGAGTGCGTCTTCTGTAGGTACTATTCTGTGGTAAGGGTCAAAACATACTGACGGCCCTTCAATATTACGTCGAATATAAGTAGCCTCAAGCGCCACTGTGCTTTACCTATTATCGAATACTGCTTGGTCATCCATCCTCAAAAATTATGCAGTTGTTTCGAATTTAACACAACATTCGCCATTAGGAAGTGCGCTTGTATTCTCGGAAGGGGAGCAAAAGTGTTAAGTATATCCATATTTTGCCACCCTATGCTTAGCAAGCCTATTGCCTTCAACCGGGTATACATACTCCAGGCAGCTATCAGTAAATTTCTAATAGAATAACCCTTTAACACTTTCGCCCGAACTGGCTCATCCTATACAGGGGTTGTAGCGGATTTGCAACTCTAAGTAAGTAATTCTTTTATGTTCGTAGCTACAATGTGTTCTCAAATCACAGAACACATTGTAGCTACTACCGTTAAAACAATTTATTGCTGGTCGTTGTCAGGTGCGTAGTTCTTGCAACCGGCGTACGTATATGACCAAATGTATGACCGTAAAAGAGCCAAAAGGAGTATGAACGTTCCATACTTTCTGCCCCATGGGAAGAAGGCGTGACTTTATATACGTTATGTGTGGTCGAAGAGTGTGTCTTGACCCTTAATACAAAAAGAGCAATAAACCCTAGGACGAGCAATAAATAGCTAGTAGAAGCAAGCTCCCAGTGACAGGTGCGACGCGACGGTGGCGACGCGATTCTGGTACAATAATTTCCATGAAGTTTTCATGAAAAATGTTCTAATAGAGTTGCGTCACGTTGTCGCGTCGCGCCTGTCTAGGCACGCCTTTATGCGATTATTGGAGGGGCTATACCTTAAAAGGAAGCTAACATTTTCCATGATAGAGAATGTGCCTTTTTCCACCATCATTTTTCAAATGGTATTTGTTACTTGTGTCGAAGGCTATTTCCTTCGAAAGCTTTCAAATAATACTAGCTATAGCTATCATAATATTTTCTCCTGATATTTGACTTTAAAAGGTTCAAATAAGCTTTCAGGAACTTAGACCTAATGTTGCCTAGATTACTTACTTTTGTATTCAAATATGTATTCACATAAGGTTTTATCACATCAAGAAAGCCTTAAAATGCCTTTCCCTTTAAATGGAACTACCTCGTTGGTCTAGTGGTCGCAAGCGCTACTGCTGAGCATGAGGTCCTGGGTTCGATTCCCGGGTCGGGCAAATTGTTATTGGGTTTTTCTATCTGGAATTTCTCAGTAGCAGCCCGGAGCCTGGATTTGTGCCCGGTTGATGGCAATAGGCTCGCCCCCTATTACATGGGACTTAAACATAACTGGCGAAATGTTGTGTAGGTACCTACACTACTATGTAAAGCATTGATGTTATGTAAAGCCTTAAGATATATTGGAGCATTTTCACAAAATCTTAAAGTGTTCTTTTGTGGGTACCCTGGACTAATTGTTTGCATACAAAAAGCTCAATTTCAGTATTTATACGAGCAACGGACTGCTTTTTCTGCTCCAGTGCATTATAACAATATCAAAACACTTAGCAATCTCATAAAATAATCTCGTACTACCTAGCCGGTAACACTACGGTTCTAACAAGGTAAGTAGTCCATTAAAAACTTTATTTAAACTTACTTTAGATAAAACAAAGTTACAAAAGTGGAAGCTAAAATATAATTCACAATTTACACTTCATCCTTTTCTAACTTAACTACTTAATTAAGTTCAGTCAACTAACTTAACTATTGCTTCAAAGTTAGCAAAGAAGAAAATATGAATTTCAGATTTTGGTTACTTTACTGAAAATTTCAAGAAATTGTTGTAAAACAAGAGAAACCGACAATAGAAACGAAAGCGCAAGTAGGCTGGTCGTTTTATTTCTCATAATATTATTAATTTATACATCCCTTTTTAGAATAGGTATATAAATAGATTCGTAGACTCGATTTAAAAAAAAAATACCGGCCAAGGGCGTGTCGGACCGCGCTCATTGAAGGGTTCCGTGGTTGGGATGAATTTATCCCTTGGACAAACTTAACATTGTAGTCGAAGAACATGTTCTCCCATACATTCCAACTGCAAATGCAAGTTTGTACGCACAACATTGGGAGATTTACCATGTTATCTATAGACCATAGACTTTTTATAGATTTTCCTGCAATCAATAACTATACAACAATTTTCTGTATTTTTACAAAATTTTAGTCTCTGTAGGTTCGGACATAAGGTGGTCAATTGGAGATGGAGATGGTAAATTTTCATCTGTTTTCTTAAATAATTATGTTTAAAGAAATTTATTTAAAATAAAAAAATGAGATCCTCACAACAAGCCCTTTTCTTTTGATATGTCATAGTACAGTTAGCGAAAATTTTTGTTAAAATCTTTAAATTTTCCCCCTAAAAGTGACCCCCATATTCAAAATTCATTTATTTTCGTTTCTTGTTCGTATTTGGGTTACAGAAATTGATATGTATACAAAATTTCAACTTAATCGGTCCATTAGATTCGGAACAAATCGGCTGTGACAGACGGAAAGAGACAGGCACACGACTGATCCTATAAGGGTTCCGTTTTATTCCTTTTGAGGTACGGAACCCTAAAAATAACCGATGAAGAATCTCAACGCTGGTGGGTCTAGAAGCAGTACTGAATTCATGGTACTAGTTTGCGTTTCGATGGTTCACCCTGTAGGACGAACATCCATCAACTTACAACCTTTTTTCTATGAGAGTAGTTAGTAATTAAAGAGCGGTACGTGCTACGAACCTTCCATGGTCCCTTTGATTCATCATCCCATAGACAGCTTCACAATGCTGTTTGCAATTAGAACGCTCATGATAAAAGAGTGCAATCCATCATGAATTGATAATATTACTTATCCTCACGTTACAGCTACTTATATAATGCTTATGCCCGGTCTTAAGGGATCTCATCAACCATATTCATCTCTCTTGGCAGATAGATTGGATGATGTTATTAATTCACAGGTAGATGCTGCACACCCCGCTCTATCATCTCTTACGATACTCTTGGGAAATGTCCCTCTCATACGTTGCAGACACAAGATTATGTTAGATGGCCAGGCCACCTTAACCATAAACAAGACTGAAAAATAATAGAGTTAAAAAGTAATGTAAGACAGGCTGGAATGTTTTTGGAAAAAAAAAGAAAATATTAAATTTTTAGTTTTTCAAGCGTAGGAACTACGGAGACTAACGACAATGGAATGCTTAAAAATAGAACGCAATTCGTATTTCAAAAACATGATTGTGGTTCCGAGAAAAGTTTCCAGTATTATTATAAAACTGGCTGACCCGACTGACGTCCTGACCAAATGTCAATGGTTCATACAAAAATCCCATAGAAAACGAACTGTAAATTTTTCCTAATTTGAAAAGATTCCGGAAAACTTAATCATGTTATTTTTCTTACCAACCTAATTCGGACTATTAAGGTACCATTCCGTACCCGAGCGCAAGAGGCAACTGCAGGCGACGTGTCGCCGCGACACGACTGGTTTCTATAAACTTCTATGAAATCTTTCCGTAGCTAGCGACACGTCGTTGGCAGCTACGGGCGAGTGACAGGCGACACATGTAGCTCTACCGCAGACCAGTAGGTGCCACCAACGCTCCAGCGATAACACGTTTTTCTATCTTCTATCTACCGACTTTTTTTGCCAAATCGGTCCAGTCATTCTCGAGTGATGCGATACCAACGAACAGCATAAAATTTGCATATACAATGTGAAATTTAATTCGTTTGCATCCTCTTAAGGGATCATTGTACTCATCATTATGAACAACTTCAGGGTTGGCCCCATAGTGAATGTTGTTCATAATGATGAGTACAATGACCCCTTAAGAGGATGCAAACGAATTATATTTCACATTGTATATAGATTATTTATCTAACTAAAAAGTTAGTCTAACGAAGCAATTCCAGCTGAGGTTTATAGTTGTTATGATTTTCCTAACAAAACTATCGCAATAACTTTGACGATAACTTTGCCTAACACCGTTCAGTCGGAAGTTCGTGGTAAACCAAAGTGCAGTGAGGAAATGGCTCTAAATCCTTTAGACTGCACGAGTCTGGCTAAGGTTGGATGGGCTTAGGTAACTATTTATTGTTACGAATACAATCATGATTTTGTCTCGCATTTTTATTTGACTACTAGCTGCGCTAGATCTCGTGAGAGTATCGGGTTATAAACTATTCTATGTTTTAATCCAGGTCATGGTCTACCCGTGTGCCAAATTTCATCCACATCAGTTAAGCCGTTTTAGCGTGAAAGCGTAATAAACAAACGAACTCACTTTCGTATTTATAATATTGGTTAGGATGTTTTAAATGATTTTTTTCTGAAACAAAAATACTTACACAAACACCCATTCCCAGAACAGCTGTTATACATAGGGCCCCTTTTTTTCGAATGAAAATCGTCTCTCGTAAAGCAACTGCTTATCGCTGAAATCGAAATAAAATATTTTGAACCTAAAAATCACATTAAATATGGGTCTTAATTTTAAAACTACAGAAACCGATATGAATTGTGTACTTGGTCGGGTAGTTGTCTGTTGCGACCAAGTGCTTGATTCATATCGGTTTTCGTAGTTTACCTGGTCGCTGCGACCACTGGTCGTGGTCGTGCCCTTTTGACAGATTTCAAGCACAAATAGCGAAAAAACAAAATACAAAGTTTCATCATCATCATCATCATTTCAGTCGAAAGACGTCCACTGCTGGACATAGGCCTTCCCCAAGCATCGCCACTTCCACCGGTTCTGTGCTTCTTGTATCCAGCGGTTCAGTTGCACATATTTTCTTGAAACTAAAACCCAGAATTCAGTGCTTAAACTTTTCAACACGCTATATCTACAGCTGAGTTAAGTAATTCCTCTACTCGGCTGCTTACATACACAAATAACGTCTGACAAGGTTCTCGACTGACAGAAGTGTTCCAACACTTGCAACACTGTAGCAACTTTATTCCATTCTAACGTAGTTTTAGTCCAAAAAGTATTTTCAAAGAAAGTAACGGCGCAGAAAGATAATGTATGGGGGAAGTTTGCATCTGCATTTTGGATGCACTGGGCTGAATTATTCACATTTTTAGAGGAAAAAAACTCGTAAAGTGTGATTTGAATCATGTGGAAAGTAGAGTTCCGTAGTCATCATGATTATTAATATAGGTAGGTAGGTGAAAATTATCTAGAAATCCAACAGCGTTTAATTAAAACAAAAGCATTTAATTAGCCTATGGGTTATAACTTCTTGCACAAACTGAGTTAGTTGTATTGCTAAAAGTTAATTTACAAAATTACCTATTAAATTGTTTTGTTATGTACCTAATTCTTATCTGTTAATTGTTATTTGTAAACGTAGCAAGGCAAAATTAATTATCAGTTTTTATCATATCAATCCAAATCTTAAATAAAAAACGGTGAAGAAAAACATCATGAGGAAACCAAATGGATGACAATTGGAGTAACCAGAAACATACGACAGAGCAAGTTAATACAAAGCTTGTAATAGTAAAAATAGGCGTTCTTGGAAAATATAATGCTTACCCATCATTACTTTGAAGGCGAGAATAGATTTTTGTTGGTTATGGTGGTTGGTGAAAGGTGGTGAATTAGACTCACTATTATCATCTTATTGCTTAGTTAATTGATGACTCCAATATCTGCACAGGGCAGCAGATATTGGAGGTATCTATCTAGCATCCTTCCATCCTAGCGGCCGCTAGTAACGGCCGCTACATAACGGCCGCTAAATAACGACCGCTAAATAACGGCCGCCATATAACGGCCGCGACATAACGGCCACGACATAACAGCGGCGGCAGTGACGGCCGTCATGAAAATGATGACAGCGGGGTTTATTATGTCGCAAAACGCTCTCAAGGAAAACACACCCACTTCATTTCATAAATAACGTCTCAGTGACGTCATTCGCCGGTAAATTACAGACGCTATGTGGCGGCCACCGCTCTTTTAGGAAACAGTAGCTTCTACTTCTTAATTTTCGTGTGGTTAGTGACTAACCTGGTGTCAGAGTTTTTATGCCGCCCATGGGCCTCTGACTTGGCTTCACATGCCGTCGAGAAATATCTCTCTGGCAGGCATGCCTGGCAGGCACCAGGTTAGTCCACACAAAAAGAAGAAAACTTAAATTAAGCTCAGTTGAAGCTACGAATAGTACGAATGGGGGATGCAAACTCTGACAGACAGAGGTACCTACTTATGTTCCTCGTATTTAAATCATGAAAAAAAAATATTTTGATAACGGTACCCTAGAAACTGAAGGTATTACATGAACGTATTCACTAGAGCGCGACCAAACGTTGTGGAAAATGTATTACGTTATGAAGCCTTGTTCAAATAATAAATGGGAATGTGTGAAAACATTTCTTATTATTCTGAAATGCATGAAGTTCAGTCAAATGAAAAATCTTTTTTCCTCTTTCGGTAGGTACAGTTAACTTATATGTAGGTACTTCACAAAGTCAAGTGTGACGGCAGTCTGGGTTTCATCCTTTTTTCCCCTTTTTCTATACAATGTCACCCACGGCCATTTTTTTTTTAATCCCCTTTGATTTTATGGACTTACAATTGTATTTCTAAAATAACTATTGTTTTTTTTTTGAAAAATTTTTAGTTAATCCGATAAAATAACTCATAAGCTTTTAGAAATAATAAACAGAATCCAAATCTAGCTAATGTCATCGGAGATGTGGCAAACGCTTATCAAAAAAATAAAAATTGAATAACATGAAAAATATCGGGTGTAAAAAGACACTTTCCGAAGCCGAAAGCCACATATTCTACCCATTATTTGCATCATTTTTTTCCACTAGACCATACCTGGGAATCCACTGGTTCTGGAGATATTGAAGGTCAAAGTCGCATTTTTTTTTTTACTTTTTCACGAAAATGAATTCTATGCGATAATACGAAACTTTTTTCCAAACAAACATTACCTGAATTTTAGATTTATCTTAACAGATTACGCATTTGAAGTTACAAAAACGCAATGAACAACAAGTACCTACCTACGTAGCGTAGGGGCGGAGCTTAACTAACACTGAATCCGTTCATTCAAGCGTGGGTTCGCGTTACATTGCGCGCAATAAAAACTTGTTTTTTTTATTTAAAAAAAAAAAATTACGGTTCCCAGCAATAATTTTTGCGCAAAGCTACTTAGCTATACGTACTGTATGCGTAGTTTACGGCTTTGTGATGTGTCTTTTTACACCCTGTATTAAAAGATAGACCCTCCTTTTAAAGTTAATTTTCGACAATTTTCCATGAATATTCAGAAAATGCGGGCGGTCACATGCCCATGGGCAACATGTTGATGTAAAAGGCAAAATAATCTTCGAAGTGCGGTTTCTAAATAACAAGACGCCTGGTTTTATTTTACGAAAGTAAATGCGGTTAACGTAAACTGTTCGTAAAACCGATTGACGCACATTACCAACAACAGTATTATCGAATTGTCGGGGTAATTGTATAACATACATGAAATGGCAATCGTTCGCAATGCCTTTCATTTTGACAGTTCAGCCACTTTGATTGTGTTGTTTGCGTTGTTGAGCACAGGAATTTTCAAATCTTCCTTAAAAACCCTCGAATTGTGATTGAAAGTGTGTAACTCAACTAGGGTGTATGTCTACGATCTGCAAAGATAAAAATATAATATGATACGTAACAGAATAATAAATAAATAAATGAGTTGTATTAAAAACATGATGTTCAAAAAACACAACTTCTCAAATATTGTCAGAACGATTGTCTGAGCTTTTGAAGAATTATTTAAATTTTATAAAAAAATTACAACGTCTAAAGTCAAATCAAGGCCACGTGTAGTAAAACGCAAAGCTCCCATGATTTAATGGAAATAACATTGAAAATTATACAAAGCCGCTCTTCCATCATAATTAGAAGTATATGCAAATAAGAATTAACGGTGATTAAAATTACACGCACGCACATACTTAAGAGTTGATAAAATATTCATGCACACGGCGAAAATTTAATGGTTTTCAAGCTTTAAGGTGGAGACTACGAATCGCCAAACGTAAGGTAGGACGCTCTTTGCTAGGTGGAGTGATCTAAGCAGGGTGGCTGGTAGCAGCTAAATAAGAGTAGCCGAGAATTGCGATACGATAGGAGAGGCCTATGTCCAGCAGTGGATTGTTATAGGCAGATAACGATGATGAAGCTGTATGTTATGTACTCTGGACACGTTATAAATTGGAAGGTAAAAAAATATTATCAGTTTTCAGTTTGACAGCTATGTCAAACATGCATCGTCGTTGAGTCGTCTACTAAGACGAGAGTAGTTTGCCCCAAGGGTGTCAGTAGAAACAACATCTTTGTATTAAAGGTGCTAATGACAACCTGTAACAAGCCGTTTGATTAATAGGTAAAGATATACTATTAAGGAGAATGCTTTGAGAATTTTACGTCTTGAGGCCGTTTTTACAACAGAATTTTAAAATAATAGCTAACGAGGAACATTTTTCTTCTACCGTTAATTCGATCAGCAATCAGAATAAACAACACCCATCTGTATGTAACTGCCTACACATAACAGAACACAACAGAACACAACAGAACACAACAGAACACAACAGAACACAACAGAACACAACAGAACACAACAGAACACAACAGAACACAACAGAACACAACAGAACACAACAGAACACAACAGAACACAACAGAACACAACAGAACACAACAGAACACAACAGAACACGACACAGTAAAAAAAGACAGCGTTCTCCGTAACGTCAAAACCAGGAAACCTCTCAAGAAAAACCGTTTTACACAGAAACATGTTATGTAGGTACTCATTACATAAAATTGCCGGGAACAATCCCCTGTCCCTATTAGAAGTTACGACAAATAGTTTGCGATATTTTTTTACTTACAGTATAATTAAGCGGTGATTAGGTCCCTTGTCTGAACGTAAGGGATGGGAAATTGGAATATGTGATCTGAATGACTAACACTTGATTAGGTAAGCTTTCTGGAGGCATCATTATGGACTACTCGGTCTAGGCCGTCTATTTGTCGGTATAGATTAGATGTCGGATTAATACAATGCGATTTAGGGATAGGGAGGGCGAGAGGCGTCTTCCTTAAGAACATAAACAGCCTATAATGATTATACATCTGGGACACACACAATCAGTATGTAAGAAAGAGCCAAACTAGGAACATAACTAGCATTCCTAATGTAAAATTATAAATTAATAAAACATTGATAAAAATAAATATACTTTTTACGGCTCTGAAGTCCAGCGGTTTAACTCAGTGGTGACAACAGTATTGCTAATGGAATATCATATTTTGATACATTTCGATACTTGATATTTTAAATCGAGTCATCGATGTATCAAAAAAAATTATATGGCCAAAATTTTTCGATAAATCGAACATAAAATATCGATGTATCGATACATCGTTATTATTTCTACAAGCCTAGTTCAATCTCATTATCTTACAATTCTTGTTATAAGACATAAAGGTTATCTCACGTTACTCGTTTTTCTTCTTCACCGCTTTTAGAACAATAGTGATGAAATAGCACTAAGTAAAGTTTTGAGCCGTTTGGGGTCGAAACGCTCGGGTCGTGGGGTCCGAGTGCGCGTCTCCTTTTTAAGGAAATTTCTCGCCGACTGATCGACACTTCACGCGGCCAGAGGGCTGGCTCGTTCTTTGGCCAAATAATTAGCATTGCCATTCAACGTGGCAATGCTGCCAGTCTTCTGGGCACGTTTCCGGACGACATCGACAGCGATGCGGACGAATACTTCGACGCCTGTGTCCGTTTGTTTTTTGTATTTATTTATATAGTTAGTTATTGTATTTAGAACCTAGTGTAAATAGTTAGTTATTTGAGTTAAATATTGTAAAACATTTGAATAAATACTAAGTAAAGTAGTTAGAAATAGTGAAATACGTTTGGCAGTCACAAATTCCAAATAGCCTACCTACTAAACAAATTAAAGTATTTACGAATGATGTCTTATTTTGTATCTAATCCTCAAGATTCAATTTTAACGTGACACCTATAACATAAGAACAGGGTTATTCAATTAGATTAGGAGGAATTGACAAGTGAAATTCAAACTTACGTGAATAGTTTATTGTACACCAAAATATTCAGGAAAAGAGCGTGTCCAAATACAATAATGTTAGTGCTTACAAAGATAGTCTAAGTTTGTGTAAGGGGGGCGGGGGATAAAGATAGGGTTCGGGCAGAAGGGTGATAAGTGATATTGGAACTGTAACTTTTTATTTTACATTTTAAATTAACTATAATTTATGCAAGGCTTTTGATATCGTTGAAACAACCTAAACATGTAAAAAAAAACTCAGATTGGCGTAATTATTAATTTATAATAATAATAATTATTATTATTTATTTATTTATTCAGACAAAGTCCAATTTCACGAATAGGGTATTTCCAGAATGAGGCATATCGCAAATAACTCCTTAAACGACTACAGGTCATTTCGTGAATAAGTAAGTCTACTAAACGAATAATTGTTATTCACAATAAAATATTATCTCTTACAAACTATGTTAGTACCTACATGACATATTACAATAAGGTAGGTATATAAAAGGTATGTAGTCATAAAACCTCTCGCTTCAGTTCAAGATAGATTGCCACGCTATCTGACCAGATCCAAACTAATCGTATTTATGACAGTTTTGTGATCACTTCGGAAAAAATTGGGAAAAAATTACCTAGAATTGAAATCCTCTTCCTTCCAAAGACTATTAAAAAATAAAAATAAATGTTTAAAAGTATATGAGTTGTTCAACATTATTATACTGCAGACAATTTAAAAGCTTCAGGGAATCAACATAGAATAAGCACGTAAATAGTCGAGTTTTGTCAATATTCTTTCAGTTACCTAGATAAAATAAAGTTCTCACAGAATTGAGCTAGCATTATGCAGTCTCTACGTGTACTAAAGCAATAACTTGAATGTAGAAGACTTTGTTGAATATTTGCTGAATAAAAGAACATATTGAACGAAGGATCATGACGATAGATTTGTAAATTTTAGAACACAAGACGTTTTCTCAATTTTTATAACAATACAGGAGGCCCTCAATAAGGCTAAAAATAAAATTGAGTGTTGTTTTTAGTTCCCATAATGCAATATTGCTTACGACATCAATTACGCTCTTTAAAAAGAGAAACGTTTATTTATTGTCTATTGAGTTTTACACTCAGAAGAGTAATAATAATAGTAATAGTAATTCTGCGAATAGTAGAGCTTGCGAGCAGAAACTTTTTTGCAACAATATATATACCCTAACGTTATTAGCGGGATATTTACCATTCTTCTTTTGTTTTTCTGAAAATTATTTTCAGAATTCTCTAGTTTTGTGTTGAGAAGGTGTTCCATCAATCCCTACCTAGTAGGTTATAGTATCGATTTTACTGGTAAAAATCTAAAACTGAGCAATTACTCCGTTTTGAGGAGATATTCTGCTCATCACGCCGAAGATCCTCATCAGATCTTCACAATTTTTTTATATAACCTACTTAAAGATATTATCTTCCAAATAAAAAAATAACCATCGAAATTGGATCTCATAAAGTGGAGATATCCAGTAGCCCCCTATTTACCCCTTTTTGGGGGAAGTACCTCTCCAATCAAAAATCTCCGACGATGAAAAATCCATAAAGTCGTTAAAACTGTATACCTACCAAGTTTCATCCAGATCGGTTGTAAAATACGACCAGTACAGGAGTACCAACAAACTGACACTCGAAAGCTAATTTTGCCAGACTTGAAGCAGATACGCTTCGCTTGCTCTGTCAATAAGTCTGAAATCGCCAACCCGTCTTGAGCAAGCGTGGTGATCAATGCTCGTATCTTCTCTGTATGAGAAGAGGCTTGTGCCCCCGCAGTAGGACAATATAAGCTGGTACTACTACTAAGTAAGAAATTTCTTACTCACTTTTTATCGTTCATCACCTAAAGCCGTCACGTTATCGTCTGCTGCAACATTAACAAAGTTTATATCCTCCTAAATATAAGATTACATAGTAACAATGCATATGCGAAGTCTTACCCCACAAGTTCCAGTCTTGACTTTAACCGACTTCAGAGAACATGGACCAAGTTTGATTAGGGTCCAAAATTAATTCTCCCGCGGGACGGTCTGATCTAATTTCGAGAACAGTTATCAAGTGGCCGGGAATGTTTGGATGTTCGGATGTATTCGGGATTGTGAGTAGAACACGGTCCTATAATCAGTTTACCGTTGCTTAACTATTAAGGCGACGTTATGGAGATTCGGGATATATCGTGACATGTTATTTTATACAAGGGGAACTGGCAATTTCGCCCACCAAATTCATATTTTCGTAGGAGTCAAGGTCTTAGGGGTGCAATTGATCAATTGATATCAATTTATATTGTAGTAATATTGTCAATCGCTTCAATTGCATTTGGTAGACGATCAATTTTGCATCAATGTGTATCAATAACGTAATTTACATTATTGATCCTTTTGTGGACACTACGTTTATTTCCAAAATGCCGGCGCTGTTTGCGTTGTATCAGCATCATAATTCTGCTACCTTTATCACAATTTATTTGAGGTCGGCGCAACATGTTTCTTGCGCGTATTTCCACGTGTTGAATTTTGATCAACGTACAACGCAGCGCAGTAATTTGCAAAAAAACATAAGAAATTATGAAATTCGCGGGCTACATTGAGGGGTCCCCTTAAAATACAAAATGTACCTACTACCTTTGACTGTCTCGTTGATTGCAAGCCCAACTGCAGGAATGTTAAGTGGGAACACTGTACAGGTACACTTCTGCGTATCCATTCGGGGCATACAAGCATGATGTTAAGGTACTAACTTCATGAACGTCTCGATCTTTTTAGTTTTTGTTAGATATTAAAGAAATTCGTGGGTAATTGTTGACGCTTGCTCAACATTTCAAGTAAAATCAAATATAGACAACAAAAAATGAGTCAATATTTTAAGGTTGGTACTGTATGCCTATACTAGCGACCCGCCCCAGCTTTGCGCAGTTTTTAATATTAATGTATTATACATGTCGGAAATACGTTACTGAGTTGACTAATCGGGATGCCAGTGCCGCCTAGCAGCGCTCGACAGAGCCTACAACATAACGCTCGGACCGACTGGAGCTAAGCAGAGTTCATCGGTAGTGGTCAAGCAGTGAACATGTTTAGAAACTGTCCCGCGTTCTGAATAGTTGTTCGTGTACCTACCGTGTCATTGCTAGTGTGATTAATGTGATCGTAAATTATAATTTGATCTGAAGTGCAAACGGTTTTTCCATTGCTCAACTACTAACATTATCCACAGTAGGCCTACAGTAATTTAAATATGCCTGATAATAACGAATGAGAGACAAATACCCGCCTCCGTCATACAAATAAATCTTACGGAATAATTTCTCTTAGTGGTGAAAATCGCATCAGAATCCGGTGCGGAGTTTGAAGAGCAAACTGATCACACAGACAGACTCGAAAAGTACCTAACTTTAATTTATAATATACTAGCTGCGACCCGCAGTTTCACTCGCATAAGTCTCGATCCCGTGGGATTATCGGAATAAAAAGTATCATATGTCCTAATCTAGGTCATGGTCTATCCATGTGCTAAATTTCATCTAAATCCGTTTAGCCGTTTTAGCGTGAAAGCGTAAAAATCAAACAAACAAATAAATAAACACACCCATTTTCGTATTTATAATATTAGTATCGTATATTTTATAGACATACAAATAAATAACAGAAAAGGTGTCTCTTACCCACTTGATTTAACATTATTTAATAGGCAAAAGATATTATAGTCCCAGTTTTCCAGAAAAAGGCCTTTTCAAAGGCTAACTTTAGATACTTTCGTAAGTGAGGCTTGTAACTTATGTTTGTAAGATAACTTATCTCGAAAGTGCCACTCAAAGTTACGTCAAAGATTATAAGGGTTTTCGGTAATTTTAATTACTTTATAGGTGGTACTTTAACTTATTTTGGAATACTTGGCTTTGGGAAGATTAAACAGTAATGAGTAAAGGAAAAGGAAAATGACGCTATTCAAGTAATTGAAGCTGATTCTGTAGGGGTGGACGAAATAAACAAAAATATATTGCTTTAACCGATTAAAGCAAAATTGAGATGGGTGAAAAGCTTAGTTTAGAGTTGTCAGTTACTTACTGGCTTATTAATTTTTGAGTGACTAAGATTCAGATTGAAAGTTTTTGCCTCTCTCCTGCCTAAAAATCGAAATAATCAAACCTATGGGAGTGATTTCATGGAAAGGGATGGAAGTGTATCACAGGAAGCCGGGAAGCGCGCGCTATTTGATTTGACCAATGAGCGCGCACGGTGCTAGAGTTGGCCATCAGAAACGACCTTGACGAGGCCCCGCCCCTTTAATATTGCTTATTAACTTAATGTTGCTTATTAGGTGAGATGTCAGATGTTACACATCATATGCGATTACTGTAAGGCTCGCTCGTTTTATTTTTTTCTGAATGGTTGTTGTACTTGTCTAGTTTTATCTACAAGTGTAGTATACACGTCAGGTCCTCTGCAATCACACGCTATTTAACTGGATCCTCGCTTCTTGGCTCTCTCTACCAGCCAGGTAGGCCAGTTAGGGCAACTATCTAGTCGCCCTACCTGGCCTCATTTTTTTAAAATTACATAACAATAAACTCACGCCTGCTTCCCATGGGGGTAGATAGAAACTACAGAACGCCACCTGCTTCAATCCTTACATACACATTTTGCTTTGTTTACGTTCATACATATACGCTGGCCGGTTGCAAGTATTAGGCACCAGACCCTTCTGAAGAACATCATCAACAAGGTCACTATTAATGCCCTTTTAGGGCGTCCCCTCTAGGCGTTTCCACTCACATCTGCCTTGAAAATACTTTTTGTTAGTCGCCTTTCCAACCAAATCATCTAAGCATATTCTTTTAAATGTTAGTGTCTACAAAAAAAAAACACAATTTTAGCTCAACCCTGATTAAAATCTGGTATTTTACTTGAATTTGAAGCCCCTAAAACCATGTACCAAGCTAGGTATCTACCTACTTTCACCGGTAAAGGACCAGGGTCGCCTATTCGGAGACACCACGCATCCCAACCGTCAAGGCCCGCTAGCACTGACAAGGCGACACTGGCGAGCGGGGCAAGCGGCGAGCGGGGCTTGACGCCTGACGTTATGGCGCGCTGTATACCGGTTCAATTCAAACTATTCACAGATACTGACTCAAACTCCAAAGGTAATTTTCGATAATATTCCAAATCAGGTTTATTTTTCTAATAAATTTCCAAATACAAGTCTTTATTAGCTCCAAAAACTTTTCTTAAAGAGAAACTTAAATCAAAATTAAGTTCATTAGCACTGCTATAATTTATTCATCCCTTTAATTTTCTCTCTGAGTGAATAGCAATTTTTTTTCTTTTGATTAGGCGAAGTTACGTCCAAGTTTGTTACAAAAAATATTTAGATGGGTAATAATTTAAATAGAATATTATTCAAGTACAAAAACAGATTTCAATCTGTTTCTCAATATCCTTCGTTGAGTATTTCGATCAATATAAAAATTATAAATTGAATGAATTGGAGGATAAGGTCTCCAAAAAAAGCCGAAACAGATCAATAAAAATTGGCATAGGGATAAATTTAGATTTTTTTTCCACATTTCTCTGTTTTATGATTTGGATAAATAATAATTTGATAAATACTTATAGGTACAAAAATAAAAGTTATAAAAACTAAGACACACACTGTTTAAGTTATTTTGAGGTTTATAATATATATATATTTGAAATGTAGTCGTCAAACCCTTTCATTTGATACCCAACATGGCATAATAAAAATATATTTTTTTAGTTCATCAGTTAGAGGACGCCATAGTGAATTTAATGTGACGTCGCCTATAACCAGCGGACGATCAAGACGGTTCCAACGAAATTAAGATCAGTAATTTAGAAGTTATGAGGTAACAGATGAACATACGTGTACATACATACCGGTCAAAATCATAACTATCCTTTTTGCTTCGCCGTAGTCGGGTAAAAAGAAGACTCTTGTGTGGATACAATTAACGACTAAAATATTTGAGATCCTTTATATTAGATTATATTTGACCTTTAATTTCTAGACGAAGAATATTTTATTTATTTATATAAAATGCCTTTTACGAGCATTGCTTGCCGACACCTTTTTATATAATTGAGTGGATTTATTTCAGGTGACTTTTTAAAACATTCGTTTAGGACTTATATTCATTTATATTATCTTAGTTAGAGTATGCAAGGATCGTAGTAGATGGCATTCTGTAGTTTCTGCCTACCACTATGACAAGAAGGCGTGAGTTTATGTTTATGTGTGAACCTTTTGCAGAATTATAACCATTTGTAACCATGGATTCAGTACGAGATTCTGACCCACGTTCAAACTTTTCGCCGGTTATTAAATAAAAAATCTGCTGTTCCATACATTTTGACTGCGTGGGTATTACTATGAAACAGCAGATTTTTTTTTTACTGACGGAAGATTTCAACGCAGCGCGGTTCAAAATCATGTACTGAATCCATGGTTAAAGTTTTTGCGTTGATGTCCCTGCCATCCTGTACATATAAATATATATTTTTTTCTGTTTTATTTATTAATTTTCCAAATTAATACTCTATTTCAAACAAACTCTTACTTTGTTATCAAAACAATAATCGTAAGTTTTCGTCACACCATAATAAATGAAGCTGTAAGATCCATAAAATAATTTTAATCAAACCTTCCAAATTGTTTGTATTTCTAAAGAAGAAGTTACAATTTCAGCCAGGAAATTTCAATATTTGTTTCAAAGAAAGTAAATTATCACTGTTTATAATAGAGTATTCTTGTACATCATTAACTTGAATGCGAGAAGTCTTGCCTTGTCACGTTGCCTAATTTAATTATTCATATTATATTTTAACAAAATTCTCTACATTTATTATCTCAAAGGCTTAGTTCACAAGCTAGTTACAAGAATAAATAGGACAAAAATTCAATTTATTTACTAAATTATACACAGTTCGGTGCAAAAGCAAAAGGTATATTTTAGGCTACTATTTTTAAGAATATAATTTAATATTTTGCAAATCACATAACACGGCTTTGAGCCAGATAAGAATTGTAATCATAATCATCAATCCATCTGGAATTTCACAGTAGCAGCCAGGAGTCTGGATTTGTGCCCGGTTGATGGCAAGAGGCTCGACCCCTGTTCATCATATCTGACGAAATGTGGGTGCAGCTGGGTGTTGTGTGTGTGCACCTCTGCTTCCCAAATAACTGTGCGTTTGCACTGGCGAAACAATCACATAAAAACATGTTGAAATCTCTTTTTCCTGTCAAACATTGTATGGAATTTTGACAGAAAATTTACATTTCAATATGTTTTTAAGTGAATGTTTCGCCAGTGCAAACGCACAGTAACAGCAAAACAACAATTTAAAAGCTGTTATTAACACGTAACAAAGGAAACATTGGCTTTGACATCTAAGGGCTTTCGATTGATTCTCGACAAGTCAAACCTTACCGAAGTAATTATAATTGTACAGTCGAGGCACAATGTAGATAAGTACAAAAGGCCGGCTTCGTTCAAAGAACGAAAACGCACGCACACAAAGACACGCTTCACGTTATATGCGAGTGCAAGCGCACTCTCGACAGTCATTTGTTTGACAGAGTCTGAGACTCCGTACGGACCTAATGAGTGCGGCTGCACTGAGTCTTCGTTTTTTGTATGAAACGTCCTTCTGTAGATACCAATCTGTTTTGTGGCTGAGGTGTACCCCAAGGGTGAGAAGATTTGAACTTGAAGCATTTCCAGTAAATGATTTGGGTTTTAATTTAATTAGAAGTGTAGAAGCCTAACAAGGGTCGATCACAAGTTAACACGGAGATTGGATGGACTTGTCTATTTTAGTGGAAAGTGCAAACTTTGGTAAAATCTCTTTATAAGATTAGTGCGGGGCGGGAAATAGTTAGTCTTCTAAGATTTTTTCTAGTTACAGTCAAAACCGTTTATAACGACTTCCCTTAAAACGATGTAGGTACCGGTTTTAACTACGAAATTTCGAAGTCCCAGCATTTCTAAGTTCATTAAAATGCTGTATTACCTAAAATGGTTGGTTACATTTAGTTCTTTATTTTCTTTTGCTTCCTGTAATTTCTGTAATGTATATACGAATGTTGGTAAATGCAATAAATAAATAAAAGTTCCCTTTGCGTACGATATTGTACATCTAAAAGAGCTTAGCGTGGAAGCCGCATTTTTTCCTACCTGGGTAAAATCTCGTACACTACGACACAGCATCGGCAAAATTCGTAATACCTATCACCATCCGAATTGAGTGCGTCTTCAAAATCACCAATCTTTATTACTGCTTAAGGTGAAAATTATCTTCACGAAAATGCAATAACTTGTAAAGTCATATAACCAAATACATTCGTATAATTGAAAGGAATGAATGAAAATTTTAAAATTTATGCTACATATAACGCAGATAACTCGATGGGACCCGAAAAAATGGGGCTTCTTCTTCCTGCGCCGATATATATATGAACTTCCTTACTATTCCTTCATCGTTCCCCAACAAATTTTCATGTTTGTTTTGATAGCTGCCATCATAAAAGATGTCGGCCATAAAATTACTTCATACTTTCATTTTGTCGAAACGCTGTAAACAAAGCAACTGCACGGTTTATGAGTCTACATTGCGTATTATTACGAGTTTTATTGTCATCTCCACGTTTTTATTTTGGTGCTAGTGATGTTTGCATTATTCGCGTTCGTGTGTGGCATAAGGATGTCCAAATTTTACGGTTTTTTGATATCTCACATAACTCTTTTGAAATGTGAACACGTTTTATGAGGCGTATAAGGAGATGATTTAGTTTCATATGTTTGAGTTTTCATAAATAAAGAAAACTAGTTAAAGTTTTAGATTTAGTTTCCTTAACTACTAAACATCAAAAAGTTTTAATTGGTTCAATAAAAGAAAAATATATTGCTGAAAATTTTCTCCTATCTATAAAACCAAAAAATACCTATTACCGTATATTCTTTCGTCTCGAAACATTAAAATTTTTCCTCTCATGGTTTCGTTTTCCAGATGTCAAAATGTACCAGTATTTGTCAAACTTTTCTGTGGCAATAATGGATACGAGGCTTTTGGCTCATCTGTAAAGTGGTATTGTTTTGTTTTTTTTTGTAATGTGCGTTTGGTTTGTGCAGAATAAACACTTTTTTTTTCTTTCTTAATTTTAAACTGAATTATGTAATGTTATATTTCCATTTCTCTTTGAAGATCTATTGCGTCTTCTATAAGAAGGTTTAAGAAACACTTCTAAAAATCGTTTGCGGATGCGGGACGCACAGAACCGGCCGAAGTGGCGGTGCTTGGAGGAGGCCTATGTCCAGCTGTGGACGTCTTTCGGCTGAATTGATAACGATAAACCAAGATGCTTACAAATCGCGGATTACCTGCCTTAATTTTAATAAACCTTACAGTTAAACTGTACTCAATTGTATATTGAGAATATACAATATATGAGAATTTGGACAACAGTGTAATTATTATGATTCGTTAACAAACTGTTATTGATGAAATAATTACGTATTTATTCAGCAAACCTCACTTTGTGGTGCAAAACTGTGAGAACATGGATTTATGGCTTGTTTAATAATTTAACTGAATGTACACAGAATTCGTGCCCATATAAGATGCACGATAAATGTTGAAGCAAGTTAACACCTTGGCTTATTGGTGATTTGTCCGAATTTACTCACCCGAAATGGGCGAATCAACACATTTAAATAATATTATTTTATCTTGAGGCGATTCGCACGAAGTTAATTTATATCTAGGCGAATCGATTTCTATAGTTGTCGATTTAGTTACAAAATAAATTTACTTCGTGCGAATCGCCTCAAAAAGAAGAGAAAAAAAAGAAAAATAATATTATTGAAATGTGTCGATTCAACTGTTTCGAGTGATTAAATTCGGGCGAATCACCTCAAGATAAAATAATATTATTGCAATATTATTTACATTTTTTTAATTACGGCGCTGTGGTAGTTAAAGGCGCGTGCATGATAATGTTCTTTTATAACTAAACTTTTATAGAGGATTTATAGCATGGGTTTAGATACTATTTTATTTAAAACATGGTCATATCATTACAATATTTAAATATATACCCACTGTAATCGTAATTTAAACGATCTGATCGATTTGATCGTGATTTGATTGCGTATTTAAAGGGATAATGCAAAATCCGCTTGTGTTTAGTGACTGTAACATTATCAGATAAACATTTCTGAAATTAATAGCATCTACCGATTTCATTCAATATTCTAACCGTTGCAATAAATACTTCACTCATTATAAGTCAAATAAATATGAGAAAAATATTTTGTGTAATATCCCTCATGCAACTTCAAACAGTTGTCATTAGCGAAGATTACAAATTGATATACAAAAGTCATGATTTTTGCTTGAACCCGGAGCCGCCCTACGAACAAAAGAAGAAGCTTGAGGTCAACCTTGTAGTGGCTAACAATAGTGATAACTTCTACTTCAAAGGTAACATCACCGTTAAAGAAAACCTATCCGGATATTCTTGGAGATTCAAAAATGGATTTGAAAAATCAGGCAACGTAATTTACGAAAATGACTTTAAAGGATTATCCTGCAAAACTTTCGTCCCTAGACTAATATATGGAGTGGCGAAAATAAATTTCGACCCTAAGACATGTGAGATGATTAGAGGGAATTATTCTTTTAACAAATTGGAACTAACAAAATTAGATCGTGCCACGAATTTTTATCCGACGAGACGGCTTGGAATCAATGTTTTTTATTTAAGTTACTATAAACCGAAGGGAACTTGTTTTTGTATCCAATCACGTATCTTATTAATAAAAGTTTAAAAAGGAATCGCTTATTTTATTATTCGGGATTAAAGTATAAATTGGCCTAAATATTGTTATTCAACATGTTTGCGGTCTACCCAATTTTTAAGAAAGAACTAGTGTGTCCTCTAGGCTAAACTAGTTTGTTCATAAGCACGTTTAAACAAACTAGTTCATTTAAGGAAAAATTATTTACTACTTTTAACCAGATGTCACGTGTGGTACCGGAGAAGAGCTATTTGAACCATCTGAGGCCTGTTAAATCTGAGTAAGGGTCAGTTCACACCGCGACGATTCTTGAAGAGGCCGGTGATGCGTCGCACTGTACCGCCAGACATCTCGAACAATCGACGGCGTAGCGCGACGCCGCGGACATTTTCGAATTATCTCAATGAAATGTGTATCTTTTTGTGTAGTAAATAAAAATATATTTTGTATTACTATTTTCAAAAGTGCACGTAGCGTCGCTTCGCGTCACGTCTCGGTGTGAACTAACGCTATTTTTTGTTTTTGTTTTTCCGGGGTGGAAAATCCTCTTGGATGTCCTCCGCCCTGGGGCTGGCGGAGGGGTCTGTCAGACTCTTACTGACCAAAAACCACCCCGGTGTTCCAACTCACACCTACGCCGGGTGTCGCAGGAACGTAAGAATCTTCCGCAAACCCTGGGTGTAAACTAACCCTAAGGCACCCCTTGTCTTCTTAGAGCTGACTATTTTCTGTCGAGACTCCGTTTTTTAACAGAAGAGCTCGTGGCTTAGTGATAACAGCCGCACGGGTCGATCCATCAGGTTAAGCTACGCTTGCCAGGGTTTGTCCGTGGCTGGGTGCCTCGGAAAACACGTTGAGTCGTTGGTCCCGACTGTCAGTTACGGGTCGTCAGAAGCCCGAAAGTCTGAAAACCAGGCTTACCAAAGGGTATCGTATTACCCAGTTATTGGGTTGTGGAGGTCAGATAGGCAGTCGCTCCATGTAAAATACTGGTACTCAGCTGCATCCGGTTAGACTGGAAGCCGACCCCAATATAGTTGGGAAAAGGCTAGACAGATTAACTCAGTTAGTTAACGCGCTTTAAACACACATTCCTACACCGTTTGATATTGATAAATTTGTTCAAAAAAGTTTATTAATTTATAGTGTAGAAATGTGTGTGTCTGTGCGTACGTGTGTGATGTGGTTGTGTTTATATAAGTTGTGGTGTGTGTGGGTTGAATTTTCAGTTCCTACATTATCTCGAAGATTTTTATATAGATTTACCTACAGCCTTTTCATAAAGTTCATATACTGTGTGTTTGTGTGTGTTGTAATTAATGTAATTGTTGTGGATCGCTTCGCACATGGTGGCCTAAGATATTATACCTACCTTATTATGTACATAGTTTATAATCAGGAAGGAAATATTTAACTACAGTTTATTTTCCTGCTGGTAGTCCAATATTTGAATACATTTATTTGCTCATTAGCTGTGAAATTGATTTGTATCTATTACTACGATTTTAATCAGTAACTACTATGATTTAAACGAAACAGCAATTAATTTGTCTGTTGCAATTCTGACGTTAATAGTAACGTACTTACCTATTTTGATTAAATATGAAATATAAATGTGGCGCAATATTAATCTTGGAACTTCTATCAATTGTGTTTTGCGTGAATTACAAAATGATTTACAAAGGCCATGAATTCTGCCCTGATCCGGATCCACCATACGAACAAAATAAAAAAATTGAGATGAGCATTGCTGTGGTAAACATTACTGAAAGTGTATACTACAACGCCAACGTAACTGTCAAGGAGAACTTGTATGGATATACAATGAGATTTAAAGTTGGATTTGAAAGATCCGGAAAAACATATTATGAAAATGACTATAAAGGATTGACCTGTAAAAGCTTTATGTTTAAAGTAATTTCTGGACTTTCATCAATCAGGTTTGACCGTAACACGTGCGTTATATTCAAAGGGAATTATTCCATTAACAAATTGGAAGTAGCTACATTAGATCGTGCTGTAAATTTCTTACCAACGAGGCGATTTGGGATAAATGTCTACTATTTAAGTTTCTATAGGCCTAACGAAACCTCTTTGTGTATACAAGCCCGCATTCTGTTTATCAAAGTCTAATAAAGCATTAATGAACTGTTAATTTATTTTTCTTCTTCCAGCAGTCCCTTGATGTTCTTCTTTGACAACTTGTTGGTGCAGATTTCAGATTTCCTTACAGTTTTCTCTGTTGAGAGCCAGTTGTTTGAACTCGTCACTTAACCCTTAAACCCTACCCATACCAGAAGAAACACTATTACTACCCAGGGGTTTTTATATAAATTCTCCCCCGTATATATAAAATTCTCTACTTATAAAATAAAAAACAATTTAATTACAATTATTATTTATTGTGACAGACTGGTTATTTTACAATACAAAAAAGATATCAATTGTTTTTGGTTACACATTCTTGACACACAGTTCAGTATGTTCACCGCAGAGAGGGTTTTGGCACATGTCACAGGTGACCTTGGTTTTTCGGTCCTTACCCCTTGGGCACATGGCACATCTTTTTTTAGCAATGGGAGCAGTACTTGGTTCTTGGTCGCTTCTTTTGCACGATTCCTCCTAGGAGAACTTAAAGATCCATGGGCAAAGGGGCATGGGCCATGTAAATCGTTCTTCCATTTGAGGAGTGATCAGATCTTCGGCAAGTTTTGGAAAACATCCGCGTCCGCAGTCGTCCGCAATACTCGAATAGCACTGTGTTACGACGCACTAGCACTCGGTCTGTGGATTCTTGCAAATTAATGGACAGTTTACTAAAATCGAGTCAGGATACAAGTGAGTCCTCCGAACGCGTGCGAGTGAGCGAAGCAAACGTATTGCGACAGGAGTCGTCGGTGAGGACAGACGAGTGATTCGTCGAGGTGATTAGTGCCGGTTTTATTTTTTGTATGGAGACGTACTACTTCGCTGTATTTTCTCATCATACTCCTTAGGACTCTAAGGAGCATGATGAGAAATTTGAGACGATTTTGATGGATAAGTGTAGACCAATATTTACTTGTCAAGAGTTCATACGACTCATAAACATCTGAATTTAGTTTATAAAGAAGATAAATACTACGTGTTTACAAGTTTGAAGTTGAAGATGTCTTTGGTACACCTGAAGAAAGTGAAGTAACTTGAAAATGTGATTAATTATGTAACTAAGAAAGATTGTCTTGTCAATGATTTGCCAGAACCTTTGGAATTTTATTAGGCTAAAGGACGATGTAATGAGAATTCAAAAATAAAGTGAATGGATAATATGTCTGAATTTGTGAAGTTTTATTTGTGGTACTAATCGGAAGCTTACCATGACTGAATGCATTACCTCATTTTCTTTATGGAAATCGCACCGATGTATCTGATTATGGGTATTGAGAAACACATTTTATACATGTCAGATAGTTACGTATCTCAAAATATCAACGAGAATTGGAAAAAATGGAATTGGAATTGGAATTGGATTTGGATAGGATTGGAGGTTTTGTAAAACATCCAACCGTTGTCGGTATTTATTGAATACAGGTCGAAGATCAGCCATGCTATTCTGTAAACATCTCACCGTGAAAACTTGGGTGAAGTGAGCTGTCAATAGTGTCAATCCCTGTGGAATGACAGCTCACTCCACGCTCACTTCACCTAAGTTTTCACGGTGAGATGTTTACAGAATAGCACTGCAGTACTCGAAGAGCACTGCGTCACGACGCACTGGCCGTTTCAAAAGGCAGAAATCGTCAAAATCTTTTCAAGTCTAAACGATCTAAATTATTTGAGATCCAAATTTTTCTCACACAGAAATCACAAGCAACCTATCTATCTAGATTCTGTTCTCTGCAAATAAAAATATAACGCGTATTCGTTCGAAATTCGAAGTCGAAATTTAAAAAAAAAAATTCATTTTCGGCCAGTTTCAGTGTAGCGGCCAGATAAATCTGAAAATCCCGTGTGTTTTACAATCTGCTGTTATATTATTTTTGTGATAGCCGTTCGTCAGGAATAATCCATAAGTCAGTGTAGGCAACACTCATATTGTGTGACATTAGGTAGTATTATACAGCAACGCAGGCGTTTATTAATTGACTAAAAATGAAAAACTTTGCAAGGAATGGGAAATTGCTACTGATGAATGCCTATTAGTAGATCTCTGCCGTGCTATTCTATATAAAAATCTCACCGTGATAACTTGGGTGAAGTGAGCTTCATGTGAGCTGTCATTGCACCTAAAGCTAGGGATTGACACTATGGACAGCTCAGTTCATGCTCACTTCACCTCACCACGGTGAGATGTTTACAGAATGGATCCACAGTTCTAACTGCTTCTCACACGGACAACTGTACGTCGCTTGCTTCCGCGTCACCAGTCCTGAGGCTCTGATTTTGGTTTATAAATGTAGTAAACAGGGTTTTATTAAATAACATAGCATCACGCTGGTATTCCTCGAAAGGTTAGGCAGATGTGTACCTATAGTACACTCACATTTCACCAGTTATGATTAGATCCCACGTAATAGGGGGCGAGCCTATTGCCATTAACCTTGCACAAATCCAGACTTCGGACTGTTACTGAGAAATTCCAGATGGAAAATCCTATAACACTTTGCCTGACCCGGGAATCGAACCCAGGCCCATGCTCAACAGAAGCGCTTGCGATCACTAGACCAACGCGGTAGTATTTTTATAAAAATGTGGCAGTTATTTTAGTATACAATGGCGCCAATGGGTATTTGACCGCCCGTATTTTTCTGAATATTCATTAACAATATCTTTAATATAAATCAGTCCCCGAGAACACCAGCCTCATAAATCGCATCACTCTAGACCCTGGAGCAATTATTGCCCTCCCTGAAGCAGATTAGATTGCCGATGATTGCTCTAGCCTCATCAATGCGACGCTTAATCGCAGGATTGAAGTACAGCTGGGTTTGGTCGTGGAGCTCTGTCACTATTGGTAAATTTAACATAAGCTACACGACATGCCACTACAGCTGCTCAGTACAAGATCAAGTGGGTATCGGCGAGGTCTTTGCTGCAGTCAAAATAATTGGGTTCTAAAACAGCTGGCACCCTGGCTGGTGACAAGAGCCCGACGGATCATGTCATTAATGCTTGCGTGCCGTGCCAACCGACCAGCGCTCTTGCTGCACGAAAGGCCATGGCGTGCGAGGCGGTCGACTGCTTCACCGCATTGACAACGACGTGGAGCCCCGCAAGGTGCGTCCAGACGCAGACTTGTAGCGAGTCAGAAAGCGGTGTCATATAGTGCAGCATAGTGCCTATGTTGGGTGACAGTAGCGCCTGAAGCCAGAGGCCCGACTCCCATTCTCCCACAGCCAGCAGGCGGGCACGCTCAGCAGTATTGGTGGACGTATTAAAGAGGTTATTCCGTGTATTTCTAAATATTCATGAAAAATTATCGAAAATGTACTTTAAAATGGAACTCTCTCATTTGTTTTTCTTTTTTCTTATTTTTTTTTTCCTAAAAATCCCCCTCTATGATTTTATGAACTTAAATTTTAATAAAAAATGTTAGTTAATCCGATAAAATAACTAATAAGCTTTTAGAAATAATAAACAGAATCCAAATCAAGCCAATAACATCGGAGATATGGCAAAAGCTACTCAAAAAATAAAAGAATGAATAACATATAAAATATTAAAGATAGAAAGACCGTTTAAAGTTAATTTTCGATAATTTTTCATGAATATTCAGAAAAATACGGGCGGTCACATGACCATAGGCGGCATTGTATAGTGGTGTCTTACGACTTTTCATGCGAACGAAGTCACGGGCATAAGCTTGTAATTTTTAATATTTACCTAAAAACCTTATTGATTATCAGAGAAGAAATTTCACCAAAGGGTAATCAAGTAATAAAGCATGTATGACGAGCTCATTGACTGTAAAATTGTTTTTGATTGATAAAGTAATCAGTAACTAGTAAAACACAAATGACATCCTAATGAGTATGTCAATCAGAACTCCGTACTTACATCAGTAATAAATAACTACCCTATGTAAAAAGACATACTTTGTAAATATGAAATATATTTTTTGTGTAATTATTTTCATCTATCTCCTGTCTTCTATTGTGTTTTGCGTGAAGTACAAAATGATTTACAAAGGTGACGAATTTTGCCCGGATCCGGATCCCCCATACGAAGCAAATAAAAAGGTCGACGTCAGCATTGTTGCAGTCAACAACAGTGATAACTTCTACTACAACGCCAACATCAGTGTCAAGGAAAACTTGTCCGGATATGTATGGAGATACAAAAACGGATTCGAAAAAGACGGCAAAATTATTTACGAGAATGATTTTAAAGCATTGTCCTGCAAAAGTTTTATTTTTAAACTTATCTATGGAATGTCAACTATTAAGTATGACCCTAAGACTTGCAACATATTTAAAGGAAATTATTCTTTTCATAAATTGGATTCAAAAAAAGTCGATCGCGCCGCAGTTTTTTTACCAACGAGGCAACTTGGGACAAACGTTTTCTTCTTAAGTTACTATAAACCTAAAGGAACCTGCTTCTGTTTACAATCTCGGGTATTGTTCATAAAAATTTAGAAAAAAAATTGTTTAACGATAAATCATTTAAATTAATTACATAATCCTAACTAATATTATAAATGCGACAGTGAGCTTGTTACGCTTTCACGCTTAGCACTCAGATACAGATAAACCATGACCATGAAATGTAAGTACATAGCATCCTGGATTGTAGATGAAGTCGCGGGGAAACAGCTAGTGCTATAATAAAAGTGTAAAATTTTTCTTGCAGAAATAAAATCATAATTGATAAAAACATTCCTATGCATTTTTATTTACGCAACTTTATGTCCCAATCTATAGGCGTACTGAAAGCTTGGCCTAATAAATAAGTATACTTCCACACATGCCTTTCTGATATAAAATAAAGTACGTACACAGTATACAAGAGCAAAGTGTGCTAAGTAAATTCTCGGCTACTCCCATTCTACTTACGCTAAACGCAAATGGAATACGGATGTGATTTACGACGTAACCTTTAAGACTATTCATATCCAACCTAAACTGCGTCATATTATTTTATACTTAGGACGTAAAATTATTCAGTAAAACTTGTTGTTTTCCCATACTGCATCAGGGTTCCGCATTCCAGCTAACCGTTGAGACTCGGCTTTGGAGGAACAGGGAACAGGGATTTGGTTTAAAATTCGCCACTGCAACAGGTTCTCAATTAGTTTCGAGATATGGCTGGCTAAGTATAGTCCGAGCAGTACGTATATATTAATTATAAAATAAAGGATCATGACGGGGCTATATCTGTGAGTTTCTAATGCAATGTATGATTGAGAAGCGCTTTGGAGGATATTTTTTTGGGAGTACCGCTCCACTCCGCCTGGACTTAGACCACGTTCACCTCGTTGGCCCATGCACAAGAAAAATAAGGCCTTGGTGTGTGCTCTAGACTCCCAACTGTCAAATTATTATGACTGCAGCAAAGACCTCGCCGATACCCACTCGATCTTGTACTGAGCAGCTGTAGTGGCATGTCGTGTAGCTTATGTTAAATTTACCAATAGTGACAGAGCTCCACGACCAAAACCAGCCGTACCTCAATGCTGAGATTAAGCGTCGCATTGATGAGGCTAGAGTACTCATCGGCAAGCTAATCAGATTTAGGGAGGGTAATAATTACCCTAGGGCCTAGAGTGATGCGATTTATAAAACGGGGACTGATTGTAGTTCTCGAGATTATTTAACCCGCGTCACAGAGCGTATTGACTTCCTGAAGCAGAAGATCTGTCCATGGGCAAACCGTCTTCGTCAGTACAGGCGGAGAGTGAAACAGTACAATCAGAATCGCACATTCCAGAGCGATGAAAGGAGGGTTAAGGGTTTACAGCATGGGAGCGACTGGACCAAGGTTTAACTGACACGCACCTGCCGAACGATGACGCCATGTGTTCGTTCTGGCAAAGCATCTGGTCGGTACCTGTCAATTACACCAAAGCGGATTGAACTAGGAAGATCGCGCGAGCGTGCGTGCAAACACCAGAAATGGGGGCACTTATCACGAGCAGTCCGTCCGTTGTCTAACTGGAAATCTCCAGAGTCGGACGGGCTGCACAAGTTTTGTATAAAGTAGTTCCAAAGGTTGCACGGCGCTTGGCATCCCAGTTCCAGTCAGCCTTAGAGTCAGGGTCACTGCCCTAGTTCCTAACGACAGGAACAAATAACCTCGCTCCATAAATCAGGTAGTACTGCGGAACCCAAAAATTATATACCGATCACTTGTCTACCGACAGTCTATAAAGTTTTTACATTTATTTTGAGAGCTAAAATTAAAGAAAATATAGACACCAACTCCATCATGTCTCACAAAAGGGATGTAGGAACGGGTCCCACGGTACTAAGAAGCTGCTCTTCATTGATATGGCCATTAGCCAACAGGTTCGTAGTTCCCGAAGGGATCTGTCGACATGTTGGATAGATTATAAGAAAGCTTATGACTCGGTGTCACATAAATGGCTCATGAGGGTGCTGGAGAGTAGATGCAACTTCGCGCACCTTCCTGATGTCGTATATGGGACAGTGGAAGATGGCCCTTTGCTACCCAGGATGTCGACATATCCAGAGGAATAGCGAGCCGATAAGGATCTAGCAAGGTATATTTCAGGGCGATAGTTTGAGTCCACTTTGCTTCCCTGTTATTTTATGAATCTGAACGATGTAAAAATCTAGTTTTTACGATATTTAATACTGGCTGACCATTCAGTCCCAAATAAAACAAAAACTAAATCTGGAATCAACAAGCCACAGTTTCTTCGTCTGTATGAACGAGATACCCACACATTCAACCTTTGTCATCCATTGTCAGTTAAATACCTTTTTCACAGAAATCACAACACTCTTAGAACTGAGATGAGCAATTTGGAAGAAAAAGCCAACTGTGCTTTTATATATTTATTATGTTTAACCACTTTCCGACCACTGACAAAGTCTGATTGGTTTCTATTCTGCCCACTCTCTTCGTTCGTCCGATTATCATGAATCCTGGCATAATATACTTTCAAGAAAAATTCTTTTGTTAATAGTATAAAGGCGAACTTTGCCTTGACTATTTAGTCTTCCTAGTCTAGTAGAAAATTGGGTTGTGACTTGAATTATTATAGTGATAGAGACCGAATAAAATTATTGTTTTATTTTTTATTGCGAAATATTGGGTCAGCTCGATCTCACCTGGTGGAAAGCGGTGGATAAAGTTTATAATGGAACGAGCATTCTTCAGTCCATTATTGTGATTCCTGAAAAACTAAATGATACATTTTGTTTTGAAGGAAATATTAAATCATAATACTACATAATTTTCAGAGTCAGAAAATTATATTCATCTTATTTTGAGCCATAATGGGAAAAGTTTAGAATCGATCACTGTGTTTTGATGCGAGTATAAACGTTTAGAACTTGTTATTTTTCAACCTTATTAAAAATAAATTTGAAGCCATAAAGTCTCCTAAATACAGCATTATGTTTTGAAATTACACGAAATGAGAATTAGAACGTATTTTAATTGGTCACTGCTGGATCCAATTGGTATGGCTATTTGAACCTTGGTTTTAGTACAACCTTTTCGTTTTATACATGGTTAACCAAAATTATTATGAAGCTATCATGGAATTTTATTCTGACAATGGTTTTAATTCAATTCTTAGTGTCAGTGTCATCAATGATGTACAAAATAACGCTGCGTAGTAGTGAAAGGTGTAGCAATCCTGAACCACCATATGAAAGGGATCCAATGGCGCTACTCAGCGTCGAACCCTACAATAAAAGTGGTGGAGTCTATTTCAAAGGGAATATGACGATAAAAAACAATCTGAAAGGATATTTTTGGAAAATAAGAACTGCTATCGAGACACCTGGCAACGTGATAAAATCCATGAATACTTTCAAAAAGCTAACCTGTAAAAGTATGATACCCAGAGTGATTTTATTGACATCTAACGTCAGATATAATGACAAAACCTGTGAGATATATAAAGGGAAATATTCTTTTCAAAAACTGGATTTAAACAAGTTGGATTCAGGAGCGTATTATTTTCCTATTAAAGAGATTGGTGAAACACTCGTGTTTTTCAGTATGTACAACAATAAAGGGACTATTTACTGTTTTAAGCTGCGTTATGTAGTTAAGAATAATTAATTCGATTATTTAAATCCTTCATTAGTGACGTGATAATATTGCTATTTTCACTGGAGCATTTCATTTTCATGATAATTGTTTTGAAGTGAATACGTCTTTAAATTAGCTTCCATAGAGGGAGGCAATTAAAAAAACTGATGATAACAAAATTGGGGGATACAGTTTGATGCTGCAGCTACATATCTATCATCTACATGCAAATTTTATTCCACCACTCGATAGCTAAGGGATCAAAGAATTCGTTTCAAAGAAAACATTATTCGTAACGTACACGTATTCACGTCAAACACGCGGCCGTGTCCACGACACAGTTACACCCCATTTTTTTTATTGATTGATTTAAAACAAAATAATGTACATCTTTTTTTGTTTTCATTTGTGAAAATGAAGAAAAAATAAACATACAGCTCTGTGTCATCTTGTTATTTTATTTAAATACAATCCGTATACATACCCGATGGAATTTCCCATTGACAAAAATTACAAATTTCCATACAAACTTAAATCCCCAATTTAGGGTTAAATTGGAGATTTAAGTTTGTATAGAAATTTCAGGTTTTTTTTTTAAACCTTTCCTTAGCTCACCTTCGTTATATATCGAACATTTTACGCAAAATACGCGCTTAGGCGTGGAGTTGCGGATATCAGCCCGTATTACCTATATCGAATATTTGCGTAACATTTAATGAAAATAAAATGTTATCTAGATCCAGCGGTTTAGACTGTGAGTTGTCTAATAGTTAATGAATAAATTTTAGATTATTACAAAGTAGATCCTTCCAGTTATATTTTGTTTTTTATTTTTATTTTTTTTCTAATACGATAAATACTGGTTTTGTTTTTAAATAGCATACCCTGTTCTTGGGTAAGACCTCATAGGTAACACCTTGCCCGGCCCAGGTAAGTCAGTAGTACCATAGATTATTACAGATCGTTCACTCCGCATTTTAGGTATGAAGCTACAAATACGCGGCGGGCTAGACTTGTTGGGCCAATTCAGTGAGTGTAACGTAGTCAGAAGAGTTACGCGATAGAAAGAGAGGCAACTTCTAGGTGAATATAACTGTAGGTAATTAGCGCTGTGCGACCAGAATTGCACTTTATTGTATCGTAGCAAGAGTCGGAGATATAAAAACAACAAATTTTAATATAATTATTTGTTTAATATAATAATACTAAAATATTTACACAAGTAAATATTACAACACAAATTTGTCCAATTTCATCTTCCCTTAAGAAAGTCAAATATATTGAGTTGTAAACTTCAGGTACGACTGCTTTAACAAGTAATTGTTTTAATTAGATTTTTGAGGCTTTTGCTCTGTGGGCTCCTGGACTATGACCACTTGCTTGTTTGCCCTCCTCCTGGCGTGAGGACCGAGCCTGATTCTGGTTGGCTCCCCAGCTACTTCTGATGTCACCTGTGTGGGAGGTTTCTATGATTATTTCGTTTTTAAATTAGTATTGAAATACATTCTGGAATACGGAGATGTAGGTTTGTTAAGCATTGTCGTTAATCCTGGTCCGAGAGACAGTAATAATATCATCATCATAATCTTAACCCAAAAACATTCACTGTTGGACATAGAACTTCATCCCAGCATCGCTACCACGCCCGTTTCTACCCAATTTAATTTTTACCATTAACATTATCAGGTTATAATATTCCCACTGCTGGGACACAGGCCTCCTCTCTGTGAAAGTGAGTGGGCTGTAATGTACCATAGGTTGGTAGATGTCACATGTCTTCGAATTTTTGTTTTAGGAAAACATTGTGAGCAAAACGGCATGTTTTTCTCACGGTGTTTTCCTTCACCGTTTTGAGAGCAGGGGTAAAAATATACAAGGGGGGGGGGGGGTTCGGGGGGATATAATTTACACAAAACCACTCAAATTAATAAATACACTTGTCATCAGTATGTCCAAAGTTACTAACAGAATCAAAGCGAAGTAGAACAAAAACACAAAAATTTCCAATTCAGTGTTTCGTTTCTATTTTGCTTTGATAAAAAAAAAAACTATAAAAAAACGATTCAGATTGATTTCGCTTGCGGCATTGAAATCCATTCAATAGTCAGATTGCAACAATATTCAATTTAACTAAAATAAAAATAAAAGGATTTCACACGTACCTGAACTCTTTTTCTTCCTGCAACGTTGTTTTCTAAAAACTTGTTTACAGCCGACAGAGTGTTAATTGGTATCTATAAAATATAAAGTTCTATGAGAAAACGCCAAAAATGTTATCAATAAAAAAAAAAAAACTGCATATAGATACAAAGCGGTAGGTACTTACCAAACCAGACACCCACCGTTTTCATAACCTTGATAAAAATAACACACCATGTATGTACAGGGACTAAACCGATCCGTTTGTTAGTATTACCAAAAATAAATATCGTTAGACCCGTTTCCATAAAAAAATATAAATATATATCAATCGCCATAACCACTTTAGCCACCGGGTTGTAAGATGTCACATGTCTTAAAGTTTTTGGTTCTAGGACATGCGTTTCCTCACGATGTTTTCGTTCACCGTTTTGAGAGCAGTGGTGATGAAATTATTTACAGAAAAAAAAGCGCCAGTCTGGTTTCGAACTCGCGACCTACAAGTCGTAAGTCGGGGCCGTTACCACTGGGCCTCCAATGCTCTCATCATATAATGTAGTTTGATTTAAAGTGATTAGAACTTGTGTACAACGATTGTTGCATATACAGGTGATAAAACAATTCAATAAAATTACATGCATAAGGCCAGAGGCCCAAGAACGAACGCTCGAAGTAAACGTAACGTAAATTCGAACCATTTTTGAATTTAAAATACAACTATGGTAACAAAAATTTGTAACACCACGAGAACAAGAAGATATCTACATGTCTGCTTCTTGTTCTCGAGTCGATAATAAATTGTTAATTGAGTTGAGACCAGTAGGTGAACACGCCAACCGTAAACCCATAGATAAATTAAAATGAAATGTCTAAAAAGAATCAGCACTTTTCGAACGTCATAATTACAAAAGACAGTCCCCAAAACGCCTGCCCTTCACCACTTCCTAGTGCTTTAGCTGGGAAGAAGTGGCGCAATAAACTCCCAGATATGAATGAAGTCTTAAAACTGAATAAATAATTATTATGTGCGTTAGTATTTTCAATTTTAAACAAGGATTGTTCGAATTAACGTTACATTTTGGTACTCCACGGATTGGTGATAGTCCCACAGGACACAACAAGCTTGAATCTTATCGACTAGTCAAGCACCTGTACAAGTTTTTGCTAGTTAACTTCTTTGTCAAACCCAATAAGTGTCCCAGGTACTTAATTTGAATTTATAAATAGTTTGATTGTTCAGATCACAGTGTTTGAAAGCCAATCCAATATAATTAATGTACAAATCTCATGTCAAATCATTATTGTTTGGCTTACAATTCACAACAACAATAATTATTATTCGATTTGACAGAGAATTTATTGATCAAGAGTGTAATCCACTCTTGATCATCCTTTAAAAACTGGCGAAAATTATTTTAGTACATATGAGATATAAAGTAGACGTTCAAAATAAAGGTGCATAACGAACTGCGGGAAAAGCTATCTAAATTTTGGTTCTACACAATCATAAAGACATGCGAATATCATGCAAAATACACAAAACAGTAATGAATTAGACTAATGACCGTGCACTTACAGAGAATATGTCATCTATAAATTTGGAGGCATTCGGTGTCTGAACCGAGATATGAGCCTCGGATGCCGATGAAGATGATGATGATGATGATGGAGAAACATGCTTCGATGTTATGTCTGAGTCTGTAGAAAAGGCAGAATTTTATGAGAAATCATTAATCACAAGAAGGATATAGTTAGCTACTAAAACCTACTTAATAGATGATGATTATAAATAACTAACATGCGATAATGAAAACGAAATAATAAAATCAACAGTTGATAATAGTTTGTTACTGATTCTATATAAAACGAAATCCCAAAGTGGATTTTTCAGCAAATTTATAGATACTAGATGTAAAAACAAATCGTTTTATGTGTAATAAATGGCGCCATATATCTTTATAGTATCAACACATTGGCAATAATTTACTTAACCAAACAAAACATCGGTTTAATGTTTTTATAGATATAAAAGGGTTTGTAATGTAATTTAATGTAAACTACTAAATATTTTAGAATGTAGGTGCTCCTACGTTTAAAATTAAACAAGTTACATTATTTGTAAGTAAGAAGTTAGAGCTAAGATTAAATTAGCAAGAAAGGGTAACGCCTTGACTGTCAAAATAAATTCTCATTTTTATTACGCTTAAAATAAACAAACCCAGCAATTTTAGGGGTTGATGCAGCTGTTATTTCGGGTGAATTTATCTATACTTTACATAAGTCCCACGAAGGCGTTTTGCTACAAAAGGGGGCGCTCGTAAAAAATAAAAATGTAATAAAAGCTAGCAGATAAAAATATCATGAAGATTATGAGGGCAAAGGAAAGAGCAAGATTATAGTAAGTCGTTCCCTGCAGGTCGCTTACATAGCTTATCACAATTTGTAACAGCGGCGTAAAAAAAATTACTACAATTATACTTACAAGTCTAAATGAAAGGCTGATAAATTTGATAAAACCACTGTTAATGTTATTTACCCCAGAGAAATTTTAGTACACACTTCAGTTGCAGAATTTTTAATTGACATCATATCTTAAACAGAAAGTTCAACTTAACTTGAATTTTAATAAAACTTATTTGTAATTTTTGTAACTTTTTATAGAAATCTTTATTACAAATAATTTTCTTGATACCCTCACTTGTAGTAATTGTATAAAACTTATGCGCTAAACACAAAATAATTTAAAGTTTAATTATTTTAATAATAACTAGAGTAACCAGAATGGCCGGAATATCCGGCATTGCCAGAGAAACCAGAGTAACCACCTGCGTTGAAAGTAGCTGACTTTTGTACTGAAACACCGGTATTTTCAGCGGTATTTGTAAGAAAACCGCTCACTGCCTTCAAAGTCGAAATAGGGATCTGCAAAGACAACATTTAAATTTTTATTAGTCACACTCGCAGTTAAATGTGTCACACCATTATTTAGTTCTAAATTGACAAAAAATTTACAAAGGATGAATGAATTGTGTAAAAGACCATACGGCTAGAAAAGGAGGTATTATTGCGATGCCGTTTGATAGACATGTATGTTCATATGTATGAAGGAGACTTGCTGCAGCTACTCCAAATAAGTTGGGAGAGAAGCAAAAAGATAATGATAAAATAGAAATACACACTCACATTAAAAATATCCTGGAAGAAAGTACTCGGCTTATTACTGACAACAACCTCCTTGCTGTTACTGAACGTAACAACATTGCCTGGTCCGTAGTGTTCTCCGTTGATAGTTGCTCCTGCTCCACCATGTGCCTCCACATCAACATCGACTCTCTTCTCGATAGGTTGAACAGTTTTGTAGACTGTTTTTGTCTCTGGAGCAGCTACTTCGCCACCAACTCCTGCATAGCCACCAACGTAGACAGTCTTGTGCACGTGATGTCTGTGAGGCTTGTGTTTGCGAACGTAAACAGTTTCTATTGGTGTAGGTTCAACGTGTACCTTTATGGAAAAAATATGATTTTTACTTGATTTCAGTGGAAGAAATGATGTTGGTGGAAGAATTGAAGATGGAATAGAGTAAGAAACTTGCGCCAGTTAGTTTTAAGTCACATTAGCTGATAGGTAACCAAAACACAAAAACAAGGCGCTTTTCCAAGAAATAATTAAAAAGTATAAGCTGAGACCACTGGCAGGTTTGATATCTCAAAGTTCTTGTTAAGAAAGTACTAAAAGTTTTAATGAGTGTTGTGTTTTGTGAAAAATATGAATATACTTAAATAATTATTATGTAGTGAAAGAAGTAACTGTTCAGGGTTATTTATTGTTGTATTTGTCTATTACTATGTTATCTTTATATTTGAACTGTTATAACAGTCCATGAACAACACCTAGACAAATAACACATATAGGTTAAAAGTGCTAAAATGTGTTATTACGAACAAGGTGCAAAGATTTTCGCAGCTGTCTTCAAGCTTCTGGGTGCACGTACAAATTCACCATAGACGATTTCAACAAACCTGCTGAACATAATTATACTGTGGTGAAGGCACCCACGTCTGTGGAATATAACTTCTCTGTGGACTCCTAAACCAAGAACTCATTATATCTTGAAAATGAATTTGTGGAACTTTTTGTGTATCATAGTAAGGGCCTTTCCATTTACTCACTTCTTTTACAATCCCTGGCTGAGCGTTTACATTAACCTGTACATTTGCGTCAACACCAGCATTTGCACTTGGGGTTATTTCATTTGCAGATTCATATTTTGCTTCTCCATACACGTTCTTATGTACGGCTTTGACTTCTTCCTGAGGAATCACAGAAACTTCAGTTTCTTTTACCACTGTGGCTGGTACTCCAATAGATTTGTGGGCAGAGATTGAAAATCCTGATGATCCAGATACGTCTGATTCACCTCCCTGCAATGATAAAATTTATTTTAAAAGATTTGTTTCTTTGTTTATTTTGTTTAAAGTTCATGTTATGCATGACTTTGAAACATGTAAAATGATGGACTTTACATATAAAAGTGTTAATCATTGTACATTTCAGTACACAGCATCCTACAAAGCACCATGCAACATATTTTGCGGCATAACAGGGAAAGTGAAAAATGGGGTCCCAAAAATGAGACTGGAAATGACAAATGGACGTGCATTGTGAGTGCATGCACAGAGAAAACTTGGTTCTTTTACCTTATTGTAGAAAGTAACCATCCGTTAGTCTCACCTGCGTCACATTTTCCTGCAGATTTTTGATGACAAGATAACAGGTCCGATAAGAAGGAGTTCCCATTGATATTTTAATGACAAAACATTGTTTGTTAGATATTTATTTCTGAATTAAATGAGTATTAATTTACGAGTATAAAGTAGATATTATTATTATTTTACGATTAATACCCTTCATTCATATTAACTTGATCCATAAACGCTCGATAAGATTGCATACCAAACTTACCCACTGTGTTTATTAATGTTTCAATAGCCATAGGTAAATACTGAAATAAAATTAATATCGAACAATTACAAAATGCAGAAATATCTCTTATAGAACGTTTATGAAAGAGGGTAGATTGTACAAAAAAATATAAAATCCGCCACCAATCAATATCTCTTCTGCTCTTTGAGAAGTTTTTTTATCTCTTTCAGTCTTCGCCTTTCTTCTTTCCTCCTAGCTTTTTCTGCTTTGTCACCTACCAGGACAGAGGTAGCGGATTTGCCTCCTGCTTGAGCTGAGGAGTAACCTCCGCCCACTGCCTTGCCTGCACCCACTACTCCGCCGAGACCAGCGGCAGCGTTAACGTTACCTCCAGCTGTGGCTCCAGCGTATAGTCCCCCTGTATAACAAAAAAAATGCACAATATACCTAATGTTAATTTGGGTTATGTTAAAAAGCTTGGGGCTACGTTAGATCATCTTAATGTCATATCTACATACGACCCAAAGTCATTTTTTATACATTCCAAATATAATGTCATAAATTAACTCTTCTATTATTTGAGCTACTAAAACAATTAAGTTAGTAACAGTTCACAGCCCATTTTATCAATTACATTTCACTGGTTCAAAATGAATCCCATTATAATCTCCAAATCATTTTCTATTTCAATTGAACATTAGCACGTATCAGAAAACACAATCCATATTCAAACAAAATTAGTCGCTAATAAATTAATGGTTGGATGGGTTCATATATTAATACACATGAATATTCATTTTGACTATTCATTGGTTGAACAAACGTGGCATATGCAATCAAGACAATGAGTTTTTTCCCTCATTTTTCAAGCGTCACGAGTTAATTGCAATCTGACTTCAAAGGTCGAGGTGGAGTTGACGCTCAATTAATAGTTACTGCGATCATTGTGTTAAGTCTTGCGAGATAAAATACCGTCTTATAAGCTATTCTATTCTGCTCTGTAGACTTGTTATTAATCTTCACTAATAATATTCACATTGAAACAAAAAGGATTAGAATTTTCATATTACTTGACGTCTTTATTTATTTTCTAACGTTATGATGGTCGTTATAGTGATTGACTTGGTATCTTACGAGATGCAAGATATTACAATCATAAGTTTATAAATGGGTGTACCTATAAACGTTATTGTAAGTGCGATGATGTAGAAAGGTATTTCACATTTCAGTGACTACGTATTATAGCATCAAATGTTTTTCAAAAAAGGCAGCCTCAACTAATAATTACCTTTTATAGTCTTTGTAATGTATTATTTTGTAATGGCAGATAAAGCCTAGATGATACCAGAGAAATGGTTGTGATTCTTAAACACGCAACTGCAAAGAATGGCTGAAACTATGGGAAATAGTTTTGCGTCGCGTCATTATTAAACTGTAAAGACTGATTCACACGGTACGATTTAATTGAAAGAAAGAAAGAAAGAAAGAAAAATATTTTATTTGGGACACGCACAGGAAATACAAACAGTAAGTAATAATAAAAAATATATTATAAAATAAAAACCAAAAAAGGATCAATTGCCTGTGGCATACGATAAGTTGCAGCAACAATTAAAGTCGCACTGTCTAAACAGTGTTTAGATAATGCAAGTCATTTGTTACTACAATTTGTTGTATGCCACTGGCAAGATACTTGCAACGTGTAAATGCTTTATTTCCTTACCAGCAGTGCGACTGTTGCCATCAACTACTCCACCAAGACCAGCCTTTGCTGCTGGTCCGAATGGTGTGCCAGCTTCAGCGTAGAGACCGCCTGCGGTGCGTGAATTTCCACCAGCTATAACGAAAACAATGCAATATTAATTATTTTTCATAGTAACCGTCAAATTCTGCTTTTGATGCTGTCAGGTATTTTTTTTGCCAATTAACTACCAACTTGAATTGTCCGTCAATTCAAATCACAACTGTCATTCTTGGACAGTGGTATGAAATGCGTCAATTAACAAATAATTTATCTCACTGTACCTTCATACATCATACAAATATCCTCCCAATTAGATACTTCTTTAAAAGACATTCTTGGCAAAAAGTTTTTTTTTTAAATTATTATTGAAGTAAACATTGTAATACTTTTTAGTCACAGGCCAGCCATTGCTGGAACCTTAGTAGCTACAGGATTATGGAATTTAACAGAAAATGACGGAAACTCAGTCACGTAACGGGCAGTTGCTAAAAGTTTGGGCGACAGTTAAATTAAAAGCTATTAGAGAATTAAAAATGTACTCGTATACTTCTGATATAATATATTGCCACATATAAATAATGTTCAGCATACCTAAATCTAGATTATCATCGAATAAATCTATATTTGCAACGAGCCAAACTTTCAGAAACTATTATAATCTAATTCTGTTTACCCAAAAATATACTATCTAAACTATGCGTATACAAGTAACTGTTATAAATATATTATGCACAAGTGTGGAAACGAAAAAATTTAAAACAAACAGAAGAACTCATTGGGCATCAAAAAATTCGTCCGCATCGCTGTCAGCGGGAAAAGTGCCCAAAAGGCTAGCAGCGTTGCCACGTTAGATGGTAATTCTGATTCTTTGGCATAGCCATCCATCCCTTTCCAGTTTATATTGTTACCTAAATAATCTTAAATAAATATCTAATATATTTTCGAAAGTAAATCTCGTTATAAAATTATTGATGAAAATTATAATTAAGTAAGTCCAGAGGTCAAAATATCCTACATAGACAAGAGCCTCATTAAATGATCCTTAAGATAAAATTAAATGGGCAGCAATTTCTCTTTGTACATAAAACTCGAATATTATTAATGTTGCAAATTCTTCAGTTTTATTTTGATCCTCAGATTTTGTATATGAACGGAAAGATAAGGTTTGAGGAATCGGAAGAACTTATTATTTATTGAACATATCAATAATAATAAGTATAATATGATATATTAAGTAATGTCTTGATACTGAGCGCAATTTTCTTCCTGCTATGTACTATTTTTGTTTTCTTTCTGATTTTATGGTTTTTATTTTGAAACACAAAAGGTGAAAACACTTGTTTTTAGTTAAAATATCAAGACTATTCTAGACTACCATTAAAACCTCGTGCAGATTCGCGCGACGCGACTCTAAGAAAACAATTTCTAAGAAAACTTCACGGTAGAACAATTACCGGTGTCGCGTCGCGCCAGTCTGCACGAGGCTTAAGGCGTAGACCAAAAATAATAAAGTCATCCAGTTCAATATGTTGTAAAAGGTAAGACTGGTTATCAGACTTTCGGGCTTCTGACGACCCGTACCGACTGTCAAAGGTCCACGAATGACAGCCGGGACCAACGGCTTGACGTGTTTTCCAAGGCACGGAGGGGTCTCGGTATGTAAAGATGGTCACCCATCCACGGACCGATCGCGGCAAGCGTAGCTTAAGCCGATCCATCGACTCGTGCGGCTGTTATTAACTAGCCACAACTCCCTCAATTCAGTGAATACCTATGACATTTTAAACTTGACGTATTAATTATATAAATGGCCGTTACGTTATCTGTTACGTTGTAATGGATTATAAATTACAGAATATAGATAATATGCAAAATATGAGACCCACCTAAGCCTCCGAGGCCCACGCCGGCATGATATCCTCCGAAGTTGACCCCCAATTTTCCTTCACTAAAGGTAATAAACTGCGGAGCCTGTAAAGATACAAACAATTAAATTAACACAAATTCAGTTGAGCACGATGTTAATAACTTTACTACTATTTTATGGCGTAGTAATGGATCAAGTTTACGAGTTAATTTATTTAACTTTGGGTAATTTTAATTATTTTATTGCTTTTGCGGTTTTTAGTAGTATGTTTGGGGTTTAAATAAGTAGTTAATTTAAGTGGAAATTATATAATATTGGATATATTCTCAATATTCAATGTTAAATGTATTTCATGTTCGTCATTGTATTCCTATCCTCTCAAATATAGGAAATATTAAAGAATGCTTATTTTTAGTCTAGGTGTGTGTATATGTAGCAGAGGCTCTCGTGAAGTTTTCATAGAAATTAATGCACCAGAGTCGCGTCGCTCCGTTGCGTCACGCATGTCTGCAGAAGCCTTAAAAGGTTGTAATATACAGAGACGCGAGTGTAGCCGCGGGCTAAGTTATTTCTTAATAATAATATGCATTCTAAGCAAATCGTTTACGTCAAGATGTAGATACCTATAGCGTTATTCAAATGACTTATAGAAAAAATATTCTATTCTGTGAATGTGTACCTTAACTTTAAAGATTCACTCTGACATTTTCTATTATAATTTGACAAATGATTGACTTCTTATTCTTAATATATTATAACTATGATTTGATATTTTTAGTAGCTTCATTCATTCATTTAATTAATGTAATTTTGCTTGCTAGTTTTAGCGAATTGTTTAAAAACCCGACTATCTATAATGTACTATAATAAAATTCTTGCAAATAAATTTCATAAGGGCAATGTCGAGAATCCGTAGCCATGAAGTGGATTTTGCTCTTTTCGCGGACTAATTGGGACAAACTGCGATTTATACGAGTTGCTTAATTTAGTCTCAAGATCAATGTAATGTTAACAAAACACATTAACGTAATTGTGAACAGTAATAAAACGAATCCTTTTTACATCACGGATTATAATTAGGTCCAATAGACATGTTTATGGTAGATATTTGAACAGAATTAGACTCAAGAGAGTCTTAAATTTAAAATTTTATCGAGGTTAGGCCGTAAATTGTGTTAAAAAGGATCCAACTAGTTATTTATTGGTTTTATCACAAAAATATGAGTATCTCCAACGTTGAGGCTGTGGCTTAAGGCGAAAGCGCCAGCCCGCGACATTCAAGTTTTCTTTCGTTTTTTTTACAATTTACAGGTTAATATCTAACTAACATACAACGTATTGTATGTTAGTAAATATAATCATTAGAATGAGAAACGTTTTATAGTTCAAGCCCCCCGGTTTGACATTGACGAGCGCTTTACGTCACTTTCGACATTTTTCTGAATTTTTTGGTGTTACCTGTAATTTTTAAATTATTTTAGGTATAGTTGACGAGAATATCCGTCAGACCATAGAGTGAAACAGCCCACAGACGATATTAGTAATTATTTAACAGTAAAAATAGTGATTTAAGGCGCGTGTACATGCATTACCAAATGGATACAGCGGGATTTGAAGGAAGGTTCGTTTGTTGTATCCATTTGGATACACTGGGGAGAAACCGGTACATCTCTCTATGTCAGAGTTGTTCCATAAGAACCTTTCCATTGAACTAATGATGTAAACACATATTTGTTATGGTCGCGAATCATATATTGATCAAGATACTACTTGACACTGACCTGCAAATTGCAAAAAACGTAATAAAATTTGAATTTCGTCGGATTCAACTGCGGATCCACTTCAAACAATTGCTCTCCACTTTCTGTTACCTATGCTGTATTACGGGAAACATAAGTATTTGGTACTTTTTCCGTAATACGGACGACAGACAAAAAAATCAGCTGTTCCATACATTTATGTTCGCATAGCTCGTTATAATGTAGGGAACAACTGATTTCTTTTTCGCGATTTCAGGGTTAGCCCCATAGTGTATAAATAGTTAACGATGACTGAAACTCATTTAAAAAATTATGCATTTTTTTAAATTAAGCACAAGGATAGTTTTTAAAATACCCTCGCTTGATATTTTTGAAACACTTAATAATATAGAGACCTTTCCTGTCATAACCTGTTCTGATAATATTTATCTCAGCATTAACATAACATCAGGTAACAAAATCTAAAGGTTGGATGTTAGAAATAAATAAATCCGATTCACAAGACAAAGCATGAACAAAAGAACAATAAAATAAGTAAAAACTCTAACTTTCCCAGCCTTCATAATTACGTAAGTATCTACAAAACTTATTTTTTGTTGGGGTATCTTACAGTTGAGTAACAGTTTTTGATGAGAAGAAGACACCGGCTATTCGTGTTTTTGTCAAAAACTTAAGAATCACGTCATCTTCAAAACTATAGCGTTCTAAAGGCGCTATATTATTAAAACCCGACCCGCTCCTGCTTCGCACGGGTGCAATGGCGAAATTTCAAAGCATCGAGATTACTGTTTTGTATCTTAGTTTAATATTACCCATAAACTTTGCGAAATAAATGCTCTAAATGGTGGTGAAAACCACATCAAAATCCATTGTGCAATGAAGTAGATAGGTATAGTAAAAGATGGGTATCCACAAGGTATATTCGCGCACCTTGTTTGTTGGCAAAGTGTTGGTGCGTGAACATAATTATTGGATACCAACCCACCACCCATTATTTCATTCTCAATTAACACCCGATTTGAGAGAGAGCATTTGAAAGTTGAGAACTTAACAAACTTGTATGTAATGCTAAAGCTGTACCCTAATTACGCAATACACGATCAATCAGAATCTGAATCGTTTTGAAACAGATTGCTAATCCATTGCTTCGTACGTTCGAAAAAAAAATCTGCTCAACAACGTAAATATCACAATGAATGTTGTTGACTTGTCAAATTGGAACAGATTAGTCGGAATTGTCAACGAAAATGTGTTGCGTAATTAGATAGCTGGTCTCAATTCAGAAGCTGTAAGTTTATTTGTCCATGAAACTTATGAGATTGACGGACGATTCTTATACCGTACGGCCATTTGTCCACCGCACCGTGAACGGGCGTCAACAAGAACGAAATGACGACGCCGAAGTAGCGACAGTACATTTACTATGGCGGCGTAATCTCGTTTCTCGTTGACGTCCGTTCGCGGCGCGGTGGACAAACAGTGTCAGTTACTTTAATCCATTTCCTACTTCAACAACATAACCATTAGGACGCACGAAAACAACTTTTTATACATAATTTATAGGAAATACCCACACATACTGACTCACACGTGTTTGAATAACATTCAGTGTTATGTACTGCATCATAAGTTCGTTTTATTGGCAGTTATAAGGTGATTCTGTTTACTAACGACTATATTAAATGGACCTACTTGTATTAGTACCTACAGCCTACTCGTCATAGACAATGGCTTTTGTTTGAGATTGTAAGCAGTCTTGCGCAAGAGTATATAAGGTAAAAAGAAGTATCTAACTTTTGTTGTCTAATAAAGAAGATTCCTTTTGTTAAAGTAATGACAACATTAATATTGTTTCTGTTTTTTTCAAGCCTCCAAGATTGCTATATTTGTCTTAAGACAACCGTGGAGCAATACTAAGGGTCCAGTTTCTACATACATAAAAATGATTTCATAGGTTTGTTGCAATTTGTACTTTATAAGGAATTTATAAAATATCCGCAGGATTCGAGAAGGACAGGACGTATAGCTCCATCTCTTTCCCGCACTGAAGTAAGATTCAAATAATACTGCTTTAGAGGTGGTGGTAGGCCCCCAGGACCGGTCAATGTGGCGACGCATGGGGAGGTCTATTTCTGGCAGTTGACGTCTTTCGGCTCAAATGATGAATAAAACTATGTTTACATTTTTTTCTTAACTATGAATGGAGTATAGGTACTAGAGATGAACACAATAAAACTCCTTGAGACATCGCTCCTTCCGCAAGCAAAGAATGTAGGTAATAAATAAAACATTTAAACATAGCACATAATGTAATTATTATGTATACATATACCAACAAAGTAATAACGATAACTTATTAAGAATGCGGTGTTTTGGTAGATTTTTCTTTTATTTTTGTTTGTTGTTGGTCATATGAGAAAAATACGTATTAATATATATAAATATTTTAAGATATATTTTCTCTTCTTAATTTTTTTAATATTTTTATTTTTATTTCTTATTCCATTTATAAATATCGAAGCATTAATACTCAATCACGCAAAAACGCTTTCTATAATTATTAAATAATTTTAGAAAGCACTTTTTGTGGTAACTTTATCGAGATATTTGTACGCAAAAGGAGTATATAAATATCGCAACAGGTGGCGTTTTGTATGTGTGTCTGCTTACCCCCATGGGAAGAAGCGTGAGTTTACGTACGTACGAGTGTGTATATCGAGATAGATGACTTATAAATTTAAAAAACATAATCTGTCTTATATTTTCAATTAAAATGAAAAGGGTTTAAGGCTCGTACAGACCAGCGCGACGCGACTCGAACAAAATAATTTCTAAGAAAACTTCACGGTATAACAATAGCCGGTGTCGCGTCGCGCTTGTCTGCACGAAGCTTTACTGTTCTTTACGACCTAGAAAGATGCCTACCTAGCTAGAGGCAGCGGTAAAGATGAACAAAACAACATTAAAAATATGTATGAATATATGCTTGACCATTAATTAATGACGTATTGCTATACGTCATTAATTATTTGCCAAAGAAATATTTTACTCGTAAATAGTGAACCTGTGAATAGACTACAAAATATTCTCGTGCGCTGTGGCCTGTGTCACATCGCTGTTGAGGTTACCAGACCATGGAACTTTTGGGAGCATTGTCTATTTAACTGATAAACTGCCTTTAATAATGAAAACAATTGTTCTTTTCCAAAAGTTATTTAAAATTAATAATTATATCGTTTATTTCAATTTATATGTTATGTTATGGAAGGCAGGTATACAAAGCATCCATATTTAGCATCAGTGACCTGCCATTGTATTCTGTAAACATCTCACCGTGAAAACTTGGATGAAGTGAGCTGTCAATAGTGTCAATCCCTGTGCAATGACAGCTCACTCCACGCTCACTTCACCTAAGTTTTCACGGTCAGATGGTTACAGAATAGCACTGCTGTTCAGGGTGTGGTGGATGACCACACCCTGAACATTGTCAGGAACAGCCATGCTATTCTGTAAACATCTCACCGTGAAAACTTAGGTGAAGTGAGCGTGGAGTGAGCTGTCATTCCAATGTTCCTGACAATGTTCAGGGTGTGGTCATCCACCACACCCTGAACAGCAGTGCTATTCTGTAAAAATCTGACCGTGAAAACTTAGGTGAAGTGAGCGTGGAGTGAGCTGTCATTGCACAGTGATTGACACTATTGACAGCTCATTCCACGCTCACTTCACCTAAGTTTTGTTACAGAATAGCACTGCAGGTCACTGCTACCACCCTTTCCGTCAAGCTAATCTACTGACCAAGAGTCCAAGACAGACATTGTCTATTCTCACACAATTTATGCTGACATAATAGAAGAAGATGAAAAAGCCTCCTCATTTTAAATACCTAACTTTACCCTAATATCTGGTCCCGAGGTGCTATATGATAGCTCGGGATATAACCCCTATCCATGTGTGTCCTATTCTAAGCCCCGCTCGATTGCTCCACAAAAACCGCTCTTGTTACCAACATGTAAGGTGTTAGATATAAAAATGGTGCTTTGATTTTATCTCCAACTTGGCTTCGTATCGCCGGAAATGTGTGTATGGTAAAGTGATCCGTTCCCGATAAATGAACGGGTTTTGTATAGAAACTATAAGTCATGCGGTTGAGTAATCCACACCGCGATGCGATTAAGTATGTGGTAGGAGACGATGCCAGGGTAACCGATCTGTTGATATCGAAGGTGATTTATTATTAAATATTTCTTTGATACCTCATAACTAAGTTCCTAAAGAACTACTTCTTTGGTTGCCAGATAAATCATTAGACGATATACAAGAAGACATATTTCTAAATCTGCGTTACAATTTCTCAATCTTGGAGCTATAGCAAAATAGATTGAATATTTTCATAATAATAATCGCAATATGACTGAAAATATTCTTGAGATACTGATCAGTGGATGTTCGATCTATTTACTCTATGATTATAGTCAAATGTATACGATAAACTATTCTAAAGATAAAGCTTAACAGACAGAAAAATAACACCAATAAAATGTATTCCATTTTATTACACGCAGCAATAGGTAGATATATCGAATTTTATCTCCATACGTTAAAAATATATACCTACCTACTTTACTTTATGGAATACTATGATAGCATACAAAGTGCTCCTCAAGTTGGGGTTAAGTATAATCGGGATATTTACTGCCAAACCTTGATGTCTGCATTATATCGTTCGATATGTTTTATTTGATGCCGCTCCAAGCCTTCGTATATGAGAAGGGTGTAGTCGATAGTTATTGAATTTCGATATCGATATTCTGAATAAGTAAAGTAAATACGGTATACATATAAAAAATCCATAAAGGATAATAATAATTAAGCAGATTTCAAAGAAAAAACCCAGTAAATTGATAGCAAGTTGACTACCTAAAGTTCACATAAGTAGGTAGGTATATCCAAATTAATATGCAGAAATCTTGTTTTTTTTTTTAAAAGCGTACACAACGACACAACTTAGATGTAGCATAAATTTTAAAACTTGCATTCATTCATTTCAATATTACGAATGTATTTGGCTATATGACTTCACAAGTTATTGCGTTTGCGTAAAGATCATTTTCACCTAAAGCAATAATATAAATATTGGTGATTTGAAGGCGCACTCAGTTCAGATGGTGATCGGTTTTACGTTTTTTGCCGATGCTTCATCTAAGTTGTGTCGTACTGTACCTACCTAATTAATAATAATAATAATATATTTTTATATTTTAAATGTTTTTGTTTTCTCTTTTGTTTTTATAAAAATATTTAAAAATGTAAATAATATGTATATAAATTAAATACAGGAAATAATAATAATGGCTTCGGCCCCTCGTACGCCTTCCAAAGGTCCGGGACCCCAGAGTCCCGAGAAATGTCAAAGACCAAATAATAATAATAAAGTTTATTCATCAAAAAGTAACAATACAATTTAGTCAAATTCGGTGAGCCACAAACTAAGCATCGCTCGTATCTTGTGGTAAAGTGTACAATTTGAACAATATCTTTTAAATTACAGTCGTTCGACCAAATCTAAGTTTTATCTATGTCTCTATCTAAGTATACAATTCAATAGCTACTACATATTGAATACCTCGATATATGTCTATTTAAATATATTTATATCAGGTTATAATATTGAAGTCGCTTGTTGTGTCTATCTGTGTGACCGCGTCGTTCTTCTAAACTGCGCATTAGATTTTGATGCGATTTACATCATCATTTAGACAATTTATTCTGGAACCTATATGTTTATATTACATATTGTGGATGATTTGCTAAGGCCCCAATTACACTACCATATATTTATCATACAAATATGATTTCATATCTGTCAATTTCTATCATCATAGGTACTTAAATGATGCTGTTTTTCATTTTTACATATTACACTTACATGATCTTTAAAACGTCTAATTTAATCAAGATGGATAACGATTTTGTCGTGTTTGATTTAGCCATTTTTGAGGATAGACGGATATGATCATATTTGTACGCTTGCTGTCAAATAGGATCTCTTAACTAAGATCATAGACGATATGAATCATATCTACTTATTATACCGCCATAGGTTCTTCATATAAAAATTACTCATACATCTCTGATCATATTTCTATAATAGTCTAATATGGCTCTAAGTCATAAAAACCATGTGAAGTGGGAGCGGGTCACTAGTTTTTATAACTGTTTTCCTCCACTCCCTATGTCAACATAAGATTGCAAAATCGTTTCTGCCCATTATTTACACAAACTTACACAATAGGAAATGATACAAGCCGTGATTACTATTCGCTGTTTTTGATGTGTAATGCTATCCGCTTTGATATAACCTCATTAGTTATTTCGGGAAATTATTTTGATGGGTCAAGAGAAGCAATTAGTATTATTATGATATCAGTTACCCTAAATATATTTACATTAACATACATTAACATTAAAACACATAATATTTCTGTAATTTAACACAACTGCAGAGCTATTCTGACAAAAATATTAATTATCAAGGCCATTTGTAACCGTAGGGACAAAGGAAAACCTAGTTCTGACATTGACATTGACACTGACGTAACAAACATGATTTCGATAGTGTTTTTTTTCTCGAAATGTCACTCTTTACTTGCTGTAGTTTAATACGTACCTTATATTATGTTGTCTAACACCCGAATACTGAAACGCCACTCAAAACTTAAGCGTTACTTAAAACTAGTTTCAACCAATCAAAAGGCTTTAAACGAGTCATAAGTAACGCTTAAGTTTTGAGTGGCGTTTCAGTATTCGGGTGTTAGAATATTTTCGTTCAGGTGACAATTAATAATATTGTAACCTCAGACCAAATAAAAAACCAAGACATAGCGCTGCTAACAATACAGTGAAGCATGCCAAAACTTCACCCCCGCTCTGTGCATACACGCTCACACGCACCATTTACAATCAAACTACACCTCACTAAGTGCACACATGTTTCCGAAACCGGCCTCACTTTACTGTCGACAGCAATTGAACTAAACACTGTTTTATTCTTCCACATTACTAAATATCTAAATATTTTGTTCACGCCGCTGATGGTTTTCAACAAAATCATACACAATATATCAGCTGTGCATTAAAAATAAGGAAAAAAACAATGTTACCGCCTTTTTAGTTATGGTTCAGTCATTCACTATAATACAAAACAACTTTCATTGCAACGGGTTTCATAACATTTGAACCAAGGTTCTCCGTACAATGTCCTATGATTAATTTGACATTCATATACAGAATTATAGGCTAGGTAATAACAGCCGCACGGGTCGATCGATCAGGTTAAGCAACGCCTACCGCGGTCAGTCCGTAAATGGGTGACCATCTATGCATACCGATACCCCTCCGTGCCTCGGGAAGCACGTTAAGCCGTTGGTCCCGGATTTCATTGTTGGATCTTTGACAATCGTACCGGGTCGTCAGAAACCCAAAAGTCTGACAAACAGTCTCACTAAAGGGGAATCGTATTACCCAGTAACTGGGTTGTGGAGGTCAAATAGGCAATCGCTCCATGTAAAATACTGGTATTCAGCTGCATCCGGTTAGACTGGAAGCCCACCCCAACATAGTAGAGAAACCATAGTGTTGGCAAAAATATTATAAACTAGTACCAGCCGAGCCCAGCCATTTATAAAAAAAAAACAGAAAACTCCAAGTAGATGATTCCAACTTCATACCTGGAAATTTCAGATCAAAAACTCGCATAGCTACTTTTATATGGGTTAAAAACTGCCATGTCCCTATGAATGAACGCAACCAATCCCAATAGGGAACAATTTCTGCCAACAGACAGACAACAGATTGGCATGCACTCAGGCAAACCAAATTGTTTTGCAATACTTTGTGATAAAAATATTATAACGTTTTCTTTTAACCGATTAAGACCCGCAAAAAATGAGCGCGAAAATAAAAAACGTTCCAACAAAGAATATATTTTAAGTTAAATATTTTAACTATTTTTAGAAATAATATTTCATAAAACAATGACCTATGTCCATGTCCATGTCCACCTATGTCCCAAGATGGGTCATTCTCCGTTACGAAATTCAGCCTACCATAAATTCACTTTATCGCAATCTGCAATTCAGAATCAGTCACGCTTGTCAAGTTATTTTCTAAAGGATTATTTTTTGTATTTTAGATGAATAGTGTTGTGTCACCTATTGTTCAAGAATAGATGTTTCCATGGCCGGTTGTTACGGCACTTACACGATGTAATTATTACGGCGATAGATAGTGTTACAACATACAAAGTTACTGCGCGTACATTATTTTACATTTTGATTTGCATAATTAGGATTACTAACCTAAGTTTTTGATTTTATATTAACAAGTTGATTGACTTATGGGTCAAAGCAGTTGACTTAGGAGGCTCTAGGAACGATTTTGAGGTCGAGGAATATTATTATTTTCTTTGACAAAATTCTTAGTAGAAGCCAGGGAAGAAGATTGGCACCTTCAAAGGCTTTGAACCTGGTAAATGGGTTGCTACTATACACTAAATAGAATATTTCCGAGATCGGTTTTCCAATTAAATGTTAACTATAGAACCTACATTTATTCTTATAACAAGTTTTTATATCCGTTGTTATTCATGAACGTGGGTTTTTAATCATCTCGCGCAAGTCATTAGTCAGATGAAGAAAATGAATGGACTTTGCTTGCAACGGAAATTACTCAGTGTTGCGGTTATGAGTCCTCCCCTTTGAAATCCATTCGTTGCATCTTAAGTACGAGACTGCTGTTTTGTTTCAGAAAAACGAAAAGGAAGAAAATACGTTTATTTGCAGTAAACGTGACGCAAAGGAAGAACACAAAAGACAAAAGAACAAGTTGAGGGAAAATATGCGTCACATCCACGATAAATGGCTATAACTCAGCATAATGCTGCGACCCTATGCGGGACAGAGCCTCAACGCTGATTTTCGGCGACAGCCGGCATTGACGTTATGACGGTTTTGAGGAAGATATTGTTTTTTTTTAAATATTGTTTATTCAGAATTAAAATGAAATGTACACTGAAATATGGACTGGAGAATAGCTAAATATTAACCAAAATTCACTTGCTTTATTAATTAAATATATCAATAACAACTAATATATCAAAATCCTAACCTAACTAAAACTATAAAATATGGCTTCGAAAATTCCTCCGCAACGCTGTCGACTGGAAATGTACCCAAAAGACTGGTGGCATTGCCAGGTTGTAAGGCAATGCTTAGCCTCTGGCCAAAGCAAATGCCAGCCCTTGAATCAGGGAAGTGTCAAGATGTGGTTTGATTAAAATTTTCGAATTTATTCAAGCAAACAAATAGACACTAATGAATAAGACAGAAACACTCAAAATTGTCGAAAGTTCAAGTAGACATCAAAATTATAAAATTATTTTCACAATATTGTAAACCCGTTAACCAATTACGACTTTGTTTCACTAATCCAATTTCAAACTCAATTTCAAGATGTTTCGTAAATTTTGATTCCTTTGAGTAACATTAAAATGAATTATTCAGATGTGGTCATTGAATCATTTGGCTTTCGAAGTCAATTTTGACAGTCCTCTTAGGTCAGGACAGCAAAAGGTGGATGGTCCAATTAGTTGTTAATAGGATAATTCAATTGACATGTTCAGTTGACAATTGGTTGATAAGCTGAAGAAAGTTTGTTTGTACCTATTTTTGGAATTTACAACTGAAATGATTATGACATTTTGTGAACTTTCGAAATGTAGTCCCACATAGAAAATAATAACTCGGGAAAGCCGTATAGTGATTGATAGAATTATTCAGAAGAAACTAACAACAGTAATCTTGCAAAAGTCCAATTTTTGTGGTTATAAAACTTGTGAGTGGTAAAACAACTACACTTGACACAAAATAAATTAAAATATATAAGATTCGCCCTACATTCAAGCAGTAGGTAATTTAGCCAGTCACTCTTGCCATGGCGATCGCCAGTCCACTCACCGTGTTTTTCCAAACATTAAAATTACATTGGGTGAAGGTTAATGCAAATGACATCAGCAGTAATCACTGGCTTACTGAGAAGTGTCTATGAAGCAATGTAGTATGTAAAACGTCAACGGATTATGACGACTTTAAGTGGTTTTATATTGTTCATTATAGAACTGAGTATAATATTTGTTATGTTTAAATTAATTTAACTTTTAAGTAATATTATAAAGAGGTAAAATTTGTTTGTTTGCAAGTTTGTATTTGATAGCCCAATTCTTGAGGAAGGTTATAAGCTATTTAACATCACGGTTCGACCCTTAGGAGCCGAGCAAAAAGAAAAAAAGTCAGAAAGAACGCTAAGCGAAATCGAAGTAAAAGCGCGACACGGTGGGTCGGGGGCCAAATTTTCACGCGAACGAAGTCGCGGGTAGAAGCTAGTGCTTAATAAAGATAAAACCATTGCCACAGCCGACGTTGACGTCATCACGTCAACGCCGGCTGTCGCTGAAAACCAGCGTTGGGGCTTTGTCTCGCATAGGGTCGCAGCATTATGCTGAGCGATGGCCGTTTTGCGTGGATGTGACGCATATTTTCCCCCAAATTGTTTATTTTCGTGTTTTGTTCTTTCTTTGCGTCATGTGTACCGCAAATAAACGTATTTTCTTTCTTTCTTTCTCTTTCATTGCGTACTTATTGATCTCTAATCGAAAAGATAAAAGTAAATAAACAGTCAATAGAAAACTACAGCAACTTTTGTCTGTAATGCGAAGTGAGGACGTTATAAATGAATTTTGTCCATGATAGCCTCAAAATGAAAGAAAAGGGAGTGAATGATACCGTGACGGTTGACAGGGAAGAACAGAAGAAAAAACGTGTGCCTTAAAGTAGTCGCATATAATATGTAACATCTGACTTCTCTCTTACTCACTTCGGTAATAATTAAGCAGCAGTTAAGAGGCGGTCGAGGTCGTTTCTGACGACCAACTTTAGTACGGCGCGTGCTCATTGTTCAAATCATATAGCGCGCGCTTTCCCGATTTCCTGCAATACACTTCCATCGCTTTTCACGAAATCACTCCCACAGATTGAATCAAAACAAAGAAGTGTTGCAGCTAACCCAAATAACATGAGGCCGTGGCATGAAGATGATGGTGAAAGCACCACAGGTTAATCCATTATTGGACAAAGACCTCTCCGAACTTGCACAATAAAAAAAAAATAAGGAACAACTTAAGTTTACAATTTACAAAGGAAACGAAGATAGCCACACAAGTAAAATACCGTGGCGCAGCTATCAACACCCAACCCAAAAATATATACAAAGATATTGTTCCAGACTTCCCAAAGAAAGTTCATTCATAATTAATAGAAGAATTACATCTTTTTTAAAACGAATAACAAGGAGAATATACTCTATGTGGAGGTTAGAAAGAAAAGAAAGAAAGAAAATACGTTTATTTGCGGTACACATGACGCAAAGAAAGAACAAAACACAAAAATAAACAATTTGGGGGAAAATATGCGTCACATCCACGCAAAACGGCCATCGCTCAGCTTAATGCTGCGACCCTATGCGAGACAGAGCCCCAACGCTGGTTACTATGTAGTATAAGTGTAGAGTGGAGGTGGGGTGAAGTGTGTATGTTTGTGTGTGTTTACCGTGTTATGATACCATAAGACAAGCATTTAAGCCAGTCAGTCACTTTTCTCTTTAGTAGACTTTTAGTCATAGGGGAATAACGGTACAGCAATGTTATGTTACTGTTAGAACTGATATTTTTTTAAACAAGTTAACGCATTGTTATAACCCAGCGGCAACGATTGCGCAGAACCAAAAACAAATGAAAACTATTCATTTGTTTTTTTTTATTCTGACTTTTAAAAATATGGAACTGTTCACTTGCGGATTTAATTTGCTATTGTTTTTTTTAACTGTATAAGTAATATGTATACCTAACGTTTATTTTTTATTTATTTATATAACACTTTAAGCACACAAATGAACAGAGGCAGACGACGACGGCGGGTAACGACGGAACCAACGGTACCTAACGTTTGACGGTACTAAACATGTTATAGGAAGTTCTGAAGCAACGAATACTTCAAACGCAGCTAATTATTAGCGTGAATGCTAATTGAAACATCCTGTGGGTTCAGGCAACAATTTCATCAGTTCCTACACAATTATTAACCTTACTCGTAGGTCACGCTATCTAAATTATACACCTTTTCATCCATCAATATACTTACCTACCTATGCACTGTTTATCACTAGGGGTGAAACCGCGATAATATTACTGAAACGGCGCACGAATTGAAAGTCAGTGTCTTCGTTAAAGCCAATAATTTATCCATCCTTATACTTATTATAACGGCAAAATTAACTCTATCTGTCTGTTACCTAACTACAAACACAGTTAGATCATGCCCACGGTTAGGACAAAGGATACTTTTTATTCCAGTAGCACGTTCCCGTGACCGACGTATCCGACGACCACGTGGGCCGGCGAAGCCGCGGGAAAAGGCTAGCGTAAAATAATGAACTATTGAATTAATTAATATTGCAGAATATAAACTGCATGGCCTCCGATCATGGCCCTGTTAACATGGGATTCAAAAATAACTGGCAGTGTGCTATAGGTATACCTCTGCCCAACCCTTTTGGGAATCAAGGTGTGATGTCATGTTTGATAATTCATTTGTGAAATTCAGTCACAATAATCACTTTGGAAAACATTGATAATCAGATATCGGGGATCTCAATACGCATCGAAGTCCCCGATATCTGATTTCCAATGATTTCCAAAGTAATTATTGTAAGCTGTCGCTCTCAGTGTCTGACTGTGATACGTAGTGATGTAATTTTATTATGATAGAATAACAAATAAAACAAAAAAACAAAAAAAGTAGTAACCCACCGTAATTAATGATGGTTTTATTTAAAGCTCGTACAGACCAGCGCGACGCGACGCCGCGCCGCGACACGAACAATACAATTTCTAAGAAAACTTGACGGTATAACAATAACCGGTGTCGCGTCGCGCTGGTCTGAACGAAGCTTTATGCATAGTTAATGTATGTTTATTCTTAGTAAGTTCGTGTGTTGGTGTCAATCAATACGCAAGGGACCTATTGTTAACATTCGTAATAACACAAAAAGTTAAGTCATAATGTGTAAGCCTACAACGGCATGACATTTGAAATATATATACAACAAAAAAAAAAAAAAATTACAGTGTTTCAGGGACATCGACGCGAAGCCGTTTACCATGGATTCAGTACATGATTCTGAGCCCCTCTGTGTTGAAAATTTTCGTCGGTTATTTAAAAAAAAAACGACAGCCAACGGTTTTGGATTGAGACCAACGGCTTAACGTGCTTTCCGAGGTACTTAGGGGTCTCGGTATGTTAAGGTGGTCTGAAAAATTTAAAACCAATTAATTTTAAAAGAGTAACCATGGAGTTTCTGGCCGGCTCTTCTCCATAGGAAACGACCAATTGGAACCGTGCACGGCAAGCGTAGCTTAACCTGATCGATCGACCCGGGCGGCTAGTATTACTTAGTTGACAATGTAAAATATATTCTCATTTCATTTGATTTTTTTTTGGTCCGTTCTGACCTTTACTCTCCAATAATTCAATTTATTCATCCCGTAAATATCTAAGATGTTGATATTCAACAGTCTATGTTTACAGCAATCAGTAATCAATCAGTTTTAAATAAATATAACCTAAAAAAGAATTTACGATAGGTATAACCTAAACTATAAATCTCTTGAGAGATGAGGGATTTCATAAGGCTTTAAAAAACACCAAGTTTTAGGATTATTCATTTGTTACTTACACACCATAATGTAGAACGTAAAACCATGATAGAAAACCTGAACTTATCAACTAGCTTCTGACAGCTGCTTCGCCCGTGTGATATCTTTAGAAATTGTAGCCATGTTACTAAGGGGGACGCGCTAAGGTAACCCGCAAAATTAAAATTTTCTTTCGTTTTTTGCAATTTGTAAGTCAGTGTCAGGTTGTATATTGATTAAAATATGATTCGCGACCATATCAAATATGGCTTTACAGAAATATAATCATTAGAATCAGGTATACAACTCCTGACATTTGAGGATTATTACTAACTTAGCATAATCCTCAAATGTCATGAAATAGTCATTCAATAGGATTACATTAACTTAGAGAGTTGTATTGATGATTTTTATGATCATAATTCTTTATATAAATATTTGATATGGCCGCGAATCATATTTAGATCAACATACCTACAACTTGACACTGACCTGCAAATTGCAAAAAACGTAAGAAAATTTGAATTTCGCGAGCTACCTTGACGCTTTCGCCTTAAGTGCATTCTATTGGTGAAAGAATTTTTTAGATCAGTCAAGTATTTTTTTGGGTTTATTCATTACAAACAAAAATACAAATATTTTCGCTTAAAAATATTAGTGTAGAATGTAGATATTAAACTGAAATCGCCAACCCGTCTTGAGCAAGCGTGGTGATCAAAGCTCGTGCCTTCTCTGTGAGAAGAGGCCTTTGCCCTGCAGTGTGAAAATAAAAGGCTGGCTGCTAAAAATAATAGGCTGACTGGCAAAAAGATAGTAGGTACGGTATCTTTCTAAGTAAATCTAAGACACAATGCTGAAGCATTGTCTTGAGCAAGCACTTAAAATTTACAGGCTGAAAATTAATAGTCAAATCAAAATTAATTTTGCACTCATAATGCGAAGCATTAGAAAGTACTTTGCGACCGAAAAATTTGTTTTGCCTCCTTTCTGCAACTGTTTTTATTGTTACACACCTGCTAGTACACAGAACCTACTTAAATTATATACCATTGTATAGATAATTTAATGGAAATAAATTCTACTTTTTTTCGTACTTTAAAAAAATAGATTTAATGCAGCGGAAATAAAAAAAACAGCAAAATGGTTTTAAACTTTTTCCGGCAATTAAGTATGAAACCTGAAAACATTGTAGCTTGTGAAAAAAATATTATTTGAGTCAAATTTTTAACTACTGCTATTGAATCGTTAAATGCAAAACAAACTTGTAAATAATGAAAAAAACAAAACCTTACCTATCATATAGACTCACTCTGGAACCATTTTAAAGTTGCACAGGATAAAAAATACTAAAAACAGAAACAGAAACGGAGATACAAAAACTAAGAAAAAAGTATCCATCTAATCAAACGACCTCTTTCTAGGCTACGTGTGGATTTTAATTGGTTTTCCTGGAAGTTTTCATCAAAGCATAGTTCTACCAACGCATGAAATTATATTTGAACTGGTCACAGTTCATGTACATATATGTCTTTCTGGAGCCCAGATACATTTTTCTTTATTTTCGTCCTTGCAAATTCTCTTTCAAACCCTCTTTATTATGAAACAAGTGTATTTTTTTACATTTTCTATATCTTTGTAAGAGTTTGATTGACGTGATTTATTGAATTATAATGTGATAATCAGCGGAGCTCGTGGCTAAATAATTATAGCCGCACGGGTCGATCCATGAGGTTAAGCTACGCTTGCCAGGGTTGGTCTGTCGATGGATGACCATCTTTACATACCGAAACTCCTCCGTGCTTCGGAAAGCACGTTAGCCGTTGGTCCCGGATCGTCAGAAGCCCGAAAGTCTGACAACCAGTCTTACCAAGGGGTATCGTATTACCCAGTTATTGGGTTGTGGAGGTCAGATAGGCAGTCGCTCCATGTAAAATACTGGTATTCAGCTACATCCGGTTATACTGGAAGCCGACGCCAACATAGTTGGGAAAAGGCTTGGCAGATTGAATGTGATAATCAGCGTATAACTTGGTCAGTATACAGTAGGCAACCCGTCAGTGGTAACACTTTCACCTTGAGCCACCTATCATAGTAAAGAGTTTCAATCAAATAAGAGGCCACTTTATACTGATTTTATTACTACTGACGGGCGACCTACCGTACCAAACACTCCTAAATTATATCTTACTCTTTTTTCGTCTAGGTATCATTTATTTAGCCGTTTATCTACCAGCCGAATCAAAATTCTAAGTTTTATATCAAACTTAAAGCATTTGTTTAAATTAAACTATTTACAGGCACATTTGAATTGACAAGGAATCGATCAGTCAAAAAGATGCAGCTAAAGAAAGAAAATACATTTATTTAGCACAGACTAAAAGCACACAACACAACATATTGTACTACAAGTAAAAAAAAAAGATGATAAAGTGTGAAGTGCACTGCCTAGTTGGCCATTCCAAAGTGTAGTAGGTTCCTATGGACAAGAACAGGCGATAAAATCCATGGACACTTTTAAATTAAAAAACCTCGTTAAAATATCTCACTTTATACGTCCTATATGCTAAAATTAAAATCTTTACGACGAAAGAGAACCGATAGACATACAAACATCACAGTGATACTGATACCATCAAGTTTTCCTTTTTGCCAATTTGGCACACTAAAACCGAACGGAGAAAACAAATATTGCCTTTCTCAAATAGGTGTATCAGAGAGCACGAAATATCAGCAAGTTAACTTTTAGTGCTGGACATAGGCACCCTGAATAGACTGTAGGTAGTGACCAGCAGTTAGGAGGTTATTGCTGTACTCATTGGAACACGGTTTTCGTAGCATGTAGTGCTGTTAACACGTGTTTGGAAGAGCTCTGACTTTGTACCTCGCGGAATAGGCACAATCTAAAATTTCGTCGATTATATTTATCCTCATAACTAAATTCTACTTTGTCGTTGACTCATTTTTATGGTTCAAATCATATGCCAAACCAACGGGGTAATTGCGTAACATGGTAACAATTGCAATGTCTTTCATTTTGACAATCTGACAGTGACTACATTCATTACGTTATATATATACGTTGTCGGGTAGACGATTTTTTAAAACATAATATTATGAAGTAAATGGACTTGGATTTTCTTTAAAATTCCTTCAGATTGTGAAAGAAAGTGTGTTAGGCAATTAAGATGCAGAACTGTGCCGTCGGTGTAAGCCTCACAAATATATTTAATTGTAACCTCATCTTAAGCCCTTACCCTTGTTATGAATTTAGATGATGAGTGAACCCATTCCATGTCATTCATAGGCAAAGACTCATCTTCAACTAATCACAGGATTAATAGCTGAAGAGCTAGCTATTAGCTAGCTCCTTTGGGGTCTGCTTCTAATATAACAATAGCCAATATAGAATAAAAATAACATTAAAATCCTTCTTAATACCTAAGTTCAATATGCCTAGCGTTTTCCCAACTTATTTGGGGACTATTTAACCGGATGCAGCTGAATACCAGAATGTTCTGACCTTCACGATCCAATTACGGGGTAACACGATACCCTTTGGTAAGACTGGTTGTCAGGTTTTTGGGTTTCTGACTATCCATAACGACTGTCAAGGATCTACGAATGACAGCCGGGACTAACAACGGCTTAACGTGCTTTCTGAGGCACAGAATACCTAATATTTAATTCGGATTTTATCAACATTTTTCAATATATAAACCATGAAATATAATTTTAATACAATGTGAAATTTAATTCGTTTGCATCCTCTTAAGGGGTCATTGTACTCATCATTATGAACAAATTTCACTATGGGGCCAACACTGAAATCGCGAAAAAAAAATCAGCTGTTCCCTACATTATAACGAGCTATGAAAATATAAATGTATGGAACAGCTGATTTTTTTTTCGTGATTTCGGGGTTGCACCCCTTAAGGGGGTGCAAACGAATTAAATTTCACATTGTATTCTTGTTTCCGCGTAGGAACATTTAAAGATTAAATTCACAATAATCATAAAACAGCAAGTAATTGTTCTAACATTTTTAACAAACACAAATTCATTTGCGTTCCTACGATTTTCACGATAATTATTATAATGGAATGTTTGAAAATAATGACCGTTGCAACTTAATTATTAACAACTGCATTTTTTTGTTTAACATATTAAATAAAAAGACGCAGTGAAACGTCTAGACGTGCGTTCTTAATTATTGCAAAAAAATAATATTGATACAATCTGACCGCTGTTGCCGCGATGCGAATCAACCAACCGTACAAACAATTGACGGTTATTAAGTAGACCCTGACGGCTGAGAAACTCAAGGAAAAGGTGACCGCGTATCAAAACACAACTGCAGAATCTTGGACCTTTTGGTTTGGTATGTAATATACCATAAACGTCACCACAACCATGGTATTGAGTATAATGTATAATTATCTCATTAATTATTACTTAATAAAAAATTGAGATGTATACAAAATGAGATATACTTAATAAAATGAATACCAAAGAAAAGGCTATCAGTAAAGTGGACTGAGAAAGCTGAACACTGTTGGACACAAAAAAAAAACATACAAAAATGCGTAAATCATGCAACCAAAACACTGCAGATGCGTAGCTTCCACACCATGGAATTCCAAAAATGATTATTATACAATATCCCGAAAACGTCGCCAAAGCCAGCTACCGGCTACTGACCGCATAATATTTCACAAGTCACAAAGCGCTCGAGGTCCGCGTGACAGTGACAAATCGTTTAATTCTACATATGAACTCGGACACGCGGGCTAGCCAAAATAAACAAGCGTTTTTAGAGACAACGCCACGTCTAGGCAAAACTTTACGAAGGTTAGCACACATTATGACAGGGGCAGTGTTTTATGTTGTGACCATACGGATGTAATTTTTTTTTAATGATAAAAGTTAGCACACCCCAATTGCTTACACATACGTACAGGGAGGCCCCCTGTACGTATCTGTAAGCAAGTGGGGAAAGCGATGGAGCTAGACGTCCTGTAGAGCTACAACTCTTTCCCACACTTAAGTAATATTAAAATAATACTGCTTTAGAAGTGGTGGTAGGTGTTCTGGTTAAAGAAGATTTTGACAGGCTGATAATGATGAGCTATAGAAAGACTGAACTATCCATCAATCCACCAATTAGAAGCAGCGGATCTATAAGGTTGACTCTGAATTCATTTGCATTATTTTAGAGGATAAAAGTACTCAAAATAGAGGAAAGCTATGCTGAAAGTTCTGCTGGATTCAACACTAGTATAGAAATAGTATCCGGGTCTTCTTACGCAAGACCTTGACGCATAAGCAAACATAACACAAAAAATTTATGGAAATAGTTGGGCTTGCCCAAAAAAAGAAGACGATGATGATAAATAATTTAACTAATACTCATTATATTATGAGTTCCGCTGTTTAAAAATTAAACGGTATTCGTTTGTTTTAAAAGAATTGTATTTGATAATACAATATTTACGCGTCTCGAAGTCATATACCCAAGTTCTTTGAGTCAAAGGTTGAGATTAAAGTTTCGTCTATAATATTCATAAAGCTTCGACATCGTTGCATAAAAATTACGCAAACATTATTTGAACACACATAAAATATTAAAATCCTCATCAATCACGAATGCTAATGAATCCACAAACACTTTTGGTTATCCATACTAACTAACATTATAAATGGGAAGTGAGTTTGTTTGTTTGTTACGCTTTCACACTAAAACGGCTTATCATATTTGGATTAAATTTGGCACATGAGTAGACCGTGACCTGCAGTGCTATTCTGTAACCATCTCACCGTGAAAACTTAGGTGAAGTGATCGTGGAGTGAGCTTTCATTCCACCTAATGCTAGAGATTGACACTATTGACAGCTAACTTCACCTAAGTCTTCACGGTGAGTTTTTTATTTACAGAATACGTCGGCAGAATTAGAACATGAGATACTTTTTAGGCAGAGTATAGAGTGACGCTAGCGGCACTCTATCGGATAAAGTGCTAACGCCACTATTAGGTACTGCCTCAGCCTGGCTGAAGTGCCGTAATCATTGCATTGTTAGTGTCACTGTCACTGAGTCACTTGTTATTTTGTTTGATTTGAGGTTAGTTTGCTGTAAAACACCACATTCCCAAAAAAAAACATTGTCTAGTGCCTAAATGGACCCTAGTTGTGTGATCACAATTCTAACCTAACCTAACCTACCTTTCAGCCATTTTCATTTGCTACTTTTTTTTTTGTAAGTGCCGGTAGCGGCACTCTGTTCACTTCCTTCTTTTTATCCCGATATTCCCACGGGATCGAGACGTATGTGGGTGAAACCGCGGGGCGCAGCTAGTTTCTAGTCTTAAATGAAATGAGAGTTGGTTTTCTACTTCATTAAGACGTCTTCATCCATCTTACTTTTACTAAAGTAAATGTTACACGACCTACAAAATTTCCCTACATGACACATTGTAAGGGGACAAAATTGTTATAAATTAAAGGATTTTCAAGCCTCGAGAACATTTCTCATTAATTATACGAGAAAATTTATATAATACGTCTTCCAAATGTTATTCTAATTAGTCCCTGTACTTATGTACCTTCTTGAATGCTAATGTAAACGAGAATTTGATTGTTCTCCGATAAGTTGTTTGCTCTCTTATTAGGTTTCAAAAACAGTCGTATGTTTAACGATATTATTAAATGAACAAATATACGTAATTAAAGTCGTCGGCCTCTGTCAGTCCTTGGCGTAGTATAAATACTTGTCAGAAGTTAATGTTTTTGTATTATTTAGGAAATAATTATATTCATACAGTCATTTAAGTGAAGTCCGTTGCAATCTGTTAATGGAAATGGTAGTGTTATTGTTGGATGCAAAGATGTTGGTATTTGCCTTTTGTATTTTAGACTACCTGGTGCCTGCGACTTTGTTTGCTTGTTTCCCCCGACCCAACGCGCCATCTCTTCAGTTTCGTTCATACTCATCCCTAGTTCAAACTCGCCCGCTTTTTTATATGCCCATCAGCTGCAAGGGTTCAACGGAGCGGGCGAGTTTGAACTAGGGTTGAATATGAACGAACCACAGGCCCGAGTTTTGTTCGGTCAAGATCATAGTGTTAAATAATCTATAGTAACCTTCCTCAAGAATTGGGCTATCAGATGCAAAAATAATGTTTCAAATCCAACTGGTACATACTTCCAGAGATTGCGCTATTTTCTGGAACTATGTACCAGTCAGATTAGATAAAATATTTTTGCATTTGTTACAACAAAAAAACTCTTCAGCTTTATTAATAGTATAGATAGATAATATAGATTCGTATACCATTTTATGTTGTAAGTCTTACCTTTCTAATCTCCTATATCCTCTATATATATATTATCTATATAGAAGAAAGTCGTGTTAGTTACGCCATTTATAACTCAAGAACGGCTGGACCGATTTTTATAATCTTTGATTTGTTGGATTTGTTTCTAACCCGAATAGCAGAATAACTATTAAAACATTGGAAAATTCACGAAAATAAGGAAAAACAAATTTTCTTTCATTTTGCATCTTTGATATCGCGGTAGATAGGTAGGTAGGTAGGTATGTAGGTAGGTAGGTAGGAGGTAAGGTATGCATTTTTTTTTAAATATTCCTTGATATTTGAGGAAGGTTTATGAGGAAAAAAATTGACAAAATTGATTCACTTTTCTTTAACTAATACAAACTGCTAGCTGTCGTTGCCACAAATCCTAACAAAAAGTACTAGGCTTGCATAAATTCACGATAGTATCAAAATTTTTGGAAAATACACTGGAAAGGTATTTTATTTTAGCTTTCCGTTCTGGTCTTACTACTTACCTACTTTTCCAGTGGCTTGCACAATTTCTGAGCAGTTACCTAACAATATATACTAGGCTTGCTTGAATTTTCGATAGTATTTCAATCATTAACTAATAGGATTTGTACATGGTATCAGTTTTCGCGTTGATGTCCTGCCAACCTGTATAGCATCAGTTCTATTGCAAATAATGTCTTTTTCTACAGGTGGCACCGAAAGTGTCTACAGTACTTAGATAGATAGGTACTTTGTGCTAACTTAAGCGGGGTAAAGCAAGTAAATAATAAAAACTTAAAACATACCCATAATATTCAAGCAGTAAATTTCTCACTTAAGGTAGCCCGCGAGATTCAAATTTTCTTGAGTTTTTTCACTTTTGTAGGTCAGTGTCAGGTTGTATGTTGATTAAAATATAATTCGCGACCGTAACAAATATGGCTTTACATAATTATAATCATTACAATCAGCAATACATCTTCATAACTTGGCATAATTGTCAAATGTCATGATTTCATGAAATAGTCATTCAATGGGATTACATGAACTTAGAGAGTTGTATTGATCATTTTTATGATTATAATTCTATAATTAAATGTTTAATACGGCCGCGAATCATATTTAGAACAACATAGAACTGCACAACACTGACCTGCAAATTGCAAAAAACGTAAGAAAATTTGAATTTTGCGGGCTACCTTGACGCTTTCACCTTAAGAACTTGATCATTACCGCCAAAATATTTTCATCAAAATTTCGCAGAAAGTCATAAATGAAAATTATGTCATTGTGATTCAAATTCGCTTCACTTTTATGAATATGAATTGTGAAGTTATTAAAAAAGAAAATTACTTACCGAGTACGCCTGTACCACAAGCACCGTTAATATTATTATACTTGATTGCCTCATCTTTCCTGGAAATAAGGAAAAAAATGTAATAAGTAACACGTTTTTCATTTAAAAAATATTCAGGTGATCCAAAGGTATTGCTGCTGTGGCGGGATCTACATCGCCATATGCGAACTACGCATCACACTCACGTTACGCGAAATCCTGCGTCGCGCAAGCAGGTTTTACTGCGTGATCAGCGTATATATAACTTCCCGAGATCAATTGTCGGAGAGTATATTGCCCACCAGACACAACACCCATCTGGTCTGAGGATCCTCCCTTTTCTATAGAGGATGATTGAACTTTACACTCCTTACCCCGCATACCCTCCTGTACTAACGGCTTATCATGGTTATGTTGCATCAACACTTAGGTATGGCATAATGTATTGGGGCAACTCCGTCGATAGAGAAATGTATTAGATCCATGTGTGGCCTAAATAGCACCGATAGTTGTCAACCGTTCTTTATAAGCCTGAACATTCTTACCCTACCATCACTGTATATCTACGAAACAAATATATTTGTCAAAACACACATCTCACAGTACAAATTAGCTTTTAAAAGTCACTATCGCAAACTACGTGACAAAAATGAGTTAGAGCTTGAAATCACACATGGTAAAACAGCCTTAATGAATAAAAGCACTTTCTGTATGGCCACAAAAATATTTAACAAGCTGCCTGAGACATTGAAATCGTTAAACCTGGACAAATTCAAAAGAGTGCTTATGAAAATATTAATTGATAAATGTTACTACTCGTTAAAGGAATATTTGGACCACAGTTCTATAATGCCTCCTATAGATAATAAGTGTTAGGTCATCTATTTTGACATTACTGTATTTATTTTAACTAATCGACATTGCAATCCATTGACATTATTCTAATACATTTAACATTTATGTGCTACCTTAGATTTAATTGTTGACATTGAAGGAATAGTTTAATAATTGCTTTGACATTTCTGTATTAATTTTAAATTTTATGACTGACATTATTTTCTATATTTTTTTTCCTGACATTTTTATTTTTGTTACTCGTATTTCTTAAATTTTATTGTTGACAATTTGAAAATATTTATGAATCGCTTACACTTTAGCATTCTTGTTTTTTATAATTTAAACTGATAAAAGTATTTGTTGCACGTAGATAATTAATAATTAAATGTAAAATTGATCATCATATTTGTACGCCAAATGGCAAAACATAGAGCGCATATGACAATGTAACACCTGTTTGTAACTACCTATGTTAACAAATAAAGAATCTGAATCTGAATCATACCTTTAAACTGCGTTGAAGGTAAAGGGTTTAAAATCGAGTATTTTACAATGTACTTATTACCTATGTTATTTCTGAGTTCCTGATCATTCGACTTTAGGGGTCGTCACTACATAAGTCCAGCCAGTGTATTCCGTACAAAATCTCATCCGTAATCCTTCCATTTGATGCTAGGGATTGATACTATTGACAGCACACTCCACCTAAGTTTCGGGTGAGATTTTTAAGGAATAGGTCGGGGTTTTAGTACAAATGGGGCACTCCGCCAAACCATTTAAATAAAAAGGGACTCTTGCTATGATACAATAAAGTGCAATTCAGGTCGCACAGCGCTAATAACCGAAAGTTATATTCACCTAGAATTTGTCTCTGTTTCTATCGCGTAACTCATATCTTCTGACTACGTTACGCTCACTGAATTCGACAAGTCGAGCCCGCTGCGTTCTTACTTGTAGCTTCATACACTAAATGCCGAGTATCCCATCAGTGTTCATCTGTGACTGTAGTGAATTTGACTTAGCCGTGACCAGCCGTGCTATTCTGTAAACATCTCACCGTGATAACTTGGGTGAAGTGAGCATGAAGTGAGCTGTCCATAGTGTCAATCTCTAGCTTTAGGTGCGATGACAGCTCACATCAAGCTCACTTCACCCAAGTTATCACGGTGAGATGTTTACAGAATAGCACGGCAGGACCATAATGCTTCGCTGTATATTTGTAGTTTTTTTTTCTAGTTTAGCTACTTAAACAAATTTTGTAAAAAAATGTGGTTGTTTCTACTGACATAAAATTCACGGTGTGATATTGAAAATTCAACTTGATTCACAGACTTCAAAGTTGGTTTTACAAATCTGGAATATTTTTCAAAGCGAAATAATCACCGCAGAGAATGGGCAAGGTAAGATGAATATATTTTTACGAAAGACTTTGACAGAAATATCGTTGAGCGAAAAAGCTCAAACAAATAAAATACCAGACTGGTTTCTTTTATTCATTCGAATTCTTCAAATACCTATAAATAGATAAAAATTTCATCATGTTCGGTACCTGATGTGAATGAACGCAAATTCCACCAAAAATATTTTCTATAGATATCTTTGCAATTCGATAAATTCCTTAATACGATGAACGTAAAACTTTTCAATTTTAATGTTCGATTTAGAATGATACAAGGACTTTATGTTTTAAGGATAAAATAATCTAGAATAACCCTTTTTTATTTATGCAAGATGTAATAATAATATCTAAGTTTGTTCTAGTGGTCGCATCAAGCCCTACAACTGAGCATGAGGTCCTGGGTTCGATTCCCAGGCCGAGCAAAGTGTTATTGGGTTTTAACATCTGGAATTTCTCAGTAGCAGCCGGGAGTCTGAATCTGTGCCCAGTTGTTGGCAATAGGCTCGTCCCCTATTGCATGGGACTCAAGCATAACTGGCAAAATGTGGGTGTACTATAGGTACGCCTCTAGCTAACCCTTCTGGGAAGAAATCGCCACATCCGAACTACGCATCAAAGACCCGATCACCCGAATACTGAAACGCCACTCAAAACTTAAGCGTTACTTATGACTCGTTTAAAGCCTTTTGATTGGTTGAAACTAGTTTTAAGTAACGCTTAAGTTTTGAGTGGCGTTTCAGTATTCGGGTGGATGTCACACAAATCCTGCATCGCGCAAGCAAAGTTTACCGCGCGATAAACACATATAACTTTCCGACATCAATCGTTGGGCAGTTGCCCACCAGACACGACACCCGTCTGGCCGGAAGATCCTCCTTTTTCTATAAAGGCTAAGTGAACTTTACACCCTCTTCCTCACGCCTCTAAAAGTTTATTAATAAGTGGTAAGATTAATTTTAATAAGAGCTCCGAGAATCGAACTGAATGGTAAATAAACCTCCTGTAACCTGTACCCTAATTACGTAAAACACGATCAATCAGAATCTGAATCGTTTTGAAACGTACTCGTATTGCTAATCCATTGCTTCGTACGTTCGAAAAAAAAGTCTGCTCAACAACGTAAATAAAACAATGAATGTTGTTGACCTGTCAAATTGAAACAGATTAGTCGGAATTGTTAACGAAAATGTGTTGCGTAATTAGATAGCAGGTCTGGATGGATGATGGTTATGTGGATAGCTATAAGCTGATGGCAATAACTTGAGTCACTCGGTGAAGCCTTGAACCAAAATTACATTACGAAATTAGTGACATAAATTTAATTTCATGACATAAATTTAATTAATAATTCACGTGTAAACTTCTAATTTCATGTTGTTTGCATTAATTTCATGAAATCAAAATACTTTCGCGCCAAGCGTGATTTTAGACAAATGTAATGTGGCGCAACTAATTGGGATTATGACTGGGGAAAAAAAAAACTATTTAAAGTTGGGGAGTTGGGGCTCGCTACGTCATAAGTCAGTATAAAATCTACCGGCCAGTGACGTCATGCCACATTTTAACGCATTGCCTACTCAATGTATTGCCGTAAATCTTTTGACTACGTAAAAAAAGAAAAAATACGTGTCATATATTTGAGAATAATCTACATGACGAATAAAAATTTTTTTTTTAGTCAAGATCCCTATTCCTGAACTGACAAATGCGACGTGAAACGAGTGTCGCGAATGCACATTCGTACGATAATATTGTACATTGCAAAATAAAGCTTTAATGTTGATGGGAATTTCAATGATAGGTCCTGTAGATTTCACGATACTTATTATTTCACGAAACAAATTATTGAAACTAGTTTTGTGAAAGTAATTTTATCATGCATGCAATTCGTTTTGTAACGTAAAATCGCCTCTAATTCTAATTACCTACAGTTAATTAAGGGGAAACCAATAAAGAGGCAATTTATTTAACCGTGTTTCCAAATACTCAATTTAAATGTCATTCATGTAATGCCGAAATAACATCCTTATGATCAGTGAAAGGATAATACGTGATAAAATTCGTATGACACCTACAGTTTGTGTGGGTATGCATACCATTATTTTCTATGAGAAAATATTTTAGCTCTGGTAGTCTAGCTGTCAATCTGTGAATGCACTAAGTCGAAAGATTTCTAGTATAAATGCTTTACTTTTGTCGTCGACTATTTTTTAAAGAATAAACGTAGGCGAGTACCTATCGCCTACGTTTATTCTTTAAAAAATAGTAGGTATAGTATTGAACTATACCTACAATTTTTCTCTGTCTGGGTTTTTTTTAAATCCAAATTGTTTAGATATTTATAGAAGACAGTAACACAGGGTCAGGAATTGTGTCTGAGACCCGCAGGGCCTTTATTCATGAGCACAACGACTGTTGACCCAAAACGACATCTCATGGAAATGGCGTAGTTCGAATTTCAATAAACGGCCAATAATGTCACTCGGTTACAATCTGTTCTGGGTTGATCGTACCAACTGAGGTTTGGTATATTTGAGATTTATACCTATTTATTTATTTATCCATATATATACTCGTATTTATTCATTTATGTACGCACAAAACACAAAAACTGCTTTTTTGCGGAGTTATGATCTACTTGTGTTTTTTTTTTCATTTTTGTTACAAACTTCTATCTTGATTCTTGACAACGTGCTTCATAAATTAATTGTGTAAATATGCATATTAGTTACTGCTACTATGCATATTTTCACCATTATTTTTTATCTTACGTAGATTAATGTACCATCTTAAGATAAAAACCCATTTTTCTGAAACACTGATTCGCACTAAGTTGTGATCATGTTTATACAACTCAAATTTCAAGTCATATTTATGATACAATAATCTTGGATTAATTAATTTTCTACATCTAAAGCACTAGACTTAACGGGCCACGTGCCTAACATAATTTGGCTTCATTAGGTTAATTTACCTGAGTGAGTTCTGCGAATATTTCTAATTAATCGAGTTACATTATTTACCATTTCTTAGGTTTCTTCGCTTAAGCCTTCAAGAGATTAATTTTAAGTGTACATATAATAAAAGCTGCTAACGAGTTAATTTACACATAATTAAGCAGAATATGATTGACTGACTTTGATATAATGTCAGCCAGTCTGGAATGTTTGAGGATATACACGTAAATGTGCTTGAAGAACACCTTATTTTTCATTATTTTGGTCTTTTCATAATAATAATATCCAAATTGTTGAAGGCTACTAATATTATGTATCACTTTAAGAGTAATAATAGAAGAATTATGGTGTACTTTCGATGAAAACTTTTAATTAATGTTCAGATTTTCATCAATTACTTGTCATGTTGAATTAAATGACCTCAGGTTACGCGGTTTTTGTTAAATGAAATAAACTTAATGTTGGAATTAATTAAACGTCCGTACCATCCTTGTTTAAATTCGTGTAGTAGGTAATAAGTATAAAAGCTCGTACAGACCAGCGCGACGCGACGCTGCGCCGCGACACGAACAATACAATTTCTAAGAAAACTTGACGGTATAACAATAACCGGTGTCGCGTCGCGCTGTCGCGTCGCATTGGTCTGCACGAAGCTCAACAGACTCCATTTTAACCTTGCTTTACATTAAAAGTGTGAAAAATAATTTACTGTACTACTACATTTTTTTAAAATAATTATTTCAAAAATAAAATAATAACCTAGTTTGTTTATTAATTTCAAAATATTATTAGGGACCTAAAAGATTTTTTTCAAAACCAATTCCCAGGCAGCACTGTAATAAAGTTCCTGTGCATCTTACTTCAGCGCTTACGCAGTGAGGTTCGAATCATTGCATCAATCTCAGATGCTCGTGACGTCACTCTAACTTTCACTTCACCCTTACGTCATCTTAGAGTTATTATGACATATGCAATCAGATAACGCGAACTTAAATTGTTTTAATTGTTAATCACAGCTAGTCTTTTTGCAATCGAAACATGTGTGTTAATTTGTGTAGTAAAAACTAAATAGGTAGTAACTACCGACTGACTGAGACTGGCAACATTTTCAATAACGAGTTGCAACTTTATTTTTCAATACGGCAACAGTTAACGAGTTCGGGTTTTTTGGAACTAATTAGAGCTTCAGTTACTCTTTAGGGATCGGTTTGTGTGTAATATTATAGTCCATGCAAGTACCCTCTTTTATAAAATACTAGCTGCGCCTCGCAGTTCCACCCACATAAGTCTCGATCCCGTGGGATTATTAGGATAAAAAGTATCCTATATAAATTCATTTCAGACACTAATCTACACGGTCCTCGTATGGCCTGACCAAGATTATGTATTTAAAAGAGACTGCGACCTCTGAGATTTTTTCGGCCTTTCTTCTCAGAGCAGTCAGATAGGAAACGCCGAACTCATCTAACAATTTTTTTTTTTTTTATATGACATGTAAATGTGATTCCAATATTCTATTTCCAGAATAAATAATTTCATTTCATTTTATTTCTTGCAGGGCATGGTCTACCCATGCGCCAAATTTCATGCTGAAACCATTCGGCCGTTTTAGCGTGAAAGCGTAACAAACAAACTCACTTTCACATTTATAATAATAGGTAGGATTGAACCAACGATATTGTATATGTAAACCAATACTAAAGTCCTTTTGAAAATGTAAAAATTATTAGATCTGTTAAGTGTAATTTTATACATGTTTAGTATAAGAATCGTTTATTTGCATATTTATGAATGTTATGTATTATTCTAATATTCTTATATTAACTGTCTAGCATTTTATTTAAAGCTCAATGTTTTCATATTCTTATTTATAGAATTTATGATTAGGTATTGTGAAAGATTCCTAGACACAAGCCACTTGAGTGATTTTTTTTTTTTTTTTTTTTTAACTATTCCTATCTAGCAAACTAAGTAAGCTAAGGTAGGATAAGAAGGAAATATAAAACTCAAATTATTTGGAGGAATTCATATCCTATGATTAAATCATTATGAAATAAATGTTTTGAAGCTGAGTTTTCCAAAACGCCCTTTTCTAAACAGCACAAATTCCACAGAGCTACGTACTGGTTTAGACTAAAACGTTAAATTTTACGAATATTACAATTTTCTGCAAGAGAGGGTCCATTACGTACCTGCGCTGGCGACAAAAGAACCGTCTGTTTGAGGAACAGTCGAAACATCACATATAGTCTATTTATGAGCTACTTTATGTGACCGATGTTTCGGTAATATGATGGTGAACTGATGTGTTGTGAACAGACTTATTGATGATGCGATGTGATGTAAAAAATAGAACTTTGATGGACTTTAATAAGTCATACAATTACATCCCATTTCTAAGGTAGGCTCTGCTAGTTAGATTTATTTTGAAACTATATATATATATATATATATATATTATATATATTTGGAAAAAAATTACCAGGATATAAAATATGCTGAAAATCTTTCAGAAATCTTCCTGAAAGATTTTTAGCATATTTTATTATATACAACCTTAGTTTTTGTTTACCCTAAACCACTTAAGGGGTCATTGTACTCATCATTATAAATAACTTTTACTATGGGACCGAGGCTGAAATCGCGAAAAAAAAAATCAACTGTTCCCTACATTTCGACGAGATATACGAACATAAATTTAAAGTTTAGGGTAAAAAAAAATTGTTCATTTTGTAAATTTTGGTTTAGGGTAAACAAAAACTAAGGTTGTATATTATAGCCAAACATATGTAGTAGGAAGTGTAACTATTATGGGTAATATCTCTACACTCCGCAACGCGAAAGGGTTTCCCGATGCTTTAAGAAACAGCACTACTACAAAAATTACCCAATGTTCCAAATTATAAAACAAAAGCAATTTTTATTTTAATACACAGCAAATTGCATGCCTGCAATTACTTATTGACGTTGATATTAATTAAATTCTCCTCATTACACTGAAAAACCACTATTATGGGTATAATATTTATTAAAGCATAATTATAATTTGTTGTTTAATCACAGTCATGAGTTTCTGAGTAAAATTTACCAACAAAAGTTTGTTTATTATTTTGTGTGCTAGTTTATAAAGCGTTATAGTCTTTAACTGTAGTTTGTAGATTTTGCCGGTTTCGTCGATAAAGAGATTGACGTCAGCGTCATCTTCTAACATCTAATATTTATTCACGCAAACCGTTACTATCTAGCGTTTACAGTTAGAAGTTACATCTCCTAAGAGTTTTGCAGGAAATGGCTACTTTTAGCTTTTATTTAGACCACCTACAGGTTCTTCATATAGACAGGTATAGGTACTGTTTATAGGTAAGTTAAATAAAAACATTCTGAGATTTAAGTCACTAATGCCCGTTTTCACCGACAACTAAGTAAAAGTGCACTGTTGGATTTTCAACTCTCAGCGCTGAGGCTAGCGTTGCAAATCCAACAGTGCACTTTTATTTAGGGATTTATTTAAATGTCACTTAGTGAAGGTGAAAACGGGCATTAGGTACCTATCTGTCATTTTTTACCTAATGTCTGTTCGAAAAGTATCTGACTAAAGTGTAAACAAACCCTATTCAGGATAAATTCATTCGCAATCACAAATAAAAAAATTCAAAAAAAACATTTATGTTGGACCAATCACTTGTATACATTTTATAAACCTGCCAAACTGCATAACAGTTGCAGCGCGCGGCAGAATTAGCGCTCGTCTTAAAACATCTATACATATTATAAAACCAAGTCGCTTTTCGTGTTTGTCTGTATGTCCCTTGTACCTTGTTCTTCTAAACCACGCAACAGATTTTGATGAGTTTTTCACCATCGTTCAGAGAATTTATTCCGGAAGGTCTATGTGTATAATACGTTAATATTAAAGTTACGTTTACCTAAAATATCTCGATGTTTTGTCAAGTCGTAAAAACCGTGCGAAGCAGGAGCGGGTCGCTAGTTTGGTATAAACAATCTAATTAACCATCTAAGTCATTAAAGGGAATTTGTAACATATTCTCAGAAGGTTTCAATGTTCTCAAACAAGTATTAACTGAATAATATTATTAAATTGTAATTGACAAATCATCGAGGAAAATTGACGTTGTAAAATTAACCTCAATTGTCAAATGGAAAACATCAGTAAGCTTATTTCAAATTAGAATTTTGGGTTTTAGTATTCAAATAATCAAATCAAAGCACTCATTTTGTAAGTTTAACTACAAATTGGCATCCACAGGTACATTTTCTGATCCATATGTTTACATTTTGAACACGATACTTTTGTAACTGACCATACCCGAAAACAAACAGCTAAATTAATTAGAGGAGAATTTATATTACCTAAACTCTGAATTTTTATTTGTTAGACCAAAATGACAGCTGCGACTGACCTTTTTTTTAAAAATGACCTCAGTGAGGGTCTCCTGCAGATAATAATTCATTGGTCCTTGATGAGAGTCATTCGGTAAATAGACTATTTTTTAAAGTCCCCGTCACGAGAAGCTATAAATTTTGTAAACAAAGAACTTCTACTAAGTTACGTAGCGACACTGAGCATTTCTGAACGCACCTTAGTTCCAGTAACACAAAACATTAGACGCTTTAAAGCGCTAAAATATAAACCGACCAAGTGAAATTGCTCGTTAGTTTCGTATTACACGTATGTTGCTATGAGTTGATTGAATTTGGGTTTATTTGCTTCGCTAGGTAACTTAGTAGAAGTTCTTTGTTTACAAAATGTATAGCTTCTCGTGTCGGGGACTTTAGGTAATTTTATGTTGACGCCAAATGTCATTTTAGTCTAGCAAATAAAATATCAGAGTATAAAATGGCTGCACATCACCCCTCCTCATTGTTAGATATTGGCGGTTATGTTAGTTAGTATTTACATTCCCGTGGTAACCACCATCACAGGTCCTTGATCCAATATTGATTTTACTTAATAATATCTAGGTAATATTGCAATCTATATCGCTAGGCTGACGTATTATTAATTAATGTATTATATTATTTAGGACATACCAACCTGTCAATCCTCTTGATAATTTAGATGCTACATGATAATCTTAAATTAATTCCTAAGGCAACTAATTAAGTATAGGTAAATTATTAGCTTATAAACTTGAATGATAAATAGGTGGGGTATAGGGTAGAGTAGGTAGGTAGGTAGCCAAGTTTTGGTTCTTTCCTTAGCGTGCCGATGGCAATTTAAATAGGATCGGCCAGAATTTGCCTACGAATTTGGCACCTTCAGTAACGTACAATTTCGGTGTAATGTCGAAATACAAAACCAATTTTATTCCAAAATGTCGATGGAATTGCACAGACCATAAACTTAAAAAACGTGTTCGCAGAAAACTATGAGTGATTACAACCTGAGAGTTTTAAGAATATTTTTCTACCTTCCACCTTTTCTATTCCAAAAGAGGAAACCGCGTCAAAAACAAAAGATAGAAACTGTACATCAGTTAACAAACAATTTGACTAACAAAGTAATATTGGTTCGCTTATTTTGAGGTTTTCATTAATATTTCTGTAAAAATACAGGCCGAAAAATGCTGATTCATTTCTAGATTCATTCGCTACCTCCTACCTACCTACGTTATCCATAGTGAATGAATTGGCTGCAGCTATGACCGAGCTTTTCTATGAAAAGCTGTGTACTGTAATACTAAAGGGTTGTTTTTTTTGTAACATTCTACGTGTTCATTTCGGTTTACGTGGTGGTATGAAAGAACTTGAATCTAGGTCGAGTTTTCTAGGTATAGCTGTAAAGGTCAATGTTCAAAAGCAGATATTATTACCTACCATAACCACTGATCATCCTAAATATTGAATGCCCCCCACTTAGTTTCTAATTACTCCCTTTAATTCCATTTAATACCTACCCTTTAATGCCTCCCTCTAACTTTCCCCCTACTTAGTCTCTAAGTTTTAAAAATCTACTTAGATAGTCCTTCAGTCTAGAACTAAAAACTTTAGACGATCCAAATTAGTTTATCCTCCATTTCCAGCACAAAAATCTCAGATAAACAACAAACTTTTTCTTTCATAATATTTTGTATAACATAAATTTATATTTTTAGGATATCATAACGGAACTCCAAGCGACTCTTGCGCTCGCCTCAGTGCGTAACAACAATGAACTTGACCTGATGTTTTGTAGAACATCAACTGTGTTACAACTGCGGCTGCGCGGCCGTAGTTACTGATGTAACTACGGCCGCGCAGCCGCAGTTACATCATAACGGAGCTCCGGCTTTCGACTGCTGTTATGATAACTTACTAGTTAAAAAATATGATAGTTACTGTGTGGTCAATAGGAAAGTTACGAGATTATCTCTCTCTTTCTCTCGTATCGTCATCGTCGAAGGTCTGTGCTGGTCTACAAGGGTGCTTGCATAAAGAAGCGGATTTTCGGGCCCAACTCCCGGTACAGGGGGCCTACTCCTTAAGCGAAATCCGTAGTTTCGGCCGTTGTTACGGGCGCTTTGTTCTCCGTCTTACTTAAAGACATACCGTAAGTGAGAAGGAGAGCTAAACGCCCGTAACGACGGCCGAAACTACGGATTTCGCTTAGGGAGTAGGCTCCCAGATCGCTGTAAGTCGATCTTTGGAAAGAAACGGTTACATGTTTTTGCTGTTTCTTTTTGCGTGAGCGCATAAGTTAACACGGGACTATTTCACCCGCACTGATCGGTACCGACTTGTCTTTACCGGGAACCCGTTTCTTCATGCAAGCACCCTAATGACTAATTACAATTCATTCATTCTCGTCATGCTGTTTGTTACGTGCCATCCGTCATTCCTAAATTATATTCTTAGATACTAGAACTCTGATGTGCTACTGTGGACTAGAAGAAAGAACGAAATAAAATACGTATATTTGCTGTAAACATGACGCAAATAAAGAACACAAACACGAAAAGAACAACACGTTGTAAGATACACTACAGCCAATATGCAATCAAAGGTTTTAATTTATTTTTTTCTTTATATTTTAAGTTTATTTCATCACTTACTTTTGTTAATTTATCTATTAAAAAAAAAAAAAAAAGGTAAGTTATAAATATTTTTTTGAACTGAGGGTTACGATGAGTCCGAAAAAAAATTTATTTCAGTAACAGGGAAAAAAATAATCTGGTTTGTTTTTTTTTCCGATTTTGAAAACAATTAGTCCACTCAAGGATACTAACGTATTATGAAAATTCTTAACTATTTGGCGTTGAATGGCGTCGCCGTTCATTGACCTCACTTTTGAATACAAGTGTTCCCAAGAATATCAAAGTAATATTAAAACGTTTGATCCCTAAATGTAAACTTAATCAAAAACAGACTCGAGCTTTGAAGAAATTAAATTAAAAATTAATTTTATTTTTGACAACTCAGTGATTTGTTTTTATTGTTTCTTAGACACAAAGAGCTGTGTAAAAGAATTTTAACAAACATTAACCACAGACTGATGTATGAACGTAAACGAGGCAAAAGGAACAGGTATGTAAGGATCGTAGCAAATGGCATTCTGTAGTTTCTGCCTACCCCCAATGGGAGAAGTCAATTTTTGTCTAGCTTTATGTAATTTTTCTCATTTTTTGATGATTATTTTTTATGTAATTTATTCTAATTTTTTGATGATTATGTTTTATGTAATTTATTCTCATTTTTTTATTATGTTTTATGTAATTTAATCTAATTTGTTGATTATATGTTTAATTACTAATAGATATTGACCGATAACTTGTATATGTGGTGCAAACTGTAAATATAAGTCGGTTTTTAATAAATAAATAAAAGTTAAATAAAAATAAAAGTTAGTGTATGGTACGTATATGTATGATGTAACTAGTGACGTCTTACCATGTTTAATACAACTTAGAAATACATACATGCTACATGTAATCACAATACGTATTGTGCTAGATCGTCTCTACCTAAATGCAAGGAATGTCCAGACTCTGTGTTGCCATTTTAATTAAAACATTACCTAAACGCCACGCGAGACGGACAGATATGCACCAAATTAGTTTTGTGGTAACAGGCCTTAACGAGAATATGACCACTTGATGGCAATGTATGTTAACTTGCGATTAATTAACATTTTTGGGGTACTAATAGGTATAATTTGTAGTCATTAAGTACATATTTTGCCTGGTAAAACTATTAAAATAATGATTCGAGACATTATGGTCTGAAATTTAAGCCGTTTCAATCAAAATATTATATTTTATTACCTACCGATATAGTATTGAGTAACAGTATTAATTATTATTACTTTAATTATTAATTTTTAATAACAACACATACATAACATAGCAACACGCCTGTACATTTTTATTGTTAATAGTTTTTACAATTTCGTAATAAATCTTTAATAAAAAAATATTGCAACAGCTGTCGGTTTTGAAATCATGATGAGACAAGAGGCAAATTTGTTAAACCTAGATCCACATTTGTATCATTTGTGTATAAAGCTACAACCAGACTGCGATCGATTCATTGTCGATCAGGCGATATTGATCCCCTCAAAATATATTCGATATTCAATATCGATCAATGAACGGCCGACCATCGACCAACATGGACTATTCTTACTTGTGAATTCGACACCATTGATCGACCCTGAATGAAAACGACGTCGATAGACCGTCGTTGTCTAGCTGCCATGCACCACACAGAATCGTCCCGTCCTAGCACGAACGGGAAAATTTAAATGTTCATTTTGCGCATATTTATTAGTTTTTTAAGGCTTTATGCATGCTTAAGGGTGCATTACTTAGTTTAAAATTTTATTCATATCTATGGGTGATACTAATTGTGCCTGTCGCCAAAATTTAAACTTAAATATTATAGGACATTTGTTGTTGTATAGGATAATTGTACCTACTTACGATTAAAAATTCTTTCGAATTGACGTTACGTTAACGTCGTTCGAGCATCGAATACACCAATCGATCGAGCGCAGTCTGTTTACACCTTAACATGTCCGTTGCGTGCGTGACACGAAACTTAATGATAATATAATCGCTTGTTTGGATGCGAAGTATTCGTATTATTGCATCAATGTGAACCCGGTTTAACGTTCGACTGGAATGTGTGTACCAGTATCATTATTTAAACTTTTAAAATCTTTAACTCTCACACTGTGCAACCGATGCTAAACCATATACTTGTCTTTGCTTATATATTGGATAACGTTATGATGTGACACATAAAATTTTGTATCTAGAATGTAGCAAGGAACATTAATTATTTTTTATAGTATTCAATAAAAAATTGCATTGTGAAGGCGTATAGTGGCGCTTCATTGCCTTTTTAGGGTTCCGTAGTAAACAAGGAACCCTTATAGTTTCACCATGTCCTTTTGTCTGTCTGTCTGTCCGCGGCTTAGCTCAGAGAGGGTTAGTACTAGAAAGCTGTAATTTGGCATGGATATACATATTAATCACGCCGATAAAGTGGTAAAATATATTTTTTTAGGGTACCTCCCCAATATGTAAAGCAGCGATGTTTTTTTCTCGTCTATCCCTTAAAAATATTCAGGGTATGTAAATAATTTTTCAATTCAGGGATCCGTTTGCAAAATATTAAACTTTAAAGTGCAAATTTTTGTAAGAGGCAAGTGCCCCCCTACCAGCTAAATGGTTGTACTTGGATTTGTGAAAAAATTCACAACAGTAGTATATAATTATAACGAAATCAAAAGGAATACTATCACAGCTAAGTAGGCTTTACAAGTTAACGAGTAATAATCGACTAACTTAAATTTGCAGTTTGATAAACATGATCTTGTTTGAAAATGTTTTTCAACTACAATGTTAAGTTTGTTCTTGGGATAAATTCGTCCCAACTACGGAACCCTTCATTGTGCGTGGTCCGACACGCAATTGGCCGGTTTTTTTCCATATTGTAACAATTTTTTTTGAGAAAAAAGCCTGTTTCAAACGCGGTTCTAAATACAAAGAGCGTTTGAAAAACTTTTAACAAAACAAACTAGATAAAATACTGGAAAACGGTTTGTAGTTACTGGCTTTAGTATATTTACCACGTGTTTGTGCCATGTTAGCTTAGCAGTTTTAGTTTTTAAACTGACGATGATAATCCCATATACATATGTTGGTAAGTATATACGGCTAAACAGTAACTAGTAAACAAAGACTACTGTATCACTAATGCTTTATGCGTCCGTCGGATTGTGATCATTCGCTTTAAAGAATACAAAATCAGCCTATTGTTCTAGCTTTACATCTTGCCATAATAATGATTTAAGTGACCAAGAAGTTTAATTAATTGCTTTATAATTATCATTGTGTTTATGAGTTTTCCTTGAAACGTTTGGCACATTGGATGTTGCCTTAAAATATAATAGACAGCGAAAAAATAAAATAAAAAGCAGGTACAGTACGACTCAACTTAGACGTAACTTAACTGATCACCATCCGAGCTGAGTGCGCCTTCAAAATCACTAATCTTTATTACTGCTTTAGAAGAAAATGATCTTTACGCAAACGCAATAACTTGTAGTCATATAACCAAATACATTCGTACAATTGAAATTAATTAATGATAATTTTCAAATGTATGCTACATCTAAGTTGTGTCATATTGTAGATAATATTTTTTTTTAAATCCATAATTTTTGCTACTTTGAGCTTTAGATCAAATTATGGCATTTCTGATTAAAATTATTTTACATGCTGTGCTTAATTCTGATTTTTTAACAGTTTTTTTTTTACACAAACCGCTTGTTATAATAAATATTTTAATTAAATATTATCATCACTATGGAATCCTGCCAAACTATCTTTTTAATATAAAAAAAAAAAACTATTAAACGCGATGCACCGACCACGCTCTAATAAAAAGATAACAGCGATAAAGTTTAATTGAACGTAAGCACACAATACATTTTCGTTCATACAGTAATTAAAAATGTTATTACAGTAATAATTAACAAAGAAAAACTTACTTCGTGAAAAAGGACACTCCACAGAAAATACAATTCACAAAATAATTAAAAATATACTTTAATTCGAGCGTAAAACGGTTCGGTTCGTGAACGTCGCGTGCGCCGGCAGAGGCTTTGCTAATCAAACTATCAACTGTAGAGCATAGGCCTTGCCATTCTCTTGGTTACCGCCGGCACCGTTCAGCAACCTGTGTATAACCGGTCCTTTCGAGCTCATTTACACCGACAATCTATTAAAGAATCTAGTTTAACTGCCCTTACATTCACAACAACAACAAAAAATATTAAAAATAGCAGCTCCTTTTAATATTCATGAATGTTTTAACGTACAATTCACGCCGAACAATAAGAATGAAGTGGGATATTTATTCATAAGGTATTAAAATTGAGCGTAAAATATTTCATCTAACTTGGACATTAAATATTAATAATATGTTGATAACGTTGATTGAGCTTTTAATGGATGCTTTATAATACTTCGGTAAGCTTTTGTTGGTGTTCTCAACTTCTCAGTCAAATATATTTGGATTTTAGCAATGATCATGTAATGTTTTGTTTTGAATGTTGGATTAGTTTTCAAAAGTAAGTTGTAAATGTTTACCAACTATTTTTATAACTTACTTTTAGTTTATCACCCAGCGAAACCTTAGCTTATTTTAATAATAATTGTTATGTTTTTACTCGAGTGGATACTTATATTCTTTTTGAGTGAAATAAAGTGTCTTAAACCGTAAAACATATTTTACAACTCGCACTATACATATATATAAGTATACGTTTTTACAACAAACTCCCAAGCCATGTCAAAGAACTGAGCCTCAATAAATTTAAATCATTTATTAAACAGAAACTATGTCAAAAAGGTTTCTATAAAGTTAAAGATTATTTAGACGACAAAAAGGCTTGGGACTAATTAAGCTACTCCAATGTACCCCTCCCAAGCAACAAACAAGTGTTTTTAGAATCAGACTACATGATACTATATGAGCTCATATAATTGTTTGGATTATTTTATTTGACTGTAAGTCAATTTATTTTAAATTTTGTTTTCATTTATTGTTGACATAATCTACTCATTAAAATGATTTTATTTTATGAGTTGATTGCAATTTGTGCTAATGTAAATTATTTTTGCATTAAAGCATTATTATATAGAATCAAGTTTTTCCAACTGAAATGACAGCTGTGCTGCTGGGGAGTTTGTTGCGCCACTTCTTCTTCCTAGCTTAAGCACTAGGAAGTGGTGAAGGGTGGGCGTTTTTGGGGGACTGTCTTATGTAATTTTGACGTTCGAAAAGTGCTGATTCTCAGCCTAGTTTGAATAAATGACTTTTGAATTTTGTATTTTGCACTGCAGCGTGGTGGATTAGGGCTCAATCTTGCTCATGGAGAAGAGGCCTATGTCCCAACAGTGGGAACTTTATAGGCTGCTTATACTAAAATAGTTTATTTTGTATGATGTCAGCTGTATAAAAAAGGCAATTGATGATTGTATCTTAAAAACATGTCGGATATCAACCCTTGCCATTTATTAAAACCACAACTAGAAAGAAAAAAAGAAAAAAAATGTTTATTCTGCACAAACAAAACGCACATTACAAATAGAAAATGATATATAATACACACATAAAAAGACGACAAAAGCCTCGTATTACTATTTAAAAAATATAACGCTATTAATGCATTCTAGACTTGCTTGCAGCCTCGTCAAATAAAAATGACTCCCACAAAGGATGGGTCGACTTTTAACTACCGTAACCTGTATTTTTTACGCTTTTTTCTTATTCCAAGCGCTCTCATATTGCACCTCTGTAAATAAAATATGGAAATTCATGGAAGTCCGGTTTTATTATACCAGCGGACGCGCTAGAAACTATTTTTAAAGTCCCAGGAGAACTCACACAGGCTTCTTTGTTCTATTAAAAAATGTTAAAAAAAATACAAGCTACAGTTCTATAATTTAATTTATAATGTATATTAAATTATAATTATTAAAATAGTATTCTTCGTATTGTACATTCATGTCTTATTTTCTGTTTTTTATTTGTATTTGTTACTAGCTTTCGCCCGTGGCTTCGGCCGCGTGGAAGTCGGAAATTATCCCACGGAAACGTACTATCCGGATAAAAAGTATTCTATGTCCACCCAAAGCGGCAATTCTCGTATTTTTTAAGAACGTTCGCGTTCTAATCCGTGTCAATCTGCCAAAAAAAACTCTAATTTACTTATATTTCTGACGTGTTTTTGACATTGATTGTCGCTGATTTGAAATTGCCACTTGAACGTTTTTTAAGTACGAGAATTGGCTTTCAGATCATGTTCTATACATGTGCAAAATTTCATCTAAATCTGTTCAGCCGTTTTGGCGTGAAAGCGTAACAAACAAACTCACTTTCGCATTTATAATATTAGTTAGGATGCTGCACAACACAAAGTATTCTTTCTTCTTCTTTTCGTGTGGTTAGTGACTAACCAGTCAGTCGATTCTGTAAAAAGATCAACGTGAAACTTAGGTGAAGTGAGCTTGAAGTGAGCTGTCACTGTCACAAATCGACCGGCAGGATGCTAGGGATTAACATTATTGACAGCTCACTTCACCTAAGTTTCAAGGTGATATTTTTACAGAATCGATCGACTGGTGTCAGTGTTTTAAAGCCGCATGCCATCGAGAAATATCTCTCAGGCATGCCGGTTTCCTCACGATGTTTTCTTATTATTGTATTCTTGCTACTGCCTACCTATGATTATAATCGTACAATGAAGCTAACTAACCCAATGATTGCTAATTAAACTAATTATGTTATAGTACAGTTTTCACATATGGGGATTCATTAGCATTTCTATAACTGGCTCCAATCAAATAATAACATCAATCTTGAAAGGCTCATAAAATATACATTTATAAAACTGTATCTTCGATCTGCGACGCCGTGATTAAGGTTAAAGCTGTTTTAATTTCCTTTAATCCACTGTTACGCTTCGGTGTAAACGATGCCATCGGAATATTTTGCAACCAATTTGCGTAAATGAATTAAAAGAAATATTATAGCGGAATTTCCTTGTTCTGTTTTAGATACATTAATATAATAGAGTATAAAGTTCAGTCTCATGATGAGTAATATAACATAACATTACGCTTTGTTTCATCAAAGAGTTGGGCAGAGGTGTACCTATAGTACACCCACATGTCGCTAGTTATTTTTAAGGGGGGCGAGCCTATGGCCATCACGAGGCCACAAATCCAGATTCCGGGCTGCTACTGAGAAATTTCAAATGGAAAAACCCAATTACACTACCGATCCCAGGATCTCATGCTCTCTGCCGGGGTTGCGGGTTTGTCCGAAAGGGATATCGCCACCCCGGCACACAGGCAACGGAAGGAACACGGGTGGGTTTTAGTCAGTAAAAGTCTGACACGCCCTCCCGCTCCACCGCAGAGCGGGAGAAGTTATTTGATAATTTCCCAACCTCAAAAAAATTAAAAATGGACCTCATGCTCAGCAGTAGTGCTTGCAACCAAGAACGAGGCAGTCATGATAAGTAACTTAGTGAGAATTATCGTAGACGCACTTAAGTGTGCTTACACACCCGTTTAGTTACGTTACGAACAAGAAATCAAGGTGTAGGTATTGCCATCTACTATTTATTGCAAGTTATTTGTTTGTCATTTGTTGCGTCAGCTACTTTTCACAGGAAACGTTAAGAGGGCGGCCAACGGTCCACTAGCGCCACTCCTTAAAAAAAATATTATCTTGTGACTGAGAAGGAATTATGAATAACGGCTAGTAAGGACCCTCGGTAAGTGTGTCTAGAATTTTCTAATACCTTTTATAAAGTTTCATATCGATACACGAAGCAACAAAATACTTATGATGGCCCGTTTTTTTTAGATTAAATTTTGTTGCTTCGAAGAGAGGAGGCCTGTGTCTCAGCAGTGGGAACATTATAGGTTGATTACCTATACTTGTGCCTGCCACAACGATGTGTCCCACTAGAGCGTTATAACTTTCTAAGTGTACCTATGTTTGCAAATGAAAGTTCATACAATAAGGTACCCAGCTTCGTTCTTATATCTATGGTACCCAGTTTAGTTGAACTTTGACCTTAAATTAAACTTATGTAACCATTTGTTTTATTTTATTTCCACTAAACATTTGCCTCATTCATATTTAACCTTTTGCATGAAATTCTGAGCGTTAAGTCCATCTTCCACAACGCTTACTACTCAAAAGTAATGTGTTCCAATTTCAAATCACCTATGATTACGTAGCCAGCGAGGTAATTGCATAAAAATACATAAAATGACAATTGATCGCAATGGGTTTTGTTGCGAATCGACGAATTACGTTGTTGAGCAGACGATTTTTTCAAACCTATGAAGGAATGGTTTAGTAATATCCTTCAAGACTGTCGGATCAAAGTGTGTTACGCAATTAGGGTGCAGAATGTCACAGCACTAGTAGGTATTTAAATGGCGGTCCGTACATGTTACATTTGAGTAGTGTCGTGGACGATGGGCCTCTTCCATCAGTCACTTACTGCTGTCATGCCATAGAGGCATAGACAGATGCGCGTTTGTTTTTTTGTTTTTAATTTTAATATATAAAGAAACAAAGATTTTTTTCTTCTTAATATCATATCATTACGCCTGCATTCCTCGAAGGGATAGGCAGAGGTGCACATAGAGTATACCCATATTTCGCCAGTTATGTTGAATTCCCATGTAATAGTGGGCGAGCCTATTGCCATCAACCGGGCATATAATCCAGACTGGGCTACTACTGAGAAGTTCCAGATGAAAAACCCAATAACACTGCCCAACCCGGGAATCGAACCCAGGACCTTACGCTCAGCAGTAGGTACGCTAGCAATCACTACGAGTAGACCAACGACTTATTTGATTTTAGAGAACCAAAATCTATACCGTAGTCATAAATCTCAAAAGATTTCAAGACTCAAGACATTTCCCATTTGCATTTACATCCTATCATACAAATCAGTAAATAATAATTGGTAGGTAATTGGTACGCCATTTGAGGGCTCTAAGGTAGTAGTAAAATTAATTGAATTGCAAATTCACTTTGGTTCAATTAATTGATAATTGCCGTTCTTGTCAAAATTGATTATGACGAAATCATATCGCACCTTTGGTAGAACAAGGGCATAATTGTCATAAATTGCCAAACGAATGTTTTTGTCCCTCCAGTTCAAAGGGCCTTTTTAAAGCATTTCTGCATATTTAAGTCATTTTGGCAATTTATGACAATTATGCCCTTGTTCTACCAAAGGTGCGATATGTTATATACCCATGGTATGACGTCATGATAGAGTGGTTATTAAATTATTTCAAGCTTTTATGTCATTTTAGAGCCACGTTTATATATAATGATATATATATAGAGCGTTTATGTATAATGTAGCCCATGGGCATGTGCCCGCCCGTATTTTTCTGAATATTCATGGTAAATTATCGAAAATAATATTAAAACCCTTTTTAAGTTTATTTTCGATAATTTGTCTATCTTAATTTTTTATTTTTTTTGAATATCCCTCTATGATTTTATGGACTTACACTTGTGTTTTTATAAATAAATACTGTTTTTTGTAGAAAAAAATGTCTACACCTCCTTTTTGTTTTCATAGTCGACAAATTTTTGTAAAAAAAATTTGTTAAGCCGATAAAATAACTCATAAGCTATAGTAATAATAAAACGCTACTAAAATACCTAATTAAAAATTGATTAACATGAAAAATATTAAAGATAGACCTTTTAAAGTTATCAGTAATAATGACATTACTTGAATGTAATTTCATTATTACTGATAGTGTCGAATAAAGGCTCGAGCAGACCAGCGCGACGCGACGGTGCGACGCGACTCGAACAATACAATTTCTAAGAAAACTTCACGGTAAGTATATCAATAACCGTTGATTGGGAAGACCTTTACCTTAATTGAAGTGAATTGGCGGCGGTAATTACGCCATTTCAAGTTGCTATATTGCATGGTTTTTCCGATACACAATGTATCTGAAAAACCGTGCAATATAGCAACTGTTATGGCGCTGATTCGAAATTTGGATCCAAAAAATCAGTAGGGTAAGGGACATTTTTCTTAAGCTAGAATTTTTCATATACACAATAGAGCTGTTTGGTTTGGTACACAAATTCATGTAAATGCTACTTCTATATGTATCTATATATGTATTTCAATTTCAAAACAGATTAGGTTGTTGCAAAAGAGGATAAATAAACAAAAATATTCTGTGTTAATAAAAATGTATCAAAATTCCCATTTCGAACTGGCGACAGTTACAAAAAACAACAAAAAATATTTAAAAAGACTGACGTGTTTTCGGACAATACTTTTAAACATCGAATTATTTTTGACGTGTCTGATGCCGAAAATATTATTAATAATAAGTTTTTAGAATTTTTGTCCGTTTGTCTGTTTGTCTGGATGTATATTCCGGTTTGACGCAAAAACCGCTCAACAGATTTGGATGAAACTTGGCTCTCAGATATTTTAAAATCTGGATTAATACATAAGGTACTTTTAATCCCGGTAGTACGTTCCCGTGAGATATTTTCCGACATCCTCGTGGGTGAAGCCCGGGGCAAAAACTAGTCGGTTATAACTGAATGACAAAAGGAAGATTAAGGTACATTATTTACAAAATAAACATAAAAATCAGAATGTGGAAAACAACTTGCCCTTAAACAAACTAATTGAAAGAAAACCATTGTTGCGTTCGTCTTAATAGCTATTTACAAAGCTTTTATAGCTGTTTAATGTTCAACCGAACAACGGAACAAAAAAACTCTTAATATGGCCCATTAAACATTATGGGAACATTGAATCAAACACGTTAAAGAAAAGAAACACAAAAATCCAAGATGGCGGCTGCGATAATTTTCAATGCTTGATCTACATAATGTACGTTAAAAAAAAATGTCCCACCACCGACGAGGAAGTTACGAGCTATCATTTCGCAGCGAATAGCCTGTCACATACAGCGAGTTCGCATTCGCAGAGAGTAATATTGAACATGCTCAATTCAAATCGCGGCGAATTCAACTCGCGCCGAATGAATCTATTCGCAGCGAGTACCCTGTCACACAGTGAATTCTCAGGGCGAGTTCGCATTCTCAGAGAGTAAAATTGAACATGCTCAATTCAAATCGCAGCGAATTCAACTAGCGCATAATGAATCTATTCGCAGCGAGTACCCTGTCACACTGTGAATTCTCAGGGCGAGTTCGCATTCTCAGAGAGTAAAATTGAACATGCTCAATTCAAATCGCAGCGAATTCAACTAGCGCAGAATGAATCTATTCGCAGCGAATAAGCCTGTCACACACAGCGAGTGCCTAATCGCAGACCGAGGCTGAGTACTCGCTCAGCGACGCTCCTTTCACACTCACTGAAAAACTCACTCTTGATTCATATGCATACCAGCGCGCAGCGAGTGCGCAGCTCGCTGCTCGTTGCTCGTAAACTCGTTTTTATTTGCTAGCTCTACTCGCTGCTCATTAATCGCTGGCGGTGGGACAGGTAAAGAACCATCGAATAAAGCTGGATAATTATTAGTTTATAAAAAAGGCACAAGCCGCACAAGTGATTATCTGAGTGCACCACCGCACATAAAGAATAGATAGAGACGTCACTTATATTAGTGGGTGGGAAAACTCCGGGATTGTTTTATTTCTGGACAAATCCAATCTGTTGCCCTTTAGTTAGAAACAGAAAAGGAAAATACATTTTAAAAACAAACAAGTGAAATTATATTAAAATTTAAAAAAACCCTGACACAAACGTTTCCTCATTTCTCTTTCCTACTCCATTACCAGACCCTGTTCATCATCTAACCATTGAGACCATTCCAAAGAGCCCGAACACGATACCTGTGGTGCAAGTTGGTAAGGGAGTTGGGTATCCTGCAAATTCCAGGTGATGCTGCAGCATCAGTTCAAGGTTGCTATGTACTTCTAATATCATTGAAATAACAGAATACCAAATTTCAAATCGATCAGACCTGTGGAAGACGTTCACATTCATTCATTAACGAGAAAAGAGCTGATAATCTTCAAACGGCTAAGCCGATTTTGATAAAACGTCTAAAAACCATCCCTAGAAAACCTGCTTTCAAATAAAAAAACCGCATTCAAATCGGTTCACCCATTTAAGAGCTACGGTGCCACAGACCAACACACAGGCACACACACATAGCGGTCAAACTTAAAAAACCCCTCTTTTTGCGGCGGGGGTTATAAAAGGAAATAATTGAACAGGTATGTAACATTTTTAGTTTCATGTTAAAAGCGATAAAATACAATCGAAGCCCTAAAATAATAATATCAATGTTATCGCGAAAAAACCGGGATTCCCGTCACACCGTTTATTTAATTGTCCGCGGGATTAACTACACAAGCTCTGTTCCCGTCACGGGAAAATGGGAAAGCAGGCAGCACTATCCGTTCCCCGCTAGTTAAGTCCCTTAAATACTAAATTACACAAAGGAAATTAAAGTACTTTACTTTTAAACAGAACCTGTTAGCATTAACGTTGGTGATGTTGATAGGGCATAAAATATGAACACTAAAACCTAGTGCTGGGCTATTTGTAGGGAGAAACGTGTTTTACTGGCGAAGGTGCCAGTGCCAAGGGTTTGCTTCTGACATTTATTCTCATAAAAAAGGTGCTTGTACCTTGATGCTGCAGTTTTATTTAGCTTGTATTTTTGCATCGAGATATAAGTACTAAGTACTTATATCTCAATGTATTTTTGTAATATTTCTGACTAGCTGCGCAGTTTCAGGATAAAAAGTATCCTATGTCCTTATCCAGGTCATAGTCCAATTATGTGCCAAATTACATCCAAATCTGTTCAGCCGTTTTAGCGTGAAAGCGTAACAAACAAACGAAAGCTGCACGGGACGGTCGAAGGTTAAGCTCCGCTTGGCAAGGTCGGTCTGTGGATGGGTGACCATCTTTACATACCGAGAGTCCTCCGTGCCTCGGAAAGCACGTTAAGCCGTTGGTCCCAGCTCTCATTCGTGAATCTTTGACAGTCGTTACGGATCGTCAGAAGCCCGAAAATCTGACAACCAGTCTTACCAAGGGGTATCGTATTACCCAGTTACTGGGTTGAGGAGGTCAGATAGGCAGTCACTCCATGTAAAATACTGGTATTCAGCTGCATCCGGTTAGACTGGAAGCCGACCCCAATATAGTTGGGAAAAGGCTAGGCAGATTGAATTAGGTGAAAGCGTTCCTTGCATTTTAGATTCTGCTTAATGAGTTTCAGCTCATACATTGTAGTCATAATTCTGCAGAGGGTTATTAAGATCTTTGTGAACATCTGTTTTATGGCTTAGCTCGGCATAATGTGCATCTTCGTTAGTGTTCATACGGGCTACTATCGCTTAAGATAATCCTATGCTGTTACTAACAATGTTCCTTTATTTTAATATAGTTTGCTCTATTTCTGCTGGGAATAATAAATTTTATACGCTGAAAACTGTGAAAAGTTTATTTATGATGATGAAAGTATGTTTGATTTTTCACTTTTTACAAAATATTGAAATAACTTTTTCGATATGATCTAGAAAAAATGCCGTTGATGTTTCATTCAGTTTACGCTATTCCAAACAAAATGAATATTAGAAAATAGCGTACATATCTACAAAAATATGAATCCTTAAAGCAATAAAATAAATAAAAATATTTTTACTATTTACAGTGCCCGTGTGTGTTTTGAGGTAAACATTACAATAGCAAAAAATTTTTGGCAAATAACAAATATCAAAGATGAAATTCACGAATGAAATTGATATCAATAAATTGATATTTACTTAGATAGAAGAAGATACCAATTTATTTTATTGTTATATTAGCTTACCTTACAATCAGTTTTTATTAAAACTATGAGCAGGTGAGCTTAGATCTGGCAGGCAAGAATTATTCCCCCAACTACAATAGGATTGTTCCTGTAATACAGCTCTCTACAAGTTATTTAATTATACAATTTTACGTCTTTTGAGTCTGCTCACTCAACCTGGTATTGTGAGTTGAGCGGCCGATACCGGTACAAATCTAAATAAAGAATCTAAAAGTAATAAAATACAGACGTACCTACCTATAAAGTGTAGTAAATTATAAGATAAGATTTTACCGCCGAAAATGTTATATAACAAACAACATTTTATAAAATAATATCAAATTCTATCAAATCGATGATTCGATTCCGAAAGACAGAAACTAAACAAACAGTTGTAGGTAAGGTAAGGATAAAAAGTCCGTGAGTAACAAAAAAGAAACAAATAAAAACAAGCTCAATTGACGCACGGTCTCACGAGAGCCACTCGTCCTTCCACATCAGACCGAAAAACCCAGAGTGCTATTAACTTTTAATAAACATGACTGACTATAAGATTCGAATGTAATCCGCAGAAGTTTCCGTTCGATGTTTACGTATGGAATATTTTTATAAAGTGTGTAATGTGCGTCATTTGACGACAAATTGCAGTTTGTTTAGGGGCCGTGCACGTAATCGACTGATTTTGATCAATTTTGTTCATTAGTTGTGAGAAAGGGAAAAAGAATTTAAACAAAACTATTTGTGATTTGAAAATTAACAGGCATTTTTTTGTAGGTGCTGTGACTGACACGAATGGTTTAGCACGACGAAAACTGTACTTTTATAGTTACACAAACTTAATGCTCCAATTATTTCAAGCTTTCCTATAATTAGATAAGTTATTGATGGTTCATTCTACTCATCAATAGGAACAACTTTTAATATAGGACCAAACATGAAAACGCGAAAAAAATATCTGCTGTTCCCTACATTTATGTTAACACAACTCGTCAAAATGTATGGAACACCAGATTTTTCTTTCCCGATTTAAGGCTTGGAACCAAAGTAAAAGTTATTCATAATGATGAGTACAATGACCCCTTAAGAGGTTGTTGGTGTTTTACCAATAACCCTGTATACAATTCTTTAATTAAAAAAATAACTATTCTCTACTCAACTCTACTTAAAATTCAGTAAATTCTGACTGTTGTTAATAAGGAATAAGGACACAAAGGCAAATCCTGTTGATTCTTCAAAATTCTATAAAAAATATAAAATTCTTCAATATTTCCCCACCTTTGCACCTTGCTAGAAAGTCTCCGTATGTTCTCAGAACAAAATGTATGTTAAAGTTTTTCTCACAACAAACTCAGGTAAAACTTTCATTGCATTTATCTAAGTGCAAAAAAACCTTGCATCCAGTTCGTGATCATTTCCTCGCTGAATCTAAGTGCACGAACTACTCCCGCAGATTTCTATCGGTAGCTATTCGCGCTCAAGTAAATTAGATCGTTTGCTCTTTTTTACTCGGAAAGTCCTTCTAATTTCGGTTAGTTTACCATCAGAATTTTCTTGAAGAATAGCAAATTATGTTGGTAATGTAATGTGCAATGTTTTTGGAAAACTCATTCATGCGGTCAGTCAGAAAGATTAATAGTTAGTTGCCCATCTCAAAGCCTAGTAGGTTCCTATGGAGAAAAACGGGCCAGAAACTCCATGGATAGGTACTCTTTTAAATCAAAATTTTGGTATAAAATATTGTTTACATCATTTATGTTGAAATTATACGTATGTGACAACGATGTAGACGTGCATTAAAAGTTTGGTGATTCGCCCGAAACGGGCAAATCGACACTTTTAAATATTACATTTTTTTCTTTAGGCGATTCGCACGAAGTAATTATTTATTTGTATGCGAATTGACAACTCCAGGAATCGATTTGCTTACAAATAAATTATCTTATAATAATAATAATAATAATAAATTTATTTCAGACCATAAGTCCATAAACAACAGACATTACAATTTTATACACAAAACATACATACATACATGAAAACACATACCTACACAAAAAATACAATAAAACAACTTATTTTAAATAATGGAATGACGCACGATGAGTGGTCATCCATTGCCACATAATTGGACTGTCCATCCTGTCGGCTACTATAGCTACCAAGTTGTTGGAGCTGTCGCGCACTCGCCGAATCAGGGATGCTATCCGTGTCCGCATCAGTGCGTAAAAATCTGGCACGCCATTCTCCGCGAACATCCCCGATGCACTGCAAAAGCGCGGCAGCCCCAACATAACTCTGAAGGCATTATTGTATTGGACTCGCAGAGCATTGTACGAGCTTTTTGTATAGTTGACCCATAGGGCACACGTGTACATAGATCTTAGCCTAGCCGAAAATTCTTAATTTTTATTATTATTTTTTTACTCCACAATCTACTGGTAGCTCGAATCCGGTATTGTGACAGACAATATAATATCTGACACAAAGTAGAATGAATATTTGACACTAAGGAAAATCGAGGATTTTTTAAATATTATTCATAATACATTTCTTAATAAAAACCGGTTCTAAGACTCGCTCCGAATTGGTATGATGAGCATAATGTGATAATTTCATTGACAGGAAAAAGTAAATAAAATGTTACCAAAAAGGATACAAAGTTAAATTATAAATATAAACGATGCAGACTTATGATATTAAGTACCAAATGCCTAATTGCTGTTAAATGTTTAATTTCAAAACGTTACCAAATTGCTTATTAATTTAGGAATATTATGATACAAATAATGTATTTTACCCTCATTTAGAGTTTTCCCCAAGAATACCTAATTATTAACGTGTTAACCCAATCATTTCTATGTCTATTTAAATAAAATAGCAATTAACTGACAGCGGTTTGGAGTAATAATAACTTTAATAAGACATTTTATATTAAAATTATGCAACAAATTGCTTGAATTTAAACTAAATGCTCCATGTTTTAGAGCTTATTATAAAAAGACACCTGAATCAGAATCAGAATCAGAATGCTTTATTTGTAAACATAGGTCATAATACAATAGTTTGCGATGTTACAGATAGGTAGATCCTCTATGTTTTGCCCAGAGGCGTACAAATATATTTAATTAAAATTGTCGAATTTATATAAAATCAATATAGGTAGGTACATGCATATCAATAAAAAATTAAGAAAATAAAAGTTACAGATAGGTAGATCCTCTATGTTTTGCCCAGAGGCGTACAAATAATATTTAATTAACATTGTCGAATTTATATAAAGTCAATATAAGCAGGTACATGCATATCAATAAAACATTTAAAAAAATAAAATCAACTTAAATAAATGTCAAATAGTTAAAAGTTCATGCCACAATAATCCTAATGTCAAATAAAATTTCAAATCGTCAAAATAGGTGAGGTTATGTACAATTTTCTGAAGCAGTGATCATAGAATTATCGTCCAAATATTCCTGTAGTGAATAATAGCATTTATTTATCAATATTTTTAATAGTTCTGTTTTGAAATGGTCCAGGTTTAGCGTTTTTAGATTTTCAGGTAGTTTGTTATATATTTTTTGGGCCATACAGAAAGTACTTTTATTCATTAGTGCAGTTTTGCCATGAGTCACTTCGAGTTCTGACTTATTTTTATCGCGTAATTTTCTGTAGTAACTTTTAGTAGCTATTTTGTATGATGAAATGTTAGATTTGACGAACATATTTGTTTCATATATGTACAGCGATGGCAAGGTAAGAATTTTTAGACGTCTAAAGAACGGTTGACAACTGTCTGTGCTTTTAAGGCCACACATAGCTCTGACACATCTTTTTTGGGCTCTAAATACGAGTTCTCTATCAACTGAATTGCCCCAGTGTATTACGCCATATCTGAGTGTTGATGCAACATAGCCGTGATAGGCTGTAAGTACGGATTCTAGGCTCACTATTTTTGATAGTTTATAAAGAGCATAGGTAAATTTATTCAGTTTTTTACATACTTCCTCTGTATGGGGTCTCCAAGTCAAATTGTTGTCGATATTAATACCAAGAAATTTAGTAGCAGTAGTTGATTCTATTTTTGTCCCTAAATAGCTAATGTCAAAGATTGTATTTGGTATTCTTTGATAAAAATGCATAATTTTGGTCTTTTCTAAGTTTATAATTAGATTATTGTTGTCAAACCATGTTATAATTCTATTTAATGTCATTTTTATTTCATTTTCATAAGTATTGGGATCATCACACTTAATAATTACGGTGCTATCATCGGCGAATAGTACCATAGGGTGCTTTATTTGTCTCGGAAGGTCATTTATGTAGAGCAAAAAAAGGGGGGGTCCTAGCACGCTACCCTGAGGAATGCCGTATTTAATTATCTCGCTTTCGGAACGATATTTTTTCTCGTAACTAGTACTTGCGGATATTTGTGTGATTTCTACAAATTGCTTTCTGTCCGTTAAGTAAGATCGAATGAGGTCAAGTATATTTCCTCTGATACCATATTTGTCAAGTTTATGTATTAGTATAGGATAATCCACATAATCAAAAGCCTTAGTTAGATCCATATAGATAGCACATACAGGATTTCTGTTATCTATATTTGACAAAATAGGGAGAAGCAGGTCATGTATAGCCATATTGATTGTCTTCTGCTTACGAAATCCCTTTTGTTCATTTACTAATATGTTTGATTTCTCAAGGTAGTTGTACAGGGACTTATAAATAACTTTTTCAAATATCTTTGAAAAGACGGGTATTAACGCAATAGGCCTATAATTTGACATAGTTTGTCTATCATTTTTTTTGTGCAATGGTACAATTATTGACGTTTTTAATTTCTCAGGGAAGATTCCGCTAGAAATACTCATATTAATTATGTGACTGAGATGTGGAGCTATGTAATGAGACACTTCTTTGATAACTTTAGTGCATACTCCGTCATAACCAACACTATTTGTATTTCGAAGTGAGGAAATATTATTATTTATGTCTTGAGGTATGGTAGGCTCCATAAATAAAGAGTTTGGAGTATTTAAGAGTACGTTCATTTCTGGTATAGTTTTATTTTTTGGTTCGGTAACTTGATTAATATAAAACTTGTTAAAAACCTGAGCTATATTTAATGGGTTCGTGATTTTCTGTGTCCCTGTTTGAATTTGTGTTATTGGTTCTTTAGGGAAGCAGGTCTTACAATTATTAATTATGGTCCATGCCGCTTTAGATTTATTTATGGACGTCTTAATGAAGTAGTTATTTCGTGATGCTTGTGTTAACGTTATAACTCGTTTAAACCTTGCAGAATATGTCTTAAACGATTGTTTATTCTTTAGGGAAGGATTTGTTCTATAATGCCATAGCAAGTGCCGTTTCTTTTTGCTACATTTCCTTATCCCGTTCGTGATCCATTTTGCTTTCTTAGTAATCGATTTTGTTATTATTTCATAGGGAAAGCAAAGATCGTAAAAACATCTGAATAGGTCAAGAAAATGGTCGTAGGCCTCATTGACGTCACTAGTTGTATATATGTCTGAAAAAGTGAGACTTTTAATGCAATTTCTAAATTTCTCTACATTATCTTGACAATAATTCCTTCTTTTTATTTTCCAACGCTTTAAGACACATGTCTTCTTAACAGGACATTTCAAAAGTTGCGCGGTATGATCTGACAGACCTAATTCTATAATTTCTCCTTTACATCCTTTTACATTATGTGCTATATTGTCCAAACAGGTCCCACTGCTTAACCTAGTGGGTTGAGAAAATTGTAATTTTAAATTATAATTTAACAATGTATATTCGAAGTCTAGGGTTTGTTTATTTCTTTTCAATAGGTTGATATTAAAGTCCCCACATAAGACAATCTTTTTGTTATTCAATTTTAAACACAGCAAATGCAAAATATTATTTAAATTGTCGAAAAATGTATCCAAATTAGATTGGGGTACTCTATATATACATACAATAATAATGTTGTGTTCTGTCAATTCTATCGCGCAGCATTCAATTACGTTGATTACCGAATATTTCCCTAAGTTTAACACTTTATACTTGTGACCGACCCTGGTTAAAATGCACGCGCCACCTCTTCTATTATCTCTGGAGAAACTTGTTGCTAGGCTGTAGTTTGGTATATTTAGAAGTCCTTCCTGTTCAGGTGTCATAAAATGTTCGGTAATGCATATAGTATCGATCTGTTGTTTATTATTTTGTAGTTCTTCCAAATACACAGTAAGCGTATCGCTTTTACTCAGGAGTCCAGCAATATTTTGATGAAGGATATGTATACTGTTATATACGAAAAAACTTGGGGGTTTCTTTTAGGCTTGAATTGTGTGCGTCACCAATGGGAGTCGTTGTACTCTCGTCATATTCTTGTCTGTTGTTATTATTCGTCTGTTTGCTTGTCTGACAGTATAAGTCTAAATCAATCTTTATGTTACTCAGAATATTGTCATATATATTTTTGATTCCGTATTTATTGATTCTGCCCGTAGTGTAAGAAAACATCTTATGTGTTAGATCACGATTGCTGTCGAAGATGTATGCATACTTATGGTTTTGGTTGTCTAGGTAAAGAAGGTTGTTGAACATCTCAACTTTGAAGTTATATATAAGTGATCCTGTCTTATACGTAGGAAGACAAATTACTACGTTGGTGTGCGTAACTTTTCGAAGCGACTCATTTAGTAAGTTTATTAAGTTTATGTAGTTGTTTTCATTTGTAATAATATGATTTTCTCCAATAAAAATTAGGCAGTAGTCGTTTAGGGTGAATCCCTTCAATCTTTCTTCGATGCCGCTTAGTAATTGTGGTATGGTACTATTAGGCATTATGTAGTGACAGTAGTCGCAGTATTCGAAGAAAACTTCTTCTATGGAGGACAAGGATCCGTTGTATTTGTTACTACTTAAGATATACAATTTGTTCTTTTCGTTAGGCTTCGATATCATAGTTTTCAGTGTTGCGGAATTGGTCGATGCTACAGAAGCAGGCAATCTTTTATCATTGTGTGGTGTCTGATTACGACTATTAGTAGTCTGCGTTTCTTTGTTTTGTTTGTTAGTTGCGCAGACTGGTAGAATGATTGGTGGTTCACGTTTATTGGTTAGGTCATTTGGTGAATTAACTCGGCGTGATGCTTTGTTTATGCGTAATGGTGTTGTGCTCTTTTTCTCAGGCGTTGAGCATATTCTCTTGTAGGTGTTAACAGTCGTATTCATATTTTGTAAATCTGTTTTAAGGTGTACGTTTTCCGCGTTTAAATTGTCGATTTCTTGGTGAGCGCTTAGTAATTGCTGTTTAAGTGATTTGATTTCATTAGTTAACTCACGAATTTCGTCAGTGGTGTCGTGGAAGCTATCCGGAACACTCATCATCGTTGCATCCAATATCGTTTTCTCGCTATCATTTGCTGTCATTTTAGATAGGTCGGTTAACGAGCTTGTTCTACTAGGTTTATTCCGGTGAGTTATGTTATTGCTTTCGAAGTCCATTTTTACTAGAAGCTATAGTACCGCCCTCTGCCGTGGTGTTTTATAATTATATAGTTGGTGACTTTGGGGAGAATGGAGAACGTTACATAGAAGTTTGGAATTTTAGAAATCACAAAAAGAACCAACTTCTGCTGGGCTCGAACTCGGGTTCGGTTGATTGATGTTTTGACCCAACACTTAGGACCACTGAACCAACTGTGCTTAATTAGTAATTGCAAAATTAAGCATTGCAATGCACAGATGAGATATTTAAATGAACGAAAACGGTTAGAAATGACTCATTCAATTGGAATTTTTTGCAATGTCGAACACTTGAGTCACTGTCTTTGTTTATAAAATCTATGAAATTGACACTTTCTGGCACTTTTTATGTTTTGTTTATTGGAGGAATTAGGATATAGTACTATTATGACAATGACACCGTTAAATCCACTTTTTATTTTATATATGTCAAACGTTTTTTATTGAAAGTTTGGTTTTTATAATGGATATATATGTTTATTTTCCGAGATAACACTTTCACTTATTGATGGCAAGTATTTGAACAAATTAGCGAAAAAAAAGTCAACAAAAAGTAACTTTAACTATTTTTAGTTAATTTAGTCACGGAGCTGATTCGAACCCATGTATGGTCGTGCGCTCGATCGACCTGCTCATCCAAATTTGTTTAAATACTCGTATAAATCGTTTTCCTTAAGTTACTTACTTTATATAATACTGTCTTCCGCCAGCAGCTTCACCCGCGTGATAACTTTATAAATTATAGCATAAATTCCTCAGTGTATTCTACTGGTGAAATATTTTTTTAAATCGGTCTAGAAGTTTTTGCGTTTATTCATTACAAACAAACATACAAAAAATCTAATCTTTTCTCTATATAATATTAGTTTAAATTGTTTTACAATACTTAACACAAATAACTATTTACACTAGGTACTAAATAAAATATCAAAATATACAAATAAATACAAAAAAGAAACGGTCACTTAGGCGTCGAAGTATTTGGGCACGCCACAATTGTGGCGATAAGTCCCCTCTTTGAGGAGTGGCTAGAGAGGCGCCACGGCGTCCTCACCTTCCGCCTGACACAGGTCCTCACGGGACATGGTTGTTTCGGGAGGTTCCTGTTCAGGATAAAGCGGGAGGAAACGCCCGGGTGTCACCACTGTGTGGATCGCCCGGAGGACACGGTGGAGCATACGGTGGAGGTCTGCCCAGCTTGGGCGGAGCACCGCCGTGTCCTCACGGAGGCGATCGGCGGCGGCGATCTCTCGCGTCCGGCCCTGGTTCAGGCCATGGTCCGGAGCGAGAGTGCATGGGAGGCCGTCACCTCCTTCTGCGAAGCAGTAATGCTCGCGAAGGAGGAGGCGGAGCGCGCGAGGGAGAGGCAAAATGCGCCCCCTCGCGCCCCTAGTCGCCGCAGGAGACGCCCCGGGCGTCGGGAGTCGCGAGCCGACTTCCGGCCACCGTAGGCGCGGGCTTGCGGACGGTGAGCAATGGGTAGCTCGCCGTCCGATAGGGACCAGGCCCGGGTCGACGGCGCGTTGTGTTCCACGCGCGCCTCAAAGAGATGTCAGCACCAACTGACGGGGTCCGGAAGGGCCAATGCCTGCCGGGGTTGCGGGTTTGTCTGAAAGGGATATCGCGACCTCGGCACACAGGCAACGGAAGGAACACGGGTGGGTTTTAGTCAGTAAAAGTCTGACACGCCCTCCCGCTCCACCCAGAGCGGGAGAAGTTATTTGATAATTTCCCATCCAAAAAAAAAAAAAAAAAGGCGTCGAAGTATTCGTCCGCAACGCTGTCGTCCGGAAGACTGGCAGCATTGCCACGTTGAATGGCAATGCTAATTCTTTGGCCAAAGAACGAGCCAGCCCTCTGGTCGCGTGAAGTGTCGACCAGTCGGCGAGAAATGTCCTTAAAAAGGAGACGCGCACTCGGACCCCACGACCCGAGCATTTCGCCCCCGTTTAAATTTATTTTTATTCTCACGATTTCTGTTCTCGTAGGAAGGTAACGTTTATTTATTTAAAAAATCAAATGATACGCTAATGTTTCCTTCAATATCTTCCACATCAAATACCCATGATGCGTCGCTTGACATGCAAAGGCAAAATGAGGTAATTGCAAAAAAAAAAATGTATTTTTATTAAATGGCATGCATCGGAAGGGCACTTCCGATGCAGGTTTTGAGAGGTATTTCAAAACCATTCTGTCGTCATATCAAAGGGGTGCTTCCAACTTCGAGCTATTTTCCCTTTACGCCAGGCGAAGCGACCGCGACGTTCGGTGAAATCAAAATTGAATTCCGACTTCATAAATTTGTTTGAGCCGCGAGCACTACACTGGGCTACTGGGTTGGGGTGACTTTTTGTGCTATTTTAGCACCGGACCAATGAACATTCAGAATTTAGCTTTATTGACAACATCTTTTTAAAATATTGAAACGAAAACGAAGATAAGGTCCAATTCCTAGAATCTCGTAGGAATTTAATTTGGAACAAAAGCTTATTTTACAAGCAAAGCTGTTACACTTATGGAAACTATATACGAAAAAAACAAGCATACTAAGTAGAAAATCAACTCTACTCTTTATCCGTTCTACAAAACTAAACAGATGTAAAACCAATACAAAACAAGAAGAGAGAGGATATCAAATACGCTTTTTATTACCCCTATAAAGTCTGCTTCAATGGCACACATTTACAACAGTTTCAGTTCATTACACGAAGTATTTTAGTTCTTGTTCCGTTGTTATTACATACTCTAATGAATGTAAATGAACCATTTAGAGATTCCATCTTACTAGTCCAGCCAGTGTTTCTAGACTGTCTCGTTGGTTTAGTGGTCGCGCTACTGCTGAGCATGAGGTCCTGGGTTCGATTCCCGGGTCGGGTAAAGTGTTATTGGGGTTTTCCATCTAAAACCCAGTAGCAGCCTGGAGTCTGGATTTGTGCCCGGTTGATGCTAATAGACTCAGTCCCTATTATCTGGGACTTAAACATAACTGGCGAAATGTGGGTGTATTATAGGTACATCTCTGTCTAACCCTTCCCGGAATATAGCGTGTTGTTGTGTGTGATGTGGAGGCCTCACTACGCAACCCACTCGCTGCGGATAAAACGAGTCCAAAAAAGGTGTATCCGATACCTAGGGTACTCAAAGGGATGGCAATTTAAATATCTTTCCTACCTTGATAAACTAGGCTGCTACAAAATGAGTACCCTGGAAGCTCGAAGGAAGCTCTTGGATTTGAGATTCGCATACAAACTGCTCAATAACAGCATTGACTGCCCATAATTGATATGTAGGTTCAATCTCAGAGTACCCCGTAGACCACCTCGCAATCCTATAACACCCTTAGCTCCACCTCCTCGCCGTACAGTGTTTGGTGCTAATTCGCCTATACCTCGCATGTGCAAACTTGTAAACGAACGCAGCGACCTGGTTGACGTCCACGCAGACTCAGTATCAACGTTTGCCAGACGAAATTAGTATTAGTCTTTAAAATTAAAGTTATACAAAGAGCATTTTGCATGCGGTGTTTGCCTGTAATTGGTTGTGCAGTTAGATTCAAGACACTATTACCTATATGTTCCTATCTGTTTATTATCTGTAACAACTGTTGGTGAACCTTAATTATCTGTCATTTTGTCTATTCTTCCGTCGACAAAACCCGTTTCTACGGTGGTCAATAAATAAAAATGATACTTTTTAGTTCTTGCTTCGTTACTATATAGTCTAATTACATGAGCCATTTAGAGATTCCATCTTAATCCGTCCGACGTTCTAGAAGTTCGCATATTTGATGTTTGCAAGTAATTTTATGCATTGAGGAACCAGCTATGTTGTAGGATGCCTGGTTATGCAATTTAATATATATTAGTTGGAAATTGCTTGCAAGTTCTGAGTTTAGTTGTCTTGATAATATTGCTTGGAGAGAGTCCATTCGTTGCTTATTAGCGTTAAATAATAATATTAAATCCTTAAACATCTTCATGGCGGAAATCAGTTAGCTTGCAAACTATCAAGGGACATTTACAAGGGTTATTTAAATATATTTCTCATCATTTTTATTACCTAAGTAATTGTTTTGTGTCCATCGACGTATTAGCGATAACTATTGCAAGAGGCGAAAATCTTTTAAGTGGGACAACCTTGCCTACTTGTCTATCTCTTAGCCCGTAAGCTCCCACTGCTGGCCAAAGGCCTCTCTTTCCCTTTTCCACACACGTCTGTCCACTTCCATTGCGGATCAGTCCTTTCGGTAGGAATCAAGTTCGTCCCTCCCTCTTCGTCTTGATCTGCCGCTATGTCGTCTGGCACGTAATGGGACCCATTCAGTGTTTCTTATAATAGCCCACAGCTCGTCTGACATGCGACAGATCTACTTATAGGTATACATAATTTACCTAAGGTCTATTTATAACCTTGTTTCCAATTGATGTTATTTCCACTTAAACAAACATCAACTTTATGAGAGTGTAAATAAAATTTATTTTAGACTGACTATTGAAATAGTCATAAAAAATATGAAGTTGTAGCGCAAACTGAACCTTATCTGTGAGCATTACGGTTGCTTTTCCTAAAACTCGTGTTTGTTTAGATGTTTGGCCAGTAAATTTTGAACGCAGATTACACTTATGTTATATTATTTAACTCTGCAGGTTCTGTTATTAGTATATTCCGTGGGTGTTAAGCCCGGTTTCTGTGAACCCGATCGAGCCTTTCAGATTGGTTGATTGTAATAACAAAAGCCATTCGAATCACTTGTCGCACAATTTAACAACAGATTAAATTCAACAGGCTTTCAGAGACCGGGTGAAAATGGTACATAAATGGTTTGTCTATTCCATTTAAATGGCCGCTGGAATAATAAGCCGTGCTTAGACTGCGTATGGCCTTACCACAAAATAGTTATGTACAGAAGGTGGCCCTATTTACGAAGAAAGACATCAATCGCACGTACACTGAGACGCGAATGTACAGAGATCTCAAACTACATATTACAAACGAATGTGCGCTTTTAGAACTTCTGACATGTCGATATTAACACGGGGAAGTAAAATGTACGCAAATTTATGAAGACGGTTTTAAATCTCCGTTCACGATAAGGTGCATGTACATATTTCCATAAATTTTGGCCGTGAACGTACGTCCACGATAATAATATATCGTCACGTTACAAAGTATAAAAGCGTATAATGACAGTCGTGATTACGTTTCTACTAGCAGTACGTGAAGCGTGTCTATGCATGTGTGCGTTTTCGTTCGTTGTATGGAGCTGACCTTCTGTATTTATTCTGTGGCATTACGGCTTATTAACAGTTTGCTATTAGAAATGTGAAGTCAGAATGCAAATGCAATTCACACCAAACAGTTAGATCCTTGTGCGTCAGAAGTCAGAATATAAGTAGGTTATAATGTACTAGACTTTGCTTAGACACGTTTTTATGGACACGGATGATTAGAGTTTTTATTTTTGTACTGATAAGGTTCGTTTTTACGTCATCTATGACTTCTTGATAATAATCTTATAACATCGGGTTTCATCTAATAGGTATATTATCTTAATTGAGTTATGTAAACCAATGTAGCCTCCTCGCAATAACATGATTATTAACAACTAATTGCGCCCCGCGGTTTCACCAGCATAAGTCTCGATCCCGTGGGAATACCGGGATAAAAAGTATTTTATGTCCCAATCCAGGTCATGGTCTACCCATGTGCAATTTTTCATCCAAATCCGTTCAACTGTTTTAGCGTGAAAGCGTAACAAACAAACGAACATTCGCACACGGCTTTGAGGTCGGAAATTATACCACGAGAATATACTACCGGGATAAAAAGTATTCCATGTGTTGCATGAGTTAATCCATTCTATAAACTATCTGTGTGCCGAATTGCAACCAAATTCGTTCCGCCGATTTTGCGTGATTGAGTAACAAACATCCAAATACACAAGCATACAAACTTTAGTAGGATAGTTAGGATTAGGATAGTCTGAGAATTCCTTTTAGTTAATACACAGACTGGAGTAATGTTACTGTGGTTTGTGGTCGCCTATGTATCTACTACGTCAGGAGATTAGAAATACCTCGTCTACCCAGAATATTTCGTAACAACAGATTTCTAACCGGCAGACATAGCCATAATTAACTGTTTCCCTTTTATGAACGTTCTAATGTGTTTTTTTTACTACTTGAATGGATGTCGGTGAATAGCGTGGCTCAAAAGACCAGCATGACCTAACCCGCTGATAAAACTTATAATAGTAAATCAGTAGTATTATTCCAAAAAGGCTGCCGCAGACAGACGCGACGCGACACTGGCAGAACAACCTACAAGAAGTTTCCATAGAAATTGTTTCAAAAGAGTCACGACGCGCCGTCGTGTCGTGCCTGTCTGCGAAAGCTTTAAGACGGGTATCGAAAGCAATTCAAAATACGACTCAAAACTTGTAAGACCTGTTTTCAAAATTGCACTATTCAAATATTTTCCTCATAGCAAATTTTTGATTTTGGGTTTTTTCGTAACATTTTTATTATTTAACTTAGGACTCTTATCACTCTTCTGATGTGCGAATGTAAAGTCATTTATTTACTAAAGAAATAAAGATATATAATATCGATATATAATAGCCTTACTATTAATATTTGAATGCCAAAATATGGCGAAATGTGTGCACAAGAATACATATTTATTAACACCTTTGTAACCGCATTAATAGCAAATAAATGACTTTGATACGGTCACTATAAAATGTTGTTAGTGAACTAATTAAGTAACATTCTTATGACAAATTTGTTGGATAGATGCTCCAGAAACGACTGAATAAATTAATAGACTTGGTTTTACATTAAGATCTCACATTTTTTTGCGGTAGAACAACTTCGTTGCGAGACTTGCATTTTCGTACATGTTATATTTTTGATGATCTTATTATCAGTTTCCATTATTAGTATCAAGACAGGGCAAGCTTTGTCGGGCTTAGAAAATAGGAGCTCCAAGTTTTGCTACTTAGAGAGGCAAGTTGCCTTAAAATCTGCCTGTATGAAGTAACTTTCTGCTTTATATATTGCGCTTGATATTGGCAAATTAAAGACAGCGTTACCTTTAATATTAAATGATTATTAGCCTATATGATATTGTGTCCTTACACTGGCTTGCTTCTGTATTGGGCAGCAAGATTCAACATTTAAACCATTCTGGTTTGACCGAAATAGGTAGTTGGTTCTTCTAATTTTTTCAGGAATATTTTTGAGCAATAATTCCACCCAGCAGGTTCCATTCTTTTTGTGACACATTGACGTTCTTAAGACGCAGATATATGCCATTGACCTTGAGTGGTTAGCTTGCGTGTTCTGTACTGAGCTCACGCAATGCGTCTTACGTCCAGCCAGTAATAGGACTCGCCCATCAAGGAGCGCTGTCCCAAATTATACATATTATTAATTTATTATACATAAAACAAAAGGTATTTTAAGAAAACACTTAAATAAAAGATCAATAATTAAATTGTCTTTAAAATCGTGAAGGTTACAGAAAAATACGCTTGATAGATTTTGCGTGAATCTCAGTTTTTTATCCGCGTTAGACATAACCAACTTAATTTCACTATAATCTAAACTATTCCTATATTCAGTTATTGAAAAAATGCTCTAATTTAATATATATTTGTTCTAAATCATTAACACTACCTACTTGTTTAGACGTGATCTTCAGTATAAAATCATTAAAGTCGGTTATTGTCGCCTTAATAGGTACCTACTTAATGTCGTCGCAAGCTTCCGTATAAAATTTTCCGTGGAGGTAATAATTGAACAAGCATAAACATTTTTCAAGTCAAGTTATTTAAAGACTCGTGTTATTTACTTTTATGCCAGTCACAAGTTTGTACTTGAAGTCGTGTTTTCTAGAATATGGACCGTTTAAGTTTAATTTAAAAGATGTTGTGTTGATAAGACTTTACACGTCTGCTGCTATTGTAATAACGAACGCAGTTTATTTTAAAGTCGTTACGAGAAAATGCCTTTGGATTTCTTTAGTAAAAGATTAAAAAGTTGAATTTCATAGGGACTTTAGCAGAAATTTAAATTGCCTGTCTATTGTGCCAAATAGAACAATGCTTGACTAGACTTTTAGATTCCTTTTTCAAAGAGTACCTACGTTTCAATATTTTTTTGTTTATTTGCATTGCAGATATTTTATTATTAGAGGAGCTCGTGGCTTAGTAATAACAGCCGCATGGGTCGATCCATCAGGTTAAGCTACGCTTGCCGGGGTTGGTCCGTGGATGGGTGACCATCTTTCCATACCGAGACTCCTCTGTGCCTCGGAAAGCACGTTAAGCCGTTGGTCCCGAATGTCATTCATGGCTCTTTGACAGTCGTTAAGAGTCGTCAGAAGCCCGAAAGTCTGACACCAGTCTTACCAAGGGGTATCGTATTACCCAGTTACTGAGTTGTGGACGTCAGATAAGCAGTCGCTCCATGTAAAATTCTGGTATTCAGCTGCATCCGGTTAGACTGGAAGCCGACCCCAACATAGTTGGGAAAAGGCTAGGCAAATTGATTGGCATTGCAGCTATTTCCTAATATTCATGTTATTAGTTATTATTTAACCGTGCTTTTTGTTGTGCTGTCTTTTGTATGCACCAAATAAACGGTTTATCTATCTATCTATAGATACATCCTTATTATAAATTTAATTTAATTCAATTACAATGCAAATGGACTGACAGGTAACGCTAATATACAATAGTAGGTACTAGTTACCGTCAGCGGCTTCGTCCGCGTGATGTCTTTATAAATGATAGCCTATGTGACTCAGTGATAATATTGCATTCTACTGCTGAAAGAATGTTTACTGCTGAAATCGGTCCATTATGTTATGAGTTAAAATTACAAACAAAAATTCTAATCTTTTCTCTTTATAATAAAATATTAGTGTGACTTATAATACCAGGCACTTTTTTAAATTAAAAATAATGGTCTTTTGGCTCCACCCATCTCATTTTCACCTTTATCTGTAACTCATTGCCTTAGTTTAAGAAAAGAAGTTGCAAAATCATACTCATTTCAGGCGAGAATGCATGGGCAGAAACCTTTTATTTATGGAAGCCTGGCGTTTTGACCGACCTTTTTATGCCTTTTAGGCGCATTTTCTACTCAATTAATTTAGGTGTGGGATAATTTATTAAAAGCTGTTTTACACAAAAGGAAAGGTAAGGAAAGTGAATAATCTATTTATGTTGATTTCTGTACTCTTTTTTGGTTTTTGGTATTTAATCTAAGGTTATTTAAAAAAGCCACACACAACCTTTTATAAATACTTATTCATCGTTAATCACTAAAATTTAATTTGGGATGTCAGTGGTCTTTAAGTGAATACACCTACTTTTGTGCTTAATTTGCGTATTATTCACATTCGGTCCTCCTTATTTTGGTCCTGAAGGCCCATCGTATTTTTACTGCAACATACTTTTCCGTCACTACACTAGCTTATGAACGAGCACAACAAAATTAAACTAGAAACAAGCTAATAAATACGGTTCCTTTTTTATTAGCAAATCGTGAGTGTTTTGACATGTCGCCTCATTGTCTGTTTGTTTACAACCTTAACTCTGCAGACTTTATTAGGTACTCCTCTAGATCGGGAACTAAAAAGCGGCGACACGAAGGGTTCCGTACCACCGTACAATATTTAAAACTAGATATTTAAAAAAGTTAAGTAAAAAAACACGTTTCTTGTATGGGAACCCCGTTAATTTTTTTTACTTTATTTTATTTTTGTCATTGGTATCTTCATCCATGTTTACATACCGAGACTCCTCCGTGCCTCGGAAACCACGATTAGCCGTTGGTCCCGGCTGTCATCTTTGACAGTCGTTATGGGTCGTCAGAACCTGAAAGTCTGATAACAGTCTTACCAAGGCGTATCGTACTACCCAATTACCGGGTTGTGGCGGTCAGATAGGCAGTCGCTCCATGTAAAATACTGCTATTCAGCTGCATATGGTTAGACTGGAAGCCGACCCTAACATAGTTGGGAAAAGGCTAAGCAGATTGATTGTTGTTATAGCGGCCATAGTAGTAAACACTCTGTGGAAATTTCAAGTGTGTACCTATTACGATATAGCTTTGTGATGGACGGACTGACAGCGGAGCCTTAGTAGGTACCGCCCTTGGGTCCCTTTGGGTACGGAACCCTAAAAATTATCTCACTAGTTTTATGTCACAAAAACTAAGATAGTTTAGAAATGTCCTTGACATTCAGTAAGTGTGTGTAACATTTATTAGGATATAAAGATTAGGACAGAATGTTAGTAATAAAAGTTTATGTAATCTATTACCTACATCTTGCGCAAACGCTTAGGGCAAGATACACAGACCGCACTAACGTTCATATTCGGATGAAATGATTGCTCACATTCGCTTATAACTAATATGAACATTATAGGCATCAGAATAAGATATAGACAGCGTGTATCGGAAAAGTGTTAAAGGTCAAATTTAATAGTGTGGCCATCAAACTGAAAAACTTTCTCTTTGGAACCAACAATCGCGAAAAAATTATCAAATATCCCAAACAAAACTTGAATACCTACTCTACCCAAATATATGGGGCTTATTGATGATTCGCACGAATTTATTTATTTGTAGGCGAATCGATTTCTGGAGTAGTCGATTCGCCTACCAATAAATTAACTTCGTGTGAATCGCCTCAATAAAAATAATATTTTAAAAGTGTCGAATAACCATTAAGCCATAATATGGGACGGCGCGGCAGATAATTTTTTTAACCGACTTTGTTTTCCCTTATATTTAAGGGTGTGGCCCTTAAATTTGACCACACCTTTCGGATACATGCTGTATAGTAAAGTATAATCAAAGTGCTATCTGTAAATCTTCCCCTTAGAATTGTATCCTTGACTTTGGATAAAGTTGGTCCTTTTAGCCATGACGTCATTGCTACAGAGATAGTTCTGGTATCTTCTGTTATATGTGTGGAAGATGGGTGTTAAGGCTTGTGCAGACCAACGCGACGCGACGGCGTGACGCGACTCAAACAATACAATTTCTAAGAAAACTTCACGGTATAACAATAGCCGGTGTCGCGTCACGCTGTCGCGTCGCGCTGTCGCATCGCGCTGTCGCGTCGCGCTAGTCTGCACGAAGCTTAAGGGAGGTATAATAGAAGAGGTGCGTGCCGAATGATTATCTGGGACAATTATCGTCTACCTGGATAGTTTCTTGTGTGACCTTACGTTGTTCATGCTTGGGGGAGCGCGTGATACAGTCTAGTTTATGGTAAAAGTCGCATAATTAGACAACTTTTATTAACAAAATTATGGATAAGGAAAGGTTATATGAAATATTGCAAAATTGGAGTAGGTATAAATAAAAATATACAAAGAGCTTTCCTTCCTTAAGTTTTTATTTATTTCAAGGACATGGACATTTAACAAAGTCAAGTTTTGCAGTTGCACGTCGACTATGTCTGTTCTGTGTTCGTGATTATAGATCTATTTTATTTTTATTTATTATTCGAGTTAACTATGTTTTTGTATGCACGTGTTTCTGTGACAAATAAACCTATTTATTTTCTTTCGATTCACAAAAAAAAAAAAAAACTTAAACACTACTTATTTCAGACACTAGCTGCGCCCCGCGGTTTCACCCGCATAAGTTTCGATCCCGTGAGAATACCGGAATATACAGGGTGTTTGGTAGATGGGTGCAAAGCTTTAAGGTGAAGATAGTATAGACAATTTAGAACCATTTAAGCCATGGTTGTCTTAGACGAAGTCTTACCAATTTTTTTTTTTTTAATAAGGTTTAAAAGACGTATTGTACAATTTTTTTATTTTTTCTGAGCTTTAAATGTCTGTAAAAAAAATGTCTAATGACACAGAAGCCTAAAACTTGTTTTGCTTGATTGCTTACACATTACTTTAATTAAATAAATAAAAAATGAATTCATTTATCATTCAATTTGGCCATAATTATGCAGTTTACATTAAATTTTGAGAATTTCCGAAAAAAAACTTAAAAATTTGGTTAAAAATATTTGGTAAGACTTCGTCTAAGATAACCATGGCTTAAATGGTTCTAAATTGTCTGTACTATCTTCACCTTAAAGCTTTGCACCCATCTACCAAACACCCTGTATATATTTTTTACATCCTGATATAATTTGGCACATGGATAGACCATGACCAGGGCGTGATGGTCTACCCATGTGCCAAATTTCATCTAAATCCGTTCAGCCGTTTTAACGTAATAGCGTAACAAACAAACATACAAAAAAACGAATATAATAAAATCTTTACTAGTTAATAATAAAGTGTTATTACTTAAAATATTATTTAAGTTTACAGACACAATTAGGTAATTTATTCTTATTTGACCATTAAAATACGTCACTACTCTTTTCGTCTACATATTCACGCAAGCAATAAAATAAGTTTTAATTTTTTTTTTAAAGGTCTATCACCCGAATACTGAAACGCCACTCAAAACTTAAGCGTTACTTAAAACTAGTTTCAACCAATCAAAAGGCTTTAAACGAGTCATAAGTAACGCTTAAGTTTTGAGTGGCGTTTCAGTATTCGGGTGTAGGTTTAATAAATTATTAACATAATGAACTAGAAAGTCTTTGACCGAGCCTCCTCTGGACCTTTCCATTTCTTTGTAACAGTCAGTCATGGTTTAGTGGATTTCAAGCGGCGTTTACGTAACGAAACGTATGTAGCGTGTAGTGTAGGTAGAGTGCCAAAGAATAAAAATGTTAAGAAATGAAACTCTCCAACCCTAAAAATCCTTCTGAATGCCTACAGTTCCGGGCCGGTTGACTATCCCGGGTCTGCGCGGCAGCCTGAGGAAGAAAAAAAGATTACGTTTATCATTTTGTAAAAGAGACCAATAAAAGTAACAAAAAAAAAACCGGCCAAGTGTGTGTTGGACCACTCACGCAGAAGGGTTCCATAGTTGGGATGAATTTATCCCAAAAACAAACTTAACTTTGTTGTTAAAAAACGTATTCTCCCATGCATCGATATACGTCATGGTCAATTCTTTAACTGCAAATGAAATTTTGTAATAGCAAAAAAAAGTGATCAAACTACAAATTAACGATTTTTGCACTTTATCCTTTACTTGTGCTAGATGAGACCTTGCTTCCTGCCAAATTTCATGATTCTAGGTCAACGGGAAGTACCCTGTAAGTTTTGATTTAATTTTGAATAGGTATCAAAATATGTCACATAAATGGCTGTATTTTTTTATTGCGTTGACTTAGTAGCTTGATTTTTAGAGCTTCATATGCTTGATTTTCAGAGCTCCAAGGGAAAGCTTGATTTTTAGAGCTCCAAGGGACCATAGATCTACAAGTAGTATTCAATATGTATTAATTTCACCAAACCTCCATGCGTTCCTGAGAAAGTGGGTCCTGACTTGACAAATAGACAGACGGACAAGAAATGATCCTATAAAATGCTCTGTTTTTTCGATAGGACGCCTATAAATAGAAAAACAGTATTTTTTTAAGTAAAGCAGATTTATTACCAACTGATTATTTCTGCGACAACAATGGTCTGGTACGGAGAAAGGAAAGTACATGCGTTTGGCATCCATTTTTTAATATTCTATGACCCTACATCGTCTTGGCAGTGAGTGTAGCGGTCATTGGACCTACCCGCTCGCATCGAGTCAAGGGGACGAATAAAATAAATGAGCTAGGTTTAGCTCGACTAGCAAGTCCTCTAGAAGGCCAAATGAATATAAACAAAAGTAAGTCGCCTGGACAGGCAAGACACCGTAACGAATGTTTTTTTTATTTAATAAAAACTTACTGGAATGGCGCAGTCCTGCTTATTTTAAATTCTTAATAGTAAGTATCTTGGTAATGTTTGAAAATGAATATTCTTAGAGTGTGTTTCTGTTGAACCGTTGAGCCAGGGACTGAATTACCCAAAAATTAAGGTACCTTTAAATTTCGGTATGACGTCATACCGTTAAATAAGGGTTACCAAAATATTTCAATACCGTTCTTTTTTTCAGTAGCGGAATTTTTAGATTGGAAATGCATACCGGTATATTTCGGTAGAAGTATCCGTACCTTTATAAATGTATCGGAAGCAGAACTGAACCTTTATAAATGTATCGGTAGCAGTACCTAAACCTTCATAAATACACGTGTTCAACCCCACCGCGCACCCGCGCCGCGCCATCTCATATGTTTTTCGGTACCAAAATCGTGTAAAGGTTAAATAACGGTTTAGCCCAACCTTTATTTAAAAAGGTATCGGTATAGCTCAACCCTTATTTTGAACCGGTACCAGTATTTAAAATAAACGTAATAAAATGATTATTATGACGATAACTAAATAATTAATGTAGGTACTTACATGAACATTTTCATAGAAAGTATACCTTAGAAATAATTCGACGATATTTTGTGATGCTTGTCCAGATACTATCAACTAATTCGAAGTTCCTTTGGTCTTTTGGTCCAAATGATTTCTAACGCACGCAGTTTGATTAATGCGTGGTCCTTCAAAGTCAAAGTCAAATAATGTATTTCAATTAGGCACATAAAAGACGTGAAAAATTACAAAAAAAAATAATTGATTCTAGTCACCCCTTCTTAAAAGTAGTTTTCGTATGGAGTAGAATAGGCAAGAAATTCCACAGTTTTAATCTTTTAAAATGTTTTACAATATTTTGTATATATTAATTATATAATATATGTGAAGACGATGCACCTGGAATAAGATTACTATACCACAACAATCAAAAATGAAGCAATGACAGATAAATTAATTATGTAATAGATACACGATGCTCACATATTATATTTACAAACATTGTAAAAGTATACTATGTTTCAAAATTTTTTCAAAGTAATACTAATAACTCAGTGTGTGAATTCAAGTAATCACAGATTGTAAAATAAATGATAAAAAAATTATAAATTATACAATTAAATTAGCAACCAGTATGATTTTGTCTCTAAATTGTCCTATGGAGCAGGACCAGCATGTTTCCAAGCATTCTTATCTTGGATATTATAATCCTAGTTTATAATATGCTTGTTTACTAAGTGTACTTTTTATACGAGATGAGAAGAAAGAAAACAGGAATATTTGTTCGACACGAACTAAAAGATACAAAATATTTAGTAAAAAAATGCAAAAGAATTGATTCCATGTCTTTGCCCACCAGTGGGATCATTAAAAAATATTATTTGCCTGTATTGTCTTAACTAAATGATAACAGCCACACGGGTCGATGGAAGGTTAAGCTTCGCTTGCCGCGGTCGGGACCATCCATTACATATCGAGACCCCTCAGTGCCTCAGAAAGCACAAGATGTGCTTTTGCCGTTGGTCCTGGCCGTCATTCGTAGATCTTAAATAGTCCTTACGGGTTGCAGAAGCCCAAAAAGTCTGACAACCATTCTTATCAAGGAGTATCGGGTTACCCAGTAACTGGTTTTGCAGGTCAGATAGGTAGTGGCTCCATGTAAACTACTGGTATTCAGCTGCATCCGGTTAGACTGGAAGCCGACCCCAATACAGTTAGGAAAAGGCTGGGAGATTGATTTTCCTGTATTAAATTAAGTTCCTATTAGATTCGCAATGAAAGATAACATTCAAGCGATGAGGTGCGGATAATACTATTAATATTTAATGAGCTCATCCGTTATTTTGCCACAAGCAGAATATTTTCATTGAAAGCGTTATAATATTCATGTGATAATGGAACGCGAACTAAAATATTCAGTATAAACCAGAGTTAAGCATTAGTGCTAGTACAAAATATTTAGGTGTTAGTTTTGTGAAAGGGTTCATTTTACTAGCAGCCAGAACTAAGTATTTTATTTCAAAATGTACTCCTTTTGTAGTCGTCTTTTAACACAATAATGTCAATTTAATTAATTATTAATTTTACTTCATTTCAGCTGAAAGTTGTCCACTGCTGGACATAGGTGTCCCCGAAGCACCACCTCTTCGACCGGTCCTGTGCTTCCCGCGTCCAGCGGATTCCTGCGGCCTTCACAAGGTCATCGGTCCACCTTGTGGGAGGCCTTCCAACGCTACGTCTTCCGGTACGCGGTCACCACTCCGGTACCTTTCGGCCCCATCGGCCATATATTCTGCGAGCATTGTGCCCTGCGCATTGCCACTTAAGTTTGGCAATTCTTCGGGCTATGTCGGTTTATTATTATTATTAATTTTACTTACCTACTGTATATTTCAACCGGAAATGTTTTAAAAACAGCAGACTTGTAGGTTCACGAAAAAATTTTAGGTTCAAATATATACAACCTTAGTTTTAAACCTCTTAAGGGGTGATTGTACTCATTATTATGAACAACTTTCATTATGGGACCAAATCGCGAAAAAAAAATCTGGTGTTCCCTACATTTCGACGAGATATACGAACATAAATGTAGGGAACAGCTGATGTTTTTTTCGCGATTTCAACGCCTACATTGTACAAAAATTGGTCCTTTAATTAGTTAGATATGTTCTAAATGACAAAACTCAAGATCTCTCTACATTGTAACCATTTTTAACATCGCGGTCGTTAGATCAGTAAAGTAGTTCAGTCATAATTAATAATACAAGTAATTGAAATAACTGCTTGTATAATTAAAATTAACCGGTATAATTACGGACGTACGTCGACGGGAAGGTCAGATGAATGGGAAATAAAAGATTGTTTTGCTAGCTGTGCCTATTACCATGTTATAAAATTACATAATTATTAAGTATGCAGGTACCTACATAATTATGTGACATTATAAGGTGACTTTGGCTACTGCAATTACAGCTAATTTGAGTTTCTGCTCATTTTAATGGTTGTTATTGTGTGCAGTCAGTGATCCTTACAAGGTCAATATTTTGGTACCAATTAGGTCTGGTACTGAGCAGTGGTGACCCAGTGGTAACGGTGACTCACGGTGGTCGTAGTTCGATCCTAGCACGTTAACTGTGCAGCTATAATGAGAGAGACTACCCCATAAGTGCAAGCGCAAATTGTTGTTACTTCATTAATCATACGTGTGAACCGATAAAAGGAGCTAAACTCACACGTGTTTGCGGTTATGAGCCTTTAAATTTACGAGCAATCATGCCCCATCCGTGGGTCATGCACGTACTATGAACGAATCGCTATGCCCCATCGGTGGGGCATGCACAGGCAACGTGCTAGACAGGTGCTTTACTTTGTGTTCATTATTTCATCACTACTGCTCTCAAAATGGTGAAAGAAAACATCGTGAGGAAAGCGGCAAGTGGTAACACAAAAAAAAAAAAGTCGCGCACATGTGTCATATACCAACCCGCACTGGGCCCACGTGGTGGATTACGGCCCACTCCCTCTCAGCAAGAGTCCTGTGTCCCAATAGTGGAAACATTATAGGCTGATTATGCTAGGTATGTACCCATTATTAACTTATCTTTGTAAAATGGGTTAGACGCCAATAGACATGTCATCCTACATATCCTACTTATCTTATGCTTATGTTTGTTACTCAAAAACGGCTGAACGGATTTAGAAGGAATTTGGCACACAGATAGTTTATAACCTGGATTAACATATAGGACACTTTATCCCGGTAGTACTTTCCCTTGGGATGATTTATGACAACCGCGCGGGCGGAGCCGCGGGCGAGAGCTGGTATTATACTCGTATATCCTACTTCCTACTAATTTATAAACGCGAAAGTTTGTGAGGATGGATGGATGTATGGATGGATGGATGTTTGTTACTCTTTCATGCAAAAACTACTGAACGGATTTGGATGAAATTTGGCACACAGATAGTTTATAACATGGATTAACACATAGGATACTTTTCATCCCAATATTCTTACAGGATCGAGACTTATGCAGGTGAAACCGTGGGGCACTGCTAGTATTGCTATAAACGAGAAAGTTTGTGAGGATGGATGGATGTTTGTTACTCTTTCACGCAAAAACCACAGTACGCATTTAAATGAAATTTAGCACACAGTTAGTTTATAACCTGGATTAACACATAGGGTATTTATTATCCCAATATTCCCACGGCATCAAGACTTATGCGGGTGAAACCGCGGGGCGCTTCTAGTAATGGCAAAATAAACTTATTTCTTTATTCATGTATCCAATGCCTAAACAGTCATAAAAAAAAGAATTTTTTAATTGCTCATGCTAGTCATCGGATACATGAAGTGGGCTGCTTTTGTAAGACGACTAAAATGTCACGGTGTATATTATGTAGTACTTTGTAGATGCACTTATTAAATAATTTAAAGCATGAGATAGTCATCCTAAAATCTTACTCAGAAAATAGCCTAGGCAGTTTCTTACCTAATAAGATCCAAAAATTCTGGAGGAAAGCACTTTAGTTCCGCGATACATGCCCTGCCCTATACCTAAAGCTACACAAGGCCACGAAACTCATTTTATACTGCCATAACATGGTACAACTACATAAAACAGCAATTTCTTCACACGAGCAGAATATTTTTATGGTACCTTAACACGTTTGACAAAATAAGCCTCCTTCAGCCCAGATGTGTCACGAATGTATCTATCTAGTCATAAAAAATAATGCTGAAACCGTTCAAACTCTGATATTAAAACGACACGAGCACGGAACGTAGCCGACGTGTGAAGCCGGCTTTACGTGTCAGGTATTTTGAATAGGGTTGTATGACAATTTTGAACGGTTATGTCATTGGTATATTGCCGCCATTTTTGGTTACAGCCTGGTTGGAGTTCTGAGTAATTATTGTTATTGTAGTGAAATTATTTATGAAATTGTTACCAATGTAGTTATTTGTTAATTGTGATTCTGTGTGCATTCTCAATCATGTGTGTCAAAAGACTGAACTAAAGGATCAGAAATCATTGTTTCCTATTTATATTTTTTCTCTTCCTAAGACGAATGTGAAGAAAAATGCGTCTATGGCATTAGATAAAAACTAAAACTAAACTACAACCAAAAATTCATCTAAAAACGTATAAACAAGACATCACAGACGGAAAAATTGTAATTCCGAAGTCTCACGTACCTAATCAGTTCGATTTGACACACGTGTGACTCCAGATTTTTAATTTGTCCGTGATGCCTTGTTTACCTTTTTAGTTGACTTTATTTTTTCTTCTTTACATAATGTCCTCTAGAGGACGCCATATTGTGTCGTCATGCTGATATGCATGATAGCCTATAACCAGCGTACGGTCTAGAAGCTTCCAACGATACCTCATTTGTCAAATTATGATCAGTAGTTTAGGAGTTATGAGGTTACAGGTGTACATACATACATACCGGTCAAACTCATAACCCTCCTTTTTGCTTCGCCGTAGTCGGGTAAAAAACAGAAAGAAAACAATGCTTAAAACTCAGACCAAGACATAGCGCTGTCAACAGTGACGTGAGGCCGGTTTCGTAGACATGTCTGCACTTTGTGTGGTGTAATTTAATTGTAAAAGGTTGTAAATGTGTGCATGTGAGCGTGTATGTACAGAGCGGAGGTGTAGTTTTGACATGCTTCATTGTATTGTTCGCAGCGCTATGTCTATGGTTTTTTAATTTGGTTTAAGGCTTAAAATATCAAAAAGAGCCTCACCTCAGCATTATGTCAGATGACAACAATATATATATATAATATATATTGTTATTCCAGAGGTTATAATATTCCTATAATATATATATTCCAGAGGTTTTTGCGTAAAATGTATTTTTTTTTTAGCAGTCACGGTTTTAAAAAGTAAATCTGTATTACAAGCGTTTTCATATTTACAAATGACAAATTCTCCAATTGAATGCCTCTTTTAAGTGAATTTTATCCGAATTCGTTGCATATAAGATTGAAAATATTTATTACTTTGAGGTAAGGTAGTCTTTGGTCTTATGTTACGAATTGACGGCATATTATCTTTTTCAGTCCTATTGGATTTATAAAAGCATGTCCTCGCCTCGGCTTCCTTCAAAAGATTAAAAAATACTTTTGAATGTAAGCAATAAAAGAAATATCATGTTTTGTGAAAGGTAAACTCAGGGTAATTAATTGTTAAGCAAATTTGACTATCAACATAAATTGTCTACGTATACAAATATGAATGTCTGTAATCGATCATCACCTGCCTAGCCTTTACCCTATGTTGGGGTCGGTTTCCAGTCTAACCGGATGCAGCTGAATACCGGTATTTTACATGGAGCGACTGCTTATCTGACCTCCACAAGCCCCGAGCCAAGCTCAAGCCAAGCTCTGGGTAATACTCTACCCCTAGGTAAGACTGGTTGTCAGACTTTCGGGCTTCTGATGACCCGTAAAGCTTTGTGCAGACCAGTGCGACTTGTCGCGCGACGCGACACCGGTTATTGTTATACTGTCAAGTTTTCTTAGAAATTGTATTGTTCGAGTCGCGTCGCGGCGTCGCGTCGCGTTGGTCTGCACGAAGCTTAACGACTATCAGAGATCGACGAATGACAGCCGGGACTTTCCGAGGCACTTAAGGGGTCTTGGTAAGGAAAGATGGTCACCCATCCACAGACCAACAGCGGCAAGCGCAGCTTAACCTAATCGATCGACCCGTGCGGCTGTTATTAGATATCCACAAGCCGCTCTCTTAGTCTGTCCGTCCGAGGGGCAGACTAAGAGAACTAACGAGACTCTAAGTCTGTAATGAATTTTATGGTCTGAAATAAATTTATTATCTATACATAATATAATATATTAACGAAGTCAAAACTGAACATTGAATATTTTAGAAGAAAAAAAAAATGGTTCGAAGTGTGGAACGAGTCTGATGCCGAAAATTCAAGTTTTAGATTTTTTTTCCATTTGTATGTATATTCCGGATTGGCGTAAAAGCGGCTGAACGGATGTGATGAAATTTGGCAAACAGATATTCTTATTAAAACCTGTATTAACACATAAGGGATTTAGTAGTATTACCTACGATCCCGTGGGATTTTTTCCAAAATCCACACGGCGAAGTTGCGGGCAAAAACTAGTTACTATTAAAATATCACAATTGTCATTTCTTTGAAATTGTCGGAGGGTGTCAATTTGCTTAACTATTAATTTCTTTGACAGTATTAAGTAGTCCGTTAACCCGATCAAAGATGCTATAATTATGAATTCTCTAGAAGCCTGCTGCAATCACCGGTTGGTCGGTGGGAAAAACCACAATCACTTGAAATACGAGCTACTCGCCTTAAGTGATTAATACCGTTGTTTTTCTGTAGAACTACAGTCCATTTTTTTATCCCAGAGACTAATTTGTCATTTCAAGTGGTTGTTGTTAGTTTTTCAATTTAAATTTTGACATTTGCATCTGTCAAATAGTCTCTGGTATTAAAAGACGAACTCTAGCGACCGCCCCTGCTTCTCACGGTTTTACGACTTGCTATTACATCGAGATCCACTTACCCGCACTAGATCCGCGTGGTGTATTACGGCCCTTTCCCTCTCATAAAGAGGAGGCCTGTACACAACCCCGGCAGGCATCGGTCCTAGCGGACCCCGTCAGTTGTGCTGACATCTCTTTGAGGCGCGCGTGGAACTCAACGCGCCGTCGACCCGGGCCTGGTCCTTATCGGACGAGCTACCCATTGCTCACCGTCCGCGCTACCTTCGGTTTCTTGGTTGCTCAGGAACGTAGTGTAAGTTGGTAAAGGCCATAGGAACCTACTACGCTCCGGAATGGGCAACTAGGTCCATCTTTCTGAATTACCCTTTCAAAAATTCAAAAGTGCCTGTAAAGGTTTAATTGAAATAAATGCTATGAGTTTGATTTTATGAAGCATACTTTTTAATTGGCAATCCTTTTAAAGTGCTAAGCAGAGGTATACATCTGCGATTGGGGCGGATGATAGAATTATGTGTGATCCTGTTAACCGACTCATTACCACCATCATTTTCATGCATACTTTAGCCAGGCCTGGAACATTGCCATTTCTTTTAGGCAAATGTGCCGGCAAATGGATCCTACCTGGTACAGTAGGCCTAACTTTCAAATTCGAAATTCAAATTTTCCGTGTCCCTTCCACCCCGTACAAGTTTGTAAACTGTTACAAAAGGTTTGCTATCCCTGACTTATAAAATATGTATTCTAAATTATTGGCCAAGGGTATTGTCAACTTCAATGTTTAATTTGGGATTAAAAGTGATAGTTCTCATAATCGTTTTTTTTTTAAATCTGTTTTTAAGTAAGTTTGATGTGACGTGCCAGGTGCGTCAATGGCCTCCCGTGATATTTGCTCATGACGCGCCTTGGACGTCATTGGCCATAAGTCGGTTAAGGGACAAGTGCAAACCCATTAATAATTGGGCCCCTAAGTAATAAATCAGTTTGTAACAGAAAACCAAATTGCACCTTTGCTGAACTCGATTCCCGTATAGCAAGAAACAAGAGACGTTTTACCTCTCATTGACAAATTAATAAAATAACTGTTTTATTCAATAATTTAAGAACGTGCGTTCTAAAAGTTGGCAAAGTCGCAAATAGCTGTCACATGTTTTTATTATTCATTTGTTAATTATACTGTATGGAAATATTAAATAATCACTTTACCTATTGCCCGCGGCTTCGCCCGCGTGGAGGTCGGAAATTTTCCCACAGGAACGTATTGCCGGGATCAAAACTTTCCTCAGGTTATAAACTATCTGTTTGCCAAATTTCATTCAAAGCCGTCCAGCCGTTTTTGCGTGATTGAGTAACAAACATCCAAACGTACAAACTTTCACGTTTATAATAATATTATAAATATATATATATATATAAATAATAATAAACAATACCGGCCTGATACTGTCCCACTGCAGGGTTTGCCCTGCAGTGGGACAGTATCAGGGAGGTATTGTTCCTCTTCTCATACAGAGAAGGCACGAGCATTGATCACCACGCTTGCTCAAGACGGGTTGGTGATTTCAGACTTATATTAACTTATAAGTCCAGGTTTCCTCACGATGTTTTCCTTCACCGATGTCAGTAATGTCCAAAATAAACTCAGAAAGTACATATGAATTGAAAAAGTCACATTGGTACTTGCCCGGATTGGAACCCACAACCTCGTACATGAGAGACGAGGCCTAAACCACTGGGCCATCAACACATTTATATTTATATTTATTTATAATATTATATATAGTAGGATTGTAGTAATAACATTGAATTACGTGTTATTTAGAGGACTTATTTGGAGTGACAAGGGCATTTGGAAACTTTCCAAATGCTTTTTTACAACTAAAACTAAATGTTCAGTGTTACGATACCAATCAAGCATTTCATTATCAATGTTTTAGTGCACTAGCTGTTATATCTTTATTTCATATTTCTATACAATAATAATGAGAGGAGGCTCCCTAAATGGTACGTATGTAAATTTGCATTAATATTCTGAAACAGTCACGCGTACAATCAAAATGGAACTTTAGTATGATTTATTGTAACATTTTCACTCGATTCATTTGTTATTCGAAAATCATGACGTTTTTAAAGATTATTGTAATAAAATTAACATTACTCGGCTTTATGTCTAAAATAAGTATTCACAGTAAGAAAATATAGTTTATTATCCAGCCACAAGATATTTTTTCTCTAGATCAATTATTACTTTAGTTATAAACGAAATAAGAATTGAGACTTACGCCATTTAGTTCCGTGCTCGAACACGATCAAAGAGCGCATGCGATATTCAACTTTATAACTGCCGTGCTATTCTGTAAACATCTCACCGTGATAACTTGGGTGAAGTGAGCTTGATGTGAGCTGTCATTGCACCTAATGCTAGGGAGTGACACTATGGACAGCTCACTTCCTGCTCACTTCACCTCACTCTTTACGGTGAGATGTTTACAGAATGGATCGACTGATGTATTAGCATTTAGCACATAGTGGTTTGGCGGGATGCATGGGGGCGGAACTAGCGTGGAAATTGTGTTTTGATTACCCGAAGGCCAATTCTCCTACTTAAAAAACGTTCACATTCTAGTCGCAATCTGTCAAACTTGTCAAAAATGTTGGTGTGTTGATTCTATTTTTGACAGATAGCGAATGAGATGCGAATGCGAACGGTCTTAAATATTACGGTAATTGCCCCTCTGGTCTTAATTAGAGCATAGCATTAGCATCAGTAGCATGAGCGCATGATGCGCATGTGTGTTGAGCATTAGTGTTTTGGTTTTGATTAGAAGTATTTGACAGCTATTTGCGATGTTGCCAACCTTTAGAAGGCATAACTCCCGCAGACAGACGCGACGAGACAATGCGACGCGACTATAGCAGAACAATTTCTATAAAAACTCCATGGAAATTGTTATCGTATCTATTATAGGTTTTAATATAAAAGGTTTTCTCTCTAAAAAATAAATGGTTTGAATGGTTCGTTTAATTCTTACTTACTTTTTCTACAAACAATATAAAACTAATATTAGTTTAGGGTTCATTTTTGAATAACTAGTTTTTTTCCAAACTTTTTACGACCACTTTAGAAATATCTAGACTTTTATATCTCTGAGAGGTACTTTAGTAGTGATCTTTTTTTACCATTATTGCCTATATTAGAAACCTGACAACAAAGTCGAGCAACCAGTCTTACCAAAGGGTATATCGTGTTACCCAGTAACTGGGTTGTGGAGGTCGGATAGGCAGTCGCTTCATGTGAAATACGGGTAATCAGCTACATCCGGTTAGACTGCAAGCCGACCCCAACATAGTTGGAAAAAGGCTAGGCAGGTGTTGATGTAGTTTCAATTTACTAGTTATTGTTGTCATAAGTGCAAAATAATTAGGAGATCGACTATATGTAACTACTTTTGAAACATTTCTAATTATAACGTATTTATGCACCACAGAATATCGTATCGTAGGATAATGTAAGTACACATAATAAATATTACATCAAATATTATTTCTCTTCAATCCCCTTTTAAACCTAAAAGTGTCAGTCTCAAAGTCAAATAATTTATTTCAAATAGGCACATAAAAGGCACTTTTGAACGTCAATATTTACAAAAAAATATAATTGATTCTAGTAGGTATCCAAAAGGTATTTTCGTCTAAAGAAGAATGGGCAAGAATCTCCACCGTTACACTGTTAAAATTTTATACAATATTTTGTATAAATTAATTTTATAATATTATACGGAAAGACGATGCAACTAGAATAAAATTACTATACAATTCTCAAAATAGATAGCCAATATGCGCTTTTATAATTAACTAACGTGACGATTATTTATCGTGCGCGTCCACGTTCACGTCCATAAAATGATGAAACTGATGACTGACATAAGTAAGACGTCATAAGGTCCAGTTGAAAATCAGCATCAGGCAATAGTTGTCTGGCATTTATTCGTGCTGGCTGTTTATTTGGGCATTTAACTGGGGCTGTTTGGTGCAGCCGTGAGGCACACAATACTGTTTTAAGTTTTTTCTGTTTTTTGTTTTTGTGTGAATATTGTGTGCCTTAAAACCTGGGTCAATTTAATTAATTTTCTTTCTTATCTTTATATATTTCCACACATTTTACTTCCCTGTGTTATCTTGATGCCGTGACGTGGACGAGGACGTCCGCGACAATATCGTTACGTTAGAAATTATACAAGCGCACATTGAAATACCTACCTACTTCTTTCTTTCATTCTTCTGTGACTAACCTGGTGTCAGAGTTTTAAAGCCTTCCATGGGCCTCTGACTTGGCTTCACATGCCGTCGAGAAATATGTCTCAGGCGTGCCGCGGTTTCCTCACGATGTTTTCCTTCCCCGTTTTTGAAGCAAGTAATAATTATACAATACGCACATGAATCCGAAAATCCGGTGCGTGCCTAAGTTTCGAACTCGAGGCCTATGACTTGGTAGTTCTACGGTCATACCACTAGGCTATCACTGCACCTACCAACTCAAAGCCCAAGAAAAAGAAACAGTCAACTCTCGGTTCAAAATAATAATTGTCCAAATCTTAAATGGTGCATTTTGATTGTACATTTTCCTCTTCAACACCAAAAGGCCATTTGAATAATTCTTAATCGTTATTATTAATCAACGTAACAGGTTTTAAAAGGTGCTGTCACAAGTCTGGAACCTTGATTAAAGCGATAAAAATCGAGCAAGACAGAAAAACAAGCAGGATTGTTAAATAGGCTTTATCACGTCACTTAGAACGGTTTCCTAGAAGATCGGTGGCCGCCACATAACGTCCGCAAATTACGGGCGAATGACGTCATTAAAACTTTATTTATACAAGCAAGTTGATGTGTTTTCCTAGAGAGCGTTTTTGAGACCGTAAAGGCAAACCCCGCTGCACAAAGATTTAAACCGCTAGATTTGCCCTCACCGTACTAATAAGTCACGCGAAAATATGTCCATACAGTGAAGAGTGAGTTAAAAAAATATTAAATAGTGTTTCCATTGCTATCAAGTCTAGTCACTGCGTCATTGTGTGTCAGAGATGTCAAAACGAAACAGAAACGCGACTATCTTTTAACGTGGTAGGGCGAATCTAATGATTTAAATCTTTGCCACTGTCATCATTTTCATGAGAGCCATCACAGTGGTTGTTAAGTGCGGCTACCGCTCTTTTAGGGAAACCGCAGCTTAAGGTAGGACATTCACGATCGTCGTAAAAGCATTAGTAGTTAACAATGCGTTGCAATGTAACTCTTATCTCGTTTAAGTAAGGTGTAAAATAAATTAGAATGATTGCCGAGAGTTTTATCAAACATTGCAATGACTTAGGTACTAATGGTTTTTCCTCATTCGAATTTGATCGTGAATGGGTAGCTTAACCCGTTTGGTCAATTTGATGACGAAATACTTTGAACGCAAGTTGAACGTAAGTAAATAAATATTAATTTATTCAATTTTTATTGATATTCTAATAGACGTGTATTTGGTAAGCTGTGTAGTACTGTGCTTATAAAATAGTCAAACAAGAAAAGTCAACACTTCTTTTGATTTATTGGCCTTCATTTAGTTTTACCTGTGGTTTCACTTGCAGTACCTATATTATTATTGAAAAAGATTCATGTTAAAAAAAATAACATATTATTGATTTTAATTTGTGACTCCGAAATTAGTCATTCGATACCTACCTATGATCTGACATTTAAAGAAATTCACATTCTCTTATCATTGCCAAACATTGTAAAATAATTAAAACCGAAGAAAATAATAAAAAGTATAAAATGACTTAACAATATTATTTTAATTTAAAACGGTTCATTTGAATTTTATTTAAAAAAAATTGCTAGCGGGTGAGACAAACAGTAGCCCTAATTTTATTCTTATTCATTAAGATTCTTCCAACGTTCGCGAGAACAGACTAGAATTATCCAAAGGAGACAAGGACACCCAGTGTTTCAAGGAAATGAAATTCATTATGATATCTTTTTATTATTTTTTGTATAAAATAAAAGACTGGTAAAATATTTTACATTGACTCGCTAAGTAATTTGACGTACGCTGCCCTTTGGTAGAGTTGGGAAATTGTACTCGTAGATGACGTGATATTATCATGCGTACGCGCAGTGTTGCGGTGTTGCTATCCACGAGCAATGCTCTCAGGAAGTCGAAGTAAGAATATGCTTGGCATTTGTTTACTTAGGTACCAAGTTTTTTATTGCTTGGCACCTTTCCATCATTTAACATAAGTTGTAGGATAGGCATACAACTTGTTATATCATAAGTAGCGAACAAGAAAAGCGACGCGTGCGTTACTCATAACTCACGAGGAGAGAACGAAGGAGTATGCTATTAGTATTTTGACATTATAATTAATATTTTGACACTATAACTTATATTTTTGACATGCAATTTTTTTTTTCTTTTTGTTTTGGTTTGTATTTCATGTTTGACAACATAATTAATATCTTGACATTACAAATAATCGTATTCAATTAATCCAAATCAATATTATTGTATCTAATTAAATATATAAATTAAAAAAAAAAAAATTGTGATGTCTAGAATTTGCATGCACTTAGCTTATTTAATTTTTCTACACCAGCAATGGTAGTATAATATGTGAATCAATGTTTAATTTAAGATCTCAATGTACCATATACTTAGAAATAAATAAAATATTATTATATCATTATTATAGCCCTGTGGTAACGGCCCCTACTTACTAGTTTTATGTAGGTCGTGGGTTCGGACCCAGGCAGGCGGTTAACTTTGTGTAAATAATTTAAGGAAAACATCGTGAGGAAACCGGCATGTCCTAGGATCAAGAATTCGAAGACATGTGACATCTACCAACCCTCACTGGGCCTACGTGGGCCACTCTCTCACGAAAAGGGGAGGCCTGTGTCTCAGCAGCGGGAAAATTATAGGCAGATTTTGCTATAAGCTATATTACGAGGAGAAAAGATTGACCCTTAATCTCTTAACACCTCAAATAATGTTGGTTGATGTGTAAGTTTAGAAAAAACCGTACGCGTACCTAGATCTTCAATATAAAACAGTTGCGACGACGTTCCTTGCTATACCTAGAATTTATGTTATTGCCTATCAGCTAGAACTTAGCTGAAAGCATACTAAATACAGCAGAAAGCAGCAGTTAATACTTCCGAACTATCAATGAACACCGATCATTACGATACCGCTGAGGAGACACCTGCTCTTCCAAATATATAATACTAGCAGTTACTCGCTGTTTCAATCGCATTTTGGGGAGCTGCTTTATGTTCTTGGATAAGTATATAAGATAAAGATAAGTATCCTATAGTACGTACATCTAAGGGCTTCAATTCAGTTGGCCTCACCAACTGAATTGAAGCCCTTAGATGTAAAAAACAAACGAACAGACACTCGGATTTATAACTTTATAGTCCGACCGTCAAAAGAATACGTTCTTGACACCTGTCAGTTTCATACTAACGAATATATGTTTTGCGAATTTGATCCTTATTACTACTAGAAATTGTCCAACTGACAGGTGTCAGGAACGCATTCTCTCGGCGGCTGTAGTAGGTTAGGACTACTGGTGCCCGCAGATTAAGTTGCATCTTAGTAAAATTTATTTATTTACCCGGACAAAAAGTACCTACTCTAATGTGTTAATCCAGAACAGGGCTGTCCAAACTACATACCTTCGCGGGCTAATTAAATTTACTACAAAAGCTGGAGGGCCGCAGAAACATATATTTTCAGTTTTCAAGTAAAAAAAAATACGGGGTAATCATTTCTTTATACGTTTACGTTAACAATCATATCGATATCAACGTCAACATTCGGTGTTGCCAGACGCATTAGAATAAAATAGAATTTTCTTTATTAGAGTAACTAAGACTAAACAACAAGATTGTTAGTAAAACTCCAGGCGACTTGCAACCATGCTTAAGACAATGTTTGAGCTGCCCCGCACCCTGTGCACCAGGGAAGCGCACCTTTTACGCATTGTTGCGTAAAAGCAATCTACATGCGCATCTGCGGACATCCCTGACGCACTACAGAAACGGGGCAGCCCCACCAGTATCCTAAACGCATTGTTATATTGAACGCGGAGACATTACATCAAGAAGTGACTTATCTGATAGTGAAGACCTTATAAAGTTTTTGTAAAGTATTTGACAAAGAATTCTATTATCCAAACTATTTATGTCCAAAACTATTTTCTGATTAATTTACACTTTAGAACATGCGTCGCGGGCCGCATGAAAACACCTGTCTAAACAGCCCTGATCTAGAACATGAATTATATGTGTGCCAAAAATAATCCATAAAATTGGTTCAGCCAATGCATGTTTGAGTAAGAAACAAACAAACATCTTCACAAACTTCCACGTTTACAAAATTGGTGGGAAGTATGAATAACTTTAGATACACCCAATTTACCTTCCTCATAATTTCGCCTAACAGCCTGAATACCTACAAAGCTAAATACAGTATTAATTTAGTCCCTCCGAAGCAGTTAGTGTAGGTATTTGAAATTCAATTCGCTGTCTCAAATTGGGTTTCGTGTTTGGACTTGAATGCTGATCAGTACAGTTTTGTTTGATAATAATTAATGTAACGTGTGCTTTGGAACTGAGAAAATGTTTTATAAAAGTCATAAGATGATGGTAACTTTAATCCAGAACCACACAAATCCAACTTTATTGGATATGTGTGGTACTGGATTGTATCATACAAGGTTTATTTCTAGTTTTACGTAAACCTATTTGAATACTTCCTATAGTGCGTTTTTATCATTTTTAACGTGACGTTATTATCGTGGACCGTCCGTGCCGGACCGTATCGTCCACTTCATGGCATCACGTTCGCAGGGAAGTAAAATGTATGGAAATATATAAAGACGCTTTTACGCGTGACACCTCCGTCCACAATAACGTTATACCGTGCACGTATTTCCACACATTTTATGGACGTGGACGTGGACGTCCAAGATTGTATCGTTAGAAATTATAACGTTAGAAATTATAAATTATATTTCTAACGATACAATCAAGTGGACGTCCACGTCCACGCCTTGGTGCAAAATGGACTTAGTTTTGCCATAACGACCAATCTAACAGTAGGTATCCGTTGGGATAAGTAGAAAATAAAATTATATTTTTTTCGAATTATAAATTACAGTGTAAAATAATTCCACAAAATTTTGAATATGTAGCGAATTATCTGCGGTCAGGATACATCAACTAAAAACTCAAACACAAAGAATTTATTTCAATTAAACAAATTACAGGCACTTTTGAAATGCCAATGAGTCGGTCAATCATAAATATGAAGCGAGTAGGTACTCCTATGGTACAAAAACGGGAAAAAACTTCATGGTTCACGAACATGACGTATGGATCAACACCATTCAGCTCAACCATTTCGAAGGGAGCTTAATAATCCAACACACACGCCACCATCAGCCAGACATTTGAGTGAGCAAGACATACTCTAAACCACCCGGGCACATTCAAGTCTATGAAAGACGTACAGCAAATAAGAGCTTTAGAAACACTTAACAAGGCAAAATGTGTCCAGTATTACCGATTTCTGCTCCAAACTATTAATCTAATTGCCTAATGAGAGCCTCTTCAGTAAACTTCACATATATTATAAAGTCAAAGTCAAATCATTTATTTCAAATAGGCCCTTGTAAGGCACTTTTGAACGTCTAAAGTTTACAAAAAATTTAATTGATTCTAGTCGCCCCTTCCAAAAGGTAGTTTTCGTATGGAGAAGAATGGGCAAGAAACTCCACCGTTACTCTTTTAAAAAGTGTTACAATATTTTGTATATGTACGTACATTAGTTACATAATTATATGTGAAGACGATGCAACTAAAAAAAAAAAAATATATATGTTACCACAATAGGTAAAAAGAAGAATTAATAAAAATGAAGCAACGAAAGATAAATGAATTACTTATGTGATAGATGCATGGTTCTCACATATTTACAAACATTGTAGGTAAAAGTAGACGATTTTCTTAAAATTTTACAATTAATAAGTCAGTGTGTGAGGAAGTAATCACAGAATGTAAAATCAATGTCATAATTATAATAAAAATAATAATTCATACAACTTAAATTAGCAACCGGTTTGATTTTGTCTAGATATAACAAATCTTAATCGCTTAAGGGTTTCCTTAACGGTAATATATTTTGACTTACCTATTATTATTCAAAAATAAGGAAAGGTCAAGTGTTTTCGGTCCCAATTTCGAGAAGCACTCAAGTTGTTTTCCTTTTGTGTTGTAGTAAGTATGTGCTGCTACGAACAGAAACTAACCCAACTATTCGTAAGAGTCTGTTTGTATTTTCTACGAAAATGTAGGTGTCCACTAAGTAAGCAGTACGGTACGTACTAACGGTTGGTCGGTACTTAAAAAAAAATACATTTCAACTAATGTAAAACGGTTGTGTGCACACAATAATAATAATGAATTACTTCTAATTATAACAATTTAATTCCCACCCATTGTTCAGTTTGAATCGGATGTTGAAACTTTTTGTCTCGATTCAAAAAAACAAATGCAGTCGAATAAGAACAAAAATCTACTAACAAGTAGACAGACACTAATTAATGATGAATTGTTATGTTAGCCCATGTTTTTCAGAATAACTTTAAGGCCGTATTCTCGGTGGAAGCGGGCAGCGAGGCGGCGGCGGCGGCGACAGCGGTGCGAGAGCGGCGCGATCAAAATGCATATTTTTATACGGTTATTGTTTTTAACTGTTTTCGATGGCAGCGGCGCGTGGAGCGGGAACAGTTCCATACAAAACTATGCATTTGAATGCGCCGCTAGCGAGGCCCGCCCCGCTACCCGCTGCCGCCGAGAACACGGCCTAACTTCTATGTTAAAACTCCATTACGTAACCATCAACAATCTTTGCATTGTATAAATTCAATTATAGTGTAATTGCATAGTACTTGTGTGAGTACTATGTACCTACTATAAAGCTACCATTTACTGAGTACGTCTTTCATTGACTAGAATGTGCCCTGGCGGCTAAGAGTATGTCATGCTCACTCTAATGTCTCGGATCATTTAGCTCCCTTCAAAATGGTTGAGCTGAATGGTTATCTGAACGTCTGGTTCGTGATCGGGCGCCGTCAGTAGGGACTGGTCATCTCTTAGCTGCCAAGGCTTATTTTAATTTAATTTAATTTTTTAATTGTTTGTTTATATCTTTTTAATACGGACGCTTTTAACGTTCTGCATCGTTCTCACATATATAATTTCAACATGATTGATGTAACCAATATTTTGTAACCATATTGGATTTAAAAGAGGGTTCGTGGAGTTTCTTGCCCATTCCAAAGCGTAGTAGGTACTACGCTTTGGAATGGGCAACTAGTTTCAACTTTCTGACCGACCGACCCCTTGATAATTCAAAAGTGCCCATAATTGGTTTATTTGAAATAAATGCTTTGAGTTTGAGTTGAGTTTGAGTTTGATATGTAAAGGAAAGCCGTGAGATAGTGTAATATCCAGATTGTCAAATATTATTAGCCATCCTAAGGATGAAGTCCCAAGAGACACAAGTTATGTTGGGGCAATAAGTTACATATATGTTCCCGACTTAACGGAATCGCGACCATACATGGCCATAATAGTATTAGGAAGTAAGATATCCTAAGGAACATAAATATGTACAGGGATATTATGAAGTAACGAATAAGTAATACCTATAATATATGTATTTTTTATTTATTTTTTATTTGCGACAAATAACAGTTATACATTACAGCATTTACAAAAAGTAATTATAATACAGTCAAAAAAACGTATAACTTACACTATTGTCCACGAAGTGACATCGGAGTATGTAAACGAACGCATGCTAAAGGAAAAATAAATAAAAAATATATAAAGAAGTACATATTAAGAAAAAAAAAACACTATATACCGACGAATCGAAGGAAGCGGATGACAAGAGCATCCGACTTGTAAAAGATTGTGAAACCATTCTTTTAAATTTAGATTGTATATGAGGAAGTTAAGTCAAACATAAAAAGGTAATGTTTACAATTGCTTTTGAACTATCTATCCAGCATCGTAACTTAGTAAATAAAAACAAAATATTGGTACAGGAATGAGTTTACTTTTAAACAGACAAAAATGTCATAAGTAAAGATAACATAATATCATAACTTAACGTAACCCACACACACACATACACACACACACACACACACATGGTGATAGGTAAAGATATTTTTGTATTTTCTTACCAAATATCTAATAAACAATAAATCCTCTAATAAAGTAGTATTGCGCAAAGGAGAAACGAATATAAAATGGCTCCGTTAAAGCGGTCGATGAAATACTCTTAAGGCGAAAGCGCAAAAAACGTAAATTTGAATTTCAAAATTTCTTACGTTTTTTGCAATTTGCTGGTCAGTTTCAGGCTATAGATTGATCTAAATATGATTCGCGGCCGTATCAAATATTTATTTCTAAAATTATAATAATAAGAATCATCAATACACCTCTAAGTGCATATAATCCTATTGAATGACAATTTGATGAAATCATAACATTTTAGGATTATTCTAACATAAGGAGTTGTATTGCTGATTCTAATGATTATTATTCTGTAAAACCATATTTGTTGTAGTCGTGAATCATATTTTAATCATACTGACACTGACTTGCAAATTGCAAAAAACGTAAGAAAAATTTAATTTCACGGGCTTCCTTAGCGCATTCCCCTTAACACAAAAATGTTAGCAATATAATACCTCAGCGTTCACTCAGGGAGTCCATAACTAGTACAGAATTTTCAAAGATTTGAAAACTAACTGTAAACAAAGTAAAAAATGTTGTTACTGCAAGGAAATAAGAAATTCTAGAGTACAAACTTGTATAAAAAGATTTTATGGAACGGTAACAGATTGAAGCGTGTTTTAAAACTTAGAAAACAGATTATTGCAAGCTTGGCGCTTATAGGATTCAACGAATATAAAATAGGGTTTCTTTTAAGCCTGGTGGAAATGGAATCGGTAAGGATTACTCCTGCCAATACAAAGTAGGAATGATGTTTGTGTATCGAAATAAATTTGACCTTTTGTTGTAAACTGAGCTTAAAGATACGGTTTCCTAAGACTGCGGTGGCCGTTCTATAGCGTTTTCAATTTACTGTCGAATGATGTCACTCACGATAAGAAAATAAGTTAATGTTTTCTTCCTAGAGAAGGTTTTTTGACACCGTAAAAGCAAACCCCGCTGCCGTCAATTTCATGACAGCTGTCATTGCGGCCGTTATGTGTCGTTTTCGTAGAAAACCCTAGCTAAACTGCGTAAAAACTGGTACTTTTGGCTTGTTTCATTTCATTTTCAGTTATTTAGGTTAAATCTATGAAACAGATAACACTGCACAACATTTTTAACTCGCTAGTATCTTTCGAAATATAACGCACGAACGTCTCTCAAATAAAACCACTAGAGGTCGAATTTCCGTCCAAAAATATCTCGTAAATCATAAAACTTATGAAGCTGAAATTTTACACGCAAGTGGCCTTTGCCCCCGAACTGTACGCTTGATTAAGCACTTCAAATACCCCTCATCTTTATGGTATATTGTGGAATCGAATACCGAATGTATAGTAATTGGTACTTTATCACGGCTGTTACTTGTATATACGTTTAGCAGTGAATGTAGAATGGATTCGATATAGTTTGATCATTAAGGTATGCAACTTAATGAGATGAGATACCTATAATATCTCTTCTTATAAGCCTGTGTATCTTAATGATCAAACTATATCAAATTCATTTTAAATGTTGACCACCTGTCTGGGTTATCTATCAAGGCCACATAACTTGTTTATAAAACTCAAACTCAAACTCAAATGCATTTATTTCAAATAAACCAATTACAGGCACTTTTGAATTGTCAACAACATAGTCCACACAGTTCCCACATTTTGTCCTCCAGATCCTGACTTAATTCCAAGTTTTCGCTACAGCAATAACTCGGTGGCCTTACAAAACATTACCACTGTTTCCAATCAAGGTAAGCTTTGCTCCCTTGATGGTTTTAGTTCCCGATCCTTATCCTAATAACATAATTAACCTACTTACAACTATAACCAACTAAAAGTAGTATGAAAACCTATTTGGGTCCCAAAAAGTTTGGATATCATTTAACAAGTTGGCAATCCAAGAGTAATTTACCGTAATTTGTAACCGCTTATGAGCTCTCTCGAAATAAAGTTACGACATCGGTAAACAGGGCTGTCAAACTCTAATGCGAGAATAACATTATATCTCCATTAGAGATTGCAGAGACATTAGGAGATTCTGAAATATATCTGAGACACGAAGATTTTAGTCAGAAATTGATGATAGATTGATGAAATACTTCATTAGGCTAAGTGAAAAAAATTTAGATGCAGATCAATTTTTTTGTTTTTATACGTCGAATTAAAATATTCTATGAAGTATTTTCATTACAATTTAGAGCTCATTTCACAATGGACAGAAAGATTACATCAAAAACATAACATGTAAAAAATGCAAGTCTCGCAATGCAACTTCTACCGCAAAACCTAGTTCGATCTAATGTAAAACCAAGTCAGCCTATTGTATAGTGACCGTATCAATAAATAGACATCTTTATTTCTTTAATAAATAGAATGAGTTGGCAATCGCTTCTAGCTTTATCTACAACGAAGTTATAGGGGGTCAAAAATGTCTTAAATGACTTTGAAAAAAGAAGTACGGCTGCCTTTGCGTTTCGCTCGACTTAGGAGGCACGGGAGTGCCCCCACCAAGTCGAAAAAGTCCTTGCCTGCAATTTCCTGCCAGTTTTAAGCTAGCCGAAACTTTTCAGGAGTTGGCGAAACAAAGCTATAAGAAAAATGATCATGTAAGTACAGTTGCCACTACACCTGGAGCCAGGTTTTCATTTTAAGGCCCGTGCAGACCAGCGCGACGCGACGGCGCGACGCGACACGAACAATACAATTTCTAAGAAAACTTCACGGTATAACAATAACCGGTGTCGCGTCGCGCTGTCGCGTCGCTCTAGTCTGCACAAAGCTTTAAGGATACAATACCTATGAAGGGAAATGGGAGAAATCATTAAAACCGTCAGAGAAAGACGAATTTAGAAAGAGATGTTTCATAGCTATTTAAAGATAATGGACTATTTTTACTTTTATCCTTTACGGGTTTTAAGTATAATTTATTAGGATGAATGTCTAAGGCCGCATTCGCGCTAAGTCCCCGCGGCCTGGCCTGGGCCTGGCCAACCGTAGATAATATTATCCTTGACTTGTTTGTATATTTTTACTTCGTAAAATCCAAATCTTCATTTTTGTGGCCATAAAGTCGACCGCCAGCTGGATTTTTATTAAACAAAGTACGTAAGTACTACCGCAATTATGTTTAATTTTGAACCAAAATTTAATATTGCGAGCTCATTATGGTTAATATGGATTCAAATGTCATTAAGGATTAATTGGGTTTCGGTAAGTGATGCTTTGACGTCATTTGCTACCACTTCAGCATTCCATAATTTAATAGCATTTGCATTTTCCATAGCTCAAATATTGAAAATTATTTGTAGGAATCATTTTGCATAAAAGCTGTCGATAACAGCAAACTGATTCTATGCGGATATCTAATACCTGGTATTGTTAGGTAAAAGGTATCTTTGTACAGGTATTTTATGGAGCGGAAAAGAGATTATACTTAGCAAGAGCATTAACCTCCACATCCCTATTATGTTGCCCTCACATTGTATCATAAAATTATTGTTGCTTTCTAACTATACCGTGTCCTTCCAGGAATATGATATTTTTTCGAAAGAATGTGATTTTTCTTTTCTTCCTGGTATTTGAATGATTATGTTTATTTATCATCGCTTTTAATAGTAAACATTATACAGTGTGTCTGGTCACCTGTGTCCGACCCATTAAGGCGAAGCAATATGATCACTTTCATCGACAAATCCACCATAATAAGGCATTTTGCCACTACTGTTTTGAAATGGTTAAGTAAAATAAACAACCAAATTTTTTCATACTTTTTCGTTTCAAATATTTTTTAAAGGTTTTAATGGCAGTATTTGATAAACCTTTTAGTATCAACTTATTGCCTACTTTTGTAGCTGTCGAAATTTTTTTTATACCTGTGGGATCTCTACATCGGTAGATATCGCAAAATAAATGAACCCACTGTACTCAGTAAAACAAAAAAATTAAAAGGCCGCCCTTTCAAACCAGAAGGGGCAAAATGGCTTATTATGGTGGATTTGTCGATAAAATTAATCATATTGCTTCGCCTTAACGGGTCGGACACCGATGATCAGACACACTGTAGGTATATGTATTGAGAACCTCTAACTTATAACAGTAGAATATCAGCGTAAAATTAAAAAATCAATCATGAAATAGACTCGCCTTTATAAACATTATCTGCTTAGCCTTGTCCCAACTATGTGGGCGTCGGCTTCCAGTCTAACCAGATGCAGCTGAATACCAGTATTTTAGATGGAGCGACTGCCTATCTGACTTCCACAACCCAGTTTACTGGGTAAACGGTACCTAATGGTAAGACTAGGGTTGTCAGACTTTCGGGTTTATGACTATCCGTGAAAGATATATGAATTAGGACTTAAACATATGTAACTGACGAATTGTGGGGGTAACCCTTGGTGTGGGCACGTCGCAGGCGTGATGAAACAAAATTCAATCATGAAAAAATCATGCCTCATTGGTCTAGTGATTACACCACTGCTGCGTATGAGTTCGGGGAAAGTGATATTGGGTTTCTCTATCTGGAGTTTCTCACAGACCGGACTCTGGATGTATCCCCGGTTGATTTTAATGTTACTTTGTTTTTTATTTATGTTTAGTGTGTTTTTAGTTTAATGTGTGATTTCCTGTGCGAGTCTCAATAAATACTTCTTCTTTCTTTCTTTCTTTATAACAATAGGTTCGCCCCCTATTACGTGACATGTTATCATAACTGACAAAATGTGGGGGCACTATAGGTACACCTCTACCTAACCTACTACGTATTTCGTACACAATAACATACAACACACGACACGTTTTAACTAATAACTACACGGGCACGGAATGATTACGACAAAAAAACCAATATTAGTTGAGGGATTTGAGGTATGAGGAACAGGGTGTAAAGTTCACTCACTCACACTCATTTCAGAGGTGATTAAAAAAAAATGTCTTAAAAAAAAAACTAAATTTCTCCAATAAATTCGCTATTTTAGGGGCTCAGGTCAAGTGGACCTTCATAAGTGCGTCTAGAATCCGAGCCACAAGATATTCTTCAACAATCTCGCATCAGTGATAACAGTCCCATGAGGGGCTCGGCTTTGTATCTTCACCAGATTTTATTACAAAAGCCAACAGATTTGGAAATTGAATTAATACTAAGATTTATTTAAATAAGATAAAGTTATTTGCTAATTGAATGGTGATCAAATTGAACCTTTTTTTACTTTTTATCAAACTTCAAAGATGGTTTGTTCATCGAGTTGAATTTTAAAATGTTCAAAGGTCGTGATACGTGTATTTTATTTTTCCAACTATGTTTACTTATTAGGTACTTACCGTAGTACCTAAGGAGTGCTACACATGTTCGGGTCGGCCGACAAGTGTGTAGCACGCCTAAGGCCACTCGCTCGGCGAGTTTTTGTAGCGATGCTGTCGCGCGTTTCGTAAACGCGCTTCTGCATCGCTACTATCGCGCGTTAGTCGCGTTTGCAACGTGCGACAGAAACGATGCAAACGCGCGGCTGTATCGATGCAAACGCACGACCGTTTCTGACGACATTGGGGGAATGAAGGGTGGAGAACGGAGGGAGGGGTGCTGGGGAGGCAACAGCATCGTGACAGAATCTGCGAAGGTACGCAGCCAGCGACAATATCGCAGCTGTATCGATACACATGCGCGACAGCATCGCTACTGCATCGGTACAAAAAGTCGCCGTGGGCGAGGCCTCTTACACCTCTGCTATCGTATAGTATCTATCAAGGAAATATGCAGAAATAAGTATCTATGTAGGCTATTTAGATAGGTAGTGAAGATCGTCGCATTTTTATAATTTCATAAGAGATTATTAAAACTAAAATACGGCGTCGAAAAATTCCTCCGCATCGCTGTCGACTGGTAATGTACCCAAGACACTGGCGTGTTTGCCACGTTGTATGGCAATGCTTAGCTTCTGGCCAAGGTAAAAAGCAAAGCCTTTACGCCACGGTCACGGGAAATGTCAACCAAATGTCTGGAGATTTCGTTGAACAAACCATGAGCACACCGACCCCACGGCCCGAAGGTTTCAACCCCAAGCTGCTCGAAAATGTAATTACCTATAAGGTTATTCTACTTTCGCCGCTTGAGGTTTTCCGGAGCCGCAGCAGCAGCACGCCGAGCCAGGAAGATGGGATGACGCAAGAGTATTTCGTAATACATCAAAGTTATTCAACAGTAATCACAAACATAAAAAAAATATTAATGTCATTCAACAGCTGGTGTAAAATATTTATCAAAGCTAATACAGTGGTGTCCGTTACCCAGGCCAGATGTTGTCGAAAATGGTCATTTGAATCTTATAGATAATTAGTTGTGCGGCTTCTGTAAATGTTGCGCACATTTTTAAATTTGTTGCGCTTATAGTTTTTTAATTATTTCACAAAAACATTTCCTGCTGGCGTAACGTTACCGCAGCCAGACCTTTTTCTTTCTAATGGGAATATTTAAATAAATACTAGCTATAGAATTAGTTGTCTAGATGAAGTAAATGTTGTGCCTTATTTTCTATTTGTTCTTTCATCGGTTGCGAAGTTATTCGAGATTTTGCTGGGGTAACGTTTTTGGTTTTGCTAGATCTTTGAAACGGTTAAGCAGATTCTTATCATATTTTGTACAAGACTTCTTAGGGATTAGTTTAAATTTGTTCTGCAATAAAAATACCAAAAAAATGCATAGCTTAAAGGTTATTTCATTAAATAGAAAAACACTTCAATCGGTCCCAGCACTCTCAATAAGAGGTCTAAAGACTTACTTTAAACGTTATTTTAAAGCTTGTAACTGCCTTCAAATGTATGTGAAGTTTCATTAGTATCCTGTAAGTATTTAAAAAGATATGATGATATTCAGTTCTTCACGAGCACGGTCTTGATGCGCGCGGTGTTATTTGGCCACTGGATTGGATATATGAACTGAATGTTATGTTAATTATTAGTTGTTTAGTTCAGTTGTATATCAGTAAAATTTCAGCGTAGTACATTGGATAATTAATGAGATAATACGATTAAAGTCATTAGGAAGTGAATGACCGAGGTAACCCGACCAAGTTTAGGTGGTTACGAAAAAGCGAAAACTCAGAACATTATTGCTATCTTTTGAAATGTTCAGTATAATACACCTTACAATTTCGGTACAGACGCGTACACTGTTAAATACATAATAATAAGGGGTAATTCATTGTTTGATTTATTCCCTTTATGTCGAGTCCCGTTAAGTCGAGCCGAAAACCTTGTCTCGCTTCTATTACCCCTATGTCGAGTAGTTTTCTGTCCCGTTTCTATTCCCTTTATGTCGAGTTTATTTACCACGCTTTTATTACCTTTATGTCGAGCTGTGATTATTTTTAAGTATAAGTTTATTAATACTTTAAAAGTTCAATTGAAATGATTATTTTACCTGTTAATAAAAATTATTTAATAAACATGTAGTTTTTTTTAAAACTTGTGTACATGTCTGTACTAAATTTGTAACACTATCCTACATATTTTAGAAGGTACCATAATGTTCTGAGTTTTCGCTTTTTCGTAACCACCTAAACTTGGTCGGGTTACCTCGGTCATTCACTTCCTAATGACTTTAATCGTATTATCTCATTAATTATCCAATGTACTACGCTGAAATTTTACTGATATACAACTGAACTAAACAACTAATAATTAACATAACATTCAGTTCATATATCCAATCCAGTGGCCAAATAACACCGCGCGCATCAAGACCGTGCTCGTGAAGAACTGAATATCATCATATCTTTTTAAATACTTACAGGATACTAATGAAACTTCACATACATTTGAAGGCAGTTACAAGCTTTAAAATAACGTTTAAAGTAAGTCTTTAGACCTCTTATTGAGAGTGCTGGGACCGATTGAAGTGTTTTTCTATTTAATGAAATAACCTTTAAGCTATGCATTTTTTTGGTATTTTTATTGCAGAACAAATTTAAACTAATCCCTAAGAAGTCTTGTACAAAATATGATAAGAATCTGCTTAACCGTTTCAAAGATCTAGCAAAACCAAAAACGTTACCCCAGCAAAATCTCGAATAACTTCGCAACCGATGAAAGAACAAATAGAAAATAAGGCACAACATTTACTTCATCTAGACAACTAATTCTATAGCTAGTATTTATTTAAATATTCCCATTAGAAAGAAAAAGGTCTGGCTGCGGTAACGTTACGCCAGCAGGAAATGTTTTTGTGAAATAATTAAAAAACTATAAGCGCAACAAATTTAAAAATGTGCGCAACATTTACAGAAGCCGCACAACTAATTATCTATAAGATTCAAATGACCATTTTCGACAACATCTGGCCTGGGTAACGGACACGAAAATGTTCGTCGGTTATTTAAAAAAAAATCTGCTGTTCCTTACATTTTGACCGCGTAGGTAGGTATTGCACTTTTCTATGGAACAGCAGATCTTTTTTTAAATAACCAACGATAAATTTCAACGCCCCCTGCGTTGAAATTTATCGTCGGTTCTGAATCATGTATTGAATCCATGGTATCAGTTTTCGCGTCGATGTCCCTGCCTGCCCACCCTGTATATTAAGGGTTTAAATATGAAATTGCAGTTATGTACTGAAAAATTCGAACAATTTTTTTTTGAGCACCGGATTCTGGCACGTGAAATTGTAAGGTGTCCATTACGATTTCACGTGCCGGATAACTAAAAACTTCAATTTGCCGCGGCATTTTGTAAATGGCGTTTGAATTGTCCATCAAATGTTGTGTCATATTATAAAGTGACTAGGCAATTTACATTTTGCCCTGGGCATTTTGCAAAACCGCCAGCGTTTGTAAACGGACGGCGCCGTTTGTAAAATGACGAATCATACAATCTGACTGCGACATAAATATCGATTTTTTGCAACTTCCAGACAATTCAACAGTTGGTGCAAAATATAATCTAAACTACTTAATAATATAATAATAAGAAATATTCTAAAGAGAAAAGATTTGATTCTTTGTATGGTTGTTTGTTACGCTCTTTCACGCTAAAATAGCTGAACGGATTTGAATGAAATTTGGCACATGGGTAGACCATGACCTGAATTACGACATAAGATACTTTTCATCCCGACATTCCCACGAAATCGAGAGTTATGCGGGTGAAACCGCGGGGTGCAGCTAGTCTTTAAACCGATGAACGTTTTCATTCAAGCGATGATGATTACGTACTGCAAACGTTGTTATTATTGAAAACAATAAAATATTCATAGTCTTGACACAAACGCATTATTAAAATATTCAAATACTTTGATTCGTAAAGGCTCCTACAAACAGGCGCGAAACGCGACGCGACTCAAAGACACCGCTCGGCGCGCGACGTGCGGTGTCTTTGTGTCGCGTCGCGTGTCGCGCCTGTTTGTAGAAGCCTTAAAGCATTTGAAGTGTTAAATCGTTTGTTTTGTGAGAATTGGTTTTGGAATAAACATAATCGATAAGTAAAAAAATACTGCGTAAATCTGAACATTTATTCTGTTTGCAATCTAAAATAACCTGCAAAGGTATGGAAACTTAATAGTTTAGATAGTGGGCAGAGCAATAATTAATAAAATTCTGCTTTAAGTTTATATTCTAAATAATATTCACATTTTTGTTTATACTTTGAGAAATTCGGGCACGGGCGGCGGCGAGTTGAATTTCAATCACTTATTTCAATAAAACCATAATTATATTACTTACTTTATCTATAGATTAAGGATTTGATTTGATTTGATTTCAAGATCAGCTTGAGCCTAGTCGAGCAATTCATAAAATACGAATGGCTCGACTTGGCTCAAGCTGATCTTGAAATTGTTATAACCGAAGGGGGGGTGACGCTAGAGGCCTCTCTAGCGTCATCCCCCCTTCGGTTATTGACTTTCATAGACGTGAAAAAGGCAGTATGAATGATGTTGATTCAACCACGAAGAACCTTTGAGTTTTCAAAAGGATATATTTAATTGTATGTTTGTGTGAGTATTTATTGTTTTTCTATTTTACGGGAAAGTTTTGACCAACGTTTATTACGATAGTTTAACAAATGCCGGTGAATTAAGTTGTGTAAAGTACGTACGTAAATAGTTATGCTAATGAGGTAACTCGAGCTAATTTAAGCTGTTTGTGTTGCTTATCTATGCAATTTTTTTTTGTAAACTCCTTATGTAATTTTTTTTTCATGCTTGTACACGCACAAAAACTTTTACTTTTCTATATCAACTAGCTTTGGCCCGCGGCTTCACCCGCGTGGATGTCGAAAATTATCCCACGGAAACGTACATATAAAAAGTATCCCAGGTCTCTCTACCCATGTGCCTTCATCCAAATCCGATAAGCCATTTTACCGTTTAAGCGTAACTAACAAACAAATAAACTCATTTTCGCATTAATAATATTAGTTAGGATTATCATAGATTTAGATTCTGGGGAACCTAAAATATAATTTCAAAATGTTATTTGGGTCTGTTTCTTCTTAATTATTTAAAATATTAATTTCTATGAACTGTACGTAATATCCTTTGGCAACAAGTTGCCAGACGGTACGCACTTATTAGATAGAATACAAACAATATTCCAGAGGGCATGATAATAGAAATTATTTATTTTGAGATGTAACATTTTTATTAAAAACAGGCCTTTCGCTTAATAATAGTTATCATGATTTCTTAGAAGGTTACATAGTAAGTTACCATATCCAATACCGCTAATGTGTACCTACTGTAATCTAAACTGTAATCCTCACTTCCTAACTAATTTTATAAATGCGATAATGAGTTTGTTTGTTTGTTACGCTTTCACGCTAAAACGGCTGGACGGATTTGGATGAAATTTGGCAATGACCATGACCTGGGTTAGGGACATAGGATACTTTTTATCCCGATATTCCCACGGGATCGAGACTTATGCGGGTGAAACCGCGGGGCGCAGCTAGTGATAAATAACTAATGAAGACTAGGATACAGGGTGGATTTTTGAGATAGGGCAGTAAGGACCTTAACTATACAACATGGCCAGCATATTTCGACACCTCCATGCAATAACATCGTAACTCACTTTTTGTGATTTTACAGGAGAGCGATTTTAAAGTTTGAAAAATTATAGCAAACTCAAAACACCCCGTACAATTTTTGAAGCTCTATTTAATATAGTTTAGGCGGACTATAAATAGGTATGGTTAAGTTATAAAGGAAAAATTGTTTTCATGGGTTTTCATGACTTACGTGAAAAACAAAACAGTGAAATGGCATATAAGTTACGAGGACAAACATTGTAGGTATGTCTGAGTTACAATTTAGTTTTTTTGTAGTTTAATTTATTTTTGTGGTCATTTTGTATCATGTACATAGATTGTATCTAATGTTACAATTTTGTTGTACTTGATAAACAAGCTACTCATAATACTTTCTATAAATTGTAAATCAAGTTGCAATTATATTGTTGACAAAAAATATTTTTTGGATTAGTTACAATACTTTGACGTTGGTTTATTTTAGAAACGAAAGGGAATAGAATTACAATGATAGTACAGAAAAAATGCATTTTTTTTTACATAACAATGCCGTTGTAACTCAATTTTTGTAAAAAAGTGAGTTACGATGTTATTGCATGGAGGTGTCGATTTGAGGTGCTCAATACTGAGCCAGTCATGTCCAGGAGATTTGCACGCGACATGGATCTTATTATTTGCCTAATCTCATTCGATTTGCAGTTTAATCCTACTTCCTTGCCAGGCTCAACATTCAGCACCAACTGAGAAGATCCAAGTGTTCCTTAAAGAGGTTGGAAGTTTCCTCAGGTTCACTTACGTCACTGACACTCACAAGGAGGCTCGACGTGCTGTGCAACTTATTCGTGCTTTTCCAAAAACCACGAAAATCGCGTTTTGAATGGTGTGAGGTTAGAATGTCCATCTTAATTTGGTCATGCCTAAGCTGACACCATTCCACACGCAGCTTGGCGGCTATAGAACCGGGCCGGTAACAGATGTGATCATCGTGTTCACGGGATTTTGTTTTCAAACTGGTTTGTTATGAACTTCTTTGATGGTACATATATATCACCGGAAGCAGGATTGTCATACCAAACCCACAGAATAAATTTACTCCAGGGCTCCCTGTGCGCCCCGCCACGTGTTTATTCCAGCCTACCACTTTCCTTCTCGACAAAGGCCTACTTGTTTCTCTGCCAACAACCGCAGCCTCACACAAGGCCTGAACAATATCACCGTACACTGCATCTATAACTTTACTATGGCTACCAATATTACAGGTGTTATCAAAATAACTATGTAATTCAGATGGAAAATCAATTAATTTCAGTCGTAGTTCGGAATTCCTCTCACCCCATACAACTTTGTTTTGTGGTAGGTACATAATTGTCGGAACGCATTAGCGTTATCACGTTTAGACTGCATTCTATTACAAGAGGATAATTATCCGACCATAACACATCGTATAAAATACAAGCATTATTAACAGACTGTACATACAGCTGACTTAGTCACTACACAATGTTCAAACCAACGCTTGGAGCCATGCAACTCACTGAGATATTTGTGTCACAACCCTAGCTCCTATCTGAACACAACCCTAGCTCGGCATTAACAGGTCCATTCTTGGTCCTTACAATTCTAATAATTCATCAAAAAATAACTCTGAATTTCCAGATCTTAGAATTAACAAGACATGAACTGAACATCGACCGCTGGTCACATCATGTTGTGGTCTGGCCAGATCATTGAATACTCAACGTTTCATGATATGACAAGTTAAACGCACGACTACTTCATGATGTGGCCAAACATTAATTATCATATCGTAAAATAGTTAGATTATCCACAGGCACGATCGTCAGTATTTCTTGGATCACTATGGAAGCTTGTAAGCAGACACGGTTTTTCAACAGCGCGGTACGCTATACCGTAAAGAAACCGTGCCGTGTACAAAGGTCGATTTTACGTTACGTTTACTCCGCGTTCGTACTACGCCCACACTTCTGTTAACCTAAAAATGATGTATAATTAGTACTCATTAGGTATGTCATTTACATACCTCATATTGTAAATATACCAAAAAAATTGATAAGCAAAAAAACAGGCAGGTTAAACTTATTATTAACGTATTCTCTCTAAATTAACTAACAGATTATTAAAATAAAAATATAATATCCTATCCTATACTAATCTAACTAAAACTATTAACAAACTGAAATATGGCGTCTAAAAATTCCTCCGCATTGTCGACTGGTAAGGTATCCAAGAGACTGGCGGCATTGCCACGTTGTATGGCAATGCTAGACAATTTACATTTACATAGATGCACACATCAAATGAAAATATAGATTATTTATAGAATTAGACTTACTCAGCCGTCTGTCTTGTTCCCACATTGTTAAAGTTTTAATTACAATTTCAGACACAGAACGTAGAAAATGCGAGACACAAGCTCATTACTCTGGCATCATATGGAAATAGCTAGTCCCACAAAATGAGGCAATTAGTTTTCAAATTTGTGGGCACATAAGAGTAAATTAAGCGCTGAACTCAGAAGATTTTGGACCACCAGCGGTGGTGACGTGGCTTGAAATGTTTAATTAGCCAGAATACTAAATAAGTTCTTTGGGAGGAGGAGTTATTAAGTATTGCCGTATTGTTGCTGAGCGGTTTTCATATTAATTACAGAATAAACTTAATAGCTTTAGATATTTAAGGGCGTTTGCAAATAACAAATAATTTAATTTTATAGCGAACTCAGATTATTAAAATTAATCATAGAACATGAAAATATAAACCTTCATAATACAGGAGTAGTTCTAACTACAGTCCAAGTCAAAATCAAATCATTTATTTCAAATAGGCAAGGGCTTGTTTGTCAAATCTCAAATGTCTGTTTTAATCAAAGATCGTCAACATTCAAAATTGCGTTGCATGAGAATCTTGGCTTTCGCCTTAAGTGGGCGAATTTTGTATGAAAGATAGATCAGGTCATGGTAGGAAAAGACATCGGCTGAGCATTGGCCATGCTTAGCGACGCGATCAGGAGAGGAAACAAAAATCAAGTCAAGAAGTGAAGGAGTAGAGTTAGGAAAATAGTGAGTGGCACTTAACGGAAGAATGGAAAGATTACTGGAAGCCGAAAAGTCAGAGAAGAACGATGGTAAGGCACTTTTGAACGTCAAAATGTACAAAAGATTATACACCAAGCTTAACCCAGCCAGCTTTTGTATTTTTTATTTTATTCCGAGCAAAGTAATGTTCAAGCTGTACTTACATAAATTTTTTTTTTTTCCTTGACATGAATCAAAGCTCAATTCTCGCGGACTTTCCTAAAAAAACTTACTTAATCCTCCATAAAGTCCAACATCACATAAAACGAATAATAACTTAAGGAGTCATAGTCTTCCAAATGACGTAATCTTATTTGAGCCATTAAAGTCTACGGCGAGAAACTTAATGTCTAAAAAAACACGTAATTTGAATAAGTGGGGAGTAAAAGCTTTATAGGGTGGCCCAGAGTGGCCCAGACTGGCCCACCTCGACAATAAATCGCTTAATGAGCGAGTTGTCTATGGAGCAATTTGTAAACAGAATAATCCTCCTTTCACATTTCCGCTATTAATTGTTGCCTAATTGCATGAACGAATCGCCGTTTTGGGATACAGCGAGTTAAACGATTCTTTTTTGTTGTATTTAACACGCTTATGTGTTTCGGCTGGAAATGTTGCTGTTTTTGCGCTCATTTATCCAATGAGACGATTTATTTGTATTTATTTAGGTTTTTTACAGTAACCGGGTTTAGTTCGGTTATTTATGGACACGTAATATTCCCGGTACCTAAGTTTAGGCGTCTCCCGTGTTTCCTATTCAATCAAGCTTTCATTTTTGTGTGAAAAAGATCGTGTATATTTTTCACACAAATAGAACGCTTTTTGAATATCAAAGAGTTGCGTGAAATATACTTTGCTATGACTTTTTGAAACTGTTTTCGGTCAATTCCTTTTTTAAATGATGCTTCATCTGCTCGTTCTAATAATAGTACTACCTAAGTACTATTATTAGAACGCTACCTCTCTATTTAATGAGATATAAACAAGTTCAGCATAATTATATGTTTATTTCAAAAATATTCACTTCACATTAATATTTGGACGTAGATATTTGACGTTATCAAAAGGAATGTGTGTGTGGATCAAACATGTTTAGGAGCCGACTTCCTCATTCCTCTATCTCGGTCGTATTTGTCGATTTGTTTGCTTTTCATTTGAAATTCGAGCAAGATTCACGTAAAGGTTAAATATGAGAGGCGATAGCTGTATATTTATTCACATGAATGATGTAACCAATACTTTGTAACAATTTATTTTATTTAAAAGAGTGTCCGTGGAGTTTCTTGCCCGTTCTTCTCCATAGGTACCTACTACGCTTTGGAATGGGCTACTAGCTTCATATTTTTGACCGACCGATTCCTTGACAATTCAAAAGTGCCTGTAATGGTTTCATTGAAATAAATGCTTTGAGTTTGAGTTTGATTGAATGTGCTATTCAATAAATTCAGATTAACTTGTAATAAAACTTGTTAAGTAGGTAAGGATCGTGGCACGTGGTTTGCTGAACCTACATAGTTTATGCAGACACCCATGGGGTAAAGACGGCCTGTATCCCATGGGGGTCTACACAAATTGGGTTGTCATAGGTTCTTATATGGATAACACGATATTTACAAAGATATGGTCAGTTTTCATTATATACCATATTGTACTGTACAAATCTATTTTCAAGAACTGCAATCAATGATGATGAATGATGTGTTGCAAGTTTTGCAACACATCATTCCACAAACCGGAAAAATTATATTTAAAACAAATTTAAGCTGGCAAATCAGAAACAAGAAACGAATCGTGCCAATCAAGAGCAACCTATTTGCACCACGATCTGTCAAATATCAGCCATCTTTACTACAAACGAAACAAAGAGGATCTCAACGAACCGCGAAACTCAAGAACTCAAGTAATCTGATATTCCGCGTTCGTATTTCATTCGCTAATTAAAGATTTCAAAGTCTTGAAAGCAATTAAGTAATTTAGTCACATAAGACGGAGCGGACATTATTCGGATCACGCAACATTCTTCATAACTTCAAGTTAGATGTTTGTGCCTTTATTAAATTAACCCTGAAAACGCTGTTGATGAATTTGACTTAATCAAAAACATTGTTGAACGTTTTCATCATTTTATTTTTAGAGATGCTTTATTTCAGCTGTATCGTCGACACTCAACACTAACTTTACACGGAATTTTGGCTCTATGAAAACTATGTTGTCGTGAACGCTTGCAACAAAGCTCCAGCCGTCACAATTGTCAAAAATTTACTGAAAAATAGCTTTGACACAAGACGAGTGAAGTGTTCTGTCTATGGCAGACAAAGCTTTTTGAGTCTGATGTGCGCACGTTCTTAACTTCTTATACCACCAGTAGCCCAGTTAATATCTACCTACACAAAAAAATGTAAACGTTGCAAACGCGCATGTAACTACAATTTTTTTATTATGTTGTTAGGTCCCCTGAGAGTAGTATATACCCAAGCTTGCAACCCTGAAAACCTTGAGCTACTTGCTACAAATTGTATCAAATTTAGTTTGCTTCACAAAAATATCGAACAAAGATACCAAAAAACGCGTAATTGAAGTATATTTTTCAAGAAAACTGAAACAAGTGCCAGAATATCGCAGTTTTTTGAGTACCATGGGAGTAGCACAAGGTTTTCAGGGTTGCAAACTTGAGTATAAACTACTCTCAGGGGGACCTAACAACATTGTTTCGGGAGGTTCCTGTTCCTGTTCCGCATATGGCGGGAGGGAGGAAACGCCCGGGTGTCACCACTGATTGGATCGCCCGGAGGACACGGTGGAGCATACGGAGGAGGTCTGCTAGGCTTGGGCGGGCCACCACCGTGTGCTTGTGGAGGCGATCAGCGGCTGTGATCTCTCGCATCCGGCCCTAGTCCAGGCCCTGGTACGGAGCGAGAGGGCGTGGGAAGCCGTTACCTCCTTCTACGAAGAAGTAATGCTCGCGAAAGAGGAGACGGAGCGCGTGAGGGAGAGGCAAATGTCGCGCCCTCACGCCCCTAGCCGTCGCAGGAGACGCCCTGGGTGTCGGGAGTCGCAGGCCATTTCCCGGCCACCGTAGGCGCGGGCTTGCGGACGGTGAACAATGGGTAGCTCGCCGTCCGATAAGGACCAGGCACGGGTCGACGGCGCGTTGTGTTCCACGCGCGCCTCAAAGAGATGTCAGCACAACTGACAGGGCCCGATAGGACCGATGCCTGCCGGGGTCGCGGGAAAGTCCGAAAGGGATACCGTGGCCCCTAGCAACGTACAGGCAACTGAAGGAACACGGGTGGGTTTTAGTCAGTAAGAGTCTGTCACGCCCTCCCGCTCCGCCCAGAGCGGGAGAAGTTATTTAATAATTGTACAATCTCAAAAAAAAAAGGGGGTACCTAACAACATGTAAAAAAACGTAGTTACAGGCGCGTTTGCGACGTTCGATATTGTTACTGAGCTACAAGCTAAAATCAGTCGTCTGAATTTAGGCATGTTTTTAGGAAGAGATCGGTATTTTGAAGGCTTTTTAACTTTTTTTTAGACCAAACTGTTTTAGTTGCTGAATTTGTTACTGAGTCCGTCTGCTCTGCAGATTAAATGAGACCGAGACGGACGTCATGAGACCTTTCTTTTTTTCCTATTAGGTTACTTTTTAGGAGGCTAACTTGCTGAATGCGATTACTACACTGAATTCAATAAATTAGCCATATATACAACTTTTAGCCAAATGAAATAAACACTTTTATGAATAAAATATTATTCTGTTTACTAAAAATCTTTCCTTTGGAGCCGTTTTATACTTTCCACTATAAATCATTTGAAAAGCAACTCCATTGAGCGTATAAACTGCTTATAGATAATTGGCAATATCAACTTACTATTTCGCTATTACTCCAAGATCAGTTTTTGAAAGGAGAGTATTTGCTGCAGCATTTAATCCTACGTTTTTTTTGTCCACTACTGGAAAACTCTTGACCTGCATCTCACCTGATGGTAAGTGATGATCAGGCCGAACGTAGAAGCGAGCTTCACCTGTAACCCAAAACCTCAAAGGAACTGGCTATCTTACCTCTAACTGCCGAAACACAACAATGCTTTTAACATTGTTGTTATGGTGACAGATTAAGATAAGATGGTGGTAGCTAGCCAGGCAAACTTAGAACAAGCCTTACCGCCAACCAAACCGAAAAGAACTCCACTGGAAATCGAACCCGGGACCTCTGGGTCTGAGACTGGTTGTCAAACCACTAGACCACAAAGGCGGTTAAAAATATACATTTCAATATTATGTAAAAATCCAATTTATACTGCAAGTTCTGTGAATTTGTGTGCAAATCAAAATGTAACATTTTCGTCCTTACATTTACCGGAATGGTAAAGCCTCTCATTGGATGTTGCATTGATAAAATGGGAAATAGCCAAGAAGCTTTTTCATAATTTTGTAGAATGATCAAAAAAGTTAAAAACTTTGTGTCATCTACAACGCCACATGTGAACTACGCATCACACTGACGACGACACGGAAAATTCTGTATCGCGCAAGCAGAGTTTCCCCCGACTAGCATATATAGAACGTCCCGGCAGTAATCTTCGGGCAGTAAGCCCACCAGACACGACACCCGTCCGATCGGAGGATCCCCCCTAGAGTGAACTTTACACCCTGCTCCTCATACCCTCTATAACTGTATGTAGTAAGTACTATTTTGATTGTTTATTTCGCAACTATTTTACTCACTAGTTTTATCAAAACGAAGAATGAGTTAGCAAATAAAATTTTTGCTGTCAAGTATAACTGCTAACTTCATAAATAACGTCAATTACTTTGAAAAGATAAAGACATTTATTCGTCGGATAAGGTAGATACAAAGTTGGTTAGTATAGTTATGTTCAGGACATATCCGCCGCTAAAATCGGCGTACAAATATTTACAACTAGCTGCCCGCCCCGGCTTCGCTCGAGTAGCACTAAGTACGTATCTACGGCGCACCTACCTGCCTACCCTACCTACCCTACCTACCCTACCGACCCTACCGACCCTACCTACCCTACCTACCCTACCTACCCTACCTACCCTACCTACCCTACCTACCCTACCTACCCTACCTACCCTACCTACCCTACCTACCCTACCTACCCTACCTACCCTACCTACCCTACCTACCCTACCTACCCTACCTACCCTACCTACCCTACCTACCCTACCTACCCTACCTACCCTACCTACCCTACCTACCCTACCTACCCTACCTACCCTACCTACCCTACCTACCCTACCTACCCTACCTACCCTACCTACCCTACCTACCCTACCTACCCTACCTACCCTACCTACCCTACCTACCCTACCTACCCTACCTACCCTACCTACCCTACCTACCCTACCTACCCTACCTACCCTACCTACCCTACCTACCCTACCTACCCTACCTACCCTACCTACCCTACCTACCCTACCTACCCTACCTACCCTACCTACCCTACCTACCCTACCTACCCTACCTACCCTACCTACCCTACCTACCCTACCTACTACCTACCCTACCTACCCTACCTACCCTACCTACCCTACCTACCCTACCTACCCTACCTACCCTACCTACCCTACCTACCCTACCTACCCTACCTACCCTACCTACCCTACCTACCCTACCTACCCTACCTACCCTACCTACCCTACCTACCCTACCTACCCTACCTACCCTACCTACCCTACCTACCCTACCTACCCTACCTACCCTACCTACCCTACCTACCCTACCTACCCTACCTACCCTACCTACCCTACCTACCCTACCTACCCTACCTACCCTACCTACCCTACCTACCCTACCTACCCTACCTACCCTACCTACCCTACCTACCCTACCTACCCTACCTACCCTACCTACCCTACCTACCCTACCTACCCTACCTACCCTACCTACCCTACCTACCCTACCTACCCTACCTACCCTACCTACCTACCCTACCTACCCTACCTACCCTACCTACCCTACCTACCCTACCTACCCTACCTACCCTACCTACCCTACCTACCCTACCTACCTACCCTACCTACCCTACCTACCCTACCTACCCTACCTACCCTACCTACCCTACCTACCCTACCTACCCTACCTACCCTACCTACCCTACCTACCCTACCTACCCTACCTACCCTACCTACCCTACCTACCCTACCTACCCTACCTACCCTACCTACCCTACCTACCCTACCTACCCTACCTACTACCTACCCTACCTACCCTACCTACCCTACCTACCCTACCTACCCTACCTACCCTACCTACCCTACCTACCCTACCTACCCTACCTACCCTACCTACCCTACCTACCCTACCTACCCTACCTACCCTACCTACCCTACCTACCCTACCTACCCTACCTACCCTACCTACCCTACCTACCCTACCTACCCTACCTACCCTACCTACCCTACCTACCCTACCTACCCTACCTACCCTACCTACCCTACCTACCCTACCTACCCTACCTACCCTACATACCCTACCTACCCTACCTATCCTACCTATCCTACCTACCCTACCTACCCTACCTACCCTACCTACCCTACCTACCCTACCTACCCTACCTACCCTACCTACCCTACCTACCCTACCTACCCTACTAAAAAGTATCCTATGTCCGTCTCCTGGTTCTAAGCTACCTCCCCACCAATTTTCAGCCAAATCGGTTCAGCCGTTCTTGAGTTATAAGTGGTGTAACTAACACGACTTTCTTTTATATATATAGAATAGATTACACATAAGCATAAAATCTAACTTATATACTAAGTACTTATAACCCTAATAAACAATACAAAACACTTAGACTATTGACTTAAATATACATTTATACTCTATTATACAATATAAAATAATAAAAAAATCCGCAGAACTCATGGTACTATGACCTTCCGTTGCATTGAAAATTAGATTATTTCATTAAGTTACTTAAAAATCAGAGGAGTTAAAAAATGGGAGAACTTCAATCAAGCATGTTAAGAATAATAAGAAAACGAAAAATAGAGTAACTTTTCTCAAACATTCTTGGAAATTTGAGCATTATTTTGACAAAATTCTTCAAGATAAATCGAAATTGCTTGGTCGAATACATACGAGCGCCCGGCCGGCAATGCTTGTATGAAAATCCATATCTGTCGTGTTTAGCGGCCGAATAAATTACTATGAGAACTCACTTAAGTGTGCCGCGGCTTCGCTTCATATATGTCGTGGATAACGATATCATTTTAATAAAGTCACTCAATTGATTATTATAGTACTTAGGTGAGGGTAAACCACGTGACGCGTTCGCTTGTGGGGGCGGCACGTGGGCAGAGTCGTGGTGAGGGAAGTGTATGGGACGACGAGTCAGTCTTGTGAAGTGCTCGGACGGAGACAGACCTACACTTCTCTCAAGCGAAACTGTCGGTTTACCCGAACTTAGAAAATAGTGCGTGAACGTTATTAAGTAGTATCTACTGTGTTAATTATTCAAAAAGTGGAATACTAAACTGATTTGTTATATCATCGTGTTTTATTGTAAACCTGCATTATGGATTCCGTACCACCGAATCAAGATGATGACGGCGCTATCGCTCAGCCATCGCTGACGCCGACATCAGAAGTGGGATCGGGATCTTACTCCCACTGGCGCGCATTGTTTGAGTTGCAGCAACGAAATAGGATGCAATTGATCGAGGCTATTCGCACACCAGTTTCATCGTCTGCAATCACTTTGCCTGACATCGACCCAGACAAATCAGATTCTGATACGCGCTTGGTGTGCTACAGTGGATATTTGTACTGCTGAACCAGTGAAAGAGCGACGCATAGATGCTTGCGAAATAGCTGGTGTTTGCGGACAGTTACAACAATCTGGTGAGCTGTATTGTTTTGTTTACGATTCTGGTGCTGAATGCTCGTTAGTAAAGAGAGTTGTGCCACTTAATTAAGTGGCAAACGAGTTAATAACGTTGTTGCATATGGGTCAAAGACTAGTATTCAGCACAGAACAAATCTTATGTAACGTAACGATTAGCGAACACCAACTAGAGGTTTTGTGTTTTGTTTGTTTTGATTTTGTGATGTGCTTTCCGACACTTATTTGCAATGTAATATTTGATAGGACATTTCGTATAATTAGAAAACAAAAAGCGAAATCAGATTTAGTTAGATCGGAAGTTCAGAGGTCTGTTTAATGTAGCTGAAGTTTTTAATGGTGATCGCTATACGTTAAAGATAAAAGCTATTAATTTTAAGCGTACTTGCAAATACTCACGATAAGTTAAAAAAAGATGCCAGTAGGTCATGTACCAGTCAAAGTAGATGGTGATCACAGTGGTGATGAGCAAGCCTAAGTTATGGGAAACCCGCGAGTAGGGTTCTCTATCGGCCGTATTGTGGGTGACCGTACCAGTAGAGACTGGCAGAGGTCGGGGTCTAGAGAGACCATAGTTTGATCCATGCGCTGGATGTGTGAGAGCAATGTGATTGCTGGTCGGCTGGAGAGCCATGGCGTTAGAGTGGTTTACTCGTGTGGGTTTCCAAGTGTCTAAGGATCTTAGTGAAAAAGATGATTGTGTGGTAAACGATGGTACATGGCTCTGGTTGATGATTTTTGCTGTGATTAATCAAAGTTTCAGTTCATTGAGAAGTAGAAGCACTAGGAAGTGGTGAAGGGTGGGCGTTTTTGGGGGACTGTCTTATGTAATTTTGACGTTCGAAAAGTGCTGATTCTCAGCCTAGTTTGAATAAATGACTTTTGAATTTTGAATTTTTGAAATTTTGAATTTTAGAAGTATTTTTTTTTGTTAAAACAATAAAGTGTTGAGGATTAAAGTTTCCTAATCTCAAAATTAAGAACCCGTAAGTGGTCAGAATTGGCCGAGTCGAACAGGCACTGTTGTTGAGTTTTGCTTAAAGGTTAACACACGAGTTTAGGGAATTTTATGAGAATAAAATCATTAAGCTTCATTTAATAGCTACGGGATCATCGCGAGCTAACGGTCAAGTTGAGCGCACAATAAGCACGTTAAAATCTATGCTTACCGCGGTTGAAGTGAACGAAGATAGGTCGTGGCGAGTCAATAGGGTAACAAAAGCAAGTCCACTCGAATTACTAGTCGGTAAAGTAGCGTGCCCCCTTAGTCTTAGTCTCTTTGCTTACGACGATGATACTGACGCAGATATCGAACAAGTTAGGGAAACCTCAGCCCGGTTAATCGAAAAGTCGGCTCTATGACAAAAAACGGTTCAATAGCACTAAAGCGCGACTGGACAGGTTTTCGGTGGGTGACTTTGTGTTGCTTCAAACCGAAGAACACAACCAGACTAAATTAGACCCCAAATATAAGGGACCATTAAAAATTGTAGAGTTGCTTGATGGTGATCGTTACCTATTGAAGTCTTTGACTGGAAATCGAACATACAAGTACGCCCATGATCGCGTACGAAGGATTCCTCTAAGTGATGTACCAGTTGAGTTAGATTTGCCTGATGTAGAAGATGGTGAGGAGGGTGCCTCCACCAGCAAATAGAACACATACGATAGCTAGGTCGCACTGCACGCACTAGTCTGTAGTCGTAACTGTGACTATTGGTAGTTATTCAGGGAGCGATGGGCAGCTAGTGGTGTGGCGAGGACCCGGGTCTCGGAAGAGACTATTGTGTGGTCATGTATTGACCTGGGAGTCTGGGACTCTAGATGAAGTGTTGGTCGTATCACATGAGGTGATGACGATATGGGTGACAATAGTGAATTGTCACTAGCTGCTGGGGCAGCCGGGCTATTGATGTATGTGATCTATTGCGTTGATGATGTGATGAATTGATTCGATAATTATGAGACTTAGAGGAACCTTTTGTGTTTAGCTTAGACTATTTAGAAGTTTATTTGGTTATAAAAACGTACTTGTAGTTGATGTAATGTAACGGCACGGTCAGGTTGGCCGAGTGTGCGCGGACGCTTTTAAGTTGGTTATTTTGTTACAGATACTGGAATACACGAGGACGTGTAACATGTCAGGCTGGCCGTGTCGTGGATAACGATATCATTTTAATAAAGTCACTCAATTGATTATTATAGTACTTAGGTGAGGGTAAACCACGTGACGCGTTCGCTTGTGGGGGCGGCACGTGGGCAGAGTCGTGGTGAGGGAAGTGTATGGGACGACGAGTCAGTCTTGTGAAGTGCTCGGACGGAGACAGACCTACACTTCTCTCAAGCGAAACTGTCGGTTTACCCGAACTTAGAAAATAGTGCGTGAACGTTATTAAGTAGTATCTACTGTGTTAATTATTCAAAAAGTGGAATACTAAACTGATTTGTTATATCATCGTGTTTTATTGTAAACCTGCATTATGGATTCCGTACCACCGAATCAAGATGATGACGGCGCTATCGCTCAGCCATCGCTGACGCCGACATATATATATATATTATTAAGACAAGTGCACGTCTATAGAGTATTTCTTTAACGTATAATTTTTTTTAATGTGAATATTTAAGTTTTTTAATATTTTTTTGCATGTATGGACGTTATACTATTGCAGGTTATCGAGAACGCCCTTCGTTAGTTAAAATATTATAAATATATTATTATGTATAATATTATAATATTATATATTTATCGAAAATACGTTACTGTGTTCGGGACGCCAGCGCCGCCTAGCGGCGCTTGTCACAGCCTACAGCATAACGCTCGGACCAGCCGGAGCTAAGCAGAGTTCATGGATGGCGGTCAAGCAGTTAAGACGTTTAGAAACTGTCGCGCATATCGAATTGTTGTTTCGTGTGCCTATAGTGCGTGTATAGTCTATTGCTACGAGTAGTGTGATTAATTTGATCGTGAATTATAATTTGATCTGAACTGCAAACGATTTTTCTATTGCGCAATTACTAACAATACCCACAGTAGTTGAAATATGGCTGATAATAACGAAAGAGACTCATTCCCTTCTCCGTCATATGTATATAATATAATCATAATATATTATATTATATACCTAATTAGACATTTGTCAGCATATAATATAACAAATGGCCAGATTCTGAACGAAATATGTGAAATCACCAAAAAGGTGTCTTGAAAGGGACTCAACAGCTACCCTTAATTATAATCGTATTTAACCAGAATGGTATCATTTTGAAGCCCTTTAGATTCTCCAGGATCATTTATTTTAATTTTTTCGTTATCTCTTTTCGTTTTTGAGTAATTTAATATTCTTCGAAAAAACTTCCAAAAGAAACAGTAAAAACTTGTTGTTTGCTTTTAAGTTAAAAAAAATTAAAACATTTTAAAATATTTTGCTGTATTGTAGCCCTTTTAGTAACGCATATTTTGATACTATGGTCATTTCTCTATCTTAATAATTGAGTACGCTAGACCTCGGCTAGCTTTTCTTCAAAACGGGTACCCTACTAAAGCGATCGAAAAAGCATCTTCAATGCTAAAACACAACAACATGTGAAATAGCTTTTGAATATCCTATTTACTCAAATACACCTGTAGGTTCGCACGCTCACGGCTGTCACAACCTTAATATTAATGAAATTGGTACAGAATCTCTTTGCGATAACGCGACAATAATTAAATTGAAATATATATATCACACCGACGCGACAAAATTTATGCCATGCCAATTTTGTCGCCCCCGTACGTACAAGGAACGCACGTAGGTCTCCGAAAACTGTGTTTGAAGTTTCATCTAAATGTGTGAATAATGAAACGCCGCTACAGAAACTTTGAGTACTTAAACTAAATGAACTTTGCATAATAACTTGGCAAAACTGAATTTTCCTTAAGTGTCATGAATTAATCAGCACGTGACTTCCATCTTGCATTGTCTTACAATGCCCCCGAAGGAAAACCTAACGGGATTATGTTATTTGGTTCCTGAACATCTTGAACTCGCAAAACTAACTCCGCAGATATGTACACGGGGTCAAATCACACGTCCCACGACCACAACACAACGGCAACACGTGGACGGGCGCTAATTTGTACGAAAATGAATAATCATATAAGAAAGTTTTGATCACATTTGACCGTCAAAATTAACCGTGTGGGCGATACCGACCATATCAAGGCCACGCTGTAGCGGCCTGTAGGCCGGCTACATCGTAAACACAACGATCTGCAAACACTAACCACAACGTAACCACATCGCAACTACTAGCAACAACGCAAACACAACGAAACTGCAAGAAGTTGCAGCGAAACTATTCATACATAACCACTGCTTGCTCACATTTTGTCGCTGCGATGTAATGTGATTGTGGTACATGTGAACGGGCCCTTAGTTCGATTAAATAAGTTTTGCAATCAAACTGAATGTCGTAGAAGGCAAATTAGTGAATTCCTTGTTACCAATACAGAAGATACGGCAGCAAAAACTACTAGATGAAGTTTTTAATGGACTCTGTTTAAATATACATGACAAAGTTTCTATCTAAATCCCGAAAAAGGTCCTCGTACGATCCAGTTGTGTACTTTGCGATACAAACTGTTCTACTTTTATCCCAAGTCAACATACCCACCGTTAGATTTGGATCCCTTACTGTACTCAAAGCTCAGGCCATATTATCAATGAACGACTTTTATTAGAAAAAATAAAACTTCACAAAAGGAACCAAAAAATGTCTTTAAAAATAACTTCAAAGCATAGTAACAAAATACCTTTGTGAAAATCGGAAAGTATTTTTTTTGGGCTCTGCGCGTCTTTATAAGTCTCGGTTTTATGGAAAAAAATCCGATTACTTTTTGTTTTTTCAGTAGCATATAAACCATATTAACTTTAAAAGCATATTCACGTCACATGAGTTCATATTATAATAATAGGATAATGAATTAAGGTGTGAGTATAAAGACAGAAAAAAAATCTTACTTTACACACCCCCGATTTGTGAAATAAAAATATACTTATATTTCACGCAACATGCAACCGAAGATAAGTACTTCCTCGGAATAAAAACGTAGCATTATGCTGGAAGCGTTTTATCAAAAGAAGTCCAGAAATAAAACGAAACTTATAAAATTATTCAAGGTTTTTCGTATTAATCATCAATTAATTATCAATTTGTCGCTGCGTTTTCCATAATCGCTATGTGTTTTTTACACACTTTACAGGAGACGCAAAAAACTGTTTATCTCAAAAAATACCCAGAGTATTCAAATAATTTACTTTTACTTTAATACATATTTCGCGTGTTTATAATGGAACTTTCGATGTATGAATGTAGTATGTGTGTATTGAAATAACGATTCAAACTGCATAAAAACCGAAATTCACGAATTAACACATAGCGACTATTGCACGCGCAACGACGATATTATGAACAAATCGAAAATGTGTGGAAATTAGAGGCAACTTTGTTATTAGTATTTTGTGTCACGAATTGTGTCCAAATAAACTTTATTCTTTCTTTCTTTTCTTTATGTTTTTCTATCGAGAATTTTAATCGAAAATCATGTTATGTTTCTGTTCCACGAAAAGTTTGGAAGTACCATGTAGTTTCTCATATAGTTTTTATTTTATGTCTTGTCAATTTCATGCAAAATTACATTTACGATAGGAAATTTTGCTTTACGTTGTTAACTCTGTCTGGCATGGGAGCCTTGTCTGGGTTCACTTTGCACAATTCATAGATTACGTCGGGTATTAAATATAAAACGAACGCTTTCGGAGTTCAGCCAGCATGAATTAGTACAGATAGTTTAGTGTTGAGCGCATAGATAAGCTAACCAGTAGGAGCCGTACAGTTTTACTACTTTGAAATTTGGGATTTAGATCTTTCGTGTTTTGATGAGTGGCTAGACATCTGTTTGTTTTGTCAAGGTTATCTCCCAACACAATTGAATTTTAGTAATAGTGTTGTTGGTGTTTTAAGCATTGATGCTATTTCTTTCTAATGAAAGAAAGAGCATCAATGCTATGCAATGACTTAAGCTTATCTAATGATAAGCTTAAGTCAGTAGTAAACTTATGCCCGCAAGTCTACAATTCACTTACTTATGAAGAGGATCGTAAACTCTGGTATATCAAAATGATAACTTACTATTAAGTAAATTGAATTAGATTATTGCAGTTTCGGTTTGAAAGTTTGATTGTTTCTATTTAGTTGACCGTTCAGTCAATTACGCACATAGTCCTTAAAAAGTTTTAAACTTAAGTACGATTTAAATTCGTGTTATTTTAACTTACACTAAACTTTATGTAAAAAAAACAATAACATTTAAAGCGATTGTAAATTCGCCTTATATGTTATTGTGCCAAAACATGCTAATACAATTAAGTTAAGGTGCTACTACATATATTATTAATTCTAAATTAAACACGTTTGAGACTAAAGATATGTGAATCTTTGGCTTTGATTATAACGTGAACTAATGCCGATACAAAGCCATGCTCCCCTGGTACAATATTGTATGATGGCACTCAACTTACGTACCGCATTTAGACATGTCTCTCGTATCGGCAGCCTGTCTGTTTATCTGCGTTCCAATCATTAGCAATTCTGGTAATGTATTTGGTGCCAGAATTTGCTAGCTTACTTATGCATGTGGTTGTTTGGCAACCTGTAGTGTTGACCTGAAATAATGTATAGTAAAGTATTTCGATATCCAAAATTAGTATAGGTACTCACATCATCAGAACTTGCACTTATTTAAAATTTTGCTTATTTTCAGAACCGATCGATGCCAACGCTTAATACATAGATTAAGGTGATGATGAAGCCAAAGCCTTCAGTGTCTTAAGAAGCAGCTAAGTTTGTTAAAATAGGTACACACGGCTACCACATCAAGCTATACATTTCCAGATTTATGCTGGTCTCGCATTGTATAGGATTTCCGTACAATGCGAGGTCACCTTATACAGTAAATGTATAGCTTGATGTGTAGCCGTGTGTATCTACTTAGAAATCGCCCCTAATGCTTGGCTGATGGTACTATGTAAAACCCTTGGCATGTTCTTGTAAACACAAAAATCTTTCCTCCAAAAATAGCCACCATGTACTTAGTATAATTAAGTGAAGGACTTAATGTCGTATTTGCAAACGATAGATTAATGAGGACCATTAGTACTTAATTAGTCATTAATAGACATGAAAGGTGTCAATATCAATTGGCAGGGTTCCAGGAAATAAGATGAGGATAATGAATAACAAACCGTTGGTCATACAAACGAAATGTAATTTCAGAAGCTGTCTGATACTCATTCATATAAAATCTAGATTTAACAGGAACAAAGTGAGAAAAGAAGAAACTTCGAATGGATTCAATGAAATGAGCTAACTTAAACAAAGAAGGTAGATAAATTAAAGTATTTACTTAGGATTTAAAAGTTTAGCAGATGATAACTTAAGTCTGTTATAAAATCACAATTTAATCTACAATTGTTTTCATCTTATTCGCTTTAGATCAAAGATCAGCAACATAAAATGTTTTATTAACTTTTTTCAAAGAAAACCGTACATTTATTTACATAATAAAACCGGTCAAGTGCGTATCTGACTACGCACAGGGTTCAAAAACAAACTTTACATTGTAGTTGAAAAAAGGGATTCTCCCGTACGAAAATTATGGGAGAACATGTTTTTGAGGTCGATTATTACTCGTTAACTTGTAGAGCCTACTTAGATGTGATAGTTTTCCCTTTAATTTCTTTATATATGTTGTGGCCAGATAAGATCTGGCCACAACATATATAGACACAGAATTGACCATTTCATGAAATAAACATCGACCGCTTGTCACATCATGATATGGTCTGGCCAGATCCATGAACTACTGCCGTGATTTTTTTCACATATCCAAAACCAACCATTTAGCTGGCAGGGGGGAGATTTACTCTAACAAAAATTTGCACTTTAAAGCTTAATATTTCGCAAACGGAATCCAAAAATGGTTTCCCTGAATCCAAAAATGGTTTTCCACACTCTCAAAATATTTTTGAACGACCTTTCCAACGATACCCCAGACCATGGATAGCATTACGAGGTACTATAATTTTTTTTTATTTAAGTACCAACTGTATATATTTTTATTCATTTTACCTCTTTGTCGGCGTAATTAATATGTATACCCATGCCAAATTACAACTTTCTAGTACTCTGAGCTAAGCCGCGGACAGACAGACAGACGGACATGGCGAAACTATATGGGTTCCTTGTTGACTACGGAATCCTAAAAAACACGTAATTAAATTGTTTTTTGGACAAAACTATGCTTCACTTTTTATAGAAATTCTTTATTAAGATCAGCGTCTAATTGAATCAAATTAAGTCCTTTGTGCACAAACATTTTTAAACAACACAATAACGTTGGGAGACGTCTCAAGAAGAACATTGCCTTAATAGTAGTTGCTATTCTTTGAAGAAATAATAAATTGAACAACAGCCCCATATCCACTTAAAAATAGATCTTAAAACATCAGACATTGGGTTGAAATTCACAAAGCTGCGTAATTTTCAAGAGAATTCAGGCATTATAAGCAACGAATCGTACGAAACCCCGACAAAGTGGAGTTTAGAGTGCAAATTGAATGACAAAAGCTTGCTCCGTCAAATCAAGACGGATAACGGTGTCAGTTGTGTCTTAATGCAGTTGATGAAATTGCTTTGAAAAAAAGACTTACGCTAATTTGGAAACTGGCGCCCGAACAAAAATGCTCGAGTGTCAAACAAACTCGATTTCACTTTGTCAGATAAGAGCTATGTCTGATCATTTACTTTGATAGAGTTAACAAAGAAAACATGGCTATTTGTTATTTAAGATAATATAATTTTAATTATAGGACTTGTGACTAAATAATAACAGCCGCACGGGTCGATAAAAGCTATGCTTGCCATGGTCGGTATGGCGGATGGGTGACACACCAAGACCCCTCCGTACCTCGGAAAGTACAATAAGCAGTTGGTCCCAGCTGAGATTAATAGGATCTTTGACAGTCGTTACCAGTAAACTGGGTTCTGGAAGTCAGATAGGCAGTCGCTCCATGTAAAACACTGGTATTCAGCTGCATCCGGTGAGACTGGAAGCCGACCCCAACATAGTTGGGAAAAGGCTAGGCAGATTGATTTAACAATTTTAAACGCATAATAATTCAAATTCAGCCCATCATTTTAACGCGTACAAAAAAATATCTTATTTGGGCTTTAAACTGGTGAAAATAGCCGCACGATTTTCACCGCATGGCCAAAATCGACCGTCTAAATGGTAATTCGGCTAAGCCGCAGGTGACTAAAATGGCAAGTTCCAAAGTAGAGTAGGTTTCGATTTTTGTCGTGCGGGGACAGGTCGCCGGTCGCATGTGGCGGGTGACTAAAATCGACCGTGAAAATGCTCAATCACAGGCGATGAAATGAGGTTCCTGTCCAAGATATCGAGGTGACACCACTGAAGTGACATCCCAAGGACAAGATTGACTTGTCCTACTCACTACACTGCAGTGCAGTAAAATGCGTATTATCATATGTATTGACACAATATAATAGGCATTTTGATGCAAAATGAACTAGTCACCTGCGATTTTTATCGACCTGTGTACATTTGGGGGCAATTCGGCGATAATAAACCCCTCACCAATTAAAGGTTTCCAAAAAACCATTCATATTCATATTCATTTATTTGCGTTCCACAAGGTAAAACAAGATGTTAACAAAAGGCTTAGAGCTAAGAGCCGTTGTAGACCCTGTCAGGGCACAGCAAAAATAATGGTTAGGTAGAAAGCTAAAAAAAAAAATTAAAATTATACATGAAAAATAAGTAATTACATTCACATAAAAAGTCAATAACAATAATTCTATTATTGGTAAGTAAGTAGCTATTTTCTTAAAATACTATTATTACATTTAGATTAAGTTATTCATAATTAGGTAATATTATTACAGACACTTATTTATTGTGAGTATTCAATTACAAATGTGATAATTAATACATACGATCCCGTTTGATGCCTTGCCAATGAAACTACAGGCATTTTATGCGACAATGCATGTGTGTATGGGTGACGGGCACGATGCAAGGACACGTAGATCACGTCCATTCTGGACGTGAATTACGTCCGAGATATTGCAGTTGTAGTGAGAGGTTACCACTTATCACAGATGGTCGCATCTACCCATTCACTCATTATATAAACACATGCTATTTTCCCATGTTTCTGTAGTTTCTGCCTGGGGTGACTTGTTGGTGGGACTTGTTACGATTACGAAAAGCAGTATGTAACATACTGCTTTTGCACAGTTTACGTTCATACATCTGCAGGCCGGTTACGAGTAAGTATCTACTACACAGACGCACCCAGACCTTTCTGAAGAACACTAGAAATGGAATGAGCTGTAATACCTTTGACAAGGCCACGCCCCTAAACGCCACAGGAGACGCCCTGGGCGTCGGGAATCGCAGGCCGATTCCTGCCCACTGTAGGCGCGGGCTTGCCGACGGTGAGCAATGGGCAGCTCGCCGTCCGATAAGGACCAGGCCCGGGTCGACGGCGCGTTGTGTTCCACGCGCGCCTCAAAGATATGTCAGCACAACTGACGGGGTCCGCTAGGATGCCTGCCTGAGTCGCGGGAAAATCCGAAAGGGATACCGTGGCCCCTGGCAACGTACAGGCAACTGAAGGAACACGGGTGGGTTTAAGTCAGTAAGAGTCTGACACGCCCTCCGTAGCATATGGCTAAGCAACTACATAAAATCGACAAAAAAAGGACAATGTAGGAGAAAGGTTTATCATTAAACTTAGGAATAAAGATGTTTCAGTTTGCCAAAACAGTCGATGATTGACAAGATAATTTTCGTTACGAAAATTCATTGAACATGCTCGCGTACGAAGTAAGCTTTGTCACGACAAAATAAATAGGTAAGTACTCACAGAAAACGGAAACATAAAAACAATGATTTGCTAATAAGCCTGGGTCAATCCCACTGTCAGGCAATGAATGGCCTCTTTTCACAATGAAAAGGCATGAGCATTGATCACCACGCTTGCTCAAGGACGATAGAGATTCTAGATTTATATTTATTACTAGCTGTTGCCCGCGACTTCGTCTGCGATCCAGGATGAAAAGTAGCCTATGTCCTTTTCTAGGTCAAAGTCTACCCTTGTGCCAAATTTCATCCAAATCTGTTCAGCCGTTTTAGCGTGAAAGAGTAATAATCAAACAAAGTCACTTTCGTATTTATAATATTATTTAGGACTAGCTTTTGCCCGCGACTTCGTCCGCGTTTCCGTCGTTTTTCGTAAAAAAGTACCATAATTATGTCCTTCCTCACGGTTCAGTGGTTTTGATGTAACAGACAGATTAACTTTCGTATTTAGTAGGGAAATATAATATGTCAATCCACAATACTGTTGAAAAATATCGCAATAAGGAACCGCAGAGTATTATTATTAATAGCTGTGCCCGCGACTCCGTCAGCGTGTAACTCCTTGTATGTTATTAAGTTAATGTATTTTTAATATTGTTTAGATCACTTTCACATGAGGCTTAAGTACCTATAGAACGAAAATACTTCAGCGCAAAGCTTCCGGGTAAACTATGTTGAAAGTTGACCCGTCCGGCACGTGAACATAAAGATTTCTAGAACTGCTAACCCGGGAAAGAGCGACATATAACTGACCATGCGAGAAACAACTGACACCGAGATCTACTCCAGCAACACGAAAAGTCTGCCCTTGAGCCTTACATAAATTAGCCAAAACTTACCTATCGGTATCTAAAAATCTATGCGTACTACTTCTACTTCTACTACTACTTCACCTTAAAAGAAATAAAATGCAAACTATTAATAATTTGTAATTTGAACGAATATTTAAACACTACCAAAACAACTAAGTAAGTAATACCTATTTTATAAAATAACAACAAAAGAAATTCAAATAAACTATTTAAAGACTAAAAGTCGCGCTGATAAGCACGGTTTGTTAATATCAATTATTGTTTGTCAATAAGGTCGAACGCTATGAACGCATCAACAGCCAAATATTGAATGAAGCTCGCACTCCCGTCGGACCTCCCGCCTTTTTAGATCCTACCGCCACGACCCGCGTCGAGCGCGGCAACCGTTACACAAAAATAATCCTTATGGCATGATTCAGTATTCACGCGCGACGGCGCGATGGCTTATTAGCGTATTTCATGTATAAGTTTGGTGTTTCTATACCGATTACTATGATTCTTTTTTTATTGAGTAGGTAATAATATTAACTTCTTTTGGGATGAGTGAGAGTATTATAAACGTAAGAGTAAACAAATATAATCAGAAAGCTCCGAACTGCTAAGCTATCGGGAGTTACACGTGTTATTGTGAGTCAACCATAAAAGATAGACATATGCTGTTGTGGGATATTTTTTAGATAATTTTATGTAGAACATTTCCGTCATAAATGATTTCCATGTAGCTTTAACCATTAAGGCTTCACACGCGACGGAAGCTTAAAAAATGGAGCATCTTCTCCCGTTTTCCCAACATTTCCCTTCACTGCTCTGCTCCTATTGATTGTAGCGTGATGAAAAGTATACTATAACCTCCCCAGGAGTATGAAGAATAATTGTACCAAGTTTCGTTAAAATCCGTCGAGTAGTTTTTGTTTCTATAAGGAACATACAGACAGACAGACAGACAGACAGACAGACAGACAGACAGACAGACAGACAAAAATTTTACTGATTGCATTTTTGGCATCAGTATCGATCACTAATTACCCCCTGATAGTTATTTTGAAAATATATATCATGTACAGAATTGACCTCTCTACAGATTTATTATAAGTATAGATTAGACCCGCCGCGGGTCATTGCATAACACACAATTGAACAATATTCATTGCGTCATTTAAGTTGTCGAGAAGACAAAATTTTCAAACGTAAGAAGCAATGGATTAGCAATTTCCATCAAAATCCTTCAGATTGTGATTGAAAAGTGTGTACAGTTGGAGTGCAGTTTTCTCACGATAAGGGTTACCATCCATCCGGATTTGTCCGGACATGTCCGGCTTTTTGGCCCCCCATCCGGACTATATCCGGCCTTTTCAATTGTCCGGACTTTTCGATTTAAAGGGATTTTCTTTAAAAAAGAAATGATACTGAAAAAATGAGAATTTCGAATGTTGGTTTAGAATTTTCGTTTTTTGCCAGCGATTTCCGAAATTAAAGTTATTTTTCAGTGTGTAGTGTTTTTTTTTTGGAAGTCGTTTTTTTTTTTTTTTGTAGAAAGTTTTTATTTTTCACTTTTTAGTTGTGGTACCTACCTCACACAAATTGGAATACCACTACCTGCTATGTAAATAGCAGTGACACGAAGTTATCATCATATCATCCACATATACTAAATGGGAAAAATACGTAGTATTGAAGCTTACTCAAAGACTATCCTAGCAAAGTTAATAACATGTACAAGAGACCAACTTGGGAGCATACCCTTTCATACAAAAAAATAATTTTCAAAATCGGTCCACAATTGACGGTGAAATCGTCGGACAAATATAAAAAAAAAAAAACAAAAAACATACATACGCGTCATACATATAACCTCCTTCTTTTTTGAAGTCGGTTAAAAAGTTAAATATCCGGACTTTCTTGCAAAGGACACGGCCGGATTTTGTAGAGAGCTATGCCCTAACAAAAAATATTCATGTACATTGACATACAGTACGTCATATTAAAGCTTACAGGTATGTCTTTACAATAGTTTAAGTTTTATGATCAGAAAAGAAGCGAGAGATACTGTAAATAGGTTTTTTTTTAAGTGCCTAGATATTTTGAATAGCAATGATCGTTAATTCCGAGTTTTATAGGCGAAACAATACGAGAAATTCAATATTATCAATGGATATAAAGTGCGTTTCTTCACTTGCCGACATGACATTCATTCACATCGATATCAATGTGTTCCATATTATATTTTCATAGAATTACGCGTCAAGTCAGCTAGAGAAAAAAAGACCCAAATATCGAAATACCTACCAAAAATCAAAACTTATTGGTAATCATATTGATGAATATATATATTGGTAATAGTCTCTGGCTAGACCTTTCAATCGTCGTCATTGGCAGGCCACGTTAGCGGAGAGCTCGTCGTCTACAGATATTTCTGGATATTATGAATTCCTCATAGCGACTTGGCAAAAAATATACAATTGGAAAGGCAATAAAACACTAAAACAGTACTTGAATTTTTATTTAAGTACCTAATTAAGTAGGTAGGATTATGTCTCGTCTACTTGTTTTAAATACATTTTAACCGGTTCAGGTTTGTATTAATAATAACTAGTAATTATTAGGGCGCAGTCTCACTCGGCTTATAGTTTGCGGCTGACTGTTTGTCTGAGTTAGCGCACAATACTATTTTCAATAGAATAGCGTCACTATGCACACAGGCAAATAGTTGGCGGCCTATATGCCAAGTGAGACTGCGCCCGGGTCATTTCACGCGCACGTGACGCGAAGCGTCGCTGCGCGTAGTTTTGAAGATAGTGATACAAAATATAACTTTATTTACTACACAAAAAGATACACATTTAATTAAGATAATTCAAAATGTTCCACGGCGTCCCACTACGCCGCGCTGCGCCTCGAGATACCTCGCGGCGGCGTAGCGCGACGCATCACGACGCAGTGCTGCTTCGACGGTAGGCGCGGCGTGCAACAGAGGGGCGTGCGGCGTTAGAGTTGTTACAATATGCCTTCGCATTCAATTAGTGGCCACACTACAATTCAGGCACCTTGATATCGTGAGCGTCAGAACAGAATCCAAATCATAAACAAGCAAGTCCATTATCCACAGCAGAATATTAACATAAGAAGCGTAAACGAAAGTCCGATAAACGATAGCGTGGGGTCAAGTTGAAATATACAACAGAGGAGCATAAACTCAACACAGTAATACGTGATAAGATCAACGCAAGAATGAACAGAGCACAGGGCACAGAGTGACAGGTGACAGACAGGTAGGAGTGAGGCGTATTTAAACGTAACAGATAGAAAAAACAGATATTTAAAAATAACAAATATCAATTGTTCCCAACAATATAACTTATCTGTTACTTAAAATAACAGACCCTCACACACTGTTACCGCGGCTGTTACTGTTTATTATTTATAACAACCGCCACACAGACTGTTACTTACATACACACTCATACAAAGGAAGGAGTATTGCAAGCTTATCAATTTCTCTCACTTCTTCGTTAAGGAATGAAAATTGCTATAAAGAGAAACACCTAATAATTACTTCGAAATATTTTTACTTCTCACTCTTACTAAAGCGGTAAAACTACGCTAAAAAGAGAAGCATTTAGTATTTATTATCCCAGTTGGTGGTCTAACTATGCGTTTGCACTGGCGAAACATCACTAGAAAATATGTTGACATCTCTAGTTCCTGTCAAACATTGTATGGAAAATTGACAGATCCTATAGATTTCAACATGTTTTGTTGTTAATGTTTCGCCAGTGCAAACGCACAGTTACAAGAACCAACATTTACGAAAAAGTGACTCCTAAATTAAGTCGTGTTAACAGTTACTGACCAGTGACTATTATAAAAAAAACTTAAAACGAAAAGAAATACAGAAGATATTCAACTGAGATTTAATTGAATATAATAGTTATTTATCGTCCGTACAAAAATAACAGGCTGTTATTTAATAACAGATATTTGGATCAGTTATTTTTGTGTAATAGTAACAGTGATAACAGATATCGTGTTTAACCTGTTACAACCCATCTCTAAATGCGCGCAGTTTAAACGTCAAAGTTACTAGGACGTTCGGATACACATTCTTGAATATATTGTCGATGCATAATGTAATCCGCATCATGGCTTCGACAGCTCGAAAAATGGTGTCTGCGATACTCTTGAAACCGTGGACTTTTTTAGGTAGGTTTTACCTTAGCAATACGATTCTGGCACTCGTGGGTGTTTTTTAATGTAGTCTGATCTTCAGGCGAGCTATAGACACAGTGTTTATCTTACGCATGTATCCAAACGCAAATGCACTTGACATTGCTATAATTATGTCCAAATTAAAAACCACACTCACAAAATCAATTAACACACATATTTTTTGGCATTTTTTGTCGCCTGTTCTAGAGAAATGTAATTGTTGCGATTTATTTTAGTATATTTAAGAAGTAATTATCATATATTAATAATGACTGTACATTTATTTATTTTGAATTGATTCTGAGGGCAGAATCCGGCCATGTCATTTCGAAATGGTTAACCCTACTCACGATGTTTTCCTTCACTGGTGCCAGTGATGTCTAAAATAAACTAAGAAAGTACATATGGATTGAAAAAGACACTTTGGTACTGGCCCGGATTTGAACCCACAACCTCGTGCATGCGAGTGCGCGAGGAGGGACGCACAACGGTGATTTTTCTACCGTGAAGTTTTATTAGAAATTATTTTAGTAGAGTCGTGTCGCGCCTGTTTGTGGCAGCCTTAAAGCTTCATGATTTGCTTAACATGACTAAAATTAAATAAAAAAGGCTACCAACAAAGTAACATTATACTAAACCCACATAGCTCTTATTGACTTGGGACTACATTTAATTTAGGTATTGACTGGGGACCTTGTACTCTTGCCAACTCCTAAACAATTTGCTGAAAACGTTTGTGGTACAAAATTGTTTACTAACTGGTAACTATGTACGTTTATAATGTACTGAACGACCTCTATACATATGTTACTTTTGTTTTTATCGACAGTTTTACAGCTGAATTTTAATTTACCGCACACGTTTCAAAATTGTGAGTTATTTTAAGGCCAGGACTACACCAGGCTGGTTGAGCTTCAATGACCTATCATGTTCACGTAGTCGGTTCCAATACAGTACAGTAACTGTATTGGAACCGACTACGTATTGGTCGTAATCCACTACGCGGGCCTAGTGCGGGATGGTAGATGTCACATGTCTTCGAATGTTTGGTTCTAGAACATGCTAGTTTCCTCACGATGTTTTCCTTCACCGTAGTCAGTTACATCGTTTAACTATTTTAGCTTAGTAAAACAGTTTCTCAAACAATGTTTAACATTTATTTAGAACAAAACGCTTTTGAAATGAATGAACAAAATGTAAAAGCTTAAATTACGTAGCACTGTTCGTGTTCTATAGTTGAAAACTTCGACAATTTGTCGAGTACACCGCCAAACTTTGACTATTTGTTATCACTTTTTGGGATTTAAATACTTGGGCATACTTTGGAATCGTAAATCAAAAACAAAAAGGTTTTGTTCCTGGTTTTAGAAGAACGTTGTTTTAGTCTGTAGAGGTATGAGGAACAGGGTGTCAAGTTCACTCATCCTCCATAGAAAAGCGAGGTCTCTCCAGACGGGTGTCGTGTGTGGTGGGCAACTGCCCGACGATTGATGTCGGGACGTTGTGTACAACATATAAAAAAACCGCGTCCGATCTGTGAGGGTGTTGTTAAGTATCATACTGAGAGCCTATTTATGTGGAAATTTTCTGAAAAAATAAAAAAAAATGGGGAGTTTTTCCGGGTTTTTAGACGGGGCGCGAGAGGGTTGTATACGTTTAGCGGGTGTCTACAAATCATAACTTATGACCCCTGTTGAAAATTAGCAAATTTTTAATGGATTTGGGGTAATTTTGGTACTAAAATTGTTAGTTTTAAATTTTTGTATTTTCAATAATATTAAGATTATTTTTTACTTTTTGGTAATGTTATTGCAGTACCTATGTGCCCTTGTCGGATCGGACAAGGTTTATTTTTAAATATTATGTATGCTGGTCGCGCTGTAAACTCTGCTTGCGCGATGCAGGATTTTGCGTGACGTCAGTGAGATGCGTAATTTGCATATGGCGATGTAGATGCCGCCACAAATAGTGCAGACTAGTAGTGTATAGGTGGGATGATAATAAGAAGAATTGGCAGCAGTATCTAAGAGGCTTACGTACTCAGAACACCCTGCTAGGGTTCTGATGTAGGCAAACTCAGAAAATCATACGGCGGTCACCAAGTAGACATAATAATATACAAATAACAACTGCCTCATTGGTCTATAGTGGTCGCTAGCAGTAGGTACTAATGAACATGAGGAAAGAGTTCGATTCCCGGGTCCGGCAAAGTCTTATTGGGTTTTTCCACCTGGAATTTCTCAGTAGCAGCACGGAGTCTGGATTCGTGCCCGGTTGACGGCAATAGGTCCGCCGTGGCGGGGCAAGACCTAAATTTTATGTGGGCGAAGTACATTCTGCGAAGCCCTCCTGTGGCGCACGAAGGCGAATAAAAATCTGTCGAGTCGAGACTGTCAAATTTTTAGGTATTGGTCGAGATATAAGAAAGACAGGTCAAAAATATTGCGGGTCTGTGAAAACCATTTTTCGATTCAGGGATCAGTTTGCGTAATAGTATTAAGCTTTAAAGTACTAATTTTTGTCAGGTACCATTCCGTAGGCGACCGCAGTAGGCAACTGCAGGCGACGTATCGCCGCGACACGACTGGTTTCTATGAATTTCTATGAAATACCTTCCGTAGCTAGTGACACGTCGCCTTCATAGAAATAAATAAGATTACGTAGAAATCAGTCGTGTCGCGGCGACACGTCGCCTGCAGTTGTCGCCTGCGGCCGGCTACGGAATGGTACCGCGATGGTAGCGGTGACAGTATCACTTCAAAAAATCGCCGCGGGCGAGGGGCCTTAGAGTCAAGCGTAAGTAATGTATAAACCTTCCAGGTGCGAGGCCCCTCGGACCGCGAGGCCATAGGCCGTGGCCCACGTCGCCCACGCCTTACGCCGCCTCTACGCCCCCTATTACATGGGACTTAAACATAACTGGCGAAATGTGAGTGTATCTACTATAAGTGCTCTGCCTAATCATTTGGGAATACAGGCGCAATGTTATGTTAACACAACAAACAAAATAACCGTATTAAAACTTCAACTTCTTTGAAAACATGTCACAGTAATTACAAACCCGTAGTCTGCATTGTACCAAAGATAAATTGGAGAACCATCTATAAACTAAGTTGGCGCTTGTCGAAACTACTTATTGCTTGGCGAATGCCCAACAAAGCAACTTAAATTAGAACAAATGAACTGAAATGTGGTAACTGTCAAATGTGCACATTTTAAGATATTATATTGGAAACTTCCCGGCCACTAATTCGTGGATCTTTGACAGTCGTTACGAGTCGTAAGAAGCCCGAAAGTCTGACAGCCAGTCTTACCAAGGGGTATCGTATTACCCAGTTACTGGGTTGTGGAGGTCAGATAGGCAGTTGCTCCATGTAGAATACTGGTATTGAGCTGCTTCTGGTTAGACTTGAAGCCGACCCCAATATAGTTGGGAAAAGGCTAGGCAGATTGATTGGTATAGTTTCCGAATTCTCGCCCTTATTGCCAACGACCTTCACAGTTGATATGTCGCTTCTAAACTATTAGTTAAGCTACGGTTTCTTAGAAGAGAGGTGGCCGCCATATTGTGTCCGCAGCTTACGGGCTAATGACGTCACTGAAACTTTATTTATGAAAGTACAGTACAACTATTTTCTTAATGTCCCTCGGCAAACTTCGTGTTTCGTCAGTCGTCGGATTTCTATTGCACTTGGTGCAGATCGGACGCTCTCAATCGACTTGGAAGTATAAAGAGTTGTTAATACTCTTTTAACTAAATATAATTTATTTAAAAAATGGGAGGAAAGCTGCTAGACTGACGACACACGAAGTTTGCCGAGGGATACTAAGAAAATAGTTGTACTGTAAGTACACCAACTTACAGCACAACTATTTTCTTAATGTCCCGTTTTACTAGATAGCGTTTTTTGACACCGTAAAGTCAAACCCCGCTGCTATCATTTTCATGACAGCTGTCACCGCGCCCGTTATTTTGCGGCCACCGCTCTTCTAGGAAACTGTAGGTGTAGTCGAACTTATTGTTCAACTGTTTTCCGGAATTAGTTACCTTCTTGTCGATTAACTTCGGTTGAACTGAAATTCAGTTACATCATCACACATTCACATATATAAACTCACGCCTCCTCCCATCTGGGTAGACAGAAAGTCAGACCCGCTACGATCCTTGCATACTCCATTTGCCTCGTTTACGTTCATACAATCTGATCATATACGCACGCCGATTGCTAATACTACGCACCTGACCTTTCTGACGATCACCACCATTTAAATCTACCACTATTTATGTCATCGGTATTATGTCCTCCTATGGCGTTACCTCGCGGGGTTTCCACTTCCATCAGCCTTGTAAATACCTTTAGTTTAAGTATTTACTTTAGAAGTTAGAATAATGTTGAGTAACTTTAATAACTCAAAAATAAATTACCTGGTTTATTTTGCGGTCAGTGCGTGTCCTAATTAAACAAGCCGTAAAATACTAACTAAAATTAAATAAATAATCGTGTGAAGCTCAATTTATTGAAATTGCTTCGCTAACTAATTATTTAGGAAAACAGCAATTGGTTGGTTACGTTTAACACCTAGATACTTGGAATAGTAAAATTTAATTAGTTCTGATTGTTATACAAATTATACCTACGACATAAGACATAAGACACAACAGACCCGAACATAAATATATTTCAATCACAAAATTAAAAAGCGATTTTCTCATCCAAATTAAATCAAAATTGCAATTTTTTGAAGAGACCTTCTTCACAATACTATGTTCATAACACCATAAAATTTCGATCAATACTTTAGACAAAAAACGCGTTTGAATCTTGCGGAAGTGTGAGGTATTTATGTTCGTGACTGTACTATATAATGCACATCTGCCTACTCCTCCGAGGAGTACAAGCGTGATGTTGTGTGTAATAATACCAGCCTATCACTGTCCCACAGAAGGGCAAAGGGCTCTTCTCGTACAGAGAAGGCACGAGGATTGATTACCACGCTTGCTCAAGACGGGTTGGCGATTTCAGAGTTATTTATTTATTAATTTCCATTTTTTTGTCCGTCAGGTAGTTTATTAAAAAATATTGGACAAGTATTTTTTTCTTTTTTTACGTAAATAAAATATTACGGCAATACATTGAGTTAAAATGTGGCATGACGTCACTCCCTGGTAGATTTTATACTTACTTGTAACGTAGCGAGCCCCCACTCCCCAACTTTAATGTGATAAAGCAAAAAATACGTGTCTAACTTTTTTTTTTTTTCTGACTGATGGACTAAATAGCATTTTTTTCCCCCAGTCTACATCCCTGTTACGATTCTTCACATAAAATGAACAGAGTAATAATAAAAGAAATCTAAGAACAACACAGTACTGCCAAATCTGAAGAAACCTAATCTGAGAAGAAATCTGTAAAAAACAATAAACCGCCAAAGCTAAAACTATACATATGAATCTAATACAACAATACAATATAGGTGGTAAAACTAAGCTACTCAGGCTAACATAATTAGAACAATATCTAGCAACAGGTGAAAAAGTTAAGGCTCAAGCACTTCATATCTTATTTTTATTAACTTTAAGTCCAGTACCCTAATTACGTAATACACGATCAATCAGAATCTGAATCGTTTTGAAACAGATTGCTAATCCATTGCTTCGTACGTTCGAAAAAAGAATCTGCTCAACAACGTAAATAACACGATGAATGTTGTTGACCTGTCAAATTGAAACAGATTAGTCGGAATTGTCAACGAAAATGTGTTGCGTAATTAGATAGCAGGTTTCCTCACCTTGTTTTCCATCACCGATGTCAGTAATGTCTTAGTTAAACTCAGAAAGATATTTATACAGTTAGAAAATCGACGTCATAAAAAAACACAAATGCGGAAGAAATCTTTCATAATGCCGTTAGATAAATGACTGACGAGGGTTATGAAAAAAACAGTCTTTATTATGATTGCCAGCTAATCAGCGTCAGCCGTAGATCACTCTTCGAGGCACGATAAATTGGATCAGGAATTGAAAATTCCTTGCCTCCTGTCTCCAATGAAACGCGAACGTATCTACTATTGAAAACTGCGAGTAGGCAACCAAGTTAAATTGGCTTTAAATCTGGGATGCTTTTCAATTTGCGCGGTAACTGATGCCTTTTGAATTCATTCTTCTTAAGTTCCATAAAGTGTTAAAACTTTTGGAGATTATGATCATAAATTTTAAGATTGGACACGCATGCAGAATTTTGTTTAAAATTCTTGTGAGAAAGTTATTAAAAGTTTTATTCTTAAGCACTGCTGAAAGTAAAACTGCAAAATAACACAATCCCATTTCAACAACTTTATTGTATGAATTCAGTAATTTATTTAAAGTTTTCGAAAAATTAACGCAAAGTTTTAGTAAACAATGGAAAAAGTTGACAAGCAAGTTTTTGGGCTGGATGTGGAATAAACAAAACAATTTCGCCTGTCAAATTATAGGTATGTCGAAACCATGCAGACACTTTACTTTGTGTAAATAATTTTATTACCACTGCTCTCAAAATGGTGAAGGAAAACATCGTAGGGAAACCGGCATGTCTAAAATTCGAAGACGTGTGACATCTACCAGCCCGCTCTGGGCCCGCGTGCTACAGCCCACTCCCTCTCGAAGAGAGGAGGCCAGTGTCCCAGCAGTGGGAACAATATAGGCTGATTATAATATGTTGATATGAACTGCAATTATATTGCAATTCATTATTATTATTCTAGTTCACTAGTTAGCCACATTTTTTATTTCCGTACAGTAATATTGGCAAATTAATCAAAACAGCGAAATATTTGACATCTATTTGCGACGTTTCCCACTTTCAGAATAAACGCTCTTAAACTTTGTAACTATTACAATGTAATATTCAAACACCAGTTTGTGTTGGCACAAATTTATTTAGTCTCATCTAAATATTTAAGTTACTTATAAAGTTTATCTAGTTAGTTTTAATTAAATTCTCTTGGAATCGTCAAGACTTACTTCAAACAACCCCGGACATTGTTTAGTTGTAAGTATAACAACTTACTAATCCTACTTCTTACTAATAATATTATAAACGCGAAAGTTTGGAGAGCAGTGATGGCCCAGTGGCGAGTTCTACGTCGTGGGTTCGTACCCAGGCAGGCGCTTTGCTTTGTGTAAATAATTTCATCACCACTGCTCTCAAAACGGTGAAGGAAAACATCGTGAGGAAACCGGCATGTTCTAGAACCAGCCCACGTGGTAGATGACAGCCCACTCCCTCTTGAACAGAAGAGGCCTGGGTCCCAGCAATGGGAACATTATAGGCTGATTAGTGAAAGAAGATGAGGATGGATGGATGTTTGTTACTCTTTCATGCCAAAACTACTGAACGGATTTGGATGAAATTTGACACACAGATATTTTATAACCAGGATTAACACTTCTGAGAAAAATTGTGACGATAAAGGGCGCTGAGTCTTGGACACGTTCCCCGGATTAAATGTTACCAATTAAGTTTCCCTTTAAGAAGTTCCCAATCAGCAGGCCAGGATCTGTATTTGTGCCCAGTTTAACTTAACTGTTTTCGGTAGCTTTATCTTAACTACTAGGTACTTCAAAATGAATGATTATATCCAAGATAAGAATGCTTGGAAACATGCTGGTCCTGCTCCATAGGACAATTTAGAGTCTAGACAAAATCAAGCAGGTTGCTAAGTTAATTATATAGTTTGTTATTTTATTTTATTTTTATACCACTCATTTTATATTCTGTGACTACTTGAACTCACACACTGACTTATTAGTATTACTTGTTAAAATGTTAAGAATATCGTATAATTTTGCAATGTTTGTAAGTATATTAGCACCATGTATCTATCACATAATTAATTTATCTGTCATTGCTTCATTTTTCATTCTTTTTACCTATCGTGGTATAGTAATCTTATTCTAGATGCATCATCTTCACATATAATTATATAATTAATGTATACAAAATATTATAAAAACATTGTAAAAGAGTAACGGTGGAGTTTCTTGCCCATACGAGAACTACATTTTGGAAGGGGCGACTAGAATCAATTCTATTTTGTGTAAAATTGACGTTCAAAAGTCCCTCTTATGTGCCTAATTGAAATAAATTCTTTGACTTTTGATTTTTGAATATATTTTTTCAACGAATTAATTGCTTTCGTTTGTTGTATTAATAAAAATAATAATAAATTCGCTCGCTTTGTTACAAGGTTCCCCTCTCAGGAGCCCTGAACGCCGGGAGGTCGCCGGTGGACTCTGTTTCCGATACCGGTGAGCTACTATTTTTATATTCTAGTAGGTATATACAAACTTATATGTGTATAGTAAAATAAAGGAAATAATAATAACTTAACACGCGAAGTTTTCGACATGTGGGACGCCGACTTAGCAATCATTGTACCGATAATCTTTACGGTTAATGGCCTAATAGCGCAGAACCTCGACCAACACCTCAGGAGGCTCTCATTGCGCGGCTGGGTCTTCTTGACCCAGCCGTTTCATGTTCCTGATGCCGATTTTTATATTTATTTGTTATTTTAACTTTAAAAAAAATCTTTAATTAATATAAACAATATGTATCCAAATGAAATAAAGAGAATAATAATAATAATTCCTTTAATGTCAGGCAAAAAAGCCCCATATATAAAATAAACGAGTTCACCTTACAAAATAATAAATATATTAAAAACATTAGGATGTACTAGATAATGAGGTTACTATATGAACTGAAAAAATATATGTTACATGATTTATGTTCAGACGAAAACTCTATCCTACCAAAAAAAATGAAAATAATCAAAACAAAAGACTTTTCCGGTGACTGATGGACATGTCAGTCTTCGTTAAGCAACTTTGAGGAAACACCTTCAAAGTATTGGGTTGCCCGCTCGTTTCAGCATGTGGAACAAAATAGAGCGAGATTAAAAAGGCACAGAAAATATTTTTTATACAAAATGAGTACAAGATAAGTTGCTGTTATAATTAATCGAATGTTGACCAAAAAAAACAACGCATAAAATAAAGGTTAATAAAGACTGGTAGGAAAATTTTTGTTAGTAAGCGACTCTGAAAGAAAGCTTATTATTAGTAATATACATAATAAGAGCGATAAAAACGACAGCCTAATCAATTAAACAGCCACAGTAGATAATAACCGAGATAAAACTCCAACCTCATAGCAAACTAATCCAATATTTAATTCTAACACACTCAAGGATGGAAATCTAAACACAGCCTCCATCTTGGAAACGGATCCTAATTCTGAGCAAATCGCTCTAGATGTCAAGATAGCGCACAAATTCAATTTGCCGCTAATAGACGAAAACTTACGGTGTCATCCATTCCAATTGCCGTCATTCTAAGAATATTTAAACCAATTACTAGGGAATTCTGACTTCGGTAACCATAATTTCACAAATTAAACGTCTACGAACACCCCGCTTCCCGTTTCTTAAGTATCTATGTTACTCTAGTTACAGTTAAGGTCAACTGAGTTTGTGTGAAACGTGACGCAAATTAGAGAAATAGCTTACGTTGTTTGTTGGATATTAATTAACGAAACTTCGGAGGTAAGGACCGATATCGTGCGCCAGTTTGACTTGCTTAATAACAAGCTACGTGTGAACCAAGTGATGGAGTATGCTTGCAATTTCACTGTAGAATTTACTCCGAGCGGAGCAATTACTATAAGCTTTAATAATGCCTTGAAGTAGAACAGGTTGCGTTGATATTGCAAGGCTCTATGCATAGACTATAATAATATTGTTTGCATAGATTACCTTTCACATCTGCCTATCTCATCTCTGACGGGGTCCGCTAGGACCGATGCCTGCCGGGGCCGCGGGAAAGACCGAAAGGGTTACCGTGGCCCCTGGCAACGTACAGGCAACTGAAGGAACACGGGTGGGTTTTAGGTTTTAGTGATTTAGAGTCTGACACGCCCTTCCGCTCCACCCAGAGAGGGAGAAGTTATTTGATAATTTCCCATCCACCGAACAAAAAAAACAAACTATCCCATCTGTCTACTTGGACGTGGAGTAACTTGTTCTAGTTTATCCAAAGCTGATTTACAGAGAGACAGACAAAAAACACGCTTTTCAATGGTTAAAGGACATATACTTTACCAATTATCTCAACTAAATGACGAGACCCAACATTTATTTTTATTTTGACTTTGTCTGCTCTCAGATAATGAAAGAAACAAAAAATAGCGAAAGTAAGTATGAAAAACGACAAAGATAAAGAAAAAACAACATCGGAAATGAGAAAAGATAAAAGGAGCGTTGTTTCGACGTTGAGTAAGCTAAGAATAGAATCTATTTCACCGCAAACATTGGATCTGGTTCCTAAATTCAAAAAAATCTGTTGGCATTTGCAGTGTTCGACGAAAATGCATTGTCAGAGAGAGCTGAGCTCCCAACTACGCTATTAATTCCATTATAGTACGCCACCGCTTATTTTAAAAGTTATTCGTATGACGTAGTCGTACTACTGAAACGATAAGAAAATGTTTTTCGATGAAGAGTCTATTTCAAGAAACGTCTGATTAAATTCTTGAAGTTTTTAAGCTGACGCACATTTTTTTGACGGCTGATATTTAATATCGATGAAATTGATTTCAAGAGTTCCTCTTTTTGTGTTTTGAGGTTTTGCCTCTTATTTACTATCGTAATTATTTTGGACTTAACCAACTACATAAGTTATTTGAAAATGTGCAAGATTTTTCATCAGATTCATAATTATATGAACCAGTTAACATTATCTGTTCGTTCTCAATATAAACGTTGTGAAAATACCGTTAGTTCGGGAATATTATTTTAAGTTAACCTCGTGTAATTATGTAAGAATATAAATAGAAAGTAGGTTAACCTTATTAAGCCCAATATGGAATCCAATAACAAGAAAATGCTTTAACGAAACATCGTGAAAATTGGGCCAAGTCGACATGAAGGAGAATCTGCGAAAGCCAAAAATTACGCTTTTAAACGTTCGTGTCCTGAAACATCTGCAGTTTCCCGGAACCTTTAAATATGAGAGTCGACGCTTCGGGAAGTGTTCACGATCTTATCTTAAGTATCTTGAAAATGGCGACTCAGTGGATTAAATAAAGGAAAGATTAGGGCAATCAGGGAAAATGGCCTTAATGCGAAAACACGATAATGGGTCATTTATATTAAGCGGTATACGTGAGTTCACATGTGTGTAGAACATCACGCCTTTGTTCTCTAAAGGGAAGAGCAGAACTGTTCTGTTTTAAATCCACATTTCCACCGTTAATAGATTCTAAGGCTGGCTTGGGCTTGAAAATATAGTGAGGAAACCGGCATGCCTGAGAGATATTTCTCGTCGGCATGTGAAGCCAAGTCAGAGACCCATGGGCGGCTTTAAAACTGACACCAGGTTAGTCACTTTCATTTTCATTTTCAAATATCTTTATTTCACATCAGTACAATGAACAAAAATGCACTTAACCTAAGCCACATTAACTTACTATAATTAAGTTCACTTTATGAGGCTAGCGATACACCTTTCAAAACTTTTAATGGATATTTTTATTAACAACAACTTAAACATAACATACAATAATCATGGGTACATGATGACAGTTACGTAAATTATTTAGTTAGTTATAATTTACTGATTGCATGTAGGTATGACAAGAAAATATAATAATTTTAAGTAAATTAGCTGATCACATGGTGTACCGTATGTAAATACTAGCAACCGTGCGACCAGTCAATGATCAGCGGACAGAGGTTAGTCACTAACCACACGAAAAGAAGAAGAAGGGCTTGCCAAATATCGGCCAAAACACTTTACTGAAACATGAGTCCAATTCTGAACCCAGCCAACCAGACAATCGGTTTTCCGATGCAGCTCTAAAATCCACATTTATATTCCTTGATAACGTACCCAGACGTATCGAACAGTCATTGTAACTGACATTATGCTCCGGGATTTGCATATTCAAACACATAGCTGCACCTGCACTATAGTGTGTGAATTTCGTATGTGCAAGAAACCAACATGGTTCCAAACAATTGCTTTGAAACTTAGGTTGAGGCTAGACTGGCGTAAACCCTATTTATTTTGAAATGGTCTATGGCCTGTTCATTCCCTCGAGCGATGCGACTTGCGTTACCTGTTCCGTCCGTCGCTCCGCAAGTCGCGTTGCGATGACTCGTTGCATGCTCTAAACAACAACTTTCATTTGTTTTCTTTGCAGTCGACGTCGCAAGACACGTGTCGCTTGAGCGTGTAGCTCGTGGCCACGGGGAAAGTCAAGCGCCGGAATCGGGTCACATTCGGTTTTATACAATACAAAGCGCCAGACTCGAGGCTAAATTACTCAACTCAAATTCAGTCGATCCATTCTGTAAACATCACACCGTGAAGAGTGAGGTGAAGTGAGCATGAAGTGAGCTGTCCATAGTGTCAAGCCCTAGTTTTAGGTGCAATGACAGCTCACATCAAGCTCACTTCACTCAAGTTATCACGGTGAGATGTTTACAGAATAGAACGCCCTGGAGTAATTTTGAACGATGCAAATGATGACTCGTTAATTAAGCCTCGGGGATACCTAAATGTTTGTCTATACATACATTTTTGAAAAAAAGAATCTGTTAAAATTTTATTGTTAAAACAGTTAATAGACGTTGGATTGCCATAATTAAGTAAATAAACAGTTAACATCCAACAGTGCGCGTTTATACTAGCCATTCAATTAGGTAGCGTTCATGAAAACGGGTATAAGCCCCTTTCCACACGTCAAGGTATAGTCGACGCCGGGTACCCGGTGGCCAAATTATTGGTAAACCGTGTAAATTAATTCCCTGTGAAAGCTTCCTTATTTGGGCACCGACTCAGTGCTAGCTAACACGCAGTCTACACGAGTGAAAAGGGGCTTACGCGCACATTTAAACATAGCAAGTTCTTCCATTGGCAACACTGTTGCCACAACGATAACATGCAGGCGTCCGAATTGGAAAACATTTGGCATGCAACTGATCGTGCGAACAAATGTTTAATGTAAATGAGATGTAATTTCAGCTAGTTCGGTGGTTTTAGAAAATGGCGCTGGTTACGATATGCAGCAACCCAACCTTTTTTAGCATTTTATATTTTGTTAGAACAAAGAGAAGAAAGTGTTTTAGCAGTTAAATTATGTAATTGACCAATAAGCATTATTATTATTATTTATTAATAGTAATAATACTTAGTGTTGTTACTAGCTGCCCACCCCGGCTTCGCACGGCTAGCACTAAGCATTTATCTACGGCTACCTACCTACCCTACCTACCCTACCTATCTACCCTACCTACCTACCTACCTACATACCTATCTACCCTGACTACCTACGTACCTTCATACCTACCTGCCTACCAAACTACAAACCTGTCTACCTACCTATCCTACCTACATTTATATACCTACCTACCTACCTACCCTACCTACACCTATCTATACCTCCTGAGAATAACGAACACCACAAAAAAATAATTTTTCAATTTGGTGCAGCCAGTCCCAACTTATGGCGTGATGAAGGGAAATAGGGATTCATTTTTATAAATATAGATTTAAAAAATCCCGGACTAAAACATTTCCTCATTTCTCTTTTCTACACCATCGCCAAACCCTGTTCATCTATCTTTTTCATTGAGACCCAAATACGATACCTGTGCTGTAAATCGATCAGACCTGTGGAAGACGCTCCCATCCATTCATCAACTAGAAAAGACCTGATAATCTTCAAACGGCTGAACCGATTTTTATAAAACATATCTAAGAACCATTGCTAGAAAACCTGCTTTCAAATAAAAAAAACCGCATTCAAATCGGTTTACCCGTTTAAGACACACGGTGCCACAGACAGACACACAGCCACGCACATAACGGTCAAACTTATAACACCCATCTTTTTGCGTCGGGGTTTAAAAAATTACACCTAAAGCAACGCGCACAGTACAGCCGCAACGGGCCGCAGCGCAACGCATTTTCATACAGAAAAGTGCGGTGGGGCTCGCCTGCAGTGTGTGTTCAAAGAAAATTCACGAAAGTGAATTGAAGGAGGGTTTTTGCAAAAATCGTTTCGGAGCGGCCCGTCCCAATCTGCGTTAGCCTTAAAATCCCTCGTATATTTAGACTTTGACGGCCTGCGATATCTGTTTACACTATAACTTTACTTTATTTTGTGAACAGAAGATTCAGAAAATGACATATGAACTTATTGCTCCTGCAGCTGATACTAAGTTATTCAGTAGCAGAGTAAAACTTGAAATGTTCTAGTCACCGGTGATTTACCTCCTCTTGCCGTCGATAGCACTTTGCTAGCAAGACGTATGCTTTGCGAATTCAATGTCCGAAAGAGATTTTCAAGTGCTGTTTTAAATTTTCAGTGATACCTGGACGGTGGTTTATTTGTTGATTTATTCGTGTTTTGAGTGCTAGAGAAAACAAAACAACCTCACTTATTTATAAAATGTTGGTCTATATTTTTATATTTAGGTTTTAGGAGTGTGATAACAGTACTTAAAAAAATGAGATTATCCATAAGAATACTCAGGTGTGTTATCTACGAACAGATGATGTCATAGAAGTTTATATATCAAGACAAAGCGAAATTTAATTCAGTACGGGTTCCTAGCTACATAAATAAATCGATGTTCTAATAAGTAGGTAGGTAAGTTGGAGTGCATTTAAAAAACTTAGCGCTCTACTACAAACAGGTGGTATGCTAAAACGACCCTCTGAAGACTACGTTTCATTATTTGGAACAGCTGCAACAAATCATAGTTTTAAATGCCAATAAAATTGTAGCCCTAATGGTAATTAAAACAATAAAACGAACCAATTTAATGCACTTCTGATTTCCTTTAAAAAGCTATATCACAACTTATCTGTAGCACTTTGCATTAAACTGTTTGTATCGAGGGCCGCAATACATGTCCCGCACGGCCCACTTGTGTCCAATCGATCTACATAATTACAACCAAACTAAAACCAACCCTATCTGTCCCTACGAAAGTGTAATATCGCTCCAGCAAGAAGTCGAACGGCAAGTGTTGCCGATAAAAATGTTTTAAACTCAAGAGGATGCTTCATACGCATTCGCCTACACTTTCTTTGAAAACGGGAGCATTATTTCGAGGTCTTAAAAGTTGGGTGCTTGCGTTAAGTACTTTTTAATGGAACTGATCGGGATATATTTCGATGGGGAACCAATGTATGTCAGTGGGATAGGGGAGGAATTTTCTAATAAGTTATTCTGTGGTATAACGACTCGGTCCGGGTCTAGTTTTACAAGACGTTTTTCTGGTAATGACGTAATGATCCAAAATTTTGTTCTGAAAGAATACAAAACAGATTTTTTATAATAATACACACAAAACATTTTTGCGAACAAAATAACCAAACAATTGTTTCGTATCTCCTTTTAACTCTATTGAAACAAAACAGCTTCACTTGTGAAATTTCTGTGTATTCAGTACCCATTGTCACTCGCTTTCCGTTCTAAAGACTTTCACAAGACATTTGCTAGAAACTTGTTAAGCGACATACTCGCTTTAATTTCCTGATCATGCAAATAAGTTTGTCCTACTTAAGCAGGCTAAGCTTAGTAAACACTTTAGTTTAAGAAAGAGGCTGAAGTCATTCTTTGTGACCATCTAATATAAGTGCAAAAACATCGTTCTGTGACGGCATCTACATTGCCTTATGCGAACTACGCATCAAAGACCTGACGTCACACAAATTCTGCATCGCGCAATTAGAGTTTACCGCGCGAACGACATATATATGAATATCCAAGATCAATCGTTAGGCAGTTGCCCGCCAGACACGACACCCGTCTGCTCGGAGGATCCTACTTTTTCTAAAGAGGATGTGTGAACTTTACACCTTGTTCTTCATACCTCTAAAGTTCTGTGTGGTCGGTAAGGGTTTTTAGCAGTTAGTTCTGTGCATACAGATTTGAGTGGAACTGTCAAATCAGTGAAGATCCTTAAGTTCTGAGTTGAGCTTCACGAATCAGTGCAAGCATTGGTCAATAATCGTGTAGCTCAACTCAGAACTTACACGATTACTGACAAATGCTTGCACTGATTTGACAGTTCCACTCAAATCTGTATGATTTTTTCCTCAAAAGACCATTTCAGTCACCAATCTATATGGTCCTCAGATGATCTGACCAAGATTATGTCTGGACTTTAAAAGATCCTTTGACCCTTAGTTTGTTTCGACATTTCTTCTCAGTGGTAGTCAGATAGGAAATGTCGACTGTATCAACCTGTTTTTTTACATGACTTTTAAAGTAATTCTGATATCCTATTGACAGAATAAACAATTTCATTTCCATTTCAGTTTTCATGAAGTTTTGGTGAAAATCTAAAGAGAAACTAGTAAGGATTGTTTGAAGGATTTCCGTACAAAAGAAGCCATACGATGTGAATAATTTTAGCATATATATTTTACCTTCAGTGCAGATTACATAATATACGGAGCATAAATCTCTTGTGCATGCTACAAGCACCGTGTACAAGCACCATTACATGCTCGGTAATGCCATGATGCCAGCTTTTACTGCTGTCACGTGAACTGATAAATGTCTACTGAACAAAGGCGTCGGCTGGATAAAATAACAAAGCCTAGAGACATTACTCACCACCTCACATGGCTAGCCAAGCGTTATTAGCATCATATTTCCCAAGATATTATTCAAAACTCTTCAAATGAGAATCTTCAGAGAAAAACAATTTGAATCTGAGCGTTGAGCTTGGTCGGAAAGGCGCGGCCACATATCACGTTGTTTGGGAGCGAGCCAACGTAGTCGCGACCCGGTCGACTTCGCGTCACTATTTATTATGTACCGGACCAATCTTTGTTTTACGTTTTATGTGTTCAAGCCATACTCCCGTTTCGAAACCGCTTGTTTATTTACGCACCTTCAGATTTATAGCTCTTATAGTTTTGTGTGAATTGGACTGTGCGATGAATATTTATGGGGTCGCGAAACATTTTTCATTCCTGTGGTTGAATATTTTACTGCTCTAGAGAATATTTAATAGACCTTTTTACAAAGTCAAGTACCTAATAAACTATTGTACCATATCTCATTTTGGAAAATAGAAAAATATACCTGTAACATACCCAATTCTGCATCGCCTTTTTACAACTCCTGCGCTGACAGAATGGATACCGTATCATTTCAGTGTGAATTAATTAACAATGCAGTAGTAATTAATTCATCAATTAAAGCGTGAAAATTATATGCATAATAAAAACCGGCCAAGTGCGTGTCGGACCACGCACAATGAAGGGTTCCGTAGTTGGGATGAATTTATCCTAAGAACAAACTTAACATTGTAGTTGAAAAACATGTTCTCCCATACGGAATATGAGATCACGTTTTTCAAACTGAAAATTTAAGCTGGTTGATTATTACTCTACTTAGCTCTGATAGTTTTCCTTTTAATTTCGTTATATATACTACTGATGTGAATTTTTTCACAAATCCAAGTATACGTGTAAGTGTCCTTGTTTACTAAGGAACCCTAAAAAGGTTGAAAAATTTAAACCTGTCAAATTATTTATCGGCCGTAAAATGAACTGCCGCGGTTCTCCGGCCCATATAATTTAATTTTATATTTTATACCCTCCCTCAATTGAAAATTAACTCATCCCTTTCGGTTTTGTTAAAAGTTAAAGTCTAATAATGCAACGCTCGTTAAAATATATTCAATATTAGTGAATAGAATATTTACTAATATAATACAATATATTAATTTAATTTACAACTTACTATTATATATTATATTATGTACAAGAATGTAAAGAAAAAAAAAAAGAAAATAAAACAAAGGGAAGATGCTCATTGGGCATCAAAAAATTCGTCGGCATCGCTGTCAGCGGGAAAAGTGCCCAGAAGGCTGGCAGCGTTGCCACGTTGGATGGCAACGCTGATTCTTTGGCCAATATTAGTGTGATTATGATGTTGAAGTAAGTTTTCAATTCAGATTTCGGTTTTCCTGGGTAAAAGCTGTATTCATGGAAATTGTGAAAATATTCTTAGATAAAAAAAGCTCCTCATGGAAATATAACCAATAACGAAGCCAATAAGTTCTCTTATAGCAAACAACAAGAATCCAATGAGCGAAAATTCACTGCATTTCGATAACAAACCCAGTGAAATGGAATGACCAATCTCATCGCTGAATAGGTTTACCTTGAATAATTTACAAGTTTTTATTGGTTCCCATGAGCAGTGTTTTATGAGAAAAGTTTTTCAGCGTATATTTGCCGCTATCCTTTCACACTGACTATGTAGTAGTTAGTTTTTCGTGCGATATGATTCCAGTAAATGAAAATTAAATGACAAAAAACTTTTTGAGATCGACTACCTACTGGAGTTGAATTACTCTGTGATTTGTTGAGGCATCCACTGTCTTATTGCGGTCGCCTACGCCGTTTTTGCAGTTTCAGGCTCTCTCGTACACAGGCGCGCGCGCCGGTGCTACGCCATTCTGGTAGAACAATTTCTATATCGGAGGACACGGTGGAGCATACGGTGGAGGTCTGCCCGGCTTGGACGTCGCACCGACATGTCCTCGTGGAGGCGATCGATGGCGGTGATCTCTCGCGTCCGGCCATGTTACGGAGCGAGAGAGCATTGGAGGCCGTCACCTCCTTCTGCGAAGCAGTAATGCTCGCGAAGGAGGAGGCGGAACACGTGAGGGAGAGGCAAATTTCGCGCCCTCTCGCCCCTAGTTACCGCAGGAGACGCCCTGGGCGTCGTGAAATCGTCGTCGACAAAATTTCAACGCATGGGGGTTCAGAATCATGTACCCTGCCACCCTGTATACAAAGTAAAAAAAGTGTGTGTGGTTTAAAAGTTTATGGGATTTACAAATTCGCCCCAGTATTATGTTTTTAAAATAAAATACTAGAATGAATATTCCGGATACACCGTAAAATGTTAGTTTCTAAAAATTGACTGTTAACAAACTGCTACAACATGCAATTCGAATGCAGCATATGTCCTACGTATAAAAACGTATAAAAGTTTTTGCTGTTTTACCTATCAGTATCGCTCCAGGTTCACCAGCCTATGGATGCTTGTATTGGTTGTCAACTATCTATCCCCGACAACCATCCATGTTTTGAATATTCCCAGATTTGTGATCTCGACACAAAAACAAAAGTGAGTTCAACAAAAATGTGCCACATTTTTCGGTTACACCTCCCAGTTTTTTGTGAATTGTAGACTACGGTTACAGTAATGCATAGTGACTACAAGAATATCCACAATTTTTCATGGGATTTATTCAAACAAAAGATGTTTTTTTTATATATAAAAAATACATTTTACGTAGCAATGTTTAAGCTTGAAATATAACTCAAATGCAAAATGATTTCTCACCACCATTGAGCCAAACATGAATGGTTAAAAATATAAAATGCTGTTTGCCCTAAAACTTTGCATAAATAAACCGCGTTTAAACAAATATCCATAATAATTTATATAAACCACGTTTAAAAGAAAAGATGCATGTTTTAACCTTTATTAAGAATCCTCTCTCCCTTCGGGTAAGGAACCCTAAAAACACCTAACTAATTTATAACATAAAGTTTAGTTGATCGACCGATAATTTTACTGATTGTTATGTCAGCCTCTTTTCTCCAATTTAGACAATCATAGCATTCAGTTTTGCTACATCACTAATCTCTAAATATTATATAACAAATTCGCTTTTCGCGTTTGTCTGTTTGTCCGCGTTGTTCTTCTAAAATACGCAACAGATTTTGATGAGGTTTTCAACATCATTTAGAGAATGTGTTCCGGAAGGTTTAAATTCAACCCTAGTTTTTGTTTACCCTAAACCTCTTAAGGGGTCATTGTACTCATTATTATGAACAACTTTCACAATGGGACCAAAGCTGGAATCGCGAAAAATATCAGCTGTTCCTACATTTATGTTCGTATATCTCGTCAAAATGTAGGGAACAGCTGATTTGTTTTTCCCATAGTGAAAGTTATTCATAATAATGTGTACAATGACCCCTTAAGAGGTTTAGGGTAAATATAATTCTTTTATATTCAACGTAAACGTAGTACCTACTAAAACTTGACGTTTTGTCAAGTCGTTTTATCTTTCAGAATTTCATTAAAAAAGAAGTTATTTCCGAAGCAGTATTATTCACCAGTATATTATTATTCCTTATCCGATAAAAATGTTATTAAAATTGGCCATTTAATTAAGATTAAAATATGCCTGGACATCATTTAAATGAATACTTTATAAGATATCACAAATTTAAAATTACGCGCAGGAAAATAATTATGACTGACGGCACGCGGCGCGCGTGGCGCCATGACTGATTGGGGTCAATGACCTTTTTTGGGCTATTAGGGGACTGTGATTTTTTAAATTAATTTATGAAATTGAATTAATAAAGTTTGATGAAAGTATGTAATTTTTTTTCATATATCCAGTTCAACGAAATAGTGGGACCATCCATAGACAAAAGACCAGTTTTGTTTTTTAATTGTAAGGCCCGTTCACACGGCGATGACCAGCACGGTATTTTGTTAATGTGTAATTTGGGATCATCAGTCAGTTTCTTGGCAGTTTCATACTGTATTTTTTATTTTTTGTTTTTAACCGTATGAACATTGGGATGTTGTCGTGTACATCAGTACATTGCACCCATGCGAAGCAGGGGCGGGTCTGTACTTTTTAGATAAACACGACATTAAAGTTTCTTTCACCATCCAAATGGGATATTTCTCAGAAAAAAATAACCAGCTACCAGTAGTGAGGAATCGATCTTATGCGCTCATTTTGCGAACCGGTTTTCCACGAAAACTTCTTTAACCCCTAAACGCTGTGGACAACAATAACAATGAATGTTTCCCTTCCATTTCGCAAAACAGCATTCAAACATTGTGTTGTGTGTCATATTTGTTTTATCTGTGGCCTCTGTGACAACAGTCTGGGCAGAGTCTGGGTTTGTTTTTCATTACGCACGAGAATCTCATTTCGTACGTAATTAAACAGGACAAGTTATGAGTTGCGCGTTTACAGACGACAACATTTATATTTGTTATATAAGTGACACGTGTCGTATACAGAAACTGTTAGACAGAGGTTTACTCGACAATAATAGGAATGTCGACAATTCCTTTTTTGTTTCCGTCATCTAGATTATTCAAAAATATTGGATATGTATTCTTTCCTTTTTTTACATAATCGAAAGATTACGGCAATACATTGAGTTTAAATGCATGCAGGCATGACGTCAGTCCCCGGTAGATTTTATACTGACTTGTGACGTAGCGAGCCCCCCACTCCCCAACTTGAATGCGCTTTATCTAAACCATTTTTTATTAATATGATAATGCAAAAAATACGTGTCAAATAATTTTTTATTATCTGACTGTCGCGTGTCGGACTAAATTGTTTTTTTTTTTTCCTAGTTGACATCCCTATTGTCAATGGTATCAACCGTAGTTCGTTAATGAGGTTCATAGGAATACTTAAGCAATATCAATTATTCTTTCCTCAATTATAGCAATACAATAATAAGCTTTTTACAAATTAAGTAAAAGCGTGTAACAAATCTAATAACAGTAATTGAAATACTGATTGATGCTGATAATTCGGTTGACCAATATTTTCTTAGGTTTATTCTACTAAAGAGCAGTGGTGGCCCAGTGGTGATAAGTTGTGTATCGTGTGTTCGAACCCAAGCAGGCACTTTATGAAAATGATTTCATCACCCCTTTTTTTTTTTTTTTTTTGTAGGCCTGTGTCCTAGCAGTGGGAACAGTATATAAAGTTGATCATGTATAAAACTACCAGCTACTTTGAAGAAAAAGACTTTACTTTTAATACCAAAATAGTACCAATGTAAAACTTGAAGGAAAATGTGTGCATCTTTTCTTCAATTTATTTTGTTTTCCATCACTAACTTAGGAGGGCTTATCATCCACATATTGTATCCTTATCCCACCCATTTGAACCACGTAATAATATTTTATGTAAGCGTCTTCCCCGATGCAGTAATGGCCGTCGTGTCTACTTAATGGACTCGTTACCCCGAGATTAACTGTTGCTAGGAAATTGGGTCTTTACTCCTAATGGATAGATCTTGAAAATGCGGAGTTTGCATCTTCCGACTGAGATGCGGACGAAGCGTTCCACTGAATAATTGGATGATGCAGTGGCAATGCCGTAATTGGTGTTTTATGGACTGACAGTTTGACGTTCGGTTTTTAGTTTTAAAATGGCTGCCGCACATCGTGAGTAGAATTTACTAGATGATTAAGGAGACTGGATCTTCGATTTGTTTAGTGTTATCGAATGAGTGTCGTATCAATTTGGCGTAGTCATAATCATCTGTTTTAGTAGTTAACGATTCTTTCGATAAACGGGTTCATGTTGATGGTATACTGAATTGCTGAGGCGAGCTGAACATGAACCAAAGAAAAGGCAGGTTCAGTTCATCCGAAAATAAAAATAATTTTTAAAGTCGTGTTTACCAAACTCCTAACTTCAAAAATAAATGCTTATTACTTCCACAAGAGTTCCAAGTACGTTTTGTAACATTTCAGTGTTATTATTCATGTAGGCACGACTGTGCGTTATCTCATTTGTGTTGCAGCCCAAATCCGTATATTGCCGCGATGTTTCTGGAAGATAAGCTCATTTCTTATCACGTGGGGTATGAGGGTAACATATGAACCCATTACTGTAGCTCCGAGAAATTTGTCATTGAGTAGAATGATTTCATGTGTACGCAAATGTGGGGCTGATTTTGGTAAAATAGGAGTTGTAAGTGATAGCTCGATCAACAACAATTATTAATCAAAGACGCCTTTGGTACGTTTTATGAGCGATATTTTGGTTCTTTTGTTAAGAGACGTGCTTGTACGACCTAAGGCCGAGATCCATACACGTTACTTAGCATGTGTTTTGGCTTTGATACGTTCCCGTCTCTATCTTGCACTTATAGTTCGAGTTTTGCGACAGTGTCAGGAATAACGCTTAAAATTCTAAACCTACATGGGCACTTATGAAACGTCAGAAGCTAGGTGCACGGTTCCAATATATATTTATAAGTTGTATAAGTTTGCACTTGATAATTATGGTTGAAGGCAACGCGGGCGCAGCGGTAGGAGTCAATACGTGCAAACCAAGTGTGCAAAGGGCAACTGATAGAAATCCGATGACTAACGAAACACGAAGTTTGCCGAGGGACATTAAGAAAATAGTTTTACTCGTACCATACCTATTAAAATTTACATGCCCACTTTCAGGTTCCTACCCATCTCTTAATATTATAATAAATTCTCTTTTTAACCCTAAGACGCCATCTAGCACGACAATCAAACAATTTCCATTAGGGAATACACGGGCTATGCCAAATGTCACAAAAGAAATTGTAAAATGCCACTCCACTGCCAATATCACTGTGATTAAACAAAGATGGTACAAAATCTTTAACGAACTGTTATTTCGACTTCTAATAATGTTAATAGGTATAAATAAACATCATAATATTATCCTGTCGTTTTTTTATAGCCTTCATCACATTTGTTAATACTTGTGGAATGGGGAAATAAAAATACTTCAAAGGAATCTTCGAACAAGAAAGGAATTATGAAATTCGTAATATCGAATGTCTTTGCCGACAGTCAACCAGAGCGAATTTCGAAATTCATTATTCATATTTTCTGTACACCATTTTCCAGTAAGTAATTATTTTCTTCGGCAATGGTTAAGATATGACCGAATTTTCACCATTCTTATTTTAGAATAGCTTCTTCCCGCGACTTCGTCCGCTCGTGGCTAAGTAATAACAGCAGCAAAAGTCAAGCTTAGATCCATCAGGTTAAGCTACGCTTGCCGGGGTTTGTCCGTGGATGGGTGACCATCGGTGACATCTTTAAATACCGAGACTCCACCATGCCGTTGGTCCCGTCATTCGTGAATCTTTGACAGTCGTTACGAGTCGTCAGAAGCCCGAAAGTCTGACAACCAGTCTTTCCAAGGGGTATCGTATTACCCAGGTACTGGGCTGTGGAAGTCAGATAGGCAGTCGCTCCATATAAAATTCTGGTATTCAGCTGCATTTGGTTGGACTGGAAGCTGACCCAAACATAGTTGGGAAAAGGCTAGACAGATTGATTCTGCCCGCGACTTCACCCACGTGAATTTCTTGTTTTAACGCTTCCCATTGCCACTGCTGGTCATAGGCTGCGCCGGAACACGCTGTCCTCCGCCTTCCGGATCCAGTCTGTCACAGCCGCCTTCCGCTCCCATCACTCAGCGCTTCAGTTTTCGTTTCAGCTTCCCAATGTTATTATTATAAGCCTGTGTTATCCCACTGCAAGGCCTCGGGATTCCCAGTTTCCACTGCCCACTAGTGAAAGAATTTTCGGAATCGAATCAGTAATGCAATTGTCATTTATTCAAACTAGGCTCAAAATCAGCACTTTTCGAACGTCAGAATTACATAAGACAGTCCCCCAAAAACGCCCACCCTTCACCACTTCCTAGTGCTTAAGCTGGGAAGAAGAAGTGGCGCAACAAACTCCCCAGCAGCACAGCTGTCTGTTCAGTTGGAAAAACTTGATTCTATATTAAATAGTGCTTTAAATGCAAAAATAATTTACATTACCACAAATTGCAATCAACTCATAAAATAAAAACATTTTTATGTCAACAATAAATGAAAACAACAATTTTAATAAATTGACTTACAGTCAAATTAAATAACCCAAACACTTATATGAGCTCATATAGTATCATGTAGTCTTTGATTCTAAAAACACTTGTTTTTTGCTTGGGGGAGTTTGCATAGGAGTAGCTTAATTAGTAGTTACGGAGATTACCCCTACATACAAACTCACAAATTATACCTCTTTTCAATGTTAGTACTTATAGATAAAACTGGGTAGTTATGAGTAACTATTTAAAGACTTCCATGACTTAGGATTGTTAGCAGAATTCCAAGAAAAGTAATTTATGTTAATGTATTTGTAAGCGGAAAACGTGTGAAGGGATAGAGGGATTTGGTAATATCCGCCCACACCATACATTTATTATGAACTTTAATATCAAATATTCGACAAAGAATTTGTCATCGTCCTACACGAAAGCTATTTAATCAGACTAGGGTTGTAACAGAATTCGCCTCCGCCTCCGCAAATACGGAGCTTCCGCAAGAAATCGCACCTCAGCATCTGCATGTCCGCCAGTTTTTAATTGAGTTGTAGCGGAGGTCTTATATAGAAAATCGGTTCTAACTAAGCGAACAGTTTAAAGGAGCCGGTTCATGAACCAATAAGAAATCGCCACCGGCGACAACGCTGCAAAACTCTGTTTTGAAACAAATAGTTTGGCCCTTGTGACTTTTGATTAGGTCTCGGTCTAGGATATAGGTCAATTTTTTCTATAAAAATACATATTTTTATTTTTAATTTTTTCTGCCTTCGCCTCTACCTCCGTTAATATTCGCTTCCGCGCAAGTCAAACTCTACGCCTCCACCTCCGCTAACATGGCCTCCGTCACATTCCTAAATCATACATAGGCCTTTGATATCGCTTTGATAGATATTCTTATTTATACTTGTTACTCATGTTTCTACATTTGTAACCTAATTGTTTTGTAACATATAATATTATAAACAAAATAATTTGACTCAAATTCTGCTTGATTACTAATAATATTTAATTACTACTTGAAAAAAAAATTAAGTGATATTAAACCGTCCAAAACAAATTAATTTTACGGTTGAATTTGTTTTAATGAATAATTAATTAAAGCGTGATGCGATAATTTCTGTCGATTCACATTATTAAAATTCTGGACTGCCGAATCATAACAATCCATAGGCCTACTCGGTTTTATCTATTTTATTTTGAATAAAAAATTCTTAAGACGCAGATATATGCCAGTAACCTTGAGTGGTTAGCTTGCGTGTTCTGTACTGAGCTCACGCAACGCGTCTTACGTCCAGCCCGTCTCGCCCATCATGGAGCGTTGTCCCAAATTAGACGCATTATTAATTTATTATACATAAAACAAAAGATGTTTTAATAAAACACGTATACTAAAAGATCAACAATTAAATAACTTTAAAATTGTGAAGGTTTTATAAAAATACGTTTGACAGATTTTGCATGATTCTCAGTTTTTTATCCGCATTAGACATAGCTTTACAAATTAATTTCACTATGTAATATATACATAATCTTATAATAAGTTATTAAGAAAATGCTCTAATTTAACATATATTTTTTCCAAATTATTGACACTACTCGTTTAGACGTGATCTTCAGTTTAAAATCATGAAAAGTCGGTTATCTTCGCCTTAAAATGGTCTTCTGTTAACGTTAACTCGAGGCGAATTAATGCGTTAAAAGTTTTCTAACGTTTCATGATTGTGCAGGTTTAATATACTAACCTAAACGAGTCTACTGTGTGTATTCATAGAAACCTTTACAATTGTCACGATGGTCTGCCTAAACTTATAACAATCGTAGTATTTGATAATAGTTTGGCGTTACTGTTAGGTAATAGGTACAATAAAAGGTATTTAATAAACTAGTTATTTCAATAATAAATAACACTTCAAATAATATTTCAACAAGATAGAAATAATGTTAATTCTTAAAACGTTTTCCTTTATACTAATCATAGGTTAGGTGCCTACAATGAAAGGTTTTTAATAAACTACTTATTTCAATAAAATGATAATAAATGGCAGACAGTCTTCAAGAATATTTCCAATAAGAAAAATATTATGTAAATTCTTTGAACGTTTTCCTCAGGAAACACACGCATCCGTGAGTGATATTTTTAATTTTTTAATTAATTTCAAGCCTTACCAAGAATACAAATTTTATTCACGAAAAATTGTAAAATCGCTCGACACTTTTCTTTTACAGTCCCATCGTAAAATAGAATTATTATCACTTATTTTTCTTCCATAAGATCTCCAGTTTCAATATTATATATTCAAATTGCGAAATCCATAAAAACCTGAAACACTTTTTACATACAATTACATTACGAGCTCCATCTTGAAATCTCTTTAACTACAAATCACGTCGTTCCCTATTTCACACCAGGAGACAGGTTTTTAATCCATTTATCACTAAAATTAAATTCCAGATTTGTATGGAGCGAATGCTGTGCTGTAATGTGCCTTTGGTCACGGACTAGGCGACTGGCTCCTCGCCAAGAGTGGGCCATGGCAATAGGATGCAGCGTCAAACAAATATGGACGAAGATGCCGTCGGAATTCATAATGTGACTCCCAGTATAGAGAGCAGTTTTGGAGATTTCAACTTTCAAGTAGGACGAAAACGGCGCAGATGTTTTGTGGAGAAAGTTTGTCGTGAGTAACCGATGGTAGTCGTGCGAATACATCTATGTATCTATAGCTATTTATCTGCGTTTTATATTGTTCTCTCTTGCTGAATATTATCTATGTATGTATTTATGTATCTATTATTTAGGATATGTATTTATCTGTGTATCTATTCTAGTATATTGTATACATATTATTTGCACCAACGACAGCCCCATTTTATGTCCAGGCAAATCACTGTCCATTCTAAGGTTGCCTGGAAGAGATCGCAGAAAGCGATAAGGTCGCCCATTGTATATTTTGTAGTGCATAATTATTATTTCTTGTTATGTATTTTTGTGGTGTACAATAAAGTATATATAAATATAATAAATAAATAAATATTTAGGTATTTGCGTTTGTCGTAATATTCGATTTACACATAGGTTAACTGTATATCCACATAATACTTACTTATTTTATTTCAAAATCTCTTACAAGTGAATTTCAAATCCTTTATTTTTGGTAATTTTTCATTAATTCACTCTTGATATAGATCATCAATCATCATTTCAGCCGAAAGACGTCCACTGCTGGACATAGGCACAAATAGGCTCCCCCAAACAGAGCCACTACAACCGTTTATGTGCTACCCGCATCCAGGGAATTGCTGCGGCCTTCACAAGGTTATCGGTCCACCTTATGAAAGGCCTTGCAATGCTACGTCTTCCGGTACTCGGTCGCCACTTCAGAACCTTTCGGCATATACATAGCCGGCCTTTCATATACATAGTTAAGTACAAAATTGAGCTGAACCTTTCAAGAAAATCATTTCAGATATTCCTATCGTGAACTTCGAGAAAAAAGTTTTTCATAAATCTTATCCCCTAGCAGTATATAAATACATTGCTAGGGGGTGATTAGGGTAGATTTCTCTGCAGCTGCGTACGTGTACGGTATGACGTTATTCTTCTACAAAGAAAGAGTGTCTGTATAAATTAGCTGCTATTTTTCATATCAGATGCCTCATATTTAATGGCACCATAAGAAGACCATTTATCTGCGTTTCTTTAACCCTGCAAAAACGAGTGAATCGACTTATTGCCATATTTTTTTGCTTCTATAACAATTACAGAAAATATTTTTAAGAATAGAAAAATAATACTCACAGGTATTTTAGCCACTTGACTACATGGATTGATGGATCAAAATTACCCATAACAATAATGAATTTAAGGGAGAAGGCAACAGAAAAAAAAAGGGACATAGAAAATGTGTTCAGGAAGATAATGAAGATGGCTAAAGATGGCAACACACAAGCAACAATAGAAAGCTCCTAACCTCCTCCTAACCTTTGCTCATCAGTGAGATAATACAGGTTGTTTTGTTTTTTAATAATAATAAAGCTTCAGCAATTAATACAGTCATAAATTAAAAAGCTACAGTTTGAAACTAATATCAAATATCTAGTAACAAACATCCCTTCATAATCCTCCGTATGGCGCTTACCTCGTTATAATACAAATATATTCGCAATGCCTCTGACATTTGCACTTGTCTCGCTCTGTAGCGCCGTATTGGAGTATCTGAGTGTTTCGGTACATAAAGAGTAACAGCTGCAATCCGTAAACTAATTAAATGGTTAGGTCAGAAAATAGAAACTTGCATTGTAACATTTTTTCATTATTTCAGCGTTTGTCCCATTGTAAAAGTTATTCATAATGATGAGTATAATGAACTCTTTTAAGATTTTCAGTTTTTTCAATAAGGATCTGTACTGCAATTTTTTCACGATAGGTTGCGCATCGTCGACATGGCAAACTCAAACTCAAAGCATATTTTATTTCAAATAAACCAATTACAGGCACTTTTGAATTGTCAAGGGGGTCGGTCAGTCAGAAAGATGAAGCTAGATGCCCATTCCAAAGCGTAGTAGGTAAGTACAGTAAGCGGTCATAATTGCAGTAGCACGCTAAGGATTACATTGCTTAGAACACGCGTAGGCCGAACCTACGTCTGTGTGCGGTACCTACAGCTGTGTGCTTAAGTGATGTTCACAAACTGGCGTCGACCGAAACAAAAAACATACCGTCGCTTTCACACCCAAGAGTTCGTAATTACGTGTGACCTTGGTAGGTTCATAATATGATTGCTAAAATTCACGACCAATTATTAAGGTCCAATAGCTGATAGTGTACCGTATCGGATTGTGAGACACATAGGTCGGGGTTCCAATCTCGAGATGAGGTTTTTATTTTTCTTTTCAACAATAATCTTCATCTGTTCTTTTATTATTAGATAAATATAATTAATATTATATTATTATTCTCGTTTATTAAAACGAAAATAATAATGTAATAATTACTATATTGTTATTGAATTATGGGGTTAAGAATAAAAATGTTCAATGAGTGATTACAAAATGTTTATTCGATGTAATTATAAGAAGTATAAATAATTAAACTGCTAGTTAAAACAGTTCATTTTCTCATAAAGAACAATTGATTTATTGAAGTAAAGTAGCTAATCAATGAAATATGACAATAGGCTTAAAATAGGTATTGTATCTTAGTAATATAATAATATTGTGCTTTAATTACTCTGTGTGTGGGTAACATACCACAAATTTAGCAAATCTACCCACGTAAATATAACAAGTGCGGACTCGTTGTCACAATACAATTAAATTACTCAGTAATACTACTTTTATTCTACTGCGAGTGAGTTCGTTCTATTTCAAACTTCAAAGTTAACAAAGGACTTATTGAGGTTATAGCTTAAGTATTCATTTTCATTACGAAAAGAAGATTGAAACTAAACCTCAAAATAATTCTTATTACGGTTAAGACACAATATGACTTAAATATTACTAAAACCAATATTTGTATTTTATAACTTAATACTTGGTATAACCCCCATTATTATCAATGCAATTAAGTAATCGTTGACGCATGGATCCCACAATATTGAAGCATATATCTGTTCCCCTTAGATTTTCCCATATTTCCATGCAATGCAACTTCAACTGCTCATCAGATCGCTCATTCCGTGCTTCCCATCGCTGTATCATCAAACCCCATAGGTTTTCTATGGGGTTGAGGTCAGGAGATCGTGCTGGCCAAGGAATAACTTTTATGTCCGGGTGTTTATTAAACCACTCACGCACAGTGCTCGCCCGGTGAATTGGGCAATTGTCCTGGACAAAAGTTATCTCCTTAAACTCATCAGCAGGGTAAACGTTGCGCACAGTGGGTAACATGACATCACTTAATACGTCAACGTAAGTCGAGCTGTTGGCGCGAGGAGGAATATATTCAAGTTCCCCTGGCCCTGCTGCACTCATCCACCCCCACATGTTAACTGTGATTCGACCTGATTCTGTATTGGGGACTATGTTTTCTTCACACCATCGTGTATTATTCTTACGCCATAAATGAAGTCTCCCTTTTTGGCTGGATTTAAATGTCTTTTCGTCTGAAAATATAGTCGTGTCCCAGTTGAAGTCTAAGTATTCGCGGGCAAAACTTAAACGTTCTTGTTTATGTTTTTCCGTCAAATATGGTTTTTGAGCTGGTTTTCGATGATGTAAACCTTCTGCGTGGAGTACACGGCGAACGGTTCGTAAAGACGTGTCGAATAATTCGGCAAAACGTCTTGTCGGTATGAAACCACTTGTTTCATATTCGCTGACCATGTGCTGTCGCTGCGCCTCTTTTATGAGCTGGGGTCTTCCGCTTCGCTTTCGACTGGCAAGGCTACCCTCTTCCTCATGTCTTTTCACCCACCGACTCACAGTATTTCTCTAAAACTAAAAAGGAGTAGTGTTAGGCTATTTAGCAAAATACTAGTAGATTAAAACGTTTAAAAAAAATAACTACTAGGATCAGGAGTTAGGTATACTTTAATTAGATGTTTGATAAAATAATTAAATCATAATACTCACACTCAGTCCGGTTTCATCAGATATTTGTGATATTTTAAGTCCGCTTTTACGCAGCGCAATAATATTCGCTTTCATTTCAATATTTATATTTGCTTGCATTTCGAAATGAACTTTAACACCGCTAATATATTAAATACACGTCACTAACCCACAATAACAACCAACCAACAACGTTCTATTTAGTCGCGGTGAATGAGTCGTAAGTTAACTGCATCTGTCTACCTTAATATCATTGTTTATTTAGGTTTCTGTGGGTATAATCATAAAGTTTTACGAGTTAAGTGAACAAGACGAACGTTACAAGGAACTAGACGAGTGATTTTTAAAACTTTAAAAAAACTATCACCGCGCGTGAGATTTGAACCCGCGACTCGCTACACATGAACGCGCCAACCCAAACTCGATAACCGATTAGCTATCATGCCATACACCAGAATGTTTGAATTTATGAACTACAATAATTTGTAAACTAATGAGAGTGTGTGTGTCTATAGTATAGAAATGACTTATTATAAGAAGGTCGTAAGTTAAAGCGAAGTGTCAATCTATTCGTTTGTGAGGTTGCTACTGCACTTATGACCGCTACTGTACCTATGGAGAAGAACGGGCAAGAAACTCCACGGACACTCTTTTAAATCATCATCATGGCCATTGAAAGCTGTCAATTCCATAAATTCTGTAACCTATCATTCAGTCAATTTAAATTTTCTCGAAATATGCCCGTGTGTCCTATAACAGGGTGAACTAAACTACTAACCCTGGTTCATTGGTTCATTTATTTCAAAAGGGAAACTAAAAGTGACTTTGAATATGTTGTTTGATAATCTTCGGCAGTATGGTGGAGCTCTGGTGGAGCTACTAACGTCTTGGTAAAGTTCGACAGCAGGAACGTCAATTGTTTGGCTTTCAGAACCTTGAGGGCTTTGATTACCGAAATTAAAATTTCGGACATAGATAACATAAAAAATAAAGAATACCATGTATAATTAAAGTAATGTTCTCTTATTTTTTGTAAATTTTGATAAGTACGATATAACACGTTAAACTAAAAATATATCCAAATCTAGAGGTTAGCACTGATGAAAAATTAACCTAACCTAAATTAAAAATAAAGAATACCATTTATAATTAAAATAATGTTCTCTCAATTTTTGTTTTTCCTACCATATGTGAAGAATGAACACATTACAACTAAAAAATGATCTAAATCTAGAGCCTAGCTGAAGATCTAAATCTAGAGCCTAGAGCCTAACTAATGAAATTTTGTTTTAGATAGAAGCCTACCTCTCAATAAGATCTGATTTCTTTCCATTAATCCTTGCTCCTCGTTTGTTTAGTTCGTCTTTCAATTATTTAAGCTTCCAGGTACAATACGTGTTAGCAATAACGATGGTGGATCGGTTTCAACACAAAAAACACAGATGTAAACAAAGCGAAAATTATTTGACAGCGGCCATCCCGCCGCTGGCGACATCTGCGCTGAGCTTTGTGTGTGGATCCCCAGTACACCTTGTAAAAGGACATGATATGTAAAAAAAATAGCATTTAAAACTAATAACAAGATCAACCAGGCTACGTGATTATCGCAGAAACCCTTGCCTTTCAACTTCTCATTCTTAGTGTGGCAGCGGTAACCACCCCGCCATTTATCTGTCTTACAACCCTTGTCAGTTTGTAGCAGCATTCAGCACCTCTAGCTAAGACTTTCCGCCTTACAGCCATTGATACGCTTTTTCTGGAATTAAATCTGAATTGCTAATTTGTATTAGAACGGCATCGATTCCGCTTTAAAGTATTGTTACGGACCATCTTGCTTCCCTGCGTTGTAAAACTCTATCTTTAGTGTTGCCAGTTAGTTTACTTAACTTTACTTACACATTTAGAGAGAAAAAGAGCTATCTAAATAGTTTCAATGTTTTTTTTAATTACTCAGGAGCAGCCTGGAGTCTAGATTTGTGCCCGGTTGATGGCAATAGGCTCGCCCCCTACTCTATGAGACTTAAACATAACTGGCAAAATGTGGGTGTACTTAAAGTACACTTCTGCCTAGCTGTACTGTTAAGCTATGTGTGAATTCAAAACAAACCAAATTGATGACACATATACTTTTATAAAGTTAGAACTACACTACTTGAGATTACTTGGTCTATAAGAAACAGTAACTTTATGCTGAAAGCAGACAATTTAACTATCATTCTGAATCATCTTAAACTATCAAGGCAGTCTAACTCTTCAAACTCAAAACAATACTGAAGTGCATTCTCAGCTACACACTCGAATTTACGTATAAGTTGAATGTTCCAACAATTATTCGGCTCGGCGGATTCGATTTAGGGAAAGCTCCCATGACTTGGCATACTTACAGGGACTTCGGTATTGGTGTTCCCACCCCCTATAACCTGCGAAATACACCAGAATGCCGTGAGGAGGAAATTAAACTTTCTTTCTGTTCGTAACATTAGAAAATTGGGTGTTACTACGGATTTATCCGGATTTCACTTCACATGGGGTGACAGTGAACAGTAAATGGAAGAAAGACTTTAGTTTTCTTATGTAGGGCTAGGCTTCAAAAGTAAAGCTATAAAAAGTCTTGCCAATGCATCCTTTGTTTTTACATATAATGCATTGCATCATATCACTAATTACTTAATGCGCCATGTTATAATTATTACGTAACCACTACTTATATGTCAAAACGTCAAACAAATAGTTTTTATGACAGCTGCGCGCACAGACTGCATTAAGATCGCGGCGCGTGAGTCGCCGACGCGACGATATGAAATGTATTAAATAAATTATTAATTTTAAATATTATATTTTATATAAACATTAAGGACTACGTATTGTATTTATTCATTTTATTTTTGTCTTATTTTGTTATTTCACTATATGCTGCACCGGTTGACGTCATCACGTCAAGGCCGGCTGTCGCTGAAAACCAGCGTTGGGGCTCTGTCTCGCATAGGGTCGCAGCATTATGCTGAGCGATGGCCGTTTTGCGTGGATGTGACGCATATTTTCCCCCAAATTGTTTATTTTTGTGTTTTGTTCTTTCTTTGCGTCATGTGTACCGCAAATAAACGTATTTTCTTTCTTCTTCTTTTCTTGGGTTCCTAGTCCTACCATAATCTTTTGCAGTTCAAGGTTTACAGTAGGTGCACACTTATTAACAGTCAATGAGTCGGTCAGTTAGTCAGAAAGTTGAAGCTGATCTGCCTAGAGAAGAAGGGACAAAAAACTACATGGATACTCTTTTAAATCAAGATATTACAAAATCCTGGATGCATTACTGGGTTGCTAGGTTCTAGGAATTTGTGAGAACAATGTGAAAAAAAAAACACAAATATAAAGATTAAAGACGCTCGCATGATACTCTCTTTTCATCTAATATTGACCCGCTTTTAGAGTTGTGGCTTCTTTTATTCAGAGTAAACCTCAAGTATCTACTTAATAAACATAAAATCTTATTACGGCAACGATGTAGATTGTAGTGCACTTAACTCTTTCTTTGTGAATAAAGACGAGCAGAGCGGTCCTCTTCGTATAAAAAGTCCACGCTAAGTATCTATTCAAATATTTTGAGAGTAGATCAAAGACCTCTAGGAATAAAATGAATACTGTTATATTATCGGTACGAATAACGTTCTATTACTTATGGTATGTTCCAATAGTATCTGATGAAAACGTAAACAAATGGTTCGGAAAACGTTCCTGCGGGTTCCAATTTCTAGTGGCATTTACAAATTGAGTGTTTTGAATTGAATATACGAATACTTAAACCCAAAATTATAATTTTATATCTCCTTAACATGTTTTTCATTTGAAAAATTTAGGTTAATTTTATAACCTCAATTTTCGGCGATTAATTTTCAATTACAATTTAATAATTTTATTCAAACAATAATTGCTGAAAATAGTTTTGAGAAATAAAGTTGAAAACTTTTAAATATAGATGAATGCATTACTAACTTCCATCAGCGAGTAATTAATAATTATGTAGGAATTTAACTTGAACATCGTTTGTTTACACTTGCATCAGATGCTTTTGGAACAGATTATAGATACATTGAATAATGATATCGAGAAATAGTCAATAACTTTTGTAGTTTCGATTTGCAGCGCAGTGCATCGAACAGTCTAATTCTATGAGCATTGTTGAGCTGTCAATATTTGAGGCTACAAAAGATTTGAATAAAAATTCGCTGAAAATCGAACAGAATTTTGAATTTATTCATAACAAAAGTTGTATAGAAACGATCATTTAGTTATATGCAAAAAGTTATCAAATCGAGCATACGCAGTACACAATGAGCATAAGTGCTTAAATATCACACGAACCCCATTTATTCCGGTGCAGTGTGTTTGTGAAAATTCAAGAGATAAACGTACAAAACTTAGGTAGTGTTGTGCGTCCATTTTGAAAATTTATGCCAGTTGTGGAACTACAAAAATATCTGGGCACCTCTAGCGAGTGCTGGGCTATTATTTAGTTTAGACGTAAACGTTTATAAATTCACGGTAAAATGCTTTGTGATTTAAATAGTTTTTTGTTCGAATAATAGTAGGTTTCAGTGTCCGCATTTTTATTGTTTTACTTAACTTAACTTTCGACCTTTCAATCATTTGAGGTCTAGTTACAGGTTATATTCATGAATAATAAGGAACAGTGATGCCCTAATTCTATAATTCACATAATTGTGTACCTTAAATATAATCTTCGTTTTTACCCGACTACGGCAAAGCCAAAAGGAAGGGTTATGATTTTAGCAGTCTATGTATGTATGCATGTCTGTTAGTATTTACGTGTGTTCCACAGTAGCACCTAAACTACTGAACCGGTTTTGATGAATGAGGTATCAATCGATTCGTAATAATAGTCTGATTGATATAGGCTACATAAATTCTCCCAAAAATTTAATATGGTGGACTTAACACATACATTTCTGACCTCGAAATTTTTTCATTGAGATAATCATGTCATGTTTGATATCAAAACAATTATGTCTTGATAAGCACATCACAAATGTGTATATAGATCATATTGTCTAAGTAAATAAATATGTTAAAATTGTTAAAAACAAGCAAAAGTGAGACTGCGCTACATACGGCGCGGCTGTAAAATTAATACCTAAAATACGATAAAAAGATACCATCGCGCAGTTAATCAAATCTTATGAATATCAAACGTTAAACGGAAAAGTAATAAAATAAAAAACGAACTTAACTTAAACTAAAAACTGTAACCCGACTACGGAAACAGAAGTTATCTAATAAATTATTATTAATAAATAATATAGAATGGTGGTGGATGGTTATATATAGTATTAATTAATTTATAATAAAGTACCTAATGCTATTAAAAATATATGACTGTTTTCAAATTCAAAAGGGCACTAAACGAAATATTAATTGAAAAAATTTATTACACAATTGACGACTTCCTTAATGATGAATCACATTCACTCCTTTATTTCATTTAAACAACTTATAAATTATATTTTTAAATATTTCACATTTATTATTATAATTCCTAATTGTTATTTAAAATTATAATGTCTTTAAATTTGTGTAAATTTAATATGATTTGCATGCCCATGTGACGGTAGAACATGGAGGACTTTCATAATAAAACATCAATATAATAATTACCCATGTTTGCAAAGTAATAAATGATTTATAAAAAAGTACAAAACAAGAATATACTAGTAGTTCTCGCATACCATTATAATTTTCTAGGTTTTCCTGGCCCCCAAATGGAACACATGCATGCGGCCACGGCTTTACCTTGACCATTTTTCTACCTTGATTTCTGTCTGAAATGTTTCCTTGTTTCGTACTTTTTACATCAGTTTTATTTTTCCGTAGTCGGGTTACAGTTTTTTATTTGTCTCTGCGAAAGCGATCAGTCAAAGGCACGGTAACCCATTTCTCCTCGACCTTACTTATAAGAAGTCTGTACCTTTTTCTTTTCCTTCCACTCCAACGCTCAGTTATAATTATTATTCCAAGAAAGAAAGATTTTTTCAAGCAGTTTTTGTATTACTTACGTTACACAGAACATGTTTCAAGATTAGATACTAGGGGGACATAAAAGATTAATGGTTTAGGCGACCTCAATTACAGTCCGGTATTCCTAAAGTATTTACTTGAGGTTTTTTAAGTAACATCAATCCTTCATGCTGATCAGATTTTTTATCTATCTTTCAATTTACTTAGATATTATATTTTCAGAACTGAATTTTATTTAAATGGAACATGATTAGTGAATATCAGTCTCACTGTCGCTTAAATAATTATTTAGTTCCAGTCCTATGAACTTTCAAGATTTTTTTTTTTACAAAAATATTTACAGACGAAAAAAATAACTGAAAAGCGAAAAATAAAATAATGTCTTTAGTGTTACTAAGCTCCTAAACTAATTTAAGTAACATTTTTTTTCGCTTTTGAGTTACCATTTATTGTTTTCCTCAAGTAAAGAATTCCCTCAAAAGCGTTCTGTCTCCATCATCAGACCCTCAATGACAGTCATACCAAGCTAGGTCTAACATGAAGATGAATGAAATAAGCCCAAACACAATGTAGCTGCTATAAACTGCTGAGAACCTCTCGCGACTGCCTTCCGTCTCCATCATCAGATCAACTCCAGTACCCTAATTACGTAATACACGATCAATCAGAATCTGAATCGTTTTGAAACAGATTGCTAATCCATTGATTCGTACGTTCGAAAAAATCTGCTCAACAACGTAAGTAACACAATGAATGTTGTTGACCTGTCAAATTGAAACAGATTAGTCGGAATTGTCAACGAAAATATGTAGCGTAATTAGATAGCAGGTCTTTATTGTGTGGTTGTGTCATCAGAACTACATTATGTGTACAAAATTACAACAGAATCGGGTCACAGTTGAAAATTCAGTAGGTGGAAAACCAATCAACACCAATTTTTTTACCCTTGTGGGTAGATTTTAGTTTTCAATTTTACATCGGACCAACTTCGAAGTATACCCTCCCCAATAAAATAAGAATCGTTCAGATCAGACTACTCAGTAAAAATTATGTGATTTGAGAACCACCTTAAACATATAATAAAACAGTAGAATCCAGTCTGTACATTGAAGAAAAGTAATAAAAATAGAATAGTAATAGAACATAAACCAGCGATTTTTTTAGAATTATTTTCTGTCTGTCTGTTTGTTTCTTCGCGCACATCTCCGGAAGGACTAAACGGATTTTCATTTAGTTTTCACAGGTTAATTTAGAACAGAATATAGGCTTTATTTCATTAAAATCGGAGGTTGCAAAAAAAATCGTCATTTTTAGAATTTACTATTCACAATTGGACCCGGTAGGTGGCGCTGCGATCGAGGTTCAAGACGGTTTCTGTTCACGACATATTGTGCACAATTTCTGAGCAGTAACCTTACAAAAATCAAAGTAAAGCAGTAAAGATATTGAGTATTGAGTATTGAAAAAAGACTAGGATTGCATGAAATCACGATAATATTTCAATCATTTTAGTATTATACTACTAATAATAGGATTTGGATAAAATTTGGCACACAGATAGTTTATAACCTGAATTAACACGGAGGATACTTTTATCCCGGTATTAAGTTTCAGTAGGATAATTTCCGACATCCACGCGTGCGAAGCCGCTGGCAAAAGCCAGTTTATATACAATGTGAAATTTAATTCGTTTGCATCCTCTTAAGGGGTCATTGTACTCATTATTATGAACAACTTTCACTATGGGGCCAACCACGAAATCGCGAAAAAAAAATCTGCTGTTTCCTTCATTATAACGTGCTATGCGAACATAAATGTATGGAACAGCTGATTTTTTTTTCGCGATTTCTGGGTTGTCCCCCTAGTGAAAGTTGTTCATAATGATGAGTACATTGTATAACCCAATATTTTCAAATAATATATGTGATCAATATTTATTTATTTATTTAAATAGAACGGCCGAAGCCAATTACACTATTTAAACATAATTTATTTAACACAGTCATGCATTCTTCTCAAAAAAATACAAACATTCTGACAGCATCATCTTCCATTCATCCGCAAACATATCAATATCTGTGTTTGAGTTCAGGAGAGCGTTAATAGCGGCTAATGTCCGAGGAATAGGTGACTTGGAGTGTGCAACAGTACGGCAAGTTGGAACAGCCAGTAAGCGGTGTTTCCTGCCACGACAGTAATTGTCTGGGACAAATAGATTGCAGATTTCGTTATGCAGATCAGGAACATCAATAATCCCCCTAAGAATTTTAAATATTACAGTCATCTGATCGCGCGACCGTCTTACTTCTAGAGAATTGAAATAAATATATTGGACTTAAAAACAAATACGTAAAACACTGGGTTATAGTTAGGTAAGTACTATTTTGCCTAGCTGACTTCAAGCGGATCAAGAGGTAAGAATAATTTATTCGGTGAAACATTTAACTTAGGAATTCTACGAATATGATTGGGGGTCTACTAAAGTTCTCTAATACAAAAAATCTTCCTTTTGTCTTGAGATTCTACGAAAAAGGCCGAAGAAGACAAAACCTTTCCGAATTTGAAGCTATACACCGTTCCTTTTCTTACAGTCTTTTATTGACCTGAAATAAAAAAGGTAAAAAATTATACCTCATATAAAATAGAAAGATAACACTGCATTGACAAGCATCCCATCAAATCCGATATATGCAGACTATGTTTTCCTACCTTAATTTATTTACAGCCAAATTCAGTCCAACTGTCATTAGACACTCACACCCTAGATAAATCTAAATGTAACTCCAACAGTCTTGTCCTCCATCACACAATGGTAGTCCTCATCCGATCCCAGTGTGAGGTACTTGAGCCTACTCGCACTTGGCGATATTAGTACGTGAGCTGAATTTTGGCGGAATGTCACTGCCGGGGTACAAACGTAAAGTTATGGGCACAACGAGACCGTTCGCCTCGTGACACCAGAAATACTAGCGTGCACCGATTTTGTAGGACGGAGGAACGAATTTAGTGCTATTTGTGTTTCTGTGATTTCAAATGCGTCTGTGTTTTTGGGAGCTGTGAGTGTTATTTAGTCGGGTATTTACTATTTTGTAAGCTTCTATTAGAGTTGTTGACTGGGAGAAAAAAAAAACATTTAGTCGGTCAGTCACATCGTAAAAAAATATTGGACACGGGTTTTCTTCCTTATCATATTAGAAAAAAAATATTCAGATAAAACGCATTAAAGAAGGGGGGGCTCGCTACGTCACAAGTCGGTATAAAATCTACCGGAGAGTGATTTCATGACACACTTTAACTCTAATCTTTTGATTAGGTAAAAAAATAAAAAAATCGTGTCCAATTTTTTTTAATAATCCATCAGACAACAAACATTTTTTTTTAGATGACATCTCTATTGTAGAATCAAGAATGATTGTATAGAAGTGGAAAAAATCTAAACACAGTCATCATCAAATATAAGTATATCATAAAATGTACTTTCATGAAAAAATGTACTTACATGAAATGTACTTACATGAAATGTACTTACATGAAATGTACCTACATGAAATGTACTTACATGAAATGTACTTACATGAAATGTATTTAAATGAACTGTAAGTACAGTTTAAGTACAGTGTTTAATAACCAATGTTCTTAATATTTTGACAGTAGGAACTATTTTATTTAAAGCATAACTCTTCCGTGCCAATTTCGTGCACAAAACAATACTACACCGTTTTTTGAGATCGTTGTTAGTTCTTTACAAATTAGCTCTCAGTACACCTCAGTTTTCACATCAACTATCACCACTAAGTACCTCCGCCTATATTAACTTTGGTACCTAGCAGTAAGTATAGGGTTATCGAATTTGCGATAACGAAGTACCTACGGCATTCCAGCAACTGCCTAATTTTCAGAACGGAAACTTAGTCCTGATAATTCAAAACCGATATTGGGTAACTTGAAGGGTAATTAATTATAATTATTATTGGGAAACGTTGCAAAACTTTGCTATGAGTCGATTTGAATATTAAAAAGATTATGAAAAATAATCTCGAATATAAGAAAGGTATCCTGAACAACCTATTATTTGTGTTCAATGCATTAAATAATTGTAAAACAAGCTTGTATTTGTACGTTTTTTTTGGACAATGGACAATGATCACGATCAGTTACTTCAACGTAGATCATTATGTCTCAGACCTTAGACAAGGTTTCATCATTCATTCTAAAAGTTAGCAACTTCGCAAACAGCTGTCAAATATTTTGATTAATTTGGCAATATTAGGAAATATGAAATATCGCTAACTAGTGAACTAGAATATTAATACTGAATTGCATTTATAACACTGAATTTGTTGTTGTAACCGTTTTAGTTGTAAAAAAAAGATTTGAAAAGTTTCCAAATACTTATTCAGCCGATTATAGACTATGCCGACGCCTGCTACCTGGATGCTACTGAGGAGCTATTAAACAAGCTTGAGCGCTTGCAAAACTTGTGCATTCACTTTGTGTTCGGTCTTCGAAAGTATGACCATGTTTCCCACCTTCGCAAGGAATTCAAGTGGCTCCGAATCCGCTTTCGCAAGAACTCTGATTTTACTCCTCTTCAACGTCTTACACAACCCGTCTTATCCTTCCTACTTGCATAAGCGGTTTTCTTACGCTCGCGCTAGCGACGCACCATGTAGATCACACCTTAGATCCATCTCATTCTCATACAACTAGCTAATATTCTTATTCCTTCTCTGTTCATGCTGTAAGACTGCTCGTTTTTATTTCGTGATTTTATAACTATTTCTGTATTAAAATATCGAGTAAAAGAGCATTAGCTGTCCTCTCAACTGTGAGTATTTATTGTATATACAAGCTCCTGACTTCAACCTCTGGGCAGTTGCCCGCTAGACACGGCACCCGTCTTGTCGGAGGATCCTCCTTTTTCTATGGTGTATAAGTGAACTTTACACCCTGCTCTCATACCCCTAAAATATTGCAAAATGAATCAAAACAGGAAAATATTCGACAGCTATTTGCGACGGCGACGTTGCCCACCTTCAAAATAAACGCGCTTTATTTGTATATCCATCTATTTTAACCAATAACAAACTCAAATCCGACAAGCAAACAGGGTTTCACTGCAATCTTACCTTTATGTAGCCCAAATATCATGTCTCTGTAATCTGGTAACCTCAGGCTTCCACCTCGCTCGTCAGTGTCCTGAAGATGATTAATGAGTTCAGTTCAGTGGAAGCTGTAGAGTATGAGCTAGCCGATGCGATTATGCCTGCGAAATAATAACGAAAATTAATCCTAGATTTTTAACAAGCTTCTGGCAACACGCGGTTTCTGAATGGAACTGAAATTTTATGATTCCTTCACTGTAGCCCGCGAGATTCAAAATGTATATATATACTAGCTGCACGCACTGGTTTCGCACGGGTAGCACTAAGTACCTAAGAACATCTAAGTACCTTTGTATTTGTGAATATTAGCATTGTTTAATCATAAAAGAATTGTTAAGCATTTTAGCATTGTTTGTAAGCTTTATTGAACTAGTTATGTAATAAGATTTTGTATTGGAATACGCGGTATGTCCGCCCGATTTGAAAAAAGGGTCACGCACACAATGGCCTATGCGGGTAATAAAATTGAAAGGAAAGGATGTGTTAGAAACGACTGAAATTGTAATTTTCGAACAAGTAACCTTTGTAACGTAATGTTTTGATTTAAAAGAGTGTGCATGGAGTTTCTTGCCCGCTATTCTCCAGCAGGAACCTACTTCGTTTGGAATGGGCGATGAGCTTCACCAACTAACTCAAACTGAATGACTCCTTGATAAGTGATAACTCAAAAGTGCCTGTAAATGTTATAATTGAAATAAATGCTTTGAGTTTGAGTTACAGGTGTGTGTGTGTGATTGAAAACCAACTACCTATATCTACCACCAACGAAGAATTACACCGGAGACTGTTCAGAAACGGCATAGGCTGGATACCCCGTCGTGTTATACAATGTGAAATTTAATTAGTTTGCATCCTCTTAAGGGGTCATTGTACTCAACATTATGAACAACTTTCACTATGGAGCCAACACTGAAATCGCCAAAAAAAAATCTGCTGTTCTCTTCATTATAACGAGCTATGCGAACATAAATGTATGGAACAGCTGATTTTACATAGCAAGTAGTGGTTAACAAATTTGTGTGGGGTAGGTAGCAAAATAAGTTTTTTTTCACTTTGTTGTGTTTTTTTTTTAGAAGTCGGTTAAATATATTTATAAATAATGCTAAATTCTCAATACCGAACCAGCTGTAAGAATTCTAGACATTTGCAAGGTCGTGATTTGCAAAATTATACTCGTAATTACTTAAGAATAGGTTGCAGGCTTCGCTGAATAATATACTTTATTCAATATTTCTTTACCAATTTAACATTCATTTGTTGTTTAGTATAGTTTATCCTTAGAGCTTTATAAAAAACAGCTCTCCAAAGTTTCAGTGGCGGCCACAAAATACGATTTTACGAAGAAATACCAAAGTTACTCTGAAATTGCCTTTCCCCTAACGTCACACAAAACATTAATATGAATGCACATTGACCATCCGCATGAACTTCATTTTTTCTTTGTTTTAACGTGGAATCGGCCGTAAAAACGCCATATGTTGGGCGCACGTGACGTACTGTGATATTGCACTAATATATCTTTCTGTATTGTTGCGGTGTGTACGAGTCTGTGTACAGTCGCGGAAAGAAAAGGTAGAGCACTCTTAGCTAAAATGACGCGCCCCACTACTTCATTAATATACTATTAGTAAATTCGGTAGTGGGGCGCGTCATTTCTGCTTAAACAAACTCTAAAGCTTCGTGCAGACCAGCGCGACGCGACGCCGCGACGCGACTCGAACAATACAATTTCTAAGAAAACTTGACGGTATAACAATAACCGGTGTCGCGTCGCGCTGTTGCGTCGCGCTGGTCTGCACGAAGCTTAAGTCACTTTTATGTAATTTTTTAGGGTTCCTTAGTCAACAAGGAAACTATAGTTTCGCCATGTCCGTCTGTCTGTCTGTCTATCTGTCCGCGGCTTAGCTCAGAGACTCTTAGTACTAGAAAGCTGTAATTTGGTATGGGTATACATATTAATCACGCTGACAAACTGGTAAAATAAAATCATGTAAAAACATTGTTTTAGTGTACCTCCCCTACACGTAAAGTGGGGATGTTTTTTTTCTTTGTCTAACCCATGGTGTTGGGTGTCCTGCAATTGTGAGTATGTGCAAACCATTTTTGGATTCAGGAATCCGTTTGCAAAATATTATGCTTTAAAGTGCTAATTTTTGTTTCAGTCAAGTGTCCCCCACCCTACCAGCTAAATGGTTGGTTTTGGATATGTGAAAAAATCACGGTAGTAGTATATACAGGATTATTGGTAAAACACCAACAACCTCTTAAGGGGTCATTCTACTCATCAATAGGAACAACTTTTAATATGGGACCAAACATGAAAACGCGAAAAAAAAAACAACTGTTCCCTACATTTATGTTCACACAACTCGTCAAAATATATGGAACACCAGATTTTTCTTTCCCGATTTAAGGCTTGGAACCAAAGTAAAAGTTGTTCATACTGATGAGTACAATGACCCCTTAAGAGGTTGTTGGTGTTATACCAATAACCCTGTATAACGAAATTAAAAGAAAAATGATCACAGCCAAGTAGGCCCTACAAGTTAACGAGTAATAATCGACCAAATTACATTTGCAGTTGCAAAAACATGTCCACCCATAAATTCCGTATGGGAGAATATGTTTTTCAACTACAATCTTGAGTTTGTTCTTGGGATAAATTCATCCCAACTACGGAGCCCTTCATTGTGCGTGGTCCGACACGCACTTGGCCGGTTTTATTATTAAAATGTGATCTATTAATAAAAATCTCAGTTAGAAAAAAAATTGTTGCTACTTTAAAATTTCATTGTACGAAAATCCTATACAATGCAAGATCAACATAAACTAGATATGTATAGCTTGGTGTGTAGCCGTGTTACATTGAACATAACTAGAAATAATCGTACAAGTAAAGTCTGCGAATCATATCTTTTGTCTTGAGAAACAACGTTGCAACTTCGCGAGATGTAAATGTGTGTGAGTGTGAATATGTTTGTTGTGTGAGTGTGTATAATAAAGTGTAGTTTGAAGTTCTGCAGCATTATTACTGGCGCCAACTTCTAGATAGCACTCTAAACCATAACAATTGTTAAAGTTATAACCATGGCGCGACGGCTGCAGCTTTTCAAGGGGGCCACGGCCCCTATAAGGATAGAGTACCAAGCTACTGATCGACTAATGAGTACAGTTTGCTAACGAGAATAATGATCATTTGAAAGAAATATTCTTAAAGTTTCTTTGCCGCCATTTATCATTATGAACAGTTTTTGCTACCTTTTTTTTCGCAGTCTTAAGCAAGCGTAGCGCATTTTTTTCACCAGTCGATCGGAGTAGTTGCCAAAACAGATAAATCTATACTTTAAAGAAATCTCACCTAAATGAACACAACAATAATTTCACGTGAGAGTAAAGTTAAGCGTGGCACTGTCATTGCCGGATACACACATGATTAACGACTGAACTTGCCACCCGGTGGCAAACTTTTGATGGACGAGGAAATGTGGCCGTCTTGGCCGAAGTCGAGTTGCGCCAAGTTTTTCATTATTAAGTTTGCTTTGTAATTATTTTTGTTAGACACTATATTAGAGTTTTGGTTTAATAAAGTCAGTGTCATGAATGAACAAGCTAATCAATCTATCTGATTTAACTATTAAAGTCTTTGATTTTGTCGGTTATTAATTATCAGATGCAGTCAAAATATAAATTTTATAGTTTTTCTTTGGAAATGCAATACTTTCTTAGATACAGATTCCATGCTAAATGTTCTTCCTCGCCAAGAAATCTCCGGAAAAAATATTTTTCTGTTTGTACTCGTGATGGATTTATCACTCACCGAACACTTTAGTTTGATTTAGTTTTTTACGCGCGAGTATCTTTCAGAATCCGGTAAATGTATTCATGAACAAGGTAGTTTAAAAGAATTCAAGTAAATGGCTAGTTTTGAGCTAGTACGCAAAATACGGGCTTTAACGTAGAGTTCCGGACAACAGCCCGTAATAACTATAGGTTTGAGCTACTTAAATAATGAATTTCGTATTTTTCTCATTCAAATAGCTATTGTACATTGTATATTCCTGTTTACAAGATAATTGGTATAATAGGCATGTGCCTAATAGACCAATAATCTTGCAAATAACTAGGTTTAAGCTGGTACGAAAAATACGCGCTTTGACGTGGAGTTGCGGGCAACAGCCCGTATTACCTCTCTGTTTGAGCTACTTTCATAATTAATTTCGTATTTTTCTCATTCAAATAGTTATTGTATATTGTAGATTCGTGTATGTAAGATTATTGGTATAATAGACATGTGCCTAATAGACCAATAATCTTGCAAATGGCTAGGTTTGGGCTGGTACGCAAAATACGCGCTTTGACGTGGAGTTACGGACAACCTCTATGTTTGAGCTACTGAAATAATTAATTTCGTATTTTTCTCATTCAAATAACTATTGAATATTGATTCCTCTTTGCAACATGGTCACAAGATTATTGGTCTATTAGGTATGTGCCTAATAGACCAATAATCTTGCAAACAGGAATCTGTTTGTAACACGGTATTGACTAATTACCAAACATTCGTTCAGGAATATCATCGACACTCCTGTTACTAGGCATGCATGAATTCTGATTGGATAGTTACCAACGGCCACTCCCGTTTATTAGATTACGTAGTAGGTACTGCGAGACAATTCAAAACAGGCTCCATGAAGATTGGATCAATATTGGGACTCCCTTTGAGTGTAAGACAGCATGGTATGTAGTTATGATCAATTAAGTGGGCATGCTTTTGGTAAATTCTGTAAAATTTTTTGGAACAAAAAGTAGTTGGAATATGGCAAGAGTTCTTTCTTGGTTGTAAATTCCCATTATTTTTGGCTTATACCAAGTATACTTATCCGGTTATTTTTGGCTTATATCAAGTATACATATCCGGTTATTTATGGCTTACATCAAGTATCCGGTTATTTTTGGCTTAGGCTTAGTGGACATATTCGGTTATTTCTGGCTTAAATACCAAGTACACATATCCGGTGCTTTTGACTGATACCAAGACATAGGTACCTACAGTTAGTTCTACAGCATAACTTATTGGATAAAATATTCCATCTAGTTCTACAGATAAGTAGGTATGACTATTTGGACTGCACTAAATATTTTAGGGTCCAAAAATGAACATGCATTACCGGTCTGTATATCACAAGTAATCATACATCCCGTTTAGATCCGCTGAAGATAGCCTTTTTATTAAAGATAAACTTAATAAAACTTCATTATGTAACTCAGTAAGTCAGTATTAAAGTTAATTAAGTAACCATGTCGTGCGTATTTGAGAAGGTGAATAAAATGATCATAATTTTTTTCTCGACAATATGATCCCTTGTTAGCTTTCAGGTAAAATTATCGTTACCTTAAATTGTTCTAAACCTATCTAAGCATCTCTCGGTTATTCTGGAAAAATAAATTATTTACGTCACGTTAAAAGAATATAATAAGTTTAGCTTCCTTATATTTCTTTTCAAGTTCTGTTTGTATTACGCATAGAAAGTTGTGAATTATCTCTAAACTATAATAATATAAAAAGAAAAGATTTGATTTATTGTATGTTTGTTTGTTCCGCTTTCACGCCAAAACGGCTGAATGGATTTGGCTCAGAGGTAGACCATGACCTGGGTTAGCACATAAGCTAATTTTTATCCCGATATATCCATGAGGTCGAGACTTATGCGAGTGAAACTGCGGGGCGCAGCTTAGCCATATTATAAAGAGTGTTAAGTTAAACGAGGACAAAAGGGGGGGCTGTAGAACCTACTCATGAAAATTAACAAGTTATGTACTACGGGAGTTAGGACCGAACGAAAATTGCGAAAAAAAAAATCACCAGCTTCCATACATGTAACATAACCATTATGTACGCATTACTCGACAAAATGTAGGGGACAGCTGTTTTTGTTTTCAAATATTTCTGGGTAGGTCCCATCGTAAAAGTTGTTCCTATTCATGAGTACTTCCACTTGCTTAAAGTATATCCCTCGTTTAACCAAACGCAAAAGGCGCAAGGTTTATTTTTCATTTAATAAAACTCTTCCAGACGTGCGAACAAAGAAAAACAGCAGTAATTTTACGGCATATTAAATAGACACACACCGAGGCACCTGCAATTCAGTTCCAGCTGCGATCATTGCAATTCAATTTCCCAATAAACGGTACGATCCTTTCGTATGTAGCAGTCACCTTTCACCGTTTGTAGATTAGAAAATTCAATTTGTTACAGGGTAGCTGTGTTCCACAAACATGTGAGGCACGATCGAGAGCGTACTCTACGAATGCGAGTGTAATCGATATTTAAAAACGATTCCGATTTTATACATTTGCATTTTGATATCGATATGAATTTTCAATTTTGAGGTGAGTACTGAATGAGCGTACGGGTTTCATATTTTTTGCTTTAAATAGAACGCGTTTTGTGTAGGTTATTTGGAAAAGTATGTACCATTTCTGTGAGTTTGAATATGCACTTTACAATATTACCTACTCCGGATTAGAATTAATTTATATTTTATAATAATGTTTCTTTTTAAATATTTTAACACATTTAACTATTTAAACTAGGTACTAAATTAAATGACTAACTAACTATACAAATAAATACAAAAACAAAAGGGCACTTAGGTGTCGAAGAACTTTTGCCACTCTAAATGGCAATGCTAATTCTTTGGTCAAACAACGAGCCAGCCCTATGGTCACGTGTAGTGTCGACCAGTCGGCGTGATTTCCTTAACAGGAGACGCGTACCTGGGCTACATGACCCAACCGTTTCGACGCCTAACGGCATCAATTCTTTTCATCCTGAATTTCAGTCGTTCTATTTGACTTAAAGTTCAATTTAGAAACAATTAATTTTTTGGTCATTACGTAGTTAACTACTTATTTGGAAAAAAATAGTGTTTACCAGCAGGTCAATGAATTTGATGCTTTGGGTACCTACTTTACAAACTTGAAAAATAATATTTGCTCTTACCACTTTCAATTCATTCCTATCTAGATAATATATATATTTTAGTCCATTCATTACAATTTGCAGTATTGCCTACTGCGAATTGTAAGGGATGGGACAGCTCAATAGATTTGACGATCGAACGTGACATCAATTCCTGAATTCCATTTCATACGCACAGCACATTATAAAAATGATCACGTAACCTCTGCGGAGTACAGTTTAATTCGTTATTGAACTAATGTTAAAACTAATATTCTAGAGTTCTTTGTTTCAAATATTCTTCCCAGAAAGCAATTCACGAGAAAGACAATGGGGGGACATTTCCCAAAAGTGGAAAAAAACAGTTATCATCAACAAAATAAAAGTTGTTTTGAGTACGTTTGGTCCAAACCGTAGAAATTAAGTGAAGCCCATCACATTTTTTTTTCCCGATGTCCTCGCATCATTGTTTTCAATACGTAATCTAAACAATAACCTCATCAACCAGTGTTTAACTTAAACAGAACTTATTAATAACAAAAGTCATTTCAAGACAGTTGTTTTCAAAAACCCAATTTATACCGTGTACGTCAAGTACACACTTCATGCACCCTTAGCATGCTATGAACATAATGACGTATACCACATTGGGCACCCGCTTAAACGGCACCTGAGATATTCCACATACGGCACCTATCGATATTATTTCGCAGGTGCCATTAGTGGAATAATTTGTTATTTAAAATGTTATTCCACAAATGGCACTTACGGATCAGAGTAGGTGAGTATTGGGGTACCTGGATCAAAAGATCCAGGTACCCCAATACTCTATTCAAAATGAGTGTTGCATTCAGAATCCTCTATTCAGAATTCTCTATTCAAAATGAGTGCTGTATTCAGGATCCTCTATTCAAAATGAGTGTTGTATTCAGGATCCTCTATTCAAAATGAGTGTTGCATTCAGAATCCTCCATTCAAAATGAAGGTTGTTTTCAGAATCCTCTATTCAAAACGAATACTATATTTAGAATCATCTATTCAGAGTGAGTATTGTAAACAATTCGAAATGAGACCTTTATTCTAAATCTTCTATCTAAATAGAGTGAAGCATTCTAAAATACTTCATTCGGAATGGAACTTCTATCAGTAGGATTTCATGATGGTTTATATTAACGGGAATGGTGGGGAATAGGAAACTGTCACCTATTACCTACCACAGTTCATTTTAAATACTTGTTTCTTTAATAAATGGAGTGAAGATGTCAACTATTCACTTATATTTTTTTATCTGTATAACATTATACTTATGCGTGTAATATAGACAGTTTTGTATGTGTGCGTGTGTGTTGTGTGGATGGGACAAGCTTACAAACAGCATTCGTTTCATCAAATGTTATGTACTGTTCATACTAGAATTTATATGCTGTTCCATATTATGTTATGTGAGGCCGTTGCCTCTGTTTTATATTAAAGCCCTTTAAATTTAACGAAGATAGGTATTAAAAAATAAAACTAACATGTTGGTCATCTCAATTTTTTATATTTCTGCTTATTTTAAAAAAACATTATTTTCAACACACCACTTATTTAAACAAAATACATTTTTCAAGGCACAAATATTAGAATGATTAATACAACTTATAATATCAGGTGAAGTTGAATATTTTTTATACAATGTTGTTATACTTGGACACTGCTTACTTTCTAAATTATATACATTATTAATTTCAAATAAATCTTTTAACCATAACACTTTTTCGTTACCTTTTGTAAATAAATCCTTATTTTTAAAAAAATTTGCAATGGTAGCTTTATAGCTAAAATATGGTACAAAACCTTCATTCCAATGTATTCCCCTGTTTTTTTCAATCCAAGCTACTTGTAACCGTTCTTTCTTCGTCAAGTCATAAAATGGTCGTGGTGGTTTTATCAACAGTACTAGTATGCGTCCTTCATATATCATTGCTATTTCTTTTGGAATAAATTCGTTTTCTTCACTCTTAAACCCTTGGACATCCACAATAACATTCATGATAATTTTCTAACAATATTACTCAAAGGTTTATATTCGAAAAGTCGATCGTTTATTATTAAACAATAAGCAGATGTATTATCTGGAATATCTTCTGAACATTCGATTTCTAATCGTACATCAACCGGTCCAGTTTTAAGTGATTCGTTTTGTCTTGAGCAATCAATAACAAAAAGTGGAGCAATTTCTTTAAATTGATTTAAGCTAAGCAACGGATCTATTCCTAAGTTGTAATACGACTGACGAAAGTTAGCATACATTTCGTATAATATACTGTATTTGTTTTCATCAAATTTCAGATTAAGTGAGTCATATGGGTAATATTGCGAATTTAAAAATAACTTGATATTGCTTACATTACAATGATCGAATAAGGAAGAACTTTTAGTTTTATTAGTTTTTCGATTAGTTTGCAAACCAAATATAACAAACCTTGGTTTCTCTAATTGTGAAGTTGTCTTCACCGACCATGAATGTTTTGTTGTTTTTGGTAATAGAGGATATTCATACAAATCCCAATTTCTAAACGCTAACTGTATGGACCGGTCTCTCTCCAAACTTTTAAGCAATAATAATTTGTTACGATCAGAAACTTTTACATGCGGCACACGCCATTGTATTTTCTGTATATCTATTTCCAGGCTATCATTTTTCTCCATAAGCACACTGTTTAATGCAGAGCTGCTTCTTTGTAAAATTAATTCATGTTTACAATTAATTATAATTTTGTTGTAATCTTCTGCAAATCCCAATATTCTATTCATTGGTATAATAACGCTAAAATGTCCTTTTCCTATTTTCGTACCATTTAAATTCCACCCCCAAATTGCTGCAGCTTTACTTTCACCTTCATTCATGGAGACATACGATTTTAAAGTTGTTGTGATACCAGCATTTTTAATGCGATCGATTTCAACACCATTTATTTCGTACCTAATATCTTGAAACAAATATAAGATTGGGTTGTTTATGAACTCAACATCTTTTTTTATTATTTTTCCTGCTAGATCTTTAGTAGATACACTTGCATACCCTTCTATAAAAATGGAACTACTGGAGGGCAATACATACAAATCTTGGTGATGAATGGGTATTCTGATTTCATCATTTTCTTTAAAACTAGTATTATAAGGATTGTAGCTATGAATCTCATAACTTTCGATAGAGTTGTCATGTTGCGCTAAATCTGTTATTTGAAGCATGTTGTTATTTTTTTAATTGTAATCCAATATCTCTGAGAAATCTTTTATTCTCTTTACTAATTTTAATTTGTCTTTTAATGTTGATACGTCTGACTCCTTTGGAAACAGGAAGTGAAATATTACATTTATTTCTCGTGGTAGGCGTTTTATTAAAAACTAGCATGTTGTTTCTATGTGTAAACAAAATAGGTAGAACTACTATTATTAAATTTAGCTCAATTATTCTTCGCAATGTGAGTAGTGATTGTCATCACATGCAATCTAAGAATGTGTGTAGTGTATCAGGATGTAAACTTTTATAACTACATAGTTCTATTTACGTTACAAGGACATCTATTTATTATCTTTCCAAAATGACTTAAGAAATTTTAAACACAAGTGCCCACAATTATACAAATGATCACGCTGTACGTTTTCATAATTATACTGAATGTTATTTCCTACATATTTCATAAATTCTTTCGGAGGTTTTAAGTTACCATAGCTGTCGAAATATTCAATATATTCATTTATTTTTCCGTAGGCTACCCAATGAGTACCAGAGTTTTCGGAAGAGTCAAGATTGATCACTCCACATTCTATCGGCAGAACTTTAGGTGGTAATTTATCTCTCATAAACACGCCTCGAAAGAATGGTACATTATTCGTATGTTTGATTATGTCAATATTGGTTAAAGCTCTACTGGGTAGCCTAGATTTCAGTTTTTTTTCTCTGATGTGTAAATGCCTAAACCATCCTTGTAATGCCTGAGGTGTAATCCTCTTCCAATACATAATGCCTCAATTTCCTTGTTGTGTCGTTCTGCTTCACGCAATTGCTTTTTAGCTAATTTATATGCGTTGATTGCTTTTGCAATACCAGCAGCACCTCCTGCTAAACTGCCAGCAGCAGATAATCCGGCAAATATTGGTACTAAAGGAAGAAATCCTCCTGATTTTGGTACTGGTATAATCCTAGGTAATTTTATTGATGTATCTGATATGAATTCTTTTGCTGCTGCGTATGCTGATTCCATCAGTACTTTCTTACATGATGGTTTTAATTTTTTAATGTGCTTTTTAGTATGGCTAACAATCTTTTTAAGAGTTTTCTTAAAACCAGCTCCTGTTTTTACTTTATTGATGTTTTTGTTGAATGCTGATGAAATTGGTTTTTTGTTGCCTGAAATACCACTTCTGGTTTTCATTTCTATTGCTTTATTTTTTCTTTAGAGTAATAGAAACGTATTGTAAAGACACAAATACAAGTCTTTTTTGTTTTAAGGACAAATACGTAATGAATAGAAAATATACGTGTATTTCCTTAAATACACATTAAAATAAATTTTTGTTTGGCCCACTTAAAATATATTTGTTTTATCTATCCAGCTGTTCTCGCTAGTAGGAAGCCCGAGCCACTTTACATATACTTGATTCCCTTTTCTTTTTAATACTTTTTCAACTAAGTACAAATCAGGATGGATGGTTTTTTGAAGTTCTTGAGCATAAAACGCTCCTAGTATTGGTCGACATCTTGCATCTTCTATCAAGTAAGTTAACGGATTAGTTTCTTGTATTGTTTTTATCTTAAATATTTCTGTTGACCAATTAGGATAATAGCCTTTATCAAAACATCCTTTATATTTGCTTATTCTTACAAAATCGCCAACACTAAACTTTCTACACTTAGTGCTTTTCTTACATTTAGCCAAATGAATATATCTTTGCATTATGTTTGTTTTATTGCTATGATTCACAGTAGCAGGAGGTTGTCCCACAGTTCTATGAGTAGTATTATTGTATTCATTTACAATTTTGTTAAGCGTTCCGTTCATCCACTTGTAATTCCCGTTAAGACTAAACTCTTTGTATAATTTATTTTTTAATGTCCTTATTAATCTTTCTACAATGGAAGCTTTTTTAGTGGAATACGTTGAATAATGATTAATTTTATACTTCATAACAATATTTTTGAATTTCTCATTATAAAACTCTTTTCCCAGATCAGTTTGCAAATTACTTGGAACACGTCCTTTGAGCAATAAACTTTCAAATGCTTTTGACACTTGTTGCTTATTTTTTTGTTTTAAAGGAACCGTCCAAGCATATTTTGAAAAAGTGTCTATGATTGCTAGTATATATTTGTAACCACCATTTACTTTCGAAATTGCTTGCATGTCCATTAAATCTGCTTGCCAGAGATCGTCGATATCTTTAAGTATGACCTGTCTTCTTGGAAAGTTAACTCTAGCACATTTATGAATTTCATTTATGACGTCTACTTTGCTCATAATGCTTATTTAAATTTCCTGCAATTTCTTTTAACACAATATTTTTTTCAAGATTATTTACTTTTTCATTTAAAGTTGAAATTAGTTTATCCAGTTGCTTTATTTGCATGCAAACATTATCTTTATTTTTTTCGATTTTCTCTTCGGTAATATTTTTACCCTCAACACGCTCCACTCTTATGTTACTTTCAGTTACGACTGATGCTTTATTTGTATGAACACAATTAATATTTATATGTTCATTCATGTTGTAAAATACTTTGATAACTGAGAGCATTCTAAAGCTTTTTAGTCTTTTATAATATCAGCTTCTTTTAACTCTTCTATAATTGAAAGAATTTCATTATCATGATTTGTATTACCAGCATTTTTTGAAGCAATTAGAAGTTTCAACCTTTCGATTAGTTCATTAGGGTCATCCCAGTAAACATAATCGGTATTACTTCTATATTTTTTTAATTTAGGCAAAAAACCACCCTTTTTTGTTTTAATTATCTGTCCTTCATCTTGAACATAACTATTTTGCGAAAACAAAGGTTTAATAATTAGACGATATTTTAAACTTTTATCACCTTTTATCTGACCATTAGGGTGAAAATCTCTTTTGTGCGCGTGTGTATTATGAAGCATATCTTTATAGACAATTTTATCTAGTTCGGTAACCAAATTAAGGTCAGGTTTACTGCGTACCAAAAGTTCCTTCAGGCCCGGTGTTAATTCATAAGGCCTTTTATCAATAGTGACTATATTGGTTTTGGGTGAATTACTGCTTTTATTTGCAATAGAAAACGAAACCTTGCTATTCCCCATCATCAGTTTTTTATTTTCACTACGTATCCCAAATGGGACATTCATATTATCATAGATTTCCATCATATCTTCTTTATTTAATGAAATCAGTGTATCGTTAGAATCTTTAAAATGATTTCTTATAAGAGCGTCTTTATTATACTCAGAATCTTCATTTGAATCTGTTTTTATACATTCTTCAAAACTTACATAATCCGGAGAATAATCTGTTGATGAGCTAAATCTTCTAAGCGTGTTACTCTCATTTCTTGAAATGTCCAATATTGGTTTAATTTTGTCATTTGCTTTAATTAATGTTTCTAGTGGATCTGTTATTGGTTTAAAGACCTTTTTAAATTTTAATTGAGCTGTATCTTCTTCATTTTGTATTGTTTTAATTTTATTTTTTATACTATCGACCGACTTTATCAATTGTTCTTTAATATTAACCTGCATAATGTATTTTTTTTTATTATGACCCATCCGTTATTTACAGATATCAGATTTCGATTGATATATTTTCTGTAATGAAGTGAATATATACTTTTTAAAAGTAAATAAATATGTCAAAGCCTTGCCTGTATCTACCTTCATTTAGAGGACAATCTTTATTAATTAATAAAAAGTCAAAACGATCTTTCCAAATAGCGGAGCAAAGTTTTTTAAATTCAAACCATTCTATGTCTGTATTCACGTGCTCATTATAAATATGTTTTAAGTTTACTTCGTCTTGTTTGAAAATGATTAATAGATTGACATTATCTCGTATAAGTTGTTTTGGTATTTTAGAATAGGTTTGTGATAAGTAAAAGCAATCTATCTGTTTATGTCTCCCCATTGCAAAGTAATTACGGATATTGATTTGATTTTCACATGCTACATCGTCGAAAATCATTACTGAATTGGTTAAAGCATCATTGAGGTGTATGACTTCTTTATTATCATTGAAGACAAAGAAGTTAGCACCTGGTATATAGTCCATAACTTGTTTTAAAAAGCAATACTTTGGCTGGAAAGCCGTCTTCGAGTATAAGTATATATGCTTAAACTTGAGACCATTTTCATGTAATATTAAATTAAGCATTATGTTAGTTTTTCCACAGTTAGATGGACCGCATATTATACATCTAATGGTATTGGGTAAGAGTGCACTATGTTTCACTTTACTTGATTGATTTTCTAATTTTATATTATTAACTTCTAAAGTGTGTGGTTGCTTGATGAACTTCATTGTGAAATGTGAGATAAATGATCGGCGTATTTATATATATATATAGGGATCAATAAATAAAACAAAGTTGGAACTCATTACGTTTATTAACAAATATAATAGTATCTACTTAATGCTATAAAATAATAGCTTAAGGTAAAAATATAAGCTATAAACTATAATACAACGTCATAGTGACCCCAAGGTAATGTTTCGATCTGATTTGCGAGTATATACCTTTTATCATCATTTCTATTCATCACCAGTTTATTTACTTGTTGCGAATATAAAACATGTTTGATTGACTTAATCATATTCATCTTACATAATCTACTTTCATTATCAAATAATGATTTATTGTAATGCGCCATCTCTAGCCTGTTAGTGACAGAGTTTGAAATACCTTTTGCTTTTTTTATTTCAGTTTTAGAAGCCGATAAACAGTAAAGTTTTGCTCTTAAACCAGTAAATTCGTTGATCACGTCTCCACCTAGTTCATCTTTAAATAGACCCGGTACTTTTGCATTTACCCGAGGTATTGAATATGGGTTATCTAAATCAAAATTACTTGTATCAAATTCCTTTATATTATTTTTTATATCATGGTAAATATCTTCCGTGTAAAATAAATAAAGAAGGCTGTCGGTGTCTGTGTAACATAGCCTGACATTATTCATATATTTTCTTTTAATATTATAATGATACTGATAAAGGTGTAACTTGGCATATTCTAAAACCGTAAAACCTATATAAATCGGTCTGTCTAAAACAATTCTCTCGGGTTTTAATTGCACCGCTACAAAGTTTTCCGAAAATATCGAAATACATTTTAAATTAGGCTTACAAATTAGTTTTTCAGCACAGAGTTGCTTATTTGTGACATTTTCTTTGTCCGTCCATTTTGTAGCTAGCTTAATATCTACCTGTTTACGTTTGTTTTCTATCGTTTTACCAAAAATAGAATTATTTAAAAGCTTGAAAAAGTCTTTTTCAAATGCAGTTGCAGATGCTTGACGCAGGGTAGTATTTAAATCAATATACTTTTTTAAATATTCTTCTTGTCGGAAAGTAAGAATTCGGTGAATTTTTCTTAGGACTAGCCCCGATTTTAAACACTGCTTTAAGTGAGTATAATGAATAACATAGTTAAATTTGTTATATAAATTAGCTATGAGTTTAGCTGTCTTTCCTCCGGGGGGTATGAATTTCTCCGGAGCAAACGGCAAATCACTATGAAAATCATGTACTGATTCAGGATATTCGAGATCTACTTCTAAAATGAAGCCATATTCGCTATCATCAGATATACTCATTACATGGAAACTGTTAATTTCTTTCTGATTTAAAAGTCTAAATTCTGAAATTGGTATTTTTTTTGTCATTGCATATCCGTACAGATTGTTACAATCGAGATAAATCAAATAGCTTGTCGGTTCTAAATCGTTGTATTCTGATAAATAGGGATTATTTGCTTTTGCATGACGTAGTGAGCACTGAGCCAGACCACCACGTATGCCCTTTTCTAACATTTGATATATTTCTAAGTCATCAATCAAGTCTAGCTCAACACGTGTGTAAAGCAACATAGCATCCCAGCTTAAACTAGGTGCCGTTACATAGTACCCAGGGTCTAAATTATAACATTTTAAGCTTAAATTACGAAAATTTTCAAATATGTCACACAGTAATAAAACATCGCATTTTAAATATAAGTCAGTGTACTCGCCAATAGTATTGATATTAAATGCATTCCACACAGTTTTTGCGTGTTCATATTCTTTATCACTAATGTGTTCCATTTTCAAAGAGTTATAGAAGTATTTTTTTCGAGGGAGTGTTTCTTCTTCGTACTTGTCCCATGTGTTAATATAATCATAAGGATAAATACCTTTTCTTTTTAACAAGTTTAAGTTTTCATTATTAAATTCTGCTGATAAATGAATAAAATCATGATCTGATAAACTTTTACTTAGTGCATCTAAACTAGAGCTTAAAAATTGAAACGAATCTATGAATTTTATTTGAATAGAACGATCTCCATTCTCGCTTTCTATATATTTGGTAATAGTTAAATACTTTTCCTTAGTTTTAGGTATAATTTTTATATAACCTCTATGTCTCACTAATTCTTGTATAAAGAGATGCGAGTCGTAATTCGATAAATTGTGAAAAAATACTGGTATGAATGGACACACTCTAAACATTAAGTTACATTGAACATGTGCAGGTCCTCTATATTTCCCCGTCACATGATCGTGGTCACGTACCTTATCATGAAATAATAACTGATCACAGATGTGACAAATAGTAGCATTGTTATAACTGATTTTCTCTTTTTTCGTTAAAGGTATCATTGGTTTTCTTATTGATAATATTTCATATATTTTCTTCACATCTTCTATTAATCTAGTAACAAATACTTCAACACAGTCAGGGCCTCTATACGTAACATATTTATTTTGGCTTGGATCGTGTGAACAACATATATAGTATCCAAAACATGAAGGCTGATGTATTTTGAAATTGTGTGTTTTTTCAGATTTTGTTTCCAAACAACTCTGCAATAGGCTTTCAAAGTCTGCATAAATGACATAATTAATTTTTTGTTTTCTTTCAAAATTCTTAAAACCGAGTTTACTATCCTTTTCGGGCAAAATTGATAAAACTTTTGAACAGATATGAGATTTATATTTATTTTCACTGCTATAGAATTGTAAACATGATTCACACAGCATGAAAATACCTTTATGACATGTCACTTGTCGTCTTACTAATCGTATCAGATTTTTAATAAGACAATAATGGCTTACTCCTTTTCTTTCTAAATATAACAAATTTACATGTACAGATTTTCTCTTATTTGTTAAATACAGAGGTCCAGTTACGTTTTCGCTCTTATTATCTAATCCATAAATATTAATACTTATGTTGTTGTTTATTTCGAATAGTTTTATGTCTTGATATGAGACAGGAAAAGACATTCCCTCAATATTTAATACAGAACTGTAGTGTGGGTACGAATGAGTCCTGCATACGTTCATCTTAGCAGGAAACAAAGCAGCTACCACACTCCATAAAAAGCAATGATTGTCATCATTTTGTATATTAATACAACTTTTAGAATTCTTAATTTTTGTAGGCAAATCTAAATATGTACCACCTCTCATAGGACAATATTTATTCACATTGATTTCTAGATGACTTACAGAATGATAAGACCATCCAGAGTCTTTGTGCTCGAATTCAGACATTTTACATTTTAAAAGTTCGGTTACTTTCGAATACAGGTCATCAATATCTGTGTTATTACAAATCATTTCATATTTCGTATTGAATGACTTAAGTTGTTGCTCACTCGTTTTTTGTAAGACAAAGTGGGCAAACAATTCGAAATTAATCTTGAGACAAGTATTTTTTATTAAAGATGTATGTATAAGTTTCAGGATATCATTTTTATTCTGACACAAGAATGCCTCCGGTGTGAGGTATTCAACATCTTGTGCAGGATTTAAACGATATGTTATGATTCTGTTTTTGAAAGCACTTGCAATTATATAAATATTTTCAAATTGGCTTTGCAATAAACTATTAGACTTGTGAATATTTGTTCTCAAGTGATATTTGAATTTATTACTCGGTAATTCAATGAGACATGTTTTACATTCTGTATATTCTGGATTATTTGTATATTGCATTCGGTGAGTAGTCGGGGTTTGTACTGTAAATAAAACAAAAAGATAAAATTATAGTTACATTTCTGCATTATATTATGATTTGTAACCCTTATCAATAGTTTACGTTCGCATCGATAACTATTATATTAATATTAGGTAAGTATATTAGATACTATAATTAAAGTAATTAAGTGAATGATTAATAATGATTAAAAACAAGTCAGTAAGTATTAAGAACAGAGTCGAGAGAATACATCTACTAAAAATAACTGCTGACATAATCTATGGGACAGTGCTTGAACTCTCTATGAGTTTCTTTCAAAAAGTCTTTTATATGCTTCCATGCTGGCGTCTCATCATTAGTACGATTTTTTACAGTTATGATAGCATGCCTCCATCGATTTATAGGGGCTACACGCTCTATCTCACTATGATCATAGATCTTTAGTTCCACATAAAATTTACCCTTTTTGTTTTCATAGGTCTGTTTACTTATACCGTTGGCTACTCTACGGGTATAATAAGAATGTAACGGCGCTATTTTTTTACCCGAGGTGCTTGCAACGGCCTCCTCTTCCTGCTCGTCGTCGCTGTCGGTCCCAAATAGATCATGCGACGTGGGTCTCATGCTGGCGCTGATAGGCTTGATTGTGGTCTTGTTCTTTTTCTTCTTCTTGATCTCGGTGTTCATCGATTCGTCCTCCGCCAACCTCTTGACAGACGTTGACGAAGATGAAGCTCTGGGATCCTTCGGTTTTTTCAGCTGCTGCTGATGCTCGGCTTCATCATCGGAAGAGAAAAGTTGGGTAGCTGTTTGTTTCGACCTGTAACAATATATATTTATGTATTAGACATCTAATAAAAATATTACACAAGGCACAGTTCAGTACAGGATGGGATTAAATTGCTTTAGTTGAGAGAAATGATTAAATGCATAAGAAAAGGTAGGTTAATTATTTGACTGAAATAGATTAATCGATTATTAAATAATTTGGGAGATGATGAATCGACGAATAAATGAAACGATTGAATAGATAAAATGAGTGAATAGATGAAATTATTAATCAGAGAACTGATTGAAAAGATAATAAATTACTTACATTTCAAAGCCTGCTGAGTTTTGCTTGATGTACTTATGTTCTGTACTTGACGTAGAAATTCAGGTGCACCGAGTCCTTCCAAGTTCCCGTGGTGGTTTGGTAGTGAACTGCCGCCCTCGACCCGTTTATATAGGCGTAAAAACGCGTTACGCATTACCAAATTTGGAAAAATGCATACGTGCAAAAATAAGTTCATCACAAAGATTGCAAGCACAGCATTTTTACATCGATATTAGACGAGCGTTATAAACGCAGCGTTTTAAACGCTTAATTAATTAAGTGTCAACGCGGGTACCGCTAACAATAGATTATTGAGAGATTAAATGAAAACGTAATTATAATCAATTTATTGACATGTAATTTTTATATTGAATGTGTTAGCGGTACAAACGCTGCGGTTATAACGCTCGTCTGAAGATTTCAATGCATCTTTGTGCACGTGTCACAAATTCCTAGCCATATGTGGAGCCGTAAGTTTTGGATTACTTTGCATAGTTTGCATACATAAAACGAAACTGAATTGAACCTTAATGACACAAAAAAAATTGGATCATTCCCTATATAAACGAACCAAGATACCTGAAAAAAACATTCAAGTGGTCTTATCTGCTCTACGATGTCGGTAAGTAAATATTTTATCAAAAAGTATTTTAAATTATTAATAAATAATCATTAATTATTTTTTAATATTTACACTAGGATCTGTTCTAGGATAGTTGTGATTGTCTTCATCAACTTGTAAGTTTAGTCTTATTTAATTAATAATAATGTACTTCTTTGTTTCAGATGTCCAGTGATATTTTCCCCAATGATTCTTCATACTCTCCAATTCCTGCTGAGCAAGCCCTACGTCAAAAAGTGGTCAACTATTTAGAAAGAGAAAGACCATTTCAACCATTCCAATTTGAAGACACACCACCATGCAGTAATAGTGATAACAGTAACAATAATAATAAAAAACGAAAAAATGATGTTGTATACTCATACATACAGAAACCATCAACGGGTCATCGCAGTAAAATAATACGAATACAAGTTTTTGACGCCGACGAATTCGCAAATTCGCCATGTGATTGTAGTGCCAATATTTGTGTCCAACATGTTGTGGGGAATGTATTTAATGATGATATCTATAGGTGTGTTAAGGATATTGTAAGCAAATTGCATAAAAAGATGTGAATAAACTAGCACTTTCCATTCGGTTGTTTTATTGCCATCACTCCTGCTAAAAAAGTCACCTACCTACTTACACATCAAACGCATACCTATTAGTTACATTTAACAAACATGCAACTTTGCATACACCAACAGTCAAATTATATTGAACTTAATTATTTAATTAAACAATACTCACTCTGAATAGATGATTCTAAATATAGTATTCGTTTTGAATAGAGGATTCTGAAAACAACCTTCATTTTGAATGGAGGATTCTGAATGCAACACTCATTTTGAATAGAGGATCCTGAATACAACACTCATTTTGAATAGAGGATCCTGAATACAGCACTCATTTTGAATAGAGAATTCTGAATAGAGGATTCTGAATGCAACACTCATTTTGAATAGAGTATTGGGGTACCTGGATCTTTTGATCCAGGTACCCCAATACTCACCTACTGATCAGTACGTGTTGGGACGTTTTTTCTTTTTTAGGACCTCAAAATCAGAAATTCTATTAAAATCAGTGTAGAGTTTAATAAGATGATAAAAACTTTACTTCTTTGTTTTTAGTCATTTTAATATCACAATAAGTCTTCTTAATCACATATTTTGCAAAATCAGCCACGAGTACCAATAAAATTTAGAAACAAATACTTTTTAGGTTTATTTAGGATTATTTCTCTTCTTAGTTAACTTTGTAATCTTAATGTTTTTTTTGTTATGACACAGAATCAATAATTAGCACTTCTATTGTAAAAAGTATTTGTTTCTAAATTCTATTGTAACTCAAGACTGATTTTACTACTAGTATATTGTACTGATCCGTAGGTGCTATTTGTGAAAAAATATAAAAAAAAAAAAAATTATTCCTCTAATGGCACCTGCGAAAAATATGGATAGGTTGTTGATGTGGAATACCTCAGGTGCCATTTGGTCAGGTACCGTTTAAGCGGGTGCCCAATGTGGAATACGTCAATATAATTTACTCGAGGGTGATTCCAAGCTGCAGTTTCGTCTAGCAAGTGTTTTGGGATCACCGGAACTAAGACCTCAAACTAAATAATGAATGAATACTATGAAATAGTATGAATACATTGTAATTCGAGAATTCAACTCAATTATTATTCCTATACTATTCAGTCTATTTGACCATAGCAATCTAAATAATAACCACGTCAACCAGTGTTTAATTTAAACGTCACTTAAAAATAACAAACATCATTTCAAAACAGTGGTTTTCCAATAACCCAATTTATGCCGTATCTTACCCTAGACTTCTTCCGTCTGAAATTTCTTGTTTTGTCATAAAATATAAGATTCTATGACACTCGGCAATACTGTAGCTTCTTATTAGTGAAAGACTTCGACTCGGATCAGTAGTTTCGAAGATTATCCCTACATACAAACTGACAAATGTTACCTCTTTATAATATTGGGGGGACCCAATATTATAAAGAGGTAACATTTGTGTAACACCTATGAAATTGGCGTTTTTTTCTCACAAATCAATTGCTTGGTATTATATCGAATAATGACCATCATAGACAACTACCAATAGTAAAAAAACCTTATTATTCATATTTTTCTAAACATAAAAAATTACTCCTCATTTTGTTAGCAGAAATGATCACTATTTGTTTTAACTAAGCCAAAACTTATAAATGTCGCTTAATCTAAGTGGCATATTACGTTATCTTAGTTTTTAAACATTAATGCATAAAAGTTTTAAAACATTAGTGTTCATAGTTGTTATGTAAATTAAGAAAATGTTAGTATGAAAAATGCAACTTCTTTAAAATTCTCCATACAAAACGCTGATTTCATAGGTGGGGACCTAATATAAGTAGATACCTCAAATATACTACTTAACGCAGCCTAACCCTAAGCATGCCATGAATATAATTACTCGAGAGTGATTCCGAGCCGGAGTTCGGTCTAGCAAGTGTCTTGGGATCACCGGGACTAAGACGTCAAACTAAATAATGAATGGATTAACCATGGTATTTGGCGAACGATCGATTGAGGGTTGAATGTAGGTTGAGTCGTGTTTAATGGTAATATGAGGGGTTGAATTGAATTTTGTGATGAAATATTTGAGTGTGTGGCTTTTAAGAGTTAATTAATTTAATTCATGTGAAAAATCACGGTTTATGCCATCGACTAGCGTTTTTTTTTTAGGGTTCCGTAGTAAACAAGGAACCCTTATACTTTAGCCATTTCCGTCTGTCTGTTTGTCTGTCTGTCCGCGGCTTAGCTCAGAGACGGTTAGTACTAGAAAGCTGTAATTTGGCATGGGTATACATATTAATCACGCTGACAAAGTGGTACATTTTTTTAGTGTACTTGAAAGAAAAACATCCCCAATTTACGTGTAGGGGACACGTAAATTGGGGATGTTTTTCTTTCTTATTTAACCCATGGTGTGGGTGTCGTGCAATTGTGAGTATGTGCAAACCATTTTCGGATTCAGGAATCCGTTTGCGAAATATTAAGCTTTAAAGTGCTAATTTTTGTTAGAGTCAAGTGAGTCCCCCACCCTACCAGCTAAATGGTTGGTTTTGGATATGTGAAAAAATTCACGGTAGTAGTATATATAACGAAATCAAAATAAAAATGATCACAGCTAAGTAGGCTTTACAGGTTAACGAGTAATAATCGACCAACTTAAATTTTCAGTTTGAAAACATGATCTCCCATACATATGGGAGAACATGTTTTTCAACTGCAATATTAAGTTTGTTCTTGGGATAAATTCATCCCAACTACGGAACCCTTCATTGTGCCTGGTCCGACACGCACTTGGCCGGTTTTCTCTTTTTGAGGTTGCCTTCTAGTTTAAGATGTTACAAAATTCTGCACGAACCTTCCATTTTCAGCCCCTATTATACAAGCGCTGCCTAGAATGGGCATCACTGGTTAAATATATATGCTATGTTACATAATCTAGTTACAGTAAGCATATTTTTTTTTGTAAAATGGACCAATAAATTATTCTTATTACATGATCTAAGCAATTTTCAAGGATAGGTATCTTAGGTATGGTTAAGGCATGTAGGTACTACATAACTTTAGTGCGTTTAGTTCATAAGACTAATTCCATAAACACACACACACTATATATTAGGTATATATTCTCTTACAATACATCCTTATTTCTCACTTCCACAACAGCATTTTATACAAAAATGTTACCCCAAATAAGCTTATAAAGCTTACTGCTAAGGCAAACCGAACGAAACTTTTAAACCAGGATAAACAGTTTTTGGCGAATCCGGATGTGGGTAGCTATCGATACCATTTCGCATGACTCGGTATCGGTATCCGAAATATATAATGTTGCCGATAAAATCGGATGCCATTAAGGAATTATTAATTGACCGTTATTAACAGATGCTGCTTGCTGCCATTAACGGTATAATAATTGTGTATTAAATTTTCCTTTAAACTGTGAAAAGTATTTTCAGGAGTTATTGATTCATGTTTCTTTTGAATTGCTGACGAAGTTAATTTTATTCTATGCAAAAATAATAAAATTGGGATGAATTTAGGATGACCGAAGTAAGAACGAAGGCATCATGATACTTCGAGGGATAGTAAGGTTTGTCTGGAACAGCCTATGTTACCAATCTTGTTAATAATCTGAGCTGTTATCTTGTACCTACTGCGGAAACTAGAAAATAGGAAATAGAAGCAATGAATCAAAACATAAGCCGGTCCCAAATGAGCCTCTCCCTCTTCACAAGCTCTGCTTTCCGGATCTGGTATGCCCTCAACAATATTTCATTTATACAACTTTAGTTTTTGTTTACTCTAAACAAAAACTCTTCGTTTTAAGAGGTCATTGTACTCATCATTATGAATAACTTTCACTATGGGATCGAAGCTGAAATCGCGAAAAAAAAATCAGCTGTTCCCTACATTTCGACGAGATAGACGAACATAAATGTAGGGAACAGCAGATTTTTATTACTCCCTAAGAGGTTTAGTGTAAACAAAAACTAAGGTTGTATTTAGTGACAGGTTATTTAAGCGGCCATCTTATATTTAACTGCAGGCACTACTACTATGCTGCCCTGCTTAGCCGAAAGGCGCTATGTCAATCGTAGTAAGTTTTGAGAAAATTGACTTTTTGTTAATTGTAATTTAAGGAAACATATGGAAATAAAAAACTTCTGAGTGTTTTTTTTTATGATTTAAGTTAGATAGCGATATTTGGCTTTACCATTAGATGCGAAATTGTTATAGTTATTGAATGGTCCAAGTCACCTATTCCTCGGACATAAGCCGCTATTAACGCTCTCCTGAACTCAAACACAGATATTGATATGTTTCCGGATGAATGGAAGATGATGCTGTCAGAATGTTTGAATTTTTGTGAGAAGAATGCATGACTGTGTTAAATAAATTATGTTTAAATAGTGTAATTGGCTTCGGCCGTTCTATTTAAATAAATAACTAATGGTATAAAAAAAACTAAAAGAGTGTATCTCTGGGATAGCGCCTTTTGGCTTAGCAGGGCAGTATGCTACTGCTACTGTATATTAACACCTTTGCCTAACCCTTCGAAAAATACAGGCGTGGTGTTATGCATCTTATATTTATGACGAGATATTTTGTCCATGTATTCGTTTCCGAATTTTCGTACTACTTTCGTTCAATAACTCACACGTTACATACACAGAAGGGTTGGTCTGGAGCAAAATACACCGTATTTCGTGGCTTATTTTCGGGGCTCATCTATTTTATTTATTTATCATAAGCACACCAACAGCACAGTCACTTACAATATCTCAAATAGACAGTTCAGTTACCATGCAAATGACAGTTATGTACGACATTGACGTATGTCGCTATACATTTTGATCAGACTTTTCATCAGACTTAAGTTTAAGTTACGAAAAGTTAAAAAACTTAAAGCTTTAATGTTCCCACTGTCATATCGATACCCATTAGGTAAATATAATCGTCAAAGTATTCCAGTATATCTTTAATAAGATAACAAACGCTTCGTCTTACTGCACCAGCTTATGTTTCACTTTTATTAATATGCAGATGTATGCCAGTGACCTTGAGTGGTTAGCTTGCGTGTTCTGTACTGAGCTGACGTAACGCATCGTACGTCCAGCCAGTAATAGGACTCGCCCATCAAGGAGCGCTGGCCCCAATTTGACGCATTATTAATTTATTATACATAAAACAAAAGGTATTTTAATAATATAAAACACTAAAGTTTCGTGCAGACCAGCGCGACGCGACTCGAACAATACAATTTCTAAGAAAACTTGACGGTATAACAATAGCCGGTGTCGCGTCGCGCTGTCGCGCGCGCTGGTCTGCACGAAGCTTTATACTAAACGATCAATCAAAAGAACACTATCTTTCCACTTCGTCATAGTTGCATTTTTTTTTTTTTTTTTTGTATTTATTATTTTATGCTAAGTACATTATAATTAAGTATATATATTTTAGTGATATTTATTTTAGTAGTATGTATGTAAGTTTATTCTCATAATCTATGTTTATAGTTAATATTATAGTTAAATTAGTGAATAATTAGGTGTTTTTATTTTATGAATTTTATTTTCTCTTCTACTCTTACACACGTTGTCTACATCTCTTTAACTACTTTCCTATCGCAGGTTTGCTGGAAGAGATTTCTTTAGAAATAAGCATCACCTTTGTACGTATTTTTCTGTTCCTTTTTTTCTTGTCTGTTTATATGTGTGTACATAAACCGTTAAATAAATATAAATAAATAAATAATTAAATTATTTTTAAAATGCTGAATTTTTCAGAAAAATACGCTTGATAGATTTAACGTGATTCTCTGTATTTTATCCGCGATAGACATAACTTTACAAATTAATTTAACTATATAATATAAACATAATCAAAAATATTCATTTATTAAGTTTAAGAAAATGCAGTAATTTAACATGTATGTTTTCCAAATCATTAACACTACTCGTTGACGTGATCTTCAGTATAAAATCATTAAAAGTCGGTTATCGTCGCCTTAAAGCCCACATCATCGCTAAATAATAACAGCCGCACGTGACGATCGAACGTTAAGCTGCGCTTGCCGCGGTCGGTTGTGAGTTGTGGAGGTCAGATAAGCAGTCATTCAGTATTCATTCAACATTTAAATGGTATTCAGCTGCATCTGGTTAGACTGGAAGCCGACCGATGAGGCTAGGCAGATTGATTGATCTGTACCACGAGATTATCATAATATTTTTGTTTTGATATATTTTTAAAGACTCCATTTATTTATCTCTAGACCTTTTCAATAATCTTATTGCTTTAATCAGTGTGTAGCCAAATGTTTAGCTTCCAGTCAAACGACATCAGTAATTGGATGCAGTGATGAACTTAGGTAGGTACCACAGTCCAGGCATATCCCATGAGACGACAATGAAATAATTTGGTTAAGTCTCCACAGCTTGGATTACATAGTAATTACTGTTGTTAATTTGATTGTGAAGGTCGGTTCTGCTTAGTTCGCGCCCCTTAAGTACCATTTACTCGCTTGCCAGTGATTATTTTTTATATTACCGAGGTAGAAGAAATTGCGGAACGTTGCGTAATGATGGCAATCTCAAATGTTTTATGTGTTGTTTACGATACGAGATACGAAAATAAAACAAAAAGAAAAATACTGAAACAACAGTTTGCTTTAATGATATTTACAGGTCGTGCCATTTAAGTTGAGACTTGCGCTCCGGCGGGGACCTCATACCGCTAAAGAGTCCCATAAAGGCTCGTTCAGACCAGCGCGACGCGACGGGGCGACGCGACACGAACAATACAGTTTCTAAGAAAACTTCACGGAATAACAATAACCGTTGTCGCGTCGCGCTGTCGCGTCGCGCTAGTCTGCACAAAGCTTAAATCGTCAAATTCAAATTCAAAAGTCATTTATTCAAACTAGGCTGAGAATCAGCACTTTTCGAAAATCAAAATTACAAAAGACAGTCCCCCAAAACGACCACCCTTCACCACTTTCTAGTGCGTTAGCTGGGAAGAAGAACTGGCGCAACAAACTCTCCAGCAGCACAGCTGTCGGTTCAGTTAGAAAAAATATATTCTATATAATAGTATGCAAAATAATTTACATTACGCAACATAAAACATAATTTAAATTATAAATTATTAGCCTTATGTCAGCTAGCACACGCCAATATACCAACCAAAAACATTGCGAACTATACTCGGGCAGAAATAAAAAATAAAAACTAATCGTAAACAGAACCTAAATAAAAGCCTCCAGGCATAAAGGGCATGCCCGCTTACATATAGCTATATGTAGCTGTAGACCATCGAGGTAAAACAAACAGTTAATTACTAATAAGAATAACAAATCCATTATCAGCAAGACGACCAGGCACTACAAGCAGCACCAGTTCACGAGCACAACGCAAAGATCAGCCACTACCCCCCTCGCCATATTTGAGGGAAGGAGGCAACCCGACCCTACCGCAAGCAGTGACATCTAAGGGAGCATGACGAATCGTCAAACTACTGCGCAAGTCAAACCACGTGGTGCGTTAAGTCTCAACTTTAATGGCACGACTTATACGTACAATTATACATACACACGTACACATAATCAACCCTCGATAATTTCCCAAATTTAATGACATCAAATTCCGGAATATTTCATCAATTATGTTTAAGTCCCATATAATATAAATAATAGGGGTGACCTCTTTGCCTACAACCGGGCATAAATCCAGACTCCAAGCTGAACTGTGAGATTCCCAGGAGAAAACTCCAATAGGGTTTTACCACCTGAGAATCTAAACCAGGAGCTCATGCTCAACAGTAACGCTTGCGACCATTAGCCCAACGAGTTAGTCCAAATCGTGTTAAAAATAAACAAAATTAAAGAACATTAACCGTTTATGCTTCGCGGTGCGAAAACACACGCTGGTCAATTTATCGGAGTACAGAAGTTACGCAACATTGCCGGAAAAGTGACGGCAATTAAATGGAACTGGCATTAATTCGAGTAATTGCTGCTAACCGCTGTGCACGCCGAAATATTAACTTGCGAGATGTTACTCGGTGACAATAATGAGTGGACTGTTTGAGCTGTTTAGGTGTGTTACCGCAGTCTGTTTATGGATGGCCACGCCGTAATTGCACACGTTGAGAGCTAGAGATATAGCTTGCAGAGTAAGCAAGCTGAAGTGGCAGTGAGCTGGCCATGTTTGTTGAAGGACCGATGGTAGGTGGAGCAGACAAACCCTGGAGTGGAGACCGCGCATCGGCAAGCATAGTGTAAGACGCCCTCCAGCGATGAACAAGGACCTTTAAAAGGTGACTGGAACAGCCTGAAGGTGGAAGGCGGAAGGCATGGTGTTGTGGCGCAGCCTGGGAAAGGCCTATATCCAGCAGTAGTCTGTGATAGGCTGAATTAGGTGACTGAGTAAAAGACTGATATCAGCAGCAGTCGCCGATTATTTGCCTGTAGCATCGACGATGACATGTTGGGCTTCTGCCCGTTACATGTCATTATTTTTGGCTGTCTTTAACCCTACCTGTAAATACCCTAGCAAGATAAAATTAAATTATCATCATTTTAATTATCATTATTCTTCGCCATTATCTCAAAGCTCTTTTTGCTTCATCATCATCATCATTTCAGCCAAAAGACGTCCACTGCTGAACATAGGCCTCCCCCAAGCACCGCCATTTCGACCGATTCTATGCTTCCCGCATCCAGCGGATTCGTGCGGCCTTCACAAGGTCATCGGTCCATCTTATGTTCCAACGCTTCGTCTTCCGGTACGCGGTCGCCACTCTAGAACCTTTCGGCCCCATCGGCCATCTGTTTTACGAGCAGCAGCTTTTTTGCTTAATGTCCGTTTTGCGTGGATGTGACGCATATTTTCCCCCAAATTGTTTATTTTTGTGTTTTGTTCTTTCTTTGCGTCATGTGTACCGCAAATAAACGTATTTTCTTTCTTTTCTTTCTAATGTCTGAATATCATTTACCTGGAACAAGCTCCCGGGTTACACGTGCTAATAACTAAATAGGTAGTTACGATAACCGTCCATTTTTTTAACGGTACCTCCAGGCCTGTTACAACATATTTTAAAAAGGCCCGTTCGCACATACATTGACCGTAAGCATGTTTCGAGAACATTCCCTGAGGACTCGCTCGTGACTGGGACAAAGAGCTTGAAATCTGGAGCACAACAATTTTTAAAACTTTTCCCCGCAAATATCTTCTTTGTGAGCGGGATCGGAGAATCGAGCGTGGGATTTTATTGAGAAACTACGGTTAGTTTGCCTGCTGCTTATTGTTTCTTTTTTTAAAGTTCCCCTTTGAGACTTGGAGTCAATATATTCTCCTTTGTAGCGATCCCGCGAGATTCACGAAATGTGTACTTAAGAGAAATATTCAAAAATCTCTTGCAAAGAACTCCTTGATGGGGAAGCGTAACGAATTTGCTCAGTGCTTTTTGAGATTAATCTAAATATATGTACATACTAACGCTTAGGGATTCGTTTTATCAAATATACATTAGTGAAATATCGCTTACAACTTGGGGCCTACATCTCCATTCATTCAAGTTTTTCATAGACACTTACTTTACCTTTTATCAAACTAGATACTAGAAAGAGATATTGTATTTTGTGTAAGGCATTCTTACGCGTCACCGCCTTCAGTAAATTGACCTAATCAAATTGCAAAATTGGAGCCATTCTTCAATGTATTATGGCCAGTTTGTAACCGAGTTTAAAACAAGGAGGTTATCAATTCGACACGTATATATGTAACATTATTGGAACTCCAATAATTCATTTAAATGATAATCTATTAGGGCTCCCAAACATATATACAAAGATTTTATTCAAAAGATAGACACAGTTTGTTTAATAGTGTGCCAATGGCTAGTTAGAATGTTACATAATTCACCTAGAATTGTTTTTTTTTAGATCTCTATGAGAGCTTGCTTAAAAACCCTAGGTGAGGAGGTGTTACAAATTAGCCCGCGTGGAGGTCGGAAATTATCAAGGGATAAAAAGCATCTTGTGTCCTAACCCAGGTCATGGTCTACCCATATGCCAAATTTCATCCAAATCCGTTCAGACGTTTTAGCGTGAAAATACTCACTGCCATTATACGAGTAATAACTAGTGGTCGCCCAGAGGTCTAAATTTGACCATGATTAATTTAAATATCATGATTCTAAGGTAGCCATCTTGTGTCAAACGCATGGTAGTATGTGTAATGTTTTTTTTTATTAATTTAATTTATTTCTAATGTATATTATATAAAAATATTAGCTTTCTGCACTTTAACTGTGCCAAATTTCATACCGGGAGTATGAAATTCGCGAAAGTCCGCGTAATTTTCGTAAAAAGGGGTACAAAGTTTTTGCTTCACGTATTAATATAATAATAATAATTTGTTAGAATTTCCGACTAAGAAGCTACCGCCTGCTATGTTACAAACCATCTACAAACCTATTCAGATCCATTTGAAGTGTGTATATTAGAACCAAATACTTTTTCGTCTCGCTCGTCGTGCTCGTAAAAATTCGCGAGACATCGTCGGATTAACAACGTCGTCGCGTAATATAAAATTGAGTCAACGGCTCTTAGAAAAATAAAAGACAATTTTTAATATTGTTCTTAATTCTTTTGTTTTTATTCAAAGGCGGTCTTATTCAATACGGCTTTTGAATGAGCGGATGAGATTACACAGCTTGATTTAAAAAATCTATTTGAGATTTTGTGTTTAGGAATTTTTAATAAAGATTTTTTCAAGTAAATTATCCTACTATTTTCTTACAGATGTGCTTGTTCTGCACTGGCAAAATATGAGCAACAGACATATCATTATGTACTTAACGACTTATTATTAATTATTATTATTTTACTAATAAAACATGTACTGGAATAACGCTGGCCATGGGTAAACACGGCTACATATCAAGCTATACAATTCCAGTCTAAAGTGACCTCTCATTGTACAGAAACCCTATAAAATGCGAGGTCAGCTTATACTGGACACATATGGCTTGATATGTGTGTACGTATCAATTTCCTGGTTAATTTGCCAATATGTTTTAATGCTGTTACTGAAGGTCGGGGCAGAATAAAATGGCCCAAAACACAATCTTGTCAGCGTTAAAAAATATTACCAAATTAGCCGGGAATTCGATACGTACGGTCTTATCCCAGCACAGAACTTACCCCAACATACTCCGATTGCAGGTGGTGCAACAAATATGAAAACAATCGCCAATGTCACATAAATATGAATAATATATTTTCAATTTTTATTCATCATTGTGAACAAAGTCATCAATTAAAAACAATCACTAACACAGTTGCATGAAATGATCCATTTGTTTTATTGAATACAGTAATAAAATTGTTTTATCATTGTTGTTATTGTTTAAGTATAAATACGGTTAAACCATAATATTTTATGAGTTTTTGCCTGTTGCTGCGCCCACGTATAGGACGGAAATTATTCCACGGGAACGTACTACTGGGATAAAAAGAACCCTCATATGTCATAAACCGGGTTATGGTCTACCCGTGTGCCAAATCTCATCGAAATCCGTTCAGCCGCTAATGCGTGAAAGGTAACAGACAGATATAGTTACTTTCGCATTTAAAACATTAGTATGGATAATTGGATAACACAACGTTATTTTGCCAACGAACTATTTGCGGCGTAAATTACGCTTGGTTACGGCTTTACCCTAAATAATTGTACCTTTAATGCTACGGCTACATTGTCGCAATATAGAAAACTAGACGTCGCGCGCTCTCCCTCACACACCACTTGACGTCTTGCTGTAAACAGAGAGTGCCTTTGCGCGCTCTCTGTTTACAGCGAGAAAGGTAACAGACAGATAGTTACTTTCGCATTTTAAACATTAGTATGGATAACACAACGTTATTTTGCCAACGAACTATTTGCGGCGTAAATTACGCTTGGTTACGGCTTTACCCTAAATAATTTTACCTTACATGCTACGGCTACATTGTCGAAATATAGCGAACTACACGTCGCGCGCTCTCCCTCACACACCACTTGACGTCTCGCTGTAAACAGAGAGCGCGCAAAGTATAGTTCACTTTGTCGCGACACTAGCCGCAAGCCTCTCCCCCACAGGCGCGTTTTTATCGGTGGATAATAACACAAGCGTTATTGCGATAATGCGTCCCGATTCCTTGCACACAGCAGCGTTTTTATCATCCGATATAATAATAATAAATAAAATTGTTTATTTATCCAAATACTACACACAGACACAGTTCAAAGGAAAGTGGCAGAAATACAATGAGCATAATAATATAGCTTTGAGCACAAAAGATTTAAGTCTAAATATATTTCTAACGTCTGCTTGTAACCAACACTACAGGCCGGCCCACACTACACTTTACTAACGTTATTAATGCAGGTGTGTGTAAGATCGCATGCGTCCTAATACAAAATGTTCTAAGAACACATGTCGGAATATCGCAAGTACAGAGGAACGCAAGCATCCTACTTCCATTCAAAATTCAAAATTCAAAATATTTTATTTCACATGAACCTACAAGGGCACTTATGAAACGACAGAAGCTAGGTGCACGGTTCCAATTGGTCGTTTCCTATGGAGAAGAGCCGGCAAGAAACTCCACGGTTACTCTTTTAAAAGTAAATGGTTTTTACAATTTTTCCAAATTACAGTGTTAAAAGCTTCGATCAACTATACAGGTATGAGAGGACAGTGTAGGCCCATCAACATGTACCAGGTACTTAGCAAAATATAAAATGGTCCACAGATCTACAGTCTATTATGTCTTCAACGTTCTCACATTCACAAAATTTAAAAGAAAATAATCTATATAAAAGATAAATAAAATAATAAAAATAAAAACCTATTTAAACCAAATGACATTACGACGTTATTATCGCAGCAGTGTGTAACTGAGTGGCCATCCTAATATAAAATGTACTGAAAACAGATATCGCGCCTGTGGGCAGAGACTTTACTAAGCTCGTAGGTATTTAAAGGAAACGTTAATATCTTTTTATTATCAAGTAACATAAGAACTAAAGAAAAGAAGAACAATATCTACGTTCACAATACTCACTATAGCTGGAGCCAATTACACAGACTCGAATGCAAGTAGGGGCTGACAATCTCACTGGCTATAAAAATAAATGTCCCACATTTACCCTTCACGGAACTACGGAGTTGTGTAGAGGAAAAATGCCTTTTTCCATACCTTTTTCATTCTAGCTTTTCATAGCAGGCTCGCTTTGTTTAATGTAATTGGTCGTATGCTTATTACGATCACACTAACAGAAACTTTTTATGAAAGTTCAATTGCCTTGTCCTCAGCGTCGCCGTTTCCTTACAAAACTGTTCTAGGTCGACTTCCAGTCTGACCCCTTGACCTCAGTTTTTCAGCCTTCTTGATAAATCTGGAAGAAAAACAAATGATTAAAAAAAAAAGCGCACATAGATTCATTTCCTAAAATATATTATAAATCTCTCATATTATTTCAGAAAATATTTTTCATTTCACTTTAATTTTATGCACTTTATGGAGAGATAAATACCATGCTAGTTCACCACTTAATTTCCCTTGTTTAATGACCTACAGCCCTACCAGAAGTAGCAGGAACGCGCGACAAGGGGCAAAGCAAAAAAAAAAAAAAAAAACGTGTTGAACGTGGTGAACGTGTTTGTTAAAGCAATCATCGTTACAGTGTGAGAGAGAGATGAAGCTATACAGGACGAATAGCACTATCCTTATTTCACAACAGAAAGGTGATGGTTTTAACGCCATAGTAAGGCCCCTGAACTTAACGTAAATTCGAATGATTTTTTTAATAAAAGTGTCTTTATCTTTAATTTCGGAAGTCGGTGTTTTTGGGTTTGTATTTTTGTTTGCCACCGACTTCCGAAATTAAAGTTATATTTTCACTTTATAGTGTTTTTTTTGTAAAAACTTTTTTACATTTCTACTTTTAGCCGTGGTACATACGCCACATAAATTCGTATGTATTCGTACCACTACTTGCACTGTAAATAACAGTGACAGGAAGTTATTATAACATCATCAACATACTCAAAGTCGACAAAATACGTATCAAAGAAGGTAACTCAAAAATCACTCATCAGAACTTGACCAAATTTCTAAGGAACTAATGTGAAAATATATTCATTCAAATAAAAAAATAACTTTGCAAATAGGTTTACAAATGACGGAGTTCTGAGGTAACATACATTAAAAATACAACCGAAAGAGAATTTGAGAACCTCCTCTTATAATGCGAAACACTAGACCATCCTTCAATATGAATAAAATCATCAAACGAAGCAAATATTATGTGCGAAACGAGTATTTTCAATTTTAAAATCGTTCGATTTTTTGTTACGTTTGTGCTAGGCCCACTGAGCCACAACTATTTATCGTAAAGTTCTCGACTATATTACTAGCACGATGTAAAAGGAGTTTCGTTAAGTGCACTAACTCACTAGCCGACCAGAACCGATCCAGTTCACAAAGTACATATCGCACCTTTGGTAGAACAAGGGCACAATTGCAGTTTTTGCAATTTTACAGGAGAGTAATTATTTTAAGATATTTTTTGTACTTAATGTGGTCTAGCTATGTTAATAATGTTCTAAGGTTGTTCTGCTTTGTATGACATTAACTATATACTATATTCTTTTAGTTGTATCGTTTACAAATATTAAAAACTGCTGCTTTCTGCATATTTAAGTCATTTTGGCAATTTATGACAATTATGCCCTTGTTCTACCAAAGGTGCGATATGTACTTGCAAACTACGAACTTTTACTTCTTATTAGGACGTACTGGCAACATGAAACTATGTATCGGTTTGGTGGGGGGACTGTGCATGTATCTTTGGAAAAGCTACCCTGTTTCCGTGAGCTTCGTGAAAGCTAGTAGGGGATGGGAAGTAAACCCCTACTTGTGCCATCTGTGGGATGGTGACGTACAATTCCATGTAGTACAGTCACGAGCAAAAATACTGTAAACTTACGCAAGATTCAAAAGCAATTTTCAATGTTCTAAAGTGAACATCGTCGCGCTGTTACGATATTTTGTACGCATTATAATATACTAACAATGAAAGCCGCAGTAACTACAAAGTAAACAAAACGGTCCTCTTTACATCATCATCTATTCAGAACGGAAAGCCGCGGCGTGACGCAAGTACCTAGTCGGTCAGGACGTGCCTCGCAAATCTTTGGATTAGAAAGAAATTAATGATCGCGGAAAAACGAAAAGTCATTTTCACCAAAAATATGAAATAAAACTGTAAGCTAAGTCGATGACGCTAACAAAATGCGCAAACAAATCCCAACGAAAAACGTGACATAAAAAAGAAAACGCCAAATCAATATTTTCAATATCCTGTAGGTATACTTTTAGAAAATACTTAAGGAAATATCAGAGATCACTTCTGGGCTCTTCAAAGGCGCCTTGCGGTCCTAAAGGGCATAATAATCTTTCGGGGTTCCTACTGCTATAGGCTTTTATTCGAGAAAATTTTATATTACGGCACATGTAGATGATAATTAAGCGCTATTGAAAGGATAAAAGATTCACAGTTAAGTCCCTGAAACGGCGCTAAGTGCATGTGTGGGTGCATATTGATAAAAAAATAATGGACGTAATTGTCGTAATTGTTTAGCTCTTCCGCATTTATTTACGTTGCGTCATCTTGAAAACGAAATTATGGGACATGAGATGATTTGACAGACAAGTAAAGAAAAATGCCGAGCAATTTTTTTTTCGTTCAACTCAATGTAACATAAGGCCACTTCCTATTTAAAAGCGATCGTCGCGAGCATAATTGTCACTTTTTGTTCGGAAAACCGGAAAGCGCCCTCTGTCGGCGCGACCACGCGTTCAGGTTCACCGAACAAAAAGTTCGAACGATCTTGTATTCGCGTGACGATCGTTTTTAAATAGGACGTGGGGTAAGGCCGTATGTACTTAGCTTCTAGCGTTCAATGTGTAACGAGCTTAAGATTTTCCGATAGACGATAAGCTGAGGTAAGCTGTTACTGTCAAATACACTTTAAAGACTATTTTACATAGTAAAACTGTAGTTGATCTATATCAACTATACAAAATAATATATACACAAAATTTCATTGTCTATACAATGAAATTTTATTTCAAATCTATTGAAAAATTTGTATGACATTTCATTTCATTTTGTTTGTTCTGTCTGTGAATGTGAGTGCCATGTACGCTAGATATGTAGAATACACGACTTTATAACTGTCTGGCGCGATTTTGAGTATTTTTATGTGGTCTACGCAAATGTCACGCAGATCTGATAGCGTCGTGTGACGGGTCGTTGAGCTCCCTAAAAAAAGATTGAGCTACACGATGACTAATGCATGCATGCCGTCTGTCGGGACAGATCAACTCAAAGCTAGCAATGGCCGTCACTTCAAAAGTCCCTTCCAGACATAGCCCTGTATTGTTAGACTCCCATAATATCTTAATAATATAATATTTGGACTTTAGAAGAGTATTTGTATGATTCAGTATTTCTTCTCAGGGATCAGTCAAAAAGAAACAGCTGAAAAATTGACGTGTCAATGTGTCTTAAAAGATCTAGAGTCCACGCTACCACTGAAGTCCGGCGGAAAATTGTGGAACTACATTTTTTTTATGAACTTTAATGCATTGACATAGACACTAGCGCCGCGTCTATCGGACCAGAGTGGTGGCGCTGACTCTACTTACAGAAATAAACATTCCGACTATCACTACCTAACTTTATATCGAATATCAAGTAACAATAGTTTCACTTTGTTCATATCTAAGGAGAATGTATCCAATTTACATAAGTTATGCACATACAACCTATCAATGCGAGTAAAGTAGAAACGCTTTGTAAATATAAAATTGACGTAGACTTTCGAGAACTCTTCAAGTATACAGACAATTTTAAATATGCATCCAACAGCGCAAAGATTCGAGAGGTAGGTTGTATCATGAGACGGTTGAAACAATATTACATTTATAGTATGTTGAAATATTCTACAGAGAATATGAAAAAAAATAACGTCGTGGCTCGATAGTAGAATAATTGATTTACATTTTATCAGTTTTTAATACCACCATACTACCTCATTGGTTGTCTTTTGATACTAATATTGATCAAGCAATAGTTTTAAATGCATAAAAATAAACTTGAAACTGCAACGCCCCAGAAGCAAAAATACTCAATTGTCATTTGTCTGTGCGCATATCTAATTATTATTCAAAACCAAAAGACAGAAGAAAAATTACAAATCTTTTGCTTAAAATATAAAGAATCGTTTTTCATATTTTTGTGACGACGATAAAAACAATTACTTTGCCCGGAGCGACAAAGATCTTGACAAAATGGCTGAAGTGTGATTGCAAATTATTTCTCGTTATTAATGTTTCTAAATGAGATCCATTTTGTAGATGAATCAAAGTCACCTCCGGGCAAATGCCATCATTTTGAGGTGGGAAAACGCGGGCTCGTTTGATTAATAGACTTTTCAATATCAGTTGCTGTTGCAGTGGTGCGCTGGGGATCTGTTTCGCATAGGGTCGCAGCATTATGCTGAGCGATGGCCGTTTTGCGTGGATGTGACGCATATTTTGCCCCAACTTGTTCTTTTTTTGTTTTGTGTTCTTTCTTTGCGTCATGTTTACCGCAACAAACGTATTATCTTTCTGTTTTTCCTTCCTTTAAATAATCAGAGGTTTATTAAAATAATAGCCTACAATTAATTGTTTTGCTTTTTACCCGTCTGCGTTAGAATTTTATTGGGACACATAAATTTTTCGTTTTTAGTGGCGTTTTATTTTCTGGTCATATACATACGTCGAAGCAATTTTAACATCTGATGCGAAATGAAATGAAGTCTTTAATGACAGATATAAAATCTACATAACTACAAATTTCAATAATTACTCACATAGATAACGTAATAAATAGATATACAGTAACATATATATAACACATTCACATTACAAAGGACCTGACCACAGGGTTACGTGAAATGCCAAGAAACGTAAAAATAATAATATTATTAACTTTCAAGACTTCATTAACCATTATTGCACCATGTAACCATTATTTTGTAAGAATATTTTGATTTAAAAGAGTGTCCGTGGAGTTTCTTGCCCGTTCTTCTCCATAGGTACCTACTACGCTTTGGAATGGGCAACTAGCTTCATCTTTCTGACTGACCGACCCCTTGACAATTCAAAAGTGCCTGTAATTGGTTTATTTGAAATAAATGCTTTGAGTTTGAGTTTGAGTTTGAGTTCATTTTGGTTGACACGTTTTAATTTTTGATGTAAATAAAATACATACCATGTTTTCGCAAAAATATTTCGTTCGTGGAATGTCCAATACGCAGGAAAATATTATTTTAAACGATCATAACTTTAATTCTGATAAATGTGTCAGTACTGTTAAATAGACTTACTTGACTTATCCAATCCTAATTCGGAGTATTACGAACATTTTAAAACAAAAAATTGCCAAATCGATCCAGCCGTTCTCAATTGATGCCCTTAACAACGAACAGTATTTCATTTCTATTACCTAATATATAGATTTCCGATGGCTATTTTTGTAGGTACAAGGTAGCCATATTTGCGAACCGATTCTGGTTATTCAGAATCATTTAAATGTATGAAATGCTTTATTCCATATAAGTGGCATTCCACGGAATCATTTTATGACAGACGTGGAATATTCAACCATAAATATTTATGACGAACCGCCACCAGCTGATTTTATTGAATTCCATCTTCGGCATCGGGATGACAAAAGACAACGGAAAAACCTGCTTTGAACGAAATCATAACTTTCTGTTTACACAATCCGCGGAAACATAAAAAAAAGAGAAAAGATCATCCAAAATATTTTATTTCACATATACCTATATGGGCAGTTTTCATACGTCGGAAGCTAGGTGCACGGTTCCAATTGGTCGTTTCTTATGGAGAAGAGCCGGCAAGTAACTCCACGGTTACTCTTTTAAAAATAATTGGCTTTTATTTTGTTTTCATATAACAGTATTAATAGGTATGGGAGGACAGTGTTGGTCTTTCAACTAGTACCAAGTACTTAACAAAATAGAAGATGGTCAACAAATCTACAGTCTACTTTATTATATTACCATGGAAACGTCGGTTGTAACTTCCAACCACCATTATGTAATAACACTTCCCATATGGCTCCCTTTATTGGCAAGTTTAGCCAGTACGTGTTCCCGCATTCTTTAAGAGCCACTAACCCGTGAAAAGTTAACGTCTGAAACAGGTACCAACCCTATCTAAATCGGACGTGACTTGTCGTCCACTGAACGGAATATAAATTTTAGGTCATAAAGAAATCTGATCAGGTATCGAGTTGGAATAGTAAAACGGCGATTAAGGCTAGGTTTTCAGAAAATCGATTGTTAAAGCTGTCTTTTTACATGACTGCCCAAAAAGGAGTGTAATGTTTTCAGGGTTCATGTATGTGAGTTTTTTGTTCCACCATAACTTTTAAATGCCTGAACAGATTTTAATGCATGGGGTATCATTAGAACCCTTACATTATCCCGAGTGACATAAGCTATAAATTTTATTGAAAAATAAATAGCGGCAGCGTGGCTCCATTTTCAAATGCGAAAAAAAATATATGTATGTATTACAATATAGGTACCCAATTGAAGGCCTTGATGAGCAGATTCCAAAACTATATAATTTATTGGCATACATTTTACATAGGTAGGGTGTACATCATAATAACCTAGGCATGGGAGTTATTTCACGTCACTAGTTACAATAACTGGCTACATCGAATAGCTAGTTTCCAGTCAAACTGTTAAAACGTTATTTTGGAAGTAGTTACAATTTCCATACTGCATCGAAAATGTAACTACTTACAAAATAACTGTTATGAGCCTGAATAAATTATGAAGGAAAGTTTATTACAGTATTACGTTAATGATGTAACTGGCATATGTAGCAACAAAAACTTATTCGTTCCAAATACTTAAAGCTTGTAAGGTAGTACCTACGTCGGTAATCATCTATATTTTCGTTTCGGAAATAACTGTAACACTTCGATAGAATCACCGAATAGAATTTGAAAAAATAACTAGTTACTAAAATCACTAGTTTCTAGTGACTTCGAAGTCACTAGTTACGTTACGATTCGCGAAAATCACGTAAGGACCCACCACTATAATAAACATTGTCATCCCCACGCCATCCACGCCTCGCCTCGCCTTGAGAGTATAAAACCACCTTTAGTTCATTAATATTAAAACCACCTAGCATGACACGTTTAAAAAAAAAACCTGCTGTCTAAAATATATAAAACAAAAATAAATTATTAAAAATATTAAAAACACGACTGCTCTGCCAAAAAACGAACTAAAAAGTAAAAAAACAAGTTGGACTAGTTAATCTGTATATACAAACCAAAAGGTCATTAATTTACTCGCTGACTAAACAGATAAATAAAATTGTCATTGCAACTTGTTTTTTACTTTTTAGTTCTTTTTTTGGCAGGGCAGTCGGGTGTTTAATTTTTTAAATTATTTATTGGTCCTTCGTAAAGCTATGAACAACCGATGTTGCACCTATAAACCGAAATAGGTCACCATCTACACCAACACACGTCTCCATCACGTGATAAAACACGGTTTTCAATGGATAAAACAAAAACAAACGGTCAATTTGATTGAGAGATACCCAAGGGATCAATTTTCAATTATTTCTGTTGCAAGCACGCGGCAATATTGTTGGATATTTGGCGGGAAATTGTCTTGAAAAATGACTCCACATTCCGGTCCCTCCCATCCTGCCTTTATTACATCAATATCCTGGGTCCACGGCGTGGCTATTCGTTTTAGGATAACGGGAGATTGGGCAGTAAGAACAATTTGAATCATCTAGAATATTATCAGGATCAGTAGTGCTATTCTGTAAAAATCTCACCGTGAATTATGAATCATCATCTCACTCATCCGAAACAAGAACAGCCGGTCGATTCTGTAAAAATCTCACCGTGAAAACTTAGGTGAAGTGAGCTGTCAATAGTGTCAATCCCTAGCAACAGTCGGTCGATTCTGTAAAAATATCAACGTGAAACTTAGGTGAAGTGAGCTGTCACTGTCACAAATCGACCGGCAGGATGCTAGGGATTAACACTATTGACAGCTCACTTCACCTAAGTTTCACGGTGAGATTTTTACAGAATCGACCGGCTGTTCTTGTTTCGGAATTAAATAATTCAACATTAGCCCAGATGAAAACAGATGGTTCACTCCGCATTTTAGGTATGAAGCTTGCGAAACTAAAATGAACGATGCGAGCTCGTCTTGTCGGGCTAAATCAGTGAGTGTAACGTAGTCAGTAGATCTAAGAGTTACGCGATAGAAAGAGAGGCAACTCCTATATAACTGTAGGTAAATAGCGCTGTGCGACTTGAATTGCACGTTATTGTGTCGTAGCAAGAGTCGCTTTTTTTATTAAAATAATTTTGCAGAGTACTAATGTCACAGATGAATACAGATAACCAATTCTGTAGTAACACTTTTTGACATAAATATCACAAACACCTGAACTCGCTTCAAAAATAATTGAATAGAAATATTTTATGATCCTTCAACTCAACAGGGGTCCAGAAGGACCACAATAATTACGCTCTCAGCTGCCACTTCACCATGAAATTAATGAACAGACATTCCTATAACCAAAGTAAATTTGATTATCACGGTCTTCATTCTCATTGACTCCGTGCTAGAATCCTCAGTCCAGTGCACAAAGGCTCAGAGCAAAACAGAATTCGTTAATAGATCTGGGGACGGCGACGGGTCAATTTGTTACTGCCACTACAGCGGTCGAGCTTCAACACCAGAATTCAGAGTTTTATTGGTTGGCTTATTCGTTCCGTCTCTGTGTAAGATAAATAATATATTTTTTAGAATGGACAGTTTAGTTTCGTGTAGCTTTTTTTAAATTTAGTTGCAACATCGTTAACGGGTTTTTAATTGACAATTTGTTACTGTCCTCGTTTGTTCTATTTTATTTTTGAACTTGTGTGTTTGTCTCAATTTATTGTCGGTTACTGATGAAACAATATACTCAATCGTGACGTATAAGAAATAACTAAAAGAATACCTCGTAGCTTTCTTTCAATCTAACAGCGAAAAACTACTTCTATAAAATATCTACGCCTTTGTGCCTAAAGGCAATTTCCTTTTGTCGTCGTGCTTATGACCTCACGTCGTATGCGCGAAGCATACGACGGGAAGTCAGAAGTTTTGCTTGCACATGGCAATGAGGCATAATGATCTAACGCCTTCTTAAGTAGTAAGCAACTAACTTTGACGTAACCACGCGAATCAAATTACAGGCGTGTTTGCAACTACAACAGCCTTAACTACGAACTTAATTACATACTATTTAAACTTTGACGGCGACGATCAGGCAGTCGTGTTGGTTAGATTCCGTGCTGAACTTGAAAATAACATTTAAGCGTAATTTAATCTTAATCCTAACTATCCTAACTAATATTATAAATGTGCAAGTGAGTTTGTTTTTTCACGCTAAAACGGCTGAACGGATTTGGATGAAATTTGGCACATGAGTAGACTAAGACATGGATTGGGACATAGAATAATTTTTATCCCGATATTCCTACGGATTCGAGTCTTATGCGGGTGAAACCGCGGAGCGCAGCTAGTAAAAGATAATTAATTTCTGAGTAATATTGATCTTGCAAAAGTACTGAATACGCTTCATTGTGAGTCGTCTGAGCAGTACCTTTCAGTCAGGAACAACCTGACTTGCAGAATTAATAATAATTATGTATATTGGTCTGGTGGTCGCAAACGTTACTGCTGAGAATGAAGTCCTGGGATCGATTCCCGACTCAGGCACAGCGTTATTGGTTTTTTCCACCTGAAACTCAGTAGCCCGGAGTCTAGATTTGTGCCCGGTTAATGGTAGTAGGCTCGCACCCTGTTATATGGGACTTAAAAATAACTGTCGTAATATGGGGTGTGCGATAGTACCACCTCTGTCTAACCCTTCGAGGAATACAGGCGTGATGATAAGTTTATGGGTTGTAACCCATCATATATGTCGTTCGCGCGGAAAACTCTAATTGCGCGATGCAGGATTTGTGTGACGTCAGGATTCTGTGTGACGTCAAGTCTTTGATACGTAGTTCACATGTGGCAATGTAGATGCCTACACAGTTTTATGTCAACGAAGTATACAGTCATGTAAGCCTATAACAAACAGATTGGTTTGGTACACTACTACGCTTTATCGCAATCGCCCTTTCTTATAGCTCAAAGTACACAAATTGGTACATAAAAGAAAGGTATCCTCTAACCTCTTTAATGTAAACCGACCTCAATAACTATTATACTGAAATTTGTCTTATTAGACTTACCATTTGTAACATCAGGCAAAAAGGGACGCTCGGTAACGACCAGCTGTTGGCAGTCGGTACGTTAGTCCTTTGTTGCGAAAACAGCAAATTGTAGAAAAACAATACAAAAACGGCCCAAAATTGTTTCAGCTCTTATTTCCGCGTTTCTGAACGTTAAGTACCGTGCATGCCTACATTTGGTTCAATGCAATGCGCTGTTTTACTGGGAAAATATGTATTTAAATAAAGGAACAAATTCGTGACGGATTCATTTATCATTGCATTTACAAGTGAATGAGCCGAAATTGAGTGTTATTTTGTTTTGTTTATCTAGTAGGTATGGAATGCCTGTTTGTCGGGCACTCGGGCGTAAACGATCACAATAGGCGCTTAATTATATCAAAATTATATTACGTTGCTGAAATAAACAAGTATTAATTTATTTTTGTTGTTTGTAGAACAGATACCGACTATAATTAGCTATGGAATATTTATAGACTTAGTTGTATTGAAGAGAGGAAAATTATTAATTATATTGCGATCAGGTAATCTGGTACCTAAATTTATATTGATCTTAAGTTCTGAGAGCTTTTAATAAAAGTTTCCTTTAGGAACAAAGTTAAATTCAGTTTATGTCAATCAAGTCGAGATTTCGGGACTACATTAATCATCGTAACGACACCATAACTCTTGTAGAAGTTATATTTGATGGTCTGTTTTATTTCGCTATGCTTTAGATTTTTACACCACTTCTTTTTTCCACTACAATAGATCCTGTCAGCAAACGTCCTCTTTAGTTAGTTATCTTACAAACTAAAGAGGTCGCACTCAGAGGCGGGGTGGCTGGTGGAGGTACACGTTGCGTACGTGGTACGCAACGTTTGCAATGCATTCTGACACCTTTTTTTTTTTTTTTTTTTTTGAGGATGGGAAATTATCAAATAACTTCTCCCGCTCTGGGTGGAGCGGGAGGGCGTGTCAGACTTTTACTGACTAAAACCCACCCGTGTTCCTTCCGTTGCCTGTGTGCCGAGGTCGCGATATCCCTTTCAGACAAACCCGCGACCCCGGCAGGCATTGGCCCTTCCGGACCCCGTCAGTTGGTGCTGACATCTCTTTGAGGCGCGCGTGGAACACAACGCGCCGTCGACCCGGGCCTGGTCCCTATCGGACGGCGAGCTACCCATTGCTCACCGTCCGCAAGCCCGCGCCTACGGTGGCCGGAAGTCGGCTCGCGACTCCCGACGCCCGGGGCGTCTCCTGCGGCGACTAGGGGCGCGAGGGGGCGCATTTTGCCTCTCCCTCGCGCGCTCCGCCTCCTCCTTCGCGAGCATTACTGCTTCGCAGAAGGAGGTGACGGCCTCCCATGCACTCTCGCTCCGGACCATGGCCTGAACCAGGGCCGGACGCGAGAGATCGCCGCCGCCGATCGCCTCCGTGAGGACACGGCGGTGCTCCGCCCAAGCTGGGCAGACCTCCACCGTATGCTCCACCGTGTCCTCCGGGCGATCCACACAGTGGTGACACCCGGGCGTTTCCTCCCGCTTTATCCTGAACAGGAACCTCCCGAAACAACCATGTCCGGTGAGGACCTGTGTCAGGCGGAAGGTGAGGACGCCGTGGCGCCTCTCTAGCCACTCCTCAAAGAGGGGACTTATCGCCACAATTGTGGCGTGCCCAGCGCTGGGTTGCGACAATCGCACTCTCCATGCCGCCATGAGATCCCGCCGGAGCTCTGTCCGCTGTGCCGCGATTTCTCGCGGCAGCGGAGTTACGCCCCGGCGTTTCGCCTCCTCGCGCAACTCCCACATGTGCGCGAGGACTTTTGCCTCCAGATCCCATGGCGGTAGTCCGGCAAGGAGGCTCGCCGCCTCACGGGAGACCGTGCGGTATCCTCGTACCAGCCTGATGGCCATGACCCTTTGGGACGCGTTCAACCGCTGGGCTGGTCGCAGCCTTAATGAACGCGCCCACACCGGTGCCCCGTAAAGGGCCATGGACCGCACGATCCCCGCGTAGAGCCTCCGGCAGGAGGCGTTTGGACCCCCTAGATTGGGCAGAAGCCGCTTCAAAGCAGCCCCTGCCCTCTGCAGTTTGGGAGCCAAACGTCGGAAGTGCTCCACGAAGTTCCACCGGCTGTCGAGGACGAGTCCCAGGTACTTCATCGTCGACTCGACACCGATGTGAACCCCTCCTGCCGTTATCCGGGAACCCGACAGTGGCGCGTTCCGAGGACCATAAAAACACATGGCCTCGGACTTGTGCAAGGCCACCTCGAGTCCCAATTGCCGGATCCTATCGACGATTGTCGCAACCCCGCGTGTCGCCAGTTCGGCCGCCGCCTCATGCGACCTCCCCTGCGCCAGGACCAGCGTGTCGTCGGCGTAGCAGACTACACTGACGCCGCTAGGGAGGTCGGCGCGCAGCACCCAGTCGTAGCCGATGTCCCACAGATGCGGCCCCAGGACCGATCCCTGTGGGACACCGCACGACATCTCTCGCCGGTTCCACTCTCCGTGGTGACCGGGGTAGATGACGGCCCTTTCCGTCAAATAGGCCTCGACCACTCGACAGAGGTAGGTCGGCATCCGGTGATACCGGAGTGCCTCCCTAATGCAACTCCAGGGCAGGGTATTGAAGGCATTGGCGATGTCAAGAGACACCGCCAAGACGACCCCACCCCGGGCAATAGCATCCCCCGTCGTGAGGGCTCGAACGCGCATGATGGCATCCACCGTAGAGCGCCCCTTGCGGAAACCAAACTGGCTCTCCGCCAAGTCCGGTCCCACTCGCACCAGCCGCCCGACAAGGCGGTCTGCAATCACTCTTTCAAAGAGCTTGCCCACCTCGTCGAGCAGCACAATGGGCCGGTAAGCGGACGGAGAGTCCGCCGGGCGCCCCGGCTTTTTGATGAGGACCAGTTTCCCCGTCTTCCAACGAAGCGGGAACTGGCCCCTTTCCAAGCATGCGCTTAGGAGCCCCCTTAGTCGAGGCCCGAGAGCCTCCAAGGCCAGAACCCAGGCTTTTCCAGGTAAGCCGTCGGGTCCTGGGGCGGTATTCTTGGCATTCAGCCTACGTACCGCCACTCTCAGCATTCTGACACCTGGACTCTTGACTTTATAAAAAAAAACAATGCAGCAGGAATATTAACTACTTATTACTAAAAACATACTTTTAGGAACTACGTGTATCAATTTCAAAACACATTCCTCCCCCACTTTTTGTTATAGGGACGGTCGGATCGGTCACCGATGTTCGCTCTATACCGCTTATACCCTCGTTGTAGTTTCTTTGTTGTTACATTCTAATTAAGAACTTAAGTTGTTTTAATTCTCTAAATGTGCTTGCGTTGTACACGTCGCATACGTGGGACCAGTTTCTCTCTTCCTTTTCGGTCATCATTCGAATCAAATTATGGGTTTAAAAAATTTGCTTGAATAAACACAAAAATATCGTTTTTATTTATTTATTTACTAAGGCACTCACACCCGAATACTGAAACGCCACTCAAAACTTAAGCGTTACTTAAAACTAGTTTCAACCAATCAAAAGGCTTTAAACGAGTCATAAGTAACGCTTAAGTTTTGAGTGGCGTTTCAGTATTCGGGTGTAAGCCCCAATATACTAATCACAAATACATACAATTAATTAAGTTCATTACATCATTCAAATAAAATAAGTACATTATAATTCATTAGATTATTAAGGCTCGTGCAGACTGGTGCCACTTGTCGCCGACACCGGTAATTGTTCTACCGTGAAGTTTTCTTAGAAATTGTTTTTTTAGAGCCGCGTCGCGCCTGTTTACCTTTAAAATTAAAATATGTAGGAACATTAAAATTAAAATTCAATCAATTCAATATTTTGGACTGTCACTGCAATGTCATAAGCAGAAGTAGACTTCGAAGTGCGCACAAATTTTAACATTTTATTTTAATTCCTTCTTCTTTATTGTATTGTTGAACAAGTAAAGAACATAGAGTAAACTATAAACATTGTGTCATTGAAAAAAAAAACATGGAAAGACTCAATATTAAATAATTAACATTCATGTTGATTAGTAAATGATAAATAATAAATGCAAAACGCCCAGTTACCAGATCCCTGGAAAAGTTCAAAATAGTCCTGTGAGACGAGCTTTCATATGTTTTATTCCTGTGCAAAATTCTGGGGGATTTGTTGGACCTAGCAATATATTTTGCGACGACACGCGACATATCCAATTTTCCGGCACTACTGTTGGCCGTACAATAGCCCGGCTCCCTTTGTTGGTGGAATACTGCACTTGTGTAGTTTCGACACGGAAATGATGTTAATATACGTAACTAACAGTAACTAAACCCTAGAGCAAATGGATCTATGTAACGTATTCGAAGACCAGCCTTTGGAAAACTCAATAAAATTCCGGATGAAAAAGTTAGGTTACTTACTCGTATAGTAGGTATTTTTATTTCGAACCTTCAATAACTGAAACTATGATTGCTTGGTGATTTAGCTCGTCCTTTGGTGTTTCAAGGGAGAAATTTGAAACCCTTCGGGGGAAGCTGGCGAGATATTATGTATACATTTTATAAATTATACTATAATAAACTTCCAAAAGATGTAAATGAAGCGACTTCACTCAACATATTTAAAAAAATAAATTATTAACTCTTATTTACAACGACAAAACACTGCATTAATTGCGTTGTGTTTATTTTTGTTTAAAACGGGAACATCTTTTAACTTGTGCCACCACCTTATCTTAGGAATGCAGTGCACTAGCTTCCAATTTTGGTGAAAATTATAATTTTGCTTTTTTTTTTATTCTACCCGCACTGATATAGTAATAAGATTTCATGCTCTCATGTAAATGATAAACGATTGTTTTAATGAGAATAAAGTTCTTTGAACCGAATTTAAGGGGACTACAGGACCTAAACGTGCCTAAACGCAAGTTTTATAATGCGTAAAAGTATATGATCCACTGCAGTAAACAAAATCAGAAAAATATATGATATTCTTCAGGATATATGCTAGTATGATAGTGTGTTGAAAACATAATACAACTAATTTGATACGATAGAAAAAAGTCATGAAGATACCTCTAAAAATTTATTTTAACGATTAAAAATCATATTAATTTACATGCAATCATTCTGATTTTTTGTCAGATTATTCTACAAGCTAAATATTAGCATAATAGTGTTTTAATTTTCCAGTCCAATCAATAGATTTTTTGTAAATCGCTTACTGCTTCATATTTTGCAATAAATTACCTGCGTCGTGTCATCGCTCTTCTCTTTCATTTCTATGCAGTCCGACAGTGACCGCGCTTTAGCTGTTGTAAGCCTCTTAAGTCGCTTTTCTTGTCCGTCTGTGTGACCGCGTTGTTCTCCTAAACCACGCTACGGATTTTGATGCGGTTTTCATTAAGCTTTATGTACATACGAGTACACTAGATCATTATAATATGTGAAGATATCTAGATGTTATGTCATGTCGTAAAAATCGCGCGAAGCAGGGGCGGTCGCTAGTTATAATTGTAACTAATATTATAAATGCCAAAGTGAGTTTGTCTGTTTGCTTATTTGTTACGCTTTCACGCCAAAACAGCTTAACAGATTTGGACGAAATTTAGCACATGGGTAAACCATGACCAGGCGAAGGACCTAGGCTATTTGTCATCCTGGATCACAGACGAAGTCGCGGGCCACAGTTAGGTATAAATAAAACAATTAATGATGGTTGCTTCAAGAAAATATTTTTGATCAGGGAACAAAGACTCAAAACATTCGCCTTGTTCTAGAAATTTTAAATAGAAAATTAATTATCTTGAAAGTGGTCTGGAACAAGGAGGGTTATTGTTGATTAATCTATTGTAAGCATAGTAATAATTATATTTTCGTGCGTACCCTTGGCGTACCAAAACAATCAAATCTTTCGTAATTAAAGACGTATTTATTTTAGATTATGACTTTATAATCTCCAGATTTATAAGCAAAGACGAGAGTTTTAGTCCAAAGTTGCTGAATATAGAGCTTTATTAGATTACAAGCCGTGTGCCCAATGGGAGTTCCCATGGGCATCAAAGACGAGCTTCCTTACAAACTTTCATCCCCAATTGAACCCCTTTACGGAACGAATTTCCAAAAATCCTTCCTTAGTACTTTACCCATCTTCGCATCTTCGTTACCTATACATATAAGTTACTCACATTCGTTATACAGGGGCAAACTAAAGCTAGCAAAACTCCGCAGACGTAATGGCTATCGATATCTAAACAAGAACGAACCAACGAAAAAGAAATTTGTTTCATGATTTTTTTTGTCATCAACCGCAAGTAGTGTAGTCACTTGAAATGTCAGTTTAAAAAATCAATTTTCTTTGTTTAAACTTCAGACGTGATGGGTACCGACATCTAATAATGAAAAAACTGATTTTCTAAACTCATACTTCAAGTAACAACAGCATTAGCGGTCTTTGACCCCATAAAAACTTTCTTGGTGTTTTTTTTTATAAATCTTATCACGTTTGCGAAGTTTCGCTAGCTAATTTAATTTGACTCTGTCTAAGGAACTTTTTAAAATCATATTAATATAAACGCAATCATTCTGATAAAAGTGTTTTGATTTTTTTATCCAATCAATAGATATTTTGTAAATAGATAATTACTTCATATTTTGCAATAAATTACCTGCGTTGTGTCATCGCGCTTCTCTTTCTTTTCTATGCAGTCCGACAGTGACCGCACTTTAGGTAGCTGTTATTAAATTTAAATTAAATTAAATATAATTAATTTCAGGCAATTATTAAACCCATAACATACAGACACATACTCTTAAAATAAAATAATATAACAATAATAACACAGATAATATATAATACAAAAATTAAATAACTAAAAATATAATTAAAAGTCTTTTACCTCTCTTGCAAGATGGACGACACGGTACACAGCTTTAACAATTATAAGCTTCTTAAGTACATAGTTTTTTGATCAAGGAAACTGACACTACTCTATTTAAAAAAAAAGCTGCTGGTAGTGGAATTTACCCAGCTCCCATGTCCTTTTTGAGGGTTCCATAGTAAACAAGGAACTCTTATAGTTTCGTCATGTCCGTCTGTCTGTCTCTCTGTCCGCGGCTTAGCTCAGATAGGGTTAGTACTAGAAAGCTGTAATTTGGCATGGGTATACATATTAATTACGCCGACAAAGTGGTAAAATAAAAACAAGATTCTATTTTGTTAGGGTACCTCGAAAAAAAAATCACCCCCTCTTTACATGTAGGGGGGGTGTAAAGAGGGGATGATTTTTTTTTCTCATTTAGCACATGGTGTGCGGTATCGATAGAAAGGTCGTTTAAAAATATTGTGAGTTTGTGAAAACCATTTTTGGATTCAGGAACCCGTTTGCGAAATATTAAGCTTATAAGTGCATATTTTTGTTAGAGTCAAGTATGTCCCTCCCTGCCAGCTAAATGGTTGTACTTGGATTTGTGAAAAAAATCACAGCAGTTGTTTATATAACGAAATTAAAAGGAAAACTATCACAGCTAAGTAGGCTGTACAGGTTAACGAGTAATAATCGACCAACTTAAATTAGCAGTTTGAAAAAATTTATCTCCCATACATTCGGTTCTGGGGATAAATTCATTCTAACTACGGAACCCTTCATTGTGCGTGGTCCGACTCGCACTTGGCCGGTTTTTTACATAATGCCGTTGCATTAAGGACCCATAGTAAGGTACAATACTAACAACGTTTATCAATTAGGCATACATTTGTCTATCTCACGCAGCTGCAAAGCATAGCCCGGTATTTCACTGTAATCTCTAAATCGAACGAATGAACGCTAGTGGTACTTAAATTTATTAGCCTGAATACCAGTAAAACAATGACAGTGGACAAATTGTTAGCATCCTATTTCACCAGTTGACTGTTCAAACGTCAAATCTTCTGTAACAATGTTATTAACAACGCCCGTCCACGCTATAAATTAAACCAGCAACAATCCAGCCACCGAACTAATCCGATGCCACAAGCGAGAAAATATTTATGTCCCTTTCCGTCACCTCATTGTTAGAAAAAGACAGATTTAACACCACTGTTTCTATTTCCCTTTTCCAACTGCTCAAATGCTCACCATCCGTTTCACTTTGAATGAAACTCCGTAATCGCACCTTAAATAGACGAAACAACGAACGGCGAGTTTAAAAGAATACAGAAATCTTGTCCGGTCTCGGTACCGAAATCTTCTTACGATTATCATACGAATTGGAGAGTATTTTTTCCAAAATCTTCTAAAGCATAAACAATTATATTAACCTCCTCTTAATGTTACGGAACGGCATCTATTGAAAGTAAAATACGGTCTTCCTGGAAATATATCCGGCTAAAAAGCGGCGTGAATCTGAAAAGCGTTTTCGCTTTTAGATACCAACTTCGTAATTTACGACTTGATCTAAATTGAAGTGAGGTTCGGTACCTAAACTACACTCGCCATGTAGGGTAAACGGGTAATAAATTGAAACTTTCGTAACACCTACTTACATGCCCTGAAATTGGGAATCACTTAAGTGAATATTATTGACCCGAAGACTTTTATAACCGAAGAAAACTCTTCAATAGAGCCCAAAGTATGGATTGGTCCTTAGGTACAGCTTACAGCAACATTTTCAATACATGATAAATGTTACCAGCTTAGTAAGATCCAATCCATCTTACTAATATCGCTCGCAATTCCTAAAATCTAACAATAGGGTTGGAACATACGTGCGGATCCATTCTGCTTCGTCATACAACTGATTCAGCAGTTCTGCGACTCCCAAATAGTTAGCGCTACAGACTTGGATGTACAAAGTTAGATTGAGCATCTAGTCTAAGCCTCATTGCTTCTCTTCAATATAAAACTGAGCGATAAAATAGGCCTGTTCACGAAAATAATACATCAGTCCAGTTCCGTTAATCAATAATACTTGGGATACGATTCTTCCCTTGGGCATCAATCGAAAGTTCGTTCTCATAACTAGCGTCATCTTTCCCGAGAATTTGATTAACTTTCGTCCAACCACACGTATTTATTTTTCTCCCTGTCGCTTCTACTTTGTGTTTCAATAAATAAGAATATTCTATTGGGACCTGAGGTTGTTTTTCATGTGTGTTCATAAGCTAAATATCGTATATATTGATATTTATTCTATCGTTGCGGATTACGTATGATATATTGGCGTATTTGTTTACCTTACGGCGGTAACCCGGCCTGATGTAGTTATCATCTGACATTATACGAAATGTTTGATGGTTTATCCAGCTTTGATTTACCATTCTTTATGATCTTACATGTTATACTGAAATAAAATGTTGTATTTCGTACCTATCCAATATTTGTTTGGTCTTTTGTGAAAACAACCAACGTTTTGAAAAGTCATTTCCTTTTGATTTGTATTTTGTCAATAACAGTGATATTATAAAAATACTTTTTAGGCTTTATAAAGAATAAAAGATGTCAAAAAAGATATTACATCAACCACAGAAACATTACTTACCGTATACCTACGCGTTTTTATTTTGCAAAACAAAATAACTTTTATAATCAAAAATATCTCTGGTCCTACCAGTCGAAGCTAAACAAACCGTAGTCCTAAAAACAACAAAACGCAAAATCAATAAAAACTAAGCCTGTTTGTCGGCGCTCGGAATAATCTATTATCAGAAAATCCAAAGTAATCCTAATTTAAAGGAAAAATACTGAGCTTCAGTTCGAAATCATTAGCAAATATAATTTACAGAACTTTCAGTTCTGTGACCTCATGTTTACCGAGTGAGGTACTTAGACACTTTTAAATTAAAGTGGTTTTTCACTGCAACCCGTTTCTTGCACTCAAATTGCGGGCTTAAGTGTAACAGTAATATAAAGTTTCACGGCACCAAGTCCCGTAAGCAAAGCTGTATTGAAAAGCGTCAAAGTTTAGATGGAGCTAACCTTTGATAATGAATGGACCTTTGGAACGCGGAGGTACCTATTAAAGTGTGCATGATCGGGTGCGAGGTAATATCGCTTTTATGAACCGCTATGACGTTGAGAGTTATAATCGGCGTACTTATAGGTAATTACGTAACTGAACGTAAAAACGTAGGTCTTTTGACTGTTAGGACCGAATTATTATTAGAAGAATATAAATGCAATATGTAAAAAAACCTGTCCGATCCGTCAGAGTGTTGTTACATATCGTACTGAGTGTTGTTACGGAATTTTCAGAAAAAAATAAAAATCTCTACACTTTTTTTTTTATCGGGAATTTTACCAGGTTATTATTACATGGGGCGCGGGCGGCCGTCGTTTAGCGGGTGTCTACAAGTCATAATACCTACTTATAACTCCTGTAAAAAATTTGCTCATTTTCAATGGATTTGGGGTACTTTTTAATAATATGTATTAATAGTAATGTTACATAGGTGCCCCTTTCGGATCGGATGAGGTTTTTTTAGGGTTCCGTAGTAAACAAGGAACCCTTATAGTTTCACCATGTCCATCTGTCTGTCCGCGGCTTAGCTCAGAGACGGTTAATACTAGAAAGCTGTAATTTGGCATGGGTATACATATTAATGACGCCGACAAAGTGGTAAAATAAAATCAAGAAAAAATTTTTTAACCTCCCCTACATGTAAAGTGTGTGGGTGGTTTTTTTCTCGTCTATCCTATGGTGTGGGGTATCGTTGGAAAGGTCGTTCAAAAATATGGAGGGTTTATCCAAATAATTTTCCAATTCAGGGATCCATTTGCGAAATATTAAGCTTTAAGCGCAAATTTTTGTTAAAGTCAAGTCAAGTCAAGTTGAGTAAAGTCAACCATTTAGCTGACAGGGGGGGGGGGGGCTGTCAGCTAAATGACTGTACTTGAATTTGTGAAAAAAATTACAGCAGTAGTATATATAACGAAATTAAAAGGAAAACTATCACAGCTCAGTACGCTTTACAGGTTAACGAGTAATAACCGACCAACTTAAATTTGCAGTTTGATAAACATGATCTCCCATACATTCCGTATGGGAGAAAATGTTTTTCAACTACAATGTTAAGTTGTTCTTGGGATAAATTCATCCCAACCCTTCATTGTGCGTGGTCCGACACGCACTTGGCCAGTTTTTACATATTGTATAGCTCATTTTGATGACTATGAAGTTTTTCTTGTAACCTTCCTTTACATACAGTTGGGTTTCTATTATTAACTCGGTACTTTGACATAGTACCTACAGAACTTGGATCAAACTGTGTCATAAAGAAGTTTAAATCTCTGAAGTAAAATTGATATTGATGTCCCCGTCAATCTCTAAAGTAATATTAAAAGAAATTTCAAAAGGTATAATAAAAGTTTAGTTTGCCCCAGAGAAAGGTAAAAGGGAATATAAATGTGCGGAAAGTTAAACCAATGTCAATCAGAGGCCGACCGGTGAAGGCCCGTTTGGGACATTAGATCAATAGAAAAGTTTTATAACAGGTGTAGGCAGGTACTGTTCCTACTTTTGGGACCAAATGTGGCTGTTTCAGTAATACTTTATGATGTTGTAAACATTATAAAATTACTCACGAGTACTTGTTTTTAGAGACATATTATCGTCATATCTACATCTAAATAATATTTTTTAAAGTGAAAACTTCTTTAAGCGTATGAGCGATTTTTGGTAGGGACAAATCTTATGGGTTCGCGTCACCGACATGCTAATGTTAATATGTATATCTTTAGCTATGAGTATGACGTCATATTGTGTGCCGATAAATGTGAAAACCAGACTAATGTTAGTAATTATAATTTACAAATCATGAAATTTAAAATTTTTAATACTACAGGTAATTTAGATATAAAAAAAAGATATTTCATAGTTCTTAAGTTTTCACTTCTATTGGCAGTGCCTATAATGACCATGTTTTTAAAATCACTCGTTCCTAGAAACTAAGTATGGGTTTTTAAATTTAAAAGAGGTCAAAAAGAAGGGCAGCTGTGTTTTCCTGTCTGCTTATAACAATAAGCTACGGTCCTCAATCATCTTTAATCTCGGATCGAAATGACTGAAGTTTCAAATATAATAAATTTATCGTTTGAGTTGTCACATTTAATTTAATTTCGGTCTTTAAGAAAATTAAAACCATCGTCAAAGAATTCATAATCAGACGAAACCTTTTTGTAATCTTCTCAATATGACCCCGACCTTTTCTAATATTTGATAATTTATTAAATATGGAATTTCATTAACGAGCTATTAAAATTCCTAATTTATGAAAAATATTAATAATTTTTTCCGTTCCGCCGTACTTTAATTTATATTATGTTTATTAGATATAGATTAAATAATTTGGTTTTACTTTTAGCAGTAGTACCTACTGTGTCCATTATACAATGCGAGTTAATTGTTGCTACTTGTTCCGGCTTCGAGCAAGTATACAGGGTGGCAGCCAACGACGAGAAATCTTTTACCATGGATTCAGTACGTAATTCTAAAAAAAACAGCCGTTGCATACATTTTGACCGCGTAGGTATTGCACTTTTCTATGAATCACAGCTGATTAAAAAAAAAAATACCAACGATAAATTTCGACGCAGGGGGGTTCAGAATCATGACTGAATCCATGGTAGTAGTTTTTACGTCATATCCCTGCCACCCAGTATAACTAATTAGTGACAAAAGTAATCAGATTTAGCAGGACGGTACGTTGCCTAGAGGCACCTACCGTGAAGACCACAGAAGCATGCAAAGTGTATAATTAATGAGGATGTCAATTAATTTTAGATACGCGCATGCCCATAATTAGGTGTCCATCCACGCGAACGTTTTGTTCGGGTGGATGGATTGAATATGTCCAACGTGTGTGTCTGTGTACCATCTTTTAGCAAGCTGGGTGTTCAGTGTCCAGTCTAAGGACCTATTTAAGTATAACCAACAGACAGGTGACAATTTAGTGACAGGAGACAATCTGACAATTTTACAAGTCTTTCATCCAATAACTGCTATATTTAACTGTCGCGAAAATTAGCAATTTTGGTCATTTTGTGACAAATATGTCGCATTTCACAGGACCCTTTATAGGTATTAAAAAAATAGGGCCACCCAGATATTACTCAAACAGATGAAAATTTTTGCTGGGTATTTCCGAAATTCAAAACATGATAAAACGTGGTAAACCAAACATTCAAGGACTTGGTGACATTTACCAAACGCATGAGATCAACGTCATGTATGTATTACACCCTTCATCGGGGTGAGAGATGAGTCCCAGCAGTGGGAAATTTATCAGATTGATGAGAGAAATGTTTTTACACGTTTTAAACACATAAAAGAAAACCGTATCTAAATTGTTCAAACCGTTTTGAACCTTTTTGGCCTCGCACGGGTCGTTATTATTTATTTATATATACTTTATTGTATACCAGCAAATATAATAAGAAAGAGATCACAGAAAGCGCGATTTGTTAGTTTTTAAATGTTCAAATGTTTTTTATGATTCCTGTTTATATTTCCTGTGCGTGTCCTAAATAAAATATTTTTCTTTCTTCAACTAAACCAAGCAAGCAAAAATCAACGAACGTCAGAAAGCCATGGCCAATTCCCGTAATTAAAAACATTCAAAATGTCGTCAAAAATATATGAAAATTGGAGGTTTTTTTGACAAATTGAGCCTGAGATTAGAAAGCAAATTTCGTTGTTAAAAAACGTTGAACTTTAACATTTACAACGCCTTAAGTCGTCATGTCACGTCTACGTCAGAATCACTTAATACAAGGGTTCTTGTTAACCTACAACAATACCTTCGTAGGTAGACTACTAGACTTTACATCATCATACATTCGTTCCTAGAAAATCACTCGTTCCTAGAAACTAAGTATGGGTTTTTAAATTTAAAAGAGGTCAAAAAGAAGGGCAGCTGTGTTTTCCTGTCTGCTTATAACAATAAGCTACGGTCCTCAATCATCTTTAATCTCGGATCGAAATGACTGAAGTTTCAAATATAATAAATTTATCGTTTGAGTTGTCACATTTAATTTAATTTCGGTCTTTAAGAAAATTAAAACCATCGTCAAAGAATTCATAATCAGACGAAACCTTTTTGTAATCTTCTCAATATGACCCCGACCTTTTCTAATATTTGATAATTTATTAAATATGGAATTTCATTAACGAGCTATTAAAATTCCTAATTTATGAAAAATATTAATAATTTTTTCCGTTCCGCCGTACTTTAATTTATATTATGTTTATTAGATATAGATTAAATAATTTGGTTTTACTTTTAGCAGTAGTACCTACTGTGTCCATTATACAATGCGAGTTAATTGTTGCTACTTGTTCCGGCTTCGAGCAAGTATACAGGGTGGCAGCCAACGACGAGAAATCTTTTACCATGGATTCAGTACGTAATTCTAAAAAAAACAGCCGTTGCATACATTTTGACCGCGTAGGTATTGCACTTTTCTATGAATCACAGCTGATTAAAAAAAAAAATACCAACGATAAATTTCGACGCAGGGGGGTTCAGAATCATGACTGAATCCATGGTAGTAGTTTTTACGTCATATCCCTGCCACCCAGTATAACTAATTAGTGACAAAAGTAATCAGATTTAGCAGGACGGTACGTTGCCTAGAGGCACCTACCGTGAAGACCACAGAAGCATGCAAAGTGTATAATTAATGAGGATGTCAATTAATTTTAGATACGCGCATGCCCATAATTAGGTGTCCATCCACGCGAACGTTTTGTTCGGGTGGATGGATTGAATATGTCCAACGTGTGTGTCTGTGTACCATCTTTTAGCAAGCTGGGTGTTCAGTGTCCAGTCTAAGGACCTATTTAAGTATAACCAACAGACAGGTGACAATTTAGTGACAGGAGACAATCTGACAATTTTACAAGTCTTTCATCCAATAACTGCTATATTTAACTGTCGCGAAAATTAGCAATTTTGGTCATTTTGTGACAAATATGTCGCATTTCACAGGACCCTTTATAGGTATTAAAAAAATAGGGCCACCCAGATATTACTCAAACAGATGAAAATTTTTGCTGGGTATTTCCGAAATTCAAAACATGATAAAACGTGGTAAACCAAACATTCAAGGACTTGGTGACATTTACCAAACGCATGAGATCAACGTCATGTATGTATTACACCCTTCATCGGGGTGAGAGATGAGTCCCAGCAGTGGGAAATTTATCAGATTGATGAGAGAAATGTTTTTACACGTTTTAAACACATAAAAGAAAACCGTATCTAAATTGTTCAAACCGTTTTGAACCTTTTTGGCCTCGCACGGGTCGTTATTATTTATTTATATATACTTTATTGTATACCAGCAAATATAATAAGAAAGAGATCACAGAAAGCGCGATTTGTTAGTTTTTAAATGTTCAAATGTTTTTTATGATTCCTGTTTATATTTCCTGTGCGTGTCCTAAATAAAATATTTTTCTTTCTTCAACTAAACCAAGCAAGCAAAAATCAACGAACGTCAGAAAGCCATGGCCAATTCCCGTAATTAAAAACATTCAAAATGTCGTCAAAAATATATGAAAATTGGAGGTTTTTTTGACAAATTGAGCCTGAGATTAGAAAGCAAATTTCGTTGTTAAAAAACGTTGAACTTTAACATTTACAACGCCTTAAGTCGTCATGTCACGTCTACGTCAGAATCACTTAATACAAGGGTTCTTGTTAACCTACAACAATACCTTCGTAGGTAGACTACTAGACTTTACATCATCATACATTCGTGTGCAAAACACGTGAATTTCTAATAGACGTAGACAGACGTGTTACAGTTTATGGCAACAGGCCAAAAGTATCTAATGACAAGGTATACAAATGGATCGGAAAACGTACTTGTCGATAACAACTTGCGAATTGAGTGCTTGATTTAATTATTTGACTAGTTTCTCATTTTAAGAGGCTTACAACAGCTAAAGCGCGGTCACTGTCGGACTGCATAGAAATGAAAGAGAAGCGCGATGACACGACGCAGGTAATTTATTGCAAAATATGAAGCAGTTAGCGATTTACAAAAAATCTATTGATTGGACTGGAAAATTAAAACACTATTATGCTAATATGTAGCTTGTAGATTAATCTGACAAAAATCAGAATGATTGCATGTAAATTAATATGATTTTTAATCGTTAAAAGAAATTTTTAGAGGTATCTTCATGATTTTTTTCTATCGTATCAAATTAGTTGTATTATGTTTTCAACACACTATCATACTAGCATATATCCTGAAGAATATCATATATTTTTCTGATTTTGTTTACTGCAGTGGATCATATACTTTTACGCATTATAAAACTTGCGTTTAGGCACGTTTAGGTCCTGTAGTCCCCTTAAATCACCATCTTAAAGACGGCTTCATTTGACAATTGAGGTTAATTTTACAACCTCAATTTCGTCAAGGATTTTTCAATTACAACCTAACAATGTTATTTAAAAAAATAATTGTTTTTAATAGTGGTGCCATACAGGGTCAAATAAAATTTGCTAGTGAAACTCCGCAGACGTGATGGCTATCGATATGAAAACACAACAAAATAAAAATAAAAAGAGAAGAGAGCACTATGTGTTAAGAAAATGTGTTCTTTTCTGTTTATTGTGTTTTGATATCGATACATATCACGTATGTGATGTTTACACAAATAAAACAGATTTTTAAACCTATATTTCAAGTGACTACACTACTTGCGGTTGAACACACCAAAAAAACTTCAATTTAATAAATTTTTTGATTGATCACGTTTAGATATAGATCCATAACCATCAAGTCTGCGGAGTTTTGGAAGCTAATTTAATTTTGACCCTGTATAAAGTTGGGACCATCTAAATAGAGATGAATGCGTAAGAATTTAACTTGAACAGGGTTTGTTTACACTTCCATCAGATAATTTTGGAACAGACTATAGGTACCTCAAGACACGTGTTGCGATATTTGAGTTTCAGTTAGTCTAATAAGATCTCATTTGCAATGCCTAAAAACGTCATGGCACGTTTACGCCAGAATCACATTACCTACAACAATACCTATTAAGGTATACGACTATCCATCATAATAAATATTAATGTTCAAACCACGTGAATTTCTAACATTCGTAGACGAACTAGTTACAGTTTAGTTATGTCAAGCCACGTGCGGCGGACTTTCAGTAAGTTCAATAGGATCTAGTATTAAACTAAAACAAGACTGGTCTCTAACTTCTGAACATAAATTCTGTAGAAGTTTACGATTAGGTACTTATTTTATGTTTTACTAGAAACTAGAACTGGCTTGAAGCTCCATTATAACTGCGAACAATTGGTATCTATAGGCTGAATACCTATGATTAGTTTACTGCTAGAACCATTAAGGCTTTTTAGGTTGACCTGTATCCTAATTACGTAATACACGATCAATCAGAATCTGAATCGTTTTGAAACAGATTGCTAATCCATTGCTTCGTACGTTCGAAAAAAAAATCTGCTCAACAACGTAAATAACACAATGAATGTTGTTGAGCTGTCAAATTGAAACAGATTAGTCGGAATTGTCAACGAAAATGTGTTGCGTAATTAGATAGCGGGTTAAGAATATAACAATGCGTTCCATCTCTAAAATAACTGTTGTTACACGAAAAGCTGCCACGCTTAAATGGAATTGGACTGGTCGCATCTGCCGCATATCAGACGATCAAGGGGCCAAACTTACGACCCAGTGGGTCCCGCATAATAGCAGACCACATCGCGGCAGGCCCAGTCTGAGATGGCGGGATGAGCTGGACTCTTTTAATAAAGATTGGTCCTTGGCAGTTTTGGACAGAGAGAAGTGGAAAAAGAGTAAACAGGCGTTTGCCCAGCAGTGGGACAATAATGGCTACTAAAAAAAAAGTTAAAAAGCAGGAACCTATTTAAAGGACGACCTAATTGTGTTGTGAATTTCTCAGTAGCAGCCCGGAGTCTGGATTTGTGCCCGGTTGGTGGCAATAGGCTCGCCCCGTATATTACATGGGACCAATGTGGATGTACTAAAGGTATTTACAACTCTGCCTTACCCATCGGGGAAAACAGGCGTTATAATAATAATAATAATAACCACCGGTAGCTTGGACCCTGCTCCCGATACCAGTGGAACACTATTTTTTATATTTAAATGTTTTTTATATAGTTTTTTTAGTAATATTTAAAAATGTATTTTATGTTTGAAATTATAATAAACGAAATAATAATAATAAAAATCTTTATTGCAGACCACATGATCCATAAAAAAAACACGATAAAAAATAAAAATAAATAATAACACATACAAATTAAAAATAACAGAAATGAGAAAGAAAGAAAGAAAAAAGAAAATACGTTTATTTGCGGTACACATGACGCAAAGAAAGAACAAAACACAAAAATAAAAAATTTGGGGGAAAATATGCGTCACATCCACGCAAAACGGCCATCGCTCAGCTTAATGCTGCGACCCTATGCGAGACAGGGCCCCAACGCTGGTTTTCAGCGACAGCCGAATAAAAAATGAACGAATGAATGTTATGTTACGATAAGTGTTACTATTGTGGTACTTACAATCCTGTTTGTCATACGTAGATAATACAATATGTAAAAAAAACCTTGTCTGATCCGAAAGGGGCACATAGGTACTGTAATAACATTACCAAAAAGATTTTTTTTATTTTTATTATCGAAAATAAAAAAGTTATTGCTATTTAAAATTCACATTTTTAGTAGGTACCAAAATTACCCAAAATCCATTAGAAATTAGCAAATTTTCAACAGGGGTCATAGGATAATGACTTGTAGACATCCGCTAAATGACGCCCCCCCGCGCCCCATGTAGGTACCCGGTAAAACTACCCATTGAAAAAAAAAAAAAAAAAATTGTTTTCCTCAAAACTACCACATAAATAGACTCTCAGTACGATACTTAAAAGACCGTCACGGATCGGATTTACATGTTTATAATAAATATCAACCTAAATGGGGTACATTTAGGTTATCAGGTTTATAGGATTCCTATCTTACGTAACAACTGCTATAAATATAGACAAACTTATTACCTTGCAAAATTTAGAATTAACATATTTTGTGTTATCTCTTTTTAACCAGAAACTCTCAAATTAATTTAATTTCACTGCAATTGCTTGCAATTGCGTTAATTTTGATAATTATGGTTCAATTACCCCATACACTACGTCCATCGACTACCATTCAATGACGATTAACGTCAATGACGCCGTTACCCGTCAATTACAGTTTTATAATTGTTCATGATTTGCGACATTGTTACAAACAACCGTAAAACAGGCTTTTGAAAAACCATGTAATATTATTTAGGTATTCATTTATTAAAACCAAAACAATTGAAAACCAATTACACTGGTTAATCGATCATGTGTTGTTATTGCCATTTTATGATGCAACAATTCCGTTTTCAAATTAATTTTAAAACAAATTGTACATTTTTTAAAAGGAAAGCCGAACTACCGAAAACAATTGAAACATGGGGTAGATTGTCATTTGTCGAGTTTCGACAACCGTCTTCAATTTAGCGTAAAACAACCACCTTTACAAACTGAACTCCAATCGCTTTCATGGTCCTTGTCGTCTCCTTTGTACCACAATGATAAATGCAAATCGATTCGTAAGCGATGAATCATTCGGAAATTAGGCGCTTATTTGTAATAAATATACGGGCCGTGATAAATTGTTGGGTTTAATAAATATTTTAGTGTTTTCGTCTTCCCTTTGTCTGGAAACCGTCGTTGTATGCGGTATTATTTTAGTCTGTTGGTGGATTACAGATTCTTCCGTTTACTTTTTAACCGGTAAAGCCCTGGGTGACCCTCAAGCACGTCAATTAGCACGTTAATTAGTTGTTTATCAGGGCTTTACCGGTTAAGACTGACGCACATTTGGGCGTGCCGCAAAGCAATTTTTCAAAGAGGGCTAAGCAGTGGTGACCCAGATGCCACCATTGCTCAGCCCTCTCTGAAAAATCGCAGCCGTTACCACTGGGTATTGGCCGCGACTTAAGAGTTGTAGGTCATAGGTTCGAACCCTGACAGGCGCTTAACTTTGTGTAAATAATTTAACCACCACTGCTCTCAAAGCGGTGAAGGAAATCATCGTGAGGAAACTGGCATATCCTAGAACCAAAAAAATTGAATACATGTGACATCTACCAATCCGTACTGGGGCCGCGTGGTGGATTACGACCCACTCCTTTTCACAGAGAAGAGGCCTTTGTCCCGCAGTGGGAACAGGTTGATTATGCAACGCGCTTTTGCTGTATTCAAATCCGATGTGCTGTGGCCCGATGCGGCTGTAATATGCGTTTGCCTTTTGCATTGGAGAAAATGTTTTTTTTTTACATTAGCTTAAATATAATTGTCGTGGCTGTACTTCTTATAAAACTAAGCCTGATTTTATACTGTAATGTCTCCAATTTAGAACCAGGATCCTTTATAGTATGGTTACAGACCCTAACACCACAAATGACTATTAATCATGGATTGACTATCAATTTATAATTTATATTTCTTAAGGATATGATCTAATTGTTTACATATTATGACACTATATTATAATTTGCATTCTAACAAGCTGAATATGGTGAAACCGTACCTGTATAACATCTTTGTAAACCCATATTATGCAAATAAACTGATTGATTGATTGACAAATGAACTTAATAACAAATTTTGAGCCCTACTGAGTGTAATAAATAAAATCTTTTACTAATATAACTTCAAATAAAAATATACCTATCAAAAATAAGAAATTAGGCGCTTATTTGTGATCTTCCTGTGCGAGTTCCAATAAATAAGTTTTCTTTCTTTCTTTATCAATATAAGGACCGTGATAAATGGGTGGGTTTAATGAATATTGTAGGGCTTAGGTATTCTTTTGTCTGGAAAACCGTCGCTGTACCGGTGTATTTGTTTAGTCTGTTGGTTATTTACATCTTCTTCAGTTTGTTTGATTGATTAAAAACCTGATCGTATTTTCGTTTACCTGAGAAAACTTAATTTAGAAAATAATAGTAGCTGCTAGCCTTTTGTTTATTTTATTTATGTAATTCATATTTGATTTTATTTCTTATTTAGGGGTATAAAAATTATGTATTAGGTATGGTGAAACTGTTTGTACTCCCCGTCACTTGTCCTTAAGGGTTCATTAGAAAACCAGCGTCAGACAGCATTTGTCTGGCATTAATGCTGAAATGAACCTTTTTGGCGCAGCCGTAAGGCACACACTATTATTGCTATAAGATTACTTTCACTTTTTATTTTGTTATTATGTGTTTCACGAACTGTGTCCAAATCAACATATTTTTTTTCTTTCTTTTGTTTTTGGGCACTTTTCCTGTTGACAGCGATGCGGATGTAATTTTGGATTTATTTACGCTTCAAACCTATTTTTAATTAGATAATAATAAAAGAGGCATATAAAAATGTCACTGAATGTAAAGCTTTACATTACTTTTTCGGTGTAAAAGATCTTAGGTTAACATTCTTAGGGTAAAAGAAAATAAATAAATATAAAATACCCAAAATAAATCATGCTGTTTAACTACGAACGAAAACGCTCTTTGCGTTTTCGTTCGTAGTTAACACTCTATTCTTGCTATAAGATTACTTTCACTTTTTATTTTGTTATTATGTGTTTCACGAACTGTGTCCAAATCAACATATTTTTTTTCTTTCTTTTGTTTTTGGGCACTTTTCCTGTTGACAGCGATGCGGATGTAATTTTGGATTTATTTACCCTTCAAACCTATTTTTAATTAGATAATAATAAAAGAGGCATATAAAAGTGTCACTGAATGTAAAGCTTTACATTACTTTTTGGGTGTAAAAGATCTTAGGTTAACATTCTTAGGGTAAAAGAAAATAAATAAATATAAAATACCCAAAATAAATCATGCTGTTTAACTACGAAAGAAAACGCAAAGAATATGCAATAAACACAATTTATTGCCTAAAGAAAAATAAATAAAATCTATCTTAACAAGAAGGAACCTTCCGGCATCACGGGAAAGCTTAAAAGGTTGTCTGAATTTTAAGCCTCTTAAAAGCGGAAAATATCTTGAAAATTTTAACATAACAGAGGTCACCGTTTGTTGGTTAATTAATGAAAATACTTTGCCTTATTGTCTTCAAAGCGTCTCGGTATAAACATGCAATAAATTTTCATAAAAATTCCGATGTTAAAAAATTGACAGATCCAAAGATTTACAGACACGGTGTGGTTTCAGTAAACGCTTTTTAAATAAGCAATATAGGTATAGGACAATCTCTTCTATCATCATCATCATCATTTCGACCGGAAGACGTCCACTGCTGGACATAGGAGTCCCCCAAGCGTCGCTACATGGACCGGTGTGTTTCTCTATTGCAGCAGATTCCTGCGGCCTTCATAAGGTCATCAGTCCAGTCTTCTGGGTATATTGCAACATAACCATATATTGGTTATGTTGCCTATTTAATCAGTAAGTTTTTTATTCGTTCTACGCAAACCATTCATGTTATTGGAGAAAAATAACTCGCAGAAAACTAAAATTAAATAAATCTACTTCGAATAAACGGAAGAAATAACTAAAGAACTTCATACTACCGTAATTTAATAGTGAATCGCATTTTTTTTTGTTCACGTCTTTTGACTTATGGATTTAAAAAGCAATCTAGTTGTATTGAAAAAGTCACTTGAAAGTCAAACGGAACTTCGTTCTTTGAGTGTTTAAAAATCTACCCCTACGTAGTCCAGTCTAGACTTAAAAACTATACGTAACTTGGAAACTAAAAAAAAATTACTGGTAAGATTTACCGACTTCTACGAGAAACAGGTCTGTTTTCTAGGAAATCATTCCACCGTCAACATATGGCTATAGCAGTCCACCGCTGCACTCGATTTTCGGCAATTCTCATCCAGCTGCTACCAGCCACCCTTCGCAAATAGTCGGTCCACGTGGCCGATTCGCGCTCTCCACCCAATACCACGTCTACCGCAACAGTCATCGAATTTACGGCTAATATGGCCGGCCCATTGCCACTTCAGAATTCACTTACCTACACTCCATTACTATCAAATTCACATATTTCGCATACATAATAATAACAGCTCGCTTGCAGAAGCACATTCATTATTTACTTATTTTATTATTTATGTACACACAATAAAATAGATATAGATACGACATAATCATAATTATGAGTACAAAGGTATTGCTTATTTCTTTCTTTTTTTATTCATGTTTTTTCTTAGCTTATTTCATAGATTGATTTCCCACTAGACTTCATATCAATCTTAAATAATTCTAAACGTAATACGCATGAGGCCATACAAATTAGTTTTTGAACAATACCGTAATACTCTACGAAATATAATAGATTATTTACCTAATTTTAGTATGAAACCTTGTAAGTTTGGGCTCTGTTATCTACTGTAAGTTTAAGGTAAATTAAGATTCCTCTCTACGGATAAGCTCAAGTGAAAGTGGAAATTCGATAATATTCGTGTGTCTAATTACAGAATCATAGCTTTTGGCCGCGGCTAGGCACGTGTGTAGGCCGGTAATTATCCCACGAGAACGTACTGCCGGGATAAAAATATCGTATCATGTCTTAACCAAGGGCATGGTCTATCTGTGTGCTAAACATCGAAATCTTTTCAGCCTTTAAGACGTGAAAAGTTAACAAACAGACAGATAGACCGAGTTGTTTAAGTATTATTTATTTATTTATTTATTTATTTATTATATTACTAGCAACCTTCCCCGGTTTCGCACGGTATTCTGTTCACGATACGTTGTGCACATGTTCGGAGCAGTTCACGATACGTTGTGCAGTTCCAGAACAAAAAATATTAGGCTTGCAGGAATTCAAGATAGTATTTCATTAGTATTAGTAAGTACTTCTTTTTGTTTATATTTACATTATATATAACCTATGTCTATGTGGAATAATGTACCAATAATCCAATAATCTATACTAATATTACAACGAGAGAGGGCGAATTTTGTGAGTTTGTTTATATGTGGAGGGTAATCTCCGGAACCACAGCTCAATGTCCCTTTCGAATGGTGAAATAATTATTCAAATAGAATAATTATTATAATATAAAAAATAAAACAAACAAATATAAACAAACTCACAAAATTCGCCCTCTCTCGTTGTAATATTAGTATAGATTATTGGATATATTCCTTCCATCTTCTTGGAATGAGCTACACAACAGATTAGTCTGCAAGTTGTAGCGACTACCCAAGGTGAGCCGGACGATGGTCTACCGATCATAGCTCGTCGACGACTCCTTAAAATGAACCCAAAAACATCTTATTACATTCTTAACAATACCTAGTTCTTTTAAATATGTGAAAGCCAAAATGTTTGTCAGTTTCCATGTTTGTTACTCAATAACACTTTAACGGCTGAGTGGATTTAGGTAAAATTTGGCTCACAGGCATCGGTAAAGGCAGACATCGTGAGGATCCCTGAACTTATGGTTAATATAGGTAAGTCTGAAATCGCCAACCCGTCTTGAGCAAATGTGGTGATCAATGCTCGTGCCTTCTCTGTATGAGAAGAGGCAGTACGACAATAAGTGTCTTATCACACTGGCGATTTGCGAGCGAGTTATCAGCGGGGCAATAGTTCAAAGCGCTCGCTGCGTGTACGTAGCGAACACGTCACGTGTGCGCAATGTGTCCGCCGCGTTTGCATAACTAAAGCGAGAGTGACATGGGAGTATAAGAGAGAGCGAGATAAACGAGTGTACAATATTGTGGAAACGCGGGGAACACGTCGCGTAGTCGCGGTTTGCACGCTCGCTTTGCACCCGCGGTGAGCACGTTCACAGATCCCCTCGCTAGAAACACGCTTGCAAATCGTCATTGTCATAAAGCTCTAATGGGCTAGAATTATTATTATTGTCACACAGGTAGACCATGACCCAAATAAATATATGTATAAAAAAACGAGCGAGCCTTACACTAGTCGCATATTATGTGTAACATCTGACATCTCACTTTGGTAATAAGCAACATTAAAGAGGCGGGGCCTAGTCAAGCTCGACGGCCAACTCTACCACCGCGCGCTCATTGGTCAAATCAAATAGCACGCGCTTCCCTGGCTTCCTGTGACACACTTCCGTCCCTTTTCACGAAATTACTCCCCATCATTTAGATTTTTTTAGATTTTTATAGCAGCAAACCGAGTGGAAAGATCTTTTACATCAAAAACTTTTTATTCGGGTACATGTACCTAGCTAGTACTTTAAGTAGGATGCGAGTGGAACCACGAGCAGCAGCTAATTTTGAATAAGTACTATCAAAGAATCATATCTAAGCAGTTTAAAAACAAAATCAAAACACTATGATCACAGATGTCTGACCCTTTTTCGACCACTAGGAATAGAACAAAAGAAACAAAGATAAGAAACTTTTTAATTTTAATGTTTTATATTTGGGACTCATCAAAAATCTGATGCTGCGATGCTATTGGTTAAAGAGTTTTCTATAGCAGCCAAGCGCTGCAAGCAGAAATAGTCCTTACGGTGTATAGTTTGAAATTCTTTGATAGTACGTGGCATAACATTTACGTACATATGAACTTCACTGGTCGGTCATCGCTCCTTTAATAGCCTGCATAATCTACATCTAACCTTAAATACGAAACCCAAGTTTCTAAGCTTCGTTATAAGCTGCCTCAATTTAACTTTAACAACTTTGTACCAATTATGTTGTTGAGAGCTTATAGGTATGCTTCTAATTCCCTTGGTATGTTTCATTACAACGTTCTAGACGGCCCATGGTATCTCTTAATTTGAGACTATGCCATTAATTATGTCAAGAAATAAATAACTTCAGTGGAAACTATGAGCCTCGTTAGTGGTCACAACCGCTGTTGCTGAACACGAGAACCTGGTTTCGATTCCCGGGTCGGGAAAATTGGTATTGGGTTTTTCCATCTCATCGCAGCCCGGAGGTGGTCGACGGCAATAGGCTCGCCCCCTATTACATGGGACTTAAACATAACTGGCGAGGTGTGTGTACAATAGAAGCACCTCTGCCTAACCTTTCGGGGAATATAAGTGTCATGTTATTTGGTGAAACTATGAGAGGAAGAGGAAGAAACATGTCTTTTATTCATGTAGAAAGTACTTCTCTACCTAATTATTTATTTTATTTTTATGCAAGACTTTCAGATTTAGACTGTGATTCAACACTTATAATATGCTACGGGCCGATTTCAGAACCCTCAATAACATTTTACTGGGCAGATAATCAAACACCTTACTACGATTCCTAAAAGTGATAGATAAAAAAGCAATAGTTTTCGCCCTTGGTTTCATATTTATGTTACTAACGAAGTTATTACTGAAACTGAAATGAAACTCGAAACATAATATCACACAACTAAATGTTTCCCCGAAAGGTTGGGCAGAGGTAACCTATATTACACCCACGGGAAACTCGAAAGTTTTGATCAAATCTGTTTTAAATTGCAAATATTTCCCGTTTTCAGTTGCAGGTCCAACAAAATACGAGTACGTAACATTCACACACATACATAACTTCACAAATAGTTATTATAAAATCGATAAATGTAATTTTTTATTCTTTAATTGTAATCATTTTTTGGCCTAGGCACCTGTCCCACCGCCGACAAGGAAACGACTAGCTATCAACGATTTCCTCGCTCAAGAAACGTAAAAAATATTGTAGGTCCCGTATAAGTAAAATAACTGTTCACACCGCGCCGGAGAGTACTCGGAGTTAGCTATCAAAGAGAGTACTCGCTTAGCGACGCTCGCTTGGCGGGTAACACATTCGCTGAGAGGCTCACGCTTGGTATGTACGCATACCAGTAAGTACTGCTGCGAGTGATGGTGCTGAACAGTGATAGCCTAGTGGTGTGACCGTCGGACTGCCAAGTCATAGATCTCGAGTTCCAAAACACGCACGGTACGCACCTCTGATTTTTCGGATTCATGTACGTATTGTATAATTATCACTTGCTTCAAAAACGGTGTAAGAAAACATTGTGAGGAAACCGGCATGTCCAAGAGATATTTCTTGACAGCATGTGAAGCCAAGTCAGAGGCCCATGGGCGGCATAAAAACTCTTTGCCGTCGCGCACTCGCTGCTCGTTGCTCGTGAACTCGTTTTTAGTTGCTAGCTCAACTCGCTTCTCGTTAATTGCCGGCGGTGGGACAGGTGCACGCAAGCCGAGCTAAGGCTGCATAAAGAAACGACGCGACACCGCGACACGACTCTAGTAGAACAATTTCTGCGAAACTTCATGGAAATTATTCTACCAGAATCGCGTCGCACCGTCGCGTCGCGCCTGTAGGCGGGAGCTTCTATGGAACTACCTCTAGCTACTAAATACTTAAATTATTATGTGTGTTATTATTTTTGCCCTCCTGACGTCATCAGAGACTGCTGCAACAGTAACAAGATATGGGTTTTGGTATTTAACACGAGGTGACTGAAATCTGACTTCAATAAGCACAATATGTAGACACATTTTTGAGGCTTCATGTTGCCTGAAACTGTACTATAAATAGCAACACGATACTCTGTTATAAATAGTGACTATGATACTCTACAAAAAATACAGTTAGTAGGCTTAACGATCTCTTCTACCTAACCATTTCTCAACTATGTTGGGGTCAGTATTTTACAAGGAGCAACCATACTTACATCGGTATTACATTTATTATGAAATAAGTCTTTTCTCAAAGTATTTTTTTTTTTTACTAAGGAATTGTTATCTAAAATTCTTCGAAAATCTGATGCAGATTTCAAAGGTCTTTACCCAACTATACGAGGGTCGGCTTCCAGTTTAACCGAATACAGCTGAATAATGAATACCAGTATTTACATGGAGCGACTGCCTATCCAACCCCCACAACCCAGTTACTGGGTAACGCGATACCCCTTGGTAAGACTGGGAAGTAGGCTTAACGATCAGTAACTGGATAAAGAAATCAAGTAAAAGATTAAGTATGTCCTTACACGTAATTTATAGACTAATTGACACAAAAAAATCGGAAAATCGGAACAAGAAATGGTAGCGAGTGATGTGATCTGAAGCTTACAGAAGGTTCCTATGGGATTTACTGAAATTGTAGTATTTACTGTTCCTCTTATAATAAATAGGTACATACATCAAGTTCTGAGAATGTCTCTAATACCGTTAAGTAAGGATCGTTTGTTTTTGTGATATATCAGTACTGTCTGTAATATTGGGGTATATCCAATATTATTTACCCGACTGCGGCAAAGTCAAAAAAGCGGCCAAGTGCGAGTCGGACTCGCCCATGAAGGATTCCGTAGCAGCAAGTAACATAATATAGAAGTTATTGTAGTTCGTTGTAACTTTGATCGATGTTTACGATTTATGACGTATTAAGAAAAAACTACTAACTAGATCTCGTTCAAACCAATTTTTGGTGGAAATTTACATGGTAATGTATATCATATATATTTTTTTGTTTTATCATTCTCTTATTTTAGAAGTTACAGGGGGGGGACACATTTTACCACTTTGGAAGGTGTCTCTCTCGCAAACTATTCAGTTTAGAAAAAAATTATATTGGAAACCTCAATATCATTTTTGAAGACCTATCCATAGATAAACCACACGTACGGGTTTGATGAAAAAAAAAATGAGTTTTAGTATGGGGAACCCCCAATTTTTTTTGTTTTTTTTTCTATTTTTGTGTGAAAATCTTAATGCGGTTCACAGAATACATCTACTTACCAAGTTTCAACAGCATAGTTCTTATATTTTTGGAAAAAAAGTGGCTGTGACATACAGACGGACAGACAGACAGACATGACGAATCCATAAGGGTTCCGTTTTTTTGCCATTTGGCTACGGAACCCTAAAAAGGAGGGTTATTTAGATAATACTGATCGGTTTAACTTTAGTTAGAAGTGCTACTGTATTTTTTTTCACATGTAATCAGTGACCCCCTTCTTTTCAATATCTTAAAATACAATAGACGACGTATATTTAGTCACCTAATCCGCTTAACTGTTCTTAAAGAGTCATAAAGAACCCTGTAAGAAGTCTACACGTGTTTCACCTCTCAAAGGGGCATTCTCAGGATGACGATTGACTTGTTACGAACCCGGACTCGACGTAACTTGTCACGTCAAGTGCCGAACGCAATGTGAGCCACACCGCCCGATCGTCTATTGTATTTTATAATGGTTTTCCGCAAAGTCACGCCTGAGTCAATAAACTATTTTCAATATCGTATAAACCAAGAATGAGTTTAACTACACTGTAAAAGGAAAATGCATGTTTATTTTATTTTTATTTTTTTCTTTATTAAGGAGCTTTGTCACAATACTTACTAAAAATGCATGTTATGCTCTTAATCTGTAAAAGACAGTAAAGTAAAAAAAAATACACCAGCAGTAGGTAATCAAATTCGACTTTTAAAACTCTTGGTTTTAAAAGTCGAATTTGATTACCTACTGCTGGTGTAATTTTTTTTTATTAAACTACTTTAATTTTCTACTGAGCACAGTTCAAACGTTCGTTACTTCTCAACTCCTATACAATATACAGGCTGGCATATCGACGTGAAAACTAATACCATGGATTCAGTAGGTCCATGATTCTGCTGTTATTAAAAAAAAGTCTGCAGTTCCATTTTTACCGCATGAAACAGCAGATTTTTTCAAATAAAAACCTACGAAGTATTTCAACGCAGGGGATTTCAGAATCATGTACTGAATCCATGGTATCAGTTATCACGTCGATGTCCCTGCCACCCTGTATATTTAAAAACTGAAAAAAATAATTGAACTATTGCTTGTTCCCGATATTTATTATAGGGTGGCCAGTTTTAAACTCTGGTGCTAGCTTAACTACTTGATAAATACAGTAGATAATTTTTACATTCCAACATTACCATTTTACATAATCTTCAGTTAACAGTCCATTAACCTTAATAAACTTCTGAGGGTACTGCGGTAGACGCAATTTAGTAACCCCTCAATGTATTCACAAGGCTTCACATATAGGCCAAAGATAATTAAGGAAGACCAACAATCTCTCCTAGTCCGTTATCTCCGAATCAATTATGCACAAGGGCTGATAACTTCAGATAATCATTAATGGGAGTTTGACCTACGCATCACCCTTATTTGCATCGTAGATCATAGTGAATATATGATAATTACGCTTCGTACCGCCTCGAGATTAATTCGTGTCGTCAGTTTGATGGAGGACCCGAACTTCGATCGAATTATGATGGTAGAGAAGTTTGTAACACGGTTTGTGTCTTAGAGCTGTCGGAAGTTAGCTGTCACGTGAGAGGTACTGTGATGTATTGTGATGTATTGTTTCTTTGTCATACATTGCTTAGTTACCTAAAGAAATGTTAACCGGTATTTTGCCCTTGAGTAAAAATTCGAAGTCAATCGAAGCCACGTTGGACACTATCTCAGAGTATTGACTAACATTGAGAGCTTCAAAAAGAATACCTATGACTTAGTATATTAGTGATAGCCTAGTAGTGTGACTGTCGGACTGCCAAGTCATAGATCTCGAGTTCGAACCTAAGGCACGCACCTCTGACTTTTCGGATTCATGTGCGTATTGTATAATTATAACTTGCTTTAAAAACGGTGAAGGAAAGACATCGTGAGGAAACCGTCATGTCTAAGAGATATTTCTCAACGGCATGTGAAGCAAAGTCAGAGGCTCATGAGCGGCTTTAAAACTCTGACACCAGGTTAGTCACTAACCACACTAAAAGAAGAAGACTATTTTAGAAGGGAATAGGGCTTTTGTTTGTTTTACGTTGTAAAGTGAATTTTTATGGTATCTAATATACGGTATACAAGAAGCAGGAAGAAAGCAACTGCCAGGTCTCTGCCTGGGTTGCGAGTTTGTCCGAAAGGGATATCGCGACCCCGGCATACAGGCAACGGAAGGAACACGGGTGGGTTTAAGTCAGTAAAAGTCTGACACGCCCTCCCGCTCCGCCCAGAGCGGGAGAAGTTATTTGATAATATCCCACCGTCAAAAAAAAAATACACATTCAAAATGTACATTCCTAGCAGTTGCTTTCTTCATGCTCCTGCTATAAAGATGTACCTGTAACACCTTTCTAACTTATAGGAACCCGATGTTTCGTAATGAAATAAGGTGTATTTTACATTGCAGTTTTTATCATTGTATAACTTCTAGCGTTTTCTTTCTATTCTTCTGAGTACCGATCATACTAATATTGCAGTCATTAAGTACATTCCCTAGTTGACGGAGCACATCTAAAGGCACCGGCGCGCATCGAAGTGCATTTTGCAATGAAATAAGCGCTATGGCGCGCTCCGTCAAGTGTTAATCGTGCATTACACGCCCTAGTGACGTTATATTTGCATGGTAAATTAGTTGTACTTTATATATTACTGGATGAACTACAACTGAACTTTACTAAGTCAAATACTGTAATATACTATATGGATACTGATAGCCTTACTTTAGATCTTTTGTGAGAGCTCAAGCCGATACTCGAGCTTACACAATAAATCTACCAGTTATCATATTCACTTAACTATTGGAGCACCAGATAAACATCACACTATCATAACATCACTAACCTTATTACCCTTATTATTCCTTCCTTCAGATTCGCCACACATTTTTCAAGGTGATTTGGCATAACTTTACTCCGCGATATTTGTTTAACACTGTTAATTTATTTTATTGAAACCCATATGCAATAAACATAACTGAAATAAAAAACATTCTTCTATCGGAAAAATCTCTCAAGCTAATCCCGACCGATATCCAACCAACAATGGAACAATTCAGGGCCTGAATGCATAGGAAATACGTAGGAAAAGCAATTGCAGACACATCGTACGAATACCTTACACTCGATAATCAAAAGGGCATCCTCTTGACTACTGCTACAGACAATACAACCACGAGAGCGCTCAAGTCATGATTTATCAATGCAATATTGTACGGGCACTGCGAACTGTCTAATACATTAATGTCGTATCTAAAAACACTCCATGTTACACTTCCGATCGTAATACTGATCTGTTAGAGTCGAAAATCGTAGGACGGCGATGATCAGTTGTCACTTTTTGGTACAAAATCGGTCTTTGCCCAGACCTAAACGGAAACACATGGTATATAACTTCGCTGCAAACACTAACATATGCTGGCTAAACTATTCCGAAGCCAGCTTATGATTAAATTAGTAATTAATCTTAATTGAGGGTTGACGAACTTCTAACATGTCTTGGTGGTAGAGTCTGAGAAGGCATTTCATATTCTACCAGCTTTTGATTTGTTGAATAAAAACTCGACGAACATATATTCCAAATAATGAGGTAACCGTTTTTCATTCATGATATAAAGTGATTTGAAACACTTGACAAAAATGATTATACAAGAGAAGCAATGTCCTCTCTACACACTCATGACACACATCACACACTCATACACTTTCCCCATTACACCACATCACACGCGCTTACCCACACACTATTGCTGCTGTTACATGTTTTAACTTCCCTAATTTTGTAAAATAATCTTGTCGGACGAATGGATGGCCCCAATAACACAGAATCTTCCTAGCCTATTTACAAAAATTGAGCACAAATGTAATATTATAAAAGGTATTTCTTCTTTTCGCTAAATAAATTATTTCTTATTTCTAATGACATAATCCATTTTAAAATAATGTGTGATGATAAGAATGTGTTCAATACAGTTGAATTTTTTACTCTTGCTGAAGTTATTAGGTCTGGAGCTTGTAACCGAAAAAACAACACCTAACTTTCTGAGAACTACTTAAATTACATTCTACTAATGTGTACGGGATGAAGGTTGCAGAATATTTACTAACTTATTTTCTCAATAAACTGCCAGAAGACTTGCAAACGTTATTCAAAACGAGTTCGAAAAGTTATAAGTACAAATAAAAAATTCAAAACGTTTTCTAACGCATTTTTTTTCCCATTAATTTATAAATAAAAAGTATTTTTATTAAACCAAGGTAACTAATGCACTCACGCAAGTCCTAAAACTGAAATGGCAATGGCACGCTTTATAGACAGCAGGTGGACATTCAAAACTACACGATGGAAGGGACCAAAAGGAAAAAAAAAGAGTAAGCAGGCCGAAAAGAAGGTGGGCGAACGACATAATAGAAACAGCAGGGATAGACTGGCAGTCCTCACGGAGGCGATCAGCGGCGGCGATCTCTCGCGTCCGGCCCTGGTTCAGGCCATGGTTCGGGGCGAGAGTGCATGGGGGGCCGTCACTTCCTTCTTCGAAGCAGTAATGCTCGCGAAGGAGGAGGCGGAACGCGTGAGGGAGAGGCAATATTCGCGCCCCCGCGACGATGAGCGATGGGTAGCTCGCCGTCCAATAAGGAGGCCCGGGTCGACGGAGCGTTGTGTTCCACGCGCGCCTCAAAGAGATGTCAGCACCAACTGACGTCCATTAGGGCCAATGCCTGCCGGGGTTGCGAGTTGTCCGAAAGGGATATCGTGGCCCCGGCACACAGGCAGCGGAAGGAACACGGGTGGGTTTTAGTCAGTAAAAGTCTGACACGCCCTCCACCCAGAGCGGGAGAAGTTATGTGACAATTTCCCACACAAAAAAAGAAAAGGGAAAGACTGGCAGACTACTGGCAAAGACAGAGACACATGGAAGAAGTTGGAGGAGGCTTTCACCTGAGGAGAGGTCCATATCCAACAAAATAACAAATCTGTACTAATATCTAGAAGATAAGTAAAATTACTAAGAATTAACTACTACGAGTACTCGTAACAACATTTGCAATATAATTTATGGAAATTATATAATACTAGCTGCCCGCCCCGGCTTCGCTCGAGTAGCACTAAGTACGTATCTACGGCGCACCTACCTGCCTACCCTACCTACCCTACCGACCCTACCGACCCTACCTACCCTACCTACCCTACCTACCCTACCTACCCTACCTACCCTACCTACCCTACCTACCCTACCTACCCTACCTACCCTACCTACCCTACCTACCCTACCTACCTTACCTACCCTACCTACCCTACCTACCCTACCTACCCTACCTACCCTACCTACCCTACCTACCCTACCTACCCTACCTACCCTACCTACCCTACCTACCCTACCTACCCTACCTACCCTACCTACCCACCCTACCCACCCTACCCACCCTACCCACCCTACCCACCCTACCCACCCTACCCACCCTACCCACCCTACCCACCCTACCCACCCTACCCACCCTACCCACCCTACCTACCCTACCTACCCTACCTACCCTACCTACCCTACCTACCCTACCTACCCTACCTACCCTACCTACCCTACCTACCCTACCTACCCTACCTACCCTACCTACCCTACCTACCCTACCTACCCTACCTACCCTACCTACCCTACCTACCCTACCTACCCTACCTACCCTACCTTCAATAAAAATAAAATAGTGCTTCAGATACTGAACAATTAACAAACAGGCAACTAAAATAAGCGAAAACCTTATCTAGCTGTGTTTTCTATGCCAGCATATTAAACTGTTCGAGAATATTGGCTCCATTCATGTTGAAACGAGAAACTAATCAGCAAGTTTTAAGCTCGGGCGAGTAATGGAGGCCTACCATCACCAAGAGGTGATGGTAGGCCTAGCTGTAAAATATAACAGTACTAGCTGTTGCCCGCGACTTCGTCTGCGATCCAGGATAAAGAGTAGCCTCTGTCCTAACCCAGGCATGACCTGTACCCTAATTACGTAATACAAGATCAATCAGAATCTGAATCGTTTTGAAACAGATTGCTAATCCATTGCTTCGTACGTTCGAAAAAAAAATCTGCCCAGCAACGTCAACAACACAATGAATGTTGTTGACCTGTCAGATTGAAACAGATTAGTCGGAATTGTCAACGAAAATGTGTTGCGTAATAAGATAGCTGTTTATCCTGGATCGCTTGCCCATGTGTCAAATTTCATCCAAGTCCGTTCTGCCGTTTTAGCGCGAAATCGTAACGAACAAACAAACTCACTTTCAGATTTATCATATTAGTTAGGATTATTTTAATCTTACTTCAGTGTAGAGCTATACTTAGATATACTTTAGACGTGGAAGTTCTTTTATTGTTCTTATGCTCTTCGAAACACAATCATGTCATTTCCGCATGGAATTCATGATAGTTATTAAGCCTGTAACCCATCCTCTATTCTGGTGTGGTCTGTCCCGTACAGTGTCTTGCAGTAAATCTAATAGATACACAGTATATTGACACAGTATTATCCTTTGTGTACCTTAAGTCAGAGGCCAGGCAAGCTATAGACATAGACTCTTCAATATATAGACATAGGGTCGAAAATGTCAGTCTTTCAATTATGAACAATATAGATCGTATTGCCGAATAATTTTGTACGTACACAGGTTCATTGGAGCGGTAATGAAGATATAAGCGACGGACACCATGCCTAGACTGTATGTAGCAATACGAACACATTGGCTATTTTAAACGTACGTAACGCACTTATGTACGTAGGGAGGAATTTAAGGTTGTGTAAGTTTTTTTTTTTTTTTTCTAAATAAAATTTATTTACAATACTTAACACAAATAACTATTTACACTAGGTACTAAATGCAATAACGAACTATGTATACAAATAAATACAAAAAACAAACGGACACTTATGCGTCAAAGTATCGCGTTCGCATCGCTGTCGTCCGGTTGTGTAAGATAGGTTTCGACAAACAAAGTTAAATAAAAAACCGTATTTCAAATTAATTACGAGTCGTCCCAGTTACGACATAATCACAACTGGAACTCCAATAAAATAATCAACAGAACTAGGTAGGCACAACCAAGTTCCAGATTAGATTTTTTTAATAATAATAAATAACCTATGTCAATAATAACAATATTATATGTATATTAACTGTCTCAGTTACTGACTTACAGAATATATAAATTATATTTCAATGGTGCAATTGACAAACAATGATCATGACTACGACATCCTGTCTTTAAATTATAACCCGTAACAAAAACCCATAATAAAACCTTATCTAAACAACAATATTATATGTATATAAACTGTCTCAGTTACTGCCTTACAGAATGTATAAATCTGTATCCCATTTGTACCACCATAAACGACGGGAACATGATCACACGGTCAGCAAGACAAGACAGTCCAACCAACCGTAGAATGCACACAAGACAGTCCTGGTGTAACCCACAACACATCATCATCATCTGTCACCCTAGTAGAGCGTACACCAGCGAACTGATTCGACAGACCATTAAACCAGGGGTACAATCATAGAATAATAGAAAACAGAAGCGCCACTCACGTATTTCCATTTCTGCATGAGGTATTATCGTCGTTATAGCCAGTCACGCACTACATTCTTCACCAATCCAGTTCTAGCACTCGTCCTTAGCTGAAACATAACATCACGCCTGTTTCCTTCAAAATGTTGGACAGAGGTGTACCTATGATATATCTACATTGCGCTAGTTGTGTTTGAGTTCCATGTAATAGAGGGCGAGCCTATTGCCATCAACCGGCGTAAATTCCAGACTCTGTTCTCTCGTGTTGCTACTGAGAAATTCTGGATGGGAAAACCCAATAACACCTTTCCCGACCCGGGAATTGGACCCAGCACCTAATGCTCAGCAGTAGCGCTTGCGATCGCTAGACCAACTTGGCAAACTATTTTGTTGATGATCGAGCATAATCAGCCTATAATTTTCCCACTGCTGGGACACAGGCCTCTTCTCTGTGAGAGGAAGTGGGCCGTAATCCACCACGCAGGCCCAGTGCGGTTTGGTAGATGTCACACGTCTTCGAATGGTTCTATGATATGCCGGTTTCATCACAATATTTTCCTTCACCGTTTGGAGAGTAAAGGTAAAAATAATAAAATTATATATTACTTCCCGTGACCCAAGGGCTGGTTTTTACCTTGGGCAGAGACTAAGCATTGCCATACAATGTGGCAATGTGGCCAGCCTCTTGGGTACATTACCAGTCGACAGCGATACGGATGAATTTTCCGATGCTATATTTTAGTTTGTAAATAGTTTTAGTTAAGTTAGTATATAATTTTGCTACTTTTATGAATTAATTAGTTATAAGTTGTTTGTACCCACATGTAAATAGTTTAATATTGATGTAAATTATATAATAAAAATAATGTACACAAAGTAAAGCGCCTGTCAGAGTTCGAACCTACAAATCGTTAGTCGCGGCCATTACCACTGCTCTTATGATCGAACGCAGAGCGACAATTTTGCCTGTTGAACGTATCTTACGCCTGGAAACTATGGCATTAAAAATGCGTTCAAAACGAGAGAATCGCTTCTATTCATTCTTATTCAATGGCACAACCGAACTATTTGCAACACGATTTATGTACTAGGCCAAACCTACAACCATACTATCTGTTCCTAGTGTTAGTTATTAGATGTCGTGCATGCTGTGCCTACTAATCTTCTCGATGCTACTTGGAACCCTAATGTGTGCCGGTAATAGGAAGACTGGTTGTAATTGAGTTGATGGTACAGAGCAAGCCTGGACTATGATTGAACAGTTACTGTTGATTGATATTGATTTCCAAAGGGTTTAAAAATAAAATGTAATTTTTTAACTTTAACCGCCTCTGTTGACTTGTGGTTAGACCACCTGCCTCAGACCCAGACATCCCGGGTTCGATTCCCAGTGGGGGTAAAATTTTCCACTCGGTTTAGTTTATGGTAGGTCTTGTCCTAAGACCGCCTGGCTAACTACCACCATCCTTATGTATTATTAAAACAAAGTCCCCCGCTGTGTCTGTCTGTCTGTCTGAACGCGATAAACTCATAAACTACCGAACGGATTTTCAAACGGTTTTCACCAATGGACGGAATGATTCATGCGGAAGGTTTTAGTATATAATAAATTGAGGTTTTGTTGAAATTGGCTGAAATATGACGATTATTGTTGAAGATGTCGGAAAAAATCAGGCCGACTGGGAGCTTTACTGGCGTGCGCCGCGTAAACCGTAAAAGATACATAAAAAATATGTTTTACAGAATGGTTCATCTTAAAAAAATTCAACAAAAAATCTGCAATGGCATAAGTCTATCTTCTAAGGATGACACACAGTAACCATTTTTATCTTTCAGAATTTAATAAAAATTTCATTGTTATTTCTGAAGCTATTTTGACCGGTATTATACAGATTAAAATATGACTTAACATCATATCATTTAAATGAATAGTTTAAGACACAGATTCAAAATTACGCGTAACAAAATAATTATGGTTGACGGCTACGCGGGCGCAGCGGTAGGAGTCAATGACCTTTTCCTCGGCTATTAGGTATGTAATCCCGGTAGTACGTTCCCGTGGAATATTTTGCGACATCCACGCGGTTGAAACTGCGGGCAAAAGCTAGTCTTATCTAAATCTGTTGCCATAACAACAATATTAACAGCATTGCTGTTTCAGCAGTTAGAGGTAAGATAGTCAGTTCCTCTGTGATTGAGGATTCCGGGTGAATCTCGCTTCCACCTTCGGCGTAGTGGATTTAAAAACTTTATTGATTACCCCAAAAATCGTAAGGATCTAACTACATATTAATAATGTAGAGAGTTTTACTTTTACAATATATTTCCAAAAATAGTGTCAAGTATAATTTTATCAAAAAATAATCGCCCTTGAACTGGAAATCCACGTTCCTCAGCCACTCATAAACCCAGTTAATTTCAAGCCTAATAAATGTTGGAATTTCATCCAATGAACTCGATTCATCAACGTCAGACGTTCCCGATATAAAATTTCAATAGAAATTTCAGCGCCTCTACAGTTTCCTAGGACTTTATTTAGAGTAAACTGTAAGAAAATTCAATTACAGAATGTTTAAGTAACAGGTGTAAGTGACGGCTAAAACATATTGCCTCTACTTAGACATTTTTAGAGGCATTTTCTTAATCAGCCCCTCGTGTGGGGAAATGAGTTCGCGTGAATATACGAGTTCGCTCACTTCGCTTAGCAGGGGTTCCCACTATCTTATCTTACATGTAATTTTGCACACTTGATGTAAAACTACGTCAAGTTAAACCTTCATTAACTGTAATGGTTAGTTTAACCGTTTTCATTAAAATTGGCTAGATTTATGCGCGTTTTTATTGTAAGTAATTTTGAAACTTTGTATAAAAAGCCGCTCAGGGCGAATTTTTTATATGATTTTGTTTCGTCGTCATTAAATGTCGTCTGTGAACTTTTGCACTATAATTTGATCGTGAAGAAGTTACATCCTGTCAAAAAAAATTAAGGTAACTGAAAAACCGCCCACACTTAACACCACGTGGCATGAACTCCGGAAAAGCAATCACGAACATAAAATTTAACGAGGCACCCCAAACGTATTTTATAGCTTCTATTTAACCGCGGGAACAAAAAAAACCGGGGACCTCAATTGCTAATATTTTGGTACGCATTTTCACTTAAGATAAGCCCCCTCCCCGGACCGTATTTCACAAGATTAAGTCATCCCCCACACCCCCACTCTTTGTTTTAATCCGCAACAGATCCAGAGATAAATCGACCATAACTGGCTTGAAATCTTAGGCAACGCTTGTACACAATGGAGCGATAAATAGCACCTACTGTTGTTTTTACACTGACTTCGCGATTATCTGTGCGATTATTGCGAGTTGTTGTAACATTGTTGTTGTTGGTGGGAATGATTATTTCATCGTATTACCATAGTGCTGTCGGATAGGACTTTTTCATTTTTATTTTTCAATATCAACGCCTTACAAAAAACGAAATAAAAGAAGTATGCTTTCTTTATAAATTGGATCCTTAATTATCCCTTACTTGAATTTACCGTTCAAAACGACATTGCTCCTGGCATAACTTGATTTCATGTTTCACTGATAAAGCCAGATATTTAAAGTTCATGTGATCATGTAATGAGAATTGAAAATAAACGATATTTTCTCTAACTGAATTCCCTAGACAATAGCGATCAAAGAGCCCGCAAAATCCGCTGCGAATATTTTAAATCCACTTCAGACTCGCAAATACGAATTATCACCGCAATTCGATCGTAGTGCAAGGCGAAGGTGCACCATGGGCGGTTACCGAGGAAGCATTTTGACGGAGGATTTATAGCTCTCCGGCTTTGAATACTAACGTACTATAGAAACTGTTCGTGCATTAATTCATAAGGCACTGCTCCACAGCCCACAGCTAAGCTATGCACGTGTACATAGCGTCGCTTTGTATTAACGTATACGGGATCGTCGACTGCGACCCACGGCCATGCTGCTCACGCAGGCGTGTCTAGCAAACAAAAGAACCGCGCAGCTCGAACTCAAACTCAAAGCATTTATTTCAAATAAACCTTTACAGGTACTTTTGAATTTTCAAGTTGTTGGTCAGTCAGAAAGATGAAGCTAGTTGCCCATTCCAACGCGTAGTAGGTTCCAATGGAGAGGAACGGGAAAGAAACTCCACGGACACTCTTTTAAATCAGAATATTGTTACAAAATATTGGTTACATCATTCATGTTGAAATTATACATATGAGAACAATGTTGAAAGACGTGCACGTTAAAAGCGTCTGTAAACAAAAATAATTCAAAAATTAAAATTAATTAAAATAAGCCGAAGCAGCTAAGAGATGACCACTGACAACGCCCGGCTATTGTTGGTAACGTCTCCGTGCACATCCTACGTAGCAGTGGACGGTCGACCTTACCTTTTCGGCTCACGAACTAAACCTTCATACTAACCGAATGAATAATAAGCGACCTAGAATAAGATGATATGAGATAAGCCGTTATTCGCCGCTTTATTGCATACTTTATTGTTATAAGCTTTTTGGTTACCATAAGAATGAAATGTATGGTTTTATGGTCGTCGTATACAATAGGCGGCGAAAGGGCGTTTTATTTTATCCCATATGGTTCAAGTTCGTTTGCGATAACGGCGGAATCGATTTGGGATGTGGCGACACTGGAAAGTTGTTAAAATGTGTGTGTGGAATAAGTTTTATTATTCTGAATTAAAAAAATAGGGTTCAATAAAAAGAAACAAAAAAAAAAAAATTGACTCAAGTTAAGGCACAATATTCACACAAAAACAAAAAAACTTAAAATAGTATTGTGTGCAATACTATTCCTATTACAACTGCCGCGATATCCTTAGATACGTTAAAATCGCACCACCGTATTTTTGATAGCAACATTACCAAACTATACCATCTTCTATTAATAATATTGTCTAAAATATAACAGCCATTCAATATTTTCACCCTATCAACCCCAAAAGAGTTTTCAACTCAATTACGAAACCTACTAACTTTAGTTTTAATTAACTGTTGTCATTTCACGCCTTTGCCGTGTATTTCGGTCTCGGCCTGGAATTGGCTACCCGTTGCGCCAAAGAGAATATTATTAGGGAAATGGGACGCGCCGTGCAACCGTGCTTATAACACGGTGACGCTGACGCCATGATTGGTTTCAGGCTATGGTTAAAACTATTGGAAGAGGTCGCATATATGTATGCACTGGATTGTTGCACATGCCTGTCACCAATTCAAACTAATATAGTTACGGTATATGTTTTTGTACTTTGTCACTTGTCACTTGTGTAAAAATATTGACCACGAAATATACTAATTATCAGACCACTGCTCATTATTGCCTCCTGTTTTCCATTAAAAACAAGCACAGAATATAAACTTTTACTCTCTCTTTCTCTTTCTTTCTCTCTCTCTCTCTCTCTCTCTCTCTCTCTCTCTTTCTCTCTCTCTCTTTTTCTCTCTCTCTCTCTCTCTCTCTTTTTCTCTCTCTCTCTCTCTATACTTTTATAATAGAATGTATATTGTTCCTTTTTTTATGTATTCTTAATTTAATTTAATTAATTATGTGTTCAGAGCATGTGTACTCGATAATGTGTAAGCTGTGGTTACCTGTAATTGAGTGTGCATTACAGGTTAAGGGATATTATACAGGGTGATTGGAAGATGGGTGCAAAGCTTTAAGGCGAAGATAGTACAGACAATTTATTTATTTATTTATTTATTTATTTATTTATTTATTTATTTGGATCTCCAACAAAGATTACACCTTACATGCTAAAAATAAAACATAAAAAGATACAAATCCTTTAGAACCATTTAAGCCATGGTTGTCTTAGACAAAGTCTTACCAAATATTTTTAACCAAATTTTTAAGTTTTTTTTCGGAAATTCTCAAAATTTAAGGTAAACTGCATAATTATGGCCAAATTGAATGATAAATGAATTCATTTTTTATTTATTTAATTAAAGTAATGTGTAAGCAATCAAGCAAAACATGTTTTAGGCTTCTGTGTCATTAGACATTTTTTTTACAGACATTTAAAGCTCAGAAAAAATAAAAAAATTGTACAATACGTCTTTTAAAACTTATTAAAAAAAAAAAAATTGGTAAGACTTCGTCTAAGACAACCATGGCTTAAATGGTTCTAAATTGTCTATACTATCTTCACCTTAAAGCTTTGCACCCATCTTCCAATCACCCTGTATAAGTTTTTAATATTGTAAAAGATAATTGTAATGTATCTCGTTGGTAATCCTTAATTAAATAAATATTTTAACTCATCGTGTGTATAGTCTTTATTTTATTTTATAGTCTTTTATTTTTCCAATATTCTGTAACAACCTCATTCAAGTGAGCGCACACAATTGAAAAGAGAACTCACTTATCTTAAGCGAATGGTCACTGATTCTGAAACCTTTTAGATTTCATTGTAATGTTAAAAAAAATACCACTCTAAATCAGAAATTTTGTGCATGAATTCTGAGATAATCATCATCTGCGTATTAGCCTTTTCCCAACTATGTTGGGGTCGGCTTCCATGTAGCTGAATAGCAGTATTTTACATGGAGCGACTACCTATCTGCATGAATTCTGAGATATTGGGTCTATAAAAATACCCACAATCCAGCAGAAAAGTTCTAGCACAGGTTGTACTATTTATCACGTTAATACTTGCGCAAGATAGATTGGTAACCTGCCTCGTAAAACCTGATCAGTTCACCAGCACCTACGCTTCATAACAACACCCCCCTTTTGAAATTGGAGGCATCTGTAAAATTCTCTCATAGTTTTATGGTTATTTGTCCATAATTCTGTATTGCAGTCCCTGATTAGATTCCACACCAACCCATTTGGATTTGACCAATAAGCGAACATGTCGTGTACCGGAATTCGGAATACAGATGATTGAAATTCAGTGCACGTTATGTGTCCGGAATTTGGAGCCCAAATCCATGGGAGTGTACCCTGGAATTGAGGATTAAATGATTTTAAATTCGTCATCAGTGCTGATGAATATGTGGAAGAATGGAACCCTATTTCGGCAACTAACACCACTTTTGTATATAGATAACGTACATGCTCTTTAATACTCGTATAGACAAGGATGATGCCCTCCGAGAAGATACGTCTTGTGTTTTGGTTATCTAGAAAAAATATTTTAGGATTAAGGGCCATCGCAAACCTACTCGTTGCCGCCACTTTAAATCGCCATTTTGTACTCGTATTTGTCCCTTTTCTATGCAGTACCAAACCGCTGAATAGACAATGTATTGGTACGGAATCTGTGATAATTTTGAAACTCAGCACATGGTGGTTACTAGCTGCGTCTGTTGGCAGTCGCCTAGTAAAGCAATGACAAGTTAACATAAAGCTTGTAAAAAGAGGTTTTCACCATCAGATCTCAGAATTTTTTCCGATATTCATGTCTCAAACATGGCCTACAGGCAAAACATCTAATAAACAATAAAAAAATTGTTTAGGTACGAAAAACTCATTGAAAATTGATTTTCGATACTTTAATTGCGGAGGCACGTGTACTAGGATAGTCAGCCACGTACCACTTTGGGATTTTATTTTCGTAAATATACTTACACAAAGAACAATGAAGCTAAATACACGTACACACGTACTTCGCACATTTTTTTAAAGAAAACAAAGAAAAAGATAACAAAACGATTCACATCTTTAAAAAAAGTTTTGAAAAACGTGTTGAATTTTTTTTCACAACTTCTGCTTTAACTGAAAGACTCAAGTCAAACTGTTTATTTATATCACTGTCAATTTATCACTTTTACGAGAATACAAACTTTTTATTTACTAGGGGTCTCAAGAAAATATATGTAGTATTTTTATTTTTATTAAAAGAGGTCATGCTACAATAATATCAAAAGTTACCAAACCAAAAATTTATTAGATCTGCCTGTAGGATTATTGGTTTGGTAACTTTTGGTAGAATTTTTGGGTAAATTAAAATTTATAATAGCTATTTGTGTAAAGGAATTCGGAGGAGCCCGTGGCTAAGTAATAACAGCCGCATGGGTCGATCCATCAGGTTAAGCTATGCTTGCCATCTTTACATACCGATACTCCTCCGTGCCCCGGAAAGCACGTTATGCTGTTGGTCCCGGCTGTCATTCGTGGATCTTTGACAGTCGGTAAGAGTCGTCAGAAGGCCGAAAGTCTGACACCAGTCTTACCAAGGGGTATCGTATTACCCAGTTACTGGATTGTGGAGGTCAGATAGGCAGTCGCTCCATGTAAAATATTGGTATTCAGCTGCATCCGGTTAGACTTAAAGCCGACCCCAACATAGTTGGGAAAAGGCTAGGCAGATTGATTTTGTGTAAAGGAATTCGTTTTTAGCGTAGAAGTATTTTGCGAAAAAAATATTATAAATGCTGTAGTCATAGATTTCAATATTTGGCACACAGACCATGCCCTATATTCGGACATAGGACACTTTTTATCCCATTTTCTGACCTCTACGCGGGCAAAGCCGTGGGCATAATAACCAAACGCCAGCCTTCGAATAACCAAAAAATCAACTTTCAAATTAATATTTCTGGAGTGTAAAATTCCTTGATAATTCTTTACCGGAAATAATTTCGTTAACGACTGAAACTCCGGCGAACAAATCAACCGAGTAATTCGAATATTATCGACAATTTATAATGACTTTGCAAACTTTAAAAGGTATCCGTTAACTTTATACTTATGCGAAGCATTTCATCAAAATACGAAGTTTCTTGTAAATTTCTGATAAATGTTGTTTATTGGAAATTAACACTGTTATACGTAGTTTAATTTGCCAAATAATTATTTACACTTATTCAATTACGTAAAGCCGTAATGCCTCGGGTTTCGAAATTATTTTCCTCTAGCCAAATTATGTCGCACGTGTTATGATCGTATTATGTAATTCATTAGGTTTAGCTTTACATTTTAATACTCAAAGCTTTATTAAAAACATGTCTAGTTTCAATTACGTACGTTTGAAAACTCATTACAGTTCTTGTTCATTTAAAATGTGTAACCGGATTTTAATATATCAAAACAAAAAGTTTAAAACCTGTGAGTCGGTAATTAGCGACTACGCTATATAAAATTTGAAACTGCGTATCGCATTTAGCCTGAATAATCAGACTTGCTCACCAGATAGTCGTGAGGTGTGTCCACACTATCTAATGGCTCCTACACACAATGCCGGCGGCATGGCCGCCGGCACTACCGCCTGCACTGGGCAAGCCGCGGAGCGCCCGGTCCTGCCGCACAAAGCTGCACATGGATCGCAAAGGAAATGGAGGCGCAAAAGCCGGTGACTCGTGCCGCTCGGCAAAAGCCGGTGGCCGCCGGCATCGTGTGTAAGAGCCATAACACAACATGTTATAAAACATAGTTATATAACGTTTTTATAGAGAGGTTGGCAGGGTTAAATGAACATGACCATATTCGTGTTAAGGAAGCTTCCCACGGTGCGTGATATAGCGGTCGGACGCGGACCAGCCCGCACAACGCATCATGGGAAGAGTATCATCCGTGGTAGCGCAGACACGTCCATCGGTCGCGGTGCGTCCTATCCGCGGCGAGACGGTAACTTCAAGGGTGCGAGCTTCGCTTTCACTTGGCATTTCGGAATGACAAAATGGATCCAGTCTTAATGGCTTTCATTTTGACAGTTCAACAACATTCATTGCGTTATTTACGTTGTTGAGCAAACAAATTTTGCGAACAATGATTTAAATTCAAAGTCCAAGGTCGTTTATTCAAACTAGACTGAGAATCAGCACTTTTTGAACGCCAAAATTACATAAGACAGTCCCCCAAAAACGCCCACCCTTCACCACTTCCTAGTGCTGATAAAGCAATGGGTTAGCAATATCCTTCAAAATCATTCAGATTGTGATTGAAAGTGTGTAACGCAATTAGGGTACCTACTGGACACACCCTTACGCAGTTTCAAAACAGGTTAATATGTAATAACTCTTTCGCGAAAAATTCATACCATTATCATGCGAACATTGTGATCCGAAGTTCTACCTTTTTCTGTTCAACAAGAAAATGATCAGCTAATATCCCTTTTACATATCAACCCAAAACTTTGTTCACAGTATCAGAAACACCAACATGCCGTAAACTTTTTTAAATAAGGAAAAAACAAATGTTATTTAAAAAGCGAAGTCGAAGTCACGTTTCTCCAATAGCATTCGGATACATTTTATGTTTGAAAGAATTCTTCTAACGAGTTTTTAACCTACGAGTATACAGAATCCCTTGAGATTAAAGCAGGCTTAGAATCTTCGTACGTGCATACATTTTGTTGGTCTAGGCGGGCTCTAGACGATCAATTATATTGCACAATATCACGAATTGCCCAATGTTTTTGACCGTTTAGGGTTAATATTGAAGATTGCGCATTGATTGATCAAAAGTTTGAGCGAGTTTAATTTTTACTGCACCGTGTAGGATGAGTATTGCACAGTACTTGCTCACGCGAAAACAATGAAGCTTATGGGCCGTCAATGTTATTGCGTGAACATAATGGACCGTTTGAGTGCAACGGCGTGTAGGGGGCACCTAAGGCGGGCTCGGGCCATAAGCGATCAATTATATTGTACAATATCACGAATTGCGCAATGTTTTTGACCGTTTAGGGTTAATGTTGAAGATTGTGCATTGATTGATGAAAAGTTTGAGCGAGTTTAATTTAACCATATTTAAATTGCACCATGTAGTAGGTATAAGTATTGCGGAGGTCTTGGTCACACGAAAACATTGAAGTTTAGGGGCTGTCAATGTTATTGCGTGAAAATAATGGATCGTTGGGCAAATTCAATCATACTGCGAAAACTTATTGTAGGTGTAGGGGCCGCCGTAGAAAAAATTAAACAAGCTATACCTACAGCTTAAAAGATTCCCTAGGTCATTTTCGCTAAATACTTACAAGGGTTTTAGTACTGCAAAAACCTTGAAAAATAATTCTGAAGGCTGGTACGACTTGTCACGCGACGCGATTCTGCGATATATAAATATGCGTAGAACAATTTATATTTAAACGCGCGCGCCATTACACCCAGGAGCGATCTGTCGCGCCGCGACACAGAAAATACTCTCTTGTGTCGCGTCGTTAATGTGAAAGGTGTTGCGTGGCGATAATATCGCAGAATCGCCACGCGACACGTCGCGCGATAAGTCGCACCAGTATGCAAGAGCCTTGATCGTACAAGTGTAAAATTATATAATATTACCGTTTATAATCTTATTACTTTTGATTAAGAACTTAAGACACACAACATCACGCCTGTAATCCCCATAGAGTTGGGCAGAGGTGTACCACATTTCGCCAATTATGTTGAAGTCCCATGTAATAGGGGGCGAGGTATTGCCATCAACCGGGTACAAATCCAGACTCCGGGCTGCTACTAAGAAATTCCAGATGGAAAAACTCAATAACACTTTGCACGACCTAGGCAAGCACTCTGGGCAGAATTTAACACTTAGAACATTATTTTGTATTCCGATCCAGATATAAAATATCCAGAGCGCATATCTCTTGACTCCAACCAAGTATCACGCAGATTGGCAGGTTTATAAAATTATCAAAAACTTTTTTTTTGTTTGTGTTTTACTTCAAATTGACTTGACACGTTAACTTGGTTCTTCGCATGTTTGCACCCAGTTTTTATTCACGTCACTGATGTACAAGTTTACGTCTTATTTATGTTCTTTCACTTTCCGGCGATACTAAAAGTAATGGAGGTATGCATTACGTTTTATGTTGACATCGAAAGTTCGTCAGGGGCTTCATAAGTGGCTATGTATGGCACATAAATAAATATTACCGTATTCTCAGACGAAATTGTTTTTTGCAGCTAATAGTATAATTTAGAAAAGATTGTGTAGTAAGTAGGTCATAATACGAATAATAGTAACATTATCTGCATTACCGTGAATTATAAAAAAATATTGGACACGTATTTTTTCTTTTTTACGTAATCTAAAGATTACGGCGACACATTGAGGTAAAATGTGCCGTGACGTCACGAGTATGTAGATTTTATACATACTAGTGACGTAGCGACCCCCACTCCCCAACTTAAAATGCGTTTTTTCTAAGTAATTTTTTATTAATATTATGAAGCAAAAAATACGTGTCTAATATTTTTTTATTATCTGACAGACGGACTAATTAGATTTTTTTTTTTTTGCCCAGGCATCATCCCTATTCAATTCATCAACTATATTTTTCACTATTTATATTCTACTTCTACTACGTACCTTCGACTTTCTAGCTAACATCAATGCCTAGAGTAGGCATAGACTGATGAATTTATGAAATTTTCGAAAAGTTAATCTGAATACTACAGACAAATGATAGTATTATGAAATGAAAAAGCAACAATAATTTTTTTTTAAATTGTATAGCTGTCCATCTCAATAAATGTATTGTTAATCCGCTCTAGGGAACACCGCGATAATTAAATACGTACACAAATAAATATAAAACTCCTACATGTCATACTGCCGAGCTCTTTGTTCAGACAAAATGAAACTATTGAACCTTTTTTTTTTCAGAATTTCAATGTTTCGTTAATTGAACCGCCAGTTTACACGTGAACTGTACTATTTTGTAAATATATTGCCAACCAGAGAACAATGTACTGACACAAACGGAATAATTGGTTATTTCATTTTTGTTAAGTCTGGCCCGTTGGATCTCTAGTGACCGAAAAGCGCGACTGCTGAGCTGTTCACGGGTCAGACAAAGTGTTACTGAGTTTTCCGATTAGGAATTTCCCAGTAACAACTCGGAGTCCGGATGTGTGCCCTGTTAGTGACAATAGGCTCGCCCCCTATTACAAGAAACTTGAACAAAATTTGCGAAATGAAGGTGAATCAGGTGAATGCTGGCTAACCCTTTGGATATTTTAAAGGTGTTATTTAGGTATATATTTATTTGAATCTAACGCATTGTTGACTGGTAACGAGTGAGAATTCTACTTGTGATTTTCTTGACTCCGACAGCTTCAAGTTTGGTTGTACCTAAAATAACCTGAGAGGGTCGAATTCTTACGGAAACTTCACCGATGCCGTCATAAACTACGAGTGTACCTACCTAAATTAAATTTTCGGAATTATGTTTCAGACTTAAAGTCTGTAAACGGGACCAACTTTAATATTTATTAATTTACTAGCTGCGCCCCGCGGTTTCACCCGCATAAGTCTCGATCCGGTGGGAATATCGAGATAAATAGTATCCTTTGAGAGTATCCTTTGTCCTAACCCAGATCATGGTCTACCCATGTGCCAAATTTTATCCAAATCCGTTCAGCCGTTTTAGCGTGAAAGCGTAACAAACAAACTAACTTTCGCATTTTATAATATAAGTTAGGATTATTTCATATTAACATTTTACATACAGGCAAGGAAAGTATTTGTTAATCTTCACACTAATCTGCTGTGTTGTAACCATTTCTTACAACTGTCAAAGAAATATTATATACTTGTGATTTCAAAATGAACAATTTAAGTTGGTAGTCAATTTTCTAATCAATTAATTTTCCTGAGTATACACTGGTTGTAGATATTACATTATCGAGGTACTTAATTACTCCAACGTTTTCTATACAATTCAGAATATTCAAATATACGAAGCTAGGAAAAGTACTAGGTAATAACTAAGTTATCTATAATACTACGGCCCACTCAGTACATTCAAATAAATTTATATTAAGTTGTTGGTACATAAAATGTCCGAGAAACTTTAATATATTGCTCGTGCTCACGCTTCGAACTAAATTAAAATCTTACTTTGCTTTCAAGTATAGGAAAACCTTAACTTAGTTCTAGTAAGAAGTCCAAGTACATACCATAACAGTACATACACATTCACTACACTAAAGTCTGTTCCTAAAGTATCTCATAAAAGTGTAAACAAACCTTGTTCAGGTTCTTGCTATCTTTCACTAAGGCCCACATTCACGTTTAGTCGGGGTTAATTAAATAAATGTAGTTTGTAAACTCGGAGTTAAGTAGGTAATTAACATTTTAACTGCTATTACGCGTTGCACCACTAAAAAGTAACACCAGATTAGTTAACCTGACATTTGTGTTTTTTGAGTTGGGAACATTGCAGTTCAATAGAAGAAACATAAAATTTAATTGCAATGTTTGTGCCTTCCTAAGTAATCCGACCAAATATGAATGATCGAACAATGAACAGAACTTCTCTGTTTTACACATCCATCCATTTTACACCCATCTCTTTTACACTACATTACGAAACGTAAATACTTTGTGTCTTTATTATAGTTTATAATATGACATTTCATTTGAATAATCTTGTATTTGCATCATTCGTTCACGTTTGCGGACCAGCTATCTAATTACGCAACAAATTTTCGTTGACAATTCCGACTAATCGGTTTCAATTTGACAGGTCAACAACATTCATTGTGTTATTTACGTTGTTGAGCAGATTTTTTTTTCGAACGTACGAAGCATTGGATTAGCAATCTGTTTCAAAACGATTCAGATTCTGATTGATCGTGTATTACGTAATTAGGGTACAGAGTTATAATGTGTTTAATTTCACGAGTATTTAATAAAAAGAGTATCTACACTTTCTTTTTCGAGTCGAATTCTTCTATGAAAATGTTTGTCTCTTTGTAAATTATAATAATCGGGTGATTCTGCAACCTTCTATCATAGAAGTTAGAACTAATATATTCAATGATTTCATCGTCATCAGCTGAAAACAACAATTCATTGATCATTGCGATAATATAACATTCAAAATTACGCAACACAAATATAAAATATCAAATAAGATATCAGCTGTAACCTTAACTTATTTTGACATTACTAAAACTAACCCAGAGGTTAGCGACTTAACCCTTCAACATCGGTGGGCTAAATATTTTTAAGTTTAACCTTAGGTTTACCGCTAACTATCTAAAGTTAGCCTTTGAGAAGGCCTTTTTTCTAGAAAACTGGCACTACAATATCTTTTGCCTATTAAATAATGATAAATAAAGTAGAGTAAGAGACATATTTTCTGTTATTTAGTTGTATATCTATAAATGTACAATACTTATATTATAAATGCGAAAATGAGGGTGTTCATCTGTTTATTTTTTACGCTTTCACGCTAAAACGGCTAAACAGATTAGGATGAAATTTAACACATGGGTGACCATGACCTAGGTTAGGACATAGGATACTTTTTATCCCGATATTCTCACGGGATCGAGACTATGCGGGTGAAACCGCGGGGCGCAGCTAGGTTATTATAAATTAAAGTTACTTTTCGAGTCTGTATGTGTGATCCTGTTGTTCTTCTAAACTCCGCAACGGATTTTGATGCTGTTTTCACCATCACTTAGATAAATTATTCCGGTTTATGTGTATAATACATTAATATTAAACTTACATAATAATAAAAGAATCTCTTTGTTTTGTCAAGTCGTATAAACCGCACAAAGCTAGGGCAGGTCACTAGTATAAGCATACCTACCTATTAGTTAAAATATTGACACATTTTTTGTCGTCTATTTTTGATTTTACTTGAAATGTTGGGCAAGTGTCAACAATTACCTACAACCCACGCATTTCTTTAATATCTAACCAAAAGTAAAATGATCGAGACTTTTATGAAGTTAGTAGCTTAACATCATGCTTGTGTATACCCCGAACGGATACGCAAGATGAATTATTTGATTAACCCCGGATTAGCTGTTAACTCCGAGTTATTTAGGATAACCCATGAACGTGCAAGTGGGCCTAAAGGGGATTAGTAACACATTCACCTGTATTAAGAAGGTTTCAACTTTATACCTCAGCACTTTTTCAACAATTATTGTTTGAATAACATAATATAAAGAGTAATTTTGAAAAATCATCGCCGAAATTTGAGAATATTTTGTAAGTTGCACTACAAATTGGCATCCACAGGTACCGTCTACCGATACATTTGTTTACATTTTCATCAAATACTTTTGAAACAGACCATACATTCAATTTGACGCTTTGCATCGCCGAACGATAAAAATTTAGCTTTTCGGTAAAGGATACATCTAGGAAAATGGACACGACGTCGTACAAAAAAAATCGAAATGGTCAAACACATAGTTATGATTTTATTTAAAAGTTCACAAAAAAACAACGCAGTCGCTAAACACAGATGGTAAACCTATCCCACGTACGACTATGTCTAAATTAAGCTGGCTCGTAATCCAAGAAAATCTGGCCCAAGATCTTGATCAAATCACTCAATTCGCTTGGCCGAGAGCCAAATACCATAAGCCAGCTGATTTAGTAATATGTCATGAGGCTAGAGTAAATAAGTAATTTCGTCAGATTTTCGGTGTTAAAATATAAAATCGATATTGTTTGCTGAATGAATGGAGTACCTCGTAAATCTTGGTCGTACTACTATTTTATGGTGCCTGTAGATTATGGCCAATGTTGGCCACCCGTCAACCTCCATTAAAAGGTTTAATAACTGCTTTTATGGACCTACTATGTCAACGCACCGACGGCTGAAGTGTCGCCAACATGGCATGTGCTAAAGCCAGGAAATATTAAGTACAAAATATGTCGTGCATAATTTCAATGTATTTTTAAGAACGTCGGGCTGCGTCGTAGCAACTCGTAGCAAGCGTAGCAGAATAATTTTGCTACGCGGCTACGAAGCCTACGCTACGTGATATTTGTGTTCCGTTGACTTGGTTTTGCGATGTTTCTCATGTTTTTCATTTGGGAATTTAAATAATGCAGTAGCGGAAAATACGAATTCTATTCACAGGATTGTGTCGCGATTTGGTGTATGTGTAAGGTCTACGAAAGTTTGTTGTTGTAACGTTGGCTAGTGTGATACTAAAACTAGGTTTTATTCATTTACCTCCAAAAAAAATTACTGGTTTTATATTATGAATCACTGCATACCTACCCAATTACTTAAATGAGATTTTCGGAATCAAAATACACATAACTTTTAATTATCGTCAACACATTAATTCACATTAAACCGCTCATCAACTCAACTGATATTTTTCTTCATTAAAATCGAATGTGTAAATCAATTTAACTCCATACATTTACAAAGTTTGTCGCACCATTACCGCAAATGTTCGACTCCATGATATTGCTGTCATTGGAAATATTGAATTAATTTTGTAACTCGATATCGGGAGCAATAAATATTCGTTTCCGAAAGGCCCGATCGACTCGCGCTTGCTTTATAACCGAGAATAAACTTTGCAGTTGGCAACATCGAAAATCGCCCAATGAATTATGATATTCGATTATGTATGGCAATATTTATATAAGGAAAGCTGAAAATGGCAGTTTTCCTCCTTTGCGCTTATAGGAACATAATATTTATTGTAAAAACAATCTCTTTGTCGGATGATGGAAAAATGTAGGTATTCCACTAAGAGCTCTGATTTCAACAGCACTTGTCCGAACCGCACCAGAGCACTTCCACTAACCGCACTGAAGCAAAATTTTGATACGTTCGATTCAGTAAAACAATTTATTAATATTATTTTTAGTCTCCGAACGGCACTGTCACTAGATTTGTGTTTTGTCTTTTAGTAACGAGCTCATCATATTGATATAAATATATTTCGTATCGAACGCGAATATCGGCTTGTTATTGTTTGACTTCAGGGCAAAACTGTGTTTGTTAAACTTACAGAAATAAAACGAGGATTGTCGTCTTTGTGTTCGTCAAACGAATACTGCCTTAATGTATAAGAGTATTTTTCATATGGCACCTGTCGTTTATAATAAATTGCCTAAGGAACTAAAAAAATGTAATGTTAATTTGTTTAAGCAAAAATTAAAAACAATGCTATGTGAAAAATGTTATTATAGTATCTCAGATTTTTTAACAGATAAATTTTGACATTATGTATTAAATAAATATATTTAATATTATCTGAATAATTGTTTTAAGTAATTCTAATTTGAATTTATGATAAAATTCTATAATAATTAGGTATAGGTCAAGTATAGGTACTATAATATTAGCAAAATCTGACTGAAGCATTTTTTATTTTTTATTATATGTATTTTTTTTTTTGACATAGATTTTTAGATATTTATGATTTGTGAATTATTTTTTATTTACTGTTGACATTTTATGCTGAATTCACTTTAATTTATTGATATAGACTTGAAATCAATTATTAATAATCTTAACTATTACATTTGTACGCCTTAATAATTGGCAAACATATCTGAACTTATTTTTTTCTTTGTAATCCTGCATGCATATCTCTACTATTGTATGTGTACACATTTTTATGCAAATAAATATATTATCTTATCTTATCTTATCTTATTGATCACAGATAATGTCCTTACAATACAGTCACTAATTGCAGGTTTTAATTAATTGTCGATTCCGCACTATTATTTCCTTTATTGCAAGTCGAGTAATTAATCATCATCATTGGCAGCCTTGTTCCACCCGCGGCTAAGTATAGGCCTCATCCCTTTTGTGCCATGCTTCCCTGGTCTGTGCGAGTCTCATCCAGGTGTTCCCCGTGGCCTATTGTAGGTTATCCACCCACCTACCTGGCTATTGATCTACCTGCCAACGGCCCCCTTACCATTTCTCAGCAACCATTCGAATAGGGCTCTGCTCCACCTGCCATTACCACGTCGAGCCAAATATACTCACTCGAGTGTGTGTGTCGAAGTCGAATACTTACTTACTTACTAGGTTTTAAGCCCTGACCCCTTAAATGACCTCAGTTGAAAAACGCTTACAACGCAAGAACAATTGTTATCCCTCTCAGACTCAAACAATTACGAAATCTCGACGAAAAGTCACGAACTCGGAGGTGTTTTAAGCGGTTTCTACCTCATGAAGCCAAGTGGTAGTAATAGTGCATTACTACCGAGTACCTACTACTTACCCACATTACTGGGGAATTGCGCCATTTAGAGTTTTCCGCACTTTTCTTCGGGGAGAAAGAATTGCTTATGCTTAGATTTATTAGGTAAAAAATGTTGGGGTTCTGCATGTAACCCAACAATCCCATCGGAGTCAACTACATAGCACATAACATAACGCCTGTGTTCCCCGAAGGGTTAGACAGAGATGCGCGAATTGTAAATCCACATTTTGACAGTTATGTTTAAGTCCCATGTAATAGGATTCAACTTTTATATGAATATCTAGTCTGAATAAGCGGTTTACAAAAAAAAAAAAAAAAAATCAAAAACTGAAAATCGTAAATCGAAAATCTCCTATGTGAATTATGTAAAATATTATTATTATCACCACCAGAGCTTGAAAATGTATTACAGAATACAAAAAGCAAACCCAAAACGGCACTTATAAACGCCTTACATTTCGTAAGGTTGGGAATTTCTATCAAAAATCCAATTATTCTCAAGCCCGCTATTCACCGCTGTGCCTATTGAAATCGTCATGACAGCGTGGATTATAAGGTAGGCAGGTAGACTATTTTTATTTATTTTCTTCTTCTGGCTTCGCACGATTTGTGCATTTAGCCAATGTCACGTAGGTAGGCTATTTACCTAACCTGAAGATTGAATAAAGGCGCAGTTACATTGCTGCCCACGATTAAACTGTGCACTTGTACATCGCTTTGTATGAAAATCTAGGCGGGATCGTCCACTGCGACTCTCGGCCACGGCATACGGATCTGTGGCTGGTAAAAAAATTTACTCGAGCAGCTAACGTGCCCACCCGCGCACGCACGTTACCTCTCCGTGCACATCCTACGCAGCAGTGGATCTGTGTCTTAAATAAACGTAACTACTAAAAGTTCAAGGTTAGGCACTATATTTTATGACGTCATAAAAGACGATGGCAAAATACTCTACAAGCTGTCGACATAAGGATAGAACCTTAACGGTTGTCAACTGAGCCTTTTATTCTACGTCGTAAAAGTTGACTCTCATCACATTATAACAGGTAATGTGAGTAGAACAGGGAGAAAAACGGTGACTTTCCTCCTCGTCTTACAATATGACAATTTGTGTTGAATGTGTTAGAAAATAGTAACACCTACTATGACCTTAAAACAGTTAGAATTATTATTAAACATTGATACATTTGAAAATGAGCGTCGTACGCGAACTTGTGTTTAAGTGGTCTTTATAAAGTATCCTTGTAAGTAATCATAATCATAATATCTTTATTGTTACAGGCCTTAACAAAAAATTTTAGTTCCAATATGTCCTGCCTAATAGGCATACAATAATTATGTATTGGCATAAAATTTAAAATTATTTTACATGTCAAATTTAGTTAAGTATTATAATATGTCAAAATGTCAAAATATAGTTAAATTAAATGTTTAAACAAATCAATCAATAATTCAAGAAATCTTGGATCGTATAGAATGCTTTATCAATTAAAAAGTTTCGTAATTTATTTCTAAATACTGGAAGTTCCTTAGTGCTCAGAATGTCAATAGGTATTTTGTTGTATATTTTTGATGCAATGCCAAAGAAGCTTTTGTTAAATAGAGCCGTTATATGTGGTACATTAGAAATTTTTAACATATGTCTTTTCGATTTGAGTTTATCAAATAGATTTTCATTTGTTTTTATAAATACGGCTACTTCATAAATGTAAATTGCAGGAAAGGTAAACATTTTAAAATCTTTGAAGTATGGTTAACATGAATCAGGAACACGGATACCAGCAATCGCACGTACACATCTTTTTTGCGCTTTAAACACTAAATCCCTATTAGTGGCATTGCCCCAATATGTGACTGCATATCTCAGTGTCGACGAAACATAAGCATGGTATGCGGTCAAAAGAACTGATTGATTATTATACTCGTATAAAGAAGATAATTTATATAAAGCATATGAGTACTGATTAAGTTTATTGCATATTGTGTCAATGTGTGTTTGCCAAGTCAAATCGTAAGTTGCCTTTGCAATTCGGGATGAGTGAGTGACGCCATTTTATAACCTTTTCTCCATGTCTACACTCCTGGTACTAGATAACTAGACAATACTTAGTGCTTTCGCCATCATACATAGGTTTAATTTCAACAACGCTCATGGACTTATATCTTATTTGGGGTCGGCACAGCATCTTTTTTCACCCATACACATCTATTAGCCGACATCTCAGTATGTCGGCCTCTTTCTAACCATATCAATGGACTAATGCGATCAAACAAAAGAAAAACAGAGACGGACGAAGGCAGTTTGTCCCACAAAAAATACGGGAAGAGTCGAGTGATTTGATAGTACATTACACACGCGTGTATAATGCATGAGTATATCTCAAGTATCAACGAATGGATTGCGTTGGCAGTTCGTGACAAACGTAACAAGTGACGTCGTTTGTCACTTCCTGTGCATCTCTGTTCTCCTGGTACTCAGAGTTATTGGAGCTATTTGTAACTTTATTTATTTAAAGAATTTGAACGGGTCGAATCAATATCAAATTCTGCCACTTATCGAAATAACGATATAAACATACTGTTATCAATCAGTTAGTTAAAATAACAAAACAAAGGTAATCGGAAGTAAAATACGTAATCCATATAAATCCCGGAAAAAAATGAAAATAAGAATTTAGAAAATTCTATGAAAATTTAGTCCAAAATTGTTCTATTGCGGAGCCACAACGGGATAACAACACTATTGTTGAACTCAAATCTCTAAAACGTTCCATTGAAACTTTGCGCAAACAGAAAAGATTATTGGACAGCGGAACAAATATAAAATATTGACGCAGTACAAAAGCGGACAAAGAGGGCTTATCTTCCCGCTTTACAAAGCACAGTTTTGTTCTTAAATCGGCGCGGGCGGGGAAACATCGAAAAATAATGATTTACGCACTTACTTAGTAAATCACGCACGTTCTCTTGTATTCTGTTTGGGTCAATATTGATTTATTATACGCTGTCTGCCGCGTGCAAAATTGTGGGTTTGATTTCCAGACTGTGTTATAACACTTATATATATTCTTCTAAAAACTTATTGACCTTCTAATGATGGACGCCTTTGTAAATTAATCTATACATATAAAATGCTATGTCCTGAATGACTGACTGACGGATCAACGCACAGCCTAAACCGCTGATTGTGGAGACCTGAAACTTGGAGGGTGTGTTCTTTGTATGATGTAGGCATCCGATAAGAAAGGATTTTCCGAAATTTTACCCCTAAGGGGATGAAAAAGGGGGGGAAGTTTGTATGGGACAACGTAATTCCTTGAGTTAATAAACTTGAAACTTGGCACAAAAAGTACTAGCTTTCATGAATTCAAGATAGTATTTCAATCTTTAGACGTTGTGCACAATTTCTGAGCAGTAACCCAACAAAAAGTACTAGGCTTGCATGAATTCACGATAGTACTCAAACAGTTAATCTACTAATAGGATTTGGATGAGGCAGACAGATAGTTTATAAACTGGATTAACACATAGGATACTTTTTATCCCGGTAATAAGTTCAAAAACTAGTTAAAAATAAAATAATTAAAACTTTTTTCGATTCTGCACCGTTTTTTTAAATAATTGAGCCTCTTTTTAACTTTCTGGCCTTTTCTCACATTTGTTCGCAGTAACTAAGCTAAGGTACCCCAAACAAATGGGTCAAGTTTGGTTAGAACTGAGACCAACCGCGTTCCTAACTACATCGAAGTTGGTTGCAGTTACTTGGCTGTTTAGTATTTTTAGGACTCAAAATAGAAATTATGTGTTGTTAAAAAAAAAAGCGCAATCATTAATAAGAGTGTTCAATAATATCTTTCGGAGCGCATAATGGGAATTATTAGAGGTTCGATTAAACACATGCCATTATTAACACGAATTGTATTATCTACCTACGCCATTGCTGTTCCAAAGGCCCTGTAACATCCATTTTAACGTTACTGTACATCGTACGTTTGTCAGTTCTGGCAACTTGTTAAGTAATAAGGCGTATAAGAGAAATTCTAACATTACTTGCGACAGCTTTCCTATCTGAGATTTTTGCAAAAACCCCCACACATTTTCAACAAAACAGATTCAGGGAACTCTGATGTGTTTAGCACAAGTATTTTATACCTAATACCTTGTTTATACAACGAATTCATTTAAACGAAATTACTTTTTCTTTAAGTAACAGTATCTTGGTAGAGTGACAATAAAACTTAAATATAGACGAACAAAACGTGGTAAGTATTGGTAATAAATTCATTATTAAGATTAAAGTAGGTTAGGTTCTTCCTTTTTTATTACATTACTTCAAAAATAGCTGGGCAATTAATTTATCTGAGGAAGTAATTATATGAAGAATTTTACGTTCTGAATTTTGATATATATGGATTCGTTAGCAGGTTTAACAAATTCAAATATAATGCTAATTAAAAGGGTACCCAACACAACACGGTGTAATAGGATTCATTTCACCACAACGCATTCTGCAAAATGTGAAACGTAAACAACTGAACACAATAGCTTTCCTTTTCCCCATAAACATAATGTCCCACTTACGTCACTAACATATTGCCCAGATTCGTTGTAATTCGTGTTTTTTGCCCACAACTCCCACAGCGGCACTATTTGCATCGTGCCCGGATAAATCCCCGCAGAAATACATAAAAACACGTAGGTAACACGTTTTGTAATAAATAAAAAATGCCTGTGTTTCTAAACGGTGGTACAGATTGCTGGATAGTTTGTTTGTACTTTTTTATTGTGCTGTGCATGCTATGGAATCTAGTTTGTACATAAAGAGAATGGGTTTACAAGCATCCGACTACACTACATGTTACAAACATATTTTTCGGTGGATAAAGATCATTCTCCCTCATCTAATTATAGTCTCGTGAGATCTATTCACTCAGTAACTGTTGCTGTGTTGTTGTTGGGTTTTTCCGTTAGGAATTTCTTTGTAACAGCCCGGAGTTTGGAAGTTGGCGGTGTGATAGCCCCCGTGCCTCAGAAAGCACGTTAAGCCGATGGTCTAGCGTTAGATCATTCACCGGTCGTGACGGATTGCCGCCCCATCAGACTATGAGAGTGAGGGAAGAGAGTGCACCTGTGTCTGCGCACACACTTGTGCACTATAATATCTCTTCGCGCCGAAGGCTTCTCCGTTGAGATTGGCTGCCATGGCCGAAATACGGCCCGGAGTACTATATATAACTGTTAACATGACCATCACTGGTTATTCTGATGACGGTGCTAGTCAAAAGTTCTGGTACATAAAAATCTGTAACTGTGTGTGAAAAGTGACGGATCTGTAACTGTGATGGCGCTGCTCCTGAGCTGCTTTGTCGCACAATGGAATATGGGTACACCGAATCAAAAAACGTACGAGTCGAGTTTCTATACAATCCTATTCTAGCTCCAAAAATACAAACGTGTGTGAGCTTTGCCCAGTTTTAGAATTTTATTTACCTATCGTGGTTTAGTTTTCGTTTAATATTTTCTTTAATCCCGCTGGAATGGTCTGGTTCGCCGTAGTTGCAATATACTGCAAGATCAACAGGTTGAATTTGAAACTAACAAACTATCCAACAAACTTTTATTATGCACGTTTTTACGCTGTTTAGAATAGAGCACTGAATAAAAGAGCGGTGAATAAAGCCACTACTACTGATTTGTGCTAAACAACATGTCTCGAAATTAACGCACGCCACCATCACCCCAATTAGAATATTCGTTCATAATTATAATGCATACACTGAATTTTAACTATTATGTATATCACTCACTAGCGTAGTAAGTTCTTCGTCCATTTTGGTTTGTTGTGACCGTACCTGTGTGACTGTTATTTTCATAGTTTCAATTAGTTTTGGGATAAAAAATGATCTATAGCAATTGAATTTGTACTGTGTAATTTTTTTATTTTTTTATTTTATTTTATAGTTTCAATTAGTTTTGGGATACAAAATGATCTATATCAAAAATGACAGAAATCGATTCAGTAAAGGATTCTGAACAGTTTTTATAATTTGCATTAATCCAGTTACACATGGTTTAGTTTGATATGTAGATGCAACGTTTTTCCTTATGATTGGAGTACTTAATTATTTTTTCTTTTTCCTATTAAGTAGGGTAGTTATATTGGGCAGTAGCGAACAGTGGACGATACAAACATACCGCTGAAAGCTATTACTTCAACTGATTTTTACCGTATATTAAATTGCAGTACCTAACTGGAAACTGAAACGTACGATAGAGATACAGTCTATGACGGTAAATACTTAAATTAAGTAATTTTTTTAATGTACCTAACATAGTTTTTTAAGTCATACTACTAACAAATTATCAAATTCTTTCATTTCATTGTAACAAAATATTATGGGCAAAATGTCACAATCTGTTTTCTGTTTTTGGTTTTGTTTTTGTAAGTGTATTAATTACTAACATAGTTTGTAAGAATTTTGTTACTAACACTTATGAGTCTTGTTGCTCGAAATAAACGATTATTATTATTATTATAACGCGGGACACACATAAGTGGCGAGGGGCGCAGGCGTGGCGAGACGGCGTGGCGCGGGCGTTGCGCCGACTGTTTCATAGTCATCACAATGTCTTTATTTTATGTTTTTGTATATTGTCACCTTATAGCTATATTCATGTATTTAGCTATTATTTAGCTATTATTTTTGTATTTTGTGCTGTCTTTTGTGTGCACCAAATAAACGTTTTATCTATCTATCTATACAAATTTCAGCAAAAATTCTTCAGTGCAAAACCGATTGCTACTAACAGTTCCAAGTAGGTACATCTGTCATTGTGTTAATTATAGGCACTTCATTATACCGCCTCACTGACTTCACCAGCTCCTTTCTTTTTATACAAGCTGAATTGCGAAATTCTATTTCCTTAGCACTAAATCTCTTCGTTAATTTAGATCTAGGCGGAAGTCTCGGACTCATTCCACACGGTAATGACCTGCCTTCAGGGTTCTTTGTACCCACGGTGCAAGCTAGGACTTTTCTCTACAGTTTTTCGGTTCAGCATGATACGGCACAGCTGGGCGGCAAAATCAGGTATAATAATATGTAGATAAAAAAAGGAAAAGTCACTCGGTTTATCTCGAATTATGCCGAACCGACCCGAACATGATTGAACGAAGGTAGATGCGGAGTTTGCCGATCCGAAGCCGAATTATGTATATCAATTGCATCGGATTGGCTTTATTGTTTGACAAATACTGCCGAATCCAATGTGCCTACCCGGACAAGTGTGTAGCACGCCTATGATGAAGGTACCTACATAATGTACCTAAAGATTATGGATTCACAAATTTGCATAAAGTGTTAGGAGGAAGTCCATTCGAAGGTTGCTTTACAATCGTTTCTTATAACCGTGTTATCCCGTTTTCATTGTAATGTCATTATATTTATCATAAAAGGGTTGAAAAAGCAACTGTTTTCTTTATAGGATTATCTGCCTGATTAATATAGAAAGGAATCCCTTGGGGCCATAACTTACTTTGGTGCATACGTGCATACCTGACGAGTCGAGAAGAACGAGCACAATAACTTGCGCCCTTTATATGTCGCCCTGGTAGCATCGGCTTTCATAACCCTCCCTTGTACAAGCTTATGAGATTCCTGAATGAATTCGTTCAAACCAAGTCGGCCTCTCGCAATTTTTCAGATTTTGAATGAAAACAGTAGATTGTAAAAGACGTTTTATTTTTTTCTGATCCGTTACATTATGTCTTGGAAACTATGGGTGAATATCCTGTTGTGAAAATCACACTGCTCGAATTTATTGATGATGACAAACATAATGTACCTAAAGAGTATGAATTCCCAAATTTGCATAAAGTGTTAGGAGGAAGCCCATTCGAAGGTTGCTTTACAATCGTTTCTTATAACCGTGTTATCCCGTTTTTGTAATGTCCTTATTTTCATAAAAGGGTTGAATAAGCAACTGTTTTCTTTATAGGATTATCTGCCTGATTAATATAGAAAGGAATCCCTTGGGGCCATAACTTACTTTGGTGCATACGTGCATACCTGACGAGTCGAGAAAAACGAGCAGAATAACTTGCGCCCTATATATGTCGCCCTGGTAACATCGGCTTTCATAACCCTCCCTTGTACAAGCTTATGAGATTCCTGAATAAATTCGTTCAAACCAAGTCGGCCTCTCGCAATTTTTCAGATTTTGAATGAAAATAGTAGATTGTAAAAGACGTTATATTTTTTTCTGATCCGTTACATTATGTCGTGGAATCTATGGGTGAATATCCTGTTGTGAAAATCACACTGCTCGAATTTATTGATGATGACAAACTTATATTAGATAAGTTATCGTGCCAAGTTTCAAGTCTATTAACTCAAAGAAAAAGATTTTTCATGCAAACAAAATCCCCCCTTTTCTCCCCCTTAAAGGTCGAATTTTCAAAAACCCCTTTTTAGTGCTCCCCTACATTATAAAAGGAAGCTGTGTGCAAAATTTCATGTTCCTAGTCCTAGTAGTTTCGGCTGTGCGTTGATATGTCAGTCAGTCAATCAGTTTCTCATTTTATTTATTATTACATTTTGTTCACGAGTTCATGTGTACAATTTACATTTCTAACGCTTGGAAAAAAACGTACTTCTAACAAATTCAAATAAAGTTGAAAGTTTTGTTCATTCAGAGCCCGTTTTTTCGTACTTTTCTAAGGACACAACTAATTATTTGGCGATTTGTGTCTTCAGTCTGAAAATACGTAAGCACATTTCTTTTACAAGGTCCGTTTAGGGAGTTAATGAATCGAATAATTTGTTACAACGTAAACAAATGTTCTATCGACTTTAATTCCTTTTTCAGGGAACATTCTTTAACATTATTATTTGTAGGTTTAAGAACTTTAACGCATAAAATGAAACCAAACAGGCTGCTTGAAAAAAACAAATGGCAATTAAATGACTTATTTTTTTTTTCAAGCTACCTATTTTTTTATACAATTCACAAGGGGCTAGGGCACATACATAATATATTAACAAATTTAAAAAAAAATACACTAAAGCCTGTGTAGATGCTAGACTAAAAAATATTTTAACATTAATAGTTTCTCCGACAAAAACGCGATTCCAATAGTAGCGTAACGGGTAACAGGTTCGTATTGAAATCAATTGACATTCCGAAATTAAATGTTAACCCACCACCGTACTAATAGTGTTTTTCGGCCAATCGCGTGCAAAACCACGACGACCTCCCTTGTCTTTGAACCAACTATGTATAAATAGATAATTGGATGGAATAAAGGACGTCCAATAAAACCGAAACTTACTCGCAATTGTACTACAAAATCATCGAGTAAAAAAGATCCCCAAAAACAAAGTAGGTATGTTTTAAACTGCTGCGAAGAATTGTCACCGAAAAACTCGATAAAAGTTTTACTTTTCATTAATAAATCAGAGATGAGACGTTCCCCGATCATTAATTTGTTACTGCAATCTGTATAAGTGACCCATCGTATCTCACACTCATCGACTAATACTGAAATGTCTTCTCAAACTAGTATTCAGAAAGCATTAACCTTCGTGAATAACCCCACCTAATAATGTATTACAAACCCTAGATTGTATAAATCGGCCTAATAGCGACAAGGGTTGAGATTAAACGGTCTAAGAAGACATTTCTCTAATAGATATACAGTCTCTGTATAACCTCAAAGGCACAGTTTGAAGTCAGCCCTTCATTGAAGTTATAATACCCAATTTGCCCTCAAAAAGTGACCCTCATATTCATATTGACTTTACACGTCCGTGTTTGGGTCTCAGAAATTCATATGTGTACCAAATTTCAACTAAATTGGTCTAGTAGATTCGGAACAAATTGACTGTGACAGACGGACGGACAGACGGACAGACAGCCAGACAGCCAGCCAGCCAGACAGACAAACACACGAATGATAATATAAGGGTTCCGTTTTTTCATTCGGACGTACGGAACCCTAAAAAGGTCGACCATAGTAGGATAATAGGTACAGTCAAGGAAATTAATTAGGTTATAGCCGTTTCATACAACTGTCAAAGAATGACAGCTGTGATTTGAATATCCGGACAATTTAAGTTGGTATTAAATTTGATAAACAATGGATTTGGGATCTTTACATAAATTTTGCGTCTGTACAGTTTTCTTAGTCTATGATACTCTGAGGTCCTAATATCATGCTTTACTCAACCCGTCGAACAATATTAGGTTGAGTAATAATTAATCCAGGGGCGAAGTACTCCTTTGAAGAGACTTAGCACCCTGATGTACTTACTTGGTCATTAGTTACGTTATGTTAGGATTAAGAGGCTGAATTGAAACGTTAGATTACTAAGCTTCATCTTAATTAATGGGTAGTGATGTGTCCTACTTATATACTTTGGTCTGTGCGTAATTTTTTAATTTGCTTCTTCTTTTGTTATCAGTACAGTCACGAGCATAAGTACGTTACGATAACGCAAAAATCAATGGCGATTTTCTCCTAAATTAATGATAGGAATTTTGTGTTACAAAAATTGTATTTTTGAAACCATACTATTATGATAATTTCATAAAAACTATTACGTTATTCCACGAGAAAATCGCTTTTAAATTTTGCGTTAGTATAAGATAAGGTCCTGTCTTTATTAGGCAATAGTATTAAATGCCTCAACAATCGAGTTCCCTACCTAAACATAATATTAGGAAAGGGAGCAAATTATCCTTATGTCTGTATATTTATTTCATTAATAAATCTCCGTCATAATTTGACATATGGGGCGTAATCAGGTCAAGCTACTTGCGTAACGGGGTCACACCAACAATATTATTATAATTATTAAGGAAGTTTTGCTACAAATGCAGGGGAACACATAAATAACCCATGAATGACGAAATAAATTAAGCTGATAGTTAAATTAAAAATATCAATCAAAAGTTTTGTCGTAATATAATTATTTATTCGAAAGGCTTTGAATTAAATAATTGACTACGAGATTTTATTTTATTGTTCTGCATTGTCAAATTGTGCGTGAAAGTATTACTTTTTGTGATTGCAAAAGAAAAAGTAATTTTTTCTTCATCATATTTTTTTAAAGAATATAAAAGTATAATAAATCCCAATGCACAGCGTCGAGCAATATGGTAAGAAAAATCGTAGAGATCCGCAAAAGATGACAGCAAACAAATAATTCCAAGGGTGCCAAAAGCTTCATATTTACCTACGCACACCTGACTCGAGAGAGGTTTATAAATTCACCCCTTAAATATACATACGAGGGAATTGACTTTTTGTGATTTTCTCGTAAACTACTGTCGCAATATCAACGAATAAGATGACATTCAATTTCCACCATTGGGGTTTACGGATTTTAAAATGTATCATTTTGGGTGCATTTTTTTTGCGAATAGCTATGAAAAGCGTAAGACAAATGTGTACCTATGTATATGTTGTTGGATACCCACTTTAAATTATAAAAATGTAATTGGCAATTAGAAAATTTTGAAGAACAAAAAAACCTGACTTAATAAATTTTCATATTTTTCAGTTTCAACTTTCACAAATCTAGCCCTAAATTTTGACGAGTTTATCTGATTATTTACATATAATACACAATCTAATTGATACGTATTTTCCATACTTAAGTATGTTAAAGCTATAATAGAATATAAACTATTTTTTTTTAACCCAATAACAATACCCAAGAAATACAATACCTACCGAAAAATATATAATTCTTATTTTACTTTTCTCCATGACACGACGACCTTAATTTTTAATTAGGGCAACATTCTTGAGTCAACGGGTCATTTACTCGAGCCTTCGAATATATTCAACTTTGTAATTTTTATATCATTATCCTTATTAGTTTAGGCTCCCACTAAAATGGAAGAGACACCTGTCTTTTATAACGAAAACATTTGTCGGGTTCAATATTATTCCTCATTCAGGGCGACTGGTTAGGGGCAAATTCCTCCATGATGGTATCGAAATTAAAGGAAAATAGACTGTAAAACTCGAATCAGCCAATAGGTGGCTGATTCGAGTTTGACTTTTAGATTAGTTCATTGAGTTCGTTCACTAGCTCAAAAAGACTGGTAGAGTCTGTTCAATAATATACCTTGTATACTTGAAAATTCAGTGCTAAAACGCATGTCTCATATGCTTTTTTATTAGCTCCGTGTCATTTTTCGTTTTGTTAACGGTTGTAGCTCTTTTCGGTACAAGCCTGAGTAATTCAACTGCCACTTCACCAAATATCGCAGGCTTCTCAAATAAAATGGAAAAATTCTTGATATCTATAACCATACCTACAAAAACGAATACCACCAAAACATCATGTTCACTATTGTGTACGGTTTTACTCACGTGCATGTTTTGACACATAACTTAACATCACGCCAGTTATATTTAAGGCCCGGTTGATGGCAATAGGCTGCCCCCATTACCATAATCGGGGTCAAGCCTATTGCCATCAACCGGGCACAAATCAAGACTCCGGGCTGCTACTGAAGACTGATTCCTGAAGGTAAAACTGCAGGAAGTGGCAAGTTTTGAAATAAGAATAAAACTATTTTTAGTTTTTTTACTTAATTGAAGCATTTTTTACGAGCTACAATAGCGCAAAAAAAAATGCTTCTAAAAATTGGAATATGCCTAACACCAGTTTAAAATAGCTGCACTCTAATCGGTCACAGACTCTAGGTGTAAGAACTTCAGCAGGGGTCGTCAATCTTATCCGACATTTAATTCCGTCCTCCGGTACTCACTTACGGCAACAATATTGTATTTGTAGCCAAACATAAAAGTTTAGTCGCTCCACATTTTTCTCTTCCGACCTAGAAAGCAAGGACGTACTTAGATAAATTTGGTCTGTTTCTGTGTAAATATTATTCGGCTCAGGTCTCCGGTAGAGAATTGACATCGTTTTTCTTGCAACTTAAACTGTTGGACGGTGTACTCTTATAGCAACAAATTTTAGGTAAAAAAAATTTGTAGAGTGGATTAGAATTTCTTTGTTTATCCACTTTACTTTTAACGTATTCTCTGTAGCCATTTTTATGTTGTCTTAGGTACTTTACGTATTGATACACCCCGATTCAAACTTAATGGCAGCTCGGAACATGAGGCGAGTGGCTGCGCTAACGAATTCATGGGTCAGCGGGGGTGAGGGGTAGGGTACTGCGCAGCGAGCAGCGCACTTCTGAGCCGCCATTAAGAGCGTTTATCTTAAAAGTTGGCAACGTCGCAAATACCTGTGAAATATTTACCTGTTTTGATTAATTTGGCAATATTACTGTATGGAAATATGAAATGTGGCTAGCTAGTGAAGTAAAATAATGATTATGAAATGCAATAATTAATATCATAACACAGAATATTTAGTTTTAGATGTAAAAAAAGTATTTGGTAACTTTCCAAATGCCGTTTTTACACCGAAAACCAACATCAAATTCAATGTTATAATTGCAATTCATTATTAATATGCTAGTTCGTTAGTTAGCCACATTTCTTATTTCCGTACATTAATATTGCTAAATTAATCAAAACAGCGAAATATTTGACATCGATTTGCGACGTTGCCGTTGCCCACTTTCAGAATAAACGCTCTCGAACTTAAACAGGAGTTTCCTGTCTTCCTTCCCACTGTTTCATGAATAATCTTAAATGATCTGACCGTGTTTGTTTACTTTTGAAAGCAAAAGTTTAAACAGATAATAAGTTATAGCTTTTTGTATTGATAAAGACGACATTAACGCGAATGCAGCCAATCAGAAACGGATACGAAAGAGCAGTTCATTAGAAACACTGAGTGATATTTTAGCGCCAAGTGATTTATAGTGATCGCTTGTCACTAATACCTATTTAGAAGACTTTTCCTATTAGGAGTTTCTTTACGTATTCCTTTTAATTAGAGTGGTAAATACAATTGACACGCGTTTATTTTCAACGACCTACAAAATAACTGATCGAATATTTACTTTAATTTGTATTCTTTTTTATTAATTCATCATAACAATTCCTTTTACAATATTTATCTTAAATAACTATCAACACAACTAACTAATTACACTAGGTACTAAATTAAATGACTACTTGAAAAGAGAAGAACAGCTCATGGCTAAGTAATAACAGCCGCACGGGTCGATCCATCAGGTTAAGCTACGCTCGCCGGGGTTGGTCCATGGATGGATGACCATCTTTACATAACGAGACTCCTCCGTGCCTCGGAAAGCACGTTAAGCCGATGGTCCCGGTTATCATTCGTCTTTGACAGTCGTAACGGGTCGTCAGAAGCCCAAAAATCTGACAACCAGTTGTCCAAGGGGTATCGTATTACCCAGTTACTGGGTTGTAGAGGTCAGATAGGCAGTCGCTCCATGTAAATTAGGTATTCAGCTGCATCCGGTTAGACTGGAAGCCGACCCCAATATAGTTGGGAAAAGGCTATTCAGACTAAGACTAAATTAAATGACTAACCAACACTTATACAAATAAATATTGGATTTTGGAGGGTTTAAAACCATTCTAAATTTTATTGTGGGGAGTTTGTTGCGCCACTTCTTCCCAGCTAACGCACTAGGAAGTGATGAAGGGTGAGCGTTTCGGGGGACTGTCTTATGTAATTTTGTCGTTCGAAAAGTGCTGATTCTCAGCCTAGTTTAAATAAATGACTTTAGAATTTTGAATTAAGAATAGACAAAAGAAAATTTTCAATTAATTACGTTGAAAATTCATAAAGTATACAAAAACAGACAAACATAAAGCGGTGCTTAAATAATATTTTAACATTTGAAAGCAGTCTTACAAAAATAAATACAAAACACAAGTAAATATTGTAACAGACGGCGAATGATGGAACAACATTGAAAGAAGTAAGCTCAAATAGGCATGATATCTATGTGGTAACCCAGTTTCCTTGGCGTTCCGTCCTCCAAGATTTAATATTTAGTTTAAAGTAAGTATATTTTTATGTTTTTTAATAAAATAGTCTCCATAGAGACTAATAAATTCAAAAACTTAGATTAACTTTTGGTTCTTTTCCTGAAAAATTCTTTGTATTTTTACTAGAAAGAACATAGTTTGAATCTCACGCGATTTCCTTTTTCCGTCAGTCTGCAGTGACTTTCAATTATTCTTTCTATATTCCAACAGAGAGCCTGGATGAAAAGGTCTGAGACATAAGGCTTGGAATAATTCAAGAGCCTCGACTCACAATGTTTTACCACATCCTACATTGCCTCTCATATGTCGTTCCGTCGGAATAAAGCGTCGAATAAAATGGAGTCAGAAAACTTCCCATTTACGTAGAACTGAGACTTTCTCAGCTGATTTTTTCACGTAGTTTCAATAGTAACTGTTCCAAATTATTTGGTTAACGTCGACTCTATGATGCGTAGGGCTCGCTTGTACTACAAATCTCATTATTCTGTTTCTGTCAACTTTAAACAATAGGTATGTGGAAAAAAAAAACGATTCATAAAAAAATATTAGACACGTATTTTTTGCTTTATCGAATTAATAAAAAATGGTTTAGATAAAACGCATTAAAGTTGGAGAGTGGGGGCTCGTTACGTCACCACTCAGTATAAAATCTAACGGCCAGTGACGTCATGCCTCATTTTAACGCATTACCTACTCAATGTATCGCCGTAATCTTTTGATTAAGTAAAAAAAGAAAAAATACGTGTCCAATAATTTTTAATACTCTACCTGCAGGACCAAAAAAATTTTTTTTTCTCCATCCCTGTTGACAGAACACTACGTTTAGCGTTAAATGTGATTAGTAATTTGTGGTGTAATCGGGTCTTTTATAGGTACTTATTGATACTTGATACAAGTAGCTGCACAACTTGTCGTTGATGGAATTTGAACTTGCATCGAAGCCTGCAACATGGAATAAAGATCAAACGTTCCGAAGTTTCAGTAACGATCAAACTTCCTCATGTTCGTATTCAAACGCCTGGATTTAATATTATCGAGTACCGACATCCTCCCTAATATTATGTACTACTAGCTTTTGCCCGCGGCTTTGCGTCCCCGTGGGATAATTTCGGACCTCCATGCGGGTCGGAAATTATCCCACTGGAACGTACTATCGGGATAAAAAAGTATCCAATGTTCTAAACCCAGATAATGGTTTATCCGTGTGTCACATTTCATCCTAATCCGTTCAGCTGTTTTAGCGTGAAAGCGTAACACACAGACAGACAGAGTTACTCTCGCATTTATAATATAAGTTAGGATTATAATATAAATATATAATACTAGCGACCCGCTCCTGCTTCGCATGGTTTTTACGACTTGACAAAACATCGAGATTTCTTAGTAAACGTAACTTTAATATTAACGTATTATACACATAAACCTTCCGGAATAAATTCTCTAAACGATGGTGAAAACCTAATTAAAATCGGTTGCGTGGTTTAGAAGAACAACGCGGACATACAGACAAACGCGAAAAGCGACTTTGTTTTATAATATGTATAGAAATATTTGGGATTAGGATGGATAAATGCCCAGTCCCGAGTGTGTACCAACGAAGGTCTGCCTGGGTACTTTTTCACGGGTAAATTATGAAACGATTTTGATGATTTAACTTTCACTAAGATTTATGATGCCACTGGACCCTGCAACTACATTCGGTGTGCCCACATTTATTTGCGCTTGTTTCTTCTTAGAATGAGAAGAATCGACACAGAGCCTTTGTTCAGCTGTGAGATAACGACAAGCAAATATTTTATGAAACTGATATTTTTAATATAAAACTTCAAAATATTAAAGGCTTTAGGCGATTTAATGCGGCACCTACAAAGAAATTCTCATAGGAGTGGATTTGTGGTGAGACCCGCATAACGCACAGTTTCATGTACAACTCGTTTGTTCGCTGTGTTGACACTGTCGTACTTAAGGCACAGTCGAACACTCAAAAAAATGCTTCCCTCTTAGCACAAACACACAAGAATATATTAGCTCATGTATTGGGAAAAGGATATAATATTGGGTCCCCACCTATGAAATTGGCGTTTTTTTTCTCACAAATAGAGAACCTCGTCACTTCTATGATTTAAAATATTCATCAATTGCTTGGTATTTTAACGAATAATGACCATCATAGACAACTAACAATAGTCAAAAAAACCTTATTACTTATAGTTTTCTAAACATAAAAAATACCTTAGAAATTACTCCTCATTTTGTTAGCAGAAATGACCACTACTTGTTTTAACTTAGCCAAAACTTATTTTTGTCGCTTAATCTAAGTGGCGTATTACGTTATCTTAGTTTTAAAACATTAGTGTTCATGGTTGTTATATAAATTAAGAAAATGTTAGTATGAAAAATGCAACTTCTTTAAAATTCTCCATACAAAACATTGATTTCATAGGTGGGGGACCTAATATAATAGAATTCGCCCGTAATATGTAACAACATGAGACTCAAACATAACTGGCGAAATGAGGGTGTACTAGTACACCTCTGCCTAACCTATCGACGATTACAGGCGTGATTTTATGTTATTATAATTATGTAGAAAGGAATACACTTTATGATTTGGTACACCATATACCTACATTTGATTTTAACATATCGCACCATCGGTGGAACAAGGGCACAACTGCACGTTTTGTTATTTTCCACTAGAGACATTTTTTATGATTTTTGTAGAATAAAATAGAGTTTTTCTGCTTATATCGATTTTAAGTACTATATTTTTTTTGGGTGAAATAAGCCTTACAGCCTTACTTTACGGAAGTAAAATACTTATTATTTGTACTATAATTTAAAGAAATAATATTTTTGATGTGCAGTTTGGCCCTTTTTGCACCAAAATTTAAATAATTTTGTAATTATGACCCTAGTAGCACACTTAACTCATTTTCAGATGTTTTGTTAGTTGTGCCCTTGTTCCACCGATGGTGCGATATATACAGGCTGGTCCAAATAGGGACGTCATAAAAAAAATTGACTCCTCATACCCAGGGATATCCGAAAATATCCCATTATGTTCCGCGAAACAAACGGTGACAATGGGCGGGCTTATTACTAAAGCGATCTTTTAAAGACAACCAAAGGTTTAGACTCTTAAGACAACCATGATCGCACTGCCAAAAAATGTATGGTTGGTTGCGCATCCGATTGGCCGCCTGGTGAGATACCCGTCATAAAGCTGTGTATATTTTGCTGGCAGCGACCATGGTTCGCCACCATTGTATCCTAGTGACATATATCCTCTGCTTTCGTCGTTCGTAGAGGCTTTTTTATTGAACTAATTTTTTTTTGTTTTTAGGGTGAAATTGTAACTCGTTCTAAAATATGTATTGACTCAAAACTACGTTTCGGTAAGGTACCTACCTAAAGTTAATTAAAATACTCTCAGAATTCATATTCCTTTACTTATGAAAGTATTGAGATTTCTTGATAAGAGCGAAATGATTGATGAGTTTGGAAAACTTCACTTTATTAGAAGGAAAATTGAAAGGAAAATTAAGAAAATTACTAATTAACTGTTCGGTTCAATGATGATGATTAATTTTTCCAAGGGTAGACCATAATACAAAAGCAGTGCCTTAAACAACTACAACTTAGTACAACTACAATATATAACTTAGTTTCTCTGATATTACTTGGAGAATTTGAACTTAACCTACCCTTAAGGGAAAGGACTCGCAACTATAAGGACCAACGCCAAAGGCCCATCGGATGCCAGGCCAAGCCTGTTTCATTCACCCGCACTGCTACACGAATGACACTGGACCCACAACGATATGGGAACGCTTGTTATATTCTAGTTTTTATTGAGGAAAAACTATTGTTGTTACAGTTGTTTTCACTAGGCTGAATGAACGAGCATTTTGTGCCAAAATATACGTATGTTCCTATTATGAATGGAATGTAACCAGAAATAAACTGTAGCTTTGTATTGTGAGCGGATAAAAACGGGAACAAAAGGTCTTAAGCCCTCATACCCACGGGCGATTATTGCGCCCGAATTTAATTTCTGGGAGTTGAAAATCCAACTTGAGCTCCTTAAATTCTGAGTTGAGCTGCACGATCACTGACAAATGCGTGCACTGACTGGACAGGTCCACTCAATCTGTGTGGTTCTTTCCTCAAAAGACCATTTTTAGACACCAATCTACATAATCTTCACATGATCTGACCTAGATTATGTCTGGACTTTAAAAGAGACTGTGACCTCTGAGTTTGTTGCGGCCTTTCTTCTCGGAGTAGTCAGATAGGAAACGCCGACCTCATCTAGTTTAAAAATAATATGTTTGACGTGTAAAAGTGTTTTGTACAACCTATTTACAGAAATAAAAATCAATTATCAACAGTGTATTTTTTGACGCGGTGGCAGGGAGCGCCTTTAGCATACAATATGCTAAAGGCGCTCCCTGTGCGCGGGAGCATTCGCCTGTAATGTAATAATCGACAATTCCACTGTAACGATTAGGGCTTTCCGAGTACACTGAGCAGGCCCTCCACTGTAGAGAGATAATTGAAACCTGCAACATAGGTTAATACATATAATTAAATAGGTGGAAGCACAACTTGGCAATAGACCCGCCCCCTATTACATGGAACTTAAACATAACTGACGAAATGTGAGTGTACTATAGGTATACATCTGCATAACCCTACGGGAAATACAGGCTTTATGTTATGTTAAGGAGCACAGCTAGGTTGCGGGTAAAGGTTTCATTACAGGCGAATACTCCCGGTGAGGAAGAGCTTTTATGGATTCTCAACGCTCTTCTGAACACCGACAGTTGAAAATACAGTACGCTATAAAAAATCGTTGCTTTAAAAAATCGTCCGGGCGTACCTGAGCTTACTGTGCTGATTGAATGATTTTCAACAACAAAACCGTATGATATAAATGTTTCTGGGAGATGTTTTAGCTCAGTGTAGATGTATTGTTTACCTGGATATGTGAAAAATCGTCGTTTGAATTGTGTCCCGGCTGGAAAAATATCTTCTTCCGTTGGCATTCGTCCATAAACAGTCGCCTTTTATCAAATAACTTCTCCCGCTCTGGGCGGAGCGGGAGGGCGTGTCAGACTCTTACTGACTAAAACCCACCCGTGTTCCTTCAGTTGCCTGTACATTGCCAGGGGCCACGGTATCCCTTTCGGACTTTCCCGCGACCCCGGCAGAGTCGCCTTAAGTTGGTAATACAAAAATATTTATAAAAACCACCAATCTCTTTTAAGCATCAAAAGCACTGACAAAATATTGTTCCACGGAAGAATGATTTTTGACTTCCGCCTAATCTTATAAAATATTTTTCAAAGAAACGTTCACGAGTGAGACTGCATTAAAAATTTACGAGGGGGGAGTGTTTTGGAAGCATAATACATTTTTAAGGGGTGCAACACACTTATTCGGCTCGGCAAAATCACAGCCGGGCTGCAAAATTGAATATATTTGTAAATAAAACATTACATAACACCTGTTTTTCCCGTAGGGTTAGGCAGAGTTGTGTGTTTCTTTATATAGTACACCCACATTGTTAAGTCTCATGTAATAGGGGGCGAGCGTTTGATTTTTTTTCTAATATATGTTCGGCAAAAACCCACTCAGCGTAGCTCGAATTGTCTCGAAACGACCCGAATAAAATTAAGTGAGTGTAAATTCCGAATGAAACCCGATCGGGATGAGCCGAATATGTGTACTTAATAGCTTCAAGTCAGCTTTGTTGCTCAACAAATACTGTCGAACCGTGTGTGCCGACCCGAACACGTGTGAAGCACCCCTTATTTAATGGCAACTGAAGCAATTCGAGAACAGTTGGTGTTGTCACAGCAATTAAGGATTAATCCATCATTCTCATTCTTGCGCATCACGCTATGAGATTGATCGAAATAAGCGCGGAATCTTTCGCGAGATTTTGTTACAGATAGCGAATTTTTTGTTCACTCGGTGTTTTGGCAGTTTTTTTTGTTAGGGGGGCGCTTTAGTAGATTGGGATGGGGATATTATCAAAAATATGCGCTACTTTATGTGTGTATATGCATGAACTAATGTTGAAATAGCCCAAAATAAAACGACAACGCGGCAGGCCCAGAGATGACCTAGACCCCTTTTCAAAGGATTAGCTCACAATTGCCTTAAAATGGGAAATAAGTTTTTATTCATAGGGCTATACAGGTTGGTACAAAAAAACACATGTTTCCAACAATTAAATTGACAGTAGGCAGAGCGAATTTTTTCCATTATCTAGCATTGAACCGAAGAAGGACTTCTGCTATCAAACTACCTAAAAGCCTGACCAAAAGTTTAACGCCCTTAATTTCGTCTAAACGTATATTTCATTTACAAAAATAATATGTCTGGAACAGACAAACACCGACTGATGTAATTAAAAACAAAGTAGAAGTTTCATTAATTTAGTGCAGTTTGTTTATTTTGGAGTAACGCAGGAGCCTGGCTTAGACATATTGTTTGTTCAACATGATTGTGTAAAAACTCACAGCTGCTTTTGTGTAAAAATTACTTTAACTAGCAAATACAAATATAATTTATTAAAAAACAAAAACTTATTCACAAAACCACATCAAACGTAAGGCATAAAAAATCTGAAAATCTGAACAGAAAAATTTCGAGGCATTTTCATTTATTTATGAACCTGTATCATAAATCAATTAAAATGCATCCAAACTCATGACTGTATGGACGTAGTATTCGAAGTAATAATACAAAATAAATTTTTACCTACGGCAAAAGCAAAACATTTTCCGAAATTAGCTTCAACACACACATCTAAGAGGGCTCACAAAACCCACCAAACCACCCTAAAAACTATTGACACATTTACAACTACAAAACTTCTACCGAAACGCAAAACTAATTGAACAAGCTCAAAAACCGAGAGATTGCAGAGCCTCTAATTAAATGGCAAAGTTTTTCATCGCACGCGCCTTTCAGCGGTGAAAGCGCTGCCAGTGAAACCGTTCGTTATAAATTATAACTGGGGACATACCTACATGGCGGATGGTTGCTGTGGGTTCGTTCATTATGGAAGTTATTTCCTTTGATGAGTCACTGTACGTTGGGAATTATGTGTTATATTTTTCGTATTAGAGAAGGTTTTATCATTACACAACAGCCTTCAAATAAAGATTTTTCATTGAGATTTGAACCAACCTTTAAAGTCAAAAAGTTTATAACACACCACTTCACAACATTACAAGCGTCGATGTGAACGGTGAAATTATGATGATCCACAATTATTTTCATAATTATACTTTGAATCATTTTCCATGTCCTGAATAATTACATAAGTAAACTCATTTAATAACGGTGTAGAGGCAGAACTGTATAGGAACTACACCTACAGTATTAAGCGGAGGCCACACTGGGGACGAAACTAAGCTCGTTTAGCTGCGCTTGTCAGAAAGGGGAATGAAGACTATGTATAGGTAATGATATTCCCTTTCATAATAAATTTTGAGTGTCAGAATACTAATCAGTTATGTACTGTGTATGAAGGTGTGTAGGGAAAGGATTTTATTAAAAGACAAGACTAGGCATTATTAAAAGACGAGAACTACTAGATGTCCGTTCCAAACCTAGGTCATCATGGCGAACAAGGACAAGAAACTCCATGCAGCTAGTTTTAAAGTATTGTATAAACACATTTTTACATTAGCATAAATTATTGCTATCACATTAATATCTTGGACATTTGAGAAACGGTCTCTCAAAGTTATAGCATCTTATCAACGGAAAGAAACGGAACATGAATATTCCTTAATTTGATTTAACACATAATACATACAGTAAATGATCAATTAACTTACCTGAACATTCCATCTTTCAGCACAGTTGTATCAAAACGTCCCTGAATTGGCGGTTACACGTATTTTTATAATACTCTGTAATTATAACTTAATCATTTATGAAATACTAAATTAAATAGCATTTGTTTTGGTTATTAAAGAACCATAAATCATAACTTATGTTTGAAGACCCACTTTAATTAAAACAATCAAAAACTCTGATACATGTACAAACTAATCAAGAAACCCCATTATGTCCTGACACACGATTTACACACGAAGCAACATCAACGATCACACGACACTACTTGATTGATAACACCCGTCAAGAACTTGGCCGGAATCAGGCAAGTGCCAGCCAATTGTGACTCTGTAGCGGAAAATTAAATTTTAAATCTGTTTCGTGGTTAATTTAACGGTCTAGTTGGAGTTTATGCATAACTTACTGTCGCGGCGTTTGATTCAGTTGCTAATTTGGACGGTTTTAGATTTATTTTGCATCCACTGAAATAACAGACTCGTTAGGTATTTTGTTTTTGATAACTTAACATCATGCTTTGTTTCCCCGAAGGGAAAGGCTGAAGTATACCCATAGTAAGTTCGCCCACATTTCACCAAAAAATAATAATTCAAATGTCATTTATTCAAACAAGGCTGAGAAACAGCACTTTTCAAACGTCAAAATTACATAAGACAGTCCCCCAAAAACTTGATCCTATATAATAGTGCTTTAAATGCAAAAATAATTTACATTACCGCAAATTGCAATCAACTCATAAAATAAAAACATTTTGAACAAAATTGAGTCAAATAAAATATGACTCGCGGTCATATATGTGCTATTTCCTTAACAGTTCCTGACAACATGTTTCACACAAAAACTGAAAGCTAGCAAGACAGAAATGTAGAGGAACTGGCAAACGCCTAGATGAACAAGATCATTTTGAACGGTGACCCATAGTCACCGTTCAAAATGATCTTGTTTAAGTGCAAATGTAAACTATTATTATAAAGATAAAAGATTAGATGTTTGTATGTTTGTTTGTTACGCTTTCACGCTAAAACGACTGCACGGATTTAGATGAAATTTTGCACATGGGTAGACCATGACTTGAGTTAGGACATAGGATACTTTTTAACCCGATACTTCCACGGGATTGAGACTTATGCCGGTGAAACCGCGGGGCGTAGATAGTTGATTAATATAATAAAACATTTTTAAAAGTTGAAATAAAAACCAAAAAGATACCTGAACTGAATTTCAAGTTTATTTTAAAATAACATTAAGATTAAAATATACAACTAACACTAAAATATATAAATTATAAACAATAAAGGGAGAGCTCATTGGGCATCAAAAAATTCGTCGGCGTCGCTGTCAGTTGGAAAAGTGCCCAAAAGGCTGGCAGCATTGCCACGTTGGATGGCAATGCTGATTCTTTGACCTAAAAATTGGCCAGCCCTCTGGTCACGTGAGGAGTCGACCAACCGCTTGGCGATGTCCCGAAATACTCGATGAGCACTCGGACCCCACGGCCCTAGTGTTTCAACCCCAAACGGCTCAAAAATATAGCTACCAATAAGGTTGTTATATTTGCGCCGTTTGAGGTTTTCTGCACCTGCAGCAGCCGCCCCGGCACAGCCTGCCGTGCTAGGAAGATGGGATGGCGCGAGGGTATCGACACAGGTTGCGTCCCACACCAAAGGCCTACCCAACTTCCAAGGCATTATGGTCATTCCGTCTGGCCTCTTCCCATCGTCACGTGCCAAGCCATTGGGTTCTAAAACAGCTGGCACCCCGGCGGTGACAAGAGAACTTGTTTTGTTTGGAACATCTATTATAGTGGAGGCTATGGATGTGAAAATCCTAGAAGATATATTACATTATTTACGTGTATTTTTCGGGTACTTTGTTGATATGAATATTGGATGAGAAAGGGTCACGTCATGTCTTATCATGAGAGGGTGCTAGCTAAGGCTTATTTCGGGTTGATGGCCAGTGTTTACTCTCATTGTTTATTCATTACATACTTCCTATATTGTTTTATGATTTCGTGATTATATCAGACTACACTCGAGACAATAATATTACCAATCGGACAAAGAAACACCTGGTCAGCACACTTGTCTTCTCCATCTTTGTCTATGGGGCAGAGACTTGGGCGATCAAGTCTACCGATAGGCTAATAAGATACCATGGACAGCCCACCATTGCTCGCAGAGGTACCAACAACATGGAACGTCTAATGGTGACTGGAAAAATAGAGGGCAAAAGACTTAGAGGCCGAAGCCCATAAAGGTATTCGGATCAAATATCCGAGCATTTAACGATACTTATCAGCGCCGCACTCCACCCGGCCACTGATCGTAATAGATGGAAAAAGACCGTTGACAATTTGATACGGAGTCACGATTCTCAGCAGTGAGAGAGCGATTGAAAAGTAGACACTCGAGAGCAATGAAACCGGGTCACTACATTAATATTTTGGAAACTAGCTCGAAGCTTATGTCGGTGACCCGGATTCATTGCTCCCGAGAGTATTTAGACTATTGAGGCACGCTTGCAACATAAATCACAGCATTGAACGCTTAACGAACTTAAAACATCGTGTTGTTTCTGTCAAACGATAGAAGATGACAGAGACAAAATGATATTTAAATACGATTAGCGCTAAATGCATTTAGTGATATGTGGTACAAGTAGGCTTTAGGGTCAATTCACACCGCGACGTGACGCGACGCGAAGCTGCGCGAACTTTTTTAAGATTGCGATACAATATCGAATCTATTTTTTTACTACACAAGTACCTAGTCGACCGCGCTCTGCTCGGGTAAAAATAAAGAATACTCATTTAATAGTATAGGATAGTTCATACTAATTCCATACTGCCATGTCATTATTGTAAGGTAGCCATCTTGGTCTAAACTTTGGGCGACTGAGCTCTGCTCGGGTGAAAATCGTTTAATGGTATAGGATAGGGTATACCTTATCCTATACCATTAAACGATTTTCACCCGCGTATACGCGCTGCATAGCACTACGCATCTCAGCGTACTGCGACACGCGTTCACGCTTGCACTGAAAACCTTTTCGAGTACAAAATAAGTTCGATATTGTATCGCTAAGCGTGCAGCGTCGCGTCAGGTCACGACTCGGTGTGAACTGACCCTTAGTATTTAAATCAGAGTTTTATAGCACCGGTATTTGGTTATCGGCAAGCCATTCGCCAGATAGTACTTCAAAGCTGCCTGAAAAGATAAAAGATACGAAGATCTTTAGAACCAGCTATCTTCTCCTATGAGACCAGCACGAACCGTCGTGAAAAGATATTCTAATCAGTAAGATTGGTAGCAGAGTTGATTCACCAAATACGACAGATATATTATCAATCTATTTCGTGATGTCCTTCAGAAAGGACAGGTGCGTGGCACTCATAACTGGCGTGCGTGTATGACCAAATGTATGAACGTAAATGAAGCAAAAGAAATGTCTAAGGGTCATAGCAGGAGGGGCTCTGTAGTTACCGCCTCTTTCCCACTGTGGTCCTTAAGAAAAAGGCTTAGTGTATGACGCCTTTTTCCCATGGACCATTTTTACTTTGTACGTATTTTTTGCACAAAAAATCCAGTAAGACTTGAAATGGTCATGAGTCTTTAACGAGGTACATACGATCCTTTAACCGACGAACATAAACTAGATCACTAAATTTCGTTCTCCGAAGCGTTTCCACACATTAGAGAGCATGCACTTACCGATGTGTCCGCTGGGACAATATATTGTTCTTGCGGCGCTAGGAAGTGCATACTATGTGATTCAGGAGACCTGACTTAGCAGATTATCTGTCCCACAGCTAACTCGTTAGGGGCGAACACACCCCAGGGGGGGGTCTTTTAGAAGCTCTAAAATAATAAAGAAATAATTTATTAAAATTATATGTACTATCTGTTTTTTTTTTTTTTTTTTTGTTTACCTATAGTTAACTATCTAAACCAACGGAGTATAAGCAGTATCTTATGTTACAGTCAACGATTGCCTTTTTCCGACTACTACGAAAAGAGACAATACAATCGGTACTAGAAACAACACGATCAGCGTTAAACAAATAAAGAGTTTCCAACCAAAATTTGTCGCGGTCGTATAAATTAATCTCGTCAGGTCCTTGTGCAATATATCAGAATGAGTGTGTCGTAATACACCGCATTACGCGTCGTTTGTACGCGGTTTGTCTGACTGGCTCCCATTTTGAACTTATGCTACATCACTATTCGTTTTATTACGTTTAAATTACGTATGAATTCATCAATTAATTTTATTTGAGTGATTTTAGGTAGGTTTTGACGAGGCTTACTGAATTACCTACCTACCTCTGATGGTTGAAAAAATTAGGTTTGTTTTAATGGTTCTGGTGGCAAATAAGCAGGGGTGGTCCCCGCCTAAAGGTTACCTCCGCCTATGACATCTCTGTAATACTGAAGCTTCGTATGTGCGATGTCATCCTAGAAACTAAGATAAAATGGCTCACCTGTGCTATGTTTTTCGCTTTAAACTTTGCTAATTCAAAACTTCGTTATTATTCACCTAATACCCAACCAAAATGTAAAGTGGCGTATTTCGCTAAAGTTAAAAGAGCCAATTACGAGAAATAGATGAGAGTAGCAGTGTTATGCACGTCGAAAAAAGGCTAATGTGGGCTAATGTAAATTTTCTTGTTCACATTCTATTTCTAAACAATCCATTGTATGTTAAAGCGGAGAGCAGGCAAAGCTGTGAATTTTCTCCTTTTGTTTCCCAAATGCAAGTAAAAATAGTTTCGTTATTCGTTCAAAGTTCTAAAATAAACAAAAGAATACGGGAGATCTCACCTGCTTACTGTGATTCATATTGAAAACTATCTGCCCTTGTGTTTGACGCAGAGATTTTTATTAAATCAAGTGTACTCAGTGAGCTGTTTATAAAAAAACACTATTCTGCTGCGAATAGGTTCGACATAATATCCTTATTCCGTATCTCGCAAACCACTGGCACGTCGTAAAAGCCGTCTCCGCGACGTACGTATTCGTATATTACGAGCGATCCCGTCCCCAAGAGAATATTTTTCGTATATTTGCAAATTCTCGTATCAATAATACCGAATTCCGTTGAGATCTCGGGAATTGAGTGGAAGGATTTCTTTTGATGTACAAATTTTTGACAAACTAAACGTTTTGGCCCGTTTGCGATATCGCCTGGGGTGTAAGGTGAGTTTTTCTTTGAATTAGGTTTATAGGAACGTGATGGTGTGCTATTCTAACAAATTTATAAAGATGATTCTTAGTACAATTTATTTTATTTCTCGATAAACCAAAAGATTTTTTTCTCCTGCGCTGTCTTACGTTTACGGGGGGACAAAGGATGAATCTTTTTTTCAATAACCAGATCGGAAAAAGCAGGTATAGAATAGCTGTAGGTATATTTTTTCCGATCTGGTTATTTCTAGGTACCTAAGACATTACCTTAATATGTGATTAAAATAGAGAGGTGTGCTATTCATGTTTTTGAACAATTAAAGTTTTATACATCCTATACCTAAATTTGCAATATTTTGAATCACGTTCTCGAAAACGACTCTAACGATTTCGACGAAAGTTGCAATACAGGTTAGTGTTTACGGGGGTGAAAAATCGATTTTCCCAGATATGAGAAAATCAAAAATCGATCTACCTGGGGTAGATCGATTTTTGAGGTGAAAAATCGATCTACCTGGGTCTCATATCTGGGAAAATCCATTTTCTCTATTTGCAAATAGAAAATAGAGGCTGTGAACAGCCTCGGGAATTTGAGACAATGGTGGTATACCTGGACGATATTTTTATCAATTTTCACCCGAGCAGAGCTGCATTAATATGTATGTACGAGTATAAACCTCGTGCCTCAATCCAACAATATAATGGTCAAAATTCTCATTGAACTAAAATAAATCTCATTGTAAGCCACATCACAAATAAGCCAGTTACTAGCACCCAGGCGAATAGATCGTAAGCGACATTTACTGAATCGTATTAATTTACGCCAATTTGTTGGGGCATTCAAACCCCAGCCATTATTAATCGAGTCGTCCTGAAATCAATGAGGCCGACCATTTTGCTCACAGTTCAACTAATAATGGCTAATAGTTAAATGGTTCTAATTTTGTCGATTTGTGACTTGGTATTTATAGTTTTCATCTGGGTAGGTTTGATAATATATTGGACAGTGTGCCAAATATTTCGAGACTCCGAAAGGTATGGACTTAGGACAGAACTCATTTCAAATGGACCTCTTCCATTTGGACATCCTTTGGAAGAGGGTGGTCTTCTCGTACATTGCAGGTATCTCCATACTTAAAAGAAGCCCTTCAATTTATTTGTTAAAACCTGATGATTATGAAAGGGGTAATTTAAATAGTAGGCATTTATTATATTGCAAGATACAACTATTTCATAGGTTCAAATTTTTCCGAAAAATGCCACATCTCCTAAGAGTGACGGTTCACAATATTCCACCGTTTGCTGCCCGTTTGGTATTTAAAGGCGTATTTCACACTGCCCAGCGTAATACGATGGAGCACGTGTCCCGCGCCCAGACATCCAGTGTGAACCACGCCTAACTGACTTAAATATGACATTCGCATTTCAACGGAGACCACACTTTAGCTTGTTTCCAGAATACGACCTCCATGTGTCAAAACTGAGTGAGCCTGGAGTCTGAATTTGTGCCCGGTGGATGGCAATAGGCTCGCCCCCATTTACATGGGACTTAAACATAACTGGCGAAATTTGGGTGTAACTGCTATACTATAGGTACAGCTCTGCCGAACCCTTCGGGGAAACAAGGCGTGATGTTATAATATTGTATCTCAAATGTAAACTAGTAACTGCAGTTTCAACAACATTCAGATTATTGTAACGTATTCTCAAGATCCCAAGAAATTGGCATAAGAGCAGGATGATGATGATGATGAAACTGTGGCGGCATCTATATCGCCACATGCGAACTACGCATCGAAGACCTGACTTCACACAAAATCCTGGCGTCACACAAATTCTGCATCGCGCAATTAGAGTTTACCGCGCGAACGGCATATTTAAGACTATCCGATATCAATCCTTGGGCAGTTGCCCGCCACACACAACACCCATCTGGTCGGAGGATCGTCCCTTTTCAATAGAGGATGAGAGAACTTTACACCCTGTTGCTCATGCCTCTAAAAAACTATTGAACACCCGCATATTACCTAACTGCAGATTTCAAGACTTCGTCCTGCCATCATGACACACACTCAAGATGCCAGCTTGCCAACTGCCGAACATCTCTTAATAATACGGCTTTGCCCTACTTTTCAATAACCAGCAAATAGGTATGTAGAAAGAAAGAAAGAAAGATCATTTATTTGTCAAACATGCGTATACATAAACTGACAAGGCAGACATGTAAGGTATTGAGTTAATATTTTGTTGTGAGCGTCCATGTTTTGCCAATAGCGGCGTACAAATTGTGTAAGTTGTAAGTTATTAGTTAACAATTTCATTTAATTGGATTAACATTCATAATCATTTCATTAATAATTTATGTCAAGATTACATTTGTAAACTATATTATGGTCAAAAATAAATTAAATTATGTCCAGTATATATTCATTATTATCAAATAGTATCATTATAATCATTTCATGTCACGTCATTTTAAATTCATTATAAAATACGTAAGAAATAAACAATAATAATTGATGTCACGATTTTAAAGTCCAAAATAAATTAATTTAACTATGTCCACTATAATTAACTGTGTTCACATTATAAAATTGTATTTTTAACCATCTACATTAGAGGTCGGAATAGAAAAGTCCTTTTCATCAAAAAAATGTAAAACAGTGTAATATGCTTTATTAATTAAAAAAATTCTCAGCTTATTTTTGAAAAGTGACAAGGGCAGTTCTCTCCAACTTTTAGGCAATTTATTAAATATCATCGGAGCCATACAGAAAATACTTTTGCGCATGAGTGATGTTCTCGCAGCATGAGAGCATATCCTACTGTTGTCACGCCTGTTACGTGGTACAACTATATATTTACCTATAGTTCTGAATTATCCTAAATAGACTACACGAATTCGTAAAACGCAGTAGGTACAACGCTACAAGGTTATTGTGGCGCGTGGTCAAAATCGGAACCAACGCCGCCATCTTGTTTTGTCAATACAATTTCTGTGACACAATTTCAAAAATATTTACCAAGAACGAGCCTCTGTCAATGTCATTCAGGCGTCAAAATATCCTTTTACTGTGCGTTCATTTTAACTTGTCGAGTGACGCGATTGGTAGCACTGTTCTATCAGTTGCCAATTTGAACTCTATTTATATTGAAACTAGCTGCCCGCCCCGGCTTCGCTCGAGTAGCACTAAGTACGTATCTACGGCGCACCTACCTGCCTACCCTACCTACCCTACCGACCCTACCGACCCTACCGACCCTACCGACCCTACCTACCCTACCTACCCTACCTACCCTACCTTCCCTACCTACCCTACCTACCCTACCGACCCTACCTACCCTACCTACCCTACCTACCCTACCTACCCTACCTACCCTACCTACCCTACCTACCCTACCTACCCTACCTACCCTACCTACCCTACCTACCCTACCTACCCTACCTACCCTACCTACCCTACCTACCCTACCTACCCTACCTACCCTACCTACCCTACCTACCCTACCTACCCTACCTACCCTACCTACCCTACCTACCCTACCTACCCTACCTACCCTACTAAAAAGTATCCTATGTCCTTCTCCTGGTTCTAAGCTACCTCCCCACCAATTTTCAGCCAAATCGGTTCAGCCGTTCTTGAGTTATAAGTGGTGTAACTAACACGACTTCACGACTTTCTTTTATATATATAGACTAAGCTTGACAAGCAATGTTGCCAACAAGACGGCAAGGGACAAGTCATATTGAACGGTCTATAGCACTCTAGTCACTTCGCCCAAACGTATTATTTTAAATATAGAATCATCACTGGTACTTCAATGTTTCCAGCCAATACCTGCAACAGTAATTCCATCCAATAATCTATCCAGATTAGATCGAGCGATCGCATTAACAGTGTAATAAATTATAAAGATAACATCACTAGCAAAATCAATGCTGAATTTACTTAGTGCTGAGTTTTAATTTGGCATATTATATTTTATAAAGATTTTTGTTTCCAATGTATTTTGACGCCATGTTCGTATTATTTTCAAGAATATCTTGAATCAAGATTTTGAATCTCTAGGAATTTTGGTCAATGCTCTAGCAAAAAAACATCATGATACAAAAAAGAAAATCCACGTTTTTTGCTTGGTCTACCTACGCTATGGGACCAGCAATTACGCACGTTTGATTTTCTTTTTTTAATTCTTAGTTTGCTGAGTAGGCCTGCTCTTGGCCTCGATCGCACCTGATGGAAAGCTATGGATGAAGACTATCAAGCGTGCACAGAAGATGCCTGTTTACCTTCTCTTGCTATTTTATTAACTCCTTATACATAAAATATAATTAGTGTCTGCTTTAATGTATGTATTGATCTAAAATATTTTAGTAAAATTGTAACAGAACATAATTCCAACAAAAAGAACCGCAATTCGAACTAATACTTAGTCTATGATGTCAAATCGTAATCCAGATAAGTATAAGTAATTAGAACGAGTAGAACATAGTTGGCTAAGTGCGTACTGTAATCCCATCAATTATTCTCAATCTCTGTCAGCGCCGAATCAAATGACGTCTGTAGATAGCTAGGCCTTTAGACTTGGCAATGGTACTGTGCATACTAATTTATGCGTTGCCTGCTTATAGTTATTTGCCAACTATTACCTACTACCCGATAAAAGCTATAGTAGGTATAGTTATACCACAGTGTACCTATATTAACTTCTTGAAAACGGTCACCGCGAACGTTTTCGCAGAGCAGTCGATTTCGGTGGGATAGGCCGGAGCTAAAATTTAGATAATAATATGTAATTTTTGACATTTCTTCAGTCCTGTCAAAATATGGGCGATGAATCACAGTAAGTATTCTATCCATTGTGGTAAAATAAACGAGCGAGGCTTACAATAGTCGCATGTGATGTGTAACATCTGACATATTGGCTGAGGTATATATGATATAAACAATATTCATCACCATCATCATCACCGTCATCATCACCATCACCGTCACCGTCGTCATCACCATCATCGTCAACATCACCGTCACCATCACCGTTACCGTCATCGTCATCGTCATCGGTTGGTACCACCTGACGGCCAAATCTGATGGTCAAATCAAATAGCGCGTGCTTTCCTGGCTTCCTGTTACACACTTCCTTTGCTTTTCACGAAATCACTCCCACAGATTTGATTATTTAGATTTTGATTGCAGGAAAGCGAAATCAAAAACCTAAAGAAAAAGACCTTACTACATATTTGGAATATATTTCTCAACTCACGAATTTATCCATATTTACTGTAGTAGTAAAATAATTTGAATGTAGCCAACTGAAATAAGACAGATCAATTGAACGCGACACTTCGAAATTACATTGTTATACCCTTGCGTAACGTAAATTAATTTCGTCTGATTCTAATTCCTTATTTTGACCTTTAACCCCATTCGAGGTGGAATAGAATACTAGCACATTATTGCCGGTCCGTTAGGCAAAGGCCCCTCTGTTATTGTCATCAATACGGATGGAAGATATTTAAATATCCGGGCTTGCTAACATTCATAGACCCAAGCAGTATAATGTGAAAAATTCCTACCATTCTTTTGTACCACCTGAATATTGTCGGGGAAAAATAAAGATAGGATTTTCTTTTATTTGCGCGCTGACTTTTAATTCATTCGCATCCCGAGTTTATTTTAGGTATTGATTACTGAAGATTAATTTTAGGTGTAGTTCAAAGGTGAGTTTAAAGCTCAGGCCACACTGCGCTTTATTATTTCAAACTGTGTTGACACTATACATAGCATTGTATTTTTATTGAAACACACTGTGTCTTGTGTAGGTACCCCATATATGTGTGTGTGTGTAGTTGTGTGGATACTACATACCTTTAGTCTACCTATTGTAACACAAGTTAGGAAAGACGGGAAAACATCAAATAGGTAAGTCCCCAGGAAAAGTTACAGCACCTTCTATAACAGATAAGGAAAAAAAAAAGCATCCTCTCAGTTTTAAATCACTTGATTAAGAGGCATTAAACAATTCCGTCCCATAAAACCCGCCTCTACTAACTAAGTACGAGAATTTAAGATTCAATAAAACGTATAATTTGTTACTCCAAAGGTTTTCACCCTTTTAATGTCGAGAATAAAACATTTCAACATCTGACCAAGCAGAGGACTTAACTGGGGTGCTACGTTCCGATTTATAGTCCATAAAACGTTTCAACAAGCTGCAGGGGTTGCGTCGTAGTGACATTTATAGTTAGTCACTCCCCGGAGACCTACTACTTGTAATCTTCGATATTCCTAGTTTTGTTCGTGATCTGTTCGCGGTCGTGGTCGGAATATGAATGGTGTGAAAAATTGATCTGAGGGAGTTGTAGCGCAAGTAGTGGGTAGTTGTGGGAGTGAGATAAAGCTTTTACCAATAGTTGCGTCGCTTAGTATTACTTCATCCGTCGTAAGTCCGTAATAAGGCGTCGTAAAGCAGCTCGCGAAACCAATTTTGATCAAAATAAATTAAAAATAAATCTATAAAGTTGTATCCTTTTTAACTGTCTACCAAAAAGGCGAACTTTCTATGTTCGTCTTTATGTTTTTTGTTTCGTCAACTGTGGACCGATTTTGAAAATTATTTTTTTATTTGGTAAAAAAAGCTTGCGTGGTGCTCTCATATACAAATTTTATAAATTTTGTTGGGGTCGTTTTTGAGTTAGTTTCAATAATATGAATTTTTGCCACTGAGTCTATCCTATGTGGATGATGTTATAATAACTTCCTGTCACGTTTACATAGCAGGTAGTGGTGGGTGGGCTGGTGGCAACAAAACCAAAAATTCAAAATCAAAGACACCGACTTCCGAAATAAAAGTTACTTTTCTCTTTGAAGTGCTTTTTTGGAAGTCGTTATTTTTTTTCATCCTCTCTTCTCGTTTATCATTCACTACAGCAGCGCCCCGTGCACGTGTAAACCTTACAAGAATTTTCATTCGTAAAAACTACACTGTAACGTAAAGTGCCTACACAACAATAAGTTTCAATTCGTCACGCATAATTCATGGCCAATACGATGGAAAGGGCTACTTTTACCTACATGTTACTTGGGTATTACGCACATTAAACTTTTACTCCAAAAAAAGACGGATCGTGTTTTTCCAGGGACCGAAAAACTCGAACTTCGTTTGAATTCCTGTTATCCCTTAGTAACCCACAAACTTAATGCGATTAAATAAATTAAAACGTAACATTAACGTACGTATAAAAGGATCCTAAAAGCGGGGTCTCTTAAATTGACCTCGTTTTTATTGCTTCCTTATTTTGGTTTCGAAATTAAATACCTTTTTATGCTTGTGTATACCCAGCTGATAGACGAACATAATAAATATATTAACAAATATTTCGACCGGAAATTCTTAACATCTGAAGGATCATGAAATTATCAGTAATAAAAAAATATACTAAAGTCCGCATTAGTCTGTTGTAAAATTTTATCTGTCGACTTCTCCCGATCTCCTTGTTGCCATAAAATTTATAAGACTTTCTTCCTTGTTATTGCCAGAGAATCCTGTTGAACTTTTGTGTTGAAAATGTTGGAAATCACAGTGCTATATCGCTTAAACGTAGGATATAAAAATATATAGTCCGTGATATAACTCTGTTACGTACCAGTTCAGTAAAGGCTATTCCAGACATATTATGTAGGTACGTTTAGAAAGAACGGACGCGAAAGCTCGGTGTAACCATTGAGCTGAAACGCTCAAACTAGCGTTCTCTAAAATTACATGCTGAAACATTGTTTCTACCAAATGTTGTAACATTGTTGTTTATTTGAAAAAAAAAATACCTATAACGGGCGATTCAGCGGTCGTAGTGTAAATGTTAAATGATTTTATTTCTGTATGTAGGTTTATACAAACACTTTTTTACGTCAAGCACTTCGTCGTCATTTGTCGTGTGTATCTATATACATTATTTTATTATGCTCTTTTTTCGTAACCTAATGATTTCACGACAGTCACGACATCCTCTCACGTATTCCTTCAGAAGATCGCTCCGCCTGTGATAAACCAAGTTGGCAGTTACTGCATTATTGATTGAAGTAGTTTCGAGTTAGTTACTGCCTTTTGAAACGGTGTAACGTGTCACGTATCTTTGTGGATTAAGGCAATGCACAATGCCGTAACTTGGGCGAATAAGTTTTGTTAACTAACTATAGAGTAGGGAAAAGTTCGCGAGTTGTGATAATGTGCTGTTGATTTTACTTTTATCCATTGTCTTTTGTTTTCAGTTTTTTTGGGGACTTAAAACGGCCGCTTTGGCAGAATAGTTTGTGTGATTCTTAATATTATCACACAAACTGTCACAAACTGACAATTCATAATATTATCTGCGTTCAATTCATATTACGCAATTCATCTGTTTGACAGTTTTATATTATAATGAAATAACATTTAAACTGTAGAAATAAAAAATAAAAATCTCATTTGATTAATAAAAACTGTAAAGAAAAATTATCGGTCTTCATTTTTTTCATGCGGCAATATTTACACCAAATATGATTCTGATATGAATTGAATTGAATATGATTCAGCTAAAATATGTGTCAACATAGAGGAATTGCTGGGAATTCAGAAAATGAATTGCTTTTACAGAAATTGCTTAATTTGGCCGTTTTAGGCTCTGCACCTACGTATATTATAGAATCTATTTGGTTTTGAAAAAAAAAAATCAAATCAAATCATTTATTTGCAATGAATGTAGGTTACATTAAAATACAGGTGGAATAGGAAGGAGTGAGCCATGTACATTCTGCCTGGAAATAGGCACGCAAAAATTATAAAAATTGTTACAAATTAAGATGTCACAGTTAATTATTGCAATTATACATATACATTAAATAATATTGAAAAATGTCAAATTAAAATGTTACTTTAGAATAAAATTAAAAATTAATGTATTAATGTTCAAGATAATAATAATTATATTTATTTTACACATTGCTGATTAAAAAGTTTTGTCCATTAAAAAATCATTTATCGATTTTGCCTATAATATTGTCTCAAAAAGAAATGTCTTCTCATTACTTATTTACATTGAATACTTTCATTACCTACTATAGTTAGTTTATCAGGTATTTAAATAGAAATTAATACCGTATTCAACACCAATAATTTTGTAAACAACAAAAAACACATTCAAAACCTTGTGAAAGAAGTAGAGGTGTACCAAAATTTACAGAAATACAATAAATAAAACTCGGAATAAGTATTATTTCGTTCCACCGTTTGTATTATCACCTAATTCACAACAATACGTTACGGCCTACAAAGATAAGTGGCAAAGGTGAAAAATATGTTTTTTATTCGTCTCTCTTTATGTTATCTGTTGGGGGCTTGGGGGATCCGGAAGGAGCTAATGAAATGGCTCGATGCTCGTGTGTTGTCGAGTGTACATAATATATCGCCGGAGTAACGATATTAACTTGATTTTCTTGGAGTGTTTGTTGTTTTATTTTTTTGTTTCGTGGAATTCAATTATTTTAAATAGCGTCGTTGTTTGGAGATGCTGTTTGAAGAGTTATGGAAGATTTTGACATAATCAACACGCTTCAAAATCTTAGTATGTTGCCGATTAATTTATTATCCTACTGACAAAGGCACCAGATTTGTACGACATGCAACACTACTAACTTCTTAAAATTAATTCGTTGCACCCCGCGGTTTCACTCGCATAAGTCTCGATCCCGTAAGAATATCGGGTTAAAAGTATCCTATGACCTAACCCAAGTCATGGTCTACCCATGTGCCAAATTCCATTCAAATCTGTTCAGCCGTTTTAGCGTGAAAGCGTAACAAACGAACAAACTCACTTTCACATTTACAATATTAGTTAGGATAGTTAGGATTGAATGCTCATCAAAATGTTCGGACTCGTTTATTGAATCATTAAGAATTTACCAAAGTTAAAAAATAAAAATCAAACTGAATCCAATTAAACTAAAAGCAAATAATGATTTCCGTAATTTCTACTCGTGTACCCCTTATCCAAAAACTTCATGACGTAATTCCCGAATACAAGATTAAACATCTATTATACATTTCAAGGAAAGGCGACTTAACTAAACAAGTTGAATACGGTACAAAGCTAAGCCCAAACACTCCTGACTTTATTAGGCAACAATGGGACAAACCCTCTTCCACAATAGCCATCCGGACTCCGGTAGGCTTAGGATAACAACACAAAACCAACGTAAGCATTCACAAATTGAGACAATAATCTACTAAAACGGGTTTCTTTAATTCACTTATAAACGCCAAACGCCAGATGTACTGTTTATTGACGCATTTGTAAATGTAACGATGTTTTCTTGAGTCCAATTGACACATTATTTTTTGGGTTTTGAGAGAACGGGTGTGTCAACTGAAATTCAAAATGCTGACAACGGTGAGCGGAATAATATCTCAGTAACTGTGTAGCGTAGTATATACGGTGTATTATATTCGGAGGACTGGCTGATTAGCGATATCTGGAAAGACAACCATTGCAAAGCTAAACAGTCTCAGAGTTTTTATGCCGCCCTTGAGCGTCGACTTGGCTTCACATGCCGTCGAGAAATAGCTGCTATTATATTATAGTTTTACGTCTCTTGACATTTCTCGAGACCCTGGGGTCCCGAACCTTTGGAAGGCGTACGAAGGGCCGAAGCCAACTCGCAAAGACTCCTAAGACGTTTTTATTGAAATCAGACACCAACCGACGATTATCCTTGCTGGCACTATGCAAGTGCATCCAACGACAACCCTCGGTTGGTGTAGGACTATTGCAGGATGGGGGATCCCCCACAGCACATACTTCCACGCAGTATCCCCCGGGCAACGCCGTGTCTGACCACCGTAACGGAGTGGCAGACCGGCGGCTAAAGTGTGCTGTGATTTTAATTGCGAATTTTATTTGAGGACATTTCGTACCATGACTGGAAAGCCGGCACGCGATGCATCCGGCCGTTTTGTGCCGAGTCGCTCTCCCCAGGGCGACCCAAACGGCCCTTCTCAGGGCCAACCCAACGGCCCTTCTCAGGGCCACCCCAACGGCCCTTCTCAGGGCCACCCCAACGGCCCTTCTCAGGGCCACCCCAACGGCCCTTCTCAGGGCCACCCCAACGGCCCTTCTCAGGGCCACCCCAACGGCCCTTCTCAGGGCCACGCCGGCGGCGCTTCAACGCCGAGAGCTGACCGATCACGATCGGGCAGCCTTTTTAGAAGGCCTGATGATTCGTCGGACGACGATTCGACGATGGACACGTCGGCGGCCGAAAGCGGCGACCGCTTCAAGCGGAAGCGGTCCGAGGGCTCCTCGGAGTCCACCGCAAGCCGCAGCAAGGCGAAGAAGAAGTCGAAGCCCAAAAAGGCTCCGACTTCATCTCCTCCGACTCACGACGTGGGTCTGGTGGACGCCGAGCGCCAGCTGGGCTTGGCGAAACGGGTGCAGCTCCAAGTGGACTTTGAGGAGAGGGTTGCCGCCAAGGAGCAGCAAGCTGCCAGGTCGAGGGCTGGCTACGGTGCATCCCATGTGCTGTATGCCGACCACTCCCTGGCAGAGCTGGCGCGCATGGCGGAGGAGGATAGGGAGGAGGTCCTGGAGGTCGCCTCCAAATCCTCCAACCTGAAGGGGACCTTCCAGAAGGCCCTCAAATGCCGTGCCGCCAGCATGCACGGCATCGTCCTGGAGCTGGTCAAGCGGACGGCCACGGAGGAGACGCGGCAGCTGCAGGCGAAGGTAGATCGCCTGCAGGCGGAGGTCAGCCAGCTTCACCAGAAGCTGGCTGAAGCCACGGCCCTGCCTGCCCCGGCTCCGGTGACAGGAGGCCCCTCCTCCTCCTCCTCCTCCTCCCTCTCCAACTCCACTCCTGCCAGCCTCGAGGCAGCCTTGAGGCAGGTTGTGATGGAGGAGAGGTCTTTTATAAGGGCCTGCTTCGCAGGCATAGAGGACCGGCTCTTGCCGGAAAAGCGGCTCCGCCCACCGCTGGCGGCAGACAAGAGTCGCCAACCGAAAGAGCCGGAACCTGCGCCTCAAGCAGGCCCGCTATTAGAAGGGCAGCCCTCCAGCTCGAAGGGCAAGGGCAAGGGCAAGAGGACCAAGGCGGCTCCTCAAACCCCCACCACGAGCGCGGGGGGAGCGTCAGGGTCCTCGGCCACTCCAGCAGCCCCGGCCCCAGCCCAGATCCAGGAGGAAGACGCCCTTCTTCCCTCCACCACCCCGTCCAACCAGTCGTGGACGGAAGTGGTCAAGAGGGGGAAGAAGGGCAAGAAGCCGGACCCCAAGCCCGCTGCGGCTGCTCCTGCAGCCAAACGGGCTCCTGCCGGCGGGAGGAAGCTGGTTCCTCCCAAAACCGCGGCCGTCGTGGTGACCATCACCCCGGAGGCCGCGGAGCGGGGCGAGACGTACGAGTCCGTACTGAGACGGGCTCGTACGAATGCTGATCCCTCCCAGCTGGGGATCAGCAAAATTACGTGCCGCCGAACTCTCACGGGAGCTCGAATTTTCGAGTTCTCGGGGGAGCAGCGCGGCACGAACGCGGACCTCTTCGCAGCGAAGCTGCAAGAGGTCATCGCGTCGGATGTGGCCAAGGTCGCAAGGCCCGTTAAGACCACAGCCTTGGAGGTGGCCGATTTGGACGACTCGGTCGCCAAAGAGGATGTGGTCGCGGCCGTCGCAGCGGCTGGAGGCTGCGACGCTGGCGCGGTGAAGGCTGGAGTCATCAGGCTCGGCCGCCGCGGCATGGGCATCATCCGCGTGGAGTGCCCGGTCGCCGCGGCCGGGGCCGTCCTTGGTGCGACAAAAGGACGGTTGCTGATCGGCTTCAGCTCGGCTGTGGTCCGGCCACTTGAGGCACAGCCTGCGCGGTGCTTCAAGTGCTGCGCGTTCGGCCACACGAGCCACGTGTCCCTCCAAGTCCGATTGGAGGGAGACCTGCTTTCAATGCGGGAAGGAGGGACACGGGTGGGCCGCGTGCACCGCCACCGCGCCACACTGCGCGGCGTGTGCCGCCAGTGGCCGCCCCGCGGGCCACCGGATGACGGGCAGGAACTGCAAGCCCCCCGTCAAGAAGGACGTGGTGCCGGCGCAGGTTCGCCCTGTTGCCACCACCGCCGCCGCCGTCGTCGCCGCTGTAGCTCCAGCGGCGGCGGCGGCGGCTGAGGAAGGTGCGATGTCGGAATAATAATTTCCGACCACCGCATCCTCCAGACGAACGCCAACCACTGCAGAGCGGCCCAGGACCTGGTGGTGCAGGTCATGGCCGAGTGGTTGATGAACGTAGCGGTGGTCGCCGAGCCCTACTTCGTCCCCGGCAGCTGGCTGGGTGACGAGGACGGCTTGGTGGCACTAGCGGCGCGGTCTTCCACAGACTCCCCTCCCCTCTCGCTATTAGAGAGGGGACCGGGATACGTGGCCGCCGCGTGGGGAGAACTCGCCCTTGTGGGCGTGTATTTCTCCCCAAACCGCCCTCTCCAGGACTTCGAGAACTATCTCGGAGTCCTGGCCGCCGTGGTCGGCAGGGCGGCGCCGCGTCAGGTCTCCGTGCTGGGAGACCTGAACGCCAAGTCGGTGACCTGGGGCAACCCGGCCACCGACGCCCGCGGGCGGGCAGTCGAGCTGTGGGCTGCCTCCTCTGGACTCTGCCTCTTGAACAGAGGCAGCGTCCAGACATGCGTGCGGCGGCAGGGTGGCTCAGTGGTGGACGTCACTTTCGCCACTCCTGCGTTAGCCGCGCGCGTGCTGAACTGGCGGGTGAGCCTGGTGGAGACCATGTCGGACCACCGCTACGTGCGGTTCGACATCTCCACCAGTCGCCCCGGAGAGACGCGGTCTCTCCCGGGGCGATCACCGTTCCCACGGTGGGCTCTCGCCCGCCTGGACAGGGAGGCGGCGCGGGAGGCAGCGTTCGTCCAGGACTGGCTTTCGCCGCCTTCCGCCAGCCGGCTGCCGGATGTGGACACCGTGGCGGGGCAACTGAGGGAGTCTCTGACCGAGGTATGCAACTCGAGCATGCCTCGGTCTGGCCGACCACCACCCAAACGGGCCGTGTACTGGTGGTCGGCGGAGCTGGCGGGGCTTCGAGCAGCCTGTGTGGAGGCAAGGAGGGCATACACGCGGAGTCGGCGGCGGCGTCGACGGGACCAGGCCGTCGGGGACCACCTCTACGAGATGTACCTGGCGGCAAAACTGGTCCTCGATCGGGCCATCACCGCCGCCAGAGACTCCGCGAGAGCCGAAATGCTGGAGGGTCTCGACGCGGACCCCTACGGGAGACCGTATAAGGCGGCGCGGAACAAGCTGCGCCCCTTTGGTCCCCCGGTGGCCGAGACCCTGGAGCCCTCCTTTCTGGATGGGGTGGTTCAGTCCCTGTTCCCGTGCAGGGACGACTTCACCCCACCAGCGATGGCCCCACCAGCCCCGCCAGCTGATGATGAAGAAGAGACCCCTCCCGTCACGGAGTCGGAACTTGGCGCGGCTATTCTCCATATCCGCGCCAAGAAGACGGCTCCGGGCCCCGACGGTGTCCCGGCGAGAGTGGTGGCGATCGCCGCCACTCAAATGGAGGAGCGGTTTCGGGACCTCTTCAGCGCATGCCTTGCGTCTGGAAGGTTCCCGAAACCGTGGAAGGAGGGACAACTGTGCCTCCTTCGCAAGGAGGGCCGCCCGGCAGACTCCCCCTCGGCATACCGGCCCATCGTTCTGCTCGATGAGGTCGGTAAGATGTTCGAGGGGATAATCGCTGCCCGCCTGAAGAGCCATCTGCGGTGCATCGGGCCGGACTTGTCGGACGCTCAGTACGGCTTTCGGGCTGAGCGTTCGACGGTGGACGCGCTGGCCTACCTCAAGGGGCAGGTGAAGGATGCGATGGAGGTGAGGGACGGGTTGTTGGCCGTGTCGTTCGACATTGCCAACGCCTTCAACTCCGTTCCCCACTCCACCATCCTAGAGGCGCTCCGATTCCACGGAGTGCCTCGCTACATGCGCGTGCTGCTGGCCAGCTACCTGGAGGATCGGGTGATCCTCCTGGTCAACAGGGCTGGCCAGGTCCGGCGGTACGCCGTTGAAGCCGGCGTTCCACAGGGGTCAGTCTTAGGACCTCTCCTCTGGAACGTCGGCTACGATTGGCTCTTGCGGGGAACTCTCCTCCGAGGCACGAGTGTCGTCTGCTACGCGGATGACACTCTCCTCACCGCCCGGGGGGAGAGTTTCAGGGAGGCGGCCAACTTGGCCTCGGCGGGCGGATCCTTGGTCGCAGGGAGGATCCGCCGCCTAGGGTTGACGGTGGCGCTGCAGAAGACCGAGGCCGTCTTCTTCTACGGTCCCCGGCAGCGCCCCCCGCCACCTGGCGCCCACATCTTCGTGGAGGGCGTCAGGATTGAGGTGAAGGCCCAGATGAAATATCTGGGCCTTGTACTCGACAGCAGGTGGCGCTTCGGCCCGCATTTCAGCGGGCTGTCATCGCGCCTGCTGAAGACCGCGGGCGCTCTCTCGTGGCTCCTTCCCAACTTGGGGGGGCCTAGCTCGCGATGCCGGCAACTCTACGCCGGCATCCTGAGGAGCATGGCCCTCTACGGGGCCCCCATCTGGGAGGAGTCCCTCCACAGACGGGAGAACGCCGCGGCCTTGCGGGCACCTCAAAGGGCGATAGCCCAGCGGGTGGCGCGGGCTCACCGCACGGTGAGCTTCGCCGGGGCATGCGCTCTGGCCAGCACCCCTCCTTGGGAACTCGAGGCGTGGGTGCTCGCCAGAGTGTACGAGTGGAAGGCGGGGCGGAGGGCTTCAGGTCAGCCCTTCGCCCCGGAAGAGCGGGAGGCCGTCCGGCGGGAGGCGAGGGACGCCATCGTCGTCCACTGGACGACGGACCTCGCCGCCGCAGTCTTCGGCCGCCGAACCCTCGACGCGATCGGGCCGGTCCTGCGGGACAGGCTCGAGCGGCCGCACGGGTTCCTCTCGTTCCGTCTGGTGCAGGTGCTGTCCGGACACGGTTGTTTCGGATCGTACCTGCATCGGATCGGACGGGAGGAGACGCCGTCGTGCCACCACTGTGGCGCGGCGGAGGACACGGCGCAGCACACTCTCGAGGTGTGCCCGTCGTGGTCCGAGCGCGCCGCAGTCTCGTCGCGGCGATCGGGGTGGACCTCTCGCTCCCCGGCGTGGTGGGCGCCATGCTGAGGGACGAGGGGTCCTGGGCGGCAGTCGCCTCCTTCTGCGAGCACGTCATGTCCCAGAAGGAGGCGGCGGAGCGCGTGCGGGAGGACGATCCCGACGCGGCACCGCTCCGAAGGCGGAGGAGGGGTCGAAGGAGACGTCAGTTCGACAGTCATCTCCGACTCCTCCTCCCAGGTGGAGGCCAGCAGGCAACGGGTGCGGGGGCACCCTCGCCTGCATCGCACAGGCCTCCACCAGTGCCGGACGGGAATGGCCAGGTGCTCCCGGCCATTCCCGTAGCCCCCCACCACCCAGGTGGGGGGCATGTGGGGCCCGCCAGCTAGGCGGGCATGCGCCGGGAGGGCTGTGGATGTAAAGGCTGAGCCGGTTTCCCATGGCCCTCCCATCACGGCGATGCGGGAGCACCGCTGAGTTTTAGTGGGTATACTGCATTTAGACAGGAGTCCCACATACCCCGACTCGTCCCCCACGAGCCGGGGATGCGTAACGCATTTCTCAGCGAAAAAAAAAAAAAAAAAAAAAAACGGACTATTGCAGGATATGACAATAAAGATATTGAATAATGGGTTTGGGTGGCTAAAGTGAACTGGTTATCTAGGACTTAGAAAGACTATGTCTGCCTGACCAATGTTTTATATAAAAAATATATAGATAAAATGGCGGGGGTGACTTGCACATTCGTATAGTGTCTTAGCGACAAGGGGGCAACGTGTCCTGAGGTATATATACAAGGTCCCATTAAAATAGATGGACAAATTTAAACACAGCGTTCAGTACGTCTAACCAAAGATATCCAAGCAAAAAAAAAACGAATTAAAGTAATTTTATTTTGACCTTAAAATAATAAATGGCATTGGGTAACCAACATTTTTAGTGTAATTTTCGTTAGCTGATTTTTTTTCTTTTAAGTGTCTAGGGCGTGTTTCTTATTTATTTTTTACCACTGTCCTTATTTTGATGGTCTGAATGATTTCTTAGAGTTTGTCTATCTATTTTAATGAGACCTTATATACTATACTATTATTATTAGCAGTTATTGATCTCTTTCTTAGCATTTGCTACCAGGATGAGAAAATTCATCGTAAAATATTGTAAGAATATTCTTAAACAAATTAATTAATTCTTTAATAATAATTTATCTTAAATTATTTGATGAATTGAATCTACGTTGTTTGGTAAAAAGGTTTGTTTTCAATAATTTTTCAGCTTCCAGCCAGAACCGGTTAAAGCCAGAACATCGGTTTACTTAGTGAACATTCCTGAAATTCAGTTCACTTTATATAGACACAGAAAATCACCCTAATAGTCCCTAAGGGCTTAAGTAGACTTACTTTTTACCTTATTTAAATAAGACTAAGCCTTCCTCTTGGAACATTTTCGTGCATAATTTTTCGGTATATTTTCACAGTTCTTTGTACTAACTCCTTAATCACGTCGGTTTAGTTTTTGCTCAAGAACTAATTTGAATGTAAATTTATAATTAGCCATTTTGTATTTAGAGTTTTATTTCTTCGTTATATTGAAAACCATTTTCTATAGACATTTAGGTATACTCTGTTGATTATAATAAACGTAATTAAGAATTTAGCTTTATATCTAAAACCTGAATAATGAAAATCTTTCTAAATTGAAAAAAAGCTCGTTTACGTTCGTGCCCCACGCCCGCGGCATCGTCAATAGTTACTACTTCACGAACGATGCCATAAAAAACTTTGCACAACAAATAAAGGTAAATGATCCGTTTCTAAGTATACCTTAACTCACTATCAAAACAGAATTGGGACGTTCCAAAACATATTTTCCACAGGGCATTTTCAATAAACATTCGAATTAACCTTATGCCCCTTTTTTATTTGATATATGTCCTATTTGTAAACAGTATTCCGTGGCCTACCTTACGAAAAGTGGTAGCCTCTCCCTCTGCCTCTGTGATGCCTCTGGTGGTGCCTCTCTGTGTACCTAGAGGTTTGATGATGCGTTGCCAGCCTTTTAGTGAAAGGTACAATGTTGCATGTTACGACATCAGCACCCACATCTTCCTAACCGAATCACAAACTATACTCATTACAAACGTATGACGGCCGAAACAGTATGGGTGTAGTTAGTAATTCCTTTAATTAGGATCCCATCTAAGCTTAACTGAACATACATTCAGAACAAAATATGTAAGTATGTAGCTAGAATACGTATTTCTTGTTAAGAAAAGCCATATATTTTATACCGCACAGAACCATGTTATAAAAACAACAGGAAACCGGACTACTGCCACGGTCCGCCACATTTTTCACGTTCAGTGTCGATTTCCGGGCTATTTCGTACTCGAATAGTTTACATTGAGCAACACAGATGAAATTAATCTTCTGAGAATACTTATATGATAGTGATATAGGCGAACTTTGTTTGTTTGGTCATTGAAATGGAAATTAGTTTCGTGATTGATTTGCGATTCAGTCTACGGAAAGATTTATTAGCTTTTACCCGCGGTTTCACTCGCATATTAGGAAAACTAATCTATGTATGTACAGAACAACTATTTTCTTAATGTCCGTCGGCAAACTTCGTGTTTCGTCAGTCGTCGGATTTCTATCAGTTGCCCTTTGCACTTGGCGCTTGTACGTATTGAATCCTACGGCTGCACCCGCATGGCCGTCAACCATAATTACCAAGTACAAAGGGCAACTGATAAAAATCCGACGACTGAAGAACCACGAAGTTTGCCGAGGGGCATTAAGAAAATAGTTGTACTGTACTCGTATTTAAAGTATCCTTTCTGATAAATCAAAGACATGGTCTATCTGTATGCCAAATAATAGAGGCAAACATCAAAAGATAAATAAATCAATCAACTTTGCCACATTCAACCATACATCTTGGATCTGACCTCAATATACCAAATCCTATTATCTAGCACAAACCGCCTCAAAACTTAATTCTGTCCAAAACAAGCGAACATCAGATAATCTCAGTAGTGTGACTTTGTAGACCTATTGTCCCTTAGAGACGTAACCCTACATGACTAGGGTTATCAACCGTCCGGATTTGTCATATCCGGCTTTGTGGCATCCCATCCAGAGTTCCGGACTTTGTCAGGACTTTTTAACTAAAGCGGATTTTTTTGAAAATCAAAATGATAAATGGAAATGGGAAATTAAAACTATATTGTCGTAGGAACTATGAGAGATTCAATTCAGAATCAGGTGATCCGGCAGAGAACAAAAGTAATCAACATAGTATACAGAATAAGTAAGCTAAAGTGGCAATGGTCCACCCATGTTAGCTGCAGAACCGACGACTGTTGGGGATTGACGATCTTCGCAGGGTGGCTGGTACAAGCTGAATAAGAGTAACCGAAGATCAAGATGGCGTGGATATGGCTTTCTCCAGCAGTGGACTGGTATAGGCTAAGGGAGTCCGTGTCTACACAGTAAGACAGTGGTCAGGGGCAGGGCTGTTCTGCACCGCCCCTACACTAATGTGTATTAAACCTATGTGTGTACTAGGTGTGTTAAAGCTATTAGGAGCAAAAGACCCAACGGAGGTATTAATCGTGGTATTCAAGCCGTTATGATGTGAATTTGCTATAGGCTAATGATAATGAAATCATCCGTTTCTTTTTTTGCAAATAACCGAACTATGAGCAGGACTTTTAAAATTGCAAAATAATATAAAGCAACCCTATACACAACGGAATTCTGATCTTTTCCGTCAAAGTGGCCTGTAATTTATGAACGAGTCTATTAAGCCCGCCCGTAATTAAGTCCAGATCCTAGACAAGTAATGTTTGCCTTGGGACGAATACAAATTTGTAACGTGTCGCCATTTCATAAATAGTGTGACACTTTGGGACGAATAAAGCGGGATCTTTATGAGTTAGATATAATTTTGTTAGGGAAGAGGGAACTGAAATAAGCCACATTTCAGCTCCCTGGTTTCTGTATTCGAACTTACTAAAAGAAAAGACCTTCAAGAGTTTCGATTACAAAAGTAATGCCTTAGGTTGCGAAGGTCTAAAACGGATCGTGTTACATAGCCATGATTACTTTTTGAAAAGTCCAGCTGAACCTTTGAAAGGATTCTGAGGAGAAGATGTAATTTTAGCTGATTACGCTCCAACGGTGGAAACTACGTTTCGATTTTGACGAAGATGCACGAGTTAGATTTACCCAATTTGTTACGGTCATAGGGCTTCTGTCAGAGTAAATGTTGCCATACATTAATGTATTACTAATAACACAAAGCAATTGCCCTATAACGCTGCTTATGGTATCCGCCATGGGCGCCATGTTTGCCCATCTCCGGCCCCCACCATCAATTCTCGCGATCATCATTATTTGTAGCGAGTGATGGGAAAGACTCATTCCATTTCGAACGTTATCCTTGTTGGGAAATGTACATTCAATAACAAGTACAAATATTAACTGCGAACACTATAAGCGATTTCATTTGCGATTGGACTTTCCAATTAACCGCGAATGACTCTTAAATTTTTGATTCACCAGATTGTAAAAGGTTTCAACCACGCGTGCACTCATTGAATAATTCAACATTTAGTCATTCTTAAACATTTTTGTACAACTTTTCTTGTTACATTGTAATACTAATCTTATTATTCCACTACACCAACTCAGTATAATCTCCCCGTCAGCATCTACACAGCTGACATCTGACGTTCGCGTACGCCAACATGAATTCCGAAGCCGGTCCCAGAAGATTCGAACGAATAAATCAGTCACTTGATTTGTACAGAGATTGCAGAGGTTTTGTCACACAAACGCGCTGGAAAAATTACCAAGTCAAGTGGATATGTGACTTGTTCGACGAGGGACCCGCAAAAATATGATAAGTTATATTTTGATTAGGATCCCAACACTTACCATTTATATTTGCTATTCCATTCATACAGAAGAGTACGTCTTTATCGAAGTGTTAAATAGGAAATCTAGTCACAACCCGTTGGCTCATTTCTATATTTTTATACGGAACTCGGGAAATCGTTTCCGCTTGAATCTCTTTTAAATGTATGCAGGTCACGTCCTTTGTAAAGCAGGTTAGGGTCTGATAACTAAATCAAATTTATTCACAAGAACATTCCAGGCGTTGCAAAGCATCCCCAATTCCCCAACTTTTCATAAGATGTTTCGAGTGGAATTTAACAACTTTTAATCAGATAAGATATGGAGTTTTATGTAAACACGGAACATTATTGTGTCTTCTGATTGGTCGCAGACTCGCAGTTGGAGTCGAACTGCCGGTGCCGATAACAACTTGTGCCAAACATACAGACGAAACATTGTAGATAACAGTTTGGTAGAAGCAGTAACAATATCGAGCCTTCAACTTTCAGTATAAAGGGAACGATTATTAGTTTCGTGTTACGTGTATAATTTGCAAGCGACTGGTTTTTATTACGCGCGTCAATGTAACTTTGTCGGTTACAGAAAGTGATGCATTTAATTGAATAGGACTATAATTTCTAATAGTGTCTGACGCGTCGTGACGAGGTAGCTTGATACAGGTGCCTGATTAAAATTTTAAAGGCACTTTTAACAAGCAATAGTAGGTACTAAAAATGTAACAAAAAATACCCGTAATAAGTTCGTTAGGTATTCCGCTGTGCTATCTCAAATTAATTCCGGGCACGATGCAATTTCGAGGAGCCTCCATGATAGAGTGGTGCAATAGTCCGTGCAACGGGAAATGTTCTAAGTAGTTTAAAGACTATGGGAATATTTTTAATCTGGTAGATACGTGGAACTGATATAAGAAGCGAGTTAGACCTAAAAGAAAAAAAAAACTATTTTTCGTCTCAACTCTACCTGCTTCAGTTTCTTTCAGTGGCAAGGCATAATAATGATATCATCTTATGCAAAAGGCATCTAGAGTAGTGAAATAAAATAACCTCCACGAGTAGCGATACCTAAATCACAGTGTAATTTCACCACAGAACCCACTATTTAAATAGTATTGTAGTTTGTGCCAATATGCGAGAAAAAGAATGCTAAAATTATTGAAGCAAAAAGCAGCAAAAGTTTTCTAAATACTGTGTGTAGTGGATTGAAAATCCAGGCTCATGAGTATTTCAACTGTGTTCCTAATTTTGCAACTCATTGAACGCAAGGTGGCAGGGCAGGTTGGCCCATCGCGCCCATGCACGGGCACAAGTTGCATTTCAGCTGCGTGGGTTCGTTTGTTGGACCACGTGGGTCTACGTTTCCACTGCAGCACACATTATACACGAATATTAACCCACGACTATGTCACCACGTCCCACCTCCCGCAGTGAAGCTATGCAAACGCACGCTTCCGTGTACCGCGTGCATAGCGTTGAAAGCGTTGAGTTGCGTGGGCGCCTTATTCGAGCACGCCACATGAGTAGCAATGACGTAATTTATCTTTTATTCAGCTGCAGTGGACGTTATCACATACATTTTCTTGCAAAGCGAAGCTAGACACACGTGCGAAGCCTCTCTGTGCGCAGCGGTGGGGCTCCGCCTTTATGTTGCCATTTCAAATGTGTTAAGTTAGAATGACTACGCGATCGTAGCAACGGGCGTAGGTACCTGCTACGCCGTAGCCCAATGCGTACTACGCCGTATCCGATGCGTGTATTCTACGTCGTAGCCCGAAGTGTTCTACGCCGTAGCCCGTCTTTACCAAACCATAACGTTAGAAAGCTCTTCAGTACTATACCACGATATTTTATGAGTACTTAGATCTTTGTAAAGCAATAAAGCAGTACACAGTTTATGGCTTGATAAAACAAAAAGCTAGCTAGCAACAAAGTAATGTGGGTCAAGATAAAACAAAACCATTTATTTAATCATATGAAAGGTTTGCTCGTCGCACTTGTTTTGCCTACTATATTGCGCGACCCTTTTTTGTAATCTAACAAAATGTTTATCGATTCATTTAATCCCTTCGCAGGAACTGGACCTGAATATTTTAATTTAATCTAGAATGTTCTGATAAACCGTTTGGCGGTACTAATGGCAATAACTCCTCCTTAAGAAAGACGTTTTTGTTGACAACGACATTTAACCTGACACCTCTAGTTTAGGTACCTACCTATCACGGCCAATACCTGTGATATAATATTGTCTATGTAAAATAAACAGTTTTGTGACCAGGATATTTATCTGCTATCTAATTACACAACACTTTTCATTTTGACAGTTCAAGAATATTCATTGCGTTATTTACGTTGTTGAGCAGATGTTTTTTCTCGAACTTATGAAGCAATGGATTAGCAAACTGTTTCAAAACAATTGAAATTTGTATGATCGTGCATTACGCAAGGGAAATATATGGACGGACTTTAAAATTAATGTTTCACACTTTAAGATGTTTAGCTTTAAAATTAATTTAATGAACTATAAAAATAATGGTTTTCACTATAAATATGCTTAGCTTATTACTATGACGTAGGATTCTCTAATTATCTAGTCACAGGCAGATTGTATGATTCGTCATTTTGAACTGCGTGATATAGGTTAGAACTGTGACCAACCGCGCGCGAGCCGAGCGAGCGAAGCGTTCGGTGCCGCGGCAGAGGCGAGCGCTACTTCCAAGCTCCTCGCAGTAATTTGGTTCACGTCTATTAAAGTGATAATATTAAATTATAGATGTATTATTATTTTATAGTGCTGATATACAATTTAATAGCCGTTTTCATCAAATTTAAAGTGCTATTAAATACATCCCATTACGCAATTACGGTACAAGTCAACCACTGCCATATTTGCTTTGTATCAACTTTGTAAATCATCACGGTTATCTTATCAGACCTAGCACACACTGTGCGACTCTCTTAGGTTTATAATATCAAGGTACATAATTATCAAAGTTTCTAATCCAACATAGAATAATGAGAAAAAATAACCACATTAATGTGTCCGCAAATGTATAACCGAAACCGTTTTACTAATTTCACAGCACGATGTGCACAATACGTCCACGGTTGCGTCCGAACAACTTAATAGCCACTTAAATTCAGTGAGCGCAGTACCAAAATTACGAACTGTTCGCAAATAACTAGCGGGGACGTATGTAGATAGGTACAATGTTACATGCATATATTTTGACGCTTGGCTGAGATTTGAGTCATTTCGATGGAGTTATAAGTTTCTCTCTATTGACAATAAACAAGGAATATAACGAATTCATTTCTGTTGCATTTAAGGGGACAAAAAACCAGTTCCAGTTTTTAGGGGGCCTAAAACGGCCACATTAAACAATTCATCTGAAAGCAATTCATTTTCTGAATTCCCAGCAATTCGTCTATGGTGACACATATTTTAGCTGAATCATATTTAATTCAATTCATATCAGAATCATATTTGGTGTAAATATTGCCGCATGAAAAAAATGAAGACCGGAATATTACCGGATAATTTTTCTTTACAGTTTTTATTAAACAAATGATATTTTTACTTTTATTTCTACAGTTTAAATGTTATTTCAATATAATATAAAACTGTCAAACAGATGAATTCCGTAATATGAATTGAACGCAGTTAATATTATGAATTGTCAGTTTGTGACAGTTTGTGTGATTCATAATATTATTCTATTACGATTCTGCCACAGCGGCCGTTTTAAGACCCCAGATCCTAAACACAAGTCTTATAATGCCTAAAAGTATATGATCCACTGCAGTAGACAAAATCAGAAAAATATATGATATTCTTTAGGATATATACGCTAGGAAGACCCTGTGTTGAAAACATAATAGAACTAATTTGAAATGATACAAAAAAATCACTGAGGTACCTCTAAAAATTTCATTTAACGATTAAAAATCATTATTATAAATATACATGCGATTCATTCTGATTTTTGTCAGATTATTCTACAAGCAACTTAATAGCGTAATAGTGTTTTAAGTTAGTCCAATCAATAGATTTTTTGTAAATACTTATATGGATATAGATCAGATAGAGATTATAGATCATTACTTCATATTTTGCAATAAATTACCTGTGTTGTGTCATCACGCTTCTCTTTCTTTTCTATGCAGTCCGACAGTGACCGCGCTTTAGCTGTTGTCAGCCTCTTGTATTGATTTTGCAGATGTTTATTCGTCGCAGATATTTCAAGTTAAAGAGAAAGATTGAGTTTCATCAGACAAATAAATAACGTAGCGAAAAACATCACGTTTTTTATCTTAAGTTGTGCTAGCAAACATGATCATATACAATGTGAAATTTAAATCGCGAAAAAATCAGCTGTTCCTACATTATAACGAGCTATGCGAACATAAATGTATGGAACAGCAGATTTTTTTTTTCGCGATTTCAGGTTTGGCCCCTTAGTGAAAGATCTTCATAATGATGAGTATAATGACCCCTTAAGAGGATGCAAATGAATTAATATTCACATTGTATAAGTAGTTACTGACTAAAACATATCTAGATAAAGTTTTAAATATGTAGTCCGTTTCATCAAATAGTTCCTATGCTGTAATGTTGGCTCCACTGATGTAGGACCAATACGAATATGCTACGGAGCTACCTAATAGGTCCGTTTAAAAAAATTTAACAATGGAGCCTACATTACGGCAAAGGAACTATTTGATGAAACGTACTCTAACTGTATCTATACTTTTATCTGAAGAGCTGCAAAAAAAGAGGTTCTTTAAAAGAGGAAATTCTCAAAAAAATTAAACCTTGTTTTATTTAACAACTGAACAAAACAGGACCCGAGGTCCCGGAAAAACAGTTACCCATTTATTTTATTTATTTATTCTTACACAAATCTGTTGTGATCGGTCCTATAACAGAATCGCAAACACCGCAGCTTCGCCTTACTGATTGAAGCCTTGACAGCCTCAAGTTTGTAACGCCTGCTATGGTGAATAATTTATGGGCACCCCTGAATAATACCGCCAATTACGGATATTCGGTTCAACGAATTTATGTGTGTGGTTCCCCTTAACGTTGCCAGATATCTGCCGCCGGTCTCGTCTGCCTAACCTTTTACCAACTATGTTAGGGTCGGCTTCCAGTCTAACTGGATATAGCACAATACCAGTTTTTGCATGGAACGACTGCCTATCTGCACAACCTCGTCTTCTTCTTCACCTTCTTTTCATATCGATGGTACTCTTCTTCGATGTTTTTTTTTTTTTTTTATGAGCCCTTTAGTTTGACCACGTTGATTGCGGTATCCGTGGCATTCTTTAGGCCATCCGAGGTGCAGGTGAACGGGCACTTAGGATACTCCAGCAAGTGGGGCGTGGTCTGATCAGGAGCATCGCACCCGCACTGGGTTACTTACCCAGTTACTATAAGTTACACGATACCCATAAGACTGGTTGTCAGACTAACGACTATCAAAGATCTATGAATGACAGCCGAGACCAACAGCTTAACGTGCTTTTCGAGGCATAGGATGGTCTCCCATCCACGGACTAAACTCGGTAAGCGTAGCTTAACCTTCGATCGACCCATTCGGCTGTTATTACTAAGAGCCTGTGCACACGATGCGTTGCGGTGGAGCGGCGCAGCGCTGGAGCGGTGCCGCTGCGGCGTCCTACATACAAATATCTATGGCGTCGTACCGCACGTACACCGGACTTGCAGCCCGCGAGACGAGACGGGGAGGGGTGTACGCGTTGCAACACCGGAGCGGCACCGCTCAGTTGTTTTAACGTTGTCAAAAACACAGATGTTTGACAGATGACAATTAACGCACTTTGCGGCGCTACGCCACTGCGGTGCCGCTGCGGCGTAATAACGCTACGGCGACGCAGCGACCGCCAATGCGGCGAAATCTTTGCAGGGCGGCGCCGCAACGCATCGTTTGCACTGGCCCTTAGCCACGAGCTTCTCTACCGGTCTATTCTGTAAAATCTCGCCGTAAAAACATAGGTAAGGTGAGCTAGGGATTAACACTATTGACAACTCACTTTACATAAGGGATTGACACTATTGACAACTCACTTCAAGCTCATTTCACCTAAGATTTTTAGAAAATAGATCGACTGGTTTTCTTAAAAATAATCTGTTTGGTTTGCAAGGACATTCTCTGAAAATTTTAGAACAATCGCATTCAAAATGTATTCGCAGGATAAGACTTGTATCACCTAATGCTGCTAAATCTATGGTCAAAGCCTTCCTATATGATAGAATTTGTCCAACGACATCCTCGAATTCCCAAGAAATTCTACATTCAACACTCTCTCTGTCAACACTTTAATATTACGAACTGGATTTCAAATAGAAAACTTAAATCATCTCGAAATATGTAGATATTACCCTTCCCGGACAAACAAACATCTATTGACTTAAACACCTACTTAAGGTAATAAATAGTGTCTATTATGCCGGATCCCAATAACAGATTTCGCCAAGCATAAATCGCAGACAACCCGACCGTTATTCAGCTCCCGGTATATTGCCTGTGCAATAAAGCTATGAATGTTAAAACAATGGAAAATGATCTCTCAGCGCTCGAGATAAGGTGCAGGTCCAATGCAACAGAAAGCCGGTAGTTTTTAACGTGCAGTTTCATAAATCGCATGCCGTGAGCATCACGACGCACACAAAACAAGTCTCACAAATTGCCTCCTGACATTTCGACGTAAAAAGTTGTGAAAATGACTTATTGCTCTGGTTTTATAAGGTCGCTGGGTCGCTGTATGAAATGCCGTGGCTATGCAATTGTCGCGATCAAACAGTGCAGTTGGCAGACTGCCTGCTTCAAGCATTTGAAATTCGAATAAACGCTGATCCGCAGATTTTTGGTTGCCAGTACTTGACCTCGTTGTTCTATGATTCAGAAAATAGAAAGAGGAAAATAAATGAGCATCTAACACAGTTTGTGGTTTTGGTGCAACTGCAGTAATAAAATGGCAAAATGTTTAGGTAAAAAATAGATGGCATAGCAAAAGAACCGGTAATAATGAGTCTTAAACTTGCTATCTAAATAACGCAACACATTTTCGTAAACGATTACGACTAATCTGTTTCATTTTGACAGTTCAACAATATCAATTGCTTTATTTACGTTGTTGAGCAGATATTTACTTTCGAACTTTTGAAGCAATCTGTTTCAAATCGATTCAGATTCTGATTGATCGTGTATTACGCAATTAGGGTACTGGTTTACCGACTATACGACGCTAAAAACGAAGCAGTTATTGTATTTACTTAATGTGTCTCACGATCACATAATAGTGTGTAGCGGCATCTGTAGCATTATCTCTAGGTGGACACAAAATGTGAAAACATATTACTTTAATTTCGGTGGCAAAAAACGAAAATACAAAACCAAAGACACCGACTTCCGAAATTAAAGTTAGTTTCTCCGTCTTTTTTGTGCAAAATAAATGATTTCTGATTGTAAAAAGTTTTTATTTAAATAACAGTGACAGGAAGTTATTATAACATCATCCACATAGCCTAAGTGGGGAAAATACGTATTATTATTTTATTTTATTATTATTGAAGCTAACTCAAAAACTATCCAAGCAAAGTTGAACCGAATGAAAAAAGTATTTTCAAAATCGGTCCACAATTGCCGAAAATATCGAAAAACATAAATAAAAAAATACATGCAGACGAACATAGAACCTCCTCCTTTTTGGAAGTCGGTTAAAATAGTCTCAACTTTATTGCGAAATTTTATACAAAAAACTGTGTCATTTAACTTTAACCGGTAAAGCCCTGGGTGACCCTCAAGCACGTCAATTAGCACGTTAATTAGTTGTTTATCAGGCCTTTAACGGTTAAGTGGATAAAAATGGCTTGCTATCTTAAATTTTATCTTAATCGATGAATGCTATCCATAGGTCATTATCAACATCATCTTCATTTCAGCCGAAAGACGTCCGCTGGACATGGGCCTCGCCCAAGCACTGCCATTTCGACCGGTACCGTTCTTCTCGAATCCAGCGGATTCCTGCGGCTTTCATCAAGTCATCGGTCCACCTCGTGGGAGGACTTCCACGCTACGTATCTATAGGTACTATCGAAGTACTTCATATCTAAGCAGTTTGAAAACAAAATCCCGTGAACACGATGACCACATCTGTTACCGCCCAGTTTTTATAGCCGCCAAGCACTGCAAGCAGAAATAGCCTTTACGGTGTATAGATATGAAGTTTTTCGATGGCACATAGTATAAGGTTACAGACGTGTTGTTCGAAACGGATTTTGATGCGGGTTTCGCCATCATTTAGATAATTATTCAGAAAGATTTATAGGTATAATAGATTTATATTTAAATTAGTTGAAGCACTGAAATCTCGATTGATAGCACCCACAGCAAGAGTGGGTCACTAGTCAATTACAACATACTAGCTTCTTTAGTCACTAACCACACGAATAAGAAAGAAAAATTTCGTCCGCATGAAATTTCGGCCCCCGAGCCCCGATCCACCGCGTCTTTTCCCATCGCCCGACCGCGCTATTACTACGTTTTCGCTTAGCGGTATTTCTGACTTTTTTTCCTTTTGCTCGGTTCCTAAGGGTCTCACGAATTGGGCTATCCTATGCAAAGAGAATTCTTCAAATCGGACTGGTAGTTTCGCCGATTACCCCCTACATGTATTATATATTATTATATTATAGTATAATATAGACATAACTTCAGGCCTGTATTCCCCAAACGGTTAGGCATTATAGGATCTTTGAAAAATACAGATTCCTATTTTTTCTGTAATCAAAGTGGGTACGAAAAGTAGATCTCAAATTGACAACAGACGAAACTGTAGAGTACCTATTGACAAAGTAAACCAACAGATTCCCTTCTGCGTCAGATACCAAAAGAAAAACAGTAAGTAATCTGTCATACCTTGTGACACCCACGAAAACGCAGAAAATCCTCGTTTCGTACGTCAACAATGTTTCCTAGAACCAATTTTTCTCCTATCCAGTTTTATAGTGCCTATAAAGATTGCTCGACTGTATCATGCGACAGTTGTCTACAAACTTAAAATATGACCTTCACAAATGATCGCATTGAAATATTTTTAAACCTAAAATTTTTAACATTCTCGCCGAGATTTTACGAGAGAAGAGATAACCATTTTTATTTATGACCTTAGTCTAGGAAGGTATTAATACAGATACATAAAATCGCGTTCATGGAGACGGAACAAACAATAAAAAAATTAAAAACGATTTAGACGGAGTGTGTAAGTGTGATCGATCTGTTCATAGTTTGAGCGAATGTGCGCTTTAATAATTTCTAACTTGACGATATTATCATGGACGTCCACGTCAATGCAAATTCAAGATGGCGGCATCCAAAACTTCCAAATTTTTCGTCATGGGTGTCGTTTTCATAGTTTTCCAGGGTGCTAAAGCCTTTAGTGAGCTCAAAATGTTTTATGAAAACTTTGTATGAAGGAACTTCGTTCACGACGGAGGTGCCCCGACCACAGATTTTTTTTTAAATATACTGACGTTATACGTATCATATTATTATATACAATTACCTATGCGTAGGATACGCGCCTGGTTAAGCGCAAAACGGCTTATGTCGACAAAAACGCGTCTCGACTGGAAATTTTATAATTTTTACTTTTTATGCGTCTATTTTTTACTTATTTCTGAAAATTGAAATAGTTATTTATTTAAACTAACAAGAATGTTTTTCAATTAATTTCGACAGTCAAATTATTTCCAGACCATTATTTTTTAACGTTATTGTTTATTTCAATTTATATTTTAATAGACCCGTACCTAATGAAACAATAAAATTGGAGACGAATTACTTACTGTACCTAAAGTTTGAATAAATAAACAATAATTATCATAATACGCAGGGCAGCATGTTGCGACTGTGGCGAGCTGTTGGGCAGTAGTGACCCCACGGACCCTATCTTCCAATTATCATAATAGGCAGGGCAGCATGTTGCGACTGTGGCGAGCTGTTGGGCAGTAGTGACCCCACGGACATAGGGTCCATGGGGTCGCTACTGCCCAACAGCTCGCTTCCAATTATCATAATAGGCAGCATGTGGCGAGCTATTGGGCAGTAACGACCCCACGGACCCTATCTTCCAATTACATACCATAACAGGCAGGGCAGCATGTGGCGAGCTGTTCGGCAATAGCGACCCCACGGACCCTATCTCCCGGGAGGAGTCTTGTTCCTTATAGTCTGGCTTGCTTTTATTGGTCAGCAGCTCGAGTGAACACCGATGAGGAACAGAGTTCCCACCTTTTCTTGCCGTTATTGGCCGGCTTGAGTGTAGTGGAGATTCGCAAGATCAAACGTGCACGGAGGCAGGAAATATTCCAGTAAAATGCTGGTAGTGATCTTGACTATCTTCCGGGTTTTGGGGTTGTCTTGATAGCCTTGGAATGGCTCGCCACTCCTCAAGCAGCTCAGGACATGTTGCCCCCGTATCGCTACGTCATTATGTGCTAGCGACTGTATTCAGGGGCCCGTTGTTGAGTGTGCAAGTTACCCCCTGCCATTTTATCCGTGTATATTATATAACATTTATATTGGTCAGGCAGGCGCCAGAGTCTGTCCATAGTTCTAGATAACCAGTTCACTTAGCCACCCAAACCCATAGCCCAATGTTATATTTCCATGTTCCACATATAGTCTCACACCAACCAGGGGTTAGCTTTGGGTGCACTTGCATACTGCATACAGGGATAATCGACGGTTGGTACCCCATTCCATTTAAAACTAGGGGTCTCTGCGATTTGGCTTTGGCCCCTCGTACGCCTTCCACAGGACCGGGACCCCATGGACCCGAGATATGTAAACTTAATCATAATAGCTACTTTAACTATTATTTAGTACTATTATATGGGTATTTTAACTATGTAAGGGTTTTCCCAATGTTTCCTCCAAGTCCATCATTATCGGCAAGTCGTACATCTTTCTCCTATAAAATGAAAAACCAAACAACGTCACATAATAGCCGTGTTTTACTAAACAAACACACACAAACACATAAGGCTATAACTTAAACCGTTCCATTCTACAGCAATAAAGAGAATGTTATCGCCTTTTGAAATAAAATCGGCAACATATATTTTACAAAGAACATTTGGAGCTGTAAAGCTAAATTAATTGTGATAAAAATCAGATAGTCGGGAACCACGTCACGTAAGGGTTGAGTAGGGTATTTCCGGGACTTTGCAGTGTCCCATGTCTCGAGACACCTCTTTCGTATTATTTGAGAAACCCATACTTGTCGTCTTCACCTTAATGTGGATGCAAGTTAATTATGTGTATTTATTTGTGGGGTTCTTGTTTGTCACATATTTAAAAAAATTAATAATTATGTACCAAAAACCTTTATAAAGTGTTTTTGACACAATTTTTTTGTTATCTCCAGATGTTATGTATCGAAATAAAATAGACAAAAGTGTATGTGCAGTACGTGCAATTGTGCGCCCATATTTCAGGGTGCGAGCCTATTGCCATCGACTGAGCAGAAATGACTACTGCAAATTGTAAGTTACTCGAGAAGCAATACGTCAAAGCTTCTCAGCTTATATTTACCTAACCCAAACCAACCTCAGGCACCACATACATCTGTCTGCTTTGATCCAATCAAGGCATTCTAAAAGCGTTTGCCAAAATTCATTCAGTTTTCGGATCAGATAGAGCGAGACACTGACAAATGATCGACCGAACAAAACGGTCGTCGCTCGCGCCCATGCTTACGGGATCCAACCTTCCCATAAATCTACTTCGAAAAACTCAAATTAATCTTACTAGGGGATGTTTAGCTATCACTCTAAGATTCCCGGCTATTCCCGAACCCCCTGAAGTCACCGTTCGAAGGGAGATTTATTGAATTAAATTGAAAAGTGTCTCGATTATCTGTCAAGGATTACTTAGCTTGAATTCGTAATCGCTGTCGGGGATTATTCAGAAACCAGATACATTATTCCAAAAAGGGTTTTCTTATAATCTTATGCCATCTCCACAAAATGTTTTGAATGTTGACAGACTTTCAAAAGCCACGTAGTGCCTAGTCCTCGAAATTAAAGCACGAATACAAAGACAGAGAACACTTCAGTTAAGTGTTGTTTTCTCAAACAATACGCCTCTAAAATTTATACACCTGCAAGTAATATAATGTAGACTTCACAATAACTTAAGTGTGAACACAACACAGTGATAATGTCAAAGTTACGAACTTATGACATGGGCCAAAGTTACAACACCTTACCAACTTTACCGGGTGGTACGCGTAAACTTTCATAAAGTTGTAAAAGGAAATTATGTATAATTATTAACTTCATTCCGCTTAAGTGTGCAAAATGTTGTATTAAGTAACTGGCAACACTGGAAGTTTTAACGCCTCACTTTGTTTAGAGCAACGATTATCGTCTGGAGTGCCTAGTATGTTATGATGAATAAGTGATACTGTATTGCTGTCAACTAAGTTCTCACCAAGTTTGTTACATTACGTCTCTCTGGCTAATTCACTGAATACTTTACCCTATTCTGTGTAATAATTTATGCAATTATGACCTACTCGCGCAGACCAAAGGTTTGTAAATGATAGATCAAAACTCAACCCTTTACCATGTGGTTCTTTACAAATAATAGGCTACTCCTAGTCATAGTAAAAAGTAGCCTAGAGATGAACCTACTGTCAGGAGGGTGGGCAGTAGTGTCCGCGTGTCTAATTAAAACAAGAAACTAATCTTATCTTATGGAGCATCTTATCAAAAGGATCGGCTTTAGCCAAGTATGGCAATTTTGGAATTCCCTTTAATATCATTTGAGCTAATATTAAGAGCGCTTATCCTAAAAGTTGACAACGTTGCAAATAGCTGTCAAAAATTTACCTGTTTATGAGAAATGTGGTTAACTATCGAACTAGAATATTAATTAATTGCAATTATAACATTGAATTTGATGTTGTACCCATTTTAGGTGTAATTTTCGGTGTTACTATATTAATTATTTCATTTCATAATCAATATTCTAGTTCGCTAGTTAGCCACATTTCTTATTTCCAGACAGTAATATTGCCAACTTAATCAAAACTGCGAAATATTTGAACTCTATTTGAGAAATTGCCCACTTTCAGAACAATCACTCTTAAGCTCAAAGCTCATACCATTTTTATATCTACATCCCAAAAAAATCCAATTCAAATTCATGATATTCAACATAATATTTAAGATGGGACACGACTTTTTACTGGCATGTTAGTAGCAGTAATAAAAGACTCGATGTTTTATGTCCACTGGAAAAGATCCAAATGAATTATACATGTTCATTTATACATATTTCATGACGACTATTTTTCATTGTAGGAATGCTACTCGTAAGAGCACTTTTTTTACTGGGTAGAGTAGCAGATTCATTTTGTGTGATGTTTACAATTTGTTAAAATTATGTCCTTGGGTTTTGTAAGTCCATATAAGCAATAGACTGCTCCGGTGGTCGCAAGGGCAGTAGCAGTAGTAGTCTGAAATACACTGGACTCTCATGGTCAGCAGTAGCTGACCATGAGGTCCAGTGTATTTCAGACTGCGCGCAAGATAAGTCTGCGCGCGGTTGAAATCGAAACTAATCGTATGCTACCGACTTGTCGTTTATGGAAGGTCTAATTAAGTATAGAATTACTTAATTAATTGGTATTAATATAAGAAAATAATTAATAAGATTCAATCATTAATATAGATTAAATATTTTAAATAAAACGGAGATCACTTTTTAACTTGTTTCCAGAATACGACCTCCATGTTTCAAAACTGAAAATGCACCTATACTAAAATTTATATGTTAGCTTAACACATTACATTCATTAAAAGCAACGAAGCTCGTTAGTTCTTCAGAGAAACTACTACTTACATATTTGGTTGCAAACAAAATCTCAAGCCATGTAGTCACGTAGGTGCTACGAAGCAAGTTACACCTTGCTCCTGAGCAATCTTGATACTACTTGTGTTCATTTAATTTACTCCGGACATAATATTGTATATGCCTCGTTGGTCTAGTGCTGATCATGAGGTACTGGGTTTGATTCCCGGGTCGGGCTTTGTTATTGGGTTTTTCCATCTGGAATTTTTCAGTAGCAGTCTGGAGTCTAGATTTTTTCCCGGTTGATGGCAAAATAGGCTCGCCCCCTATTACTTGGGACTCAAACATAGCTGGCGAAATGTGAGTGTACTGTAAGTACACCTCTGCGCAACTCTTCGGCAAATACAAGCGCGATATTATATGTATAAGCAATACATCACTTTTCTATAAGTTCGAGGTAGGCAAAGCTGCACCCTTGATCAGATTTTCCATTTTCAACAATTACGCAAATGTAGGTTTATTCAGAAATACACATTAAAATTACGCATCAATTTCGGGAAACTTTTACGATAAGGTTTAATTAGGTAACAAGAAAAGGTTAGATCAGTGACAAGCGACGCGATAAATTTTACTTTACCATCTTACCAATTTCACAGAGGCGAAGATTTCTGTCGTCGTTAGCAGATAAGCCTAAAACACGACGGTATTACTTAAGTTGACAGATTTTATTGCTATCTCCTTTTATTTTTATGACACACAGATTTATTATTCCGTTCGCTTACTTATTCCATTTTTAGGGCCCTGTACTTCAAAATGAAAAAATGGAACCCTTATAGGATCGCTTCGTTGTCTGTCGGTTTGTGTGTCAGCCTGACAAAAAAAACAAGCTTAGTCAACGCTATGCGACATATGTTGAAACTCGCAAATAAATCCAAAGGAGGTCACCAAAAGCCCATACAACTTTGTCCAAACATGTACCGTGGACTTTTGTTACCTCACGCTCACAATTTCGTTTCTGATGGATTGGTTATTCATAACGATTCGCGTAAGTAGGTACTCAGTACGAGTCGCGAAAGAACCCTGCAATTCACGTTTTGTCATAATGAAAAGCATAATAATAACTTAAGAAATCTTAAGTATTATTATAATAATACTTAAGATTTTAACAAATCTATTGCTTTCATGCTGGTGCTTACAAACATGAGGTGCGTTGAGCACTGGATGGACATGCAGTCTTTCAATATCTCCCATGTAGGTCTTGAGCTGACTGTCAGAAAGTCTTGGAAGAAATATTAAACCATGTGGTGAAATTGAACATGAAGAACGCTTTAAAAACGAAAAGATATTTATTGTTTTATTCCGTATGTTAATAACAGGCGTGACCCGAGTAATCTATTTATTCCATTTTATTGGTAGTTATTATTGGAAAGACAACTTCTAGACTTTAGTTCATTGAGCGCCGCTCGGGCTCCAGGACCCGAAAACAATAGGAAATTAATTGTGTATGTGTGTCTTATTATCGGCACTTGAAAGGTTAATTCCATGAAGTGGGTTGCTAAGTATCGAATCTCAGAAATTCACCTTCCACCCCTATGCACATCACGATAGAGGCAGGCTAAGGATAAAAAGGGTATTTTATGTAATTATTTTATGTTGCTTGGCTTGATGTTCTATTTATTTCAAGAAGAAAAAAAGATAAAAAATACGCATAATAAAAGGCTTTATTTAAATGCGACTTCTATTCACTAAAACCTGGTTGATCTGGCTTGATTTATGTCGAGCTGGGATATGGCGGAGATCAGTCACGTTGATACCCTTGGATGTTGACACAGAGGGAGTCATTTATTTATCGAGTTTCGTTATTCGCTCTGAAGACTTATAACGCTGCTGCTAACATGACTGTTCATCAACATTCATAGCTTGTGTTCACCTACTTTTGGGTTCAAGCATCCTTTCTTACGTTAGATAGGTCTCATAGCACAAGTAAAGGTAAAAGTCCAAAATCCGTTAATTTGTACATTTACCAGATTAAATAAAAATGCGATTACAAACTCACCCGCATTTGCAGTTGAAGAATTGAACGTTACGCATATCGATGTATGGGGCAACTTGTTTTTCAACTACAAAAAATTCATACACTTATTCATATTGTTTTTTGGGATAAATTCATGCCTTCATTATGCATGGTCAGACACCCACTTAGCACTAAGAAGGGGTTTTTGGAAATTTTTTGCTCACAATGCCAACGGCTTGATCTTGTCATATTTTACATACCTACACATAATTATTTTTTCATATAAAACCTACGAATATGATTAGTATGTAATGTTAATTACAAAAAGGTGTTTCCCTCTTGCTTCGCGTAGACCACAATGTTAACAACCGCTGGAATAGTAATCAGACCCCTATTAATCCTATCATAAAGCTAAATATAATTTGTTAATTTTAATAACGTGACTAAAAAAAGAAAAAGTATTTATTAGGACTCGCACAGGAGATCACAAATTAAACTTATAAATCATAAAAGAACTAACTAAACAGAAAAAATAATAAAAAAAATACAACAAATTAAAATGAAATTAAAAGCAGAAAGTCCTGTTCGAGGCCAAAAGGCTCCGATCTCAGCATGATGCTGCGACATTTAAAAATAAGTTGAAGCTGCGACATTTAAAAACAAGTGTCGAAGCGCTGTTGGTTTTCTGATAGGGCCCGCAATCATGTCACGGATAGATACAGCAATACATACAATAATTTAAAATTAGATAAGTTAGATAAAATGTAAAAATAAAAAATATGTAGGTACTACTTAATAAAAATACTTATTTCGTTACCTCGCGGAAATCCAGCTTACAGAAACGCATTAAAACACTCCTTAGACTGTTCAAAGCTCTCTACCGTCTCCAAATTGAAACCATCAAAATTACTAGACATCTAAAACTCCAATCACGTCAATTTCGCTAACCTATCACAAAGTGTTAACACAGAAACCCAAACCAACGCTTTAGTAAGCTCCTTACCTGACTTAGGAGCCAACAACCCGCGTAAACTTCCAAGATTAAATAACCTACCTGCCTGAAATACCTGTAGGTACACTAATGTAGCGGAATACTGTAACTTAGAGCGCTGTCACACTGGCGATTTGCGAGCGTATTTCTTAATTAGTTCGCCACGTGTGCGTAGCAAGGTCGCCGCATGTGCGTAGCGAAATTGCCACGTGTGCGTAGTAAGATCACCGCTTTTGCGTAGCAAGTTAACCGCGGGTCCGTAGCAAGTTCACTGCGGGTGCGCAGCGAGTTCACTGCGTGTGCGAAACGCGGCGTACGCGTAGTGCAGTCACGATAAACACACTGTAAGCCTTAAAAAATCATCTCGCTGCGAACACGCTCGCATATTTCTTGTGTGATAAAGCTCTTAGCATGTTCTAGGGTTCCAACAATGCTAAGTAGTTACAGTTTCCTACATTTTAGTTATTAATTTTAGTTGTAGACACAATTTTCAAGTTTGACGCGATTTGTTATAAGTTTAGGAGCTGAGGGGTGTGACACGCAACGGAAGGATTCAAATTAGAATTTAAGTGAGACGGAGTGAAGTTTGGTGGTTCCTCTTCTTCATGTCGATAAGGTTGTAGTTACAGTTTGGTGGTGAATTTGTGGTACGTACTTCAGTTTTTATAATGTTTTGTTTATACAAGCCGTGCGCCCGATGGGATTTGCCATCGGCAAAAACCATTACGTGATGCATTATCCTTATGCATCATGTGATGCATTATCCATTGAAGTAATCGATGGAATTCGCAAAAATGTTTCTTTAGAATAAAATCGATGCTTGTAACTATACCCCTTGTCGCTACAATACGCTTTGTTAATTATTACGTTTCTATTTTGTTATTGACGTCGAACGACGCGTCAATCGATTGCAAAACAATTGACTGATCTAAAATGATTGTCTTTGCTAAAGCTGGCATTACATTATCCAATTTGCAGAGCGCTAAACTGGTACGCTAGCTTGTGCACTAGATTAGCAAGCCTGGTAAAGCCCATACAATAGCACAAGATTGGATCACTAACTGCCTAACTGCCTTTACAAACCATCCAATTTTAGCACGCTAACTCACCTAACGCTCTGCAAATTCCGATAATGTAATGCACGCTTAAGTTCAAATCATGGAATTAGTAAGTACAGTTATTTCGTTATAACTTGACCAGTGACACGATCGCGATCGGTAGTACTGTTCTGTCAGTCATCATCGTTTTGAACTTTTATTCATTGAAACAAAGCTTGACAAGCAATGGTGCCAACATGACAGCAAGGGACAAGTTATGGTGAACAGTTTGTACAGTGCGTAAAATGTTTGGTTCAAAGTCATGCCAGTTTCCTCACGATTCTTATTCCTTCACCGTTTTCAGAGCAGTGGTGATGAAATAATTTACACAAGCGCCTGCCTGGATTAGCACCCACGACCTACTAGCAAGTCGGGGCCGTTACCACTGGGCCACCACTGTTGTGGATTCGAGAATTCGAGTTCGCAGCGTCGTGCTGAGCAAGTTTACCGTGTGTGCGAAACAAGATCGCCGCGTGTGTCATCCCCTTTGAATCTAAACTGTCCGTGTCGGGGTGTCCTATGTTCCCGAGCTCACTTCACGCGCTCTGGGACTGATCAGACGATTGAAGATTTTTTTTTTCGATATTCTCTACACACAGGACGTAAAATATACATGACATAGCCGTTACGCATTCTGTACATCAAACTAAGTAACATTGGGCAAAAACTATTGCTGGGCAACGGCTTTTCTTTTGGAAATCGGTACCTACTTAAGATTTTTTACTTTTTGTTATTCAAATAACGGGTACGCCGTTTCGGTATTCATTTATAATATTATGTTTATAGGCCACCTCTGCCTCTGGATGACGTAAAGGATTATGCCAGCAACGTAGACCAGCAAGAACATGCAGTTTTGGCCATACACAAAATTCAAAGTTACCTTGGAAGTAACAGCATTAAAAGGTGATACAAAAAAAAAACTACAGATGTGTGGTAGTAATTTTGGTAATTTTTTATTCAGAATGCACAATGGTACGAGAGCCCACGACCAAAACCATATCACATCCTTTTACGGCCAAAACCGTATAAAATCGTTAGTTGAGATGATTCTGAACCCGACTCGGTGGGAAGTACCGGCCAGGAACGTCCCAGTTTTACGGGAGCCCATTACTGCTATGTCAAAAAATTTCTGATATTATAAAATAAAATAAATATAAAATAAATAGATATAAAATGTACATAGGTTTAGTAATTTTATTACGAAAAAGTTTGGTTTCAGACAGTTTGCGTGTCACCTATGGCCAGAGTGCATTTTCAAAAATGTCAAGAAATTTAACCGATCTGTCTCATAGCAACCTGCTTCAATTTTTTTTTAAGTCTTTTTTATAGATATCGGGTTTACCGAAATCCTGTTTTCACCTATAACTCCAAAAACCAAAAGAACGTTTCGGAGACGCCTGGCAAACGCGCGGTGCTTGTTACGCTCCTATCCCTCACGACACTGATGGTGAATGACTAAAAATGATGAATTTTATTTTAATAAAATTCATAAGTTTTTAATCAAGATTGTCAGACAAGTTGCTATGGGTTTTATTTTTTGCCTCATTTTTAATTTTCTGAAATGGTCTCCTGGGTAAGTGTGACGCTACTGGTTTCCGAAAATTTCATTTTCGATATCTATAATTTATCTTTCACCCACATTCTGAAAATCAAACAGATTGCTATGAAACAGGTCGGTATTTTTTTTTTTACATATTTAAAAATGCGCTCAGCTAAGACGTGACGCATAAAATGTCTGAAATTAGGATTTTTGGATTCAGAATAACCAAATCTATCGATTTTATACGGTTTTGTTCGTAAAACGATAAGGCAAAAGTTTTAGTCATGGGCTCTCGTACCACAGGACTACACGAAAACATCGTGACATAAAATTATAAAAATTTGAAAAGTTAAATTTTTAATTGTGTTATCTGCCTACTAATATCGAAGTCACTTCGGATAACCATACTTCGAGCATTCCTTTTCCCAATAGATCTTCGTTGTGCTTTGCACGGAAGGTTCCCTGGGTCGTACTGCAACAAAAATTTCAAATCATAATTATTACAATTTAAATTATAAAACATCTACAAACTGCCGTCTTTCCAAAACTTTGGTAAGCCGCGGGCAAAAGCTAGTCTGCCATGCTAGCTTATGCCCGCGGATTCGCCCGCGTGGTGGTTGGAAATACCGTTATCCCACGGAAACGTAGGCACTACCGTACTTACCGTACTAAAAACTATCCTATGTCCAACTTAACTAAACCAGGTCTTCCAGCTGTGTGCCAAATCCATTCAACCGTTAAAGCTTCGTACAGACAAGTGCGACGCGACAGCGACTATTGTTATACCGTGAAGTTTTCTTAGACATTGTATTGTTCGAGTCGTGTCGCGCCGTCGCGTCGCGCTGGCACGGCCGTTGCTACAAGAAAACGGTGTTAGGAGACTGTCCTTAACTTTTTGAGACATTTTGATCTGCATTCAAAAGTCAGAAATCACACATTCAGAGATTATTTATAATTCAGGAGCTAGACGGTTTTTAATACTTTTAGGGAAATTCGCACTTGACTTCAGACTTTTTTGTCTTTTTTTTTTTTTTTTTTTTTTTATTATAAATCCTAAGTTATGGTCTACGGTCGATAAAAAATACAATTTGTCTAAACATCACCCAAAGTGAGTAAAATGTATCTCAAGATCAGAAACTAACTTAAGACTAACATGTATAAAATAAAAATAAAAAAATTATCCGCCCTGCCAAAAAACGAACTTAAATTAAAAACAAGTTGAACAAATAAAATTATTGGCATTGCAGTCAGGGACTTTTTAAATTAAAAAGTGGCCCACAGAACGGTGCCCCGACAGCAGTAACAATTTCATTTGTTCAACTTGTTTTTAATTTTAATTCGTTTTTTGACAGAGCAGTCGTGTTTTAATTTTTATTTTATTGACAAGTTTTATTTTAAAACATTCTAACGATACCTAGGTGTCGTTAGAATCCTTACTCAGGATATACTTAATCCTTATTCTAACGACACCTAGGTATCGTTAGAATCCTAGTAATATAGTTTTAAAAGTTATGGTGGAATAAAGACGTACATGAACCCTAAAAACATTACACTCCTTTTTTTAGCAGTCGTGTAAACTTCCACAGGTTTCCAAAGGAATACACATAATATGTACTTTTCGGGACATTATTTGAGAGAAATTGAAGTTCGAACATGATACTTAAGGCAAAAATGTAACTAGTCAAGAGAAATCCAAACACGATGGGGTTTTCTTGTTGAGTTGCGGAGTTCCTATGGCCACCTTCCGGCTGCATCATCAGACCAGCTCCATCGTACCATAAATCCGTATGCCAAATTTCAGCTTAATTGGATGCTAGGAAGAGATGGATTACTCCAAGTGGAAGCACATACAATACTTTAGTACTACCAAGGTTGTGTTTTTCGCCTTGCCTGCCATGTCCGAACTCAAATGGATGACAATACATCAATTATATGGAAACTATCATTCACACTATATCGCTCAGTAATCACCAATCAATGACACAAGCGAAGGGATGGCAAACAAAATCGGAGGTAAGATAACTGTGAAAAACTGTAGACACCACATCAACCCGCTATTTTTGTTTCTCATTGACTTAGGCCCGGACTCCACCAAAGCGGAGACGACGAGAGGAGAGGAGATGTGTTGTAAAACAACCAATATAATTTCGTTATTAACCCATCTCGTCTGCACTCAGCTTCAGTGGATACCAGAGAGCGGAGATGTATCATATTTGTATGGCGTGAGGGAAACGGAGATGTGAGCTGTGCCTCGCCGAGATTGAGATGGGCGGCGGTACAAAGCAGAGATATGAGCTGTGCCTCGCAAGCTGGCGACGGCGCGCAGCGGAGACGAGGAGAGATGTGAGCGGCGTGTAGTGAGCGACGCCGTAATTTAGTTAGGCTCGCCGCACGCAGCTTAGTTCCGCTCTGCCAGCACACATCTTCACTTTAGCCAGCACACATCATCGCTCCAGTCTAGCCAGTACGCCTCTCCGCACAGCTTCGGTGGATACACCCTAGCTGAAAAACATCTCTTCTCGTTTCCGCTTTGGATATCTCCACACATCTCCGCTTTGGTGGAGTTCGGGAAAATAAGCGTGCCTAGGTTAAGACCTAGCGTGCCTAGGTTAAGACCACTTTTATTTTGTAGGCATAGGATTATTAAGTCATTACTTTTAGCATATTTTTACGCTGACAAGCCTTGCACAAACCTGGTGTTAACTTGGGTATTGCCGAAACATGAACGGGCAGAGGCCGAGGTGCTACGCAGAGCTCCAGTCTAAAGCTCTTGAGTTCCATAGCCGTTGGCATCGCAGAGGAACATGGAAAGCTTTTTAACTTGCTAGCTACCAAACGTCCTATCTTGAGCACCGCCTACAAAAAATTACGAATGTTTAGCATTAACATCGTTTTACCTGCATAAAATAAACTTTAAACTTTATGGGAAACACACATCTGGCAGGCTAAGAGGCAAGGCTTCTGATAATATAATAATACCAGCCTATTATTGTACCACAGCAGGGCAAAGACCTCTTCTCATACAGAGCAGGCACGAGCTTTAATCACCACGCTTGCTCAAGATGGGTTGGCGATTTCAGACTTATCTATATATATAATAAAACACTAGAGTTAGAACTTTTGTCCATTTATTTGTTTATCAAGATGGATGTTACGGATTAGTGCAAAATCGGATGTACAGATCTGGATGAAATTTGTCAAACAGATAGTTTATAACCTGAATTAGCACATAGGGTACTTTTAAGGTGAATTTCACCAATGAAACTTTACGCATTCAGCACATCGAAACTGCGAAAGAGCTGTCAGTGTCAAAACCGTTGTGGAATATTGACACTGACAGCTCTTGAACGTGGTTTAGAAGTGCTGAACGCGTTCAGTTTTATTGGTGAAATTCGCACTTAATCTCGGTAGTCCGACATCCACGCTGGCGAAGCTGCGGGCAAAAGCTAGTATTAACTATAACTCTAGGTTTCCTCACGATGTTTTCCTTCACTGATATCAGTAATTTCCAAAATAAACTTGGAAAGGTTGGTGATAAATAACTTAAAATACTTACAGAACGAGTAGGTAGCGGTAATGCTGGTCGGGCGTAAATTGGCGTCAAACCTAATAGCACAGGTAACGGCACACACATCTTCATGATATTGAAAGGCATTGCGGCAAGTAGCAATTCTGAAGATAAAGTAAAGTCTATTCGAGTCTGGAGTGCCGAGATGGGAAGTTGTGGAGATGGAAATAAACCTGGTTTCAAATTGATATTATTTCCACTTCTACTAAAAACAACTTTTCATAAATCAGCGGTGGACTTCATATCATTTAAAAGAGGGGCTCGTGGCTAAGTGATAACAGCCGCACGGGTCGATCGATTAGGTTAAGCTACGCTTGCCGCGGTTAGTCCGTGGATGGTTGACCACCTTAACATACCGATACCCTTCCGAGCCTCGGAAAGCACGTTAAGCAAATGGCTTTCTTGGATTCTTGGATCTTCGAAAGTCGTTATGGGTCGTCAGAAGCCCGAAAGTCTGACAGCCAATGTCTTACCAAGGGGTATCGTGTTACCCAGTAACTGGGTTGTGGAAGTCAGATAGGCAGTCGCTCCATGTAAAATACTTGTATTCAGCTGCATCTGGTTAAACTGGAAGCCGACCCTAACATAATTGGGAAAAGGCTAGGCAGATTGACCACAACCCAAATATTTGTATGTCCTCAAAAAATAAAAAAATAAATAACATGAAAAATATTAAAGATAGACGCCCTCCCTTATAAAGATAATTTTCGATAACTTGTCATGAATATTCCGAAAAATACGGGCGGGCTCATGCCCATGGGCGACATTGTATAGTATTGTAAATAAAACAAAGAAACATTTTCACTTACCAGGGTACAATCGGCATCTGTACTTAGCGGAAGTCGAGAAAATGGGTTTCACAGCAGGATAAAAGTCTTCTGTCCGTTCCCAAACTCGCAAAATCTGTCCCTCCTTTGGACCTTCCACGTATAGCATCACTGTGTCCCCTGTGTCCAATGCAAATCCTGTCAACGAACCCTCTTTACTTTCCGTTTCGTTATCATTGATTTCAGTTATTTTAGATATTAGTGTCATTATAGCGTCACGATCACTAATAAGACAGTATAATCTAGAATATCTTACAGCATCTGGCTTAGGTTTACACCCAACGACACCCACAGATACTTCTATCGTCATTTGTGCCTCTAGGATGACACCTGGCTGAATAATTAAGTCAGGTTTAACTGTAGCTCTCATTGCATTTATATCGTTTGTACAAAATCCTTCACGTTCCAATGACACCACAGATACTTCAGGAGGATATAACGGAAACTCTCCTTTGACAGATCCATTAATTTTTGTTAATGCTCTTGCATCAATCCTTGTTTGTGCGATCAGAATATCTACGTCTTGATTAGGTATTGGAGGTGGCACGCCGGTGCCAAAATGACGATCTGTTTTTTCGTAACCAAAAAATGTTGACTTCTCTATTATTGGTGGAGGTATCCTGATTCCACGAAGCTACAACCACATAAGCAAAACTTAAAATTATATTATCATTGTCAGAAAACACAAAAGCCGAAAACGCCGTAAAATTAATATCAGCACAGTTAGTACCTGGAATCCCTAATGTTTTTTTTAAAATAAATCACCAAATTAAATGCTAGGTAAATCAGTAGCGATAGGATCGAGATAATTGGAGTGCGATTGGAGAGTATGGAGAGTTATATGATCGGCAATGCTCTGCTATAGGCTGATGATGACGATTAAGCGCAGACCTGAAATACTGTCGTGTCAGCGACTCGAAGAAGAAAAACCGTAAAAAAATCAATTACCTCTACTCGAAAAGGCTCATCCAAGAATGTAGCCATGACATCCGATGCCACAGCATTTGGCAGTGGTACCGAGTGATGATCATTAAAATTAACCTCATTTCTTAATTTTTTTGTTTGTAAGGGTTCCTGTTGTGAATTTCGTTCTTCTTCACTGATCGTCCATCTTGTATAAATGTGTGTAAATCTGTAATATAACTCTTTCAGGTGCACCAAAGAAAGAAAACAATTCATACTATAAATCCGTACTTAATCTCAAGCTCCACCTCATCTAAGGGCTTATAAAACTGAATGCGTACATTAACTACGTTTAAGGGCTGTTAGTGTCATTATTTTCTGCGGAATATTGACACTGACAGATCTTGAACGCGGTTTAGATGTGCTGATCGCGTTGCTTCATTGGTGAAATTCGCACTAAATATGGCACCTGTCGGTCGATTCTGTAAAAAGATCAACGTGAAACTTGGTGAAGTGAGCGTGAAGTGAGCTGTCACAGTCACAAATCGACCAGCAAGATGCTAGGGATTAACACTATTGACAGCACACTTCACCTAAGTTTCACGGTGATATTTTTTCAGAATCGATCGGCGAAACAATATCGTATTTAGAAAGAAGCCATGGACCACACTTTTTATTTCAGATATCCTTGTTTGCCCGAATTGCCTTGCAACACGACACCGGTTTTTATTCTATCGTGCAGTTTTCTTAGAAATTATTTTTTTAGAGTCGTGTCGCGCTGTCGCTTCGCGCCAGTCTGCACGAAGCTTAATACTTGTTGGATTGCGAGTGGTGCGACGAGGAAATTACCTATTTTGTTTCAAATGTTCAATTGGAACATCAGTGAGATTGCAAACATTCACAAAGAAAACTGGGAAGTCGTCTTGCGCCGGCAGGTTTACGCTGCTTATCAATGCCATTACTTCTCCAAGACCCGTTGGGTCCCCTGTTGTTACAAAAGGACTTACTCTTCCAATCCCTAAAATTAAAATGTATTTAGTACATATTTAAGGTAAATAGGTTTTTAGGTAAATAGATGGATATTGTAGGTTGCGTTGAGCAAACCTAGCTGGCGAAACGAGCTTCAGAATCTATAAAATTATGAGTCTAAGAACACAAACAAAACAATTACTTTAAGACAAAGCACTTCACAGCACTTATATTAAAGGCTCGTTCAGACCAGCGCGACGCGACGGCGCGACGCGACTCGGAACAATACAATTTCTAAGAAACTTGACGGTATAACAATAACCGGTGTCGCGTTGCGCTGTCGCATCGCGCTAGTCTGCACAAAGTTTTAATCTGCCAAGATCTATTCCTGGTATATTTTTATTTTTATTCGCAGTTTAATTCATTAGGGGCTGATTTCACTCATGAAACTGAACGCGATCAGCATTTCTAAAACGCATTCAAGAGCTGTCAGTGTCAAAATTGTTATGGAATATTGTACACTGACAGCTTCTGAACGCGTTTAGATGTGCTGAACGCGTTCAATTTCGTTGGTGCAATCCGCACTTAATATTTTTCAATGTAATTGAATTTGATACGAAATCAATGCCACTCTTTAATTTCGTACGGGTTTTTGAAGTCTACAAGAAATCTAATGGGGTCGTTGGACCTTCTCCAACTACAAATTGATTCGAGATTCGAATTGACGTCAGTTTTAACTCGATTTTTTTAACTGTCCGCTTGGAGCTGTCAAAGTCGTAGGTTGTTAGTACCTATTGTATTCACCCTCCCGGTTACCTCGTCAGTGCCCCGTATCCACAGGCCTGCCACACTATTCGTAAAGTTGTTATTGTTATTATTTAAACCTACGTACACTGTAATATTATGACTTTGACAAGTGCACAGTTCGAAAAATTTGGTTACACTTGAAAAAAAAAACACTTTGTTCGGATTTTTACGCTTCATCTCTTGTTCTGCAAATTATCGTTGGCACAGATTTTTCGTGGTTTCCTATCTACCAGCACTACAGTAATTTAAAGAAACTACCGGCTAAGATCCAATCACCGGATAACTTGATTTCATGTTTATTTTTTTCTTTACTTATCGGCTTTTTCTTGACTTCTTTAACTGATTGTTTCCTTTTTGACAGTTTACTGTTTACCTCTTCTACCTTTTCTTCAACTTCTTCTATTTCCTCCTCTTCCCGTCGATTCAAGATCACATCTTGCACTTGGTAAAGTGCTGCATCTTGATGCCTTACGTCTGTAATGTAGGACCAGTTCCATAAAATCTTCGACCAACGCTCTCTTATTACTAAAAACTACAGTCTACACTTCTACCGTGTTTGTACATTTAAACACTAGCTGCGCCCCGCAGTTTCACCCGCATAAGTCTCGATCCCGTGGAAGTAACGGGATAAAAATATATCCTATGTCCTAACCCAGGTCATGGTTTACCCATGTGCCAAATTTCATCCAAATCCGTTTAGCCGTTTTAGCGTGAAAGCGTAATAAACAATCAAACAAACAAACTCACTTTCGCATTTATAATATTAGTTAGGATAAGTTAGAATTATTAACATACTTTAAAAAAAACGATTGGGTAGGTAACTAATCGATTCAAATTTAACCTACCACGGATAAAATTCTTCTAATAGAAAACAGAACCGCAAGCTTCCCTGTAGACTTTAGCCAACCAAAGATACCAATTATTCATCCTCGCAAATTAGGGATAATCAAAGAGCAGGAAAAACAATCATTTATTAGTTCTTAATGAAGCAGAATTACAATCATTAACCTTCAACTGAATACGGTGTATCGAACGGTCCATCCATAAACGAGGTCGGGATATAATTCACAACGAGACACCATATTATGTCTTCCATAAAATTCTTTAAAGGAAGCTCCGCCTCTACAACTTTAGCGAACTGTCGGCGATCGCCGAATAACAGAGGAGGCAGGTATACTTCTGTAGCACTCAGAGTTTTGGAACTGAAGAAAAGTGAATAACAAATTATCAGGAGACTGGATATTTTTTAAGAAAATCATTTATCTGTGTCTCATTTAACCTAAAGGGTAAGAATCTTTGCCAATGAAATCTTGTGGCTTAACAACATCTTTTGTATTCTTGGGGGTGGCCTTTGTGTTGTACCTACCTAAGTATCTATGATACGGCGGTAGCTAATTAGGTACACCCCGGCAAGGAAACACCCTGTGTGTTTTCTAGTCTATAATATGAGAAAAACTGCTTTCATACTTGGCGCTAAGTGCCCCTATTCCGGAATTTGGGGTCACTGTTGCCTCGAAGTTGCGCAGGTCACTCACTCTTACAGGAAACGCGTGACGTATCGAGAACGTCAGCCATCTTCTTTCTAAAAACTGCCAAGTGCGAACCCAACCGTAGTTGGTTCCGCAGACTACCTGGAGGATCATGAAAAAATATCCAGATATTAAAAAGTCTTATTAGACTTTATTTTTTTATTAGGGGACCATAGGGCCGCGGTCCTTTGGAAGGCGTACGAGGGGCCGAAGCCGACTCGCAGAGGCCCCTTAGACAATTTTAAATGGAATGAGGAATGATTATTATTATTTGTTGGTATACATTTTTGTATCTCGACATTGTGCCGGTTTTTTTGGGTAACACGAGCCAAAGCCAAGGGCTACCCTTGAGAGTTCTACTTAAACTAAGTGATAATTGGTGATAATAATATATGGCGTGGTGATATTATACTTTGATTTTGTGTTGCAGTGGTGAATGATGTCTGTGCGTGTGTTATTTGTGCGTCATTGTGGTTCTGCATGAATTTTCTATTATTATTTTAGGTATGCCATAAAGAAGAAGCTTGTCAATTTTATTTTTTTCATCTACCGCTTCATAATTCGATGATAATTTATGGCTCGAAAGAGGTTATAGAGAAGACGACTAAGAGTTTTATGGAAAAAGACATGCGCCGAACCCAAATTATGATCGGATGGGCTGGGCTAGACGTGGCTAGGTAGCTTAGTGGAAGCTGTGTTTATGTAGAATAAATCCTTCATGGCTTTCTCGTGTAATTCTTAGAATGTCAACACAGCAAAATTATTTATTTAATAAGCAAGAAATATATATTCGGGTAAACAGTACCAGCTCATCAACGAATCCAGCAATCTATCAAAATATGAACCTATTAATTTAAAAAAAGCCGTTGTTTTTAGTACCTACAACATATATGTACCATTACGCATTATTTTAAAATGTCCCGGCTGTCATTCGTGGATCTTTGACAGTCGTTACGGATCGTCAGAAGCCCGAAAGTCTGACAACCAGTCTTACCAAGGGGTACGGTATTATTCAGTTACTGGGTTGTGGAGGACATATAGGCAGTCGCTCTAGGTAAAATAATGTTATTCAGCTGCACCCGTTAAGACTGGAAGCCGACCCCAACATAGTTGGGAAAAGGTTACGCAGATGATGATGATGATGATGAACGATCAACTGTAGCATTTGCCATCACCTTCGCAACGTGCGGCCATATCACCACATCCACATCAAAGTTCTGTCCAGGATACAATTGGTATGATACTTTGACCCCTTCAGCTATAGGCCCGAGGTCAAGCCATCCTTCATTGCAATCGTGCCAGACATTGATACCAACTACTTCTATCACAAAAGTGAGCGTGAAGGCACTTGGACAGCAGTTATTTACGTCTGCGAATACTAATTTTGGTCCTTTCGTGTCTACTTTTGGTTCTACTTTCTTTGGCAACTTATTACTCATTGGATCCTGATTTCCGTAAAATATGCTTCTTTTGTATAAAAAAAATGCACGGACATCAAGTTTCCATAATATTTTGACATTGACTCGTTCGATTGACTGATCAAAACAATAAAAAACAGCTACAAAAAAAACAATAACTAATTAATCATTGTCTTTGCCACAGAGGTCTTTGCTGAGATTCAAATATGTTTTAATTTTTTTTACTATTTTCCGTAGTGCGTGAGTGTGTTAGTCGTCTGATTTTTCCTTATGAGAATAGAACCTAGTTTCCGTTCCGTCTATTAGGGATCTATAGCCAACTACCAATAAATTGCAACTTCAGAAATCATGTCTCAAGTAGGTACTTAGCTAGAACTGCCCTAAGTGTAGTCAGCCAATTATTTCATCAATTTCTTAATAAAGGTAACCACCTAAATCTACAACATGATATAAGTACAGAAATAAATCTGTCTCGTTAGAATTCAAAATCAAAATAGGTATTTTATTATATAGGTCAAATACTATAAGTACATAAATGGGCACTTATCAAACGTCAGAAGCTAGGTTCACGGGTCGTTTCCTATGGAGCAGAGCCGGCAAGAAACTCCACGGTCCACAATCAATAACCTATTACCTATAAAAATAACAGTTCTCATTGAAAATTCATCCTAAGCCCTGCGAGGCTTTAACTTTATGTTAACTTCTCCAGTCGTGCATCTTGCAACCCAGCGAGCGGATCAAACTCGATTGTGAGAGCTGTTCCATCAGCTAATTGAACATCGAAACTTGTCTGCACCATAATCAGTCCAAGCTGTGCTTGCTTTGTCTAACCAAAAAGCTGAGACATCTTAACACTGCGTTTGCAGTGGCGAAACATTCACATAAATACATGTTGAAATCTCTATTTCCTGTCAAACAGTGTATCGAACATTGACAGAAAATAAAGATTTAAATTAAATTCAATTAAATATCATTTATTTCAGGCAATTATTAAACCCATAACATACAGACACATACTCTTAAAATAAAATAATAACACAGATAGAATATAATACAAAAATTCAATAACTGAAAATATACCAAATTAAAAGTCTTTTTACCTCTCTTGCAAGATGGACGACACGGTACACAGCTTTAACAATTTCATTCTTGCTCAGGGTTACGCTTGTGTAGAATGACACTCTGAGCTTACATACCAGCGCGGAAAAGCCGATTAAAACACCGCCATACGGTGACCACGCGGTGGCCGCGGTGGGCGGTGCGGGTTAGCATCGGCGTTTTATTTTGATTAGAGCGGATTTAAACATGTTTGTTCGTGAATGTTTCACCAGTGCAAACGCAGTGTTAAGATGTCACAGTTAGATAGATACGACATAGAAACGAATGAAACACTTTTCGCCTTCTTCATATCCTTCGTGATCAAGTCAAATTAAGCAGGAAATATTATTTCAAACATTGTTGTATGTAAGTTTATGTTCAGGATCATAGGAACTTCACAAGGCCTCGAGAGTCGAGAGTTTCCCGAAAACTTGGATAATTATTTAACACTATTTAGGTAGACAAAAAATAGAACAGGTACCTACTGTTCTATTCTTGGTCTTAAATTCATCGTTTTCAATAGCAAACTCGAATCTCTTGGAAATGCATACATTTGTGGCGGCATCTACACCGCCACATGCGAACTACGCATCAAAGACCTGACGTCACACAACATCCTGACGTCACTCAAATCCTGCATCGCGCAATTAGAGTTTACCGCGCGGTGGACATATATGCAAGCTCACGACTTCAACCTCTGGGCAGTTGCCCGCCAGACATGACACCCGTCTGGTCGGAGGATCCTCCCTTTTCTATGGGGGATGAGTGAACTTTACTCCCTGTTCCCCCTACCCCTAAAACATTCATACTTTTCCTAGGTGTACCTGCTACAGGTACACCTCTGCCCAACCCTTCGGGGAAACAAAGCGTGATGTTATGTTAAGCCATACTTTTCCAAATTCCAAATAATACTGTAGATCAGTTAATGAAGCACAGTTGTATTATTTTCTGTAAATGTTTTTTTTATTTTGTATTACTTAACTGGATAGGTACTTTTGTTGTTGATACTGTTATGGATACAGGGGACTATGTTCGGCCCTATTGGATTTACGTTACAATATTTATAGTAGGTACGTATCTAAGATTGTGTGAGGAATGCTAAGAAAGAGAATGATAGCGTGACGGTTCAATTGCAATTCAATTTATCTTTATTGCAATTCATAATGTACACACACAGTTGGTTGACAGGGGAGAATGGAAAGCAATGGAAAGAGACCCCAAGTAACAAGGGACAAGTCAGGAAGATGATTTATAGTAGGTACCTACCTACCTACCTATAATTGTTTTGTTTCTTATTAATTAATATTACGTCACGAGTCTCGGGACTAATTAGGAACAAAACCGTCTTTAAAAATGATGTGAACCTTCTTCATTTGTAAAGCATATTATTATTATTAAAATACCATTGTCTTGATTCGCACCGTGATAGTAATAGAAATTAGGTAACTGTTATTACTCCCTGCGCCGCTGCCATCGAGAACAGTTCCATTAACTTCAAAACGAACTAATTATGTAGCGCCGTAGCGTATTCGTGTTCGTCCTACAACAGTGGTGTCAACATTACGGCTTAAGAACTATTTGATAAAACGCAATCTATCTTTTGACGCAGTAGGGCGAATTAAATCTTTGCTGATGTCTTCATTTGACAGCCGTCACTGCGGCCGTTAAGTGCGGCCACGCTCTTATATGAAACCGTTACCTACTTTAGATCCTATGTTCTACGTGAAAGGTAGTCATTGACCGAACACCTTGTTTGTTATGTAAGTATCAATAAGTATTAATCTTAATAACTTTTTCCGAGCATATTCTATCATTCTCTTAACATCAAGGCTACGACTATAAACCAGCAGACGTCATAGTGTATTTCACAGCAAGTTACATTACAATACAATCGTGTGATCACGATGTAAAATAAAAAAATAGCTATTGTCGGCTTAGGTTATAAAGTCGTAGACGCATCGACGATTGAAGCACATTAATTCTAGTCCTTTAGAATATTGCCGAGGAGCATTACTCTACGAGACATAGCTTAAGCTCCGTCATTACAGCACCGATTACAAAAAAATAATTTATGTTGAAAAAAATCTTTAAAAACCGATTCGTTTTATCGTTAGTCGAGTGAACATTGATTTTTGTTTTAGTTTACATCTCTGTGACGAAAAAAGTGAGGTTATGGTTATGTCATTAATGTCAAAGTTAAAATTAAATAAATCAAAACCGGCGTTTATTTACAAACAATTTCTCATTTAAAAGTACGAAAATGTGGTCTTGGAAATTAAGCAGATGTGTTTCAGATAAGACTATGTATGTATAATAACTTTGGATGCCTATATAGAATTTGTACCTAATGTTAAAGTTTGTATTGATTGATGTTCATTGAAAACTTACAGTAATACTACATCAAAATTACGGCAATGGGGTTTCCTGATATCCTTAAGATCCATTCAAAGCGACGAAGTTTCTCCAAAGAATCACCCGATTACCTTGGCTGCTACAAAGTCTCCTCCCTCAACGATCGATGTCGCCGATGTGGAATTCTTTTCAAAACAAATGAATGACTGGTGGGATCCTGACGGGAAAATGGCTCTGCTACACAGTATGAATATAATAAGGTAAGACGTTAATATCATCATCTGCCTAGCCTTTTCCCAACTGTTTGAGGTCGCCTTCCAGTCTAACCAGATGCAGCTGAATACCAGTATTTTTACTTGGAGCGACTGCCTGTCTGACCACCACAACCCAAGTAAAATTTTACCTGGGTAAAATGATACCCTGGTAAGACCAGTTGTCAGACTTTCGGGATGTCTGACGACTGCTACTACTAAGCCACAAGCCCCAGATAAATGCCAAAGTAAGACAAAAAAACATGAGTTGGTGTAAAGGTAAAAGTGTAAGGATAAATAATATCAAGAAACAATCATCATCACTAAGAGCATTTATACAGAAAGACACAAACAAACAAACTTTGATTAATTTTCCCTACTCAGTTTAGTTTTTCAACCTCCCTATTTTTCAATACTAATATTATAATGAGGTAAAATTTGTTTGCTTGTAAGTTTGTATGTAGGGGTTATCTCCCGAACTACCAGACGGATTTGAAAAATTGAAGGCAGAAGCTAGTTAATGATAAAATAAAAATACCCACACTTGCTATGCATGTTACAAGCACACTGCATGTATGCTGTATCAGTAACAATTTTCATCTTCTTATTGCCCTTGTGCCGTGCTACTTGGCGTTGTTGCACCATGTTTTTTTCTTTCATTCACCTTTTTCAGCCATTACTCTATCATTCACTTATTTTTCTTTCATATTGTCTTATCAAACAATCTATCCATCTTTTCTGTAGTTTTCATCTTCAACTCCATCTGTAACATTTATATTCATCACTCTTTTAGTTACATAATCGGTATCTGCTTGCCATTTAAGAATTCTTTATATTTTTTCGGGTACTGATCAGAGAGAAGCATGCCAATGTCCTCCATTTCTGCTATATTCTTGAATAATTGGACGTAGTTAAGCAGAAAGGATCCAACCCACACTATGGGCGAAAATGAGTTATGTATACCAAAACACTCTTTGTAGTTGAAACTTTAATATCACAAAAACAATCCCAACGCATCATGTCATTATGACCATACGTTACCAACCCGTATGTATGGCAGGTCATATATACGATCACATAACACGATCTAATCTTAAAACTTGAATATCTCAAAACTAATTCTGTGTGGGTTGGATCCTTTCTGTTTAACTACGTCCAATTTAATGTAATCATTGGTACTTTGCGTCTTAGAGGTGAGAATAAATGCGTACCTAGTAAAGTAATCTAACACAAAAGGTGATAAATACCAGTAGCACTTTTGGTAATATAATAAACAAATCAAAATCATAGTGCCAGCCTCATCCAGGTTCTACCCGCGATGGCAACAATGTCGTCCGCCCATCTCGCGGGCATTCATAATTTTAATCAATTTTAACTCTTATTTTTATATTTACAGAGTTCCTTTTGTCAGAGACGGACTCATATCTACTGCCTTAAAAGATTTGTACCCACTCAAGGGTAAAAAGATTCTGGATGTTGGCTGCGGTGGAGGTATCCTAGCTGAGGTGAGAACCAAAGATAATATAAATTTGTATAATCTTCTATAGATAGCTAGAATGTACTTTTTAGTAAACCAAAATCTAATCAATCAAATATGCAAATTTTTTATTCAATTTGGTTCTGTTAGTATTATACATTTGTATGGAAAAACTGTTCTTTTTTTTTTCGTTTATTTGCGTTGATCACTTGGTAACTGTTATTTATTTTCATGAGTACTACACTCCCTTAAGGTATGTCAACTCTTTTACCTACCTTACTGTATAAGTAATGTCACTTGTAGTCAGTTGTAGTTTCAAGGCCGTCCTAACCGATGTCAAAATTCATACAAACTATCACGTCGATCGCGCAACCGCGCGTCGGTCACTTTTGGTTAGGACGCAAGGCTGTCTGTGTCTGTGGACCATTTTATATTTTGCTAAGTACCTGGTACTTGTTAATAGGCCTACACCTTTTAACAGTGTAATTTGATAACATTGTAATAATCATTTACTTTTAAAAGAGTAACCGTGGAGTTTCTTGCCCACTCTTCCCCATAGGAAACGACCAATTGGAACCGTGTACCTAGCTTCTGACGTTTCATAAGTGCCCTTGTAGGTTTATGTGAAATAACATATTTTGAATTGAATTGAATTGAGGCAAAAGGCTCAGTCACAGTGCAACCCAGTAACAATAAGGTATAGAGTAAACTTGTTAAAATTTAAAAACAATGATGAGAAAAACATAAACAATTAGTATAAATTATGTAATTAAAAAGGATAGCAATTAACAATAGGTATAATAATAATTAATATTGACGTTGTTGATATTGCATGTTTATATTATAAACACGGCTACATACGTCACTACTTGCTTGACTAACGAGCACGAACCATTGTTTTGTGCAAACTCTCATGGGCGGTTAAACTTAGCGTCACCGTTATCTCTGATAATCTTTTCGCTTCTATTGCTAATTACCTCTTCTCTACATCATTATTATGCATTAACATCTTAGAGTATAACACTGGGAAAGCCTTATGCGCATTATTCCGAACAAAAAAAATTGTCACTTTTGGCGGGGGACGCGGTAGCTAATAAAAAAAAAACAAAAGCCTATTACAAAATAAAAAAAATAAAAAAATCGATATCGATATTCATTCGGCATTTTGCTTGAATCCATGAAATAAAACAGCTGATGCATAAACTAATAAGAAGAGAAAATAACTACAATTATTAACCGTTAAAGGCCTGATAAACAACTAATTAACGTGCTAATTGACGTGCTTGAGGGTCACCCAGGGCTTTACCGGTTAAAAGAATTTTTGATGCCCAATGAGCTCTTCCTTTATTTATTATTTTCCTCTTTCTACTTGTTTATAATTTATATATTTTAGTGTTAGTTGTATATTAGATCTAAGATTATGTATATATTATTAAAAGTACTTAACTTTTGTAATAATCTCAATAACAAAACAAGAAACGTTAAAAAAACAAAATATAAAACCATTTCAATGGACATAATTATAAATCATTGAACAAGCAAATAAATATTAAAATTATTAAACAAAAATAATTACTAAGTCATTCATAATAATAAGAAATGTTGGTTTCAAACATGCCTCGTTATCATTTTTACTAAAGGACAAAATCGCATGTCAAGCGCGTGTAATGTTTTTTGACGTATATCCCGGGCGCAATAACTTGACACCTGGCTCGCGCGGGTTAGCGGGAGGGGAGTCGAGTTTCGAGCCAGGTGTCAAGTTATTGCGCCCGGGTTGTAGGTATATCTTCGTAACGCACAAGAAAATTATTTTGATCTATAAGAACATAAAAACGAGATGTAGTGAGACTCGGTGCGTCACAGAAGTAGTGTGACGAAAACACTCGATTCATGCCATATTTTATGTAGAATCATGGTTGAATCGAATGAAAAATCGACATGTATTATGAGGTTAGGATATTGAATTTCAATAAAAACGTGACTAAATATTATAAAAAAATATTGCCATACGGAAGTTTATTCAGTTCTTTGCATAAGTTGGACGTATTTGAACGTTAATTTTTCTTTCTCAGTTAGTTTTAATGGTAGTCTGGCAGTATGAGTAGTTGATGCGGCCTACCCAAATGTCCTTTCTTTGGTATTGTTCGTCGAGTTGAGCTCCTTAGGTTCTAAGTTGAGCTCAACGATTACTGACAAATGCTTGCACTGACAGGACAGGTCCATTCAAATCTGTGTGGTTCTTTCCTCAAAAGACCATTTCTACCTACCTCAAAGACACTAATCTACACGGTTCTCATATGGCTTGACCAAGATTATGTCTGGACTTGAAAAGAGACTGTGACCTCTCAGTCTGTTTCGGCCTTACTTCTCAGAGACCTCATCTAGCTTATTTTAAATGACGTGCAAAAGTGATTCCGATATCCTATTTACAGAAGAAACAATTTAAATTCATTTCATTTTACTAACCTGGACAATAACAATGATTAAAAGAACAAATTATAGCTATAGTTTTTTTGTTTTGTATATTTTTTGTTTTTATTCACAAAAAAAACAATAGCTATAGTAATCGTTATTTTTGTGAATAGGCACAAAACTTAAGTTTCAAGAACCTTTAGACAAAAATTGAGTTTCAAACATAAAATGAGATAATTTAACAAATCTCCATAATTATTGATACTGTTTTTGGTATAATATAAATAAATATAAAATAAAGTTATTTTATTATAAATATATATTATTTTCAGGGATTAGCAAGACTTGGAGCATGTGTAACGGGTATCGATGCTAGTGCAGACCTCATCCGTGTGGCCGAAAAACACAGAGATGTTGACCCTAAAATAGAAATGAACAAACCTTATTACATCAATTGTACTATAGAAGTAAGTTTGCACTGAAACACTGAACCTTTATTGTTGCTGCTGCAAGCCGTTTGTTGCTTCAATTTTATTGTAGCCATACAGGCAAGAAACTTTCATTGTGTAAATGAATTACGGAAACTATTTCGCAAAATAGTACATTACTGTTGCGGCCTGCAACAGGGGTATTGATGGACGAAGGTGAAAATGTGGGCCAAGGCGAAGCCGAGGCACACTTACGTGATGCCTGGTTGCGGCCAAGGTTTGTATATTCTCAAATAATGCGCGGAAATTCAAACAAAGTACCAAAATTAATTATTAATAACAGAATCAACGAACAACGCTAATTTTTCACGCGCTGGTATGTTCATTTATTTCTTCTTTACTTTAAACAGCTCTATTTGCAAGCCAAATCGAAACAAATAAAATCTTTGATAAGATACCTCCTTGATTGCCATGTGTCGAAGTAAAAAGATCGTTCCATTTTTCATATTACACGACTTAATTATGAGTGTTCATAGTAATTTATTTGGCCGCTAAACACGACAGATGGATTTTCAAGGTAACATTGCTGGCCGCATACTCGCATGTATTTGACCAGTACAGCATTTTCGATTTATCTCGAAGAAGGCTATCAAGATAATGCTCGAATTTCAAATCATGTGTGAGAAAAATATTTTTTTGCGTCTTATCGTCATGATGGAGAGAGTAATGTTTCTTCACATTAGCCATGAAAATATTTAATTAGGCAACTCATTTGCAATATTTGTAAACATATTATATTTGATAAAAAATATTCTCTTCCGGTAAACACATGGGTGAAGGTCGACCTTACTTGGGATCTTAGACTAATATCAAAGCATGTGCAGTTCAAAAATCAAAACAAACACTTACACAATAACTACGAGTGTGTGTGTAAGTTCCCCACACTATTTAGGTATTTTTTGTAGTTAAGAACACAATATGTAAATTTTGCTTTTCCACTTTCAGGAGCATGCAGAAAAGGCTTCAAACCACTATGATGCAGTAGTGGCTTCCGAAGTCATAGAACATGTACAAAACCAGGAATTATTTGTCAAATCTTGTATAAAGGCTTGCAAACCCAGAGGCAAATTATTCTTCACGACTCCTAATAGGACAAGACTATCACAGTTTGCAGTCATATTCCTCGGTGAAATTGTACTAAAATCCGTACCTAAAGGGGCCCATCAGTTCGAGAAATTTATTACGCCTAATGAACTCACATTTTTATTAGAAAGAAGTAAGTATTTGCAGTCTTCTACTTCATAAAAAAATTAAGACTTTATCTTCTAGGGGAAAAGTTTTAACGTGCATTAGGCTTTTTCCTGTTCCTGGTTCAAAGTTACAACATAGCATATACATGTATAAGCATATTATATTGTAACATTACATTGCAATGGGCTCAGATCCCCTGTCTTTGAGCGGAGGTGGGCAGTTAATAACGTTATCCACCCTGCAGGCCCAGTGCAGGTCGGTGTAGTCTGCTCCAAAAGTATATGATGACAGTGTAAACAAAACCTGTCCAGGTTAAATTCTTACGCAATCACTGACTAAAGGGAATTAGTAATACATTCATCTGTATTTTTCAACGTTATATCTCACCACTTTATCGAACAATTATTGTTTCATTAACGTTATTAAATCGTAATTGAAGAATCATCGAATAAAACTAAGGTTATAAAATAACCTCAATAATTGTCAAATGAAAAACGTATTGTGATTTAAAATTAGAACCTCGGGTTCAAGTATTCAAATAATCAAATCAAAGCTCACTTTGTAAGTAGCACTACAATAGGCATCCACAGGTATGTTTTCTAATGCATTTGTTTACATTTTCATCAATGGATGAACAAAAAAAGTCGGAAGGACCTGCTAAGACAAAACTGAGTCCCGTTTATCGGTGAATATTTTTATGTGAGCGGTGATGTTTGCGCGCGTACAATAATGGCCGACTAATGTGCAAATGTGTGCGTACGTACAGCAAGCTGGCCGACTCTGAGTGACACAGTTTTTTGTCACCGAGAATCTGTCCGACTTGTTTTATTCGTCCATGTTTTCATCAGATACTTTTGGAATAGACACAGACGTCGTAGTCAGTCTATCGAAGTTTTAGTAATAGGACATGCTGGTTTCCTCACCTTATTGGTCCCATGTTAAGACCAGCTTTTCGACCACTGTCCTTACAAAAGACTAATAATGCCTACACAGTCTTTGAAACCGAGGAGAACAAACGATTATAATAATCTCTTATACTTTTGCATGACAGATTCTTTTTTGGTTGATTTTTCTTCATTTATTTTTTACAGATAATTGCCATGTGGAAGTAACCTACGGCGTGATTTACAACCCTATAACTTGCAAATGGGACTTCGCGCAATATCAAAATCTCATGTATGCTATACAGGCTGCGAAATTGAGTTAATTTCTGGTAAAGAAGAAAGGGTTATCTAAGAAATAGAACCAATAGATTGGTGTCAGTCAGGACGATTTGTGTTATGTATTCAAAGTGTGATCATGTGTCGAAATAGACCTGTTGTGTTATAATTTGTTGTTTATTTTTGTCACATTTTTTCAAACATAGAAACTGAAATATCGATTTAGTGGTACTAGCGGGTTCGTCCCTGAGGGCCCCGATCCCGCAGGTACACGTCCCGGAGGGCCAAAATTTCTAATGATCTCGATAAAGCCGCCTCCTCCTTCGCGAACATTACTGCTGTGCAGAAGGAGGTGACGGCTTCCCATGCCCTCTCGCACCGTAGTACCATGGCCTGGACCAGGGCCGGACGCGAGAGATCACTGCCGCCAATCGGACACGCCACGCCTCCATAAGGACACGGCGGTGCCCCGCTCAAGCCGGGCAGACCCCTACCGTATGCTCCACCGTGTCCGCCGAGCGATCCACACAGTGGTGACACCCTGGCGTTTCCGCCCGCCTCGACTGACCGACCCCTTGACAATTCAAAAGTGCCTGTAATTGGTTTATTTGAAATAAATGGTTTGAGTTTGCCCAGGCAGAATTTTTGCAATAATTTCCCGGCTGTGCTTTAGTTGTTCCAGGATTTTGAAATAATAGTTATTCTGTTAAATTATAATACAAATCCAGTTTTTTTTAATGTTGTTAAATTTAATATTATAGCATCGTACTTGCATTTTCTTTAAATTATATTGATTGAAATTAGTATTCTATACTTCACAAAATTTTGAAATCAAATTAATTTCGTCCCGTATACGTGTACGTCGTTTACGTATTTTCCATATTTGGAACCACTATTTGCCTGCAGAAACCAAACAAACACATTATCATACCTTGAAGCACTTTTTATGTCGACGGTACTAGTTGAAAACAATTTAACAAAGAAAATAGTTGTCGAAATCGTGGACTTCCGGGACGTGTACCTGCGGGATCGGGACCATCAGGGACGAACCCGTACCTACTAGCCAACCAAATAAAGGAGACAACTGCCTGTCGTGACTTTATCCGTAAATCTAAGGACTGAACTGGTACTTAGTTATATATGAACACGGAACCCATTCGCTTCAAAGTAAACGAATGGATGGCCAGTGGCCACCTTTAGTAATTATCTTGGTCGCCTATACACTTTGATGGTAATTACTAACGTTAAGTTGACTGATGGATTGAAGATTTTTTTTCATGATTGAATATTTGAATTGATCAATAAACATATGCACCAATGGCTTTCTTATAAGTATTATTCAGCACAAAATACTAATAAGTTTATCTTCTTAAGAAGTTTAGAGTTGAACTCGTGAAATAAGTATACCTACGTGTTTTCAAGAACCAATTCATACTTTTTGTAAAATACAAAAAGTATGAATTGGTTCTAAATTGGTAGTAAACAATTGTTATCATAGCAAAAATGGAATTCGTCATCAAAATCCGCTGTCATACCTATCAGTAACAATGACTTTGACGTAAAGAAATCAAAGAATACCACAAGAACACCTACAAAATTGAAAGAATGCGTTGGATACTATGAAATAGACGTATTTTATGGGCATACAGTGATAAATTTACACCATGTCACTAACCAAGCTTTTAAAAGCCCCAATCAAACTGTTTTGGAAGGATGTCATTACATTTATCATCATTCGACGGTATGACCTCGGGGGTAAGTACTTTTTCTATTACTTTAGGACGCCTGCATTATAACACCCTTTTCTCAGGAGTTTTAATGTGATAAAGCTGCTGATATCCTGGCAGCAGCAGCAGTGATAGTGGTGTGACCGTCGGACTGTCAAGTCATAGGTCTCGAGTTCGAACCCAAGGCCTCTGACTTTTCAGATTCATGTGCGTATTGTATAATTATCACTTGCTTCAAAACAGTGAAGGAAAACATCGTGAGGAAACCGGCCTTAGAGATATTTCTCGACGGCATGTGAAGCCAAGTCAGAGGCCCATGGGTGGCTTTAAAAATCTGACACCAGGTTAGTCACTAACCACACGAAAATAAGAAAGAGCTGATTTCAGATGCTTCACTTTTTGAAAGTGAAACATTTGAACACAAAATATAAGTCGTATATCAGGTTTAAAGTCTGCATAAGATTGACTGCTTGGTGGTCGCAGTGGCTGAGCGATTAGCTTCAGCGCTTTTGAGTCGCGGGTCCTATTCCTGCATCGAGCTGACGAAACACTTACCTATTATAGGTATGATTTACAACCAGCGTTGTCAGACGTCCGGATTTTTAGTCCAACATTAAATTTCCCGCGCGGGACAGTCTTAGTACCGCTTCTATGTTCTATGTTATAGAGTTTAGTTTCCGCCCTTAGTCCGTCAGGTGGACCATTGTGCGTAGGCCATGGCAGCCGTTTGGTGGTTATTCCAAGCAGCCCCCCTCCCTCCAGAAGCTAATTAAATCTCCTGGTCTATGCAAAACATCTGTGAACGATCTGGGTAACCCGAGGGTTTTTGTTCTAATCTGGGTGACGCCTGTGCATTCAAAAAGCACGTGCGCGACGGTTTAGCGCACGCTATTTGATTTGACCAATGAGCGCGCGTGGTACTAGAGTTCGCCGTCAGAAACGACCTTGACGAAGTCCCGCCCCTTTAATGTTGCTTATTACCAAGGTGAGATGTCAGATGTTACACATCATGGGCGACTACTTTAAGGGGCGCTCGTTCTGTTACTTTTTTCTCGGGATTTTTTTTTTCAGGTAAGTATTTGGGTATTTCGGAAGCGTTTGCACATCAATGTTACTGACATGAAGCAATCGTTGAAGGAGCGCTTCTTTGGCAGCCTGAAGAAAGTATTTTAACAGGCGAAAACAAAATGCGCGCCTTCAACTGTTGTGTCATGCCGGTTTTGATGTACTCTTCCAGCATATTCAAATGGACTCAGACCGAACTGGACGCCATGGATAGGGAGGGTCTACAACCACACATTTAATACCTTACTTAATATTTCTAGTTCTCGAAGAAAGACTCCGGTACATAGCAGTGAAGCCAACTGCTTCTACATCAGTGCTACGTCAAAAAGTGTGGCATTTGTTGGACTTGCCCGATTTTTGCGAAGAAATTATTGTGCTCAAGTCCAACCAAGATGTGGTGGTACCCCTGTTCGAATTGCGGAAGGGCAACGACCCCCAACATCCTTACATTCTTGAAGTATTTCCGCCCGGCAATCGAATGCAAGGTGAGTGGAGATAATTTTTCTTGATTCGTGTTGCCTCATGTGTACGAGGTTGTGGGTTCAAAACCGGGCAAGTACCCATCTGGCTTTTCAAATTCATATCTAGGTACAGTACAATTATTTTCTTAATGTCCCTCGTTGCCCTTGGACGCTCTCAATCGACTTGGAATTGTATAGAGTCTGGAACTCTATATACTTTACTCTACCTACTTTCTAAAGGTGTTTGGGTAAAAGTGGCATGTTTTTTTAAATACGCGGCCACTAATGAAGTGTTTTGTTAAAAAGAACACATTAAGTCGTTAATTTTTTTCTATGAACGTTACTTTCCCACGTTCATCGAAGCCGAGATATTTAAAGTAAATAATCTATAAAATCAAATTGCCATTTGCTATAAATTGTGTTTATTTAATTAATTACAGTGTAGTGTTACTTGTATTTCTCTTCATAACTCGTAATTAGCGATAAACAACACCACAAAAGCCGTCCATGAGCCCACTAAAAGCACCGATCTCCTCGCCCAATCATACCCGAAAAGTCGTTTTATATCTATTTAAGTAATTGAGGTTTGTGTAAAAATATAGTGATTTTATAGTAATCATGTTTTTTATTTAAGTGTCGTATAATAATGCCGTACATACTCCTCCAATAACATGCGTAAGTTTATGAATGAATGTATGTATTGTGCCATGCGTGCTGTATTTTTTCACAATACATATACCTGGTTACGTCTTTATTTAGACGACATGATGTTGAAATTCTACCTACCTCGATATCATATATTTCAGCTCCGATATTACTTAGGGCAAAGTTATTTTATGAGTCATTATTATTATATATATCACTATACGTTAGCAACAATAAATTAAGTGGCCGCTCAAAAAAAAAAACATGCCACTGGTTTTTTTTTTTTTTTTGTTTGAGGATGGGAAATGATCAAATAACTCCTCCCGCTCTGGGTGGAGCGGGAGGGCGTGTCAGACTTTTACTGACTAAAACCCACCCGTGTTCCTTCCGTTGCCTGTGTGCCGAGGTCGCGATATCCCTTTCAGACAAACCCGCAACCCCGGCAGGCATTGGCCCTTCCGGACCCCGTCAGTTGGTGCTGACATCTCTTTGAGGCGCGCGTGGAACACAACGCGCCGTCGACCCGGGCCTGGTCCCTATCGGACGGCGAGCTACCCATTGCTCACCGTCCGCAAGCCCGCGCCTACGGTGGCCGGAAGTCGGCTCGCGACTCCCGACGCCCGGGGCGTCTCCTGCGGCGACTAGGGGCGCGAGGGGTCGCATTTTGCCTCTCCCTCGCGCGCTCCGCCTCCTCCTTCGCGAGCATTACTGCTTCGCAGAAGGAGGTGACGGCCTCCCACGCACTCTCGCTCCGGACCATGGCCTGAACCAGGGCCGGACGCGAGAGATCGCCGCCGCCGATCGCCTCCGTGAGATGCCACTGGTTCATACAAAATTATTACCCAAACCCCTTTATCTTGCTCTTGACATCGGTGAAGGAAAACATCGTGAGAACACCTGGACTTACAGTTAAGTTAATATAAGTCTGAAATCACCAACCCGTCTTGAGCAAACGTGGTGATCAATGCTCGTGCCTTCTCTGTATGAAAAGAGGTCATGGCTCTGCAGTGGTACAACAATAGGACGGTATTATTATCATCTTACTAGCGACCCGTCCATCATCGAAATGTCTTTATTATTCATAAAGTTTAATATTTATCAACAAAGCATTTATTTACAAAGCACTCTGAGCAGTGGTGGCCCAGTGGTAGCGGCCACGACTTACGTAACAGTCGTGGGTTCGAACCCAAGCAGGCGCTTTACTTTGTGTAAATAATTTCATCACCACTGCTCTCAAAAGGGTGAAGGAAAACATCGTGAGGAAACCGGCATGTCCTAGAACCAAAAATTCGAAGACATGTGACATCTACCGCACTGGGCCCGTGTGGTAGATTACAGCTCCCATAGAGGAGGCCTGTGACCCAGCAGTGGGAATATTATAGGCTGATTATGATACAAATAAACCTTTCGGAATACATTTTCTAATTGATGATGAAACCACATCATAATCCATTGCGTAGTTTAGACGAACAACGCGGTCACACAGGCAGACACAAACCAGGACTTTTAAATATGTTAGATATTGCGAACTTCCTGAGTAACATGCCATGTTTTGTCAGTTATCGTATTCGCGGTTTCGATTCCTGTATCAGTATGTGGCATCTACAACGCCACATGCGAACTACGCATCACCATGACGTAACGCAAAAATGTTGCATTGCGCAAGCAGAGTTTGCCGCGCGACGAGTATATAAACAACGTCACGAGATCACGTCGGGCAGTTGCCCACCAGACACAACACCCGCCTGGTCGGAGGATCCTCCCTTTTCTGTAGAGGACTATACACCCTGTTCCTCATTTCATTTATTTGCATACCATAATGTGTATAAAAGATGGCCTAAAGGTAAAGAACAGTTACCCTGTTAGGGCACAGCAACATACTTAAGTATTAACTTACAATTAAAATTCAAAGATAACAATTCTTATAAATTAATATGAACTTATTAATTACGTAATAATAGATAAAGTTATTGAGATAGTGTTAATGTTAGTGTAAATAATAATATTATGAGATTTAAATTAACTAAATTAAAAGTAAATACAAAAGATAAAGTTAAAATTTAAAATGGTAAAACAATAATAATATTAAAATCATAATTCCTCATACCTGTATAAGTACCAAAACATTCTCCCATTAAAAATACGGAAATCTCTTTACGGGACTTATATACTTTATAATAATGAATTTTCACCTAGAAAAACTGCATTCCTTTTCCTTGTAAGAACTTCGTACTTAAATAAAAAAATAAGTGCTAAATGATTCAAACCACATTGCGTATGACGCACATTATTTGCTGAGTAAATTATCACCTTGAACACTAACAATGAGTTCCAGTTACCAAATATTCTATGTACTTACAGCCTCACCTGCGGTTCATAACAATATGTTGACCATGGGGAATGACGATGACGACGATCGGCCACAGTATGCAAATCGAATAAAGTCCACCGAAACGGTATTTGAAAACATTAGACAAGATAATAAAGGCGACAAATTATGTGGTTGTACATGTTTTTGTAAGTATTATCATTCATTTACTTACTGGGCCTTACCACCACCTCTAAAGCAGTATTATTTTAATCTTACTTCAGTGGGAGAAAGAGATGGAGCTATACGTCCTCTAGAGCTTCATCTCTTTCCCACATTCAAGCAATATTGAAATAATAGGTACTGCTTTAGAGGTGGTTGTAGGCCCTCTGAGATATCTACCAGCGGGGTAATTGCGTAACACATATAAACTGATAACTGATCGCAATGCGTTACGTTACGTTCATTGCGTTATTTACGTAGCTGGGTAGACGAATTTTTCAAACCTATGAAGCAATGGATTAGCCATATCCTTCAAAACTCTCGAATTGTGATTGAAACTAAAAGTGTGTTACGCAATAAGGCTAAGCGTATGCTTAGACGCAGGTGACGCAGGTCCACGCACCGCAGGGCAGAGCAGATTACACACACCGCAGGGCAGAGCAGATTTTGTAATTCTTGAACGTACTGGCAGCTACGTACGCTGCGGCGGAGGCACGTGTTACGCAGACATGTGTCTGTTCTGCTGATCTGCTCTGCGTCTCGTTGTAGAGCCGGCACAGATTTCTGCGTGACGCGTGCAGGTCGTCACTTGTTTTTTTTGCTGAGACGCAGGTAACGCAGCACGGCCGTCTATTGTTTGTACTAGCTAGGACGCGAACATGAGCATGCGCTCGCGGCCTGTCTGCCTCGCCTCCCCTACTCTAAGAAGTCTGTACTGTGCTTTGCTGCGTCACCTGCATCTCAGCATACGCTTAGCCTCAGGGTGCTGGGTACCTATGTAAGTAAAGTCAGCAACCAAAGTCGATAAACACTTCAGATTTTTTAATCTTAATTATTATAGTTAATTGACTCATGCGTGACTTTTGCGGAAATCCATTATAAAATACAATAGGCGACGTATATGAGACGTGTGGACACGTCGGGTCCGGGTTTGCAACAAGTCAATCGTCATCCTGAGGATGCCTCGTTAAGAGGTGAAACACGTGTCGATTTCTTACAGAGTTCTTTACGACTCTTTAAGAACAGTTAAGCGGATTACACATCTACCCCCACTGGGCCCGCGTGGTTGATTACAGTCCACTCCCTCTCGAAGAGAGAAGACCTGTGTCCGAGCAATAGGAACTTTATCTAGGCTGATTAAGCTAGTTAGAAAGTGAGAAGTGTCACTTTGCAGTCCGCCATTTTAAAATATACCTACGCTTTCCAACGAACAAGCAGGTGCACATACTAAAACGGGCATTTTTATTCAAAGGCACGATTGTCATTATAATGTGTTCGAATATGTATGCATGGCCGTGGTTTGACTGACAAAATAATTAAATGCCTAACTGACTACTAATTAAAGATTTCTATTCAATCATTCTCTATTGCAGTCTAGAGTTGGAAATAATGTCTAACGAATGGCAATTGGGTCTTTCCCAATCACCAACTTGCGCCCGGTTTCTGGAACGAAAATTATCGACGCATCAAAATTAAATACAAGTCAAGTGATGCGATTGAGTGTTGATAGTTCATTCAAACAAAAAATATTCTTATGAACGCTTAGCAAAGTAAAGTTAGAGTGCGGACTGTGAATCCTCGCCCTTGGAGACGTCATGATCATCATTTTCATGCCCTTGTGGCGGCATCTACACCGCCACATGCGAACTACGCATCAAAAGACTTGACGTCACACAACATCCTGACGTCACTCAAATCCTGCATCGCGCAATTAGAGTTTACCGCGCGGTGGACATATGTACACTCGAGAGCAATGAATCCGGGTCACTTAAAGAATCCTAAAAATCTCGGAAACTAAAAATGCTAGGTTAATGCAATAAATTGTATTTAATAGACAATGTAATACTCCTTAAATGAAGGTATTAAAACTTCTTAGTTATTGTAAAGTTATATCATAAAAAAATCAAATTTGAAAAAGGGCCACTTTCGAAGATGGAACTACGAAATTACAGCATTTGGTTTTGCTTTTGTTTGTAATCTGTCATTTATGTGGGTACATAAACCATGTTGATAGTGCTCTATATTCATTATTCAAGCTGAAATTATGTCGCTTACGCCTGAAGAATGCACCAGAATACTTACAATGCTGGAAACCGGCCGGAGTCAGCGCGATACAGCCAGGACTGTCGGTGTGTCGCTGTCAACAGTACAAAGAGTTCTCCGACGTTACGAAGAAACTGGTTCTAACCTACGCAGACCAGGAACGGGCAGAACCAGGTGTACCACAGCACGAGAAGACCGATACTTGGTGAACACCATGCTTCGAAATCGCTTTCTCACAGGAACTGAACTCACAAATCAGTTTCGACGCCTCGGAGGAAGTAACCCAAGTGCATGGACAGTAAGACGTCGGCTTGCTGAATCTAACTTAAAACCCCTTAGACCTGCAAACGGCCCTAAACTGGAGCGTGGGCATCGTATTTCAAGACTAAGATATGCCCAGAGCCACGTAAATTGGAGTATTGAAGATTGGTCAAAAGTTATGTTCTCCGACGAATCAAAATTTATGCTCTACAAGCACGATGGAAGACACAGAGTGTATCGAAGACCAGGGGAAAGATTCAAGCAAGCATGCATCGAAGAAAAAGTAGCCTACGGTGGTGGGTCTGTACTTGTGTGGGCCGGAATTTCTTCTGAAAGTCGCACAGAGCTGGTGATCATAGAAAACGGCTCTTTAACTAGCGTAAGATATGTGGAAGAAATCCTCAATGATCACGTTGGTCCATTTATGGTCAATTTAGGTGAGGATGCTATATTTATGCATGACAATGCCCGACCTCATACAGGTAGGATTGTGAATGACTACCTTCAAGAGATGAACATTACTCGTATGGAGTGGCCAGCGCGCAGCCCGGATATCAACCCGATCGAGCATGCTTGGGACGAGCTAGGCAGATGCGTAAAACAACGAAACCCTCCCCCAATCACGCTTCGTGAGCTCAAAATTGCTCTCACAGAGGAATGGGAGAATATTCCCCAAAATCGTATAAGGAACTTGGTGTACAGCATGCCAAACCGCGTAAACGCAGTAATGGAAGCACGAGGAGGCAATACGAAGTATTAAAATTCAAGAAAATCGTAATAAAGTTCAAAAATTTCATGTTTCCTATTTTTGTTTTAAGGAGAGATCAGCAGTTTTTTTCTTTATGTAATTTTGTGTTAATAAAATGTATGGTGACTCATATTTTTTTTACTTTCATTTAAGGAGTATTACATTGTCTATTAAATACAATTGATTGCATTAACCTATCATTTTTAGTTTCCGAGATTTTTAACATTCTTTAAGTGACCCGGATTCATTGCTCTCGAGTGTATATACAAGCTCACGACTTCAACCTCTGGGCAATTGCCCGCCAGACATGACACCCGTCTGGTCGGAGGATCCTCCCTTTTCTATGGGGGATGAGTGAACTTTACACCCTGTTCCTCATACCCCTAAACCCTTATTCCAAATTATTTGGGTTTAGCGCAGCATGTCTACTTTTTCCATACTTATTAGTCGTCATCTTAGTAGTCACCCCCCTTTCTAGCCATGTCATCTTTCACACAGACGATCCACGACTGTGTGAAAGATGACATCAAGCGACGGCTCTAAGGACTCTCGCTTGATGTCATCTTTCAGGCGTGATATTCATAATGTAATCTAGCTATATCGTTATTCCAGCCCAATCTACACTATCAAATGAAACAATGGCTTTGAATAAACTCCACATTCCAGATAACCAAATGTCAGAGCATCACTCCCTGCTTTCAGGATTCAAAAAATCTGACATATCGTGTCGTATTTCCAGTACCTCTATATTTAAACTAGGTGGCAGGAAAAGTCGCGACAACTTTACTAATATTCTGTTAAAAATACAAGGTGATCTGACTAGTTTGAGCAATAAATTGTCGGTCTTAGAAAAGAAGCTGCCGCCGATGTGAATACGGTTCAGATTTTTAAATTAATTAAATGCAAAGTTATTCTCTTCTTTCGCTGTCTTTTATTTTAGCGTTTTAATAGACTTTCAGGGGTCCTACGTAATTAGTGAATGTTAAGCTGATAACAGACGCTTCACTGGAGTGAATGTTCAATAAAAATAAAAAAAATCCACGTGCACACGACTCCCGACAAAATGACCTAGAAATTAACGTTCATGTGCTCAATTCGTTTCATTTTTCGATTATTCGGATCATCGTTGGATCGGTTTACTAATTAATTATTATCCACTTTATTTATGTGTATCATTCCTCTCGCTCTTGCAATCTGTGCACAGAACATAATATATACCTACCTACCCTAAAAATCTGTAGGAGTGGTTTCGTGAAATGGGACGGAAGTGTGTAACAGGAAGCCCGGGAAGCGCTCGCTATTTGATTTGACCAATGAGCGCGCGCGGTTTTAGAGTTGGCCCTCAAAAACGACCTTGACGAGGCCCCTTTAATGTTGCTTATTACCTTGTGAGATGTTACACGTCATATGCGACCACTGTAAGGCTCGCTCGTTTTTTTTTTGTTCATCCGTTTCTCTTCGAATGAAAGACATAAATAAATTAACAAAAACTGAAGCGTCTGATATCAGCTTTAGCTACCATTACCTGCTGTTGTTTGAACTCAAATTATTTCAACGGATACAAGTCTATATATATAAAAGAAAGTCGTGTTTGTTACAACACTTATAACTCGAGATGTGCTGGACCAATTTTCATGGTTTTTGATTCGTTGGATTTGTCTCCGCCCCGAATAGCAGAATACATCTTAAAAACAATGAAAAGGTAGGGTAGATAGGGTAGGTAGGGTAGGGTTTGGCAGGTAGGTGCGCCGTAGATAAGTTCTTAGTGCTACTCGAGCGAAGCCGGGGCGGGCAGCTAGTTAGTAATAAAACAACGTGTTAAATAAATACATCTATATTTCAAAAATTATTATTATTTAACAACGTAACAATATTTATTATACATGGTATAAAATTGCGCTAGCTGATTATTATTTACAATTATCAGTTTTACACTGGTTATGTACAAAAATAATACTCTGCCGTTGGAGGTATCATTTGGACTAGTGTAACTATTTTATATAACTAGTTCATGTGACCAACGTCACCTTTGTGAACCATACCGAGTGTTATACCATAATATTCTTGCCGTGCCCTTAATATTACACTGAACACAACCCAAGTGTGTATCTAGGTATGAAACATATTTATCTACTATAGAATTTTGTTAGCATGATTGCATTATAATTTATGTATTTCGTTATAAACTTTGTATGCGCTTTGGCGATATATAGGGCGTTTAAATGTATGTAACAGTATGCTGTGCGTATTTGAATTTCATCAACTAATTATACCTAGTAATTGATTCTATTGGTTTTTGTCATGATATGTTGATGTTTTGTAACGCGCGCCAAATAGCTTTACATTCTAAATAGGTAAATACTATTCAAAGCTTCTAGTGACTTCGTTCAGACTTACAAATCCCTTTACCATTAACAAAATTGACTAATGTTTGCTATTTGAACGAAAGTTTAAAATGTATGTTTTGGTATAAACTGTAGAAATATAATAACAGTAAAGACCAGCCAAACTTGAGGTTTAAAAATGAGCTCCTTAAAATGTTCTTCGAATTCTGAAACAAATATAAAAATTATATTATACTTTATAGCGTAACCAGTTAAAGAAAACATGATTAATGTGGGACCGAATAATGATTAACGTGCGTTAAATAAACAGCACCTATAGTTACGTAGCGTCTGAGATTGGGACACTGCAACCTTCAATAAGCGCAAACAAACTTCGAATAAAAAATCACAGATACACAACCTTTTTGACAGTTTCGTAATGTGTTTAAAAAAAGAACTCACCTGATATTCGAGGTTGTACACACTCTGTACGCAACACTGGCTCATGATAACAAACCCGCACATGCGATTTTGCATGCCGAGCGCGTATTCTATGCTACGTATCAGATCGTTCGTTTTCAATACTAGCAGCGCCTGCCTATCGACGTGCTCTAGACATTGAGTAACATAGTGCAAAATGTTTGGTAACTCATTTTGGAATGTTGATTTCTGGAAAAAATAAAAGACAATTTTGTTCAAAGTTATACAAGGTGTATTTTTTATCGCAGGTACGTTGAAGGGCAGGAAACAAGTTTATGTTCTTTCTTTTTTCGACCTTATGTATGAATGATTTATAATATGAAGTTATAAATAACAAAGTAATTAGTTTGCATATTCTATGCATTTTTTGCACTTACACAGGCTGCAACTCTGCTTGATCATTCAAAATTAGGAAATGAGATACGTAAATGGATAGGTAAATCTTATTTTGTATTTATAATATGTATACTTGCCTCTTCTGAAGTTGGTCTAGTCCGACCAATCCCTTTCATAATAGAGTCCCATGGTCTCCCCGTAACCATACAAGCAAACAATCCATATAACTCCTTGGGTATTCCCAATGCTTCGGCGTGGATCCTCATCTCATCTCGGCTCCGATCAATTATTGATAGCCATAGTTTTGAATAATGATACCTAAACCTATCTGACAATTGCTGAAAGAAAAAGTAGATATTTATTATTCAGGCTTCGGACGAATATAATTATGTTGCCCTAGCTTAGGCTGGGGACTAATAGATCCTAATAACATTTGTTTTTTTTTTCTTTTACTTGTGTTCTACAAATAAACATAGTAATTTGAATTTGGAAAACGCTACGATGCATGAAGAAGTGTAAACGCGCGCAAGGTTTTGCCGCGTATTTACGCAGTACAAGGCTAGAGCTGTGGGCACTGAAGGGCCGTTTACTAAAAGGCCGCCGACTTAAAGATTTGAAATCATATCTGGCCGTAACCTTGTTTTTTTTTTTACTTTCAGGTCACGTAATTCGCGATATTATTATGGTCAGTCACGAGTTCCAGTCTAATTAATATTTATTCGCTATCGTATTTATTTATAGGTATACCTATAAATAAACCATGATAAACCATGATGAAGCCATGATATATACGTCAATTGGTACTTTGCCAACTACACGATAAAAGTTCCTTCCATGCCCAATGTCACATGTTTATATTGTTTAAGAACATAATAATTAGGTACTAAATGGCAACAAAAAACTACATCCACCTAATTGTTTTGTCATTCTAGCTATACGTATATATGCCTAGAATATATGGCAGAATTTTATAGCAGACCGAAAATGAAAGGCTAATAAAATGGTGCTTACTACTGCTTATGAAAAACAACTACTTTTTATTACAGCTGAAGAAAAACAACTACCTTTTTACTACTGCTTATGAAAAACAACTACCTTTTTATTACAGCTGAAGAAAAACAACTACCTTTTTACTACAACTTAAGAAAAACAACTACCTTTTTATTACAGCTGAAGAAAAACAACTACCTTTTTACTACAGCTTAAGAAAAACACAACTACCTGTTTACTACAGCTTTACAGCTGAAGAAAAACGACTACCTTTTTATTACAGCTGAAGAAAAACGACTACCTTTTTATTACAGCTGAAGAAAAACGACTACCTTTTTATTACAGCTGAAGAAAAACGACTACCTTTTTATTACAGCTGAAGAAAAACGACTACCTTTTTATTACAGCTGAAGAAAAACGACTACCTTTTTATTACAGCTGAAGAAAAACGACTACCTTTTTATTACAGCTGAAGAAAAACGACTACCTTTTTACTATTATTACCTATTAGTTCTCGTGAAGTAGTGTGTGTCTATCCCATAAATACCTGTTTGAAACACTTAGTTACAACTTACAGCATACAAACCGTGGTCCAACAAGTAGACGGTAACATCCTTGTCTGTTGGATCCCTGTTTACAAGTATATTGCCAGGATGTGGGTCGCTGTGTACAAAGCCACTGATGAAGATCATGTGTGAATACAGGTCACCCAGCTTTCTGCAGAGGTCATATCTGTTGATTCTGTGCTCCTAAAAGGGAATTAAGTCAAATTGAGTTATTGTTAACAACTGTACAGTCAACATAATTGCGTAACACACTTACAGTAGCAATGGCTTTGATTATGACAGTTCAACAAAATTCATTGGATTATTTACGTTGTTGAGCAGATAAATTTTCTAACATATGAAGCAATGGATTAGCAATATCCTTCAAAATCATTGATGTGTGTTATGCAATTAGGGTGCAGGCAGCTAAATAAAAAATATTTTTAAACCATTCTTGGGAATATGTTCAGTAGTTAAATATTGGAAATTGTTCTTAAGTGTATTAAGTTAAAAGCAATAATAATTAATTTTGCCTAGAAACTGCAACAATGTTAATTTCTTAGCTTGTTCCTTATTACAAGATTATTTACATAATTATTTTACACTAACATTGGTAGCAATTATTGTAAGAAAAATAATCATAATTTATACAATTTCATCATTTGACTTCTCTATTGTGTATGATGAAATATTTAGGATTATGTAAAAATATTTTTTTGGTAAGTGCTTAGGAAAAAAGCAATTTAGGTCAAGGTAACATCTAAATGCTGATTCTCAATAAGTAAAAATGGATGTAGCAGGCCTTATACCATACAATTTACACAGTACCATTCAATCTGCCTAGCCTTTTCCCAACTATGTTGGGGTCGGCTTCCAGTCTAACCGGTTGCAGCTGAGTACCAGTATTTTACATGGAGCGACTGCCTATTTGACCTCCACAACCCAGTAACTGGGTAACACAATACTTTTTGGTAAGACTGGGTGTCAGACTTTTGGGCTTCTGACGACCCAACTGACCCCGACGACCGGGACCAATGGCTTAACGTGCTTTCCGAGGAACGCAGGAGTCTCGGAATGTAAAGATGGTCACCCATCCACGGACCAACCCCGGCAAGCGTAGCTTAACCCGTGCGGCTGTTATTAATTAGCCACGACCTACTCAATTTACACAGTACCATTAAATAGGCTAAACAAATACAAGTACCGGTCAACTGCCCTAACTTCGCCTGGCGTCCTGTTTTTTAATGAAAAAGCTGTAATATATTTTTCATGTTACTTGTATGACAACCAAAACTTTAAATTTTCATACAGAGCTTTCAATTTCGATTGCCATAAGTAAAATACAAAAGATATTACATCATTTTCATTATAGGCAAAAATAAGACACTAGGCGAAGTTAAAGCAGTTGACGGTAGTGTGATTATTTCATAGCACACTTAATAGCTTCTTACATTCATTCATGTAGATTATACAAAGGTATTACAAAACATGTGGTGTTCATACTTACATCAATATACTTCAAATCATTCACTTGACCACCATTTACATACTCCATGACTAGGACCCTCTCAGTACTGTAGTCCCAGAATATCTTTGGCACCTTCAACCATTTATAATTCTTAAATAAGTCTGCTACTCTTTCAGCATTATGACCCTCTTGTACGAAATCCAATTCCTTCGCTATATTTCTTTTAGTTTCATCAATGAGCCATTGCATTTCAAAGTCAGGAAATACCTTTGACATTGTTGTGATTATAAATTCCATCCATTTTAGATCTATCTTTACATTGTCTCTTACAAAGTAATGCTGTACTTTGACTGCTACCTCTGTGCCATCTTTCAGTTTAGCTCTGTGTACTTGGGCTAATGATGCAGTGCCTAGAGGTTCAGGGTCAAATTCATCAAATAAATCGTTGGGCTGAAAAGTGAAAACATTGTGCAATAAGTAGATAATGTTCTGAAATAAAAGTGATATAATTTTAAGAATAATAAACAATTTAACTTATAATACTTACATCCTGTTTCAAGTCTTCTCTGATAACTTTATACAGCTCTTCCACAGAATTTTGTGGTGCATCTTTATGCAATATTCTCATTGTCTTCACATATTCATTGGGCAGTAAGTAGTCCAACGCACCTACATGCTGCCCAACTTTTATGTACACACCTTTATTGGCTTTACATAGAGTGAGCAATTTCTCTGCCCCAATTTGGTGAGCTTGACTCTTGACCTCCAAATATTCTTTCGAGCTTCTGTCCCAATCTTTGCTGTACAGCAAGGATTTATACGTTCTTCCTATTTCCACAGCAGTGAATGCTGTCCTAGAGAGCCTGACGATCGCCAAGGAGTCGTAATCACCATCCTGAAGTTTTACAGCAGCCGTAACTGTGCCGCCGATAGCAACACTACTATACAGTCCATACTTAACTACGCGTGTTAGTTTCCTCGAGAACATGTTTAATAACTACTAGTTGGTACGTAACAGTCACATATTACTGTTTAGGACACTATTTTCTACGTAAAGGCACTCGACAGCGCATGCAAGTAGAACGTGAACAACCAATGTCACTATCAGAAATTCAGAATCAGTATCACTCCTCAGTCCTCAATCACTGTCACTACTGTCACTGTCAAAACTCCACAAGTGTCAACCTGGCAATTGGGGTGACGTTGGCACACTCATGGACGATGTTTTAATTCTAAAGTTGGCGTACTGTACCCTGGTACTGCCACTTCTAAAATGGAAAATAAAAATCGTTTTTTTAAATGAGACGGAACCATAGACGATCTCGACGAACGAATCCAGCTAAGTTCAATCCACGCGTTCGTTTGATTGTAGACGAACATGTGAGTAACGACATTCATTATGAAACAGTCTTTATAAGTGAGTAACGCAAGCGAAAATCGTTGACTTATCCTGTAAAAGCTTCGCTTCGCCTTCAAGAGCGTTAGAAACACATTGTAAACTCAAAATCAAACTCAAACTCAAACTCAAACTCAAAACATTTATTTCAAATAAACCAACTACAGGCACTTTTGAATTGTCAAGGAGTCGGTCAGTCAGAAAGATGAAGCTAGTTGCCCATTCCAAAGCGTAGTAGGTACCTATGGAGAAGAACGGGCAAGAAACTCCACGGACACTCTTTTAAATCAAAATATTCTTACAAAATAAGTAATTACACTTTATTGTAGGTACTTTAACATTTTTATCCGATCTGGGATGTTTATAACAGTTCTTACTTACAATAAAAAGGGAAATAATAAAGCTTCTGAAAAATAAATTAACTTTCCTTTGGTTGACAGTAATATTATCTGAGCTGTTTTAAAATGAATTACCGAAAAAAATACCAAACTTCCGAAAAAAATACCAAACTTCCGAAAACATATCGCACCTTTAAAGTAAAACCGTTATTAGACGAAATTATAAAATTTTACAGGAGAGCCAATATTAGAAAAATGTCACTGTTTAAATGAAAAAAAATGTCCTAGAGAACCCTGCACTCAGATTTTATTGACAAAAAACAGTGACATTTTTGTTCAAAGGTGCGATATGTTCTGATAAAGTAATCGTTTTCTTAAGCTCCATAGAAACCAGCTTAATTTCTACTATTGGATAAAGAATAACTTTATAACTCTCAATTTTAATGAAAATAACTAACTGCCGGTAGTTGCGTTCGGGTGCAGAGGTGAAAAAGTGGGTGAAATAGGTTAGGTTAGGTTAGAACTGCGAGCGGTGTCGCGGCAGCGGCCGGCAGCGCTATTTCTAAGTTGCTCGCAGATTTTTTTTCACCATTTTCTAATCCAGGTTTTGGGATGAAACAGTTAGTCATTTTCAGCGGCACCGCTCACTTCGCTCGCTCTCGCACGCGGTTGGTCACAGTTCTAACCTAACCTTACCTATTTCACCCACTTTTACTTTAGTTTTCGTTAAAACGCAATGAAAGCTGGTGGAAAAATATTACGTCAGCAACTGCTGTAAGTATTGGTTACTCGGAATTTTCAGTATTTTATTCGTTCGTCTCTAAATTTTCATTCGCATATAAGTTGTCGGGAAATTATTATTTAAAGCAGTTAATTTCATATTTTGAGTATGCGTATATTTTAATTTTTTTTTCGGAGTTTTTATTACTACCCCACTAAAAACTATGATATATTTAAAAAAATTGTTTGTATCACACAAATCGCTTCTCAGCAAGAACAACAAATGGAAATAGGGTCGTCTTACTATCTCGTTCTATATTTTACTGTTATTTTTATAATTTTATTTATTTCCTCTATTTCATCTCTAAATAACTTTCGTTCTTTTCCAGCTAATGACATTTTCCGTTAGTCAAGCGATACCAGCGATACCCGTGGCGAAAGTTGTCAGTTTTTTCCCATTTTTAGTGAGAATTTATTTGATCTCACTTTTTTCTTATGGCAACTTGAGTATATTGACGCCATTTTTCTTTCGCGTCAGTGTTCCGCTTCCGTTGACAGATTCTTTTCAGACTAAAACCTCCGAAAATGAAGGCTAAAGGAGAGGTGAGTCTCGTAATTTTGAACAAAATAAGTGTAAACTTTATATAAAAATGAATAAATTTAGCCTATAAATCCTAATCAATACCAGAAACATGAAAACTAGTGGTTAAAAAGTGATAATTTCGGTATGAGTGAGGCGTACACGTTGTCGGTGCAACCCGTCCAATTATTTTACTGGATACTTCATCGTTTATTACTTGTGTGAATAAATTCTTATTCCTCGTGCAGAGTAATACAATGCTCAATATAATTTTCTTATCAACGCTTTGCGGATGGACTTTTATTGACACATAAATAGGGGTGCTTTTAGGTTATGTCATGTTGTGATGCCGTACGTTCTGAATCTCGTGTTTCAGAATTCTTCAAATTGTTAAATAGTGGTACGAACTTGTTTACTTTACAGCTAATATATATAATAGGTACAACAAGTTTTCAAAATTTCAAGTTAAAAAGAACTTTTCTAAAATTACTACAATAAGCATGCGCTGATAATGTAAATATCTGTTTCAGTTGAAGGAGTATGAGGTCATCGGCCGCAAGCTCCCTTCGGAGAGCGAGCCCAAGCCTCCTCTATACAAGATGAGAATTTTCTCCCCAGACCAAATTGTGGCTAAATCCCGTTTCTGGTACTTCTTGCGTCAACTGAAGAAGTTCAAGAAGACCACTGGTGAAATTGTCTCCATCAGGGTGAGTATATCTGCCTACCCTAAATATTGCAGTGTAATGGAAACTAGCACCCTTTGTCATTAACTAAATAAACTGCTGAAATGATGCAACTTTAAATCATGTTCACATTATAAATTAAGTTCTTGCTCTTTTAATCATCAAAAACAAAATGCTCCCGGTAATTCAAAGAATACTAACAGCTGTTAAATAGGCCAACTAAGTGCCTGAATACATTATGTCGAGGTAAGGCTTGTCAGCCTTGAACGTTGATGCAGAGTTGCAAACAGATTAAAATCTGTTTCAAGTTTGCATTTAATTTAGAAATCACCAAGATAATGATAAAAATGAAATGGCAATGGAAACAATTGTATCAAATAATTGCAGATGATTTCGATCACTTTGACCTTTTCCAATTGATTTAGGACTAGCTTTTGCCCGCGGCTTCGCCCGTCGATCGCGAACGTCGGAAATTATTCCAAGGCAACTACATAGATTAAAGTTTCCAATGACCTAACCCAGATCATGGTCTACCCATGTGCCAAATTTCATCCAAATCTGTTCAGCTGTTATAGTGTGAAAGTGTAACAAACAAACAAACTCACTTTTGCATTTATAATATTAGTTAGGATTACTTAGGATTGTGCTGTGTGTTGTTTTTGCCATTCATCTCAATCAGCCATCATCTAGAAAGATTATTCTTTCACAAAGTCTGTCCATGATGTTTTCATTAGGCTATCTCTTTTGTACATAGAACATAATTGACTATAGAAAATATTTTTTTTGTGCCTTGTGTCCCATTAAACCCAAATAAGATTGCTTTAAGACAGGGCCAACCTATTACTACTATAGACAAGGATGACAAATTATTCTAATAATTTATTACAATGTAAAATAAAATTAACATTCAGCATTACCACCTACACAAATAAAAGTAATACAACCATACTTTATTGTCATGTCATTATTCAAAACCAAACACTACAAATTCCAGGAAATTCCCGAAAGGAGCCCAGTGAAGATCAAGAACTTTGGTATCTGGCTGCGTTACGAGTCCCGCTCCGGTGTACACAACATGTACCGTGAATACCGCGACCTCAGCGTCGGCGGCGCCGTCACTCAGTGCTACCGCGACATGGGAGCCAGGCACAGAGCCCGTGCTCACTCCATCCAGGTAACTTACCAGATCCTTTGTCATTTAAGTGGGCACATCACTTGGCATATTTCTCCAAATTTGTGCTTTATTTGGCTAGTCTAAAATTTACCCTATTTGTACAAGAATACAGTTTATCATTTAATAGTGAAGAAATGCAGATATTTGTACTGATGCGCCAAGTGAAGTGCCGGTTTAAGGACTAGTTCCCCTGACAAGAAGCTGATGTGCATTATCTTGAACTGGTATAGAACCATATTACCTAGTTTTCTGATTTTGCGCCAACAAACGCTCATAATGTATGGTCATAGGTATGGCTGAAACTAAGCGCGTGCTTTAGAAACGCGCGTTAGGTTGCGTTGTCATGGGAACCTGTCTTAGATGTTGTAGGATAATCAGTTAGAATAAAATTATGGTAAATCTTAATTCATATAAATATTTTGCTATATGTAAATTGAGATCTTTGAAAATATCCAATAAAAATTGGTAGGATGAAATGGATTTATTTCAATTCAAGTTAATAAATATGGTTGAATTTCGTAATATTTCCTTACTTAATGATTATCTTGCATCAAAAATTATGCTTCTGTGAGTGGCATATTTGTAGTATTTTACACTGTTTGTATTGCTTGATGACAATTTAATATTTTTTATGTAAGCCGAATGCTTAAGCCTACATTGTATTTATTAAACTCAAAGTAATTTATTTGCCAGAAACACGGTTGTGTTTATACATTTAAGAATACAGAAAAAAAATAGTGGTCTTTGCATATTATTTTAAAAGCATTACTGGATATTTTAATTGATAGTTAGTTCACTGCAGTGGTTCTACTATTTCTTAGAAAACTATTCTGTTAATTTTTAATTTTGTTTATTTTTTTTTTCTGTACGAATGAACTACAGGTGATAAGTATATACTGCTAGTCTACTTTGAACCAATTTTTCTGTACCTGTTACCTATCAAGTAGTGCATGTTTTTTTATTAAATTTTTATCAGTGATTTTAGTCACTATCACAAGCTGTCATAAAAGGCAATCCCAAATGTCACAACAATAAATCCCGAATCCTATATTTATTTACGATTCGGGATTTATTGTTGTGGCAACAATCCTTTATCCACTGAGACACCTATTACCACTGAGAAAAAACCTACGAGTTTTAGGGAAAATAAAAGTGTAAATTCGTCATCATTCACCACATGTTTCTTCTTGTCATAGATCATCAAAGTGGAAGTTATCAAGGCGTCAGCGTGCCGCCGGCCGCAGGTGAAGCAGTTCCACAACAGCCACATCAGATTCCCGCTGCCCAAGCGCGTGCACAACCACAAACGCCTCAACAAGTTCGCATACAAGAGGCCCAGCACCTACTTCCTGTAATTTTATTATGTATGCAATTATATAACATTAAAATCCACATCCTGATGTGGGAACAAACTCGAATTTTTTTATTTAAAAATACATAGTGATGTGGGAATAAACACGACTTTTTACTTAGGTCGGCTTCCATTAATCCCTTATGGCGCAATTTCATTGGTCGTTAACCCGTTCGGTATACAGCATACGGGGAGTCCCACATGCTATTATATACCGACCGTGATATCGACCAATGAAATTAATCGGTCGATATACAGCTTGCGGGTCGTGAGTCAAATACTTTTTCATTATTCAATTTCATTCGTGAGTGCTTGTTGGATTACAAAGACGCTGCGCAAAATGGCTGATCGCTTTACGGATTCGCAAATGTTAAAACTTGTGGAAATCTATCGAGATTACGATTGTTTATGGAATGTGACTAGTACGTTATATAGAAACCGAGATGCAAGAGAAAGTGCGTATAAACTAATTGCGGAAAGGCTAAATATTACAGGCATCTCAAATAAAGAAAAACAAAGAAAAAAAATACGTGTGGCACTCGAGGACTGCCGCGGTAAAGCTATTGCATAGCATATATTCAAAAATAAGAAGATAATATTGTTGATTTAAAATATTTTTTTAAAAAAATACCCCTATACCCCCCCCCCTAAATCGCAGAATTTACACAACCGTCAATGACGTCTGCCCTGCCCACCAGAGACTAAAGAGCAGTAACAGCCCTTTTGTGATTTTTCGTTTTATTAGTGATTCTGAAAGCGGGTTTCTTAAGCTTTCTATTGAATTAACTTACTTATTTCTAAGACTATTAGAATGGTTTTTATTTAACAGTTTTCACTTACTGCAAACGAAAAAAATTAACAATTTGGCGTGATTTCCCAACTAAAATACAGTATAAATTATACTGCAGATTAAATTTTAAGGTTTCATAACTAAAATGCAGTAAGCAATATAATTTTACAGTTCTTTAGATAGTTTTATATTTCTGGAAAAAAATTAAAAAAAAAATTAATACGCAGTAAAATTTACCGCCATACAAGCTATTTTTACTGCAAATTAAGAAAATACAATTTATTGTCACGAACTCCCAACTAAAATGCAGTAAAATCAAAGCTTGTCGCATTTTAGTTGTGAATACTTAACATTCTTTTATCATTATAAACTGACTAACACGCAGTAAAATACAGCATTACTGCAGATTAGTTTGGATAGCATAATGACACAGATATGATTATTCCTAGCTAAAGTGCAGTTAATATAAACGGTCTTTAAAATGTGAACTAGCTATTTTTCTTACTGCACTAGTAAATTGAACACTTTTTTCTTAAAAAACTAACTAAAATGCAGTATTTTTTTGACCTTACTGCATGTTAGTTGGGTTTCTTGACAAAATAACTGATCCAAACGCAGTAATAGGGCTTTTTGCTGCATTTTACTAAGTTTAAAATGGTATTTTTTACAAAAAAGGCTATGCAGTAATAGGCACCAAAAAGAATAAATGGCCATAATAAATTCAGTTATTAAGATATATTTTTTTTTATTGCTTTAACGTGTGAACCTATGCCTTTACAACCTTTCTGCATTCAAATTTTTTTGCTTATACATTCTGTTGATTTTTTAAAATCAATTCTTAACTTTAAATGCGTTTTACTCGAAATCGTGATTTTGCTGTTACTGCACTTTAGTGTATGGTGGGCAGTGCCCTCACGCGTCTGCCCGCGTTCGGGTCGCGCACTCGGCGATCGCGCGTCATTGCCTATCCCGCCCCTCCACCCTCGTTCTGCGCGCCCGCCGTCGACTCATCGCAGGTCATTCTTATCGTTCTAACTTTTAAAATATTAGTCCAAATTACTTAGTGTAAAAGACAAATTTTATCTACATTAAATACCGAAAGCGATGAAGGTATTTATTTTGATACGAATTAACTAAATACTCTAAAATATGCAACTTAAAAAAGTATTCCATTTAAATGTATTTATAGCTCACTATTTTGGCTATAATGGCTTCCACATAAAAGGTAGATATATGCTGTCGCGGACTTTTATTTAGAACTCTTTAAGACAAACAACCCCACAATACATTCTTTTCATGTAACTCCAGCGGTTTAGGCAGCGCACGCAAAGATAGATCTCAGAGGGCAGGATTTTTTCCGACTTACTGGATACTTATCGTTATATTATGGCTAAATCACATAAAATCTTTATAAATTGTAGCCTATGTGTTATTCTGATATATAAGCCACATTACTGTAAAGTTTCACTAAAATCCGTTCGGTAGTTTTTGCGTGAAAGAGTAACAAACATCCATCCATCCATCCTCACAAACTTTCGCGTCAGGTTTTTTTCGTTACGGAATTTCTACATTCGGTCGCCGCGCTCAGAGTCTCCGATAAAAGCTATGCAATAGCTTAAAAAGATTTTGGGTGCGAACTTTACAAAAAAATAGAAAGAGGCATGGCGCGTCAGAAACATTGTGTAAGGAGTTACAGTTGGATTTGGAGTGTGATGTAGAAGATCATGATAGTTTTTTCAGATTATCTAATGACTTATTTGAAGATTTATTAAATAAAATAGAAACACGACTTCAGAAAAAAGACACTCCATTTCGGGAGGCATTATCTCCAAGATTAAAACTTGAGGTCACATTACGTTATTTAGCTACTGGAGATTCTTACAGAAGCTTGTATTACTTATTTCGCGTGTCTCCTTCTATTATGTAGACTGTAGGGAGACTCCTACAATAGGACTTTTGAACATATAGACATTTTTGTAACTGCTGCCTATAGGTTCAAAAGTCTTATACTTAAGGAGCTCTCCTGAATAGTTTGATAGTTTATTGTACTTCTTTTTTTCTCTTCATTCTACTTCGTTGGCCTATTCTATCTTCTTATAATTTAATTTAAACTCGATAGTTAAGTATAACTTATCATTATAGATCTGTATTGTGTAACCTAGTGATTATTTTATTGTTTTTATCCCACAGCTAATCTGTGAACAGCGTTGTGGGCTGCAATATTGTCATAAGTTTTGTATATTCTTTTATTCTATGTTTTATATTGTAGCTGTTAGTTGTTCCTATTGAATAAAATAAAAATAAAATTATGAGCACTTTTATACCACAAGTATGTGACGCTATTTATGAAGCACTGGTAAGTGGCAGATTATTATAAAAGTAAGTAGTAAAATAATACGCATTATCATTAGAAAATAAGTATTTGTATTTCAATTTTAACACAGCTGTGAAACATTTATACTTTTGGTAGTAATTTCAATTAAACATAAGTAAGTACCTAATCATTAAATCAAATTTAAAAAATGTGGCATGATTTACCAATGAACGACGAGATGAATGAATATACGACCGAGAGAAGTAGGTCTAATAGAAATTACAACCCGGGCGCAATAACTTGACACCTGGCTCGAAACTCGACTCCCCTCCCGCTAACCCGCGCGAGGCCCCGCTCTCGTCCTGAAGGACGAGAACGGGGCCTCGCGCGGGTCAAGTTATTGCGCCCGGGATATACCAATACAATGTTTTACATGGAATTAAAACCTTTCTTTGTTTCTTCTTCAATAAGACACAGACAGTCAAAATTGCTCCACATAACATTAATTATTGATCCATGGCAAGAACGTCTGTTTCAGTGCCACTCTTGTTAATAACTGGCGACGAACACGGAGGTTCTCCTTCATGCGGACCCTATCGACTAATGAAAACGGTTCCCCGAATGCGGGCCCTGTAACACGCGTTCCAGAAATCTCTCGCACCCCGCATGCGGGCCCTATCGACTAATGAAAACGGTTCCCCGAATGCGGGCCCTGTGGCACGCGTTCCAGAAATCTCTCGCACCCCGCATGCGGGCCCTATCGACTAATGAAAACGGTTCCCCGCATGCGGGCCCTGTGGCACTCGTTCCAGAAATCTCTCGCACCCCGCATGCGAGCCCTATCGACTAATGAAATTGCGCCATTAATCAGTAGTCAAAAATCCGTGTCTGGTCCTTCGAAGGCATAAGGTGTTTTCTGGCTAACACACCTATGTTAGGTACGCTCCTGCAGAGTTATGATAACCTGTTATTTTGAAGGTATGACCTTGACTTTTGTCTAAATATTGTTCATGTTCAGAGAAGTTTAATCGTAAGTTGCGTCTTAAAATGGATAACTTGGAATACTCTTTTGATTTTTTCGCTAATATATAAATAACGAAAAAATCCCCTTGCAGGACGCCCCAGGAATTTTTGTGTCCTTCACCACACAATTCTCACTTTTGAAAACTTCATGAAAATCAATTTTGTTGAGGAAATAGTCATTAATAGTCACCAAGGTTAAAAAAATAGTCTCATTATTATTCCGAAGTTATACCAAAATGCACAAACAATCTGCAAACTCGCGGCCCGCGCGCAAATTGTGGTTTCCATACAAACTGATACAATGTTAAATCTGCCACCTCGCGCTTCACGATGCAGTGTAATAACTAAGCCTCATTTAACTGTAACCGTGGAAAAACTTTACAGATATGTACATGGTAGAGACAAGTCTACCATTTAGCGTAACCACAGAATACACAATAGTACAAGTACAGAAGATACACCAAAAGGCGGATCCAGGGGGGTCATGACCCCCTCCCCCTGGGCTATCACATGCACGAATGACACGCATAATAAGACTGAATGTGCTGTTATTATAATTAAATTAAATGATTTGTTCTCTTCTTCTTGTTGGTTTCTTGTTTGTTCTCCATAGGAAACAACCAAATGGAACAGTGCTCCTAGTTTCTGACGTTTCATAAGACCCCATGTAGGTTTATGTGAAGCCGGTCAGGGGCCCGGACCGGCTTTGGGGCGACCCCAGCACCGGGGGCCCGGACTCCGGGCCCCCGGTGCTGGGGACGCCCCAAATCTTAAGAAGTAAGTACTTTTTAATGATATATCAACATATATTCTGTAATGGCTCCTACACACAATGCCACGTGACCTTCACCACCCAATCTTCACCTTTGAAAACTTCATGAAAATCAATTTTTACAACGCCAAAAAATAGTCAAGAAATAGTCACCAAGGTTTTAAAAAAAATTGTCTCATTATGATTCCGAAGTTATCTAAATAAGTTGGTGAGGATTGTGGGGTGAACGTCTCCACACAATCCTCACCTCATTGCAAGCAAACTGCTGGGAGTATCGTCTTGGTTACAATTCCAAAAAATAGTCGTAACGCTATGAGATTCCAGAGATATAAAGGTGTCTTAGTGAGAGCCTTTCTCGCTACAATTCTCACCTGAGTACCGCGGAATGCTTAAGTTTTTTAATTTGAATTTGGTGTTTGTTATACAGCGTGTCAGGGACATCGACGCGAAGCCTGTTACCGGGGATTCAGTACATGATTCTGAACCCCTGCATAGGAAATGTTCGATGCAGGGGCGTTCCGAATCATGTACTGAATCCATGGTAAGTAACAGTTTTCGCGTCAATGTCCCTGACACCCTGTATATACTACTGCTGTGATTTTTCATCACAAATCAAGTAGGTACAAGCAAACGGCTGGGAGAGCCGTTTGCTTGCACTGAGGTGAGGATTGTGTGGAGACGTTTACCCCACAATCCTCACCAACTTATATCTATAACTTCGGAATCATAATGCGACAATTTTTACAAACTTGGTGACTATTTGTTGGCGTTCTCAAAATTAATTTTCATGAGATTTTCAAAGGTGAGGATTGTGTGGGGAAGGTTACAATGCCGGCGGCATGGCTGCTGGGCAAGCCGCGGCGCGCCTGGCCCTGCCGCACAAAGGATCGCAAAGGAAATGGAGGCGTAAAAGCCGGTCGCACGTGCTGCTCAGCAAAAGCCAGCGGCAATTCCGACGGCACTGTGTGTAGCTTTAAGAAGTAGTTTAGAGTTGTAGGTCCCGTACGTATGGAAAATATAAATGTAGGGCGCTAATATTTTCGAGATCGCTTCGCTTTCTACATTCTCAAACTTTCTGCTTAAGTCGACAAAGGAACTCCTATTTCTGAGGTGAAAAAAATTTCGAGCTCGCCTTGCTCGCTCCCGCAACCTAAATTCTTGCTTTTCGTAAATAGCCTATCGGAATCGACATAAAAATGCACATCCATGGAAAAAACGATCCTGCCGGTTGAGTGGCCCATGGTAAAGGTAAAATTACGCATGTTATACTTGTTTTTTTTATTGTCACTATTCATTTTTTGCAAAATGTTACTATAGATACCTACATAAACTGAGAAGACCGGGGCGGGCCTCATTTTGTTCTGCCGCCCCGGGCCCCACACAGGCTTAGTCCGCCACTGATTGGAGCCTGTCCTGACTGGACCTCGACTCGAAGGCTGGATCCGTTGGTTACACCCCGCAAAATCATTAATGAATAGCGACTCTTGCTAAGACAATAAAGTGCAATTCAGGTCGCACAGCGCTAATTCCCTACATTTATATATACTTACACCTAGAAGTTGCCTCTTTCTATCGAGTAACTCTTATACCTTCCGACTACGTTATGCCCACTAAATTGGCCCGACGAGTCGAGCCCGCCGCGTGCTTGTAGTTTCATACCTAAAATGCGGAGTGCGCCTGGCCTGGTGTAACAAAAATTTACATAATTGTTTTTAGGGTTCCGTAGTAAACAAGGAACCCTTATAGTTTCGCCATGTCCGTATGTCTGTCCGCGGCTTAGCTCAGAGACGGTTAGTACTAGAAAGCTGTAATTTGGCATATGTATACATATTAATCATGCCGACAAAGTGGTAAAATTTACGTCCCCTTCACGTAAAGAGGGGATGTTTTCTTTCTCATCTACCCCATGTTGTGGGGTATCGCTAGAAAGGTCGTTAAAAAATATTGTGAGTTTGTTAAAACCATTTTTGGATTCAGGGATCCGTTTGCGAAATATTAAGCTTTTAACTGAAATTTTTTGTTAGAGTCGAGCGTGTCGCCCCCCCCCCTCCCCGTCAGCAAAATGTTTGTATTTGGATTTGTGAAAAAATTCACAGCAGTAGTATATATAACGAAATTAAAAGGAAAACTATCGGAGCTAAAGCTAAGTAGGCTGTACATGTTAACGAGTAATAATCAACCAACTTAAATTTGCAGTTTGAAAAACATGATCTGCCATACATTCCGTATGGGAGAACATGTGTTTCAACTACAATGTTAAGTTTATTCTTGGGATAAATTCATCCCAACTACGGAACCCTTCATTGTACGTGGTCTGACACGTACTTGGCCGGTTTTTCCAGATAAAGTTTGTAGTTTACAATAAATTGCAAGAACAAGGTTTGTATTGTGTTACAGTAAAAAAACGTAAATACGCCTCGTAAGGCTTCCCATACATGACGCCGGAGCCGAACCGGCGCCGCGTCGATTTGACAGTCATTCTGAGATATTCTGATTTTTTTCCACCCAGTGGTCCGGCGGCGTTGCGGCACAAGAGTGATATTCACTATACACGCACATGCGGCCCAGCGCCGGCGTCATGTACAGCCATGCTATTCTGTAAACATCTCACCGTGAAAACTTGGGTGAAGTGAGCTGTCAATAGTGTCAATCCCTGTGGAATGATAGCTCACTCCACGCTCACTTCACCTAAGTATTCACGGTGAGATGGTTACAGAATAGCATTGCTGTACAGGTAGTCTTAGGCCGTTTGTCCACCGCATCGTGAGCGGGCGTGACGAACGAGAAACGAGATTACGCGGCCATAGTAACTGTCGGTACTTTAAACTTGTCGACAAAGAGTGTAAAGCTTTACACGAACAACTACATATAAAAATAAACAAGGCAAAGTTGTATTTAAAGTTTTTATTACCAATAAGTATCGCATATTAATAAATATAGGTACATCGAGTAAAGGTACACAAGATCTGAAAATAAAATATACTTAGGAAAAATTCGTAACATAAAACTCTATTTAAAAAAATACACGAGTTAAATGCATCAAGATTTGCATGTATCGCACTACAGTATACACCTATCACACGTAATTCTATATTAACGACCCTGAAACTAAGCAATGCTTTAAAAGAAAGAAGTCATAAAATAAATGAATAAAAATGTCACCACAAAAATCTCAAAACCACTGACCATTGTCTTTCCGCTACAATGTCGTGATTTATTTGTGTCCGTTACCCAGGCCAGATGTTGTCGAAAATGGTCATTTGAATCTTATAGATAATTAGTTGTGCGGCTTCTGTAAATGTTGCGCACATTTTTAAATTTGTTGCGCTTATAGTTTTTTAATTATTTCACAAAAACATTTCCTGCTGGCGTAACGTTACCGCAGCCAGACCTTTTTCTTTCTAATGGGAATATTTAAATAAATACTAGCTATAGAATTAGTTGTCTAGATGAAGTAAATGTTGTGCCTTATTTTGTATTTGTTCTTTCATCGGTTGCGAAGTTATTCGAGATTTTGCTGGGGTAACGTTTTTGGTTTTGCTAGATCTTTGAAACGGTTAAGCGGATTCTTATCATATTTTGTACAAGACTTCTTAGGGATTAGTTTAAATTTGTTCTGCAATAAAAATACCAAAAAAATGCATAGCTTAAAGGTTATTTCATTAAATAGAAAAACACTTCGATTGGTCCCAGCACTCTCAATAAGAGGTCTAAAGACTTACTTTAAACGTTATTTTAAAGCTTGTAACTGCCTTCAAATGTATGTGAAGTTTCATTAGTATCCTGTAAGTATTTAAAAAGATATGATGATATTCAGTTCTTCACGAGCACGGTCTTGATGCGCGCGGTGTTATTTGGCCACTGGATTGGATATATGAACTGAATGTTATGTTAATTATTAGTTGTTTAGTTCAGTTGTATATCAGTAAAATTTCAGCGTAGTACATTGGATAATTAATGAGATAATACGATTAAAGTCATTAGGAAGTGAATGACCGAGGTAACCCGACCAAGTTTAGGTGGTTACGAAAAAGCGAAAACTCAGAACATTATGGTTCCTTCTAAAATATGTAGGATAGTGTTACAAATTTAGTACAGACATGTACACAAGTTTTAAAAAAAACTACATGTTTATTAAAAAAAAAATATTAACAGGTAAAATAATCATTTCAATTGAACTTTTAAAGTATTATAAACTTATACTTAAAAATAATCACAGATTAAAATTACAGATAGTAATTTTGCTATTTTGAAATTTTCTATTACCTTTTATTATAGATGTTTAGTGCGTTATGCAAACAATGGATTTATTTCCTTTATGTCGAGTCCCGTTATATCGAGCCTGGACGTCTATTGTTCTCCAAAGTATTGATATTTTACGCTTTCTATTACCTTTATGTCGAGTTTGGTGAACAGGTACAGTCAGAGATGTAAATTAAAAGCATTTGAACGTGGGGTCTTTTCGGCTTTGGATTTCGATTAATAGCTATACTTTATAACGATTATATTATTCGAAATTTATTAGGTAGGTACTACTTACCTATATATTTTGAACCATAAATTGAAAACATGTGCATTGTATCATTACGTATTTATGTATTTTTATACTGTGTTTTATGTATTTTGATTGTTTATATTTTGATATGTAGGTAGGTACTAACGTAATAGTTACATTTGCATTATTAATTCATTTATAATAAATGAACTTAATATTTTAAAAGATAGGTACTTTTTCATCATGCACATAATTTCGAATATTAAAAAAAATACACTGAAATTATGACATACTTTGATGGTTAATTAAAAATATAATAGTACATAGTACTGTAAGGTTAAAGTCATTAGTTATTTTTAAATTCTTATTTGTGTAAAAATTGATTCTAAATTATGTGCGTGTATACATTTCATTGGACGTGACTGTACTTCTAAAATATGATATTATTAAACTCGACATAAAGGTAATAAAAGCGTGGTAAATAAACTCGACATAAAGGGAATAGAAACGGGACAGAAAACTAAACTCGACATAGGGGTAATAGAAGCGAGACAAGGTTTTCGGCTCGACTTAACGGGACTCGACATAAAGGGAATAAATCAAACAATGAATTACCCCTTCACCCCACCCCTCCCGCGTCCCACCGAACGACATGTTATATCGGTGATTTTTGATAAGTACCTATGTGCAACTGGAAGATAATAATAATGTTTTCATAGTACAGATATTATTATGTATTTAACAGTGTACGCGTCTGTACCGAAATTGTAAGGTGTATTATACTGAACATTTCAAAACATAGCATAATGTTCTGAGTTTTCGCTTTTTCGTAACCACCTAAACTTGGTCGGGTTACCTCGATCATTCACTTCCTAATGACTTTAATCGTATTATCTCATTAATTATCCAATGTACTACGCTGAAATTTTACTGATATACAACTGAACTAAACAACTAATAATTGACATAACATTCAGTTCATATATATATCCAATCCAGTGGCCAAATAACACCGCCCGCATCAAGACCGTGCTCGTGAAGAACTGAATATCATCATATCTTTTTAAATACTTACAGGATACTAATGAAACTTCACATACATTTGAAGGCAGTTACAAGCTTTAAAATAACGTTTAAAGTAAGTCTTTAGACCTCTTATTGAGAGTGCTGGGACCGATTGAAGTGCTTTTCTATTTAATGAAATAACCTTTAAGCTATGCATTTTTTTGGTATTTTTATTGCAGAACAAATTTAAACTAATCCCTAAGAAGTCTTGTACAAAATATGATAAGAATCCGCTTAACCGTTTCAAAGATCTAGCAAAACCAAAAACGTTACCCCAGCAAAATCTCGAATAACTTCGCAACCGATGAAAGAACAAATACAAAATAAGGCACAACATTTACTTCATCTAGACAACTAATTCTATAGCTAGTATTTATTTAAATATTCCCATTAGAAAGAAAAAGGTCTGGCTGCGGTAACGTTACGCCAGCAGGAAATGTTTTTGTGAAATAATTAAAAAACTATAAGCGCAACAAATTTAAAAATGTGCGCAACATTTACAGAAGCCGCACAACTAATTATCTATAAGATTCAAATGACCATTTTCGACAACATCTGGCCTGGGTAACGGACACGATTTATTTAACTTTATGGATGTTTTTTTTCGATATTAAATTGTTTTTTTTTTTTATAATATTCCATTTTATTACAAGATTATCGAAAAAGAATTGCATAAAAAGTGGCAAACATACAAACAACCATACTAAATTCAATTTAAACGCTTACACTTATTTATCTCGCATTATAATCCCAGTCATATTTAAACTTTCCCTGTATGAATGTCTTTTTACACACTTCCCTCTCCTAACTATATCTATATCCCGGGCGCAATAACTTGACACCTGGCTCGAAACTCGACTCCCCTCCCGCTAACCCGCGCGAGGCCCCGCTCTCGTCCTGAAGGACGAGAACGGGGCCTCGCGCGGGTTTCGAGCCAGGTGTCAAGTTATTGCGCCCGGGTTGTACATACATCATACATTAATGTTTATAATCATATTTTTAAAATCCGGTACATTATGACCATGCTAAGTCCTTATAAAGGCCATCCCACACCGTAACGACACCATTGCCTCGTATTCAATATGAGACTATTGTCCCGCAACACGTGTCGCAAAAGCCGTCGGACGACATCGAAAACTACGAAAAAAGTCGTAGAGGTCTGGCGACGTTGGTCTACATCGCCCGACTTCGCTCGACATCTCTAGCGACACGTGTCGCGGCACATTTGTCCCACAGTCACACATAGAAATGTGAGCTTTACATCTTGTTACGAACAGAGTAATTTTCAATAACAAGTGAAAATCTTGTACGTCGCCTTGCTGACGCTTCGTTCAGTCCTTCACGATATTGAACCAAAACGTAACATTGGCGTAGTGTCGAGTTGCTATGGTGTGCGAAGGTTTTAATCTAGTGTCATAGGCTAAAATATAAGTTTTCATTTTAATAGTATTCACATTTAACACGTCATACTTATCATATTTAACCTATGAGAGAACTCATTTAACACATACTTATCCTATGAGAAATGTATGCTATAATAACGATAATCAAAAACAGTCTATGATGGTTGACAACGTTCACAAATTTCATAAATATACGATTTACCCATCATATGGGTCTTAAACGTCTAGAAATGTTATACCCACGAAGTTGGCCACGCAAATGGGAGTGAACGAAGTTTCGATGCAAAATCTCTTTTGCATACTTCGGCTTAAAGTGCCTAGCTTCCATACATGTTATTAATTAAAGTGGCTTCTAGTATCCGTCTGTGTGATCGCGATGTTCTTCTAAATTACGCAGCGAATTATTTTAATACGGTTTTCACAATCTCCTCAACAGATAATTTATTTATATATAATATTCTGTGTATACCAACTAAATTAATATTATAATAAAGAAATCTCGATATTTTGTGATATCGTAAAAACCGTGCAAAGCAGAGGCGGGCTGCTAATAAACAACAGTAAAAAAATTATAACAATTGATTAATATCTAAAACATTTGAATAAATTCATTTTCTCAAACATGCTTGGCACTTCGAGCATAATTTGACAACCTTCTTCGAGATAAATCGAAAATGCTGTACTGGTCAAATACATGCGAGCGCCTGGACGGCAATGTTTGTATGAAAATCCATACCTGCCATGCTATTCTGTAAACATCTCACCGTGAAAACTTGGGTGAAGTAAGCTGTCAATAGTGTCAATCCCTGTGGAATGACAGCTCACTCCGCGCTCACTTCACCTAAGTTTTCACGGTGAGATGGTTACAGAATAGCACTGCTGTTGTGTTATTACAAAAATGGAACGAACTTTTTACTTCTACACATGGCAACCAAGGAAGTAATTTATCAAAGATTTTATTTGAATATCGATTCTGCTAGCAAATAGAGCTGTTTAAAGCAAAAAAAGAAACAAATGAACATTATGACGCGAGAAAAATTATCGTTGTTCGTCATTGATTCAGATTTATTGAATATATTAGTACTTTTCTCAAATAATGCGCGGAAATTCAAAATCAAGTAAATAACTACATAAGCAACTAAGTAATTATAAATTCCAGAATCAATGTCGTACAACGATAATTTTTCACGCACTAATATGTTCATTTGTTTCTTCTTTACAGCTCTATTTGCAAACCAAATCAAAATTTTAATAAAATCTTTGATAAGTTACCTCCTTGGTTGCCATGTGTTGAAGTAAACATTTCGTTCCATTTTTAAATAACACGACAGATGTGAGTTTTCATAGTAATTTATTCGGCCGTTAAACACGAGAGATATGGATTTTCATACAAACATTGCCGGCCAGGCCGCTCGCATGATTCGATCAGTACAGCATTTTCAATTTATCTCGAAAAAGGTTGTCAAAATAATTCTCGAATTTCCAAGCATGTTTGAGAAAAATTTATATAATTAGTTTGAATTTCCGCGCATTATTTGAGAAAAGTACTGGGGTTGGGTTTAGAAACGTGCCTCCTCGCTAGAAAGAATGTGAGGTTATTTAGGGGTTCTAGAAGGTCTCCTAAACCCTCCACAACATTTTTTTATGCCGGAGTATTTTGTTTTTTCTTAATATTTTTTTTTTTCTTTTGGTAAGTTTATTATTGTAGAAGGTTTATGAGACCCTCTAGAACTGCCAAATAACCTTACATTATTTCTAGCCAGGCGGCACGTTTCTCAACTTTAACCAAGTACTATACAAGCGTTGCCCGCAACCAGGCATTGATGGACGCACGTATGTGTGCCTCGGCTTCGCCTTAGCCCACATTTTCTCATTCGTCCATCAATGCCCCTTTTGCAGGCAGCAGCAGTAAAGTACAATATTAAAAAAAAAAACTAGCTGCGTCCCGCGGTTTCTCCCGCATAAGTCTCGATCCCGTGAGAAAATCGGGATAAAAGCATCCTTTTTTTCTAATCCAGGTCAAGCTCTACCCATGTGTCAAATTTCGTAAAATTCGTTCAGCCGTTTAGTGTCAAAGCATAACAAACAAACTCACCCAGGAAAGGACCCTCATTTTGACATTGCTTTTACTATTATTTTACATCAGAATAAATACAGGGTTTGAATCGAGACAAAACAGTATGTTATATGTTAATTAACGAAGTGTATTCCCTTTCACCGGTATTACTATAAAGCGCCAATATTCCATACAAAAAAAAAAAAAACATAAAAAAAAATCTTTATTTATTTCAATGTATGTAGGCTTTATCAGTAATAGCGGAAGCACTAAAAAAAATTTTTTTTTCGTGTGAATATTTTTTTCGCACTAAACAACATACCTAGGCGTCAAGTTAACAACAAACAATAATTTATTCTGGCATTAAAACATAAATCAAAACACACAGTCACACAAGGCAGTACATCGAAAGACAAAGGAAAAATAATGGATTTGGGGGTTTTGTATAGGCTTATCTAAAGGCTCAAGACTTTAAGTGCCATTTTCGCGGCAGCCCGCTTCGCTTGAGATTTGTTATGGCCAATACCGAAGACTGTGTGTTGTCGGTCGTTTTTCGTTATAGTGACTCCCACCCTTATCTTTGGTATGTCAGGATTAACGATCTCCGCTTTCCTGAAAATAAAATACAAACACTTGTAATGTGCTCACCAAAAATATTTTTATATTAAACTAATCGTGCAAATTCAAATTATTTTATTTCACATAAACCTACAAGGGCACTTATGAAACGTCAGAAGCTAGGTGCACGGTTCCAATTGGTCGTTTCCTATGGAGAAGAGCCGGCAAGAAACTCCACGGTTACTCTTTTAAAAGTAAATGGTTTTTCCTTTTAAAAGAGTAATGCCCGTTTTCACCGACATCCCCTAAGTTTATGGGATCCCCTAAGAATGGTTAGGGGGCTGTTAAAAGGTGGTTTCTGTTTCACCAACAGTAAGGGGTCAGTTAAACGTTAAAAGGTCCCCTAAAATTAGGTGGTCGAAATGTGGGCCCATAAACCGGCACATACGTAAGTGATCTCTCAAGCAAAGAAGATTAATAGTGATTTATATGAATTTATGGAAAATTTTAAAACTGTTTTTACAGTATTCAACGTAAATAACAGCCGTAGACCAAAAACATATAAAAAAACTGAGTTTTTTCGGAGATATAGACTGTGTAAATCTTCAGTGTTGTATTTATTGGAAAAGATTAAACTCATCTTAGAATTTCCTGATAAAAGATATAACTAGTAGTAGTTTTATATGTAACCAATAAAAAATTATAAAAAAAAAAAAGTTACATTTGGACGTGGTATTTTTTCTGTTTGTTCCACGATACGTACCTAATTACGTCGATACCTAACCATCAATGTAAACCATGCACTTGTGAGGAACTTCTGCCCTTATTGTATTCGCATATTAATGATTATTTCAGAATTAATTCTTTATCTCCAATAAATCAGTTATTAATAGCATTGAGGTTTTATGCTACGGGTAATAATTTTTTGGCTGTGACAGAAGAGGCACAAAAAAAAAGTCGAAAAAAAAAAACACGTGCAAATTCACAACAAATAAACAATCAAATCTCACGCCAGTACGTCACAAAAGAAAGAAGTGTCAAACATAAGTAAGTCCACAGATAACTCGCGAGGTTTCGTTATGTATACACAGAGTAAATAAGCAAAAAAATATGAAATTAATTAAAAATATGAATGAAATAATATTTATTATTGCCTTCAAAACATGATTTATTAATAACTGTATCCATAAAAGTGTATACTTTAGAGAATTTCATAAAAAGTTATCTTGTTTCAAAGTATCGATAAGTTTAAAGACGAATCAGTCACTATTATCGAATACAACCGTCACATAGATATGTGTCCCCCTAGTTAAGTGATAACAATTATGGTGAAACGAAATTTAATTTAGGGGCTAGTTTAGGGGAGCTTTTAAGCTAAGGCTCCCATACGTAGGTGGTAGTATAGGGGATGTCGGTGAAAACGGGCATGACCGTGCTTACTGGCTACTTAGGAAAAATTATCTATGGTTGCAATATTTTTAAACTTTGTAAGCATTTCACTGGCTTTCACTGGTGAAGGACCAATTGACGACCAACGAGGTCGATGCGTAAAGTCGGCATGGTTAAAAGAAACTCACACTAGGGCCTCTGATGTATGAACGTAAACGAGGCAAAAGGGCTATGTAAGGTGGCGTTCTGTAGTTTCTGTCTACCCCATGGGAAGAAGGCCTGAGTTTATGTATGTAATTTTATCCGAGGTATATCGTCTTCACATGTAACATATATGTAATTATAATCAATGTATACAAACAAAGTATTGTAAAACATTTTATCTACTCTCATATCGTAATATTCGAATTATAAACTTCAAAACGAGTTTATATTGACATACTTTATAAACATAATACCGAAATTAAAAAATTGAATCCTATTATAACAATTTTTCTCTAACAATTAATGCTATAAAACAATTTTTTGTCTATTAAGATACAGGTCAAATCCAAGAAGTTAATATCACCAAGGAGTTCCCATCAACTTTTGTAATGGAACGTTAGCGCCCCCGCCCGTTCCATTACAAAAGTTGATGACAGCATCACCGCTCTAGCGCATGCGCGGTGATCTGCTGGGTGCAGGCGCCATTCATACGTTTTGTTGTACCGAATATTGTGGGAATTTTTTATTCTTGATCTTTAACTTTGATCTTTTATTTAGTAGGTGCAATCCAAATGTATGATAGTAGATAAAGTAGTGTATAAAACTGCAAATAACGTTAACATTATGCACCAGTTTCATAAACTACTATTAAAGCGTAACTATGGAGCTTTGCCCATTCTTCTCCATACGATAATACCTTTGAAAAGAGGCGCCAAGAATCAATTCAATTTTCATGTAAATCTTGACTTTCAAAAGAGTGCCTTAGTCTATTTTCAATGATGTTTTAGTGGATAAACTAAGAAAAGAAAAAAATCTAACGGAATTGACGTCACCGATCTGCCGGCGCGCAAGGCTGCTATACATAATTCCATACAAACATCAAACATTGTATAAATTTGTTCAAATGGGCTACTTGTTACTACCAAACCAAATTATAAATTACGCGACGAAAGATTGACGTTATTCCGTCACATGTGTCGAAATAAAAAAAAACACGTTTCATGAGTTGAGACGCGAAAAGTTACAGAATTAAAATAAAAACACGCAAGCAGAGAAATTCACTGCCGCATGCATAATGGTACTATGAAATATAATATTATACTGAAGCTCACAAATGATTCATAATAATGCCTTTATTAGTTTGCCATATATATATGACGTCCCCTTAAATGATGATAAATGATAAATGATTTTTATTTCTGTAAATAGGTTGTACAAAACACTTTTACACGTCAAACATATTATTTTTAAACTAGATGAGGTCGGCGTTTCCTATCTGACTACTCCGAGAAGAAAGGCCGAAACAAACTCAGAGGTCACAGTCTCTTTTAAAGTCCAGACATAATCTTGGTCAGATCATGTGAAGATTATGTAGATTGGTGTCTAAAAATGGTCTTTTGAGGAAAGAACCACACAGATTGAGTGGACCTGTCCAGTAGTGCACGCATTTGTCAGTGACCGTGCAGCTCAAAAATAGGAGGGGTTGAGTAGTGGAATGAAGATAGACGACTAAATAAACTCACCCAAACGAAGGACATGCATGAATCTTCTCGTACAGTATCTTGACTGGCTGTTGCGGTATGCGGCTGGAGAAGGCATGTATCTCCTTGTTCATGATGCGGTACACCACCTTCCATACCGCTTGGAGGTCCCCCCCACTATCCAGGAATATCGCGCCGACCAACGCCTCGAATATATCGCTGAGGACCTGCGATATCACATTTTAGTTTTTAAAGTAGTGTTTCTTGGTTTTGAGTCGGTCCGAAGTTAAATAGTTTGTGTTCTGTGTTTGTGGGCATAAAGGTGTTTAAAGCCACTGCTTTATCCCCTTGGTAAATTTATAAAATTATTTACCAAGGGGATAAAGCAGTGGCTTATGTCACGGGCACTATATTAAATCCTAAGATAGATTCAAGTTCGCCAAGACGAAAACACCTTTATGCCCACAAACACAGAACACAAACAAACACACTACAAACAAACTATACAAACTACTTTTCACACCTGCTTGATAATAAAAAGTAATTCAATTTTCTTTTCAATTGTTTGTAAAATTATATACTATTTTAACCCGACTACGGCGAAGTAAAAAGAAGGGTTATGATTTTGATCGGTATGTATGTGAGTACATCTGTTCCCTCATAACTTCTAAACAGCTTTTAGTTATTATATTTTTACAATATATTGCGTATTTACGTCTAAATACCGCCATTTTTATTTTATAAAAACAAAACCGAGCCTATCGTGCAATCTAGACGAGTCGATAGACACCTCATGTTTAAGGGGGATGCGCTAAGGTAGCCCGGGAGATTCAAAATTTCTCGAGTTTTTTCCATTTTGCAGGTCAGTGTCAGATTGTATGTTGATTAAAATATAATTTGCGACCGTTACAAATATGGCTTTACATAATTATAATCATTACAATCAGCAATACAACTCCATAAGTTAGCATAATTGTCAAATGTCATGATTTCATAAAATAGTCATTCAATGGGATTATATGAAGTTAGAGAGTTGTATTGATCATTTTTATGGTTATAATTCTATAATTAAACTTTTGATACGGCCGCGAATCATATTTAGATCAACATAGAACATGATACTGACCTGCAAATTGCAAAAAACGTAAGAAAATTTGAATCTCGCGGGCTACCTTGACGCTTTCGCCTTAACAAAAAAAAAAAAGATGGTGCAGTACCAACCTTAGGAACTTCAACATATTCAGCAATATGACATTCCTCTTCGTCTATCAGATAGAGAACATCTTCTACGATCTCATGATCTCGTTGTTCTTGATGTTCCACGAACATTATGATGGCATTGTCTAAACATGGATTTAGTTCCGAGCAGAGGAACCTGAAACAAAGTATAGCTTTGAAAAAGATGATTCGATGGCAGAATAGAGGTTTATTATTTACTGGTAAATTAATGTAACATAACATCAGGCCTGTATTCCCCAAAGGAATGGTCAGAGATGTACTTCTATACACCCATATTGCGCCTGTTATGTTTAATTCGCATAATATAATAGGGGCGAGCCTATTGCCATCAACCGGGCACACACTCAGGGCTGCTACTGAGAAATCCCTGATTGAAAACCCAGGCCACCCAGCAGCTGGGCACGCCACAATTGTGGCGATAAGTCCCCTCTTTGAGGAGTGGCTAGAGAGGCGCCACGGCGTCCTCACCTTCCGCCTGACACAGGTCCTCACCGGACATGGTTGTTTCGGGAGGTTCCTGTTCAGGATAAAGCGGGAGGAAACGCCCGGGTGTCACCACTGTGTGGATCGCCCGGAGGACACGGTGGAGCATACGGTGGAGGTCTGCCCAGCTTGGGCGGAGCACCGCCGTGTCCTCACGGAGGCGATCGGCGGCGGCGATCTCTCGCGTCCGGCCCTGGTTCAGGCCATGGTCCGGAGCGAGAGTGCATGGGAGGCCGTCACCTCCTTCTGCGAAGCAGTAATGCTCGCGAAGGAGGAGGCGGAGCGCGCGAGGGAGAGGCAAAATGCGCCCCCTCGCGCCCCTAGTCGCCGCAGGAGACGCCCCGGGCGTCGGGAGTCGCGAGCCGACTTCCGGCCACCGTAGGCGCGGGCTTGCGGACGGTGAGCAATGGGTAGCTCGCCGTCCGATAGGGACCAGGCCCGGGTCGACGGCGCGTTGTGTTCCACGCGCGCCTCAAAGAGATGTCAGCACCAACTGACGGGGTCCGGAAGGGCCAATGCCTGCCGGGGTTGCGAGTTTGTCCGAAAGGGACATCGCGAGCGCGACCCAACCTCAAAAAAAGAAAAGAAAAAAAGGCCACCCAGCAGCAGCGCTTGTTAACACTCGACCAGGCACTTTACGAGGCACTGAGGCAGGTTAATTGATGTCTTAGAAAAATATTTTACTTTATGACACCGTCATTGTCCTGTCGGAGTCGACCGTTAATTTTCTATTTTAAGAGGAAAAATAATTAAATATATTTGCATCTGCACATTCTGTTGTCGCTCATAAATAACATAATAATCAACTGCGGCTGTTAGCTTATTAAAAGTAGCACTAATTACAAATCGCTTTATTATCAAAATAATTATCTACAAAACTAAAATCTAAATTTAGTAAAAAATATCATTTTCTAGCGCTTATATTTTTTAAATGGCTTTATCAAAATCAAAAGTCATTAAAACTAGGCTGAGAATCAGCACTTTTCGAACGTCAAAAAATATCGTTTAAAAACCCAAACAGCTGTAATAAAAAATAAATTTCTGTCGTTATTACTTACTTATGCAGTCCAAGTTTCACAACGTATGACGCAAATGTGACGTTGTTCACGAGAGCGGATCTAAGGTCCGTCATTTCACCAGGTTTTAGGTCGCCACAGTTCTCAAATATATGTGAGGTTATTAGGAAATCCAATATGGCGTCGCCTAAGAACTCTAAACGTTCGTATGAACGGGTCAGTCTGTTTCGGATGTATGATGGATGGGAGAGAGCCTAAAAGAAAAGAAAACATGAAATGTATTGTCATCATTGGAGCACTTAGGAAGAGCACATACAAACAGAACATAGGAACATAGCTGGCATTCTCCAAACATTTAGTTCTGTTAGTAAATCTAAAAAGAGGTCCGCCTTGGTTTAAGTTCCAGTCCGCATATGGATTTACTTACATCTTCACATCTTTTCCTTATTGTTAGAAACTATAGAACGCCAAGTGCTACAATCTTTACAAAGATAAGAGATGAAGTAATAATGCACAGTAAATCAGTGTATGTTCTAGAGTTTTGTCTATTTATTTATTCGGATTTATCATCATCCTCCTACCCTTATCCCAATCCATTTGGGTTCTTCTTCCATACATCTGTATTAGCCGGCTATTTATTCGGATTAATTAGGCCTAGCCCGCATTGCACACGGTTTATATTACTCTGGTTTATAATGAAAGTGGCAACGTCGTAAATAGATGTCAAATACTTCTGTGTTTTTATTATTTTAGCAATATTACTGTATGGAAATAAGAAATGTGCTTAACTAGCGAATTAGAATAGTAAAAATAAATTGCAATTATATTATAACACTGTATTTGATGTTGTAACCGTTTTAGGTGTAAAAAAGGCATTTGTAAAGTTTCCAAATACTTTTTTTACATCTAAAACTATATATTCGGAGTTACGATATTAATTATTGCATTTCATAATCAACATTTTAGTTCACTAGTTAGCCACATTTAATTTTTCCATATATTATTATTTCCAAATTAATCAAAAGAGGTAAATATTTGACAGCTATTTGAAAGCGAATTTGAAATCGCCAGTGCGTGTTAATATATAAGATACCATATGCTACAGAATTGCGATAACAATTTCGCGCGATTTTTTTATCGCAGTGCGGGCTAGGCCTTATTGGTCTTTAAACAATAATTAATGGTTATGTCATGTTACTACTAACCTCTAGCAGGAACGACGGATCCTTAAACCTATAGTTCATAATTGTCTCCACATCAGGTCTGCAGTAGTTTAATAGGAAATCGATGTTTGTTTCAGTCGCTTTTCCCTCTGCGATGACGGTCGACACTTTTCTGTGCAAATATTCTTGGAAATCATCCTAGAAAAAGTTTACTTAAGTTACCACAAATATTTCACTATAAATTCGACATTTTAAATCAGTAACGATAATCATTACCTACTTACACTAAATTAAAGACAATATCAGTCCGTTTGTACCAAAAATGCTTTATTGTCTGTGGCATCCAATAAAATTGAAGCTAAAAATCAACTTATGGTATGCCACCGGCCACGGGCAATAAAATCACACCCTTTATAAATCAGGCTTTATTGTATTTTTATACAAATACGGATTTCATATATTTTTTAAACAAGCAGTTATCACGTTTGTAAGTTGTGACTGTAAATCCTCATAATAAATTACATACCTAATTAACAATATTATAAATAACATCATTATTATCTCTACCGATGGAATAAAACCTTAAAAATTAAGGTTTTTATTCAAACATCATCAGGTTTCATTAAAAAGTTGTGATAGCCTAGTGGTATGACCGTCGGACTGGCAAGTCCGACGGTCATAGGTCTCGAGTTCGAACCCAAGGCACCTCTGACTTTTTGGATTCATGTGCGTATATATTTTATAATTATCACCAGCTTCAAAAAACGGTGAAGGAAAACATCGTGAGGAAACCGACATGCCTGAGAGATATTTGTGGACGGCATGTGAAGCCAAGTCAGAGGCTCATGGGCGGCTTTAAAACTCTGACACCAGGTTAGTCACTAACCACACGAAAAGAAGAAGATTCAAACATCCATAACTAATATAGACGTTTCTAATTCTTTTTTTTTTTTTTTAATGTTGAGTTATTTGTTTTTCACATACCTCTGGAGGTAAGACCTCCATCCACTCAAGTATTTTGACGGCACCTGCTATTCCGCCGCTTAGAAGGTAGGTACCGATGAGCGCTTCCACGCAATCGGCAACTGACTGAAAAAGTGGAAGAATATTATTCATTTATTTGTATTTATAATATACAGGGCAGTGGCAGGGATATCGCCGCGAAGCCGGTTACCATGGATTCAGTACATGACTCTGAGACCCCCTGCGTTGTAATTTTTCGACCGTTATTTAAAAAAAAACAGCTGCTCCATACAATTTGACCGCGTAGGTTAGGTATTGCACTTTTCTATGAAACAGCAGATTTTTTTTAAAAAAAAAAAGCGAAAAATTTCTATGCAGGGGGGTTCAGAATCATGTACTGACCCCATGGTAACCGGCTTCGCGTCGATGTCCCTGACAGCCTGTATAACATAAAAATAAAAATAATTATTAATTTATATTATAAAATATTTCTACTTTAGTAGTTAGGTAGGTACCCAGGACGGGCAAATTGCCATTGGAGTTTTTCGTTAGAAATGTCATAATAACAGCCCGGAGTCTGTATTGTGCCCGGTTGATGGTGATAGGCCGTTTGTCCACCGCACCGTGAATACGACGTCAACGAGAACGCGATTACGACGTCGATACGAATTTATATGTAGGTATCAGAATTTGGTGAAAATGTGCGCAATGTAGTTGTCACAGGCTTCGATCAACAATAGTACTAGATTTCCGATGAGCGCATCAAAAACGGCCGGAAAAATAAGACAACAAATAATGTTGTGGTCTTATGCAACATAGTTTTTTTGCAATATTTATTACTTAGAAATTATGTTTTATTTTTAAATAAATACTTTTGTTCTTATTATAAAAATACATTGTAGCAAACGATAATAAACTTTATATTTGAGTATTAAGGTTTATAATCAAGTTAAGTATAATCGCGGCCGCCCCACTCGAGCGATGTGTTTTTGTTCGTAATCCTTAATCTAGTGCTATTGTTGATCGAAGGTCACAGGGCATTGTTATAATAGTTACAGGCCATCAGTTTCTATGAGAAAAACGGTGACGTTTACCGAGGTCACCAAGGCGTCTCCGTGCTTTATGGCTCGCCCCCTATTACATGCGACTTGGCGAAATGTGGGTGTTTCATAAAATCTTTGCCTACCCGGGGGAAATACAGTCATAATACTTCAATTTTTTTTTTCTCCTTAAGAGGCTTACAACAGCTAAAGCGCGGTCACTGTCGGACTGCATAGAAATGAAAGAGAAGCGCAATGACACGACGCAGGTAATTTATTGCAAAATATGAAGCAGTTAGCGATTTACAAAAAATCTATTGATTGGACTGGAAAATTAAAACACTATTATGCTAATATGTAGCTTGTAGAATAATCTGACAAAAAATCAGAATGATTGCATGTAAATTAATATGCATATATTTTTCTGATTTTGTTTACTGCAGTGGATCATATTCTTTTAGGCATTATAAAACTTGCGTTTAGGCACGTTTAGGTCCTGTAGTCCCCTTAAACGTAAAAAATAATTTGCCGTCGGTATCGGAGTATTCAATTCCAATGTACTGCCGGTGGTCAGGGCTCCTGACAGAGGAACATATTTACAATATTTCGAGGAGTAGCACCGCTTTTTGTTTCGAGCCCTTGACTTAGCTACCTAACGACGGTCTTTAGATTAGGTAGTCGAGCCTCCTGCTTAAACAGGGAGGGTCAAATTAAATTAGGAACGTAAATCCGCAGACGTGATGGGTAAGGATGACTAAACATAAACATGATAAAGCAAAATAGTATATTATGCAATTAGTGAATAAAGGACGGATTTAAAGCGAGGGCCATAGATGAATCACGAGCAAGTGAAGGATTCTAACGACTGAATCACGACCGAAGGGAGTGATTCATGATGATTGAATCACGAGCGTAGCGAGTGATTCAAGTGTTAGAATCCTGAACGACGCGAGTGATTCATGGCCCTCGATATAAATCCGTTTTATTCATGAGTTGCATACTATACTTTATACCATGACTACGAGAAAAAGAAAGATTTAAGCGAAAATAGACATTTAATTAAGAAAAAAAACTGGCCAAGTGCATGTCGTACCACGCACATTGAAGGGTTCCGTAGTTGAAATGAATTTATCCCAAGAAAAAACTTAACAATGTAAGTAGTTGAAAAACATTTTCTCCCATACGGAATGTATGGGAAGATCATGTTTACCAAACTGCAAATTGAAGTTGGTCGATTATTACTCGTTAACCTATAAAGCCTAATTAGCAGTGATAGTTTTCCTTTTAATTTCGTTATATATACTACTGCTATGATTTTTTTCACAAATCCAAGTACAACCATTTATCTGGCAGGGGGGGGACACTTGACTCTAACAAAAAATTTCAGTTAAAACCTTACTATTTCGCAAACGGATCCCTTAATTAAAAAATGATTTTCACAAACTTACAATATTTTTGAACGACCTTTCCAACAATACCCCATACCACGGGGTAAATGAGAAAAAAAAAATATCTCCACTTTACGTGTAGGGGAGGTACCTTAAAAAAATCTTTTTTTTCTTGATTTTATTTCACCACTTTCTTGGCGTGATTAATATGTATACATATGCCAAATTACAGCTTTCTAGTACTAACCGTCTCCGAGCTAAGCCGCAGACAGACAGGCGGACATGGCGAAACTATAAGGGTTCCTTGTTTACTACGGAACCCTAAAAAAAAGGTTAAATTAATTAAAATGTACATTACAATTGAAACAATTACTAAAATTAAGAGTAATTTTCTTATTATTGTTATTCGGCTGGTCAACTAGTGAAGCGCTATAAATATATTTCCTGTGTATCGAGTATTTTTTCGCAAGGAGGTTGTATAGCATTTAGATGGAGGTCGAATATATTGGTGTGTTCTAAATTCAAACACCAAAACAGTGATTAAAAGAGCTTTTTATTCACTGTTTTCAGTGAATAAAATAAGCTTTTTAGAGGGGGAATGGTATAATAGTATATTATGCAATTAGTGAATAAAGGACGGATTTAAAGCGAGGGCCATAGATGAATCACGAGCAAGTGAAGGATTCTAACGACTGAATCACGACCGTAGGGAGTGATTCATGACGATTGAATCACGAGCGTAGCGAGTGATTCAAGTGTTAGAATCCTGAGCGACGCGAGTAATTCATGGCCCTCGATATAAATCCGCTTTATTCAAGAGTTGCATACTATACTTTATACCATGACTACGAGAAAAAGAAAGATTTAAGCGAAAATAGACATTTAATGAAGAAAAAGGAAAGTTGAATTAATTAAAACGCACTTTGAAATTGGAACAATTACTAAAATTAAAAGTAATTTTCTTATTATTGTTATTAGGATGGTCAACTTGTGAAGCAATATTTATTTCCTGTATCGAGTATGTTTTCGCAAGGAGGTTGTATAGCATTGAGATGGAGGTTGCATATATTGGTGTGTTCTAAATTCAAACACCAAAATAGTGATTAAAAGAGCTTTTTATTCACTGAAAACAGTGAATAAAATAAGCTTTTTAGAGGGGGAATGGTATAAATAAATAAATACGATGGTTTTTTTTTTGGGGTCGTCAACCGCAGTTTAGTAAAATCAGTTTGTTTTTGTGTGAAAATTTCACAGACGTGATGGGTATCGATATCTAACACGATAAAACAAAAAAATAAACAGATTTTTCAACTCATACTTCAAGTAACAACACTACCGGCGGTCGTTGAACCCCATAAAGAAATTATCATCTTTTTTTATTTTGCCGTGTAGATATCGATACCCATTACGTCTGTAGAGTTTTGCTAGGTAATTTAATTTGACCTTGTATTACTCATAAAGTTTCATTGGACGTAAAGACTTAATGATATCAGCTCAATGACTGCATTAGCACACATGAGTACAGACGGGACACTCCTTAAAATCATTTAAATAAAAAGCGATTCAAGCTGCGACACAATAAAGTGCAATTCAGTGGGTCTACCACCACCTCTAAAGCAGTATTATTTTAATCTTACTTCAGTGGACAGAGATGGAGCTATACGTGCTGTAGAGCTTCATCTCTTTCCCATACTAAAGTAATATTTAAAATAATACTGCTTTAGAGATGTGGTAGCACCCCTGATCGCGCAGCGTTAATTACGAGTACAAACAGTTATTTTCACCTAGAAGTTGCCTCTCTTTCTATCGCGTAACTCTTAATCTTTTGGCTACGTTACGCACACTGAATTCGACAAGTCGAACACGCCACGTACCTACTTGTAGCTTTATACCTAAAATGCGGAGTGTCCCGTCTGTATTCTGCTATGGCATTAGCATTAGAAAGCGTTTTTATTCTGGGTGACTTTAATGCGCATCCTCATGAGCTGTTTTTTAGGGAACTCATAAGTTTCTGTGCTGATCAAACCTGGCTTTGTGCTGATATAGAGAAGTTGGGCTATGCAGCCAGCAACTACACTTTTGTTAGCGAAGCACACGGGTGCAGAAGATGGCTGGACCACTGTGTTGTGTCGTTATCAGCGTGGCAAACTATTGTTAGGGTAGGCATAGAAGAGGATGTATTTTTATCTGACCACCTACCACTATATATTGAGTGTGACCTGAATTTAGTTAGACCGAAGATAACGATGCAACATTTTCGCTATTGTGATGTGACTTGGGGTGAGAGGGATGACTCGCAAATTACAAAATATCGTAATTTATGCAATGACAGGCTGCGCAACATCGGTCTTCCTCATGAATTTCAAAAGTGTAGTTATGGGTCTTGCAATGTGGTCGAACATAAATGTATCCTAGATAATTTATATAAAACTATTGTAGATATTTTAAGTGACGCAGCCGTAATGACGAGCGAGAAGGTTAGGTCCAAGCCAAGGAGAGGCAGAGTGTTGTGTGGCTGGAATAAGCATGTTCGAGACGCTTACCGAGAGGCCAGGCTTAAATTCAAAGAATGGGTAATGCATAATAGACCAACCTCTGGAGTAATATATGAAGAAATGTGGGAAACCCGGAAAATTTTTAAGGGTCGTCATAAATGGTGCCAAAAAAATAGGGAACAACTGAAAATGGATTTTTTAGCCGAGCAAAGAGCCGCAAACAACTTTAGTAAGTTCTGGAAGGCCACAGGTAAGCTAAATACCAAGCCTGGGCTGCCGGTGAGCGTCGGTGGAATGAATGATGCAAAGCAATTTGCAAATATGTTTATGGAACATTTCAAAATGCGGTCACCCCTTGGCCCCTCAGGTACGATGACCGGTGCTGGGTCCTTCCGTGGGGGAGTGGAACCGGTAATGTTTTTCTCAACGAAACAGGTCAGGGCGGTAGTGAAAAACATGAGTAGAGGTAAATCACCCGGACACGATGGACTCAGCATCGAGCATTTTAAGTATGCTGGTATTCACCTGCCGAGGGTCCTGTCTCTGTTTTATTCAATGTGCATTAGTCACTCGTACCTACCGACAGAGCTAATGAGAACGATTGTGGTACCGATTGTCAAAAACAGGACAGGGGATATCTCGGACAAGGGAAACTACCGGCCAATTTCTCTTGCAACTACCACTGCTAAAATATTGGACAGTATGCTTGATTCGTGCTTGGAAAAACATCTGGACCTGCACGACTCACAGTTTGGGTTTCAACCTGGGCTGTCCACTGAAAGTGCAATCCTAAGTCTCAAGAATACTGTCCAATATTATACAGATCGTAAAACGCCGGTGTATGCCTGTTTCCTGGATCTTTCCAGGGCTTTTGACCTTGTGTCATATGATGTGCTCTGGAGGAAGTTGGGGGACAGGAATGTACCGGCGGAAGTTCGTAGGGTTCTGCAATTTTGGTATGCTAACCAAACGAATCAGGTAAAGTGGTCCAACAGTCTCTCTGAGGCTTATGGGTTGGAGTGCGGGGTGAGGCAGGGAGGGTTGACCTCACCCAGGCTCTTCAACCTATTTGTGAATGACCTTATGGTCGAGCTTAGCAGTATGCGTGTTGGCTGTCGGGTGGGTGGTGTTAATATTAACAGCATCAGCTATGCAGACGACATGGTGCTGCTGGGCCCGACTGCAGGTTCTATTGGAGAGATGTTGAAAGTTTGCGAGGTCTACGCGGCTAGGCATGGGCTCGTGTATAACGTGAAGAAATGTGAGTACATGGTCTTTGGGGTCGCCGGTAAGTGTACAGATTATTCACCTAACTTTACCCTAAATGGCTTGAGCATAACAAGAGTTAAACAATTTAAATATCTGGGACATATGCTTACCGACGACCTGAAGGACAATGTGGACATTGAGAGGGAGCGCAGGGCTTTGGCGGTCCGCGGTAATATGTTGGCTCGTAGATTCGCTCGCTGTACGGACCAGGTAAAAATAACGCTTTTCAAAGCGTTTTGCCAGGGTCTGTACACGGGTGGTCTGTGGATCAACTACACCAAAAGGTCGCTAGATGTCCTGCGCGTCCAGTACAACAATGTTTTTAGAATGCTCTTGAGACTGCCCCGGTTCTGTAGTGCGTCAGAGATGTTTACGCAGAACCGTACTGACGGCTTCCATGCAATTGTGCGGAAGAAAATTGCGTCGGTGGCAGCTAGAACCCGAGCCAGTGGCAACAGCATTCTGGAAACAGTGTGTGAGAATGTGTTTTCCCCTTTTAGGAGGCATTTTGTGGAGAGGATGACCGGCTGAGAAACTGGGTTCGTCTTCTTGACAAAGTGACTCATACCCAAAATGTATTTTTAATTTTTTTAATTTATGTATATACTAACACTAGGTATAAGGTACTTTACTAACACTACGGATCTCTGTTATCTGATTACTTGAAATAAATTATTAATTATTATTATTATTAGTCTACATTCCACATGTCAACAACCTCGTGTGGGAAGTAAATATCCTAATCGAATATTTGTAGCTTTTCCTATTTTTACGAGATTCGTAAAATGAATCATTATTATTAAGTAATTCAATATGGACATGCTAGGAATTGGCCATCAAAAGGAATAATAATTATAACGAGGTTTTCTTTCAAATGGCGCCAATCTTGACGGAGTCAAAAAAAGAAAGATACGTATTACGTGCTACTTAGTGAGCTATTTTCCTAACTAAGAGACTGTAAACTCAAAAATAAATTCATAAAAGTCAAATTGGATGTATGTGTAGGATTGTTTTTTTTATTTTTCCCGTATTGCCGCCTTAGCACAATACGTTTAGGCGGCAACACGAGACGAAAAAAAAAATAATTATGTACGAGTGGTAGGTACATTTCAAATAAAATGAGTACTCTTTTATTATACTCCTTGTTTTCTTGGTACATCATATTTATCGAAATCAGACTGAGATGTGATCAGCCAGCAAGAAGTCATAGCAACATGTAATAAATATCAGAGACCTAGAAACCACTCTTGGCACGTGGAAAACGTCATTATCTTGAACGGCAAACTCGGGCACGACGGGCAATCGAATTAATGTCAGCGCGGCCCCGTGTCTGGAAGGCACGTGTAAGCTTTATAGTTCCGCACCAAATCGCGTAATGGAGATTATCATTTAGATACATTTGTTTGCCATGTAAACAGGATATTGATGGTAGGTATCTAAAATTTTACTTTTAGCACAGAATAATTCATTGAATTATTAGTTTAATTTATTTAAAAAGTTAAAAATATTTCAAACTAAGTACCTAACACGATATTAAAATGCCTTTTCTGGACAACATACTGACTCGTAATGTTAGAGGAACAATACTTATCATCACACACACACACAAAAAAAAAGCTATTTTAAATACTCAAATAATCAAGAATAATGTGCATACGAATTTACAAATCAAATCATTTAATAAAGACCGAATGCTACATTCAATATCGAAAATTCGATTACCTACATTTGCAAAGTAATAAAACGTCTTTGAAAAAATGTTTAGTTTTCGCATTCTCGGCTACGGAACCCATGGTCCGTGGAACATGTGACAAAGTATTAATCAGAGGAGTAGACCGGTCAGTGTACATAATCTGCATAAAATGTAGACAGTGTTTTAACAAGAGTTCTGTGAACTCGGAAATTATGCAAGAGTTGACATAACATTATCTTGGTAAACATTGTATGGTTCATGTTTAAACAAACTTACAAATTATTTTCAGTTCAATGTAATGTCTTGACAGCAACTTAATTTGTTACTTTTCTATAAGATCCATTTAAATGCTTATCAATGCCATAAACATCTATGCTATGGTGTTTTAATCATTTCCTTTTCGGAACCATACTAATAGAGATTAAGGTAGATGGCTGATTGGGGGTTTTCCCATCAACTTTCCACCTTTGATTAAAATTTTCAAAACCAAACTTAAATCAAATATTGTTGTTTAGTCAAACTCGTTATTACTTCACCATTTTTGACAAAAAATTCCAGTACCTACATTGAAACTTCACTTAGGTGGAAGCTACCGTCTTAATTTATTTTTTATTTTTTTTAATGCTCCTTTTTAGGTTTCCGTAGTAAACAAGGAACCCTTATAATTTCGCCATGTCCGTCTGTCTGTCCACGGCTTAGCTCAGAGACGGTTAATACTAGAAAGCTGTAATTTGGCATGGGTATACATATTAATCACGCCGACAAAGTGGTAAAATGAAATCAAGAAAAATATTTTTTTTTAGAGTACCTCCCCTACATGTAAAGTGGGTGGGTGGTTAAGTTTATTCTTGAGATAAATTCATCCCAACTACGGAACCCTTCATTGTGCGTGGTCCGACACGCACTTGGCCAGTTTTAACTTTTTGTATTTCCTGTGCGTGTCCCAAATAAAATATTTTTCTTTCTTTCTTTAATTGGTCTTCAAGCAAATATATTAAAGACCTTGACGTTTTATGACGTGCAAGAGACATTCAACCTTAGGGTGATAAAGCACCGAGGTCGACTAAGCCTTATAAAAGGGGGGTAAAAAGACGCTTAACGAAGCCGAGTCACTTGTACTCTCCGTCATTGTAAAATAAGATTTTCTTTTTTTTTTTCAATCTACTTTAATTACCCCTCCTCTATGTTTCGTTGCATGCACCATGCACACATAAGCACAATGTTTTGCGTGCGTTACATGGTGTATTGCTGGAAACTGCGGTTTCACAACAAAAATTAAAGTCAGTCAATGTTTCTTAGTTTGATGTAGATAAATCATCTGATTAGATGTGATGAGTCTATTTCTGTATGGACGGCGCCGCCGAAGCTTGCCCAGAAAGAGGTGGCGAGACCACCTGGACGCGTACCGCGAAGGCTGGTTCGAGCTAGCGCGCGGGAAAAGAATTCCTGGACAGACTCGGGGAAGCCTTTGCACAGCAGTGGGACAGAAACGAATAAACAAAAACAAAAAAAATACTTATCTTACCTTGTCAGACACAGCCTGTGAATGAACGTACAACTGCATAGCATTCTGCGCGCTGCCATTTGGTTCGGTTTCTGCGGCGCCATCACAGTCAGTGTATCGTTCCCGTACCATGTCCATGCTCTCCTTTGACAGCTTGCCATCGAGGACTTCCGACGGCGGGAATTGCACGCCCATCAGGAATATCGGCCGGATCTGGAAAGATTTACCGCTGTTAATATTTAGGTTTAAAGTTTTTATTACTAGTACCTAGGCTTTTATAGGGATTTTGAAGGCGCCTATAACAATCGGCAGGTAACGAACGTAAAAAGCCTACAATTGCCAAAACATGTTTTTTGTAGTAGCAATAGTGAGCACTAAAAAAACAGCTGTTTTATAGAAAAGTGCAGTACCTACGCGGTCAAAATGTATGGAACAGCTGTTTTTCTTTAAATAACCGACGAAAAATTTCAACGCAGGAGGGTTCAGAATCATGTACTGAATCCAACGTAACAGTTTTCGCGTCGATGTCCCTGCCACCCGTATATAATATCATAATGTATGGAAATACGATCGTCAACCGAAATTATTAATATTACATATTAAAAGCGTCTTCATAATATTTCCATACATTTTACTTCCCTTTATTATCGTGATGCCGTGACGTGGACGTCCACGAGAATATTAGAAATTATAAAAGCGCACATTGTTATCTGAATTTGTATTACAATTTTGTTTATTTTATTGCTAAAGATTTAAAACGGTTACTTTGCAGTACTGTTTAATAGATGTACACTACAGATAGTAAGCCTATCTATACAATGTGAAATTTAATTCGTTTGCATCCTCTTAAGGGGTCATTGTACTCATCATTATGAACAACTTTCACTATGGTGCCAACTCTGAAATCGTGAAAAACAAATCAGCTGTTCCATACATTTTATGTTCGCATAGCTAGTTATCATGTGGAGAACAGCTGATTTTTTTTCGAGATCAGTTGATAAATGAATTTTGAATTTAATCAATCGATCAACGGTGCTGCCGCACTGTGGATCGAAAAGAGGCTGTCGAAGATAACTTTGCTTCTAATAGCCTATATTATGTATAAATATATCATAGGATACAATCAGGTAGGCTTAGCAACTTTTTTTTTTTTTTGCAAAAAAAATGTATGGAGCTAATGCTTATATCTCCGGAACTGAGACAATAACCGTATAACAATATCCTTGCACACGGGGATATAATTTATTTATCTCGCACTAAATCTCGTTATATGACGTATGTCCCGAATTTTGAAAAATAAATTTATTATTATTGCAAAAAGAGAATAAATTGCGGGCGCAGTGCAGAGGCTACGTATGTACCTATTATATGTGGCAATTTGTGAAGATATGATGTGAATATTGACATTATCGCTGCGGTCACCAGGCGCATTGGTAATCTCAGTACAATGTTAATACAATCATATACAGGCCACCATACTTATAAAAGTGAAAGGCCGCACTTGCTGCGTTATTAAAAGCGTACATTCTGAAAGTTGGCAACGTCGCAAATGGATGTCAAATATGTTGCTGTTTTGATTAATTTGGCAATATTACTGTATGGAAATATGAAATATTGCTAACTAGTATCAATGTTATGTACCTAAATATGTAGTGTTAATGTTCAACGTTCTAATTGCAATTCATAATTAAAATTTTGATTCACTAGTACAACATAAAATTCGAAATATATATAAAATTCACGACATTCAACTCGAATAAAATACATACATTATTTCATTCAAAAATCCTATAATGTTAAATGAGCAATATTTGTATATACAGGGTTGTTGGTTATATGTCGGTAATCCATTAAACCAAATGACCCCGTTTGACCCGGGCAAATGTCAACCATTTTCGAGTAATTTGACAAATTACTCGAAAATGGTTGACATTAGCATAGATGAGTGGTCATTTGTTTGCAAATGATTTCGATAAAAGTTGCAATATAGGGGTTTATGGGGGCGAAAAATCGATCTAGCCAGGTCTGATATCTCCGAAAATTCCTTTTGTCTATTTTCACCCGAGCAGAGCTCGGTCGACCAGTACCTATTACATAATACGAGGGGAAGCGCCAACGTCAATTTACTGTGTTATAACCATTTCAGTATTCAGACAATAAGTAGTAAATTTCCTTAACAATTAATTTGCCTGACTTAACATTATGTTTAAATTGACTTTTTTATAATGATAGGTATTTTAGTGTCTATACCTAATAGTTACGATCAAACAATATTGCTTTGTGAACTCACTTCCGTGAACAAACAAAGGTATTCTATTTCCCATAGTTATGTGTAGGTAACTCGAGCAAGATAAGTTAAGAATTTTTTGAATACGATGCGTATGTTTTATAACTGAATGTACTAAGTAATTCATTTGATATCATGCCGTGTAGTCGGTCGATGGTACAAGACAAGCACTCACGATGAGGGTATATTCCCGCGTTAACACTTGAGTCGCAACTATAACATTCATTCATTGAGGCTAATGATGTATATTATATTTTTATTGGAAGTTCAAGTTTAATTACTCTGTGTCAATTTCGCAAAATTTGGTTCCAGCTTTGAATAGAAGAAGATTTACGCACGTTTCATAAATCAAAAATCAATAATGAGGAAAATGCGAAAACATTTAATTCTAATTATAAATCATCGACACGGATTCAAATTTTTTTCATGATGTAGGAAAGCGACGTAGGTCAAACAATCTGCCTAGCCTTTTCCCAACTATGTTAGGGTCGGCTTCCAGTCTAACCAGATGCAGCTGAATACCAGTATTTTACATGGAGCGACTGCCTATCTGACCTCCACAACCCAGTAACTGGGTAATACGATACCCAGAGACTGGTGTCAGACTTTCGGACCTCTGACGACACTTAACGAATGTTAAAGATCCACGAATGACAGCCGGGACCAACGGCTTAACGTGCTTTCCGAGGAACGGAGGAGTCGGTATGTAAAAATGGTCACACATCCACGGACCAACCCCGGCTAGCGTAGCTTATCCTGATGGATCGACCCATGCGGCTGTTATTACTTAGCCGCGAGATCCACCAAAAAATAAACAAATAATGATGACAAGAGACAAGTCGTTTTTTTCTTACAACACCTACGTCATTTTTATGCAAATTATAAAATAACGACCCTTTATAGTGTGTCATTCATTTTAAACCCATATTTTAAATAATATATGGGACTCAATTATCACACACTTAACCACATGCAAACTTAGTGCTATATTAATTTTACAACTGCTTATAGTTCAATAGTTCAAAACTGGGATCAGCCCCTCAACCCAGTTGGATTGAGAACTTCCCTCTATAATTCTTTAGGGGCTACATAATTTATTTATTTTATAGTACGTACCTATGTAAATGTTAACACTCAATAAGGGCTTAATAAGGTCAAGGCCGGGGGATTTGCCGGTTGCCGGTCGCCTGTCGGTGCGGCGAACTCGAAACGTCGCGAGCACATTATCACAGATTCACAATATGATTTCGGTGATCACCGGCATCGCACGTGCCATGTGCGAACAAATAAAATACGTATAAGTTCTGTGATCGATATACCTACCTAAATAATATATTTTTTTTACTTATGTTGTGGGTGGGTGTAAAAGTGTTTTAAGTTTTAGCCTGGAGTGTACAGAATAATTTAAAAGTGAGTCATATTTTGATAAATACGTACCTATTGTTCTGCAATTAAATGAGTGAAAGTGTTTTGCACAGCTTCGATAAGGAATAGACCCACGTTTTTGGTCGAGATTGAAAATAGAACAGAAAGAACAACTGCGTTCATAAATCACCAAAAAAAGATGGTAATATCTACGATATTTTAATCCGCGCTATAATGTACCTACAATAGATATTATTATTCTTAATTGAACATGGACCTTACATTTTTCAAATACCTTTATTATAATTAATTCGTGGGTTTGTCTACAACTTATATAACCTGATTTATGTTGCAAACATGTTTAAAAATATTGTAGACAAACCTATGCTAATTTATAAATTGTAAAAGGAAAACTGGTTATGTTGGTTGTTAGATTACTTGACATAAATAAAACGAACCTTGTGATATTTTTAGAAGCGTGTGTGTGTTATGATAACAACATTGAATACTTAAAGTATTTTCCTTTTTAAATAAATATACTCAACGGATTAGCAGTAGTTAGTATTTTTGTTCTTTTTGAAGTATTCAGTTACTTATCTATTTATTTACACTTAAACAAAGTCATCTTCGAATGTTGTTATCTTTAGTTGGTGAAATCTAATCAATAATCGATATGTAAACAAAAAAGTCATTATTTAAGAAGGTTCCTATAGGTACTTGATAAAAATATTATTAAAGGACAAAAATAATACATAAGTACGTAAACTTACGGCTTCTCCCCATAGGGGTATGTAGGAATTACAGGACGCCACCTACATACTACGATCCCTACATGCCTTTACCGTTTATTTCATTTCTGTTCATACATCTGGTCATACACGCACGCTAAAATAATGTTACTAACCTATTTATCGAAACATTCATTTGCTGTCCATATAATATTTTGCCAAAATTTACCTTCATCATTCTACTTTATATCCGGCTTTAGACATTTACTCTTCTACACTCCCGGACTTCTAAATCGAGCCACCGTGAATTTCCACTTTAGGTAAAAAGGCCTCAAACATCAAAAGAATGATAGTGCAAATAAAAAGTTTTTTTGTTTTTATACTGGCCGTTATTTTGGTGTAATAATTGTTCCATATTTGAATTCACGACCAAAAGAGTTAAAGTGTCATTTAAAAAGTTGTAGACCCTTTACAAATAAATTGCAGGTTGGCTCGATATATGCACACTTGTTTATTTTAACAATATATAAAGGCCCATTATATATGTATTTCTGTTTAGTAAAGCCGAATTTCCTAGTATTTAGTTATTCATTTATAGTTACACGTGTAAAGAATTATCTATTCACGTGAAACTATAAATGAATAATTAAGTTTGCACAACTAGTTTCGTAATGTAAATTCGGTTTGCAGAAACTACATTTTAATGCATATACTCGAAGTTTAAACATTTGCAGACGGCTTAGGTCGAGTGAATTACATAGATGCCAGACACGTATTTACATACTTAGGTATTCATTCTATAATAGAAATTACAAAAGAAAAAAAAGAGACTAGTATAAGTATTCTATTATGCGTAGGAAACCCTACTACTTCATAATCAATTTATGAAATGTTAATTACCCGACTTCTTAGAAAAGAAGAAGGTTCTCAATTCGTATATTTTTTTATGTATGATCATCGTTATTTTCATCAATTGAGGACCGAAAATTATTTTTTCGTTTGGTAGTTTTTTCATAATTTTGGACACCAAATGAGCACATTAGGTGCCAAGCCGACTAATACGTTTGTTTTCCTTAAATGAAATGAAATTGTTTATTCTGTAAATAGGATATCGGAATCACTTTTACACGTCATATAAAAAAAATATTAAAAAATAAGCTAGGTCGGCGTTTCCTATCTGACTACTCTGAGAAGAAAGGCCGAAACAAACTCTGAGATCACAGTCTCTTTTAAAGTCCAGACATAATCTTGGTCAAGCCATATGAGGACCATTTAGATTAGTGTCTGTAATGGTCTTTTGAGGAAAGAACCACACAGATTTGAGTGGACCTATCCAGTCAGTGCAAGCATTTGTCAGTAATCGTGGAGCTCAACTCAGAACATAAGGAGCTCAACTCGAAAACTCTAAAGCCAGACCTGACTAGTCTAGACTTTCTAAAGACGCAGATATATGCCAGTGACCTTGAGTGGTTAGCTTGCGTGTTCTGTACTGAGCTCAGGCAACGCGTCGTACGTCCAGCCAGTAATAAGACTCGCCCATCAAGGAGCGCTGTCCTAAATTAGACGCATTATATTAATTTATTATACATAAAATAAAAGGTATTTTAATAAAACACGTATACTAAAAGATTGATAGTTAAATTGTCTTTAAAATGGTGAAGCTTTGAGAAAAATACGCTTGATAGATTTTGTGTGATTCTCAGGTTTTTAATCCGCGTACACATACATAGCTTTATAAATTAATTTCACTATGTAATATAAACATAATCTAAAATATGCCTATACAGAGTGTCAGGGACATCGACGCGAAGCCGGTTACCATGGGGTCAGTACATGATTCTGAACCCCCCTGCGTTGAAATTATCCGTCGGTTATTTTAAAAAAAATCAGCTGTTTCATAGAAAAGTGCAATACCTACGCGGTCAAAATGTATGGAGCAGCAGATTTTTTTTTTAATAACCGTCGAAAAATTTCAACGCAGCGGGGCTCAGAATCATGTACTGAATCCATGGTAACCGGCTTCGCGTCGACGTCCCTGCCACCCTGTATTAAGTTATTTATTACGAAAATGTTCTAACTAAAACCTTTTTTTTTATCACTACTCGTTTAGAGGTGATCTTCAGTATAAAATCATTAAAACTCAGCTATCGTCGCCTTAAGTTCGACTATCGAAGTAGGTAATTGTGCGCGCACTTCAACAATATAATATAATTATCAACGTCAAACACATATATTTTTTTAATATCTTTTAGATTTTAGACTGTAATGCATTTGTTAATTATCTCAGACTTACGTAAAAAGGAGACTACCTTGAAATTATATTGCAGTGCATTGAAAAAAAAAGTGCGGATTTTCTTGTTATGCATTTTAATCCAAGGTCATGTTTCACATTTGTGGATGAGTACTTATGTACTTACCTAGCTATTAAACCTAATATTTGTTTCATTTATTTTCAGATGAAGTTATTACTTTTATCGACGTTTGTAGTCATAGGGGCCGTTTTTGTAGGAGTTAAGTTTGTGATAAATAAAGTTCATGACCTGCCAGAGTTGGATCTTCAAAAATGGTGGGGAACTGGCATTAGGCCCGAAAAGCAAGACGAGTCTATAAGGCCTTTCAAGATAGACTTTAATGATACGGTAAATATAGGAACTATATTAATACAGAGTGCAAACAATTCCGACGATAGTAAATATTTTTAAGCAAACAAGAAAAAACAGTCAGACATGAGATTCAACAAAAAATTGTTAGACTTTTTTGCTGACTCAGCTAAAAGTAGAACCTTAATAAATGAGAATCACACACTTATAAAATTACTATAATTTAATTATATTTTAAGCCTGTATCAAAATTTAATGTATTTGAATTTATTTATATTGATTAACCGTTTGCTAACCACCAAGATAAATTGTATATGTAACTATTACAGATGATCTCAGATTTGAAACAAAGAATAAAAGGCAGACGGAGATTAACGAAACCCCTAGAAGGCATACAATCCGAGTACGGAATGAACACGGACTACTTGGAAAAAATTCTGACCTACTGGGTTAATAAATATGATTTTAAAAAGAGGGCAGAACTGTTGAATAGATTTCCTCATTACAAAACGAAAATACAGGGATTGGATTTACATTACATCCACGTAAAGCCGAAAGTAAATAAAGGCGTTGAAGTTCTACCACTGCTCATGTTACATGGCTGGCCCAGTTCGTCCAAAGAGTTCGACAAAGTTATTCCAATGTTGACGACACCGAAAGAAGGTTATAACTTCGTCTTCGAAATTGTAGCTGCAGACTTGCCCGGTTACGGGTTTTCCGAGGTAAGACAAGTATATTTTCATTCACAAAAACGAGCCAAGTAAATAACAACGTATTGATACGCGTAAATCTGGTTATCTCGACCGACATCTTTAATACAAAGGAAAAGTTACGAAAACCAGTTTTCATATATTTATAGATTTTAACGTAGGTACATTGTAAACACAACTAAAGTAAGGAACACAATGGGAGTATAGTATGGTCAAATATGAACACGAATTATAATACGAGGCATTTCCATATTTCGACATGGGAGGCGTTCAAATGGTCCGCGGTGACTTTAATAACAAAATGGTATTACATAAATCCTTGAATTCTAATTTGCTGGTCATCTCAAATACATTGAGCGTTCCACGTGTTATTTTTTTGAACATATTTTTTGTCTGTACGTAGTAACGACAGCAATATCGAGTTTCATTGGTCAACAACATCTAAAAACATTTTGTTATTACTTAAGATTATCATAACGTTTACATGATTTATCTAATATTTAAATTATATGTTTGAGCAATTAATTATAATAACGAAAAAAGAAGAAACTTTGGCATAAAAGTTTGTTCTTTTTTCCATATCAATGTCATGAATATAGGTATGTTATGGGTACTACTTATTTGTTCGGGTCGGCATGATTCGGCACAGCGGGCGGCAGAATCGAATATTATATCTTGCCGCCCGGCTGCGCCGAATCATGTCGACCCGAACAAGGGTATAGCACAAGAGGAGTTTGCGTTCTGATTTACCTAATGAACAACTCATCATCCATTACCTTTTTACAGGGAACAAACAAACCAGGTTTAAACCCATTGCAGATTGGAATAATGATGCGTAACTTAATGTTGCGACTTGGTTACAAAAAGTTCTACATACAAGCAGGAGACTGGGGTTCGCAGTGCGCCACACATATGGCTACTCTTTTCCCTGAGAATATTTTGGGGTAAAGTACCTTTTTTATCTGATAGTCACTTTCTTTAATCATTATTAGCCGAAACATAAAAGTGGTGTATAATTATTTGGTATCTTATCTTAGCGTGGTAACACCAATCTTATCTTGTATGTTCGATTGGAAAATAAGTTTAATCCAAAACAATTATGTACCTACATGGTTTCTATGTGGTATACAGAAGCAATTCCAAAGTGTATAAATTCTGATATACAACGGTACACCGAACTTTTGCGCGTGGCCAAAATCTGAACTAACGCCGCCATCTTGTTTTTTCGATACAATTTCTGTGACAATGTCAGAAATCTTTACCATCAACGCCCCCCAGTCAATGTCATTCAGGAGCCAAAAGATCCTAGTTGCACTCTAGACTATAGTTTGACCGAAACCGCTGTACCGCGCCTTAGGTATGTGAGAGGCGAGACGGGCAGCGCAGGCCGCTCATTCGTCAACGCCGCCCCCCGCCCCGCGGTGCATTCCTAAGGCAGCTGTCTTGGTCAAACTATAGTTTAGAACTCATTTTCAGATGAGTAACAATTAAAAATTAATTAACATAATATAAACATCTGTATTTTCCGAATATGCACTCACATTTTCACACCAATTGTGTTTGAAGTCCCATGTAATAAAGCGAGCTTAAGGGTGGTCGTACATTTGACGGAAGATGCGTCGCGTATCGACGTCGGTCGCGTAACGCCAGAACAGCAGTAGTTAATAAAACATTCAACCTTACACACTCAACCGATGATGCGTAACTTAGTGCGCCGAGCATACTAACTGCACGCGTAGCATCTTAGTCCGGGATAGTCCATAGAAACCGGTTTTCTACGTGTTTTGTAGACGGAAGAATAGACAAAATGACAGATTGTGATTGTTTATTTATCATTTTGTTTATTCTTCTACGTCGAGAGAACCCGTTTCTATTATGGTCATGCTAAGCATGTTGGAAGTTAATGAAGTTACGCCCGTCACATCTTCCGTCAGATGTGTGACCACCTTATTGCGATTAAACGGGCATGCCACGAGTACAACACCACCACAAAACCATCGAGGCAATTAGTATTTTTTTTCCTTTAATTTATCATTTAGTTTAATATTTGAATTATTTTTCAGATACCACTGTAACATGCCACTATCTTCAAGACCAATTAGCCACATAAAATTACTGATTGGATCTCTGTTCCCAAGTTTGATAGACTCAGATCGTCCCGAGAGGATATATCCCCTGAAGAACCATTTTACTTACTTAATAAGAGAAAGTGGATATTTCCATATTCAGTCTACGAAACCTGATACTATTGGTAAGTAAGATATGTTTTGGTAGAAAAATGTTGCCACGCACAAATTTCTCCTGTACCGTGGGTGATTTTACAAACATAAGTCTCACGTAACTAACCCGAAAAAAAATATCTGAAGGCCACATCAATATTATTTATCCCGTGCGGAAATTGAAGCTGCTGCAACATTTGGTTGTTACAGAAAACAAAGTGTGTAACTAAGTTTTTATGCCGGCCAATGTAGATTTAAACAAACAAAACAGACCTTGGCAATGACCTTTGATGAAGCTACAATACAGTTCGTAAAAAAAAAAAAACTACACATGTCTAATGTTTGAATATTAATAATATTGCTTGTGTAAGTAGGTATACTAAGCATGTTAACACAGTTTTTAGCCAAATGTTAACTAGACTGCGGTCAATCAACGTAGATCAGTGCTATTCTGTAACCATCTCACCGTGAAAACTTAGGTGAAGTGAGCGTGGAGTGAGCTGTCATTCCACAGGAATTGACACTATTGACAGCTCACTTCACCCAAGTTTTCACGGTGAGATGTTTACAGAATAGCATGGCAGTTGATATTGCTCGCCTTAAAATATGTCACCTCTTACGTCATGTCTCATAATATTGTATGTTGTTTTCAAACTTACGGGATTGCCGGAAAAGTCTTGGACGCAAAAGGAACCTGTATTAAGAGTTGATCACGATTTGTAGAGTGAATAAAATTAATGTATTTACAGGAGTTGCCCTCACCGACTCTCCAGTTGGTTTAGCAGCGTATATGATGGAGAAAATAGCTATTTGCAGTAACAGGGACCAACTAGACACACCCCACGGAGGGTTGGAAAATCTTGATATAGATGATGTATTGGACACAGTGACTATAACGTGGGTGAATGAGTGCATTGTCACTGCTACCAGGCTCTACGCGGAAGGATTCTATTATCCCGAAATAAGTGTCGTTCAAGAGTAAGTAATTTTAAGAACTTATACAATCACATCTTACATATGATAACTTAACATGTACTTGTTAAATAATTTTAGATAATTTACATGTATTTGCCACTTAGACTAAATAACGCTAAAGTAAATATTTGATGACAGAATTGGAACTTTGTCAGGTATGACATTGAGTTTGAATTCCCAAAACTTGATGAATCTGAGGTTCTGATTTCAATAAAACATGTTTACACGAGATGTCTATATCAAATCTTTGTTACGGTGCACTTTCATAGAGATGCCAGGTGCCATCAGCTAGGAAATAGAGATTTTTAACCTAGTTTATCTGCCAAAACTTTATATACTTTGATTTAACTAAACCATTTCCTAATTTTCCATTTCAGCATACCGACTGAAGTACCAACAGCTGCAATAAAATTCTTATATGAAGTCGTCTATCAACCAGACTGGATACTAAGAGACAAGTTCCTGAATTTAGTAAGATCTACCTCTTTCGACTTTGGGGGACATTTTGCCGCGTTACACACGCCTAAGGTGCTAGCAGATGACGTGTTTGCTTCTGCAGAAGAATTTATCAAGTTCCATAGTACTAGCAATTTAAAAAGAGTATAGTAAATCAACAAAAGAATTTTGTATGCAGGTAAAAAGTATCATCTTTCCACACGCTGTCAATTTAATTATTTTTGTTTGCATAATAGTACAGTCATTTGGTAGTTTTAACTGGAAAGTTGTCCGGGAGTTTTGAAAAATTGTGATTTCGACGTGCTCTTTTCCACGTCGAAATCAATGAAATCAGCAATTTTCAAAATTCCGGAAAGCTTTCACATTTATTAGGTGCTCAAAATGGGGGTTACTCTTTTGAGCATCAAATAAATGACTGTTTTAGCTACCGACGCCAAAAAGTGCTATGTCAGACTTGTCTATAAACACACTTAACATGGAGTAGGTAAGGCCCGCATGCACCTCAAAACACTAAATACATCTTTGAACTTTTAAAACTTTGTTTTTGTTCTGTTAATCACTAGAAGTTGCCAGAGGGTGAATGATGTTTAGCCCTAAATGTATTTAGCGATTTTTGGTGCGAGCAGGCTTTAAAGTAGTATAGTGCATGTGTATTTATCTTATTTGTCGACTGCACTTATAGCAACTTTGTCTATCTAGCCAGTATTTGTCATGTTTTTGCTGAGAAAACGTGGTTGACCGTTTTAAACAAAAAAAATGAGTTATGTATCGTCTGTCAAATCCTAAGGTCACATTACGTCTGTGAACTTGAGTCATAATTAAAATAGTAAAATTGTTGAGTTACGTAATAAAAGTCTGGCCAATGGCGTCAGATGCATATTTTGAGTCGTAATAGGTTGATTAAATAAATACATAAATATTTTTTCTTCACTTTTTTGTATATCATAATAAAATTATGCATTTTGCATGGGATGGGGCATTACACAATGGTAACTTAGTTCCGATTACTGAAAGGCGAACAAGACTGTTCAGTTAAACTGTAGTAAAATCTTATATTCATCTTTTTTTCGTGTCGACGGTACTTTGATTTGACCTTTTTATATTATTTGAGCTCAGAAGGTGACCACGTTGGTTGTGGCATCAGTAGCATTCTTTAGGTAAGTGGTCGGCAAATCGCGGCTCGTGAGTCGCATGCGGCTCTTTGTCTAAAAGTATACAAAGAGTCTTACAAAGGTCGATGAGTGCGAGCGTAAATACGCGCGGGGGTCGGGTTTTCAGTTATTTATTAGTTATTAAGCAAGATATCAAGTTTCATTCAAAATTCAAACTATATTTCCTTTTCTTTAAATGTATTTTCACCAAAAATTAACAGGACATCGAAAATTAATCAAAGTTTTCCAAGGTTAATTTGTTAATAAGTAAGATGCCTTCATCATACTTATTATTATCAGCCGATATGATGATGATCATGAAGGCTACTGCTTAGCAAGTTAATTTTAGGAAGCGTTGTGGAGTGAAAGAGTATGGTAGTTAAGGATTAAGAAAAGTGTATTGAGACAATTTGGACACACAGAAAGGATTGGCTCTCATAAGAAATCTTAGTCGTTATAGTATTGTTATTTGGCTCTATTGACTAATGAGTTTGCCGACCACTGCTTTAGGTCATCAAAGGTTAAAGTGACTTAGGACACTAGCAAGTGGGACATGGTAAGTTGTCATGGGCTGGCTAACATATCAACAGCCAATCAAATGAGATTTGACTGCAGATTAAATTCAAGAAATCAGGGGTTTTATTTTTTTGCGATCCTAGTTCGAACGGATTCTTTCTGTAAATATGAATCCCTAAATAAAAATAATATTTTTTAAGTTTGCATGGTTTGTGGTTTAGAGATTCCAGTAAGCGATTGTAAGATTATATACTTTTAGATTTAACATTTATGTACATATTAGACATAAGTAGAGATTCAATTACAATATTTTAAAAATGCTGAATACAAAGAAAAACAAAAAAAAAAATCTTCACTGATAAAAATCGTGTTATTGCAAAACTAGCCACACAATGTATGTACACTAGCATGGATCAATAATTGTTGTTATGGTAAAAAATATATTTATATGATCAAATTGTACTTACTAATGCTTTAAAAAAAAAAAAAAAATTACTTGCAACTCAATTGTATCGTTTTTAATTTCTCCTTCGTAAATTAGGATAATATTATACCTTGAAATCATTTTCCCATTTCCAAGCCTCATTGGTCTCGAGGTCGAAAGCGCGACGGCTGAGTATGGCGGGAATTGGATTTGATTTTTCAGGCTGTGTTATTGGGGTTTTCCAATACGAATTTCTTAGTAGCAGCTAGCAGCCCGGAGTAAATAGGGTATCCAATTGTGGGAATTAGCTTGTTCCCTATTACATGGGACTTAACCAATGACCTCCTCCTTTTTTTTTAAGTCGGTTAAAAAGAGGTAGATCCTACTCAGGTTTGTATGTTCGTGTGTTTGTTACTCAATCATAGAAAAACGGCTAAACGGATTTTGATGAAATTTGACACACAGATAGTTTATAACCTGGATTAACACGGATGATACTTTTTATCCCGGTAGTACGTACCCGTGGGATAAATTCCGACCTCCACGCGGGCGCAGCCGCGGGCGAAACCTAATAAATAGGTTATATCGATGGCCCCACCGAATAAACGTGTAAGAGAAAAATGATAACTTTTCAGCAAAAAATAAAAACGTTTAAACTTCAATAACGCTCATTTAATTGACTTGTATATTTACTTTTTTAATAACAGCAACGAGTTTCAGGAAATTCATGAAAAACTATTTAATGTTTTTACTCTTGTGAAATTTGCATGACTGGTCACAGTACTCTATCATATATTATATTATATAGCATTGTATAATTGCATAGAACATGTGTGAGTGCTATGTACCGACTATAAAGCTACCATTTAGGTGCAGGGTATGTCTTTCATTGACTTGAATGTGTCATGGCGGCTGAGAGTATGTCATGCTCACTCTAATGTCTCGCTGACGGTGGCGCGTGTGTTGGATCATTTAGCTCCCTTCAAAATGGTTGAGCTGAATGGTGGTAATCCATGCGTCATGTTCGTGAACGGGCGCCGTCAGTAGGGACTGGTCATCTCTTAGCTGCCACGGCTTATTTTAATTTAATTTAATTTTTTGGATTGTTTATTTTTTTTATTTCTGTTACGGACGCTTTTCATGTTTTGCATCGTTCTCACATGTGTAACTTCAACATGAATGATGTAACCAATATTTTGTAACCATATCATGATTTAAAAGAGTGTCCGTGGAGTTTCTTGCCCGTTCTTCTCCATAGGTACCTACTACGCTTTGGAATGGGCTAGCTTCATCTTTCTGACTGACCGACCCCCTTGACAATTCAAAAGTGCCTGTAATTGGTTTATTTGAAATAAATGGTTTGAGTTTGAGTTTGAGTTACAATAGTCGTGTTTTGAGTCTAAAATTCACAAAAAAAAATAAGTAGGTGCAGGATAGGCAAAATAAACAAAAAATAAAAATTGTGTAAGAACTCTTGCACGTTTATTCGGTGGGGCCATCGATATGTCTTTCGCTCCCGATAGTTACAACATTTTTTTTTTTTTTTGAGGGTGGCAAATTATCAAATAACTTCTCCCGCTCTGGGTGGAGCGGGAGAGCGTGTCAGACTTTTACTGACTAAAACCCACCCGTGTTCCTTCTGTTGCCTGTGTGCTGGGGTCGCGATATCCCTTTCGGACAAACCCGCAACCCCGGCAGGCATTGGCCCTTCCGGACCCCGTCAGTTGGTGCTGACATCTCTTTGAGGCGCGCGTGGAACACAACGCGCCGTCGACCCGAAACATCTCACCGTGAAAACTTAGGTGAAGTGAGCGTGGAGTGAGCTGTCATTCCACAGGGATTGACACTATTGACAGCTCACTCCACGCTCACTTCACCTAAGTTTTCACGGTGAGATGGTTACAGAATAGCATGGCAGGTCCCTATCGGACAGTTACAACATCCTACGGTGAAGTTTTGGCATAACCCATGCCAAAACTTCACCTCGTATCACGACGGCGGGAGGGGAAAAAAACTTAGTAAAAAGTTGCTAAAAAACATCACGTGATTAATGGACGACCCCTTTACAGCTCTGCCTACTTCTGCACGGAACACAGGCGTTATGGATAAAATGCTGTATAATAAATATTGACATGGACTAACCTGCTTTTCGGTAATGAACGCCTCAACCTCGCGCGGCGCGAAGAATCCTGGCAACATAAAATCCTTCCTTGGACTGAATTGCTCTATCTTCATCCGACCTGCTAGGTTGAAGCGCTCCCCAGCGTAGTACAGATTCCTAAAATTAAATAAAGCATTGAAATATTCTCAACAGTAACCTCGTCCACTATAAAACACCCCATTGGATACAATGCACTCAATATTTGAAAAGTGAGGTGAAATGCGAGGATTTTTAACTATTAAGGCAAAAGCCGTATCGGGATTAGAAGGATTTATGCGTAGCAATGGTGGTCCAGTGGTAACGCCACCGACTAACGAATTGTAGGTCGTGGGTTCGGCAGACCCAAGCAGACGCTTTACTTTGTGTAAATAATTTCATCACCACTATTCTTAAAATGGTGAAGGAAAACATCGTGCAACAAAAATTCGAAAACATGTGACATCTACGAACTCCCACTGGGCCCGCGTGGTAGATTACAGCCCACTCTCTCTCTCTCGAAGAGAGGAGGTCTGTGTTCCAGCACTGGGAACATTAAAGGCTGATTATGTTATGCGTTGCGTTACGGTCCGCCTAAATATGCATAATATGCGTATGCGCAACCTTTACTGCCAACTTGTCCTGTCCTGCGAATCGGTAATAGAAGCGTGAGACGCCACCAGTTAGATGGACCGACGACTTTAAATAAGCGGCTGGGACAGACTGGATGCAGAATTGGGTTTTGTGACGCCACTTAGGTATTTCTTTGCCCAGCAGTGGACTGCGATAGACTGAATGGATTGAATTAATTTCGGCCGAAAGACATCACTAGTGAACGTAAGCGTCGCCACATCGACTGGTCTTGTTCTCGCATTCACCGAATTCCCGCAGCCTTCACAAGGTCAAGGTCATCGACCTACCTTGTCGGAGGTGGATTGATAGATTGATTTATTGAACGCATTTTCCATTAAAACTCGTAAGATTTTTATCATTAAATTAAATAATAATATTAATATTTACCTGTTACTAATCAGTCTGCTCTTAATATTTGTTAGTTGTCCTTCATTAAGGGTCTGGAACTTATGGTATAAATATAAGCTCGCAGCGAATTTCAAGAAAGAGTCGCCCAAAGTCTCCACTCGTTCTAGGTCGAACGTATCGTGGGATTTGATTGTTGTCAGAGCAGCTAACATGTCCCGCAACTCTGGTCCTTTTCCTGTAGCCACTTGTCTAAGGAGTTCTATTTGATCATTGTATCTGTAGAGATAATAATGTTATTACATTGGGAATAGGTTTAATGAAAACGTAGATGTTTGGAATAATTGCTGTACTTCAGGTGTAATTTAAATTCAAGATACTTTTAATTATACTTTGTATAAATATGATCTGGCGCTAATTATTTTTTTCTCCATCTTTCTGCGTAAAATAAATATTTCATGACATAGTCGCCTCTATTTTGTAAAGTCCTGCTTTATTTTGCGCATTGGCACAAACTATAAATTAAAAGTAAAGCTTATGCCGTAATACCAAGGGACTGCCCCGACCAGAACACCTATTTATCGCCACAAACAACAAACAATTGTTTTTTGTCCAGCAAAGTATTACAAACTGCGGTACAATACTTTGGGGCTCAGGTATCGTGTTACGCAGTAATTGGTTCGAGGAGATCAGGTGTAAAAAATACCGATATTTATCTGCATCCAGTTACACTGGAAGCTCCAATATACAGGGTGTAAGATGACCCATCACGAAGCCGTTATCTACGTATTCTGTACATCAAACTAAGTAACATTGAGCAAAAATGATTGCTACGAACTTATTAAATTTTTGGTGTGAAAAATCTCTGTTTATGGCAGCGCGCAATGTCACGTACGCAAAACATGATGTTTATGGGTGCATGCAACGGTACACGAGTTGTGGGGGTATTTAAAGTTTAGTTATAACATTTAAAACTTGTTTTGTGAAAAAAAAAAGTTGGAACTGACCCTCAATATCTCTGAAACCAGGTTACCCGGTATGGTCCAATATAAAAAAAAACTCAAAAGCATGCAACGGTACACGAGTTGTGGGGGTATTTAAAGTTTAGTTATAACATTTAACACTTTTTTTTGTGAAAAAAAAAAGTTGGAACTTTGACCCTCAATATCTCTGACCCCAGGTTACTCGGTATGGTCCGGTATAATAAAAAATCCTCACAAGGACGGGGAGTACAAGTGACTCTCGGGTTCGGTAAGCGTCTTTTCACAAGCGTTTGTAGAGAAAAGTGTAGGTGATGGTGATGGTACATACTTTGCAGGTGGTGCAGAAATAGCAGCAGCGGAGTGTCCGTAGGCGGAGTGCGGCGGCGACCTGATGTGGAAAGGCGACGAAGGCGAAGCCGGTTTCACCGGCGCAGACACGAACTCGTCGTAACATTCCACGTCCATTACCGTCACTGTTGACAGGTTGCGGTCTATGTCAATCGGCTCCATCTTCTCCTGTTGAAAGTAGATGATTATGTAGATTTTTTTAGATTCGTCTTCTGCTTTTCGAATCGAAAGTAAATGTAGAAATGTGGCCCAGTAGGTGGCCACGCCAATCACAGCATCAGTGGCGTTGTTTAGGTCATCAGGTCTCGCTGGACACTTTGGACACTCCAATATATGGGACATGGTTTTGTAGGTTTTATCACGAGTACTTAATTTTATAAAAAAAATCGATTAATTCGAATCGATTTTAGAGTTTAAAAAACCAGCATTTTAAAGATTAAGATTACACGCCTTAACTTAATTTTTTTCATCTATGTATTGTAAATGAAAGATGCTTTTTTTTTTAAATCGATTGTTGCATACTAAAGTGTTTATTTCAGTACATTTGACGGTCTCGCTGTGAGGCGCTCCGTATGTGCTTCACGTGTTAAGACGACATACATTGGGGTAGGCAGAAACTACAGAACGCCACGTGCTAGATCTTTATACTCCTTCTGCTTCGTTTACGACGTCATATACAATGTGAAATTTAATTCATTTGCATCCTCTTAAGGGGTCATTGTACTCATCATTATGAACAACTTTTACTATGGGGCCAACCATGAAATCGCGAAAAAAAAATCAGCTGTTCCATACATTATAACGAGCTATGCGAAGATAGTTAATTGATTCAGGCGTGACTTTGCGGAAATCCATTATAAAATACAATAGACGACGTATATTTAGTAACTTAATCCGCGTAACTGTTCTTAATGAGTCATAAAGAACCCTGTAAGAAATCGAGCTATGCGAACGTAAATGTCTGGAAAAGCAAATTTTTTTTTTCGCGATTTCAGGTTTGTTCCCAGAGTGAAAGTTGTTCATAATGATGAGTACAATGACCCCTTAAGAGGTTGCAAACGAATTAAATTTCACATTGTATATACATCTTAAATCGCATGCAGCTGAAATGCAATGTCCTTCAGTCGAAATAAGCTACAAGCTTCAAACTGAGATTCAAAAGAACTTACGTCCCACGGGAATTCCTTGTTGAGCCTCTTCTGTTGCAATTTGTATAGGCACTCTTTCATGGATAAGATACGACATTTTCCACCATCATCATCAATAGGATTGTTAATCCTAAAAAAAGAAAATATATTTTCAGAATACACATAATATAATATCACGCCTGTAATCCCCATTGGGTTAGGCAGAGTTGTACCTATAGTACACCCATAATTACCCTTGTAATAGGGTGCAAACCTATTCAGCATAATTTCGATTAAAATATAAAACAATGTGAAAGCGCTAAAGTTTAAAATCAGAACTCGGTTATGTTAAATTACGTCTAAGAATTTGGGAACAAAAAGCTAAAAACTTGTCAATCTAAACTAAAAGCAGACCTGTCGGTCGATTCTGTAAAAATATCAACGTGAAACATAGGTGAAGTGAGCGTGAGGTGAGCTGTCAATAGTGCTAATCCCTAGCATCCTGCGGGTCGATTTGTGACAGTGACAGCTCACTTCACGCTCACTTCATAGGTGAAGTGAGCGTGAAGTGAGCTGTCACTGTATCAACGTGAAACTTAGGAGTTTCACGTTGATATTTTTACAGAATCGACAGACTGTTCCTAAGCTTTATTTATTTATACGACGAGGAGGACAATAACTGATTAACTAAATCAAATATTGAACAATGTATTGAAGTGCTTAGCGCGCTCAAAGTCAACGGCCGCAATCAGCAGTCCATAGGCGGCTGACGTTTTGAACTTTGACATTTTGAACTATACAGGATCTTTTGATGCCTGAATGACATTGACAGGAGACCGTTGTTGGTAGACACTTGACAAAACAAGATGGCGGCGTTGGTTCCGATACGCTCGCAGTCGGCGGCTACTAAAACTCTCTGGTGTTTACTGTCCCTGAAAATAACATAATCTTACCTGTCTACTGATGCTATTTGGGTAGGCTCCTCGACTTGGGCGAGAAGTGAGTTGGTAGCAATTTGTAGGCTGCCCTTTATTGGCTGCCAGTCTTGCACTGCAAAGAGTTCAAATTTAAAAACAAATAACAACCTTGTATTCTACCTATTCAGGATGTAAGTGTTCATAAGAAATAGTTTCTACTTATTTACATATTACTATTTACAGTTAAAATAATTTAGCTTATGATATATAATAATTTAGTGAATGATAGCGTGACGGTTGACAGGAGAGACTGGAAAACGAACACGTGTTGCGCCGACCGTAAGTAACATGAGACAAGAGCAGAAAGATGATGATATATACTTAGTTCTCTATTCAAATCTATTGTACAGTAATGGACCTATACTCCATTGGTTTAGGTAATTAAATAAAGGTAAACAAATCGTAAAAAGGAGTTTTATACAACCTTAGTTGTTCTTTACCCTAAACCTCTTAAGGGGTCATTGTACTCAACGCCGAAATCGCGAAAAAAATCGGCTGTTTTCGACATTTATGTTCGTATATCTCGTCGAAATGTAGGTAACAGCAGATTTTTGTTTCTCGATTTCAGCGTCGGTCCCATAGTGAAAGTTATTCATAATCATGAGTACAATGACCACATAAGAGGTTTAGGGTAAACAAAAACTAAGGTTGTAGATGACACTTTCTTGTTTAAAAATACGATAAAACTAAATTAAATTTATTTTAGATTTTTACAATAGTTTCTCATAACATAACATCACGCCTGTATTCCCCGAAGGGTTAGGCAGAGGTGTACCTATAGTACACCCACATTTCGCCAGTTATGTTTGAGTCTCAAGTAATAGGGGGCGAGCCTATCGCCATCAACCGGGCATAAATCCAGACTCCAGACTTCTACTAAGATGACAAATCCAAAAACAGTTTTCCTGACCCGGGATTCGAACCCAAAACCAATCAAGCTCAGCAGTAAAAAATTCAAAAGTCATTTGTTCAAACTAGGCTGATAATCAGCACTTTTCGAACGTCAAAATTACATAAGACAGTCCCCCAAAACGCCCGCCCTTCACCACTTCCTAGTGCGTTAGCTGGGAAGAAGAAGTGGCGCAACTAACTCCCCAGCAGCACAGCGTTGCGAGTAGCGTTTGCGACCACTAGACCAACGACCTCTTTAATTAATATATGTTAAACTCTATCTTAAACTACTTTTCGTAGATGTAACTGCTTGAGCACAATTTTTTTGTTAGAGTTTAATAATGACATTAATAATTAGCTGTTGCCTGCGACTTCGTCTGCGATCCAGGATGAAGGTCTTCTCCAGGTCAAGGTCTACCCCTGTGCCATATTTCATCCAAATCCGTTTAGCCTTTTTAGCGTGAAAACGTAACACAACCACAAACAAACAAAATCGTTTTCGCATTTTTATTATTAGTTCGGTTCGGTCTATTGTAAAGAGCCCAAACTCTGAACGTCAACGAATTAAAACGTTGCTAAATTGAAAAATGCAACTGTGACGTAGCAAAACAACTGAAGTGACAGGTATTACGTTTACTCGGTTACTTGACAGCTCTGGTCTCGTCACGTAGTTTTTTTTTTTGTTTACTTTTATTTAACTACCAAAGCATGGGATATAAGCATGGGAATGTATTTATTTTTTGTCAAAACTTGTTTTGGTGTTGAGTTTGAAATGCATACTGCCTGTATTGTAAGTATTGTTGGCATTGACCTAAATCCAAATAAAAAATGATTTTTTAATTGTTCGTAGTAGTTTTTTTAATTATATTAATTTGCTCTTCTAACCAGACTTTCAATAATGTTGTCTAAAGGAGAATGTGTCGTCGATTATAAAGGGGAGATATTAAAATGTAATTTAAAAAAAATATATTGTTAATAGGACAATGACAAAAGCTGACTGAAAGGATTTTTTTTTCACTTTGATGTGCATATAGATCAGGGTTGGTTAGTAATGTTAAGCTGAGTATTGAGCATGGAGAAGTGAATACTGAAATGACTGAATATCTTTGTGTTCTGTCTTTAGTTAGTAGATTGTTTTGAACCCAATTATTCACAGTGTAATAGCAAAGTTGAGCGTTTTCGTACAGTTCACAGCTGGTTTTAGCGTCGATTTTGCTGTGTTCAATATTATTTATTTATTTACTTCAAGCACATAAAATACACCTTGTATACATATAATAGTTTTAGTATGTTCCTCATACCTAGGGGTATCCGAAAATACACCATGTATGTTCCGCGATTTCGTCTTTCGGCTGAAATTATGATATTCCGCGATTATTGGAAGTTTTAGAGTTACATATTATTTTTTGTTTAATTTCATGGGAACCGCTTTGAAAAAGAATTGGGATCACGGGGGCTTTCGGATACCCCTGGGCATGAGGAATCAATTCTTTTTTTATGACTTCACTATTTGGAGACCCAGTATACTACAATGTTTAGATTAAGTAGGTAAGTAACACAAGATATTATTTTACCCAGCATTCACACAAACAAATGAATGTTCTTAGATGACAGCCACGTTGTGGGATCACAACCATGCACTGAAATGTTACCAAAAACTGAACAAAACTAACCTGATAAATCAGGATGATTTTTATACTTGCCTTTTTTGCGGATCGGACTACCGTATTTGGTGTCCACGGCTATTTCTACGAGCAATTCGTGAGCTACCAGCAACATAAAGACCCTGGAATAAAACATTTTTTTTAACAAAGAGTACTTTATTGTTGGCTGACCAGGTAGGGCTTGTTCTAAGTCCGCCTGGTTAGCTACCACCATCTTATCTAAGTCTGTCGCCATAACAACAATGTCAACAGCATTGTTATGTTTCGGCAGTTAAGAGGTAAGATAGCCAGTCAGTTCCTCTGTTGTTGAGGATTCCGGGTGAAGCTCGCTTCCACCTTCGGCATGATCATCACTTACCAACGAGTGACATGTAGGCCAAGAGCATGCCCGTAGTGGATAAAAAAAAGCAGGTCTGAAGATTATTTACAGTGACCATTTACATCTTTTTTTTAACGGTAATGTCAGTAGGCAAAAAGATAAATAAGTTAGTCATAATAATATAATTCACGTTTTAATCATCCAAATGCTGGACATAAGCCTCCCACAAAGATTGCTACAACGACGTAGCCTTTGCTGTTCACATTTCAAAATTGTTCCACTGTTTTAAAAAATTCATAGATTTTGTCATTCCAAAATTAACTTAATGAACATGTCATTAAAGTCCACATTAATGTGAACAGTAGCTTTTGTCCGCGGCTTCGCGGGCGGGGATGTCGGAAATTATTCTACGGGAAGTTACTACCGGGATATAAAGTATCCTGTGTCCGATCGTCAAGTGATCGTCAAACCGTGTGCAAAATTTCATCCAAATCCGTTCAGCCGTACAAATGTAACAGACAGATAGAGCTACTTTCGCATTTATAATATAAGTATGGATGTATGGAAACTTATTTTTTTTTTTAAATATGATCCTTTGATAAATCTAGAATTTACCTGTGTATGATGCTCGGCAGCATAATACCCTTGTACCAAAGAACGCCGGGGTAGTCGTATTTCACACAGAACTCTGCAACAAATATTTCCGCAAAGCCCCTGTTGGTCTTATCGTCTCCTTGGGAAGCCGACACCAGCTTCTTTTGTTTGTCCGTCAGAGAGTTAATGGTAGCCGCCCTGGGCAGTAGGCAGTTCATTCTTGAGCTTATGTTCCGTACCTACGAATATAATGACAAGTTTAAAAAAAAAAAAATCCTTTTTAAAACTAAAGATGTTGTTAAAAAATTCTATAACAAGATACAAGAGCAATACTTACTACTTCGTATAAAAGCAAAACTAGGCGTATCATACGCCCCGACTGCAGGCTTAACGAGCTATATCGGTGTACATATTTCAATGGTTGCAGGTATACTTGGGTAACATTTTAAGGTGAGAACGGCAATCAGTGGCAGATCTAAAGGGCTCAAGACCCCCAAAAGCATCTGAGTTCTTCCGTAACAAATCTTTTGATATTATTACAAATTAATCTTTTTAGCAAGCATTTCACTACCTAAGGTACAATTGTCATCAATTATCCTTAACTTAATATGTATAATGTTTTCAAGAGTTTGCTAAAACCTACCCTCAACGGGGTCAAGCCCCAAACGACAATCCTAGGTCCACTGACGGCAATAGTTACGTTACGTAGTCAAAGCACTTACCTCTAATAAAGGTTGTGTTTTTTCACCAATTACTTCCAATTTATATTTGTCGGTGTAGTAATCAGCAAACGTTAAATAGGAATCCGAATCGAATTGCGATTGCGGTGTCATATATTCCAGAACATTCGACACTATGTACCTGTAAAATAAATGAGAAAATTATTTTAAAACAACGAACATATTCGCTCAATAACGTTGAGATTATTGTGGTTATGACGTGTTAAAGCCATCATTGTATCAATAAGTAACTAAGTATGTATTCATTATTAATGTAAAACTAATTTGAACAGGCAAAATTTGGACTATGAAATATTGATAAACCCCCAATTTTCACATATCGTCGCCTTAGAGTGAAAAGCTCGGGAATGCAACTTTGAGTTTTTATTTTATTACACTTTTGGAAAAAAAAACCTCGCAACAACCAGTTTTGTGGCGGCATCTATATCGCCACATGCGACCTACGCATCATACTGACGTCACGCAAAATCCTGCATCGCGTAAGCACATTTTACCGCGCGATCAGCATATAATATATAACTTCCCAGTTGCCCATCAGTTTTCCGCATATAAGAGGTTTTCACTCTAAGACGCAATACGGTAAAACCCGTATTTTCGGCAATAAATTGTTCTTATACTTTTTCTAATGAAGAAAGCGACGGTGTTATAAAGGACGTTTTCGTGCTGCCAAAATCTTTTTACGAAACGGAATAATGATGATTCTAACACTGCTTAAGAGGCCTATCACAAAATGGCGTTTTGACAGTTCGAGCAGCCGACGCATCGTAATTTGGCAGTTATAATTATGTTTATTTTGATTGTATAATTAAGTTTGTTTTTTAATTATGCAATTTTAATTTCTTATGAACCAACGTTAATTCTGGTATAAATTTTACGTACTAATATTAATGTAGTAAGGAGAAATTTACAGTTAATTCTGAGCTTTTTTATGATTTTCAATGGGTTTTTTTAGATATTCCAAACATATTTCAAAATTGAGGCCGCAATGAACTAAACCACTTTTTAAGAGATGTTACTATATATTTTTGGTTTCATTTGATAAGTACAGTAAGTAGTTCAATCCACGAGCTGGAAAAAATGCCATTGCGCATTTTATGAAAAACTTACTTTGGAATCTAGGCTTTATATGCATAAATAGGTAAGGAAAAAATGTCGAAAAGCGAGGCCTCTATGAACTATACTAATAACTATTCTCCACCACTCAATCAGTCATAGTTGTTGAAATCTTTCAGTTTCTCAAAATAAGGACGCTAAAGTTGCCCATTTAACGCAAAAATTACCGTGGAAATCAGCCGAACTGTAATAGGCCTCTTAATGCGGCCCCTGAACAGCAAAATCGATTGTCTAACCAACCCATGGTTAATGGTAGAAACTCACCGGTCTGGTAGAACTCTATACCAAGGCGTGACGACGCAATTCTTGTAGTTTTCTGGCGTCACTTCTATGAAGAGCCTCTCCTACAGAACAAAAACATTTACAATTAATATTCAAAGTAATATTACGCCTGTGTAACATTGGGTATATTTTCAGGGTTCTTTTTACACGCTCGTGTGATACACGCGTAATTACAAAGATACAGTTCGATTAAAACTTAATGACGGCTTGGAAATGCGCTACTCGCTGCGCAGTACCCCACCCCTCACCCCCGCTGACCCATGAATTCGTTACTGCGCAGCGACTCGCCTCATGTTCCGAGCCGCCATTAAATTTCAATCGGGGTGTAAGTGCGTGTGAGCGCGTTGATCCTGAGTGAGACTGAGAAAGTGGTCAAACGCAAGCCTATCAAATACAATATTCGATTGTGTCAGACAGTAACATGGCGGATTGGCCGATCACGGTCACCGGTTGTACGAGATTTTCATTGTGACGTTTGCGAGCGTGCAAGACGAGCATTTCCACACCAAAAATACGTCTTGTAAAAGCGTACTTTCCTAGAATAATAAATACCTCATATGAAGTTGGTTGGACTGGTTGTATGAAGTCATGTGTGGTCATAACATTCCAGTCTATATCGTAACCGTTGTCATCCTTCACGGGCACGACGTACATACAGTTGACTTTGCCCTCGAAAACTAGGAACTTTTTAGCAATAGCTAGGACTTGCTCAAATACGAAGTAGTGAAATCTGGAAAAAAAGGTGTTTTTTAAAACATCGTGATTTCGAAAACCATAAGAAAAACAAACTAACGACAAAAATAAAAGTTGATATTCAGTGGAAATATTTCCTGAGCAATAAAAATATATTATTAGATTTTTTTTTTTAAGTTTCCAGTATGTTGAAATTTTTTGAAACTACCTACATAAATTTATTTATTTTTCACTAAAACGAGGAAGTTAAACTTACTGTTTCACCAACTGGAACATTTTCGCATTGAGTTTAATAACAGCATAGTTCACATCGATTGAAGTAGTAACTTCCCCAACTGTCATGAACATTGGGAACTCGCACAGTTTTGGCAATGGTTTCTGGGTCAAGAAGCCATATCCTTCGCTTTGCTGAAGAAGGTTATACAACGCTTTCTCTCGAGAATCTTTAGGTTCTTCGAACGCAGTCGCTAACTTTATTATGTGTAAATAGTACACATCACCATCTGGAACACTGTCTAGGACCGATGGGAACTGAAAATGGGATTATAACATTAGGATTATATTCATCAATCAATAGTATTGATCAACGTTGCTTGTTACGTATCGACACAAAACCAATCTATTTTCATTTATATCGATCTTGAGATAATTTGATTTCATAAGCATCAATCATCCTGAGATATTTCATACGTGTTCGACGTTGGTCAATACCATCAGTCATTGAAGAGCTGTCAATCGTATGGGTGTTAGGCTACGGGTCCCTAGAAGAGCGCTGGGCGCCACAGTGTCCGCAATTTACTAGAATGACGTCACTGAAACGTTATTAACGAATGTAAGTTGGTGTGTTTTCCTAGAGAGCGTTTTTGACACCGTGAAGTCAAACTCCGCTGCAGCTGCCATCATTTCCATGACAGCCGTCACCGCGGCCGTTATATTGCGGCCACCGCTCTTCAAGGGAACCTTAGCTTCAAAGATTGAAATTAAAGAGACATTTTTATTTTGACAGTAGAGACTTTTTGTAAAACGAACCTGTATTCTATGCTTCCGGATCCGTTTCTTAGTGCCCGGATGTGGTACATCGGTGTGTTCATCCCCTACGTCATCGCTACGCCAGTTCGGGAAACAACACTTTACATCTGTGTCGTCAAAGTCTACTGCACTGTAATATAATTTTAATACGTTATCATGATGAAGTTAAAAGAAGTTATTCTTTGACCCCCTTATTAATAAACGCGGAGTAAACTTACATCTCGAAAATTGTACGGTGTAGAATCCTCACTAATAATGTGAATAATTGAGTTTGTTTGTTACGCTTTCACTATAAAACGGCTCAACAGATGTCGATGAAATTTGGCACATGGGTAGTCCATGACCTGGATTAGGACATAGGACACTGTTTATCCCGATATTCCCACGGGATCGTAGACTATTTCCGGGGAACCGCGAGGCGCAACTAGTAAAAAATAAATCGTTATTGCTTCTTTTTATGGTAATTCTGAAGTTTATACTGCTTGAAACTATACTCCGCGTTTATAAATAAGGGGGTGGGAGTTTATTAGTCAACCGTCTAACAAAACCCGGACGTAAATATCACACATGAATTTTTAGACAGAGCCACACAGTTGAGTGACAGAGTCAACAGTCTATAAAGCCAAATTCCTTCTCAAATTCTATCGGCTTTATTAGCCTTTTTGAATTTCGAAATTTATTCCGACAAAGTTAAAGTTGTAAATACAAAAACTGATTTTAAATCCGAGTCCAAGTTGTCAATTTTGTATTCAGAACTTTACGGATGTCGGAATAGAGTTCAAAATACAGTTACGGGCTCGAGTTTATGGGCTTGTACGAACGTGCTATCTCGTTTACTATAACATGTGTCACATTTACGGCCACCTTGTGTTATCATAATAAGGAACGTACGTGTAGCGAATGGGTAGCATTGTGATAGCATCCAATTCTCCTGCTTCGTACAGTTTAACACAAGCATTTAGTGCTGCTGACCGTTTGGCCGCCTTCAAACTAAATTTAGGCTCTCCCTGTAGATGAAATAGAAAAATAATACTTTAGCATTCGTTGTGCATAATTGAGATTTTGTGATACCTCACAGACATATTGGAGGAACCATAAACACCGGAAACAAAGTTGTGCAACATTATTTCAGCAACATATTAATGTGTTGAAACAAATTTGCTGGCCACTGTTTACCTGGAATGAGGCAGTGGTGCTGTCCCATAAACAGGTAAACAAAATAACTACTAGATGTTCTTCATGCATCAGGGCCCTATACCACAAAACTTTACAAGTCTACAATTCTAGAAAATTGTAGAAAAAAATACCGGTTAAGTGCGTGTCGGACCACACACAATGAAGGGTTCCGTGGTTGGGATGAATTTATACCAAAAACAAACCTAATATTATAGTTGAAAAATAAGTTCTCACATACATCGATATACGTCACGGTCCATTATCCAACCGCAAATGTAAGATGTAACCGCAAAACGATACGGTATAAAACAAATTATCCATTTTTGGACTTTTTCCTTAACTAGTGCTGTGAGTCCTTGCTTCCTGCCTAATTTCATGATTCTAGGTCAACGGGAAGTACCCTGTAGGTTTTGATTTATTTGCGAGTATCAAAAGATTGGCCTATTTATTATTGCGTTGACTTAAAAGCTTGATTTTTTATAGAGCGCCAGATCTACGTATTTGATATTAATTTCAACTTGATACGTCCACGAGTTCCTGAGAAAATACAATATTGTACACCCTGTCACTACAGTTTATATTTGTAAGGTTTTTCCTTCGCAATTGTGTGGCTTTGAGTGTGTTGAGTGAGTGAGTTACAGACACTTGTAAGATTTACAAATTTGTAACTTGTCATTTGAAATTTTTTGTGGTATAGGGCCTTGAGCGACAATTCCCGTATTTTCAAGACGAAGAAGTTCGCATTCTTATCTCAATCTGTCAAAATTACCTCCAATTTTCATATATATTTGACATAGATTGTCGCCGAGATCAGAAGGCCAATCCTCTTACTTAAAAAACGTTCACAATCAAGTCGCAATCTGTCAAACTTGTCAAAAATGTTGGTACAGCATGACCAACTTAAGTGTGCAGTTCACGGTGGCGCTACTTGTCAAGGAGAAATGGAACAGCATGACAAATTCCGTACAATAATTTTTAGTTCTGTCTTTTACCGCCTGCACAGATAAGTTGGACGCGCTGTAAATAGATTGTATTTTTGACAGAATGCGAAGGAGATGCAAATGCGAACGTTCTTAAAAATTACGGGAATTGCCACTCAGATTGCGACTAGATTTTGAACGTCTTGAATTACGGGACTTGGTCTTCTGATGTTGCGCGATTGTTGCTCAAGATTGTTTCCGATGTATATGGAGCTTAAGTAAAGAAACAAATGAATGCGTTTAATTTCAATGATGGCAAAAATCAGTTTCATTGACGACTGATGTCATTACGAGCTTTAATTTTTGCGTCACTTCTTCCCAGCTGAAGCACTAGGAAGTGGTGAAGCGTTTTGGGGGACAGTCTGACTGGTTAATGTAATTCTGACGTTCAAAAAGTGCTGATTCTCAGCCTAATTTGGATGAAAGACTACATTTTTTATAAAAGCTTATTTTATAACATGCTCTAGACCAGCTGGTCGATTCTGTAAAAATCTCACCGTGAAAACTTAGGTGAAGTGAGCTGTCATTTCGCCTGATGCTAGGGATTGACACTATTGACAGCTCACTTCACCTAAGTTTTCACGGTGAGATTTTAACAGAATAGCACTACTGATGTAGAATCAAATTCCAAATCATTTTCTAATTAGTAATTAAGGTTTGTAAAACTATAATAACTTACCAGTATTTCCTCTTTAATCGGACAGGCAATAGGCATAACAATGGTTACAAGCCTCCGGTCGGTCCCATCTTTGCCCTTTATCGATTCCTGAATCCACATTGGCGTTATGACAGTGAACTGATCGTGTGGCAATACTGAACAGTACCTGTTTAGCAGACTTATGGCTGATACTGATGATAAGCGACCTGAAACGGCGCCATAGGTAAAGGATTAATAGACTAACTAAATATGCGAGTAAGAGAAATGGCAAAAAATAATGTTCAGTCAGAAAGAGATCGTGAAACCATTTATAACTTTCGTTTCGAATTTACATTTTCTAGCGGAATTCCTTGTTTTATTATTATACTTGTAAGTATTTATTACATAATTATATCGATTAAAACAAGGTTTACTAAGCTATGAATTTAGAAATGTATTAGAAATTGACTCCGGAATCTAGGAAGCTCACGTTTAGCAGATGTATGTATAGTCGACCTCGTTATAGCTTTACCACCCAAAGTTTGAATAATAGTTGCACGTCATAAAACGTCAAAGCTTAAAAGCTTATTACCACCACAGCGAAGACGAGACGAGAGGGGAGGAGATGTGTTGGAAACAACCAACAGAATTTCGTTATTTACATATCTTGTCTCCGCTTAGCTTCAGTGGATATGGGTAAGCAGAGAGGGGATACCTTATATTTGTTTAGCGCGAACAAAACAGAGATGTGAGCTGTGTGTCGCAAGCTGGCTACGGCGCGCAGCGGAGACGAGAGGAAATGTGAGCGGCGAGCGGCACCGCTAGTTCCCCCGCGTCGCACAACGTCCACACTCGTCAATCTCGCCTAGTACATACAGCGCTCAGCCAGCCAGTACACCTCTCTGCTCAGGTCTAGCCAGTCCGCATCTCCGCACAGCTTCGGTGGATACATCCTAGCTGTTAAGCATCTCCTCTCATCTGCGCTTCGCACAACTCCGCCCATCTCCACTTTGGTGGAGTCCGGGCCTAAGACCAATGATACAGTTAGATAGTTTCAACGTTAGTGAAGTTTCAATTTACAAGGAGTTTGTGACAAAAGTGGTAAAGCAATTACGAGGTCGAGTATACTAATGACTTTTAGTTAATTGAGTAGTAATTGTAATTTTCTAATTTCAATTACGTACCTCCATGTGGTGAAATGTATGGAGGTGAATCTTCATCTTTGTAGAGTTGAATGTTGATTTCGGACGGAGCCGGTTCGTTGCGATCATCGGTATTACCAATCAGAATCTAAAAAAATATTTTTATATAATATAAAATATCAGGTTGATTAAAAATAAAAAAGCCTTTACCAAGTAAATTTCCTTGTAATTTAAAATTAAATGGTTAAATGAAAAGATTTAAAGATTTAAACCGTTTTTCTTTTTACTAAAGAAAAACCTATCGAAAGCCAAGAAAACTTTAATAAGAACACTAAGGAACAAAATTAGATCCAAACCGTTTCTTACCCTCTGTATAAGTTGTTCAGTATGTTGGAACTCTTTATAATTTGTCATGAATTTTTTTTCGTCTTCTCTGTCTACTAATATCACATAGCTGGATTCAGAACTTCTTGCTCGGCCTAAAATAATGACAATCAATGTAGTGGTAAACGCCGAGACAAGTGTCGGTCATTAAACGTGCGAGTAGGACGGCCAATATAACGACAGTCTAGTTCCGTACAGTGCAGTGTAATACCAGGTCTTCGCAATGCGCCTGATGTAAAAGCTACAAAAATCGATGTTATTAATGATTCTGTACTACTTTTGAAAGAAAGAAAGAAAGAAAGAAAAAAAAATAAGAGTGGAGTGAGGTGGTGGTGGTGGTGGTGGTGTGTGGGTCCTTTTGAGTTGGTCAAATAGATGAAATATAATTGTTTAATATATTTTCATGATAATGCCTGTAAATAACCATTCATAATTGAAATAAAACTAACTAAATATCCCACGTTCACACGGCGTTGAACTGTACGATATTTTATTGTAATTTTCACACCACAACAGCATTTGTTATTTATACAAGGTGTAAGGGTAAACACCGTTATCCTTGAAACCAGTGGTTGAGTTTCATTTATAGAACGTAAAATGAATGGAAAATTACAACTTTTTTTTAAAAAGAATATCTACATTTTACCACAAGAGTATTTCACCCTATGCGCTAGGGGTGTCAAGCTCACGTCTCAACACGGGAGGAGAGCGCGGGGAATACGCCGCGCCACGTGACCCGACCGGTCGCGAGCGCGAACCCTCGCTCACCTCAGTCAGTCAGCTGTCTCGCTAGCGAGTGCATGTAAATGTTCTCGCGCGTAATTAATTGTAGTTATGTCTTACACAAATGAACAGTGGACCAAATGGTACGGCTTATAAATAATAAATTTGCGTACCGTGACGGATAAAAATCTTTTAAAATATTTTTATGAAAATAACGTATTTCATTTTTGTTTACCTACCTTACCTTTTCATTATTTTATTTTTATATTAAGACAACTAACTATGGTTTGAGTGACAACGGTGTTTACCCTTACATCCTGTATTAAGCTACTCAAATGTGTTAGATTATCCAATGAAGATGATTATATAATTAATAGTGCGTGCGTAGATTATTTGTAATGTGACTACAACTTTCTCCCACAATCAGTATAACTAATTTAATAAATAAAAAATGATTTATACTACTAAACTAAATTAAATATAATAATATATTATATATTTTATTAATTTTTTAATAGTAAAAACTCAGAGTATGTATTATGATTATAACATAATATTCTAATTGGGGTGTTTGGTGGTGTGCGTTAATTCCAGGACATGTTACAAACCTTTACTTTGTATATACGATCGGTACTCCAAGGGCGGGTCGTAACGCAGTACAAGCAAACATTGTGGTATGTCTATCCCTTCTTCTATTACACTTGTCGATATTAGGCAGTTGAGGTCACTGAAAATTATTCATTTATTTGGTTAGTTTTAAATGCCGTGTGAGTATTTTAAAGGTGATGTTTTTTTTTGTGTTATTATGATTATTGGTGGCGTTTGCTGTAAAATAGTTAATAATTATGAATTTTATTGAGTGCCTAGTTTTTTCGCAACAAAGTTGGGTAAATTAGATTCTAACCGGATGAAGCTGAATACTAGTATTTTACATGGGACTACTTATCTGACCTCTACAAACAAGATACTGGGTAACACATACCCCTTGGTAAAACTGAGTGTCTGTCAGACTGTCGGGGTTCTGAATCAAAGTCAAATCATTTATTTCAAATAGGCCCTTGTAAGGCACTTTTGAACGTCAAAGTTTACAAAAAATTGAATTGATTCTAGTCGCCCCTTTCAATAGGTAATTTTCGTATGGAGAAGAATGGGCAAGAAACTCCACCGTTACTCTTTTAAAAAGTGTTACAATATTTTGTATATGTACGTACATTAGTTACACATCGATTTTTCAGTGTTTTTAAGACTTTTTCTCAAAATGAAGATATTAAATGCGAGAATGCACTGGTAAAAATTCAAGATATACAGCAAAAACTTACTTGTTCTTAAACTTCAGTAAAGCTTGTTGGCTTGACTTCTTAACGTAGTATTCTTCCCTTGTGTTTTTCAATGGGTTCACGTTGAATCCGACGACGAAATCATGTTTAAGGAAGTCGAATTCTTTTGGATTTGTGTCCTTTACATCTTTCAGAAGGTTGAACAAAACCTTCGCTGCGAACCTTTGTTTAGTGAATATGATCGCCGAGAGTGGTTTTCTTGCCTTATTAACTTTTAGAGCAACTAGAAAAAAAAAAAAAGTCGCGCTAGAATCAAAGACAGATGTCGCCACATTTCGGCTGCAGTTCGGCCTATAATTTCACAAAGCCGTTATTTAGTAATTGTAATGAGCTGATGTTTAAACACATACATATAAACTGTTTTTTTTTTGTTTTTGTTAATAAACAATAAAAAAAATGTGGTATACTAGAGTACGTTCAAAATTTAAAATATTTTATTTCACATAGGTGCACGGTTCCAATTGGTTGTTTCCAATGGAGAAGAGCCGGCAAGAAACTAAACGGTTACTCTTTTAAAAATAATTGGCCTTTACAATATTTTCAAATAACAGTATTAATAGGTATGGATCAGTATAGGTATTTCAACAAGTACCAGGCAGTTAAGAAAATAGAAGATGATCAATAAATCTACAGTCCGAGTTCACTAAGCCTCGCGTTATTTGAAATCGTAGTCTAAAAAATAGTACCGTCATTGAATTTGTTATGTGGCGGCATCGCTGTTTTAGGAAATTCAAGCTTCAGATAAGTAAGGTTTATTTTAATAATGTTCATAATAATTAAAAAAAGAGAAATATATTTACCACCCGGAGTGTTCAACACAGTTGGACTATATTCCTTCAGTATATTCAACATAAGCAGAACTTTTTCTGAAGAAAACTTAATTATTCTATCGTACCCAGTTTCATTCTCCATCGCTTGTAATAAAACATTTCGTGCGCTGCAATGACAAAAAAATTATTAAACATCATTTAAAAAAAATGAGGTATTTTCGCCGTATTTCTAGTCTTACAAAACTAAGTATTTTAGCCGTTCGTTTGATTTTGAAAATAAATGTTAATTGAATGCACACAGCTGTAGAAAAATGTTATCAATCTCATATGTAAGTACTGAATTTCCATTATTTGAATCTGTATGACATGAGGTTCATATTGAACTGCATTACATCTGCTCATGGTATACATATTGTATACCATGTTTCATAAAAATAAATGATTTGTTTATTTATTTACTCTTTTAGTATACAGCCTGACTCTGAATTCATCGATGTGACATATTAACGTCCGGGTACAGCCATGCTATTCTGTAAACATCTCACCGTGAAAACTTGGGTGAAGTGAGCTGTCAATAGTGTCAATCCCTGTGGAATGACAGCTCACTCCACGCTCACTTCACCTAAGTTTTCACGATGAGATGGTTACAGAATAGCACTGCAGTACTCACATATTTATTTATTACTAGCAACCCGCCCCGGCCTCGCACGCGTAGCAGAGCACATATGCTTACATTATTTTTTCTGTCGTATCAGCCTATTGCGTCGATCATGTGGGTTAAATTAAAATGTAGCGGATCTGCATCCTACTTGGGAGTATTTCATCGTCATATTTCAGCAAATTCACACTAAACCTTAATGAATTATACACAACTAAATCGTCCTCATGAATCACTCCGTCCATTGGTGGAAACCTTATGAAAATCCGTTCGGTAGTTCAAGAGTTTATCGCAGTCAGACAGACAGATAGAAGCGGGGGACTTTGTTTTATAAATATTTAGTGATACTTACTCGATAGAACGTGTTATAGCGATTTTGTAAAGAGTTTCTTCGTCTTTTGTTGTCGCTTTGCGTTTCAAGCGTTCTAACAATATGACATAGGCGAGTATACCCAAAGCGCCGCCGTAAATGCCCAATTCTTCTATAAACATTATCATGGAGACTATCATGTTTTTCACTGCTTTTACGAGCTATAAAATAAAAATATGTTTGATTTTAAACATTAAATGGCTAGCTAACAGGTAAGTCACTACCGCCTTTAGATATCTGCATTAGGGAACGCGTGGTTTCTAAACCTAAAAGCGGCGCGTGACCTTTTTTCGCCGTTGCAATACTTTGTACCAAAAACTACACGTGAATTTAGGTAGGGCGGGGGGTTAGTCCAAAACCTCACCACGTATCACCAGAGGGAACGGGGGGAGGAGGGGGGGTTAATAGTTGCTAAAAAACAAAACCTTATGAAAATAGCTGAAAAATAAAAAGAGAGTGCTAAAAAAAAATTGCTGGCTGGCTCGCTGGTATGTGTCTGTATTTACTTCGACACCCATGTCCCATGGCCTTAAAACGAAACGCAGCAACGCTGCTGAAACAGGAAAATTACATACCCTAACAAGGTTCTTCACAAATAGTTACATTGTTAAGTATAAATAAAAAATGGTGATGAATTTGGTTTACATTCATTACCACTTACCCAACTAATTATCTACTGTAACGATATGTAGTCCGACTTGATTTCTCAGTGACCATATAAATAAGAAAGTCCTAAAAAAGTTTTGGCTGCAATGGAATTCGACCTTTGATGGCCAAAGATTCTGAATACAATTTTAAACAGTCAAATACCTTCTTAGGATCTGCAGTAATGTCTTTTTGCCACTGCTTAAGTTGAACATTGCGTTGTGGTTTAGTATTAGGCAATGTTACGTCCATGACGAGATTATGGACCTCCATTAACATCTCCACTACCATCCTAGAGACTGCAGACGTTGACGCAGATTTGTAAAGTTGAACCATCTCGTTAGGGTTCGTCGAGTAACTGAAATAAGAACATCAAATGGACAAAGTTAAACGGAAAGGATCCAACCCACACAGAGTTAGATTTTTGATATTCAAGTTTTAAAATCAGATTGTGTTATGTGATCGTATGACCTGCCATACATACGGGTTGTAACGTATGGTCATAATGACATGATGTGTTGGGATTGTTGTGATATTAAAGTTTTAACTACAAAGAGTGTTGTGGTATACATAACTAATTTTCGCCCATAGTGTGGATTGGAACCTTTCCGCTTAACTACGTCCAAATGTAGTTAAAAAGTTGTCATCGCAGACAAGACAATGTCCATTCTTATACTTGCAATGTTATTAGTTTGGATTGGATTCGTTTACTTAAGGCGACGATAACTAATGATTTTATACTGAAGATCACGTGAATCACATCTAAACTAGTAGTGTTAATGATTTGGAAAAAATATATGTTAAATTAGAGCGTTTTCTTAATAACTTAATATATTAATGTTTTAGATTATTTTTATATTATACAGGGTCTCAGGGACATCGACGCGAAGCCGGTTACCATGGATTCAGTACATGATTCTGAAGCCCTTCGCGCTGAAATTTATCGTCGGTTATTAAAAAAAAAATCTGCTGTTTCATAGAAAAGTGCAATACCTACGTGGTCAAAATGTATGGAACAGCTGTTTTTTTAATTTTAATAACCAACGAAAATTTTCAACGCAGGGGGGCTCAGAATCATGTACTGAATCCATGGTAACCGGCTTCGCGTCGATGTCCCTGACACCCTGTATAGTGAAAGTAATTTGTAAAGTTAAGTATGTCTAACGCGGTTAAAAAACTGAGTAACACGCAAAATCTATCAAGCGTATTTTTCTGAAGCCTTAACCATTTTAAAGATAATTTAATTGTTGATCTTTTAGTATATGTGTTTTATTAAAATACCTTTTGTTTTATGTATAATAAATTAATAATGTGTCTAATTTGGGACAGCGCTCCTTGATGGGCGAGTCCTATTACTGGCTGGACGTAAGACGCGTTGCGTGAGCTGAGTACAGAACACGCAAGCTAACCACTCAAGGTCACTGGTATATATCTGCGTCTTAACCCAGTTTATCTATTCGATAATGCGATTGGTTCAATATCTTCACTCAGTGCGTTTCTGGACATTCGGTTTAGGAAGAAAATTGCTTGATCCCGAACTTCGAAATCTTCGAATCAATAGCCATTGAAATTTGATTTTAGAAACCGGGCAAGGAAAAATACATACTTTAAAACTTGTCCCAGCTCGTCAACTGTGGCAATTGTGGCGTGAAAAGTAATTTCCAATTCATGGAGTGTCTCCTCTACCTTTCCCGTCTTCACATTTGCATTTAGTAGAGTCGCCGTTAACCCTTAAAAATAATCAAATTAATAATGTAAGCAGATAGTGCACGGCCAAACAAATTAAACAGCAACCACAAAGGGTCATTAATCAAAATAAGCTATTTAGACTAGTTAGTATGGAACAATTCCATTGGTAGCTTACTACCAAAGGAATTCCTCCATTTTTAAACATGAAGCATTTCTGTTTTATTACTCTATGTAGCGTAAAATATCTATCTGTTATCGTTTTTGGTCAAAAGAAGTCATTGTCTATTAAGCGTTGATACAAAAGCAGTTCACAGAAACAAGCCATCACGGATAATTCAATGATAAATATTCCATAAACATAGTATATTACCGAGAACTCGCGGCTGGTTGCATTTCGGCAAGTTCGCGAAATGTTTCATAATAATTCGCATGGGATGGTCTACCACGGCGTGGTGGCATTCGTCGAATATCAATAGGTTAATATCTTCAATTCTTATGAACTGGTGTGTTAACATGTCACTTAGAATCTGGCTTGTCATTACGATAACCTGAATAAAAGTGAATAACATAAAATAAGTAAACCCTTATAGTGACAGCATAGAAATATAAATAGAAGTGGCATGGGGGCGTGTCTGTGTCGGCGCGTCGTGATCACGATGCTCATGTCTCAGGCAAATGGCCGTCTCAGCTAACTAGTGCGCTTTCGAACGCGATTGTGATAATATTTAAGAAAACCTTGTTGTTCAGTGGTTTCTTGTATAAATCGAAGCCAAACTAGAAAGTTTATAAATCATAGAATCACTTATCATAAATCAGCACAAGTATTTTACAATACTTGTGTTGAAAACCATGAAAAAAAAAAAACGTAAAATATTTCTCGCCTTTACTACGTTATTTTTGTTTTCATAAATCACAGCGACTGTACTATTATAGTAGTAAATACATTGCTTCTTTACCACTACCAAAGTAGGTTTGTCGCTAAGTAACTAGACAAGCAATGTAAAAATCACAAAACGATACTTTCTTTAAGCGGTTGTATCGCGTAGTACGGCCGCTGTAGCTTGGGATGAGTTAGTGATGTGGTTGTGCAGATCCAGTAACGGAGGCTATCGACAACAATGTAGATTGTCGTATGAATTTATATTACTATAAAAGTTGCGTTTGGCGATGCAGGATTTTGCGTTACGTCAGTATGATGCGTAGGTCGCATGTGGCGATATAGATGCCGCCACAAAACACAGTTTCACTTTGACTTTTTATTTTATTACATTTTTGGAATAACCAAAAATGTAATAAAATAAAAAGTCAAAGTTGCATTCCCGAGCTTTTCACTCTAAGGCGACGAATTCATAGTATTCGTCAACTCTCACGAATGTTTCGAACTGTCTTTTAGAATGTGTGACAACTCTCTTTACCTGCTTACCCCGCAGGTAAGGAGAGTTGTCATATGTATTTATTGCAATCCAGAGAATAGGCAGTACAACAACCGGCTTAGTTATGTTTGCCAGACAAATAGGATTAAAGATAAGGTTAAGATGTTTCAGAACATTTTCATTTGTGTAAACTAAAAATAACTTATGATGACTTTAGACCTTTTCAGTTATAAGCGAAATCGCTTTCGTGTCCGGTAGCGATACTGGTCCAAAGTGACTAACCATATCGCTACCGAGTGCGACAGCCATATCGCTTATATCTGTATAGGCCTTAACACTCTGAAACGACGAAGTGTATTATATTGTACCTGGTTCTTTTCCAGTTCAGCGTCCCATTTGACCTTGTCCCAATAATCCACTCCATCTTCACCGCTGTAAGCGCCGACGCCCGTCACAGCACACAGCTTTTCTATGACGTTCTTCTATAAAAACAAATGGAAAATTTCAGGGTAGGTTCATAAACTAACATGTTATCTCATGGATAGGCCGAGAGTAGAGAATGCCACGTGCTACGATCGAATTTTTGGGAGACTTCTGAATGCAAAACCGAATAAGGACCTGCTTTCAAATCAAATCAAATCAAACTTTATTTGTGAACATAGTACATAAAAGGTCTTAAAATATACATTTTCGCGAGATCTCTATGTCTATGTGTGTATGTGCTTTAATGATCATTAGCTGTGTCCATTTGTTAAATTGCAAAGCGTCGTGTTATCATTAGTGTTCCCGAACACTTTTGTAGCATTCCACTGGGTAGATTTGTTTGTTTTTGGTTGACACTACATTTTACCTTGTTTTTAACCTGAACTTCAAGCTTATTTTACTTTTTGTTCGGCTGGGAACAGTTAATTTTTGGTTAGTGTTTTTCAATTTTTTTTGTGTCGGTTGGATTTCCAAGTCCGACAAGCGACTTTTCGAAAATCTAAGAATGCAGCTTTACTTAGTTTCGAAGAAACTCGATTATTGCCTTTGAGTAAAAAAACCGATCAAGTGCGTGTCGGACCACGCACAATGAAGGGTTCCGTAGTTGGGATGAATTTATCCCAAGAACAAACTTAACATTGTAGTTGAAAAATATGTTCTCCCATACGGAATGTATGGGAGATCATGTTTTTCAAACTGCAAGTTTATGTTGGTTGATTATTACTCGTTAACCTGTACAGCCTACTTAGCTCTGATAGTTTTCCTTTTAATTTCGTTATATTGGGTCCCCACCTATGAAATTGGCGTTTTTTTCTCACAAATAGAGAACTTTGTCACTTCTATGAATTAAAATATTCATCAATTGCTTGGTATTATATCGAATAATGACCATCATAGACAACTACCAATAGTAAAAAAAACCTTTTTACTTATAGTTTATAAACATAAAAAATACCTTAAAAATGACTCCTCATTTTGTTTGCAGAAATGACCACTATTTGTTTTAATTTAGCCAAAACTTATTTTTGTCGCTTAATCTAGTGGCATATTACGTTTTCTTAGTTTTTAAACATTAGCGCATAAAAGTTTTAAAACATTAGTGTTCATGGTTGTTATATAAATTAAGAAAATGTTAGTATGAAAAAAGCAACTTCTTTAAAATTCTCCATACAAAACGCTGATTTCATGGGTGGGGACCTAATATATACCTACTACTGCTGTGATTTTTTTCACAAATGCAAGTACAACCATTTAGCTAGCATGGGGGGGACACTTACTCTAACAAAAAATTTCATTTTCATTTCGTTAAAAGCTTAATATTTCGCAAACGGATCCCTGAATCCAAAAATGGGTACGTGTAGGGGAGGTAACCTAATTTTTTTTTTTCTTGATTTTATTTTCCTACTTTTTCGGCATGATTAATATGTGTACAAATGCCAAATTACAGCTTTCTAGTACTAACCGTCTCTGATCTAAGCCGCGGACAGACCGACGGACAGACGGACATGGCGAAACTATAAGGGTTCCTTGTTTACTACGTAACAGGGGCGCAGCTAACCAATAACCCGATTCCTGTCGGCTTCCCTTAGGAAATTATGACAGTCAGTAGTTCTCAGCAGTGTTTAATAATCACACTGAATGTATTATTTAATACTTACACCATAAAATTAAAGTATTACAAAACCCTAACCTACATTAAAAAAATTGTCTTTATATTCCAACGAAAACAAAACATTTAAAGTGCGCGCCAATTTTGCTCTTGTGCCTCCAGTATAACTCGTTGTCCGCCCGGGTTATAAAAACTTAAATTTCTATACAAAATAATCTCGTCATGACGTCACTTCAGGTCACGTGACACGCTGTTTTTTGAGGCAATAGTAAGCCGTAAAAAGTCGAGTTATGATAGGTACAGTGTAGGAATCCATTCGCTGAATTTCGTAAGCGTTCGGTTTGGTTCGGGGCGGGGGGAGGGACAAACTTCGCTCGACGCTTGTTGACGATCAAAGACTACAATAGTATGTTGACGATTGACGTAAATAGATAATAGAATTTTTATCCTTTAATTTTGTTGATACTTGTAGTTAATTAGCATTTTGTTCGTTGTATTCATATAAGTTATTAGTGTAGTATTAGTGTAACAATTAGAATTGGATAATCGTGAGTTTGTTGTGAAATTGTGCGTTCGCCGTCATTGTAATTAGGAATTTGTGGTAAGTCGATAGATTAGCAAGTTGAAATTTCTTTTTTAAAGTAGGTTTGAAAAGTTATTAGTAGGATGGCGGCATTAATAGTTTTAGATTGTTGTGTGACAGATTATTTGCTTCGTGAGGAAACATACTTTTCAAGGTTAAGTTTTGAAAATAAGAAACACATAATTAGGCTAGGTCGTGCTCGACCAGATATGACTATAAACTACAAACGACGTGATGGGTTTGTCAAACATTTTAATGTATCCCTTTACGATAAATATCAATGGCTGACTGGTAGTTGTAAATTAAATAAGATGTTTTGTTTTCCATGTTTACTTTTCTCAGATTCTAGTAGTTTATGGAATAAAGGGGGTTTTACAGATATGAATAATCTGACGAATTCATCAAAAAAACATGTGCAGACTGAAAAGCATATTCGTAGCTGTTTAGATTTACATGACTTCGGGAATAGTAGGATAGAACCATTTTTCACCAATTCGTTTGAAGCTCATAATAGGAAAGTAGCTCGAAATAGGAATTTAATGAAACGGTTTATTGACACCGTTATTTTGTTAGGTAAACAAGAAGTAGCTTTTCGCGGCCACGATGAACGTCCGAATTCTAATAACCGCGGTAACTATATTGAAACCTTGTTATATCTGAGCAAGTATGACACCGTAATGGACTCTCATTTGGAACTATGTTCTTCAGTTCAGAACCCCGCGTTTTCTGGTCTCTCAAGTGATATTCAAACGTGCGCCACGTCCGGGCTAGGTAAGCTTTTTTTTTTTTGTTTTTGCGCCGACTTACCTTTCTCATAAACTCACCCTTCGCCACTGCTACGTAACCCTAAAAATGGTAGCATTAAAAGGCCAGGGGACCTAAAACGGCCACTTTAGCAATTCTGCTGACCCGTTTCAAGATTTCACCCTGTTTAATACAGAGTATAGTGACTGAAAGAACCATGAGCTCGATCGAGGACTTAACGAAAAACTGAAACTGCAACAGAAGCACTGTTCAACTGAATCGAATTTATGTTGATGGGTAAACGAATTTTCTTAGGGCTATGCAAAACTTTAATAAAAAACTATGTCGATATCAACTGAAGGATTATTAGGTTTTTCGTTGAAGCGCGCTTGTAAAACTTATAATTTTATTGTTTCAGTAGCATTATTCATACAGACATACAAAACGATTTTTCTAAAATAGGCTCAAAGTGTATTTCGTAAGGTTCAAAAGTGAATGAAATGAGTTATGCATATCCTTGTGGTTTATCGTAACGCATTTCAAAACAAAAGCGCCTTGTTATGGTTAGGACTTCTTGTTTAGGTACCTACACATAGTTATAATTAATCGTAGTAATTTATATTGACCTGTTCAAAGAGCACGTTTCAAGCGTTAAATTTGAGTTGGTTATTAATTCTTGCTTGTTTCATTGTCACTAACCCAAGTATGTGAAGTAACGGATACTCATACATACAGTTGACAGTTTATATAGGTATTATCAGTTCCATTAAATTATCAGTCTTTCCAACAATTTACCAGTGAGCATAATTATTTTAGGGTGCTTTGAAACGCACAATAGTAACGTCTATACCTACTCAAGCATCATTAATTGTGTCTCATTAGTCGACCCTTGATATTTAAAGAAGAAATTCGCCAACTAGATAATTTTGTTGAATCATTAGTAAAAGAGATCTTATTATCTGAGGACCTCAGAAAACGGGCCTTAGGATGTTATTCCGACGAATTAGTTTTAAAACGAATTCACTCTAAAACTGATAACATTGACGTTGTTCGAAAAACCAGTGCTTAAGTTAGATTGGAGTATTGAACGAAACATGTCTGTCGAATGATTTGTGTTACATTAGGTACCTACATATAACTACAATGGATTCTAGTCCTAAAACAAAGAGAAGCTGTGACGATAACGACCGTGATAGTGTTATTCCGGCGAGCTGGGGTGATGTTTAAGGTACTATACCATATATATATATAGTACTAATGTACTATATGAGCATAGGGTACTTCATCTGTGCAAGACCATGCAATTTGATAACAAAATTTGGGACGCTTTTGCCCAGTCTTACGCAAAATGCCATGTTTAATGTTAAGATCATATTAGGATGACACAATATCGAGTGCAAATGTGCAATGAGACGCCGCGAAGGAGTGGCGCTGATAGCGAACTGCGATCGACAAAGTGACAGGTCGCAACACGTCACCGGCGGGTCACGACATAAACTGACACGTCAGGACGTGTTCCGCCCGACCTAACTCTCATAATAACGCGACAAATTCAAATAATTATAAATGCGAAAGCAACTCTACGGGCAAACGGACTTCGATGAAATATGGTACACACGTCGACTAGCATGACCTGGGTCGAAACATAGTGACATAGTATACTTACCTACTTTTTATCCCACTAGTACTTACTGTCCCCGTGGGATCATTTTCGACCTACATGCGGGCAAAGCCGCAGGCAAAGATGCAGGCTTGTAGCAGGTGGTGTTCTGTAGTTTCTGCCCACCCTCATGGGGAAAAAGGTATGAGTTTATCTAGCCACCCATAGCCACCATAGTATGAATTGCCACAATTGCTGTTCCAATCAATTTATTTATATTGAATTGAAGCCAGGATTAATATTAGTATTTATTTATACCAACCATATACCTTTATTTATATTAGTGTTTATTTATTTAACAAGATTCATACACAAATATTTAATACATTACATACACACCAGCCGTGCTATTCTGTAAAAACCGATGATCGACCGGCTGATAACATTACAATACAAAACAAAAACTAAAACCACCGCACTATCAACACCTTCACATTATTTAGTGCCCGACGACTTAAAGTGACGTGCAAGTAACTGCAGCGTCTAATGTATGGACAGTCGAGCCTGTTCGCTATCTTCATCAGCACATTGTTGGGGCTGCCACGCACCCTGAGCACCAGAGATGCGCTCCGCTTACGCATCGTCGTATAGAAGCAGTCAACGCTAGCTTCTGCAAACATGCCCGAGGCTCTACAGTGTCGCGGCAGCCCCATCAGCGCTCTAAAGGCGTTAGTAGGTATATTGGACGCGGAGAGCCCTCCTCGAATGCTTTGAATCATGCAAGCCTGTGGTTGACCACAGGCTGCACGTGTACAATGAGGTACTCTAGCTCTGAAAATTATTTGCTTGACCGACTTGGAACAGCGTGCAAACCAGCGGGCTACCATATTAGCCCTAATTGACAATGCTCTCCGCTCCCTCTCGATGTGAGTATCGTCCCTGAGACCGGATCTATATCAACATACCTGCTGGATGACCAACGGCACAGTGTTGACCAGGAAGAAAGTTCGTTTCCCTCCTTGTCCCCATGGTTTTTGCAGCGCTTGTCGGAATTTTTTGATAAGACAGATTGCAATAAATGTCTTCCCAGAGCCTGCAAGGGATTTACATGCTAAAAATCTTGTTCCATTTTTATGTCAATTTCACAGTTTCTGAAGAAAGTGCTCCATAAAGCTTCGTGCAGACCAGCGCGACACGACAGCGCGACGCGACACCGGTTATTGTTATACCGTCAAGTTTTCTTAGAAATTGTATTGTTCGTGTCGCGGCGCGGCGTCGCGGCGCGGCGTCGCGGCGCGGCGTCGCGTCGCGCTGGTTTGTACGAGCTTTAATGTAAAGAGGAAAGCAATATTTCGTTTTGATCAAAGAATAGGTATTTAATCGTCTTCATTATTATGATTGTAGGATGAAACCATATAGTTATAAGATCCGAAGCAAGATCGACCTTCACCCATCTGTTTACCGAATCAAAATTATTTTTATTAAATAATAGCAAATGCATGCGTTGCAATGCCTTTTTCATTATTTTGTTTGTAAAGTATTTTCTCAGGCGCGCACACAACCACTTACCAAAGTTTTATCACAATCGGTCGAGGCATTTTCGAGTTTTAGCGAGGGTAACGCACAGCAATTGATTTTTTTAAATACCTATAATTTATTTACAAATTTAATATTGTAAATGGATTGCCTACTTAAATATGTTAGGCTGTAATATATTTGTAAACATATTATATTTGATCAAAAATAATTTTCATCAGGTAAACAGATGGGTGTTTTGGATAGATGGAGAGACTACTGTTACAAACTATACCGGGATGTGGATTATTTATGCACCGAGCGTAGATGGGATGACCACTTAGAAGAGCCAGGTATACTATTATCTGAAGCAAAAAAACTGAAGCTTATAGCAGTGGGCCCTGATGGCGTTTCTGCTGCAATGTTACAACATCTTGGTTTTGATGGGACAAAGATTGTGCACCAGATATAAACAAAGATCTGGATGACAGGCCAGCAGGCTGGTCATAATCCGCTGTTATCCCTCTATACAAGAAAGGTTCCACCAAGAAGTGTGAAAACTACAGAACCTTACCGCTCATGTCCCACGCCAGTAAAATCTTTTTGCGCATAATTAACACGATATTATCAGCGTATGTTGAATAACAGATACCGAGAGAACAAGCCGGTTTTGTTGCCGGCAAGAGAACTGGAGAGCAGAATGTCTGCATTCTCATTGAGAACAAACAAGCCACTAGTCTTGTGGTTCATAGATTACGCTAAGGCATTTGACTGCGTACAGTGGCAGACAATGGTTGATGTTCTCATTGAAATGGGGGTCCTCCCACATCTCGCTTTTCTGTTTCAGAATCTGTAACTTTACGGCACCAGCTTTGTGAAACTGGAAATTAAAAAATCTGAGGATTTCCATACGGAACGGAACTTGCGTCAAGGCTGTATTCAAGGTCAACCATGCCAAGACGAAAGTAATGGTAGTAGACCGTGCTCATCTTCTTCCAAGCTCAAATCTACTCGACGGCTACGAGAAAGTCAGTGAGTTCATGTACCTTGGTCTTTCATCACAAATGAGGGCAGCTGCCTTGAGGAAATCTGCCGTCGTACTGGTATGGCCAAAAGTGCAATGACCGGTCTAGGGAAAATTTGGAGGAACCGTGGCATCCGTCGGAATACCAAAATACTACTGACCCATGCTCTTGTTTTTTTTTCCCATCTTTTTATATGGCGCTGAAACGTGGTGCATTAAAAGCCGCGAAAGCAGTAAGATCGATGCTTTCGAGATGTGGTGTTGGCGTAGGCTACTTCGTATACCATGGACCGCCATGAAAATTAATGAATCCATACTGTAGGAACTCACCATCATCAAGCGGCTATCTACAATATGCCAGGAACGTGCCCTCAGTTTTTTCGGACATATTATGCGTTCACCTAAGCACGGTCTGGAAAGGCTTCTGTTACTAGGCCGGGTGGAAGGCATAGGCGCTCAAGGCAGAGCACTGGTGAGATGGTCAGACGCGATTAAGAAGACTGTTGGCGCAGCATTTACCAAGCGGACCACAGTGCAGAACACTGCATAGCTTGGCGACGCTGCATATGTGGGCTCTATCCTCAGCATTGAGGGAACCACGTAGAAGAGGAAGAAACAGATGTGTGAAGGTTAATCTTACTTCGGATCTTAGACTAATTCTAAAAGTAACTGAACAAACAAAAATTTATGAAACAGACATAACCTACTCTAAAAATATAAGTATTAAACAATATTAAATTATTAAATAAATAATATTATTTAAAATAAATAAATAAATCTCTTGTTTCCAACAGTATATACATTTTACATTAATTAATAAAAGTTATAGGTAGAAAAACAGTAGGAAAATGGTCAATAAACACAAAAATATAATTGATAAAATAATTATTAAAAAGCTGATAATTAATTAGTGGTCTGTAGCTTTTGAAAAACCAATTAATGATAGTTTAATATGTAGATAAGAGAGGCTGGTGTCCGCTGAGATTGGTTGCCGTGGCCGAAATTGGGTATGGAGGACAATTATTTATTATGTAGATAAAGTAATAAACAAACCTGTTGGTAAGTATATAATGGTGTTGTTATCTGTTGCAATTTCTTCCAGCTGAGCTTGATACGGCCTGGCCTTTAGCTGGTCACTGCCAGCTGCATCTGGTCCCTGGCTCATATCCATCTTGATGTTATCTATACGATACGGTACATGTTTACGAATAAGATTCAGTTATGACTTTTTTTTATATTGAATGCAGTTCCTTTTTTGCGAAAGATGTGATCAGCGTAGGTATTGAGACATATTGTGTCAGTGCCTTAGAGTAAGTTTTTCTAAAAACAGCAATCTTCATCTTACTTTATTTTAAACAAATATTTGTATGTGGCAGGACATAGTTACAGCACCTTGTACATTTCTTGATCAAATCAAATATGTTTATTAGATCAAGAAATCATTTTTTGATCTAATAAACATATTTCAAACAAATATTATTACACAACAAAATTTGACAATCCATACATTTTTATTGGTTTTTACACATTAGTATATTAATACACTAACTGTGTATTATTATAATAATGTGAAAAAATCAATAAAAATTTATAGATTGTCAAATTTTGTAACTAAGTACCACTAGATTTCTCTAGATAGGTAAATAAATTATATTTGTTTGAAATATGTTTATTAGATGTAATTGTGATGTAATGTGAATTGTGTGTGTGTAAATAAATAAATATTTATTTACACAATTACAATTCACATTTCGTGGGTATGTGAATTTGTAAAAGAGTAAATTAAAAAAAAAATACAATGGAATTGTTAAAAAATCATTACTAAATGAACACATAATCCTAGGATTTACTCCTAATATTTCAATTCATTAGACTTAGATCAGTGGAGCACTACTATAGTAAAGAGACGTAAAATTGTGTAAAAATACTGAAATTAATTATTACCGTTATTTACCGGCGTTATAGCTTATTCACATAAAATTATTTATGAAACTGTTGTTATACCTGGGCCAATGGGTGATGCAACTAGTATTTCTTCAAAGTTTACAATAATTATGGTCTACCGTGCACTTGACTCATACTCACTACTTCTGAGCACAGGGCATGTAACTCAACTCACAGATGTAACTTTACTTCTGAGTTCACTAAGTACAAGAAAAATAATACGTTCCCTCTCCACCACTAACACAACTCTTCCACCTTTTGTTTTTATTGACAGCCCAAGGGCTACCATACTCGCGACAAAAGTTTCCCGGAATTTGCCCTGTGAGAATTCGCCATAGAATACTATAAAGAGCGTTTATTCTGGAACTGGGCAACGTCGCAAATAGATGTCAAATATTTCACTGTTTTGATTAATTTGGCAAATTACTGTATGGAAATATGAAATTTGGCTAACTACCGAACTAGAATATTATGTAATAATGAATTGCAATTATAAAACAGAATTTGATGTTGTAACCGTTTTAGTACAGTACTTGGTTTAAAATCCATTGAATCCATTGTGAATCTGTTAATCACAATACGATGTAACATGTAAAACGCAAAACCATTGCAAACTACGCGGAGACGACTTATTTCAGTAATTTACCCAAATAAATGGTACTTTTAAAATATGGCATCTCTGGCTGATGCCATTTTACGTTTCGTTTGACGTGTTAAATTTTAGCTTAAGATTTCATGTCTTATTTCCTGACCTTTATATTTGACAATTATAATTATTAAGCCGAATTTTATCATAGAGCAGATTATCTTGGACTTCAACATTTACTAGATAAAATTATAATATTTTTTAATTTAAAGTTTCAAACGGAACGTACTAATAAGTGGTTATTCCCATGTCATAGAGTTCATAGAGTAGATAAATACACGTCATGCTACGTGGTCCAAGCTCAATGGGTCCAATGGGCATTTCAAGTTTCTACATGATTTACTATTATTATTTAGTAGCTTTTGCCTGCGACTTCGCCCGCGTAGATGTTAGAAATTATTCAATCGGAACGGGATCAAAAGTAGCCTAATAATCCAGGTTTTATACGATCTGTGCGCTAAATTGAGCCAAACCGGAACATGCATCCAGACAAACAGACAAACGCACAAAAATTCTAAAAACTATATTTTCGGCATCGGACTTGTTCCCATACTTCGTAGGAAATACTTAATAAAAAAAAACAATGGTGCCGATTCTCTTGTACACCGAACTAAACTATCACTAAAATTCATTACTTTTGGATATGAGAATGTTAAAGCTATTCTGCAAATAATATTCTCTAAATTAAAAAATAATTTTGACACGACTAAAATCGAATTTGACAATTGCGGATCCACGTGGTACCCGTGGTTTGCCCTAACCCGTGATTTTATTTTTTAGAGCCGGAGGCGCGCAGGGGTTGTTGCAGCCTCGACGTGTTTTATATGGAACTTTTCATTTTTTGTATGGAAAATATGAAAAAATATTACCTACATGTTGAGTGGGTCGAAATTTTCATTATTTTTGAGATAGTACGCATCATTTTCGAGATAAAAGCAAAATAAACAATAAATACAGTACTGTTTTGCACGTGAAGTCGAGATGTTGGTGTGAATTTTAGTTCATGACAACTTATTTTATCACACATCTTTTTAATCACGATTAAGAATTGTCAACTTTAGTCTGGTTTGGTATTTTACAATCAAAATTTTAGGTGAAAAAAGTCAAATTCAGAATAGCAATATTGCTATTTTCACTAAATTAAAAACTCAGTACCTACTATCTTAGTGCTGTCAAGCTAAAATATAGTTAAGTTGTGTCACTTTAGTCTATTTCAGAATGGGAAATCGTCGTTTGACAGGAATAAACTAAATTTTAGTGATTTTTAGTTTAGTCTAAAGGCATTTGTGACAAGAGAATCGGCATCATTGTAGGTACATCTATTTTATGATCGTGTACTTGTAGATTAGGTCCCCGGTTCGGAAATTGCTGCGACTCGGCACGGCACTGACACATACGAAGCCACATGGGCAGGGAACATGCAACAATGTCTACAAAAAGTGGCTGGTTCACAAAAACAATGCTGGTTGTGAATATACTACATACACTAAAGTTAAATGACGAAATGTGGGCGTACTATCAATAGGTACCTACACCTCTGCTGAACCCTTTGGGAAATGTATATGCGTGATGAAATATTGTTTGAGGTACATAAATAATAATAATAAAAAAATTGGGTGTGGCTGTGTCGTCGACACGGCCGTGTGTTTTACGTGAATACGTGTACGTTACTGTGCGTTTGCACTAGCGAAACATCGCAACAAAACATGTTGGAATCTCTATTTACTGTCAATTTTCCATACAATTTTTGACAGGACCTATAGATTTCAACATGTTTTGTTGCGATGTTTCGGCAGTGCGAACGCACAGTTTCGAGTACCTACTTAATTAATATTTTCTATGAGACGAATTCTTTAATCCCTTAGCTATTGAGTGGTGTAATTAAATTTTGGTCACGTCAAAAAGAAAAATCGAAAAAGAATAATGTTATCAGATATGCACCGGAAAGTTATTTCGGTTTAGGGTGGATTAGGTGGATGCTGCATGCGTGACATGGGCATATGGCTCGCCACTCGTAAAAAGACAGCCTTGAATTTAGGGAGTCTATTAGTTACTCTAAAAAAAAAGGCTCTAAATTCAAGGCTGTCTGATCATAATAAAGAGGTATATGTAGGTATTATATTAAAAATATTTTAACAAGAAACCCTTTCCAATAGTAATAAACAACCTATTACCTAATACTATCCAAGCTTGGTAAGTTAAATATATGGCTGAGATTTTATAAATCGCCAGAGACTTACAGCGCAGTCGCACGCATCACTATAATTAAACTGGTCAACTGGAAATACTTAGACATAGCAAAAACTACTTAAAACAATGCACACTCAACGTATGCAGCTTTGTTTACATGTTCGAGATTTCGGTTTCTCCCCAAGCATCGACAAACTATAAATATAGATGCTAAGACCCGTAATAGAGAACCTCATTCAAGACTCAAGCATTACTAAAACTAGTTTCAACCAATCAAAAGGCTTTAACGAGTCATAAGTAACGCTTGAGTTTTGAGTGAGGTTCTGTAATACGGGCCTAAGTTTTGTAGTATTACTTTATTCAAACAATTATTTATGCTTTCCTAACTTCCACCGCTTTTTTCTAACTTCCACTAGAAAAAATATTACACTTTTCACTTTTTGCTTTTCTATTGTTGTGGAGGGGTGTGAAAAAAAAATGTTCTGTCAAGCTGTCGAAATTTGACATTTTGATTTGACTAGAGAGTGACAGAGTGATGCCAGAACGTCCCAAAAGGGACGATTTTTGTCCGTTTAGACATCTTTACGTCCCTTCGATGTCCGTTCATATATTCAGTCCCTTTTCAAATAGCCAATTACAATCATTTACTTTATTATTACAAAAATGCGTTTAAAATGCAAATAACAAAACGCAGTTTTAAAAATTACAAAAACGCGTTTTAAGTAAAAACGAAACGCGCGGCGTGTGAATGCAGTTTCAGACCACTACTGGCGTATATCGCCCCAGCTATCCTTTTTCCACGTGCAGTGATCCCATATCGCTTGCCTGTACCTTCCACGCACACAAACAACCATAATCATTCTGTTATTCAGCTGAATTCATTATGTACTTATTTACCTTGATGGCAACTAGTTCAGGAATCAAGGATGTCGTGAAGTTTGAGCCGATCAAAGACATGCAAAAAACAAAATTAAAATATTGAACATCTTAATTTTTTTTTTCACCTTTTATTTGTTAGCCCTAAAAATATAACAGTACTCACGCCTTTTTAGGCATACTTTTTCTCATTCAATCGCAACAAATTAATATTTCTCCTGTTCTCCAGCCGTTCTTTTTGTCCAAAAATCGTCCCGTTTCAAGTAGTGAATCGTCCGAAAGTCGACGACGCAGATACTGGTAACACTCCAGCTAGTGACAAAATTGTTGTGTGAGTTAGTCAGTGTCAAATTCGACAAATATAGAGGAATTTGCGAATAGATTATTTGTTTGTTTTCGCTAAAATGAAACTCAATTCTAAAAAACGGCTCCTGCCCTTATACTCTAGCTTATTACTCATTATATTTATAAGTGCTGTGTCACCTGGTGGTAAATTCATTATTCTGTTGTTGTAGGTTATGATTGTATGTATTATTTGGATACTAATAGGCGTTTATTATTGTTTATTTTACTGTTACAGCTAATGATTTACACTTCTATGATGGCGTTTCTACAGCAGACGTTATATTTGGTGACGTGTTTTTCGAAATATTAGATCCTCCTGAACTTAGATATTCCTATAGAATCAGACCAGCCAAAGATTTTGGTACACCTTTCGTAAGTATCATAAGCTTATTGAAAACTTTTCATACTGTAACTTATAATATAAGTTGAGTAAGTATTAATTCATTGTGTAATTATTTTTCAGAATGAGAGTATACAATTCCAGGATGCTCGGTTGGTACCAACTGTACCCTTGCATAGTTGTTCTGATATAGTAAATCATGATGATATTGTGGGACAGATCGCATTGTCTGAAAGGGGGTAAGTTTTACATTCATATATTATTTGTACCATATAAAGAAAACTTAAGGAAATAGGTATTTATTGGCTGTCATGTTATGACTTGTTCAACCATGGGATGAGTTTAGACTAGTGTTGATAATTAAAAAAATTATTATAATAATACTTTCATAAATACAAAAAAAATCCATATTCATAGATTTGTCCAAGTGGATTTGTCTTATAATTTTTTTTTTTTAGCAGCTTAATTTTGCTTTTACAATACAATACAATAGCCCTTTTATCCTGAATCTCCTTTCATGAGCTAGTTTAGTTGCTGTTATTTTGTTTCCTGGGTTATAATATATCTCGGAGTTCAGTGTGCCTCTGGGCAAAGGCCTCCTCTAACGATTTCCATTGCTTTCTGTCTTTTGCAACTCTTCTCCAGTTTGGACCTGCTGTGAGATTGAGTTCGTCCTCCCATTTTTCCGTTGTCAACCTTTATTTTGTTTGCCATCTCTATTTATTTTGCTTTAATGGCCTATTTAAAAATGCTTTTATTTGTAGAGTTTGTTTTAATAATAATTTCTTATATATATTTTTCAGGGAGTGTTCCTTTGTGTTCAAGACGGCAAAAGCACAGCAAGCTGGAGCAAGGGCCATTATTATAACAGAGTCCGTAGACAAATGGGATGATTCACTTGATCATCTAATAGAAATGGTTGATGATAAGTAAGGTCTTTTATTCTAATATTTTAGTTCTTGATATCTTAATTTTTTTATACTGCATTTATATCTGTATATTCATTGCCTCGTTGCTTGCAAGCGCTACTGCTGAGCACGAGGTCCGGAGTTCGATTCCCTGGTTGGTCAAAGTGTTATTGGGTTTTTCCATCAGGAATTTCTCAGTAGCAGCTCGGAGTCTGTATTTATGCTTGGTTGATGGCAATAAGCTCACCCCCTATTACATGGGACTCAAACATAACTGGTGACCTACACCTCTGCCCTACCCTTCAGTGATTACAGGCGTGATGTTATGTTATATCTGTAATTATTATACTGCAGCAGTAAAATTTTAATAGCCTTGCTTAACTTAGTTTTAATCGGCAAAAGAATGTTGTTCAATATTTAATACCATAATTAATGTGCATTTTTAATTGAATTTTGAGTTCCTAAGTGTGTTGTGTTGTGCAGATCTATTAAAAGGGCTTATCCTAAAAGTTAGCAACATCGCAAATAGCTGTCAAGTATTTCCCTGTTTTGATTAATTTAGCAATAATACTGTATGGAAATATGAAATGTACCGAATATTTAGTTTTAGCTGAAATGGCATTCGGAAAGTTTACAAATATTTTTTTTTAAGTATTTTGTAAACTCAAAAGGCTTACATCCAAAACGGTTACAACATCAAATTCAGTGTTATAATTTTATTGCAATTTATTATTAATTTTCTAGTTCACTAGTTAGCCACATTTCATATTTCCATGAGAGCAGAACGCTCTCGACGCTTGACGTGTCAACACGTCGGGTAAGAAGACGTCGGTTAAGAACAGTTAAGCGGATTAGGTTACGTTAATAAATATACTAGAATTGTATTTTATCAATAAATTCTATCGAAGGAGTCCTCTAAACGCTGTTCACAAGTCCGAATCCCAAAAATGTGGTGTGATAGTTTAAACCAAATTAATGACTGCTATTCTCTGACAGCTATTTGCTGTTGGGGACTAGGCAAAGTAGGTGACCGAAAATGTGTTATTTTCGAATCGAAGGCTGTCAAATGGTTGTGAATAGCTATGCTGTCGTCCCAAAGTAGGTGCTTTTGGTGTTTCTGATTCTATTATTATATTTTTCAGAATGGAGGTAGATGTAAATATACCGGCAGCTTTCCTTCTTGGTCGAAGTGGTGCCACAATACTTCGCACATTAAGAAAATTAAAAAAAAGCTATGCAGTGGTCAATCTGCCCATAAACATGACACATGTGCCAATTGGTAAGATGAACCAACCACCTTGGATTTCATGGTAATTTTGCACTTTCTTAATTAGTTTTACATAAGTAATTAGTGTTTCCATTGTTATGTGACATGTAATTCCATAACTCATAAAAATAATGTTTTTTAGATATTTCTATGAAAGAAACATGGACATTAAAATATTAATGAATAATCTCGCCTACATTTATTGTTCTAGTGATTAGTGTGTTCTGTTCGATTTGTAAAAGCAAATTCTTTATTTTATTCAATGTGCAGTTTTCCACTAGCGTAGAAGTGTTAAAATAAAGAATTATTTTACAGAGGTATGCCAGTTGTCCATTCTTCTTTCACTTTATATTTTGGATTTGAAATTAAGGTATCTCATCAGCTTAAAATTACCTGCCATTGTTTATTGATTTTTTATAATTTGCTTATTGATTTTCCATCTCTCATAAATGCTTATATGTATAAATAAATTCAAAGAGATTCAAGAAAGTGTACCTACACACTTTAGATTTAGTCATTTTCATTCCGTGATTTATTATAATTATTTTATTATTGATATAACTGATAGTGATATGCTCTGACTGCAGTTTTGCAACCAAAATATAAGTACAAATTTATTATTTGTGAACCTGTTATCTAGTTATTAGTGGGTACTTTTGTACAATGAATTTATAGTCCAGTAGTGCTATTCTGTAAAAATCTCACCATGAAAACTTAGGTGAAGTGAGCTGTCAATAGTGTTAATCCCTAGCATCAGGTGAAATGACAGCTCACTTTAAGCTCACTTCCCCTAAGTTTTCACGGTGAGATTTTTACAGAATCGACCAGCTGTTGTGTGGCTTCCCACATAACTATTATTATATGAAACAGTACTGTCAAGTTCAAGAGAAATCAGATACAAAAAAACTCTTGAATTTTGATGTCAAGCTATGAAGTGAATGTTAAGTGTTATGTTATTATTTATATTATTTATTAGTTACTACTTAGACCCGAGTTCACCAACAGATGGTTAAATTTTAAACATCTGTTCTAACCATAAACGGCTGTTTAACAATATTTTACTGTTCACCAAGCACTAACAATTGATTAAGGCCCGAGTTCACCAACAACAACGTAATCATTGATTACGTAACCGCACTGTTAGAATTAAACAGTTGTTTAAACAAACCGCGTTTTTTACGTGTTCACCATTTATTTCTAACCAACGGTTAAATAACCAAGCGTTTTTGAATGAGTGAGTCGAAAATGACCGAATGATCGAATGGTTTAACAATGTTTTGTGAATGTAGAATGCCAACGTCCATCAATTTTCATTGTCAAACTCACAGAGTACATTTTTAAATAGGATATAGACATCACTCGAGTCATTTTGCGGGATGTATGGCGTATGGCGCCATCTGGTGCTTTGTGCAAGGTACTTTCGGACTACGCTTTATTTATATTTTTTTTAATATTATAGAATAGAATAGAATAGAATAGAATAATAGAATAGAATAATATTTATTTGCTTAAAAACATGGTATAAAAAGATGGTAAAATACAAAAAAAATAACAAGAGCATACATGTTTTTGCTTAACAGTGATAAGCGTACAAATTTACATGCAATTTTACAATTTATTTTCAAAGAAGTCTTTGACACTATAAAAACTATGACTACACAACCATTCATGCAATTTATTTTTGAATAATCTAATATTTAATGTCTTGAGATTACTTGGTATCTTATTATATATACGGACACACATAGATATACAACTTTTATTATATTTAGCTAGTCTCGGAAGGATATCCAGTACGAGCCTGTGGGGGTCTCGTCGATTACGAGGATATAAATCATCTGCAGTACTAAATAATTCCCTATGCTTCCTCACAAACATACATGTTTCGTATATGTAAAGAGACGGTAGCGGCAACAAGCCAAGCTTTTTAAATATCGGCCGACAGGATTCGTCAGGTCGAAGCCCGTATATTGATCTAATGCATTTTTTTTGTGCGATAAATGCTCTTATTTGATCTGTGCTATTACCCCACATTATCAAGCCATAGCGAAGCACCGATTCCACGTATGCATGGTAGGACGTTATTGCCGTTTTAACGTTTGTTATATTTCTGACTTTTTTAAGTGCATATACGAACTTATTTATTCGATTGGAGACGGTATCAATATGTGCTTTCCAGTTTATGTCTTGATCTAAAGTTACGCCTAGAAATTTAGTTTGCGTTACTTGATCAATTTTATGTATATTCATTTTAACATTGTATTTAGCATTATTTGATATATTAAATTGTATATAAACAGATTTTTTTAGATTTATTGATAAATTATTTCTATTTAGATATTCAATTAGATTTTCAATGGTGTTATTAATATCAGTCTCATGATCGTCAATTGTGTTATTTTTCTTATCAGTTGTTACAATAATAGAAATGTCATCAGCAAATAATATACATTTATGTTTGGTTATATTAATTATAGAATTTATGTACAAAAGGAATAAAATTGGGCCTAACACACTTCCTTGTGGGACGCCATATTTGTTGTACTTGAATTCGGATGAGTGTGGCATCATGTCGTTATTTCTATCTACTTTTGAAATGGTAACCCGCTGTCGTCTGTTATTTAGGTATGTCGATATCCACTGAAGCACTATGCCTCTGATTCCAATTGCCTCTAGTTTCTGTAGTAGCAGGTCATGAGACACTAGGTCAAAGGCTTTAGATAAATCGAAGAACAAACCTGTAGTAAGACGGTTTTGATTAATATTAGTCATTATATTTTTTATAAGAGTGAAGATAGCTAATGTTGTGGATTTGTTTTTTTGGAAGCCGAACTGTTCTTTCTTAATTATGTTAAATTTATTACAAAATTCGATCAAACGTTTGTACATGCACTTTTCAAATATCTTCGACAAAATAGGTATTAATGTTATTGGGCGATAATTATTAACATCAGATTTTTCGCCTTTCTTAAATAGTGGTTTAACAATTGATACTTTTAATGCATCAGGAAAAGTACCAAGTGAGAAAGATAAATTAATTAAATGTGATATAATTGCGCTTAGCTCAATTGTGCATCCTTTTATAATTTTTGTATTGATTTCATCGTATCCTTCAGAATTTGAGTTTTTTAATGAAATTATCTCCGTTCTAACTTCATTTTCAGACACAGGTTTGAGGAACATTGAATGAGCCGCTGAATTTTTTTTAGGGCTTGTTTTCATATCCCTACTTGAATTATGGGCTATATTAATGTAATGGTTATTAAAGGCAGTTGCTATTTCTATAGGATCCGTGACTACTGTGTTACCAATTTGAATATTATCTATATTTTCCTTGAAGTTATTGTTTATGATTTCGTCCCTAATTACTTTCCATACGGCTTTGCATTTGTTTTCATTTTCGTTGATATACTTAATATTTGCGTTCTTTCTTGATGCGTCGATACATTTCTGTAAAATTTTTGAGTATTGCATATATTTACTTCTATTTCCCATATTTTTATTTCTATAATACTGATAGCGTAGAGACCGTTTTGTTTTACAACTTTTTTTCAGTCCTTTGCTTATCCAATTTTGTTTCTTTTGATTAGTTTTAACTTTAAGTTTTATTTTTGGGAAGCATAAATTATAAAAAAGGCATAATAATTCGTGAAAAGAACTGAATGCTACATCTATGTCATTTTCTGCGTATGTTTCTGACCAGGACACATTTTGTAAACATTCCTTAAATTTCTGTATATTATTCAAGTTGTAGTCTCTTTTATAAATATAGTATTCTACCTGTTTTTTTTGTATGTTATGCCTTAAAGGAATGCTCAACATTTGGGCTGTATCATGGTCGGATAGATGGAGAGGCAGTACTGTAGCAATTGCATCCGGAATATTACTGAGAATATGGTCAATACATGATGACTTGCGTGTTGGCTCATTTATATGTAATTTTAGATTATAATTGTACGAAAGATCTATCAATTGATTAGTTATGTTGCCTTTTTTTAGAGTATTGATGTTAAAGTCGCCTACTAGAACCACGTTTATTTTTGATTTATATTTTTGAAATACGTGTTCCAAAAGACCATTTAACTTAAATAGAAATTGGATGGGATCGGATTGAGGTGTTCTGTAAACACATATAATTATCAACTTATGATAGGTTAGTTCTGTACCGCATACTTCGAACGTGTTTTGTATAGCGTGGGTATTTATAAATGGTAGTTCTTTGAAGATAAGGTTTTTTTTTACTAAAATGCAGGTCCCGCCTCTTTGTTTTCCCCTGCAGAAGTTGGCAGCCATTTCATAGTCATGAATTTTAATATAAGACTCATAGCCTTTTTTTATAAAAGTTTCGGAGAGGCATATTACATCTGGGTTATTCTGTACTTCACGTAGTTCTTGTAGGGTTATTTCGAGTAGTTCTTTTTTTGATAAAAGACTGGCAATATTTTGATGGAGTATTTTGAAATTATATGTTTTAGGTGGCAGAGTTTTGGGCCCGAAAAAACGTTACGTTCTTTTTAATTACAGGAAAATAATACGGAATTGTTCCTTTTTCAGCTTTATCGGTGGAATTTAAAACGTTATCCGTTTCTTGTGATTTTAGGTTTCTCTGGCCGAAATAGAAAGGAATTGTTCCTTTTTTGGGTTCTTTATTAATATTATGTAGAGATTCCTTAAGACTTGATCTGTTGCTCGCTATCCGCTTTACAAGTTCTCTAGGATTTAAGTAGTTCACATTGTAGTCATGACAATCTATAAGGTAATTAATTTTAGTACACAATTCAGACATTTTAGGGGTCTGGCTTTCTAGAAATTTACATTTTTTAAAGTTAATACATACATTTTTGAGCCGATAATTAATTTTACTTACATCTAAATACTCATTTTTAAACACATTTAATACAATAACCATGTTATTATAAAATGTATCCAGTACTATTTGCAGTTGGGATACGATATATTTTAAATTGTGATCATTTTCTCCTACACAAATCACAAGTTTGTCATTGTAGTTTAGCTTGGCATGACGGCAACCGATTAATATTTGACTACTTAGTGCATTTGGTTTTGTATCTGCGATAATCCTATACTTTTCATATTTAGTATTTTGTCTTGAGTGTATCATGGCAGCTGCCAGACCGACGCACTGTTGAGAGCCGAATATAAGTACTCTATTTGTTGATTCATGTTTTTTCTCTTCGGTAAGGGTACTAGTAGGTATGTAGATTTTTGAAACCGAAGACTGTTTAGGTATTTTGTTGTTTTGTTTCACTGTGTGTATTATTTCCGTGAGAGTTGCAATCTGCTGTTGTGCTTCTAATAATTGTTGTTGCAGATCCGCGATTTTTTGTTGAAGGTGCATTATTTCTATGCTTTTACCACAGTTAACATTTATCTTGTTCCCCAAGGGAGTAGAAGGTGTGGAAAAGGCGTTTTGTTGTAGCAGAGAGTCTCTTTTTCTTTTCTGTTTAATGTCTGGGCTATTTCCAATGACAGACGAGGAGTTACAGAGGGATTTCAAGATTTTAATCTCTGCAGTTAACTTATTTAATTGTTGGTGGAGACTGTTATTTTCGAGTATCGTGTTTTCTAGCTCATTTTCAGTACTATCTAATTTATGTGTCAGCTCTTTTATGGTGTCTTTCATCTCTAGAACTGTCAATGTTTCAGAAATTGTGCCATCGACACTATGAGAGAGTTTATTGGGTGTGTTGCATGATTCATCTGAAGTTTCGTATTCAGACAGTACGTGGGAATCTAAAATGTCAGAACTGCTATGTACGGCAGACTTCATAGCTACTAGTTGCTTGCTTTCCCGATTATTCCCACTTTTTCCCGGAGAGGAGGTCTTTAGGTGTTGGTTTCCTCTTTTCCTCGTTGTGATGTTATACATGGCTAGTCGTCAGGACTTTTGTATTTTTTCTGCATGTTTTACATCTCCAATTTCTCTTAGATTCCTGGTCCATTAGCCGGTAGGTTTGTTCTGGGAAGCCATCGCAATCCAATTCATATCGGTTGTTACATATTGAACATGAGACTGTTTTTTTAAAGTCAACCGATTTCTTGCATTTAAAACATATAGCTTTCTCTGGCACTTTACGGTCGCTTTTTGTGGCAGTTTTAGGTGACATCTTTATAATAATATTATTTTATACTTTAAAAGAATATGTCAAAAACTTAATTATAATAAAAAAAGAAACAAGAACATAAAAAAATAAAAACACAAAAAGTAAAAGCAATTGTGGGGTTTGAACCGCCGGCTCTTGATAACTATGACGGTTAAGCGCTTCTTAAAACAATGTGCCACTCGAACACTTTGTTATTTCACGAAATTACGGTGTCTATTGTATGTTCGAGGTAATAGTGAAGATCCGTTGGATAGATTTGAATTTATGTTTAAAAGTTCAAAGTCCGTTTTCTTTGTTTTGATAGATCACCTTTTTTCACTTTTTGTTACTGTTTAATCACTCTTGTTGCATTTTTAGTATGTTACTATTATATTATATTGTTAAATTGCACTTTGAGCACTGTTTAGATGATTATTATAGTATTTATAACTTACAATTATTAGCAGGATGAGTTTGTGGAAGTGAAGACTTTGTTTCTTTTAAACTTTACTCAAAGCTATTATCAAGTCTTAGTTTGATATTTGAACCACACTGCACTAGTCAATAAAAGTTGTATCACTCAATTATTGATATTTCTGAATGTAAACAAAGCTTCTGGGCACTGTCCTTTATTAATTTGTTTATTTTGCACTTTTCACGTACTTTAATCCGAGATAACAATAGTATTTGGTTATTACACTATTGAGATTATATTGAGCCACTTATTTCTCTTTAAACTTCGTGTTTTATATTTTTAATTAATTTTTATACACAGAGTATTACGCGTGGCACTAGCGCCATCTGTTTTCCGCGATATTTTTTTATTTTATTGCGATTGATAATTAAATAAAACGAAGTAGTTACCTATTACAAAAATCTGTTTCAATTTTTTTATTGTTTTCGTACAGTATATAATATATGTGCTAATTTAATTTTAGAATTTCATAATTGCGCCGTGTCTTCAATATACGGAAAGTGCGCAAAATTCTTTCTATACCTTCAAAATCATCTAACATATTATCCTCTTCAAAGATATAATTCAAAGCGTCTTGCATTTTTATTTTGTAACTAAAAGTGATGCACAACGCAAAACTTTCACATTAGGAAGTATAAACCAATGGTTAAACTGAGTTGGCTACTTCGTTTAAGATAACCGTTCGATTACCGTACTTAGACCCCAGTTCACCAACAGATGGTTAAATTTTAAACATCTGTTCTAACCATAAACGGCTGTTTAACAATATTTTACTGTTCACCAAGCACTAACAATTGATTAAGTACGGTAATCGAACGGTTATCTTAAACGAAGTAGCCAACTCAGTTTAACCATTGGTTTATACTTCCTAATGTGAAAGTTTTGCGTTGTGCATCACTTTTAGTTACAAAATAAAAATGCAAGACGCTTTGAATTATATCTTTGAAGAGGATAATATGTTAGATGATTTTGAAGGTATAGAAAGAATTTTGCGCACTTTCCGTATATTCAAGACACGGCCCAATTATGAAATTCTAAAATTAAATTAGCACATATATTATAATACTGTACGAAAACAATAAAAAAATTGAAACAGATTTTTGTAATAGGTAACTACTTCGTTTTATTTAATTATCAATCGCAATATTAAAAAAAATAAAAATAAAGCGTAGTCCGAAAGTACCTTGCACAAAGCACCAGATGGCGCCATACGCCATACATCCCGCAAAATGACTCGAGTGATGTCTATATCCTATTTAAAAATGTACTCTGTGAGTTTGACAATGAAAATTGATGGACGTTGGCATTCTACATTCACAAAACATTGTTAAACCATTCGATCATTCGGTCGTTTTCGACTCACTCATTCAAAAACGCTTGGTTATTTAACCGTTGGTTAGAAATAAATGGTGAACACGTAAAAAACGCGGTTTGTTTAAACAACTGTTTAATTCTAACAGTGCGGTTACGTAATCAATGATTACGTTGTTGTTGGTGAACTCGGGCCTAGTCTCGGTTTCTGAATTGCGAAATTTGAGGTTGAGAACTTGTCAACCTCCACTTTAGCATTACTTAAGGTAAGAGCCCGCGAAATTCAAAATATTGTCTACGAAATTCTGAATTTCGCGGGCTACATTGATGGAATCACATTAATTAGTAGAAATAATAAATAATTTATTAGCAGAAAATACAGATGCTACCAGTTGTAAAAGATGGTGATTTTGAATGTACAGTCCATATTTTACCTGTTTTGGGCATGTAAATTAATTTTATATTAATACATAATAGGTACCTGCTTATTTTAATAAGATATAGGTACAGAAAAATACCAATGTTCTAATAGATTAAAAAAAAAACGAAGCTACATTTTAAGTTACAATAAATATAAGTACACACATAACAAAACTTAACCTTAAAATAACATTTTATACAACAACCATTCTTTAAAGTAAAACTAAATAAAACACGCCACAAAACAATAGGAAACTTTTCTTTTTGTTCCAGAAATTGTTTTGAGTAGTTCTAAAGCAGAGTTTAACAATTCTCAAATCAGAAACTGTGATGTATTATTTTTTTCGCTATATTTTACTACAATGACCGTGATGATATCATAGTGTGTGAGCCTTTGACAGCTAGTATTTCTTTTGTAAATACCTATTAGTGTTTTTTATTTTTGCATTGGTAACATCACATATAACAATTGTTAGGAAACAGTTCAGTTGTTGAACTGGAATATTAATTGACTCAAGTAAATGCTAAAACTGAAAACCTATGATGATATTGAATTGTTGCTGCAAGCATCGTCAATATGAGTTGAAAAGATATACGCACGCATGCACCCTCACTCACACACACACACACCCTCATACACACATACACAAACACCCCCCACCTACACACACATACTATTTTTGTTTATTATTATTTATTTCTTTAATTTCTTTTATTTTCTTTTTGTTTAAGTTATGTTTTGGTACACCACTTTTACCACTTTATAATTTGTCATTGAAGAGCGGGGCCTCCTAGCACAGGTATATCTTTACTTAAAAGGAGGTCCCTATGTAAGATTTACTGTAAAAGTTGTACATGTTACTGCAATAAACTTTTTGTATTTTTTTGTAAGTAAATGAGAATGTTAGTTAAATAGTTAAGACACATCATGAAATTACAATTATTGTCAAACACATAACAAAATCCTAACTTAATATTATAAATGGGAAAGTGAGTTTGTTTGTTACACTTTTACGCTAAAACGGCTGAACCGGATTTAGATGAAATTTGGCACATGGTTAGACAATTTTTATTTATTTATCTTTATTAATTCAAACTACAATGGTCTATAGTGTTAGTAAAAAAATGGCTTAGCCTATGTTGCCATCAAAGCCGTCTGTGCGTGCGTCTGCAAACATTGCCGAGACACTCCAAAAAAGTGCGGCAATCGCAACAATACCCTGAATGCGACCACTATGACACACGAGTATGACCTTGGTTAGGACATATGATACTTTTTATCCCAATATTCCCACGGGATCGAGACATATGCGGGTGAAACCGCGGGGCGCAGCTTGTGGAGAATAATTCAAGCTGGATAAATTGTGTGCCTATTTAATAATTGGTACAGCCCGATTCAAACTTAATGGCGGCTCCGAACATGAGGCGAGTCGCTGCGCAGTAACGAATTCATGTGTCGGCGGGGGTGAGGGGTGCGGTACTGCGCAGCGAGTGACTAACTTCCGAGCCGCCATTAAGTTTGAATCGAACTATATAATTAATTAAAGGTGATACGCACACAGCAAGATGCCAATAATGTCTTAGAATTCATCAGGTATATAACGCGACATTCGATAAGTTAATTTATTATATAAGGACATACAATCGATCTACTTACCACATTAATTATTTGCATTTCTTTCAATTTTGTTGATTGTTTCATAATTACCGATGCAAAATGTATACTGCCTATTACATGGGACTTAAAAATAACTGGCGAAAAGTGGGTGTACTACAAGTATACCACTGCCTAACCCTTACCCTAACTACAGGCGTGATTTTAGGTACGTTATGTGTGTAATGTCTATTCAAATTATTAAGTTATTTTCACTCAAACAAACATCAACTTTATTGAAGAGTAAATAAAGTTGATTTTATACTGACTAGTACTGTTGAAAAAGTCATGAAAAATATGAAGTTGTAGCGCAAAATGAACCTTATGTGAAGACTATAGTTGTTTTTCTAAAACTCTTGTTTGTTTACATGTTTGGCAACTAAATTGCGCACGTAGAGTAGATGTGTTAGTATATAAACGTTTATAATTTATCATTGTTTCCCAACAGCCTGAAAATATCCAACTGATTAAAATTTTTATGTTTTGTAAAAGTACCTATCTTACACCACCTTTATTATAATTTCTATTGTTTTCATGCTTTACATAGTGAACCTGAAAGTAATCATAAATCTTTTTTTTTTTATTCAGATGTAGATAAACCTTTTTTTTTAGGTTATTCCATTATAATTCTAATTCATCGACATTCGACAATAGAATTATATTAGGTAACTGCACTACTTAGGAAGTAAACAATGTTTGATATTTTTATAAATTGTTTCCAAGTGAATTGGAATGGTTTTAAGAGCAATATACTAGAACTCTTAAAAGCGAGCAAGCGAATTGTTAAATAAAGGTAAACAAATCGTAAAAAGGGTTTTTATAGTTGACACCTTCGAGATTCAAATACGATAAACCAAACTAAATTTATTTTAGAGTTTTACAATTGTTTCCTCTTTTATTCATGTATGTTCATTTATTCTTAAACTACTCTTCGTAGATGTAACTGCTTGAGCACAATTTTTTTGTAAAATTTATAATAATAATATAATATTTTGCAATCTGTCTATTGTAAAGAGCCTAAACTCTAAACGTCAACTAATTATAACGTTGCTAAATTGAAGAGTACAACTTTGACATAGCATGATAACTGAAGTGACATGTATTACGTTTAGTCGGTTACTGTACAGCTGTCTCGTCACGTGGTTTTTTATGTTAACCTTTATTTAATTACCTAAACCTATGGAGTATAGGTTCATATTATAATTTAGCTTTTACTGTCTAGTCTACATAAGTGGAACAGTATATATTATAACAGTGGTATACTCAAAAGTCGACGCAATGATGCATAGTAGAATTTAAAAACTGTTTAAATTTACCACGAAATGTAAAATAAGTTCAGTGGTGATGAAATTGGACTTACTTTATAGCTGAATTCGTAGCCATTTTGTATAAAATAATACTTAGTTTGTGAAGATTTCTTTCGAAAAGAATTTGAGTGCAAAATAGCTAGCTACACTTTTTTTTTAATAACGGGGTGTTAATGATAGCCCAATATTTGATGGTAACATGTGGACATGCTCAAGATTTTAGTTATAAGGAAGTACGTTACCAAAGCCTGCGGCTGAAAAAGCACTTGTATTTATTGTCATTTGTTGCAGCTGAGATTTGATCTAAAAATGTGCTAGGAAATATAAACTCTGTGATAAATGATGTTTACTATGTGAGTTGGCCTCGTTTACGGAGACGCGGGGCGTCGCGGGTCGCACGAAAGAAAGAACGGGTTAAAAGTTCTTAAGACGCCACGCCGTACGTGACGCGCGCCCATGTCTCCGTAAACGAGGCCTCAGGAAATTTCCGCATCCTACTGTAGGCGTTTTTCGAATGTATACGCGACGCTAACGCCGCGACACTAGCAAAGCATCTACGTGATTAGCCGACACCAGATTAAGGGGGGTTTTATTGAGTCCCCTCTGGTTACTCTTAACATTGTTATAATTACTTAGATTGATTTGTTATTTCCTTTGCTTTTTTATAGTTTTGCTAGTCTGCTTACTTATAAATGTTTTTTTGTTGTTTCTATTACGCTTTAGTTTCTGTGCGTCGTAGTTTTACATCATTATTAATTAATTTTATTAATTATTTTATTCTAGACCTCTTATTTAGATGATACAATTAGATTATGTGACATAACTACCTTTATTTTCCGTGGGGTAATCCTCATGGATGCCCTCCGTCTTGTCTTGGGAGAACGGAGAGTTATGTCGGACTCCTACCGATTTAAACCCCACTGTTCCTACTACTACCAGGAGTCGGGGGCCCGGGAGATACTTCTAAATTCGCCGCACCCCCGACTACTTAATCAGAACAACGAGGGTTAAAGCAAAACGACTTAAACATTTTTTTTATTAATTGGCATTCAAGTGTTGCAAGCTCTTTGCTGTTCAGTAGTTGATGTATTAAGCTATTGTTGTACCTAATTATGTATTAAAATTTGTGTAACAATTAATAGTCACCTTTTGCTTCAGGATTTTGTAAATAGATAAGTTGATTTATCGCCAGGCAGAGGTGGCGTGAAAAAGTTAATCGCTTCGAGACTATCTATCGAAGCACTCGGTCAATGACCTTTTATAATGAGGATCTCATTGTAAATAACTACATCTAATATATTATGAAATATTAAATTAATCATTATGGCTTTTGTAATTTATTGTGTGAAGTATTAAAACTCAAATGCTCCAAATGAAACATTTTCTTATTATTAATTTTGTTTAGACAAGTTCCCCAAACAAACTTTTCTGTTTTTATGGTTTTTGGCTAGCTAACGGTACCCAGCAAGACATAAGGGTAGCATCCTCCTTTGTGTTACTAAAGACACTGCACGGTCACTGATGCAACTGTCGAGACACAAAGGTCAAAAAAGAAAAAAACTAAAAGAAAATGAAAATTGAATTGTTCAAGGCATTTCTTTACTAATAAGCGAGTAAGCAGACTTGAAACTTCCTTGGTCAGATTTAAGATTAGTACCTGGGCGACCTACTTCATACTAATTCCATGTATAGTGGATACATACTAATATGATACTTCCATGTCATTATTCTAAGATAGCCATCTTGTTCTGAACTTTGAGAAAACAAATTTTACCAGTTATGAGAGAGACCTAGCTACCTAGCTAGATCGATTTTTCTATCGTTAGAGCCGTTTTCGAGAACGTGATTACAAATATATATAATTATAATACAAATATTGCTCATTTAATAATATAGCATTAAAGGTAATGCTGTCCCATCAGCGAAGCTTGCGGAGTAAAAAATTACCATGAAGTTCAGGTGTAAAGCTTTAGCATGTCTAAGAACTGAAAAATGTTTCCTTAAAAAAGCTGGTTTAAATTCCCTAATAACAAATACAAACCCATCGTGATGCGAGAAGACCGTTCATTGTACACTAGTTTTAAATATGATATGTGTTGAAACTACAACAAAAATTAAATTGTTTTAGTAATACCTAAATAAAACATAAATCCGAAAGATTCATAAAAGGCGAATCCAAGTTAAATACAACGTGCACGGTTAATTACAATAATTTCGATCTACCGACCCTAGAATTAATTTACATTTAAACATCGATTAATTCTCTTGATAATGCTATTAGCGCCACGCAAGATCCTGCTATGAACTATTGACCGAGCTAATCCGGATTGATCGTTCATGAACGGTTAATTATTATTATTCGTCGAAATATCGAATTTCAATGAATCGCGGACAATTCAGCTTGGATTAGTTCAATCAAGTGCCGCTCTATAATATGTGGCGCTAGTGGTTTTATATCGACTGATTTATTTCCGAGTTTTTGAATGACAATTAGGTTATTGGTCGAATTGTCAGAGATAAAAAAAAAAAAAAACTAAATTATGTCCATAATTAGATAGCTAACGATCAGTCTTACGAAACTGCTTTATCGTTAAATAAAAAGTTTACAACATTGAATCATGGTCGCATTAGATGAAGTAATATCACAAAAGAAAAAATCGACATTGATACAAAAAGTACACGTAGCTAACTGCAAAGCAAAAACCAAAAATGACACATTCGCGTGTCATAAGCACAGCATGCGATCTGAGTATTACAGGTGTTTCAATATTTGAACAAACCCAGATATCTCGTGCAATGGAACATGAGTCTTTTATTTTTATTTAGTTTAATGGAACGAACAGTTGAATTATTTATTATAGGTCAACTTTTGCCGAGCAAGCAGGTGATATAGTAGCGGCTGAGGCCTGTATTTTGTACCAGAAAAATAAACCGCTAAGTAGCTAGCATTAAAAAAAATGCTTGGAAGAAGTAAGCATTCTTTTAGCCAGCATAATCAGCCTATAATGTTCTCACTGCTGGGACCCAGGCCTCCTCTCGGTGAGAGGGCGTGTGCTGTAATCTACTACGCGGGCCCAGTGCGGGTAGGTAGATGTCACATGTCTTCGAATTTTTGGTTTTAGGAAATGCCGGCTTCCTTACGATGTTTTCCTTCACAGTTTTGAGAGCAGTAGTGATGAAATAACTTACACACTGCGCCGGTCTGGTTTCGAACCTACGACCTACAAGTCGTAAATCACGGCCGTTACCACTGGGTCACCACTGCTTTTCTTTTGGCTCTTTAGTGATAATAGGGATGGTGGCTGGGTAAAAAAAAAAACTATATAGTTCGTCAGTCAGATAAAAAAATATTAGACACGTACATATTTTTTGCTTTATCATATTATTAAAAAAAATACTTAGTTAAATCGCATTTTAATTAGGGGAGTGGGGGTTGCTACGTTACTAGTATGTATAAAATCTACATACTCGTGACGTCATGGCACATTTTACCACAACGTATCATCGTAATCTTTAGATTACGTAAAAAAAGAAAAAAGTACCTACGTGTCCAATTTTTTTTTTAAAAACAAAGACGGACAAAAAAATTTTTTTTTTTCATCATCCCTATTGTGGCTGTAGGTATGTTTTAGCTATTAGGAACTTACCTACCTACGTACCCCTGACCGGCTTTGATATCAACTTTTAGTTCAACGTACATAGTTAATTATCTTGTTAGAATCGGTATTACTAGCTCAATCATCGCATCGAAAATAACTACTGTAATTACCTCTCTACCTATATTTCGCGTATTGTACGGTGCCACAGTATAAATAACTAACAGTATTATGTCTCGGCAGTAATCTTGAAATAATTACCTACAGCCGCTCGGTAGTTAAACCTTCCGCGTCCGTGCGTAACTGCCGCGCGCGCACTCGATACTGTTGCGTACTGATATACACTGAGATTTCGAAGCGCGTCGTTTTGGCCGTTTTCTATGAAGATAATAATACTGTTACTTATTTATACCTACTGTGACTGTGCGTGTCCTTACCGACCGCGACGACGGCATTGTAGGTACCACCGTATTTCATAGAACTAGTAATTAGAAAACTGAAAGTACCTACTTACGTTTATTTATGGAATTCTTTAGTAGATAGGTTATCAAAAATGTGTAAATTGTACCTATATGGTAGGTACTATCGAAGAATTTCTTATCTAAGCAGTTTGAAAACAAAATCCCGTGAACAGGATGACCACATCTGTTACCACCCCAGTTCTATAACCGCCGAGCGCTTCAAGCAGAAATAGTCCTTACTGTGTATAGATATGAACTTCTTCGATGGTACCTACATAAAGTACGGTCAGCAACGAAAGACGATTAAAGCTTCGTGCAGACCAGCGCGACGCGACGCCGCGACGCGACTCGAACAATACAATTTCTAAGAAAACTTGACGGTATAACAATAACCGGTGTCGCGTCGCGCGACAAGTCGCGCTGGTCTGCACAAAGCTTCACACTAACCTTTACGGCGTATTGGTCATTTGCTTGAATTTACTTGTCTAAACGGGCGAATCGACACTTTTTTTTCTTCACCGTTTTGAGAGCAGTGGCACTGGCTTGACCAGTATAAGCTCTTATTCTATTGAAACTCCGTACTAGGCTAGGTCAGCTCAAGGTCAAAGTGTTACCACTGACCATGCGATCGACTGACCACCTATTGGTTAAGTAATTGGAGATCAGTAAATGCCTACATTTCCTTCTCGTATGTGATAAGAAGGTAATTTCCAAATGTTTACAATATGATAATAAGTATCTTAGTTACTTAGAGCACGTACGTAGGTACAATAAACAGGTGCAGATTCCTATTCGTATTCATTAATGATTATTTATGCGATATGGCATTCATTACCATTGGCAACGACGCAATAAGTGCGTTGTAGCTGGTAAACTAGGTACAAATCGATTTGTCCTCTTGATCCATAGGTATGACCTACCAAGGGGGATGGGTAGGTTGTATCGATACAAGAGAGAGAGATTGAGAACCTAATCGTAGGTGGTGAAACAGGCCCTTACACTCACACCTAAGTATTTAATAATTGAGTCTTTATTAGTCTTGATCGTATGTAGACCGAAACACAACTGCGCATTTAGGTAGGTACCTACCTATTGTTAAAAGATGGTGGTGTAGTATACTATTAGGTATGTGGAGGCCTGAGTTGTGGTAGTTCTACTAAGTACCTACTACTTTCAAGGGAATAATCGGGTAGGTAGGTTGTCAAAATCTGTTAAATTTTAAATAGGTAGGTACTTATAGTATTTCATTTTCGGTTTAGCTTTTTTTAATGCTAATTTGCCAAACGAACATTAAAGTCTGTTGTTCTATACTTGAAATGGCTTGTGAATGCTACATTCCACTCAGCGCCGGCCCTGCGGAGCGCGGATAGAGCAGTCGGTCTAGCTAGTCGCAAGATGGCAAGGGACGCCAAATGCGGAAAACATTTTCCAGCTCAAATTAAAATTTTGATGGCGCCTTTTTTTGAGGCGCGGGAGCATTTTATTATTTAGTGATACTAATTTAATTATACCGGGTGGCAGGGAAATCGACGCGAAAACTGATAAGTACCATGGATTCAGTACATATTTCTGAAACCCCGCGTTGAAATTTTTCGGCGGTTATAAAAAAAAATCTGCTACTTTTTTCGCGTCGATTCCGTGCCACCCTGTAAATCAGTAAAAGCTTACAAACAGGAGTGTACTTATACTAATTAGAGATTAGGTACTTCATTTAATTTAAATTCAATAAGTGCTGTTGATATTTGCAATAAAAGTAGATTTTTGAAAATTTGGGATTACTATTTATTTATCATGAAACCCAATCAAGAAGAGTTTACGTGAAATGAAAACGTCGATCAAAGGGCGCCGAAAGAAAATCTCGCTCTAACTTGATCAAGTGCTAGGGCCGGCTGATTCCACTTCCACAGTCTCGCTCGCCCCTCGCAGACAGAATCAAACATTCAAAGATATCGACGTTCTTCCACCAGTTGTCACGACCCCTTGTTGGTCAGAAACAATAGGGATTTAGCGAAAACACGGAAAATTAGAAAATGGTGAAAACATTTCTGCGGGCAACTTGGAAGTAGCGCTCGCCAGCCGCTGCCGCAGCACCGCTCGCTTCGCTCGGTCAGCTCGCGAGCGGTTGGGCAATTTTTTTAAAATCTTTTTCGCAAAATTCCTAGGGCTTTCACGAAAATTGGAATGACCAAATCATCCTACGACATATACAACGACAAGAATTCATTTGATTGTAGTCTACATTTGTGTTGTATTATAGATAGGTACTGTAACTATCAATGTGTACCTAGCTACAACTACCTACATAATTATAGATACCCAATGTATAATATGGTTTGGGGCAACACAATCTGCCTAGCGCCGCCCTTTCCCAATGACACTAGCGCCGCGTCAAATGGACTTCAGTGGTGGCGCGGACTCTAGATCTAGGTACATTAGTTTCAGTAGGCAAGGTACTAATTGAAGTCTTATATCTAATTATGGTATGACCGTCGTCGTATAAAATTCTTTATACCTAGGCTCAAGGGCGTCGCCAAGGGGAAGCGAAGGGGGCAGCTGCCCCCCCTAGAGAATAAATAAAAATAGTTAAATACAAGGCATTTTAATGTAAAGAAACTGTATACCGATGAAGACAATTTTGTTTATTTGGCCGACTTTTATTTGGTTTTTTAAAGTTCCATATCTCCTAAACGGGGTCTAATCCCGAGTCCGAGGACGTAATATTCGTATTATGTGTTGGTGGTAGACCTAGTCATAATACTTTTTGGGTTTCAGCTTTACAGTTCTGAATAGTTTTGGGAAAAACGATCCGAAAGGTCCGTTTCCAATCCCTACATAAAAAATGAAAATTAAATTTCTTCTCAGTTCCTATCGGGACTACCTTGGAAGTTGAAACTGATTTGTCAAAAATCAAATGTCCACCAGCGTCGATTTTGGCCCTATTGTGCGCCGTAGAGGTAAGACTCGCACTACAAGTGTAATGCTTTATATACACCAGACTGTACCTACAAATCATACTTTTCCCAACCTCCATATATCAATTTGCGCCCCCCCCCCCCCCCCCCCCCCCCTGGGCCATCGGCTGGTGACGCCCTTGCCTAGGCAGGTAGGTACCTACGAGCGTTGAAAATCTAACAGCTCGTTTTTTAGAAGGCAAGGCAATAAGGCATCTGAGGCAAGGGCTACTTATTTGCGACATTCCTTTTTCTTTCCTACAATTTCTTTCGAACAACAGCTCCATATATTTTAGAATTGTGATGTCCTCAATTTGATTGTAAATTGAAAGAAGCATGTAAAAAGGACCCCCTTCAACCATAAATATTCCTCCCTAGGGACTGACTACCATGAAACAAACAAAGTTTTATGAATTTGTAAGTATTTGAAAATTACATACGACGACGTTGACGATACTAAAATATCCGTCACGAAAAGTCATGGTAAGTAGGTATACGGTAGGTACTTAAATTTTTATATATTTAAGTAAGTACAAAACATTAATTTGGTATACGGCGAGTAGAGGTAGGTATAACTATTCAAGTAAAGGGTCCCACAGACGGCACGACACGATTCTGGTAGAACAATTTCTATGAAGTTTTCATAGAAGTGGTTTTACTACAGACGTTGATGGTTTGGGACGAAAAAAGAACCAAAAGAGGTTTTTGAATTCGATAAAATCAAACATGGAATTTAATTTCAGTTGGAGCTCGAAGTTTGAATGTGTGCTCGGTTGATGGCAAAAGGCTCGCCCCCTATTACATGGGACTAAAAATAACTGGCAATGTGGGTGTACTATAGGTAGGTACACCTCTGCCTAAGCTTTCAGGGACTACACTACGTAGAGCAGTGATGTTATATTGGGTTGAATTTAATTTTACACTTTGAAAAAGTTCAGGTAGGTATATAGAAATGTAGGTGCTTGGTAAATAAGTACTTATTTACGTATTTATAATGAAAGGGCAGTAGACGACATTCGTGTCAGAACTATTGTTGCGTGTTCCAAGCAGTAAAAAAGTTAAAACAAGCGAGTGAAAAGTACTGTTAAAGGCGTTATCAAACTAGAACAAATGTGAGTAAACTTAACTTACCCATGGGTGTTGATACAATCACCTTTTACCGTTTTAAATGAAGGTAGATAGTTCTCTGGTACTTCCACCTGAAGACACGGACAGAAAAGATACGTAAGTTGTTGGTGGCTTCAAATCTGGGAATTATTTAAGAATCCATTTTCCGTGTCTGTTTGTGCCCGTTAAGATCTTTTGAACTACATAACAGGGTGCGATTTTCCGCAGGAGACGCCCTGGGCGTCGGGAATAGCAGGCCGATACCCGGCCACCGTAGGCGCGAGCTTGCGGACGGTGAGCAATGGGTAGCTCGCCGTCCGATAAGGACTAGGCCCGGGTCGACGGCAGGTTGTGTTCCACGCGCGCCTCAAAGGGATGTCAGCACAACTGACGGGGTCCGGTAGGATCGATGCCTGCCGGGGTCGCGGGAAAGTCCGAAAGGGATACCGTGGCCCCTGGCAACGTACAGGCAACTGAAGGAAGATGGATGGGTTTTAGTCAGTAAGAGTCTGACACGCCCACTCGCTCCACCCAGAGCGAGAGAAGTTATCTGATAATTTCCCATCCAAAAAAAAAAAAAACGGGTGCGATTTTGGCCATCAATTGGAGCATTTGTTCCGGGGATATTGTGTATAGTGCATTGGTGCTTGATTTGGGCAAAGCAAGGAAGTCTCAATGTTTTGACATGTCGTAACATCAGTAGATTGCACCCGTGTAAAGCATGGGCGAGTTGCTACTGCTAGTAGAATACATATCTGTACTTTTCCATGGTTAAAGTTCAGAAGGTGTTAGGTAAATATGTACAAACTTCTGGAAAACTGTAGCTGGCGTTTGTATAAATTAGGTCATATCTATCCATATTCATGAATTCTACTAGAATGTCTAGACAGTGAAAACCTTGCTGATTGTACATACAAAGACTCCTCAACTTCATCTATCGCTATGAAATTGTGATGACATGGATCACAATTGGGTTAGAATTTATGCAATTACAAAATAATTTTTGTAGTAGGTACTGTAGCGGCATCTACATCGCGACATGCAAACTACGCATCAAAGACGTCACACAAATCCTGCATCGCGTAATTAAAGTTTACCGCGCGAACACCATATACAGGGTGACAGGGACTTCGACGCGAAATATTATACCATGGATGGATGTATTCAGTACATGATTCTGAACCCCTCTTAGTAGAAATTTTTCGTGGGTTATTAAAAAAAAAAATACCTATGCGGTCAAAATGTATGGAACAGCTAATTTTTGACTTTGTACTGAATCCATGGTATCAGGTATCGCATCGATGTCCCTGCCATCCTGTATATATCTTCCCCGAAATCAATTGTTGGGCAGTTGCCCGCTAGACACGACACTCGTCTTCGAGCGGTCGGAGGATCGTCGGGGTACTTCCTACAAAAAAGTGCAAAAGGGGGGCTACTAGATATCTCCGTCTTAAGAGATCCGATTTCGATGGTTCTTTTTTTTAAAGGTAGTCTTCGGCGCGATGAGCAGAATAGCTCCTCAAAATGCAGATAATTAAGAAAAAGAAAGAAAATACGTTTATTTGCGGTACACATGACGCAAAGAAAGAACAAAACACGAAAATAAACAATTTGGGGAAAAATATGCGTCACATCCACGCAAAACGGCCATCGCTCGCGCATGGGTAATTGCTTACTTTTAGATTTCTACCAGTGGAATCGGCCCTTTAACTACTACGTAGGGATTGATGGAGCACCTGGAAACACCTTCTCATCACAAAACTAGGCTGCAGCGTTACCTCTGCCAAATCTAAATATTTACTCGTAATTTTTTCTGGTTTTTAAATTTGAATTAGACTTAATGAACGTTGTAATGTTTATTTGATAGGAAAAAAGTAGGTCAGTCGCCGTCAAACCATAGAAGAGCGTTGGTAGAATAAAATATTTTCGGACCCAAAAGCTAAAATTACAAGCATTGGTTCAAGAGAGCTTGCGGCTTGCGGTCTTACGTTGCTTTATCTCGCTCTCGAAGACTGTCTAATATTGTGTTAGACCCCTTTAATTTAGACCGTCTTCCAAGAATTGTGACCATGAAACTCTTGCTCTTGCGAATAAAGGAAGAAGAAAGACTAAATCGGTTAGCGATGAGCTCACAATAGAACTGATATTTTAGACTGTCAATGCTACTGTTAAACTATCATGGCCGTTCCAAAAAGAAAAGTCTTGGAAGTCCTACCTCGCGAAATCTCAGATCAGAATTCCATATAAAAATTGGTTGCACCAACAAAATGGTAAAAAAGATATGGTGGTCGGACTGTTCATCAATGGAAAAAAGTTTTATTTTCTGATGAAACTAAAATAAATTTGGTAAATTCCGAAGGAAAACGATATCTACGGCGACCAATTAACGAGGCTTTGAATAACAAGTACACCAGAAAGACAGTTAAGCATGGTGGTGGAAATGTTAAAGTGTGGAGATGTTTTTCGGGATACGGGGTTGGTCCCGTGAGAAAGATTGACAGGTTAATGGATCAGTATCAGTACAGAGGCATCTTAGAGGAAACAATGATCCCATATGCCGATGAAAATTTGCCAATGACTTGAATATTTCAACACGATAATGATCCAAAGCATCCAGCAAACAGCGTAAAAGTGTTTCTCAGAGAACAATCGGTGATAAATTGATAATATTGGAGTAACCTGCTTAGTGAAGTCCGGATTTAAATCCGAAAGAGAATCTGTATCGTGAAGAAAACATTGTCGGATAAACATATCACTAACGTCAACCAACTTGACGACGCATTTGTTGAAGTTTGAAGAGGCATTGTAAACGAGTGAAAAATAAAATTAATAGAATCAATGCCACGTCGTTGTAAAGCTGTAATCAACAACGGAGGCTAACTAATCCGTTATGAATAAGTTATTCGATAGTATCCATTTCACGATTTATCCAAATTATTGGAGTTTTGTTTAAGTTTTTAGTGTTGATTTCTTGAGTTTCTAATTAGTTGTCCGACTGCCAGTAATAAAGATATAGATTTTTGTTCCAAGTTATGTTTTTATTTTATGTTTTATTAGTTAGCAGAATGTTAATGATCGTTTTTATCAGTAACTAGAGTTACGAGTGTACATTTTAACACGTAAAGTCCCAGTGGCGAACGGAGGGGTCGGCGTGGTAAATGAATCTTTTCCTCCAATTAATTGCAATAATAACATGAAAAGTAATTACCACAAGTGATATTATATGACCACCACTGTATGTAGATAACGAACGCCATTCACGAAGACGCGCCCCACTCCACTCCGCTCCGTACTAAAATACACTGTACAGTAATAGTGGAGTGGGGCGTCTCTTCGTGGATGGCACTATCTGTACTTAGTACTTAATTTAAATTGTTGTAATTCAAAAATTACCCTAATGCTTACTTATAAGCTTAGTGGGTAATAAGACCTATTAGTAATCATAACCTATGTTCTGTAGCGACATAATAAACTAGCGCAGTGGCGCACGCACCTGCAGGCAGAGTGGTCACTTGCTTGCTGGTGGCCGAACGATGCGGACGTTTGACCTCTGTTGTTGTACAGTGAATTGTTGTTTAATTTACCTACTCGAAAAATTACCTACCTACTTAACACCACAGCTATAATGTGTTGCAAGGCCGCAATTTTTTTAATTTATATGACCTTTTGTTTTTAATTTACTAATGTGATTTTGTGGAAGAATACAATTATCTTAGTAATTAGGTAGATAAACTTATTTAGAATAAGTAGATACCTACATTATTTTGTAACAAGTAGTTACCTTACTGTAATATCTTTATCCGTGTTTTTCATTGCCGGTAGGTTCATTTGAATTCGAACAAATTGGGTAGGTACCAACGACAATACTTACCTACCTACCTTTTTTGTAGGCTTTGGATATACCATAACAAAACATTACCTACCTTACCCTAATCATTTTTAATAATAAGTAATTTCCTTCAGTACCTACCTAACATCAGTTATACATAAATAATATGATAAGTACTAGATATCCAGACTTAAATGATAGTCTGAAATAGAATATAAAAGTAGCCTGCCTACGTAGTCGCAATCGATGTTCCTTTGTCTATGGCTGCTATTTGTGGGAATAGACACACATGGTCCAATCAAACGTGTATTCTTCACTTGTGGCTCATTAATAGGTAAGTCTTTGACTGGCTGTAAATTGTAACAGTGTATTAATATTTAAGTAGCTATCTGGCCATCGATTTTCGCAATTGGTTGAGGATATCTACAATAAAAGAGTATAGAATGTATGTGAACAGCTAGTTCATGGAGCCATGCGGATACGTAAGTTGTCCAAGATTTTTTTTCATAATTTTATATCTATCTCGGTAGTCGCATCAAAATTACCTCCATAATTAAATACACTAAAATAATAGTTAGTATAGTTACGGCTCCGTGCACGAGAAAACCCTCTTTTGACAATTCTTATCTAATTGTAAGAAATATTAAAATAATTGATTGAAGTTTTTTGTGAAAAGATGATCAAATGTCAGTCTCGAGTCATTCATTGGAAAATTTGTCATGAATATTAGTGATTTTCCATAAATACTTAATTTATTTGAAAAATCCCATCCAGCCACATGCAAAACAAAGAACTGAATTTTCAAGTCACAAATAATTTTGTTTAAATTCTTTTACATTTTCTCACAAACAATGATCAAAGTCAGTCGATTTCGTGCACGGCCCCTTAATAAATAATATATTTAAAATGTACAGTATAGGTTGATGGCAATAGGCTCGTCGCCAATTACGGGTGTAGACTACAGCATAGTACTATAGATAACCCTCTGCCTAACCGTTCAGGGATTACGGCGGGATCATACGTTTGTGATTTACTTTTATACTTGGATAAGTACGATATAAAGAAAATCGAAACATCTGGACAGTTATGGGTAGCTTTTGATTGAGAGAAAGTGCGACTTCCGCTAAGCACCAGTAGAAAGGCAATGGACAACTACCCATCGAGGCACCGAACCTATGATTAGACGGTGCAATTTTATCAACTCTGAACCTAACGTAATTGGCCAAAATGACAGACAGACGATGGCAGCAAAGTAGAAACGGACATGTACAAAATCACAATTTTACAGGATAGCTGATTTAGTAAAAAATAGTGGCCATTTTGAGAGTTATTGACCGATTATCATGAAATTTTCTATGGTGCATTAAAATAACCTTCTTTACGAATTGTGTAACAAGTTTTATCGCTATATCGTTGTTTTTCTGAAATAATGTAGATGTCTTTTTTTACTCTGAAAAAACTTGAACGTAGAAGAAGACATCTGCCTGTTATCCGTTTATACGTTCTGATAAAAAAGCGCCCATTTCATTTAAAATATCGAATAAACTAAGATAATAATCCCCAGTAATACTTTTAAGGATATTTAAAGAAAATCTAAGCAACATGGAAACAGTATTCCTCTTTTTTTGAACAAATTTTGTAGATATCTTTATTTACTTTGTATTTAACATTTTATTATTATCAATAAATGAGTTATCTACCACTAAGCTCCATCGGTATCTATCAGTTAAATTCATTTATTTAGTTGCCAAACCACGTAAAATATATATTTTAAAATAAAAATGCTATTTATTATTATGTTTTATTATTATCAAAAGCACCATTGCCAAATAGGTAAATAACAGACTGATATAAAATTAAAATAAGACTGACATAAAATTAAAATAAAACACAGAACAAAAAAATATTTTAAACTTAATTATTATTATTCTTACTACTTCTAGTAGGAAAAAAGAGATCAAAACGTTAACGATTAGGTACGATAAACGAAGTTATTCTTCGAATTCAGCGCCATCAGCAGCTTCTGAGTCTTCCATGGCGCTGCTATGCTTAATATTTTTGTAAAAATCATGGTATCTTGGTGGGATTAAATTTTGTTGACACAAAGACATTAAGTCCTTGTATTTAGCTATAGTAATGGGTAAAGTTTCACCATAAACGTTTCCAAGTTCTTGTATATTATTATTGACTTGCAAAACTCGTCTGCTTGTCCTCTTGGAACTGTCAATACACATGGCTGATGTCTCATTCAAATCGTATTTATAAAATATTTTATCGGGTTGTCTGTATTCCACCACTATTTCGCGCACTTGATTCCATTTTACTTTTTCCCCATCTTCATTTTTTACCCATTTGTGATGACTAAGAGTAGACTTAAAATTCAAGATATCATTTTGATTTATCTCCACAACTTCATAGGGTTGATCGTTTGTTTTACTCCAGCGTACACAGGTATACCACTCTTGCGGTGAGAAAATCATTTTATTTTTGGAGGATCGTTCGATTAATGCATGTACGCTATCACCCTCCTGCTGAGTATGACCCTTTTCTAAAAATCTATGACAAATGCGAACACCAAAATTTTTGGCGACATGTAAATACATAGCAAAAACGATACGGTTACGGTTTTGGCCTCCGCAATTATCCGACCATAAGCGTATATCCTTTACTCCCTCTTGGCTTTTTCTCTTTATGTAGTTGTAAAGACAACTGGATACTTCATTTGACCCCCTTCTAGCTGTTGTCTCATCCCACATGTAGCAAATGGCTTTTTTTAGACCCATATCAAAGACGGTAAAGTTATAAACAGATAATTTTCTTTTATAATAAAACGAATTAACTTCACCATGAGGAGAGTTTAAAATTTTTTGAAAATCAAATGTTGCAGCTGCGATATTTGAGGGACTGTTCTGAGATTGTTGCTTATCTTCAGTTTTTAACGATCTGGCCACATTTTTGTTTTGAATGTGTTTGTCGTACGTTATTTGATCTTGAGTTTCATTTGGTGGATTATTTTTATTAGCAGTGCACTGATCACACTGATCCTTTTTCGGTACAAAGAAGTCTACATTCATGTGGGAATTAACAACATCCCTGTACTGTCTCAATGTATTAACAACTTCTGTGAGGTTGTTTTCTTGAGCCCATGTTTTGTACATTTTGAACATGATACTGAAGTTTAATGAGTTGTCTAAATACAGTTTATTAGTATCTTTGCGGGTGTAATGAGATTCTACCGGTTGATAACTTTTAACATGATCACATACGCTTTGGATAACTGTTTCAGTGAGCAATTTTATTTTATTGCCATGAACACCTCGTCGATCCTCTTTACAAAAACCTGTTGTTTTATCATACTTATCCATGGCGCTTTGAATGAACTGGTTGCTAATACACAGAGTATTTTTAAACATAACTTTGCAAACTTTTACCTCACTGCAATTCTCATTTAATGGTAGTATGATGGGTAGGAAATAATGAACGCTCATATTACGTTTCGATTCGCTATCAGTCGTGATTCTTCTTTTTGTGTAACGTTTTGTATATTTACCAATGAATTCCCATTGTTTAACATGATTACCCAGACCCCAAAATAAATCAAATACTTTTCGTCTTGTTTCTTCACTTATTTTTGTGCGACACTTAAATTTGCAGTTTTCGCATGATAGCCGCATATCCTTTTGTTTTTGTTCTTTACCATTCCGTGATAAGTGTGTTTTACCAAGATTTAGCAACAATTTTCTTCTTGTATCAATCCAATTCTCTTTTCTGCACTTCCTCCTTCTCTTTGTAACGTCAATTGTAAATTTACGTCGTTTTCTCCCAGACATAACTGTTGACGAAGGTGAAGAGCATTCACTGGAAGCGCCACTTGCTGATGATGTTGCACTAGTATCAGTGACTAAAATGGATGGTGATGTGATTTGTGGACTGAATGAACGTATAACATCAGCTTCAGAAATAGGTTCCGGCAACTGCGACTCTGTTTCAAACGAAATAAACTCAGGAGGTATGGGTGTAATAGAGCGCGATCGAGGGCAATCAGTTAATTTAGCTGGATTAGCATCTGGATTATAATGTATTTCAGCAGAGGTCGTAATAGATAATAACGCACTGTGTTGCTCGTCATCATCAGCCAAGATCTGTTCAAGCGTGCTATTTCCCAAGAGCGGTAAGCTGTAAGCAATATTGAAATGTAGTTTAAGAATATACATTCCAGACATAATTTAAAGTAGTTTTAATAAATGTCACTAACCTGCTTTTATCAAACGATCCTATATTATCTAAATTGCCGTACATCTCTGCTTGTAGATCACTTAGCTGAATTAATTCATTTTCTGTGTCCGAATCTGAAAAAAAAACAAACAAATGTGTGAAACCAATGTACAATAGTAGTACGTATATTTAAAGAAAAAAAAACTATGAATTTCCTCATAAAAACAAGAAATCATACATTCATAGATTGAGACATATGCAAAAAGTACGACGTATAAACGAACAAGTGGCAGATGTCCGCGTTTACGTCGGACCATAACCTCAAAATAAATTTTATTATTTACACTAAGATTTCATTACTAGCACTAATAACGAACTGTAAACACTATCATTATTAGAACATAACTGTATCACAGTCACAGGTACTCACCTTCGTAGGTATTTTGCATTGCTTTCTTGAAGTTTGCCAAATCCGAAATCTCATTTATTTCCATTTGTACACCTTTTTGGGCCATATTTAAAAGTAATTTGTTCCTTGAGGCACTCATTTTCAAATATTCACTGATATTTTAATAACTAATTAAAGGTAGAATGCGGTAGACCATGTTTATTCAATAAAAAGGCAGGAAAATATGACCTGTACACGCCAGAATGTGACAAGTGACTGATGTTTTTGTTGACGTTTCATTCATCTGTCAAAGCTCCGAAGTAAAGGCGGACATTATCAAATGTCCGTTTCTACTGCGATGTCTTTATAAAATCGAGTGTAGATGTCCTTATTTACGTGGCAGATTTTCTTAATTATTATGAAATTTGAAATAATTTTAATACAGACTTGTAGATAGGGTTGAAATAAGCTCATTTTTGTAAAAAAAGCATTTTCGCAAAAATGTAGATGTCCGTTTCTACTTTGCTGCCATCGGATTGCAGTTCTTGTCTTTAATGTTATCGTGAAAGCTTGTTTCGTAAGCTAGAAAGAAGGGTCCCTAAGCCCTAATTGCTACGTTGAGCTTACGAAGTCAGTAGTAACTCTTAAGTAGCCTAATTAAGGCTCTAATTGCTCTGAACACGATCAGCAGACCTGCTGTCAAAGCTCATAGTGGCGGTTGGTTGGTTGTCCGAAAGAATAACTCCTACTTCAACTCTTTTGTTTTTGCTTTGGCTTTTGTGGTACCTACACCACAATTTTGCCAATAATGTTGGTAGTATGGTCGACAAAGACATTTAATTATACAGACCATCAAATGTTGGAGATTAATTGGAATGTTGTATTGAGTTTGAAATTAGATTTATGGAAATGTATAGACTGCCGCTAGCGGCATTCTATTCTTATCGGATAAAATGCCGCTATTCGCGGCATAATAGTTGAACTGCCTCGGCCCGGCTAAAGTGCCGTAAGCATTGCATTGCCATTGAACTTGAAAAGACAGGATTTTTTTTAGGTTTTTTGATTATCTACCTATATTATGTCTGCTAACTTAACCTACCTTTCAGCCATTTTCATTCGCTACTTCATTGTTACTGAGTCCGACTTAGTGACAATGAAGTAGCAAATGAACAAGGCTGGAAGGTAGGTTAGGTTAGAACTGTGACTACACAACGCACGAGCCGAGCGAGCGAAGCAAGGGGTGCCGCAGCAGCGGCCGGCGAATGCCAGGGTCCGTTTAGGCACAAGAGATTGCAATGTTTTGGGAATGTGGTGTTTTACAGCGAACTAACCTCAAAGATCAAACAAAATAACAAGTGACTCAGTGACAGTGACAATGCAATGCTTACAAAACTTTAGCCAGGCTGAAGCAGAGCCACCATTATAGCGGCACTTTATCCGATAGGAATAGACTGCCGCTAGCGGCTCTCTATACACTGCCTAGATTTTATTCAATAAGCTAGCAAAAGTCATCGAAGCATAGATTTAAAGTCTTCATTTTCATATTAAGCAGTGGAGCTTAAACCTGAAAAGTTGAAAACTTAATATTGAAATGGAAAACTTGAAAAGACAAGAGTTTTTTCAGGTTTTTTAATACTTTTATTTTGATTATCTATATTATATCTGTTACTTAGTTAATACTTGAGAATATTTTCTGTCTAAGATTTAATTGTTTCGCTTCATTGTTTTTGTAGCCTGTCTTATACGTTCAAATTAGCTCTGTGGGATCCCTGCTTAGTTAAAAACCCAATCATTGACCATTTGACGAAGAGTCCTTCAGCTCAGGTAGCCATTTCTATGATTAAATCAAAAGCATCATTCCACAGTAGTGCTACACAAGAATCACAAGTGTAAGGACTGTTCGAGAGCTATTCGCCAATAACTTCTCCTGCTATCAGGGGTCATCAAGCGTACGATAAAATCTAACCGCAGTATCGAAGTACCTAAGTTTAACTTAGTACGATCGATAATGACTCCTACGGTACATGCGGGCTCATCGCGTATGCGCATGAGTATCATGTAATTTGAATAGATGCGCCTGAACAGGCTTGAACAAAGGATAATCAACCGGAAGCGATAAACAAACGGGTTTCGTTCACAACGTTGTTGGAAAGAAATGATGTAAGTAGTTTTGCTGGGTTTTATTATAATTGTGACATTATGTGCTCGAAAGCACCTAGAGAACATCTTGCTGATAGCTAATGTTCAACTGCTGTGCTATTCTGTAAACATCTCACCGTGATAACTTGGGTGAAGTGAGCTTGATGTGAGCTGTCATTACACTTAAAGCTAGGGATTGACACTATGGACAGCTCACTTCATGCTCACTTCACCTCACTCTTCACGGTGAGATGTTTACAGAATGGATCGACTGTTGTCTTACTTGCAACCATATGATATTTCCCCAAGGATTATCCAATCACATACTTTTGTTTATCAGCCAGTGCTGGTCCTGGGTTAAAAGCCTCCTACCGTTTCTTCCACTTTTCCCTAATCAATTACTTTTTCCTTAAATCATAACTACATATTATAAAACAAGGTGGGGCCACCGCGTATGTCTGACTTAACGCGATAAACTCAAAAACTACCGAATGGATTTTCATACAGTTTTCACTAAGGAGTGATTCATGATGTGTATAATTCATTAAGGTTTTGTGTAAATTGACTGAAATATGACGAGGATTGTTGAAGATGTCGGAAAAAATCATGCCGTCTGGGAGCTTTACTGGCGCGCGCCGCCTAAACCAATAGAGTTTTATGAAAACAACGGAATTATTCCTCCCGTGGGATATTTGCCGACATCCACGCGGGCGCGTGGCAAAAACTAGATAAACCTATTTAGAATACCAGAATGATTTTGCTGTCCCTCACTTCGTTATTTAAACAGTCTATGCGATACTAGTAACGATATTTAAGTACGTCCGGCGCACCCTGGACGATCAGTTCCGCTATTAACCTTTATGCCTGACAATTTTTACCACGGCATTACGTATCTATAGTACCTGGCACGTGCCCACACGACAAAGAAGAAGAAATAAGTTTCTTTACTTCCCTAACACCCGAATACTGAAACGCCACTCAAAACTTAAGCGTTACTTATGACTCGTTTAAAGCTTTTTGATTGGTTGAAACTAGTTTTAAGTAACGCTTAAGTTTTGAGTGGCGTTTCAGTATTCGGGTGTATAACATTTCATTCTTGGCTAGGCACGATAATCAAACATGGGGAATCATTTCCATATGTTTATGGAGAACTTTACTTAAGCTACCATGCACGGCGTTCCTGTGTTGCGCTCGGTTATCCCACCCAAGGCTTCCTTAGATAATACCTATATCTTAGTTGCATCTGAAAACACCCAAGGGAAATAATGGATTGTTTCCGAAGTGACAAACTGATTAGAGATCTAATATTGAAAGTTTGTATAGTGCTCTAGATGTGAGCAGCTTTAGTTAAAATAGCTGCTGTTTTTATGAATCAGTTTTCAAAGTAAATTGCTGCTACACCCAAAATGTCACCTCATCCCGTACAGGCATTACATATTCACGTATTGTATATTTATACGTTATTTTACCGTATCACGCTCTAATATGCTCTGCGTTTAGCTTCGTACAACAATGGCCGCAGTCACGCCCGTCGATTTCTCTACTGCGAACAATGTTTATGTAGAAAAAAACTGTTCGCGCTTCAGTGGTCAAGCGTAACGGACACGGCGTGTGCGCAGTGCTCTATGCGCGCCATCTTGGATGCGCGGATTGGGTTGCGCAGCGCGGCCCGAGCGCATACCGCGAACACTTGGAGTTTCATTGACTTGCTGTATCTACTGTTAATGTTAGTCAAGGTGTTTTTTGTCAGAAAATACACATATACAACCTGCAAATGAGATTTTATATATGTACATCAGTACCTATGAGAAATGTAAATGACGTGGCCGTCACGAGCTGTTAACTTGGTCATGCTAAATTCTCTGTTCATTTGTTGCAATTGCAGGGCACAAACATGGGTTTATACGCCTCAACTTCACACAAACCACCTTGCTATGCTTCATCAACAACCTCCCTAGTGCCCAGTAAAATGCAGGTTTTACGGTGCCTCAAACAACACAGCCTGTGACTGAGGGTACGGTTGCATAGAGCGGCTGAGTAGATTTGACTAGGAGTAACAAGATTAATCCACATCATTATCAGCCTACAGAAATACACGGTTCTACATTGCACGACAAGAATAAATAGACATAATGTTTATACAATATTGTAATTGATACGTTAACTACTTCAATTCTTAGTTATGGGTAACAAATACAGGATTTCAATAGCGCAAAATCTTGACTGAATCGTAATATTGTTCCCTATTAAAGGCTTGCTTCATAATCCAACAGTGCAATACCTACAAGTTATACAGGTGGATTTTGGTCGCAATTAGATGTAACATAGATACTTTAGCGCGGGAGCTGAGCTCAACATAATCCACTTAACCAATTAGTTGAAGTGAGTTAAAAGTGAACTCGTTATGATTGTTTTAGTATTTCATTTAAGAATTAAAAGGTAGCTACATATTTTATGTAGTAGTTATGCTTTTTTTCTCATTGCACGTGTATTTTACTGTTACTAGAAAAAAAAATCCGAACGGTCATTGACTCGTTGTAAAACCAAGCTATTAGTCAGCCTTTCAAGGTTTATTGTTAATTTCTATTCATCATGTTGGGCTGGGGTTGGTCACCGAAAAGCTAACCTTCTGGAACCGGTGATGCTGCTGTCTGCCTACCTTTGGACTGGACATATATGGCAGTGATCTTCGTCAGAATCGCATCAGCTCCAGACAGGGTTTTGTCATGCCTCAATAAACAAAACATTGATCAATATCTCAATAAATCCTCCTAGCCTTTTCCGAACTATGTTGGGGTCGGCTTCCAGTCTGTCGGATGCAGCTTAATAACAGTATTTTACATGGAGCGACTGCCTATCTGATTTACACAACCTCTAAGTAACTGGGTAACACGATACCCCTTGGTAAGACTGATTTTTAGGCTTTTTGACTTCTGATCTTTAACGACTGTCAAAGATCTCACACTAACACCTACTGATCGATTTTTACAAAATTATTTCACTGAGTACAGAATGTAAAGTTTTGTCTATAATGAACGACGGCGTAGCCACAATAGACATCGTGTTAGAAAGAGTTTTAAAATTTATCAATTGTCCAATAATCAAAATTAAACGCCAATAGTTTTTGTTGCCAGTAATACATTGACTGCGTCCATCATGACCCAGTTGTTGCAAGTTTTGCGAACGAACGATAATCTTGCTAATAGGCTCCCGGCCCAGCCGAGAGGTTTGCTTCTAATTGTTTGGGTAGCACGCAAACGCGTTTGACTCAGATTTCTAATTGTTTCTCTTAGCAGCCTCTAGTCTCAAGGCTTCTGTAATTTACAATAAACAATGGATCTTAATAGCTCAAATGATTGATATTAATATACAGCCTTCATCGAAATCTGATATTTGTTTGTTCTAAGTAATTCGAATATCTTAATAATCTTATCGTTCAGTTTAGAACAGGGCCCTGTTTAATAAACGTTACAATCCTACAATTTTGTCAAAAAAGTCACGTATTTGTTAAGTTTTCCTACATTTGCTGTTTAATAAACCTTACAAATATGTAAAAAAGTTATAAGTAAATAACTTACAATTATCACAATTGTTATTTTTTTTGCATATAATATTTTAATTTCTTTAGTTGGGGCACAAAATTGTAAAGGTTTGACACACCGTGAGATCACCTGTCAGAATTATACTACATTTTACAAAATATGTAAACTATTACAATGATGTGTTCAATAAAGTAGTTTTCCCTACAAATATGTAAACTGACATTTGTAAAGTGAACATTTATTAAACAGAAACATGTAAAATTGTACTTCTGTCTTACAATTTTATAAATTTTCCACCATGAAAAATTTGTAACGTTTAATTTTTATTAAACAGGAACTAGTAAAATTGTAGCCTGTCATCTACAATTTACAATCTCTAAGTTTTATTAAATAGGGCCCAGGTTAGTGGCTTAAATACTACTTCTCGCGCTCTGGGCGGAGCGGGATGGCGTGTTAGACTCTTACTGACTAAAACCCACCCGTGTTCCTTCAGTTGCCAGGGGCCACGGTATCCCTTGCGGACTTTCCCGTGACCCTGGCAGGCATCGGTCTTAGCGGACCCCGTCAGTGATCATGGCTAAGTACGTAATAACAGCCGTGACGTGTTGTCGGAAGCCCGAAAGTCCTACAAGCAGTCTTGGGGCAATACGATTCCCCTTGGTAAGACTGGTTGAAGGACTGTTGTGTTGTGGAGGTCAGCTGTTGTGTTGGGAAAAGGCTACACAGATGATGATGATGACTTATCGTTAAAAAATACAGTATCCGGCCGTAATATGGCACATCGGGTTTTATAAAGAGTTTGGCTTTGTAGATCGTCGTCTCTGCGACTAAAGCTACGGTTTCCTACAAGAGCGATGGCCGCCACAGCGTAAATTCATACAAAACAAACCAAAATAAGTTGCGTGCCGTGCGTGATTTGCGGCCGGTGCGGACCAGTGGACGTTCACCTTATGTAATCCTGTGTGACTTTCAAGCTCGATGTGTCATATTTATGCCCTAGTTTATTTACTGTAGATATAACTACTTACTGACGTCATGTGTGTACACTTGTGTCTCCCAGAGGGTTAGACAGACATGTATTGTTGCATCACTTTAAGTGCTCCGATGACAGCCACTGTCCCATGTGGTATGCTAGTCTATGTTTTAGAAGCTTTACTGAACCTACTTTGCTTTACTGAAGGTATTGAGGTCGTTCACAAATATGTTATAGAATCTATCCTGTAGGATAACTATTCTGTAGAATCTTACCTCATATATGTATATATATTTTAATGTTTTCTCTTCAAAAAGTGGTAAGGCGCCAGTGTCCGCGATAGTATATATTAAAAAGGGGAACAGCTCATTGGCCATAAAAAAAATCGTCTGCAACGCTGTCAATGGGAAAAGTGCCATAAAGGCTGGCAGTATTGTCACGTTGATATTTATGTATCGCTTTTAAAATACGTACCACAAAATCATGAAACAAAACATATATCACAAAAGGTAACAGAGTACTATCCGAATAAATATAACAATAAACATGGTCCTTCAACCTAACCCGTTCACAAACAGCTCTCACATTCGATCGCATAACGTTTTTGTAAATTAATCCAATAATAAAAAGTGGACCTTTTCCACGTTGCCAGCTGCGATCCTACGATCCCACGTGGTAGCTTCGTGCAATAATAATTTTCTACTAAACCGCGTATAGATAGGTGAACCCTGTTCTCGATTAGGCGGTTTCGATGTAACTGACCTGGAATGTGTTTTAACAAAATTGGTATTTTTGGTACTTAGATTTTTTTTTTGGTACTTACTCGATTTGTTGTGGAAGATTTCGATTCGAACTTTACTCAAGTGAATGTACTTGTTTCATGGGTAGTTCAAACTGTCCACCACCACGGCCACACAGAGATCGCAGATTCTCACCAAGACACCTATCGAGTTGCCAGTCGGGGGTATGCATATGATGCGGAGGAATGAGGAAACTGTTGTCAGGAAGGAAAGTTTTGAGTATGAATATGGATGGCTATACGAGTAGGGAAAGACCAAAGAAACGATGGAAGGACTGTGTGAATGATGTGGCTAGAAAGGGGAGTGACTACCGAGGCGACGACTAATAGAGAAGTGTGGAAGAAAAAGACATGTTGAGCTGACCACTAAATTGGGATAACGGTATGATATGTGATATAAAAAAAATGGAAATACCACACTGGTGACCATCAACCCAGTAGAGTTCCTACAAAGAGATACAACAACGCAATGAAGGAACGTCCGACACATTTAGTCACTAAATACGTTATCTTTTGCTAATTTTATTAGGTCTCTGGGAAAAGACATGGAAATATGATTTAAGCTTCAACGCTTTAAATGTTACTTAGCGTGCTAGCAATATCTTGATCCTTAGAGGACAGAATGTCATCGTTCGTGTGCCAACGTTTCAATCGTTCAAACACTGTATTCAAACGTGGTTTACTGACAAGTGTGCAATACAATGAATTAAATTCTAAGGTTTTATGAAATTGTTTTTCTATTTAAACTTAGGCAATCGTAGGATCAGTCCAACCCTCCGGATGATTTTCCTTCTGATCATTCCGTTGACTTTATGCTTTATATATGAATATCAGTAAACCCTACTAAAAGTAGTTGCTAAAACATTCAAGTTTAATTTAACTCCTAATTAGCAAACAATGATATCAGACCCTGTATAATTTCGTCATAACAGAATGGTAACACACCGAGTTCCCATCCAAATGGACGGAGGTCGTCGGAATCCATTTTATCTCGAACATTACCAACATGGTTATTCTTCAATATTTATATAAAATGTAAATTGTTCAGGGGCCCTGGGCCGTGACTGTTATATACCTACATTAACGTTTGAGACTTGTTTTTTCGTATGAAAATAACGTGTCCCGTGGAGGGCACTACACAGCGTTGATGTTAAATTTTATTCTTTTCTCCTGTTTGTTTAGCGGTTAGACTTAAAATTATTTCGTTGGACAATTTAATTTCTTCCGAGAAACAAGCTATAACGTTTTAGGTACCTTTTTTGGTAATAGAAAAGACTGACGTGGAAAGGCCTACATTTAGCGAAGCTGATTAGATTTCTACTTTACGTTCTCTCCAAACGATCTTTCATGATATTGGGTATACTTACTTTCTTTATTTTTCGTCCGGATAGTGACTAACTTGGTGTCAGAGTTTTTAAGCCGCCCATGGGCATCTGACTTGGCTTCACATGCCGTCTAGAAATATCTCTCAGGTTGTTTACTTTTGAACACAATTTTCATAATAGAAGCATTGAGTACTGCGCAAGAAATTTAGAAGTGACGTCAATTTCACCTGACGTTCTAGGCGTCAGGTGACAGACGATCGAAGTATGATATCATCAGAGTACAGACAAATACTTCTAACAGTGTCCATGAAAAGAGAATTAGGATAATATTATTCTTCTACTACAAAGGAAGATGGGAGTGCCCGTTTCCTGACCGAAGAACAACATACACAGGAAGATACAATTACCCAACACTCATTTAAATAGTAATATATCGTTAATATAATCGCTCAGTATAAAGTTACGTGGATCATTATCATAACAGTACAACAAAGCACAGTAAGTTCCGATCCATTGGCCGCTCACAAAGAACAATAAACCATTAATTTGAAGACACTTTATTGGTACCATTAAAACAATGCATTGCGACTACCGGGCGTAGTACAATATACCCTAATGTTATTGTTCTGTTGCGTGGCTCTGCTAGCTCAACTCTATGCGTGTAGAATTGTAGATAGTAATTCACGTGACTCATCACTGCAGTAAAACATTCTCTAACTCTAGACAAACAGGCATTTCTGTACTTCCTACTACATATTTTTTCAATAAAAAAATTGGCTTTATGATTTGAAGATGAATAGAGATTTGCGAGAGTGTACGCTTCTTCTTTCGTATCGACGCAAGTTCATCAAAAATAGCTCGCACACAACTTGGTATTATTTCTTTTTACCATTACTATCGTGTCAAGATTCTTATGATTTTTCCTACAGGCTTATGTTGTAATTTAATTTAATGAAAAGTTTCAGCGTTTTTAACTTATCATTTGACAGCATTAAATCTAGTAGGTAGTGCGGACGTGAGTTATCAATAGTGCTAATCCCTTGCATCAGGTGACATCTCACCTCACCGAAGTTTTCACGGTGAGATTTTTACAGAATAGACCGACTGATGCTAGGGATTTACACTATTGACAGCACACCTCAAGTTCTCCTTACCGAAGTTTTCACAGTGAAATTTTTACATAGTGGACCGGCTGATGCTAGGGATTGACACTATTGACAGCTCATTTCAACTCACTTCACCGAAGTTTTCACAGTGAAATTTTTACATAGTGGACCGGCTGATGCTAGGGATTGACACTATTGACAGCTCATTTCAACTCACTTCACCGAAGTTTTCACAGTGAGATTTTTACAGGATAGATCGGCTGGTTATCACCATCTCAGTATTTAAGTTGGATTACAGTCATCTACTTATATGCAACTGAATGCCACCATTTTATACGTGGCGATTACCACCTAACCTCTGCAAAACACAGGGGATACCGGTATGCTAAGGTTACTTACTCAACATATGTACATGAAACACAGTGTTTGTAAGTAAAATATCTTACCCCAAGGGTAAAATAGGGCGTTTCAATTGTTTATTTATACGTATAACATTGTGCAGTGTTCAAATGTCGCCGTGACCGCTCAACCTTGAGGTTGTCGCGTTTTTATTGTCTTGTAGATGGTCGTAGGCTTATGGAGTTACGGTATATGCCTGTAAAGTATTTTTGGAATATCACGGGGGAGTTTATTGGTCATATTTCGCTTTTATTATAGTTCTAAGTTCTATGTTGGTTGGGATATAAAAGAAAATGCTCAAAATTGCCCTTTAATTTTAGATGGAAAAATAAGGTATCGTAAGCACGTTATTATGCTGTATATCAACAATTATAGATAGCTGTATTGTAATACAAGGTTCGTATAATTTAAACGCATCACACACACTCCCACACGAAATGACTTAACTGATGACTTAAACGAGTATTTATTTGCAACCAAGAGATGACAGAGATGCGTAGAATTCGTAGCGTGGCGTAGTCTTCGTAGCACGGCGTAGTCTTCGTAGCATGGCGTAGTCTTCGTAGCATGACGAAGCAAGTAAGCTCCCGACGCCTGACGTAGAGTCGTAATCTACGTTTTTTTTGTGATAAGAGTTTTCCAATTGAAAAACTACCAATATACAACGGTATATTGGTAGTTTTTAAATTGGAAAACTGGTTTTCTCTTATCCACATTAATCAAGATACGGGATCTACATAATACGTTATACCTATACGATGGATGAGGGCGAATGCAAGATATGACATGTCTGTACAAGACTTTCCGCGGTTTTCACTTTCATAGTGACCGCTTATTATCACTGTTATACGATTTTACTTTCCGTTTAACGTCATGTATTCCTACTTCCTACACTACGATGCTTACGAGTACATTCAAGTTTTCCCCGCAAAGTTGTTTGCCCTTTTCAGTAACTTTTGTCAGAGAAAGTTACTATTGCAATAGGGATGATGTCTGGGTAAAAAAAAAGAAATACTCTTTAATCCGTCAGTCAGTTAATAAAAAAATATTAGACACATATTTTTTGCTTTATCATATTAATAAAAAAATACTTAGATAAAAGGCATTAAAGTTGGGGAGTGGGGATCGCTACGACACAAGTATGTATAAAACCTACACACTCGTGACGTCATGCTACATTTTAACTCAATGTATCGCCGTAATCTTTTGATTACGGGAACAAAGAAAAAATACGCGTCCAATATTTTTTTATAACCCACCAGATGGACAAAAAAAAATTAGTCATCATTCCTATTCGTGTAGAGGAGTAAAATGATTTGATGAACTTTTTACCCCCGACTTTATCGCAGAGATTTGTTTTATTGCTCCTAATTATGCGTTAGAAAGTAAGTATTAATCTAAAAGCGAACGTTATTTTAATCAAAATCTTTATTAATAATAATCACGCAAAGCGAGGTCATTTACTTTCAGAGAAGTGACCGCAAGAAATGTTTCTTTTAATTTTTTCTTTTATTTAACAAAGAAAATGTTTAAAAACATAAGAAATGCTATAAATTGTCACGCTATGCATACAGAAATAGCGTTTAATAAAGAAAACGTGGTCAGGTCAACCATACTCAGTTTTGATCACAATCTTGAAACGCTACTGAAAAGTTTTTCTTTCAAATGTATTATGAAATAAACGTTTTTTTCTTTAGTAAAACCTGCAGCTATATGCGGCGTTTTTTATTGTAGGTACGCAAATAGAAATAATGGGAGTCTGTAGCTCATAATTATAATTACTCATAAGTAAGAATACTTCAACTAATTAGTGGGAGTAAAACACTTACTTAGCTTCAATTGCTGTAAAGAATGTTAACTGTTAATAGCTTATTAACCCTAACTATCATAATCCTAACATAATATTATATGTAAATGCAAAAGTGAGTTTGTTTGTTTGTTACGCTTTCACGCTTAAACGGCTGAACAAATTTTCCATAAAATTTGGCACGTGGGTAGACCACGACCTGGATTAAGACATATGATTCTTTTATCCCAATATTCCCACGGGATCGAGACTTATGCGGGTGAAACCGCGGGGCGCAGCTAGTATAATAATATTACAAATGCGAAAATTAGTTTGTTTGTTACGCTTTCACACTAAAACGACTGAACGGATTTGGAACATGGATAAACTATGACCTTGGTTAGGTCATAGGAAACTGTTTATAGCGGTCGTACGTTTCCGTGGGATAATTTCCGAACTCCACACTGGCGAATCCGCGGGCTACAGGTAGTCAAATATACTTTTAATAAAAATAATACTTGTACCCGTTTGTGCCAATGCGCCGAGAAGTTTACATTACATTAAAAAAAAAATTGTACAATACGTCTTTTAAACCTTATAAAAAAAAAAAAAAATTGGTAAGACTTCGTCTAAGACAACCATGGCTTAAATGGTTCTAAATTGTCTATACTATCTTCACCTTAAAGCTTTGCACCCATCTTCCAATCACCCTGTATAACAAACGGATTGTTTAATAATAAGGAAAAGTGTCATGTCAAAAGGCTTTCCCGCAAGAACATGGGAAATGGTACAACTTTATTAGAAGATATCCCTCTACCAAACCCGCTAGAAAATAAAAGCGAGATGGTAAATAGACGAAACCTAGATCCATGCTAATATTCTAGTAACCGACCAAGCTATTTACCAACATGAAGCCTCAACCTCTAAGCCCACTGAGCCCCTGTTTTATCGACATCGCCCTCCAACAACTTGTCAAAAGGGGACCGACTGCGCATGTGCAAACCATCTGACAACTCTGACATTTTGAGGCACGCTTAGAAAATCACTGCGAAGCAATACACCCTGAAAATAGAGCAAAATAATAACTGCACCACCATCAGTCTATATAAAAGTGCGTCTAACACACCGCTCAGGTTTTCACATCGCCTTGCTTGTCACAGTGACCAGTAGATAAGTAAATTCTGTACTTGTTTGTAGGTGGCTTCCCAATGTAATCTAAACAGCAAGTCGCCATAGCCCGGACGAAATATGAAGTGATAATAACATCGAAAGCCAACAGTGATTCTCAAGAATGTTAACAAAAGTGAACAGTATACCAACTCCTCTCAGTCAACCTTGAAGGAACTGATCATTACCGCGGCTATGAGGCATGGAGACAACATGTACAAGCAAGAAATGACATAACAAAAAACACGATAAATCTACTGTAGTGACGAATATTCGATGACTTAGCATATAAAATAATATCAAACAAATACATATCATTACTGTGCCTGTAGAATAATATATAAAATATCCCTTATATTTACCGTAAATTTATGAATATCGCATTATACCTAAGAGCATTTTACAATATTTTGGCGATTTTGAATATTAATTAATTATACGGAGAAGAGTATCTTATAAGTGAAACTGAACTGAATCTTGAACATTCTACAAACTACCTCTTTTTGGAAGAAGACATCGTTTGGTGAGTTAATCTTATTATTAACTTTTATACATACTTGTATATGTATAGTATACGTAGATTCATTCATGTGTTTAAATGGATTTCCATAATTATATTAGTACAGTACAATTATTTTCTTAATGTCCCTCGGCAAACTTCGTGTTTCGTCAGTCGTCGGATTTCTATCAGTTGCCATTTTCACTTGGTAATTATGGTTGATGGCAACGCGGGCGCAGCGGTAGGAGTCAATAAGTACAAGCACTAAGTGCACAGGGCAACTGATAGAAATCCGACGACTGACGAAACACGAAGTTTGCCGAGGGATATTAAGAAAATTGTTGTACTGTATGAGGATTTTCGATGTTCTACCTTGAGTTGTAAGTAGGTGCTGTCATACAGTTTTCCTCGCGAATGTGGAAAACTATGATTTATAAGCTTTCATCGTTCTTGAAACAATTGCAGCGCTCACTGCACTGAGTAATGTCTAAAAGTCACGCTTATATAAATTTCAATGTTGAAAGACAATTTTAATGTCTTTCTAACTGCAATTTATTACAAACTAGCCTCTACCCGCGACTGCGTCTGCGTTTACCGGGATAAAGTATCCTATGTCCTGGTCATGATCTACCCAGGTGCCAAAAATCATCAATCTCATCAATTATCCAAATCCATTCAGCCGTTTTAGCGTGAAAGCGTAACAAACAAACATTTAAGACAACAAATTAAGCATTTATCATAATATTAGTTAGAATTCATCATTATCTGGCTTAGTTTGTATAGTCGACCTTGTAATTGCTTACCATTTTTGTGATAAACTCCCAGTAGGTAAATTGAAACTTCACTAAGGTTGAAACTATGTGACTATGTCGTTTTATGACGCGCATGTGACATTAAACCTTAGTGTGATAAAATAATCGTGAGTTCGGTTATGCATAGTACCCAGGAAGAGACGTACTGATGATCGTACCTACGCGTAAACGTTGACTATTGAAAATGGGCGATGAAAGGAATTGGTTAAAATCACCACACTTTGCAGATCGATTAGAGATAGCATTTTGTAAAAAAAAATGAAGTAACTTAGGGTTTATTTATTACTAGCTTTTGCCCGCGGCTTCGATGGCGTGCATCTTGGAAAATAATCCCACAGGAACGTACTACCGGGATTACATACCTAATAGCCGAGGAAAGGGTCATTGACTCCTACCGCTGCGCCCGCGTAGCCGTCAACCATAATTATTTTGTTACTCGTAATTTTGAATCTGTTAAGCTATTCATTTAAATGATATGATGTCATGGCATATTTAAATTAAATGCCTAATTTAAATAACATATTTTATTGGGTAAGGATTAATTTGATACCGGCCAAAACAGCTTCGCAAATAACAATTAAATTTTTATCATACGAGTATTCTGAAAGATAACAATGGTTACTATGGGTTATCCTTAGAAGTGCCATTGCGGACTTTTTTGTTGAACTTTTTAAGATAAATAGTAATAGTAGATCATAAATTTTACGTATCTCTAACGGTTTACGCGGCGCACGCTAGAAAAGCTCCCAGTCGTCATGATTTTTTCCGACATCTTCAACAATAATCGTCATATTTCAGCCAATTTACACAAAACCTTAATTAATTATACGTAAGGATGGCGGTATTGAGGTAAAGAAATTCACTGAAATGTCACACTTTTTGTGTAGCTTAAACAAAGCAAACTTTGATGCGTATAAGTTCTTACATTAATCCTGTTAAAACATCGTAAGTCGGTCATCATTAGTGATTCCTCATAATTATATACCTACACCTTGTGTACTATTTCTCAATCCTTCATTTAGACAGGTCTACTTCATTAAAACAGCAAAGCTTTATCTTGGTCAAAAAATGGACTAACGCTATAATTATAACACTATTTAACTCCGGTAAAATATCGCTTTCAAACCGTTACAATATCGCGTTGCGTACATAATGTGTATTTACCGAGTCGTTTCCTTGATGGAGTGAAAATTTGGGGTAGTGACGGGAAGCCACACAAAGGTGAGGTAAGACAACATACACAATTCAAATTAGGTTTTTCCGTGAAATCGCCCTCACTGTAATTTGGAAAGGTTTGGAAATAGAGCTATTTATACTGCAGTGTAGTTGCTATGGTATCAAAAATTTGTAACTGAATTAATTTACATTATGAAAGTAGTTCAGAATCAGTTACTGAATCAATTTCTGTAATTTTTAATACAGGTAACTTTTTATCCAAAAAATAATTAAAACTTCGTAAATTACGGACACACTTCCGCTCTACTGTCAAAACAAACCAAAGTGGACGAAGTACCTACTACGCCAATTTTGTCCCACAATCAGTATAACTTAATTAATTTAATTAATAAACAATATATACATAAAAGTAAAAATTCAGTGTATATTATGATTATAATATAATATTCTTTGGTGGTGTGCGTTAATTCTGGGACATATTGTATATACACCTATGTTCTTGTTAAATTTAGGAATAGTCTCAGGGAATATGTTAGTTACCAGAATAGAAAATAAAAATAGAATAGAATATATTTATTTGCATTCAACATAATAATGGTTTTAATAATAGGATTTTGAATTTAAATGTCTCGCTATGGACTGGCAAACAAATATTTTAAAGATAACAAGTTCCTTTAAATTTATCTTTTAATTTTTTCTAATCAATCTTAATTTTTCGAAACTTATTTAGGCTGGAAGCCATTACAAAACAAGTTTGTAAAAACCTAAACAGAATTTGGGTACGTTTTCATTCCAATCTAATCATTGGTACTTGATTGGGTCAAGTTGTCATGTAAAATACGTCAATACCGGTCCTACCAATAAAATATTTCAAATATGTAGTACTTACCAATCAGAGTCATACTTAACATACGTATGTACTTGATAACCTCCTAATTAGACCTCCTTAAGTCCATCGCGTGTGGAATGAAAGGCATGAACTGTTTCAACATTTTATTTGATTGGAAGAATGTTCTCGAACAAAAAATACTTCAACAGTGGTATTTGTGGGTTGACTTCCAACACTCGTAGCTACTCAACTGTTAATCCTAAGATTTGTCAACCTATTTACTTCAAAGTCTAAAATAAACAAGGAATTTATAATATTTTGGCTCCTGCACGCGCTGTAGAAGAAATAAATCGCAGGATTTTCGCGTAAATCTGAAAAATTTCCTTCAGTCTGGGTTTTACATAATAAATTCTAGCTTGTTTATTTTAACTTATACAATGTTATCTCTACGTGACTTTTGAATGTTGAAACAAAATAGTTACACAATATCAATTTTCTAATGAATCAATATCTATAAGTAATATCTGCTATCAGATTTCAAGGCAACCACCTTGAAACCTTATAGTAAGTAGTTACCCTTGGTTTTAACAAATACTTATCATCCATAAGACTATTATTTGACATCGTAATATATTTATGGTTTCATGAAATAATCAATAGAATTGGAACGGTTCATTAGTAAGCAAAAATGAAGAAAATGTCAAGAAAAACTTTATCATTTCCGTCGCGTATCAATTACATAATTAAATAAATGAACGAAATCAACATATTATCCAAGAAAGTAACTTCATAAATATAAAGAAGACATAATGGAGGATGTATTACGTTTTCCTTAGATACAATTTCCTTCCCCGTGAGTTTTAAATTGATAACGATGTGGCGCCGCTTCAAACGCACTGCGGGTACTTTTACGAGCAAACAAGAACGTTATGTCAATAGCAGAAAACATTAGCTATTTCCTTTATAAAATGTTGACGGGAATGGAACACACCGGGGCGCGGTTCGCGTGTTCACAAGCGCTTGCGTTTCCCTCGCATGCTGACGGTACCTAACCTCTATAGTGACTGCCTACATTTTTCCACATTTTAGTACACAGCTAAGCAATTATGGATATTGACGTTCGTGCTTTACTATATTTAGGCTTTCAAAGAAGAGACCGACTTCTGTGTACCTATTGTGTATGTAACCCAATTAATTCTATTACTACATTCATAGGGATTACTTGGTATACTCAATTCAGTAGATATAAGCTTTTAGTATTGGGAGTTGCTAATGAAGATTTTCTGATAAAGTGGTAACAATTTTCGTGGAAGTATTTCCAAGACATGTGAGCCTATTCCACGATGACCTATGAGGTGGCCTTTTATAACATGAGGCGCCTCAAAGGCTGCAGGTACAAGTGTATTCTGACATACGTAGTAAAAGTAGTTTATAACTGTATTATAATGATGGATTAGTCGCTACTGTGACATTTTCATCCACTACGATATTAGAGCTATACTTTCTTGGGATTCCCAAGAAAGTATTATATTTGGATTTTGACTGCTTAGTCAAAATAGATTCATTTTGTTGTGCTATAGATTAAAAAAAAGATATAGTATATAGTTTAGGATTAATTGTTTGATACGTACCTACATAACAAACAATTAATCTGATTTCTAAAAACTGCAAAAAGCATTTAGAAGGTAAGCACGTGCTTACCTTCTAACATAACATAGAATGTGCTTACCTTTTAAATGTTTTTTGCAGTTTTTACAAATCAGATTAAGCTTTTAAAAAACAAGAATTTATCGAGGTAGGTACCTAATATAACCACATACGTTATTCCTATGTCACATAGTGGTTGTAACGGGAACGTACAGCCTTTACCAAAGCTTCACTTTTCGGCATGTTTTAAAAGTCACGCTCTGTATGATTTTCAACCTCTAACAAAAATTTCATTTTTTTTTTTTTAGTTTATCTTAATTACATCAACACCTTTACGCGTTGCGGTTTCTAAGGCTCTCTGCTTTTATCTCAAGGGAATTATGCACGATCAGAGAACAAAGAAATATGTGGTATATCTTTCTGCACTAGTTGCAAAAGTAACGGGAGTTGGATGATTGAATACAACCCCGCTATATGCAGTCGAGCAAGACGATTGTAAAATATGCAGCAGAACTATAAAATACACAATGTTGATCAGATTCTGGACATAGAATAATATCTTGATGTTTTGTTCGTGTTTCTTTAGCCTTGCAAAATAATCGATGAGTCGGTAGTTCGACGTAGCAATGCTTCTGATCGATTAGCCTTCAAAGGCCCTAGTTAAGGTTTTTAAGTCAAGTAGGGTTTCCAAGAGATTCTTTAATACCTTATTTCATTCGGCTTTGCGAATGAAGTTTTGTTGTAGGGACATCAACGTTAAGGTACAACAAAAAGAGGATGCATCATGTATTCGTCGTAAAGGTAATGAAAGCAAGAAAAATTTAACAACAGAGAAACAGGAAAAGACGTAGAGAGAGATTCATCGCTTTTTATGTAAAGTTTGGCCAAGCATAAGTCTCATATCGGCAGCACACACTATTAACCGAACTCTATCGATGGACAGGTGGCGAAATACCCCTAAACTCATTCAGCTACAGACGACCCGATACATGAAAGATTGTAACATCGTACACCAATACCAGGAAAGTCATCCAAAATAAACTATTCAAGTAGACCAAGCCAGTAAAGAACCCACGAACCCTCGCTAGACCAATGAGGCATTGAAACGGTTACCGAAAAGTACTTGAAATTGTACAAGAGCGAAGGCGCGGTCGGCGGTCCGTAACGCATCAAAGAGCATCCTAATTGTCCGGTTGCGATTTCGAATCCGGCGCGGGCGCAGAGCGCCGTGACGTGCCGACAAGTCTATCTATTTGTGAAGCAATCATTTCACAAACCATTTCGTTTTCTACTGTCTGGTGTAGACTGTTAAATTGTAAGTAAGTTTTTTTTAACGGAGTTTGGCGAAAGATGCGCGAAAATGGCGCGGAGCGGATCTTATATGTATTTGTTAGGTTGTGAGATGCTCAAACTAAGGTTTCAGATTATTTATGAAACAATTCTTATTTTGGTGAGGTTTAACGTTTAATACTTTAAAAAAAAACTTGTTTTAGATTATGTACTTTAAAATGATAAAGAAGATTATGAAATCAAACCAGGTCCAAAATATAACGCGGCGGAAAACATGCGCGAGGTTCAGATGTAGTCTGTTGTAGGGGCAAATGTAGAAACCGTCTTCGTGATTGGATTGGTTGGATAGGCCCAGCCAGCAAAAGGTGAAATTGTTAATCACAATTCATACAAACGATATATTAAATAAAATTACAAAATTATTCAAAAAAAGATCCAGTTATAATAAAATGCTTGAAAACGCATGAACAATAATAACAAGCGCGCGCGCATCACACAATAGATCAGTGGCCATGTCGGACGCGATTTCATTTCCGGCGGAGCGCGCGCGCCGACCCGTGGGCCAATTTCCGGTGACACTATGTACCAACTGATTGTACCTTTATTGAATTGGGGTCGAATTATAAATCAATTCGCGATTTCACTGCCCTTCGTGTATTAGACGAGCATTGATTAATTTTGTTAAACGATGATCATTTGATTGACGTCTAATAGGTTTACCTATGTTGATGGAAGTTGTATTGATAGGTACGGGGTTCGACGATTAGAACAACGGGTAGAGTTTAGTGCATTTGGCAATCACAGTCTTAATTGTCAATTCTTAAGAATTTTCAGGGTGGAAAACATTGTTTGTTTCGATCAGAAAATGTAGGTAGGACTTAGCAATGTATCCTGAAAATACAGCTTACACTGTAATAAAACCAAGCTCTGGTAAAAGCCAAAATGGTTCCAGTTTTTCTTTTAGTATTAAACTTACCCATAATGAAGGTCTACAGACTGTCCTGTTCGTGAGGATTTTTACGTTACAGGGAAGTTTTTCATGACGCATTTTCTATATTAATATTATATCTGATATGAGTCACGTAATAAATAAATGGGCAGCAGTACATGACGGTAAATAAATGGTTAATTTTCATAAATAAAATTGGTTATAATTTTTGTTGCGTGCGCGAGTCGTATGACAGATTTTGAGATTTGGCGTGTTGCACGCAGCCGAGCCGTCTGTCGTACGTTGACATATGATAAAATGGCGTTTCAAAATCGGCCATGCAGTCACAGGTTATATTATACGAGGCAAATTCAGGAGCGAACTCGTCCCCGATATATCTGCCTATATTTTTCCTGAAATGTGTTCACTTTGTTTATTACTGTTGCTCTGAAAATGTGTGAACATTTTAGCGATCGGATTGCAGATTGACTCTTTGTATGCAGTACCAATTTTATATTGATGTCGTAATAGCCATTGAATTTATTGCATATTTTTATTATTTTTTTGTTCTGAACGAAATGGCTGTTAAATATGGAGATCGAGCTGAATCGGCTGAATGAATGTAAATAAAGTCTAAATGATTTTATTTTTTTGACTGTTAACTAGTAACCGAAATTTAAATTGATTAATATTTTTTTCTAGCATCTAGTTTTATTCAGACAGGTTCAGTTCCATATTCTGGTAAACGATTTAGTTGCCGAATGTCTGTACTGAGGGAGAGCGCACCTAACTTAAAAAAAGGTTATTTATTTTAAATGATCACATTACAAATATCGGAATAAAATCCAAAATCTAAAACAAAAATGGTGTAGCATCTAAATCATGATAGACTGAGAAGAACTAGGTATTTAAAAACATCAGTTTTCCTTTTTAGTGATATACGATCAGTTCACACAAATATCGATATTTTTGTATAGGTACACATCTATGTCGGTTTGTAATAAAGCGCTAAATTCTAAATACCCAGTAATTGATTAACTGCAGCAGCGATTCGCTGAAAACCCGTCAGTAAATATCAACAGAATGTTTCAGGTCAGATTTTGTAATTGTTTGTAATTATCGATGTTTCGTTTCAATCGCGTATTAGAATAACTTATTACTGGGTAACCTATACCTACATATTTCTTGAATAACGTCAGCAATATGAAAGAAACGGAATCCTTGACATATCGACTGATTAAATATTAATGTGTGAATGAAAGTTGTGCTTTTTTAATAATGATTAAGGGTGGATTTCGCTTCTTCATAGAATTTTCTTTCTGCATTTGCTTGGCAGTTCTACGTTATATGTGTTTACTGCCGGCATTTAGTGTTTTTTTAAAGACATTGTTCTTTATTTTGTAGTAGTGATTAAAACTAGCTTAAGTAGTGCTTCAAACTAGCTTAAGTAGTGCTTCAAACTGGCTTAAGTAGTGCTTCAAACTAGCTTAAGTAGTGCTTAAAACTAGCTTAAGTAGTGCTTCAAACTAGCTTAAGTAGTGCTTCAAACTAGCTTAAGTAGTGCTTCAAACTAGCTTAAGGATACTTCACATTTGTGAGAACTGGTGATTGAAATAGGCAATGCAAACACCGCCTACATACATCACATCACACCTACCTACGTACATGTCACCAGGGCCTCACGACGCTTCATATGAACAAGCTTACATCGGGTGGCATTAGTACATAGATCGATTAGTTGACTGGCTTTCTGATGAACTATTCCTAAACGGATAGTCTGTGTCTAGATTATTAAAGCGCAATACAAAATTCATGCGGTCAAAGTCACGGGCGCTTATGTGCCATCATTTATTACTGTCCAAAGTTATCACGCACTATTACCTACTAATTTGAAAGACCGTTTAATGTAATTCATACGCACTCACGCGCACACCACAAAGTGTAATCTTATTAATGATTACCAAAATAAACACGCCACAGCATAAAGAATTCAGTGTAACTTGTCCGCTTTCTTGGTCAGTGTGCGTGCGGAAGGCAGTTACTCTGTGGCAGTTACCGACACAGAATTTGTTATATTAATGGCCGCCCAGGGTAAACTACCTTTTATGGCATCAATTACTAACATAACGCTTCTGTAATTTCACCGAATGTGTGCTTCTGAGGAGTTAGAATGGTCCGAAGGTTCCGTAGATAATTGAATATACACAACTAACGTTTGTAATTGCCACAATTATTGTACCTAATTAACGGTTTTTTGTTGATTTTTGGAACAAACTAGAGTATGACGAGTCCATTGCTTGGCATGTGGAATTTTAATCACGTACAGTCTTCTACAAACACAACAGGTGAAAACAGTAGAAGTTCTAGTACCTAGAAAGTTCTAAACGAACATTACTGTAATTATAGTAGGTACTAACAAAATTAAATTTGAATATTTTATGGAGCTGCTAGCTCCACTTCAATTTATTAAATAGACCACCTACTATTAGCCTAAGTAAGTCTACATCTAATATTAATGTTCGGCGGCACTACATTGAATTGTTATTCAACCTTCAAATTGAAAGCGAAGCCGCGGCACAAACCCTGTAATTTTGTAAGTACACAGCTAATACCGACTACCGTATGGCTGTCCTTATACGTTTTTAAATATTAAAACGCGTTCTATTTCCCGCGCGTATATTTATTCGTGTGTGTTTGCATGTGTGTGTTGGCGTTGCAATCCACGTTACAACCAACAAATACATAAAACATACATAATAAGGTACGTTTGTGTGTGGAGCGCGGTCGGCGCCGCCGCGGCGTGTTGTGGGGCGCGGTTGCCATGACAACGCCCGCACCCCTTTCCCACACCCCCACAGGTTTCAGCTGACCCGCCGACCTCTAGTGACGAGTCGTAACACTGTCAGTGTTATAGGGACGGGCAACCGTAACGTTATCGATTAGTTTTGGTGTTTAGTTATTTATTCGTTATGTTATTCCGTTTCATGGTTTGATGTTCTTATGAAATTTTAAGGCTGTAACCTAGGCAAAGTGGTTCATTCACAGCTTTTGCCCTCAAATAAAATAAAATAAAATGAATTTTATTTATGCAAGCTGTGTCATCCTTTACTTAACCGATCTTGTTGTGATTCTAGTAAAGATTGCTACTGAAATAAATAATGTGTTTGTTTTCAAATGTGGATTTGATTTATTAGTGTATTTGGATGTTATATTTCTACATCTCTATAGATGTAGAAATATAGATAGATAGGTAGAATACTATTAATATTGAAAAAGTACAATTTTTTCTCCATTGGTATAATTATGTTAAAATTATGCAAGTTTCGTATTCACGATCCCGCATTTCCATGGAAATCCTATTTTCAGGCAAATGTAGCAAAAACATTCAACAAACCACTGTGTTACAAAGTAACATTAAATTCACATGTACGCTCTATATCACAAATATTGTACTAACAATTTAAAATTGCTATACTTACGTGTCAAAATAACAGTAACTATCGACTGTTAACCGTTATCTACCGGTACCGGTTATCGACACTTTTCCGCATTGTCCCTTCCCTACAGGACCAAGTCTAGTCTAGTTCTCGACGTCCTCAGCTTTATGAATACTTCAAGCTTCAGGTGCTTGCACATCGTACACTCTGGGCCAATAAAACGTAATGCCCCAAAAATCCACGGCTTACCGGCTTAGCAAAGAAAATCCTAGTTTGAGGTCATGTTTTAAAAAGTCTTGTTGTATTTCTTGGCGCGGCGTTGTTGCTCGTATTTTCAGCAGATCGATAGACTCAGTAATGACTTGATTCCGTGTACGGTATAGCTAAACTAATGCTATTCTATTGTACGGATAAATCGAATGGATGGTAATAAAAATATTGAAAAACATTTCAGAAGCTTAAAATTTAATTTTTGTTTATAGAAATAGGTTACTATCACGTTTAAATACGATGCGGTAACGATTTGTTACCATAGTGACGACGATAATTCGTAAGAATGGGAATATGTTGCCTTGCATGATCCCAAGCAATATTGAGTTCGCAATAAGTCGATACATTTTATATTCCATGTGTCCTATGGGGGATAAAAACATGACACATGCATAATAAAAATTTTATACATTTAAGTACGGTATGGGGTGATTTTGTCCACCAGTGCAGAGTACGGCCCGATATTTACTTTCAACGGCAAATGAGTGTTTCACATAAACATCAAAGGGATAATTATTATGGAGTTGCTCATATTCATGCAAATATCTTTATGCGTAATCTATGTATAATTAATGAAACTGTAGGTATGTCTCATTATTTTTTGTCTAAGTGCGTGTGCAGCGATTTCATTAATAGCATTTGCTATAACTATAGTAGGCTCCACATTGCTCGTAAAACCCATGTTTGGAAGACCAATAAAGAAAACAGGATTATTTACAATTTTTCCGCAGTTTCCACACAACTGTTCGGTTCAACCGATTTTTCAAAACAACCTGTCAATTTTATGGCATATCAAAATATTGTCAAAACACAATTTAATTTGTCGCAGAGCGCCCTCAAAGATTTTTATACCGGAACGAACAAAAAATATTGAAAAATAGTGCAACAACAAAGACATTGTTTCCCTCAATGGTTTTTATCACAACGCAATCGCAGTTGCGTCGTGTTCTACATTTAAAAAAAACCCGTGGCTTTTCAAAGGACTTTTCACACACAAAAGGATAATTCCGCTTTAGTCTCCATTATGTGCGACCGCCATTGTAGTCCGTGGTTTAAACACACCAATTTGCAAATGCGCCGCTTTTAATTTTACCTAATTGACCGTTTTACGGTGGCACTGAAGGCCTCGTGAATGTGCCACGGGCCCCCGGCTAGTTTTGTCACCGCACTCAAAGGGTTTGACCGTAAAATGTAGCTCATTATATGGCTATCCTACGAATCTCACATTCTCCGGAATTAGCCCAGAGAGGTTGAGCAACAAGTCGAAATGTTTGCCCTTGTCTGTATCAGAGACTGTACATTTAGGGTATGTTTAGAATGCGTATTGCGCTGAACTAGGCAACCAAAATTGGGATGACTTTTCACAGAATGGGTTCGTGGAGTTCTTGAAGGTTATAGGAGAAGCTTTTCGCCATCTTGCCATGTCTTTAGAAGGCAAAGTTCGTGCATGGCTCAGCGTACACTAGAAGTTCTGTTATGGTTCATAGGGTTTATCAAATGCATTTAAAAGTCTTGGTGTCTTTTATATACTAGCGAATTCTTGAGCACTAGTAATGTTGCTATTCAACTCACCTTTTCTCCCCTAATGAAGCCTTTAGTCCAGCAAATTCCGCGCCGATAGTAAATAATTCAATTATTCAAAGAAAAGGTCGAAAGTAACGTTAGGCGGGCCCTACACCTACAATAACATTGTGCAATACTTTTATGTTGCTCTTGCAACATAAAAGTATTGCACAATGTGAATCCAAGGGGTCATTCAATATTCTTATATTGAATGACCCCTTGGATTCGAATGATCAATTATAATTGTCGCAATAACATTGACGGCTCATAAACGTCAATGTTTTCGCGTCAGCAAGACTTGCCTAGTGTACCGTGAACATGTCAGACCAAGATTTGACTGCAGCTATATCATAGTGTTGCTACTTGTGACCAAACGTAAATAAAGAAAATGTCGTTGGTCGAAAGTGAGGTAAATATAAGAAAAGGCTGAAATATACTCACGAACATCTTTTAAGAAACTTGGCGTTAACTGAACAAAAGGACTTAAAAATAAATTGTAAGATTGGATTTGCCAAAGTTTCAAGAATTATTAGACTTGGTAACACCATTGTTTGAGAAAAAAATACAAATATGAGGGAAGCAGTACTGCCTTTTCAACGGCTATTAATAACATTACGGTTTCTAGCGTCTGGAAATACTCTCGAAAATTTAATATTTCACAGTGCTATTTCCCCACAATGCCTTTCCTTAATAATTATGGAAACCTGTGATGCCATTTTTATTCGCGTGTAGTCCTTATCAAAGCTATATTTAGACAAAAAAATTAAAATTAACCCCCTCAAAATTTCGTTGAAACATTGCCCAATATTCAATATTAACCCTAAACGGTCAAAAACATTGCGAAATTTGTGATATTGTGCAATTGATCGTTTAGGGCCCGCCTTAGTATGTTGACGTGCTTAGTAGCGGTCATACATAACGTTGATAAACCAGATGGTTATCGTGCGAACAAGTTGTGTCAACACCTATCTAGCTTAATTAACTCGTTAGACTTTGTTAATGTTCGTAGGCGAGTCAGTAACCTGTCTACTAAGCCCTGTAGTAGTAATCTTCAAGTTCAATGCAATTTTTGTTTGTTTCAGTTACTTTAACTAATGCGTTTGTTCCATGGGGGTTTAGAGACACTACATCCCATGTGCTACGATTCTCTTTATATTCTTAAACTTATTATTTTGGCATTTCCCGTAGTTTTAAGAACAGCTTTCTAATCTCAGTCTCAATCTGTCAAAAAACCTCTAATTTACCTTCTGGTCAAACATGCGCCGATTGCAAGTACTACGCACCGGTCCTTTTGGCCTCAGTTTATGTATGTCCAACCTATGCAGGAACATTGGTGTAGATTGGCTTCTACGAGAAGTGTGTTTTATATATTAGAGGTGATAGATTTTTTAGGTATTGAGGTTAATATAATCGACACATAATCCACCCGTTGTCTCTTCGCCTTCTGGTCAAACATGCGCCGATTGCAAGTACTACGCACCGGTCCTTTTGGCCTGAGTTTATGTATGTCCAACCTATGCAGGAACATTGGTGTAGATTGGCTTCTACGAGAAGTGTGTTTTATATATTAGAGGTGATAGATTTTTTAGGTATTGAGGTTAATATAATCGACACATAATCCACCCGTTGTCTCTTCGCCTTCTGGTCAAACATGCGCCGATTGCAAGTACTACGCACCGGTCCTTTTGGCCTGAGTTTATGTATGTCCAACCTATGCAGGAACATAGGTGGAGATTGGCTTCTACGAGAAGTGTGTTTTATATATTAGAGGTGATAGATTTTTTAGGTATTGAGGTTAATATAATCGACACATAATCCACCCGTTGTCTCTTCGCCGTCCTCGTTGTCACGCTGGGAAAAGTCTTAGGAAATTCAATCAATCATCTTAGCTTTCCTTTACTAATATTCATTACGACACTGGATTATCTATCTCCATGATATACTTAGCTAGCCCATTGACAGATTGGCCTACTAATTCTGCAAGTTATGTGAAGGAATTTCGTCCTCTTTTGGCTAATCTAACTACGGATCTTTGTCTCCCGTTCTTTAACTCTGAATCGTTTTTTATTAATTCTTGTTTGTAGCTTAAAGAAAAGCTGTGAGGCCGTAAAAATGACAGTGAAGTCTTGTAAACAGTAAAATGCCAATGAATCTTGTAAACAGTATTCAAGTATTATTATAACTAGTATTATGTCGAACTGACGCTCTTAAAGTAATTCAAATAAAGTGCACATTTAAATTCGAAAGAATTCGTCTCCTTGACTACGTTTTCATTGATGCGGTAGAATACTGTGAGGCCTTTCCTGTTTTCTACCGCATATTCTATCTGGAAAATTATACAACAAAGACCACTGCTATGATTGTTTTCATGCAGTCTAAGTTTACCTTAGCCTTCCACGCGCGCATCGATGAGATGTCAGCACCAACTGACGGGGTCCGTTAGGGCCAATGCCTGCCAGGGTTGCGAGTTTGTCCGAAAGGGATATCGTGGCCCCGGCACACAGGCAACGGAAGGAACACGGGTGGGTTTTAGTCAGTAAAAGTCTGACACGCCCTCCCGCTTCGCCCAGAGCGGGAGAAGTTATTTGATAATTTTCCACGCATAAAAAAAAGCCTTTTATTTATAATATTTCCTCTATTTTTACTTTAACGTTTTATCCTTATTGATGCGATATACCCAATTTATCTATTGACTGATAATGTTATTATAGACGCCCCCCAACTTTTGCGTGGATGTTATCTGTTATAATCTGGACGCTCTGCGATATATATCCGATAGTGTAGGTTTTGGATCAATAGGATAAGCCGTTACTATAACAACCCCTTATAGATAAACATACGTTGAAACTGACTGTAATTTTCACATATTAACTTTGCGGTTTATGGGTTAATGATATTGATACGGAATGGGTAATTAGCTTCATCTTTCTTAATGACCGACTCTTTTGACAATTCAAAAGTGCCTGTAAATGGTTAATTGCAATAAATGCTTTGAGTTTGACTTTGATTTTATGAACAAGTGAATTCGTTTGTTCTTAGAAATTATAGATTTTTCCTCAATTACGGGTGTTAGCGTTTTGTATTCTTGAATTTATAATGGACCCCGATTTTTAGCAACATAAATACCACTCTTTTTTAGATTTTTCAAGTTGTGTTTACATAAGCAGTAATATCTTTCCTTATTGCTATTGTAAGCTAATGTTGAATATATATTATGTTGCAGTTCTTTATTAAATGAATAAGCTGTGTACTAGATAAATTGCAGTAACGGCTGGTATAACACGTCATACCCTAATATAATATTTCCGTCTGTTTGTATTTGTTTCTTTATAACGAAAAAGAACTAAAACAAGACCCGGAAAAGAAAATAGGCTTTAGTCTAATCTATTATTAGGAAACACATTAAAATCCAAAAATAATATCCAAAGAGCATAATCGTATTATAACACGTTTTACGCCAATAATACACCGGTAACTAACGTAACAGGATACAAACGAATAATATAAGTATGATGGTGAAAGGATGTTACTGTTGTGGTTCTAGTTATCTTTATAGGGACATAGGGATTTTTTGCTAGGGATTATGTTAAAGTAATGAACTTATGGCGAAAGAGGTGGCGAGATGACTAGCACGCTAACGCTTACAGAAGAATAGACAAAATGACAGATTGTAATTATTTATCTGTCATTTTGTCTATTCTTCCGTCGACAAAACCCGTTTCTATTGTGGTCATGCTACGCGTGCTGGACGCGTACCGTGAGGGCAGGTTTGAGGTGGCGCGGGAAAAGAGTTCCTGGAAGGACTTGGGGAGGCCTTTACCCAGTAATGGTGCAGTAGAGGCTAAGAAAAAAAAAACACTTATTATTGCTTTGTACATCGATGATAGCATAGTTTTTTTCAAACAAAAATGTCCTATGATTAGAAATCGTGGCACTATAAGTTTTATACGAGTGTAGCAAGAATTTTTAAACGAAGCTTTTCTACTATCTAGACCTAATAATCATAGATAATGGATAAGAATTAAAATATTAAGCTGTGAAAATGCTGGTACATTTTCACTTCATTATATATAATTATATTTATTTTATTCAGAAAAACGTATTTTTCTACCTATATTGATAGACTAGGAGGGATTTATTATCTAGATATCCCCCCCCACTACAGGTAAGTACCTACTACAAACTTCTGAGTTTAGTTTCTAAAATCACTAGAGAGAGTACTGAGCTTGCTTAACTAAGCCTTCAGGCAATAATAAAGGATACGCCAGTACTACGATACAAACAAAAAAAAAAACTTAAGTTAAAAGGTATTTTTAATGTAATTTGTGGGGTCATTAATATCTTGTAACGTAGTTGCGTTGGCAAATTGTAATCCCGCAATGCGGCTTGGGTTTTTTGACATTTATCATATCGCACCGGAATGCCGGCCCGCCTAGCCTTAATAGGCTTTTTGGAACATTACCAGGTTCCTGTTTGTTACCAGTTTACCAAGGTTGGTTACACTTAAATGTGTCTACTACACATCTGTGTTACATACAATGATACTGTATTGGATTATGTGTGAATTATTTTATTCGGCATATATCAGACGTCCCCAATTTATGTCGAGTAGGTATTGAAGTTTAGTATGAACAGAGATGTGACTTATCTTAGATACAAAGTTTTTGAAATAAGATACAAGATACAAATACGTATTTTTATCTTATATCTGAAAAACTTTTTTAAATTTTAGTTTTGCATCTTGTACATATACAATCTTTTGGTATCTTAGTATTTTGTAAATACTAAGTTAGGTGCTACAATATTTAAATAATATTTAGAAAATCCAAAAGTGCACGCCTCATAAAGCTCATTCAAAAATATTACCCATCAATATGGGAAAAAATCTCACCTCGCAATCTTTACGTACTGTCAAAGAATGTTTAGATTTGCTTTGTGGGTTGCTAGGCAACGGAAGAGGGTCGAGGTTGGAAATAAAAATAAAGAGATATAGATATTATATTAGTTAGTTTTTATTAATTATAATTAAGCTACTTTGAATAAAAGAGTCATTTACAACAATGATCAAGTGGTATCCTTGTATGGCTGAAACGAATATAGGTATAACAAAAAAAAAAATTTTTTTTTTTTTTTTTCAAACTACAATGTTTTCGGGTTTCATACTTGATTGACGGGGAAAAAATTAAACCTATTTTGATGTTTTTTTCGTTTCTGCGTTCAAAATTTTATTCCCTTTTGAGTGATTTTTTCCAAAAATTCTTACAAAGTGGCTGCTTAACCCTGAGGAACAGACCCCTGAGGTTGTGCGTTAATAATATGTGAGTCAGTCAGGTTGACCTTTATACATTTGTATTGTTAACAGTTCGGACGGAATTTATTCTGAAAATATACATACTTCTAGGATCTAGGATTCTCAGCAAATTTGGATAATTTTTAGTCTATTAAATATGGATTCATGAGAAATGAAAACAGATTACGTAGAAAAGTCTAATCTAGCAAACAATTTTATAAAACTATTTGTTGATAAAGGTGGGTATTATAATATTGATTCCTAGTAGTCGATCTACAATATTAGAGTTTATAGAATACTATTTTTTGACCGCGGCTTTGCCCGCGTGCTTGTCAGAAATTATCCCACAGGAAAGTACTACAAAGATAAAAAGTATCAGTCATGGTCTACTCGTGTGCCAAATTTCATTCAAATCCGTTCAGCCGTTTTAGCGTGAAAACAAACAAACCAACTCTCTTTCGGATTTATAATATTAGTTAGGAAGTTAGGATTAAGATTGTATTTCATAGATAATAGCCATTTATCTGGAAATACCTAGGTAGGTAGTACGGACGAGTATAGAATAATATGTGCTTTTTTTAAACTTAAAACCACGAAATCAACGTCTGAAAATAATTCTAGGAAGCTTTCAATTGTTGCTTATTCATTTTTTAAATAATGAAATATCAATTATTTATTACGTCCATTACATATAATTATACGGGTCCAATTCGTTTCTATTGTGCAATATTAATTAAATAGTTTCGCATGAAAAGATACAGTTGCAGTATGGCGTCGAGCATGAAGATTTCTCTTTAAGTGAAGGCTATAATCTGTATCGATCCCATATTATATAGCCTTCACTCATCATTGTCGTCATTTTGACAAACTTCTTTTAGATTTTATGATTAATCGATATCTATACACACAAATCGAAAGCTATACACACGCAACATAATATATTAGAAATGAATTGCCGTGCATTAGTCTCGCAAAAATTGCTCGCGAAAATGGGTCGACCGATTTGAATATTTTTTTTTTGGTTTTGTTCGCCTGAGTTCTGGGGTGGTTTAGGAAAAAAGAAAATTAGGGAAATCTCAAAGGAACAACCGAAAAATCGAAACCTAAATTTTGACTGCACAACGTCTAACGGGTCAGCTAGTAAATGATAGATAAAAGATAAATATTCTTAACATTTTGTAAGTTCACTTGGTAATTTCGACCCGTTAGGTAAAACCCGCAGGAAAGGCGAAGCTCATAGTTGCGTTAATAACTTCAACGAGTGGCTTTTTTCTTAAGCTCGGATATTAATAGGCTGTTACGAACTAACAGAGTCTGAAGTCTAGAAAACTCCGCGGTGAACGGTAGAGCAAAGAAAGTAGAAATATTTTTCCGTCCTCTATTGTACTGCAGTTTACTTTTACCTCAGTCTTGTATCTGTAAAAATATTTTCTGCTTGAGTTTTTCTAAGAATTTAATTATAAGTTTACGTTGTATAAAAATAGATAAAAATGGATTTTTAAACGCTCGACTGAATTTTTCCGTCGCGAAAACATCTGATACCTTTACTAACGAGTGCCAGCTTTCCTGGGAAAATCTATACTGTAAGTGTATAAAGTGTTTAATAGAAAATAATTTATCTAGATTTTTTTTTTATTGATTGTAGGCTTACGTAGGTTTATTTCGAAAAGTTGTTTGTAGTTCAGCCTACGCCAGTAATCTGTAAAATGTATCACTTTTAATCCAAATCACGAAGTAAAACTTTGAGACACAAACATTGGCGCAGTTTTACATAATCATAATCATTTAATCATTTGTTAACATAGGTACAATAAAATAGTTGGTATAAAAAAAAAATATACAAGCGCGCTATGTTATACCAGAAGGCGTACAAATATTTACGATGTCATTGATACTAAAAAAATTGATGACATAATTGATTATAATCCAAATGACAATAATTGATTTTCTCAAAAATATAAAATAAGAATAAAATCTAAATGTCAAAAAGAAAAAATAAGTTTACTACGTCAATATTCAGATAAAGTTTAAACAAAAAGAGAGAAAAAGGTAATATAATAATTCAAATGAATTGGGGATAAAGGACTTGAATGAATGGTCAAAACAAAACAGTCATTGCATTTTGTCTGATAATACAGACACATGACAATAATTCAGATACCTTTTCTCTTAATCCCCATAAAATAAACTAAACTTACGCATCATAGTAAAACAACCTTGACTTTCTGTTATTCTTTCATTTCGAGATCAGCGCAAAAAACAATATTATTTTGAAGACCAGGATTGCAACTTGCAGTCGCGTTGGGTATTTTTACAGTGTTACTGAAAAAGAAAACTAGTTAAGAATATTGCGATTTTTATGTGCAGGGTGTAGTCTAGACTCAAAGCATCCTACTTATTTGCTAGATTCTAGGCTAAGGGCGCGTTCAGATATGGGGTGCCGACTGCGTGCGTTCGCGTCCATATTTGAAACAATTAGGCCAAATTGCACCACAAATCACAATATGCATTTAACGCTAAACGTATTTAAAACATCATTCTGTCTCAGTAATTTTCAAACGATTGACAGAAATAGAACATCATCATCTGCCTAGCCTTTTCCCAATGTTGCGTTCGGCTTCCAGTCTAGCCGGATGCAGCTGAATACCAGTATTTTACATGGAGCGACTGCCTATCTGACCTCCACAACATACTTACTAGGTAACACGATACCCTTTGGTAAGACTGGTTGTCAGACTTTTCGGCTTCTAACTACCCGAAACAAATGTCAAAGATCTACAAATGACTGCCGGGACCAACGGCTTAAAGTGCTTTCCGAGGCCTGGAAGATGGTCACCCATCCACGGACTAACCGCGGCAAGCGTAGCTAAACCTGATCGATTGACCCATGTGGTTATTATTACTTACCCCCGAACCCCTCACAGAAATAGAACGATGTTTTAAATTTGTTTAGTGCTAAATGCATTTAGTAACTTGTGGTGCTAGTAGCCCTTAGTGTTTGACATTTGTGCTTGTGAATTTGAGACCTTGCTACGCCAAGGCAAGCCGTAATCTGAATTTTATGAAACAACCCATTTGCTGAAGTACCTAAGTCCGGGAAATAGCTTTGTTCTTTTTTGATTGAATACCTACAACTGGAAGCAAAAAGTTTAAAATATCTTTTCTCTTATCATTATTAGAGTATTGATTTAAAAAAATAATTCAGTCAGTCGGTCATTCGAGCTTATTTCGGAAGAACGAATTTCTGTTACAATTTTATGTTGCATGTCTTAAAAATATCCCAGTCTTTTGCTGACCTTGTCTTCAGGGCCCTAAAGATCAGGATTTATGTCAATTTCAATTATTGAGCTGAAGTCAATGTGACAATAGGCGAGGTCACGGAATACATTTTTAACAGTATGAGTAAGACTGATTGTCTTACTCATACTGTTAAAAATGTATTCCGTGGAATTAAAAAAAAAACGCGGTTCAAAACGCCTCAAGTCATAGGTCTCGAGTTCGATCCCAAGGCCCCTGATTTTTCGGATTCATGTGCGTATTGTATAATTATCACTTGCTTCACAACGGTGAAGGAAAACATCGTCAGGAAACCGGCATGCTTGAGAGATATTTCTGGACAGCATGTGAAGCCAGCTGAAGGCTGCTTTAAAACTCTGACATCAGGTTAGTCACTAACCACACTAAAATAAGAAGAAGAACGCCTCTAGCTAGTCTGAACACAGCCTAATGCGACTCATATTACTACCATTACTTTGCGAAATTAGGTTACGGTTAAGTAAGCAGCAAAAGCGTACTTTAAATAGAAATATTACGTTTTATTCGCACTTTGTGACTTCAGACTTCACAGCAACTAAGTTTTAAGTTAACCTGCAGCTTCGATATCGTGGAATTAATACACTTTGTTAGTAGGTACTGACGAATTTAATATTACTATAAAATCTATAGTAACATTAAAAATAAATGTCTTTTTTTTTTTCGTAAAAAGCCGACTTCTCTTGTAACATAATCCAAAGATTTTGGTCCTACTTACTTCTTGAAACTGATGAGTAGTTGACCTATGTCTAATGAAAAAAAGATTATTTAAAAAAAATTGTACCCTTAATTTTCAGTTGAAAGCTGAATGCTAACATTTAGGTTGATATCATATTGCAAGGATTTATTAACAAAACACATTTTGACTAACACGTTAATCTTATCAATTCTGCATATTTCCCCTGGTTGATTAACAAAACGGAATTATATTGAAACAAGCAGAGCCTTGTAATGGGTGTTAAAATAATGTTTCCCCAAGAAACAGTGTAGCCAACATTAATAAAATTCCTCAGTCAAGAAACGCGAAACTTTTTTTTTACTCTAGTTTTCTCCCAGCAACTTGGAGCATTTTTTCTCCCCAACTTAATAAACGCAAGAAGAATTTAATAAAAGCGTCATATTTTGAGTATCACTTTTTTGTTTCGCGCGAGATAAGAATATTGTGTACGGGCTGGACTCGTGGAATTGGGAATTTAATTGTTTCGGAGTCGGCTAGGCAGGAAAATGAAAAACAAAAACTTGAAAGGAATTTAAAAGTCGTGCAAGCATAAATTTTTTATCTGTTGGTGACTCACTCGACACTGTGTCGTGTGATCAATTATCAAAACATTTTCTTTAATTCAATAGATGATGATATGAGTTGAACTAAAAGAAAATATATTAGTTTTCTAAATAACTCAAAACAATGAAACAAAAAGAGCCATTCAGAAAGTGTCACGCTCTTAAAATAATTGTTATTCATTGTGTTCGAAATAATTGAAATTATTATGAAATAAAATGACGTTATACAAACATATTAGCGTGTACTAATTGCCTGTAAACTGAAAGATACAAATGCTTGATAAGCAGCGAGGTCGAATCATAAATTCAATGAGTTTATTAATTGTTTTGGTATGGACTTAATGATTTAACGATTTTGAAAGGTTAATTTGATTACCTACATACAAGTTTTTCATATTATATTTTAGTTTTTTAATCAATGCAGTTTAAAAGGTTTCCTGGTCCCTTGCAAGTTTATTTGTTACAGCTCTGGCTTTACTATTTGGAAATAAGTATGAATAAGGACTAATATGAGTTTTGACTAAATCATTACATTCGTATAACCGTCTAAAATAATTTGAATTTACAAACAGCTGTGTCCCTATTCCGGCGTGAACGTCGCCCGTCTAACGGGGATCACATTCGAGAAACTTTTAAAAGCCGGTAAGCCTCGGCTCGCTACGAACGAAATCACAGCCTACTAAAGTATATTTCACCCTTTTGACGACACATTATGTACATTTGCAGCGCGTAACGACACGGGCACGGCTCACAATTTCCATTAAGGCGCGCCGTAATAGGAACAGCCTAAATTTTAAACGTCCCGTTCAAAATTCGTCTCTAAGCTGTTGTCGACTGGGTTGAATTTTAGTTGGGGTTTGGACGCATTTCTATCCTAAGCACACTGGTTTGAAGCCGCGCCCCGTGTAACACATATCGAATTAGCAAAAGGACGGTATCTTACTGCAATTAGCTTCAGCATATTAGGAGTGCCCAATTGTCCGCTGTGCCTTTTTGCTGTATCAACGTGGCCAAAAATTGTGGGGACTAATTTGGGTCGTATCTATGTTATGCACGACATCCTGTTTTTTGATGACTAGTTAAAGCATTCAAACGTGAAGTCGACCTTCTTTGTTTTAGTATTGACCACTCACACATTTACATTTTTGTTATGTTCATTGTGTATGTTCATATTCTGATACCTCGCTGCAGTAAAATGAAGGCTAATTAAAAGTGCTTGAAACAGGAACGTTGTTCCGTTGACAAGTTGCTTCGTTTTCTACAAGCGGATCTAGGTATGTCTTTTCTTTGACGAATTTATCACAACTTTTTGAGCTATTTGACAATATTGGCCATAGGATTGCTCATCGTAACATTCGTGTTCACCACACCAGCGAAAGATTATGGGTGCTCGACCGCTGGTCCTACTATAATAATTTTGCGGATCAAAAGTATGATTTTATATTTTGTTGCAATTTGCTATGGAATTTAGAATGAAAAAAAGTAGACAACTTATTGTTCAACTTTCAGGGTTTAAAAAGTTACAAAATGTGTGTTTTGAAATTGTTTTATTTTGACTTTGCAAAAGTCAGAGATTGAGCAACTTTTCCCGTATTTTTAAAACCGTGTCTTTTTTATGAAAGCATTTTTAGGGATTGACTTATGTTTTGTGTATAGAACCGAAGTTTGTGGTAGGTAAATAAGGTTTGTGGAGACTCTTTTTCTCTATCTATTCTTATACTCATAATAAAGCTGAAGAATTTGTTTTTTTTTGTTTATTTATTTAAACCGCACTAATCTCTGGAACTACTAGTCGGATTAAAAAAAATGTTTTTGAATTTGTAGCTCAATTCTTGAGGAGGGCTATAGGCTATTTAAAATCACGCTAAGATCCTTAGGAGCCTAGAAAAAGAAGAAAAGTCAGAAAGAACGTTAAGCGAAAACGAAGTAATCGCTTGGGCAGGCGATGCGATGCGACGGGGTGGCTCGGGGAAGCAAGAAATTTCAAGCCCACGAAGTCGCGGACAGAAGCTAGTTGTTAATAAGTTAACAATTATGCTAGTATATCGCTAAAACGACTGATCCTTTGTTTTCGGCATCCAGCGGTGATGCAGCAGTGAACTTCTTTCGACAGAATGACATTGATGAGTGTACATTTATGTATCAGCAATGAAATCCAAAACAAACAATTAGTTTTAATTTATTTTTTATTTTTGTTATTTATAATTAGAAAAGCTTTAAAAATTCAAATTGACTCTTCCCTGAGTGGATATATTAGTAACGAATTAAGCTGGATCTGTTTATCCGCCGAGGCACGGACGAGTGTAATTATTTATTAAAATTGTTGCCATACTCCACGCGAGTTGCGACCGTTTCCCTGCGCATTAGCTGCTGTGAAATTCTCCGGATGAAATGTAGGAGGTCCATTCATCCGACCCCATTTTGAGGATGAGATTTTTATTTTACCCACTGTATTATGCATTATGTTTATTACAATGTTAATGTTAATATGCACACGCAGGAAAGTTGTGTGTAAAAGGTGCGTGGGGTGTGAATTTATTGTAGCTATTTTTGAATTTTTGTTCAATTTGTTTAAATTAAAACTGTTGAAATATCTGTTCCTGTGGGGAGTGAAGGTCGTCTTCTGTACACCTATCGATGATTTGATACTGAAATCATAGCGTAGGTATGTACTTAGTCGTTGCCATCGGCATTTTTATCAGACAGTTTCATTTGCAATGGCTGTCAATAAAATCTTTTGAAGAAGCTTTGTAAAAAAGGTACTATCAATATCAACATTATAAATCAGTTTCCTGTTTTTATTCAATTTCCAAATATGAAATAAGAAAAATCTTCCCCATGAATTTTCTAGTTTTTTCTTACAATGTTTTCTTAAACCGGGAAAATGCTTAGAAAAGGAAATTGCTAATGCTAAGCAATGTGTCTCCATATTTGAAGGTTTTTGTATGTAATATGTAAAAAGAATAATTATGTTTCTCGGAACATCGAGACAAAATCAGCAATTTTGATTTTTTGATTTAGTATTTAGTCATTTCTTGGATGTACTTAAACGTACATGTCCGATTATACGACGGGAGTATGTATATGATCGACATACGAGTAAATTCTAGATCGTATAATTGTTATTGTAATGTATGCCTTCTATAACTACGTTATCATTTACATTGTTTGTGTTTATGTAGGTGAGCTAGTAAGCGCCGAGTGCTACTGCTCGGTATTCTCGCTAGTCACCTAGAGCTAGGCTTTAAGTATTGACAGCGGTGAGAAATGTGGGAATGTTTGCCTAGCCTAGTATAAATACAAATATACTCAATATCAGTTCGTTTGGTCGTATAGTTCTTGGTAAAGTAAATGCTGTCAACACAGGTTTATTTTCACAGGTTGATTTAGATCAGAGGGTAGGCGTCCTGAGTAATTTCAAATAACCAATACCTACGTTTGTGGATGTCAGGATCATTTCAGCAGTAGGGGCTGAGGCTAGTCGAGGTTAGTTGTCGTGAACCCACTTTTGGGACATGTTAATCTTTATACAAAAAAATAAGTGGATTATGTTAGTCTGCAGCACCAACTTGTAGGCAAATAACATGATGCTGCAATCACGAAACCGCTAACTGTAGTGATTATGGGTTTACCTGCAAACTACGGTACAGAATGGACATTTATGGACCAACCTGTTACTCCGGCTCTTAAAATTTAATCACAGCTAATTATACAGGATGTTTAGCATATGCGGGTGAGACAGTGTCCAAGCAATTAACGATATGGTCACCATACACAAAGCGTACACCGCATGATGTCGGTGACACGTAGTTTTCGGTGACAGAATATTTTAACAAGTTCATTATAGCTTGCTTTGGTTTTCGAATGTTTCACCACATTTTATAGTATTGGCAGGTCTATCAAATGTCAGTTTTGTTTCTATTAATCTCTGTGCTGTCAAGTTTGTGTGTGTGATTTATATTGTTTGTATATTCCGCTTTATCTGTAAAGGGATGTAGTGCTAATGATTTGTTTTGAGTTAACTCTTCAATGTTAGTTATAATCAATAATCAATATACTTATGGGTTTTCGTAGCTATGGAATAATAAAAAATATTATGTTCAAATAGCTTTTGTGGAGCTTCAGAATTTTGTTGGATATTAGGTAGGTATATTTATCAACAAATAGGTCCAAGACAGAAATCAAACTATTAACACCGTTAACACAATCTCTCTTAAAGGATAACATGAGCAAATTAAGCATAGGTAGTCAACATCTGCCTAGACTTTTTCCAACTATATTGGGGTCGGCTTCCAGTCTAACCGAACAAAGCTGAATACTAGTATTTTACATGGAGCGACTGCCTATTGGACCTCCACAACCTAGTTACTGGGTAATACGATACCCCTTGGTAAGACTGGTTGTCAGACTTTCGGGCTTCTGACTGTCAAAGATGTACAAATGACAGCCAGGACCAATGCCTTCACGTGCTTTCTGAGGCACCGAGGGGTCTCGTTATGTAATGGATCCATGGACCAATCCACGGACCGACCTCGGCAAGCGTTGCTTAACTTTGAAGATCGACCCGCGGCTGTTATTATTTAGTAACAATTTTTTTTTTACCATCAATTCTTTCTTAAACAAAGTAACAATTTAAAATATATTAAGTATTCAAAATTTAATATCATTAAAAAACTTTAGTAGCCCCATCATGAACATTGCTAAAAATCGTCTGAATAATATATTACATACTCCGCGCTACGTATGTTCCAGCACAGCGCTTCATGTACAGCGGAGGCCTTAAATTTAATCTCTTAGTAGAGCACATCACATAAACGCAAGGAAAAGTAAAAGCCCTTAAATAAGAGAATGAAAAACGAGCAAGAAGCTCACACGATAAGCGTTTTAATCTCTTTAAGTGTGGCTATAGATAGTTGTACTACACGTAGACACACTTAGTAGTAGGTAAACATGACAGTTTGCTGTTAAGTATATTGTTTTATTCTAATCTAAACTATGTAAATTAATATTACTTATACATACATAAAGTACATAAACTCACACCTTTTTCCTTTCCACGGAGGTAGACAGAAACTACAGAATGCGACCTGCTATAATCCTTACATAATTATTTCGCTTCGTTTACGTAATTTAATATTATTATTTATTTATTTTATTATTTATGTACACACAGTAAAATACATAGAGATACGACATAAATTATAATTTGAGTACAAAGGTACTGCTTATTTCTTAAGAAATTTCTTCCAGCAGACCTGCCAAAGGAGAAATGAGAAAGAAATGTAGACAATAGTGTGTGAGAACAAAAAGAGAAAAATATAAATTTGCGAAGTCTTATACTAACAATATCAAAATATACCTACACGTATAAAGCAATAAATTAACATATACCGTACTTAAATAAATACATAGAGCTTAAATATATAAACATACATATTATACATATCCCTTACTAGACCTCCTCTGTATTTTCGGATTCATGTGCGTATTGTATAATTTATCACTTGCTTCAAAAACGGTGAAGGAAAACATCGTGAGGAAACCGGCCTGAGAGATATTTCTCGACGGCATGTGAAGCCAAGTCAGAGGCCCATGGGCGGGTTTAAAAAAACTGACCCCACGTTAGTCACTAACCACAAGACAATAAGAAGAAGCCTAGCTGTTGCGCCTGCTGCCCGCGACTTCGTCGTCGTATGCGATCTAGGATGAAAGGTAGCCTATGTCCTTCTCTGGGTCATGGTCTACTCATGTGCTACATTTCATCCAAATCCGTTCAGCCGTTTTAGCGTGAAAGCGTAACAAACAAACTCACTTTCGCATTTATAATATTAGTTAGGATTAGGATAATGAGGTAGGTAATTTTTTTGTTTGTTTGTAAGAAAATAATATCTGAAAGGACTGATTATATTACAATAAATATTTCACTGATAAAAGCTACACTATTGCCGAGTCTCATAGGACATGTTTCATGGTAAGTATAGTTTGCCTTCCGCGTGGACGAAATCGCGGCCATAGTTTAAAATAATTTGATGGTTCTTGAACCATACAGCATAATAGGCTGCCTTTGTTGGTATCCAGGGAGTTGCAATCTCCTAGTCGTGTCTAAAGACGAAGAAAAAAAACTCGCATCATACTGGAATAATTTATTAGCACTCAACATCTAATTACCTAACCCATCAATAGTGTAAACTAAGTTAGAAGCACCCTCTTAGAATACAGAGAGTAACCTCTTGACCAGTAGATTTGTTGCAAATACAATGAATGCGGACCTAAGGACCAAATAGTAACATTAAAAACAATGCTAATAATGTCAAATATTGCAAATACTGTTTATTTCGACGTTAAACATTACACAACGACGTAAACACGCCAGATATCGTGCTGCCGTATCAAAAATTCAATTATAAAATTCGCTATATCCCGTTTGCGCATTGCAAAATTTACTGAATGCCAACAATTTGGCTACGTTACCTAGGTGCATTACATTAATTTCTAGCTGAAAGCTGGGGCATTAATTTGCGTCTGCCTCCACAGGGAAACCGCAAAATACTAGTTCCGTACTTCCGTTGCTATTCATAATAAAACCGGTGCAGGCCGCTAAGTGCTCCAACATCTGGGCGCAACCAAATACTGTTATGAGGACAAAGACCGTAAAATACTACCGCTGTTAACGCAGCCTTACTGATAAATACTGTATATTGATAATTAAAATTCTTCGACATCGAAACACTAATGGTTTTATACCGGTTTGAAATAAATTGTTGATATTTTCGGATGGATAACCCTTTTGTAAAAAAATCTTATTTACTTACTCTATTTTATTTTATTACAATTCCGTTTATAAATATTAAATAGTAGTTAGTTTGACGTCAATAGCAAACGGAAGTACGTAGCATTATTTTGCTACGATTAAAGTATCTCAATTGACTAACGTCAGAATTATAAGATTGAAGTTGCGGACGGCATTTGGGTTCCAACCGTCAAGTCTTACAGACATTCATAATATTAAGTGTACTATGCTGAGCTATGTATGATTATGTTGAACGATTCAACGAAGAAATATAAAAGTGACGTATTATTACTAGTTTGGTACAAGTGAAATGTTAATGTTACACTTTGTTGCTGGTTATCGAATTCGTCTATGAGGTCGCAGCTCCAGTAAACGTCCTATATATTATTTTATTCTAATAACGATAAAGAGTTCTTAATTTAAACTGTTTGAAGATACAAGTCTTTAGTCTTTTATAATTGAAAGACTACGTGATACATGTTTCTTTAAGCTACGAAGTAAATGTCACTATTGATTGGTCCTTCGATCCGAGAACCCCACCACCAAATATTAGCACAAAAAAAGTAAAAGAGTATATTTCTGACATTTTCTTTTTTTACTAGAACCCTCAAATACAGAGCATGATTTAGATAAAGATTTTTGAAACTTACCTAAATTTCTTCGAAGTCCCAAAAGGATCTTTCTAAATCACTCGTGCTACGTAATATGGGTTAAAATAAAAGATATTAGATAAGTTATCCTGTTAACTTTAAGGCTTCCCTTTAAGTATGCGCACAGAGTAAAGTCTTTACTCACGTGGTATGAGGAAGAGCTAAACGAATATCTAAATTAAAAATATGTATTTTAAGATACTATTCTTTATTCAGGGTAATTTATAGTTTTTCTTAATTTTGGGCACCAGGGCTTGCTAACGCGTCATCATCTTTGTTGGCAGCCTTGTAGAGCTTTTTTTGGCCAATTTTTTGGTGGCAGGAATTACAACATTATCCTATTGATGATTGCAGTTTAATGTTATATATAAGAATAAAATGAAATCTTTTTCTAATTGTTTCGACACTCAAACGTTTGGTTAGCGTAGGCAAAACCTAATGAAAATCTACACCAAAAAGGCGATCGCAAAAGCGAATCGGTTCACAATCCTATTATAAATTAATGTATTTAATTTTCATACCAGACCGCGCTTATTACTTCAGTACATTAGTCGCCAAACTCGAAGGCCCTTGCTTCTTGTGCTCTTTAATAAAAAATGCGATGCTCAGCGGAACGCGGCATGTTCTTCTAAAGAGTATAATTTATTACGTTTGCTGCTTCAGTCACGAATGTCGTGAAAAAACTTCAAAAGTCTAATACTTACGTAGTGTTTGATAAACTGATGTCAATGTTTGGAAACTTATAAGAAGCTAGGTAGTATTAAGGAGAAATAGTTTTGTTCAATCTTGAAAATGTAGACTGATTTTGTATGAGTGAATCGTATTGATTTGAATTGTACATATGTAAGTCAAAGACAAAGCAAAAAAAAACACTTTTGAACGTCTTTATTATCGTCGTAATTTATTTGGGTTCTTATTTAGTTTCTACCACTGAATATCAGTGTTCTGTCAGTGTATCATTAAAATCCCCAATGGACTGATCACCTTTGAGTGATTCCAGATTCCATCTGAACTGGCTTATGTATTCCCCAAGAAGTATCTAAAATGTTTTAAATTGACATTGATGCTCTGTTCCTATAAAAATATGAACGGCGCTAATTGACCGAAATTATGTTAAATGAATATTAATTGGATGTAACAAAGCCAATTCTGAAAAATAAATTACGCAATCCATTTTATTTCATTCAGGTAAAAAGAAAAATTTAGGGAGAATGAATTCAAAATGGTATTAATCGTGCACGAGTGCTTTTAAAAATATGTTGCGAAAAATGATGAACAATATTTGGAAAATATTACACTCGTTTTATTTATAAAATACATTTTTTTTCTCCATTGCCGACAATTTAAGACTATTTAATTCATTAGAGAAGTATAAACGACTAATGTAGACGAATCCCTAAAGTAGAAGAAGTCTAAAGGCTCGTGCAGAACAGCGCGACGCGACTCGAACAATAAAATTTCTAAGAAAACTTCACGGAATAACAATAACCGGTGTCTGCACGGAGCTTAATAGTTCTTATATCTTATAGTTCTTATTTCTTTACATAATTATGGATGCTGGTGTTTAATACTACGTCTCTGGAAAAACATCTACCAACACAGTAACTTGTAGGGTACTTACATCTTATGTGAACTTGACCTACTTGTTCTTGCAGCTGTAATAGTTACCGTTACCGCACAACACGCGTTGGACCATCTGCCAGTCTCATCACTTACGCAAATTAAGAGGAAGTTAGAAGTAAACCTTTACCATTCACAAAGACTAAGTTGTGTAGATGTTGATAAAGGTCCTTTATAAATAGCTACAACGTATCAAAAGACAGTTAATGGATTAACCTCATTCCACTAAGAACATAGGACTTCATTTTGGGTTATTACCGTCTAAGTTAACCGCAAGACCTCGTAGTTCTATTGATAAACAAGAGGCCCATCGAAGTAGCTACTAATCCAACCGTTGACATCGAATGGGTCTGTGTAGAGCTCCGTACGGCGGACGGAAGGAAAAGGATCACTGAGGTGTGTGATTGACTTGCCGACTGTGACAGCAATGTAGTGTTGTGTTTGGTTCATTATTAGTTGATGTTATTAGTTTATTTTCACATTAAAACGTATGATAAGGTTGTGTAAGTTTTCTAAATAAGTCTTTTCGTAAATGAGCTCTAAATAAATCTTTTCGTAAAAGATCAGTCATAGTAATGACGTTCCTGAATCCTTAAAATTTCGCCCGTTTGGACCCTATTCACTCCAAAAGTTTGCAGTTTAACAAATGTTTTGTTGAAAAAAAAAAAACTAAAATAAAGCTACTCACAATCAGGTATTAACCCAGCAACCCTATCCATAGTCGGCACGCGGTACGTATCTTCCAGTACTTCTAATTCTTGGTCCTTCGAGCCGAACCCTTCGAATAACTTCGAAAGGCTTCGACCTAGTGGTTGTATTTTCAGAGATTAAGTTAGTGAAGATCATCAGTTAATAGTAGAGTGAGCTTCCTAACAGTTTTACAAATTCAGTTTTAAATCTTCCAGTATTTCTAATATCTCGTCCTTCGAGCCGAATATCTGAAAAGGCTTCGACCACTATTGTTTCATTCATTCGATGTTGCGATTAGTTAAGGTCGTTAATAGTAAATTGAGCTTCTTAAATAATGGGAATGGGCTAAAAAGGGACACAAGAATAGGAAACAAAACGGTATCAATTTACCATCAAAGTCCCTACAACTGCATGTCTCATTAACAACTACTCACTTTCACTTCACTTTATCCTGTATCGTTATACAAGGGGTCCATCAAAGTTGACCTAATCTATCCATTGAAGCTGAATTGTGGTCAAACTGACCTTTCTGGATAAAGTCATAAGAATTCAGTGAGAGGGAAAATTGTTAGTAAGGTGTTCGATTGGCAATACGAGTAGTAAGAAGTAACTACCTATAGTAACACACTGCTGGGGTGCTTAAACCCAAGATGTTATTGCCTTTCACGGTCTTACCGCAGCTCATGAAAAATTTAAAATCAGAATTCAAGTAGGTACGAATTCGGAATAAGCTAGGCATTCATAGTTGTTGTACTTAGTAAGGATAGTCTCAAATTGTTTGTGGGAATGAAAACCGTCGAAGTTAGATTTTTGGAGGCTTTGCAATTGGTTTAAACCGCAGCTGGATGCTTCTTGTTTTCTATTCATGTTCATTTTCAGTCAAAAAATATTTTGTATTCATATTAATTTTCAGTACAAAAATCTATTTTTCTTTAAACGGTTTTCCATCCCAACATTTATTGAGTTCTGTGTTCGGTCGGATGTGGTGTCAATTCAAGTCTAGTTTTAGGTGAAGCTTGCCAAAATGTTATGTTTTGATTTTATCGAAATTCCAAATATTGGCTTTCAGGTTTAAAGCTCAAGTCGTTCAAGATTTTATGAAAGACGAGGACGTTCAGCCAAAGCGTTTTCGATAACGTTCATAGGTAAGTGTGGCTCAAGTTATAGTGCTCGCCATAAACTAGGGTCGAAAGTTGCCGGCGTTGGATCGATACGAAGGTTTACTCATCCACGGACGCACGGACCGGACACATCGCGTGCCACCTTTAATACAAAAATATCGATTTTTCCACAAAGCCGCGTCACCGCAATCAATATACCTTTCCGCCCCGTGCCTAATTACGCCCGCCTACATCACTCAAACATCCGTAAAAAGCCCCGTAATCACGCTCCCTGTGTTCTCTGATGATATCCACCCTGAAAAATAGCGTACACTGAATCATTGAAAGCGCACAGGAAAACGCTTCATTGTAAACGTTTTATTTAATTTTCCCTCCATTTACTTTTTATAATTTCTGCCGGGCATAAAAAACGATCCGCCGCCGCAGGAAGCGCGCATACACGCGAAGCCAGCCATATCTGGACGCACACAGGGATAGGAACACCTGTCTCGGGAACTGAAAGGTGTGCTCGAGCGTGTGCGAGCGAGACAACCGTATAGGAGCCGCGGGCGTAGGACAGAGAGGCGTTATGCGCGCGCAGAGTGTTGGCACGCCCGCCGCGCGTCCCGCTCGCTCGCAAGTCCGCCCGAGAGCCGTCAGTCTATCGCGCGCAGAGGCAGCGCTTGTACGTGCCGCCCTTTGCTCTGACGCGACCGACGCAGTGTCCGTAATCGGTGTTCGGAAAATTGTGCATGTGCGTTTTCCGACGAATGCAGTGTGTGTGCTTGTGAGATGTGCTATTGTTTTCTAGGTAACGGAGACTCTTGTTTGAAAAAGGCAGTCGGATGCAACGTATTAATTGATGCACTTGTTGGCGCGTTGTTAATTTCACTTTTATATTATTTCCCACAGAGGTACTTTCGGAAAAGCTGCCGGTTTATTAGCAAAATAGCTACAGTTACTCTGCAAGTGAATTTGCACATGGTGGTGCATGTTATCAAAGTTTTGTTAAAGCGCGCAACTCTTATTAGTCACGATATGAATTTATGATCTTTTAATTGTTTGCGCCGCTTTAGATAAGGCTAACACACTGTTAATATTTGCCACTGCTTTTACTTGCAGAGAAGCTATAACTTGTCAGACTCTTATAAGGATATTTGATAAAAAAATAAAATAAAATTTTTAAAAGTAAAGAATTGTATAAATGTGATTGAATGAAGAACATTATATGTTACTTAAAAAGGAAATACTTATTTCTGAGAAAATGGGACTCGAAATGAGAAACACGCGTAGTCATGTCATTCATGTGATACACAAAAGTCACAAAAGCGAGGCTCACAACAATAGCAACGAAGAAATTACTGCCAAGTATCGACAGCGGGAGCACTTTCTGAAACCACGCATTGTACTGGATCCAAACAATGAGAAAATACATATGTAACAGTTATTTATCATACAACTAACTCAATTGAGGCTGTCGATAAATGGCCAAAATAAATTATAGCAATCGAACAGACTAAATTCTATGCAACGATAAAATAAAAGTTTGTTCCCAAAAGAAAATATCTGGAAAGTAAAATATCAAGCCTTGCCGAAGTACCTATACTTTTAATTGCATGATTGGAAAAAGAGCTAAACAAAAAAAAACTGTATCAATAGCTGTTGATATTTCATAATGAAGAGAAAGCAACTTGTGTAATGATTTATTGAATGGTCAGTTTGGTCATAATGCAACACAATTGCGTGACGAAGAAAAGAAACTAGAAAACTCAAACAATAATACTCTTGAAAGTGATTATTCGCTGGTTATTGTTGGTCTGGCGGTTAATAATAATCATATTAATGGCAACCACATCGATTTATTCCACGAGGAAAAAGTTAAAATATCACAGATGCTTCCTGATATCCGTTCAATGATTTTATCATAATGGTAAAGGTTTACTACACTAAATATTGCTAAATCGTGCGCCAAAAGCTCAGTTACGATGACTAATTACCGAACTGTATTTGAGATGTAACTGCTGTCGATAGCATTCTTTCACAATATCAGTTTCAATAGCCGCAAACAATGGCTCTTGTTACAAAGATTTTGCATAACACGAGTTAGCGACCAGCGCAGAGTTTGTTAAAACTTTAACAAATTATTTGCATTCAAATACAGTGGCGTTTGTTGAATGAAGTTGATGTAAATTGATGACTTTTTTCACGGTTGATGGTCACACAAATGCAAGACAGACGAGTGAACTCCCTCGCCACGGTCGAATACTCGTCAACGTCATTAGATAACACGTACACCCATGAATAATGTTTTCGGAGACAGTGGCGGAATCAACACAAACTGACATCACATACAACAAACTTCAAAATCATTTTTGGACTCACCGTCAAATTATTACAACTACTCTTTAATCTATTGTAATGAAATAATGATTAATGTTACACCGTGACGTATTACAGAGCTTTAACTAATTGATCCCAATAAATGAAAATGACCTCTAAAGTAGCGGCGTGACCATTAGACTCCCTACCATAAGAAATGAGAGGTTAATTGAGTTAATGGAAGTATGCTCCGTCGTGGATTGAAGTCAAATTACATTAGGCGTTAGAGCTTTGAAGGATGGGCTGATTCAAACTTTTAATAAATCGATAAAGTTTTTACTGATGGTTCTATTTGGACCAACTCTAGCAAGAACAACTGATACAGCCCGAGAAAAACACTAACGAACTTATGTGGTTGATTGTGGAACAGAGAGAAAGGCTGCTCGTGAGTCTATTTTCTTTCGTTCACTCATAAATGTGTGCGAAAATAAACAGTTGATGTAAACTGTTTTTCTCAGGTTCTCATATCGGCATGGAAAAATATTCTCAAGTAATGCAATCGTAATCACATTATGTCTACAACGTTAGCTACAAGCAGTTTGCTAGTGCGCAAATTGCTTATTCGTTATTTGAAATTAAGTACATTTTCACGGCTGGTACAGATTTTTTGGTTGTGTACCATTTCATTTTATTCCGTCCCTATTCTCGTTCGTAACTCTGAAGTAATATTTTAGCTGTAATTGGCTTCACCCGTGATGCTTCTTGGATGTTCGATAATTCCTAATTATTCCGTAACTTAAAAGCGTTCTCCACGGGTTTAATGCTGCCTTTATTATTTCAGTCCAATATATTTTTATTATGAGAGGTCTAATTTCAATGATCATTCGGTATCGGTTTTACTGATTACGTCTATATCTGGAAATGGTATTTCCTTTTATTTTTTTTCCTTCTCTAAAGTAATTTATGTGTATTTACAAATACACCATTTGTAACTCTAATTTTTCTAGCACACACCGTAGCAATTCAGACCTTCTACGTGGGATTATTACAAAAGTGATTGGAAGCCACGTGTAGCTAGAAACTTTGAACATAACTAGCATTATGGCAACAATGTGCAGTCTTAAGCCCTCTCAACATTGACACTCACTGCATTAATTTCAGTGCCCTCAAATAAAGTAACAAAACATATATAACATTTTTGGGTCAAAGTCAATGTTCCAAAATTCATCTGTTCATTCAGAGATGCTATATTTGCATTTCTATTCTAAAAACAAATATATGGGGACGATGAAAATATATACGTCTGTCTTATTTATGAGTCACTGAAAAGTGCCTCGGGTTTGTTTATCATCATTTAGCATTTTTTATCAGAGGTTCTTATATGTTGTACACTTTTTCACCACCAGCAACTAGCATGCCTTCCATTAAATTTTTTCCTTGTTAATCTATTTCTGTAGTATCATTTGGTTGGTGTAATTACTGCGCTGACCATTCCGAATGGTGGTAGACGTACCAAGGTCTACTATTGTGGTGGTTGCGTCACTTCGTGACATGACTATGCTCTATAAGGGCGGCTAATAGCCGCCAGTTAAATTAATTATAGCCGCACAAAATATAGATTGATGTGTTCCAGTCACACTTTTGTAACCTTTGCTGGTATAATGTTAGTAATAATTTATGTTTGTATGGATCGCCTTCATATTAGAAAAGGCGAGGTACTTTGTTTGCGACTCATTCGGAAGTTTTACGTCCATTTAAGACCACTTTGTGACATAAAGGAAATTGTTATTTGAACCGTGGATATTAAAACATTCTTGAGTCAGTTTCAAGTGAGCCAAACAGGAAACGACAGTTAATAATTATCATGTTTCGGAAGTTTTGTATTTCGTAATAGCTTGCTAAATCAGCACGGAATTCAAAGCTTCACCCGAGCAGACATTGGTCAGGAAAGCGAAATAGAAACTGGTATTTTCTTTTGAAAGGACACAAAGTAATAAAAATCATAACAGAAAAAAAATCAAAGGTAACAGTTACAACTGAATACTTGGCAAGAGACATCAAACCGTCGCATCGCGTGGCGCATAGGTATAAAATAGCTTTGATAGGATTTTCGCCGACTAGCAATTTGTTTTGTGTGTTCCGAAAAGCGATCGGATAGCATTGATTTGCAATAAAAAATATTGCTTTGTCACGATTTCCGCGGTGAGGCCTCTTTCACAACAAGCTGCAATGTCCGCCGCGTAATGACGAGCGAAAATGTTACCAATAGAAATTGATATTTATGGGATTTTATTAGGAAAACATGGATATCCACAGGTGGGCGATGTGATACGTGTGATACTAATTACTGCTCCAGTTATGCCACACGCATGGAAATAGAGCAATCGGATGAAACGAATAGAATTATGGATATTTGCAAAATTTTAAGCAATTTCCAATCCCAACTAGTTTTGACAAACCTCATCTGTTTATTCTCCCCATTTTACATTAGTATTACGAGGCTTGACATGCAACAGCTCTTCAAGATTCCTTCTGCAGAAGGAAGTACTGGGAAGACACTTTTTATTTTCTATTTCGTTAACATTGTCGGTGGAAATTTAAACTACACTCACATAATTTCAGAAGATAATGATGTAGTCATGGAAATGTTTAAGTTTTAACCATGGCACAACATAATATTGGACGTTTCTTAAAATCCATAAAATAATGAAAGAAGGAGCAACCGCCTCGTTCTCAGATTCGAAATAAAACTGGAGCGCTGGTTACAGACATCACTTTACAGCAAACGTAAATATTTGCAGTAATAAAATCTATTTAGGTGATTAATTCAATGTAGCATGACGTGGTTTCTACCGAGCACTGAGCAACAACGTCTCAAGCGAGCTGAAAAATGTGCAGAAAAACCTTTTAAACGATCGAATTGATGGCCTACCGTGTTGAGTTAAAACAACCAAACACGATAGTTCGCTATTTTAATTGTCAAAGTCAATAATTTGTTATGTGTTAAGCTTTTGAGTTTATTACATTTTCTTTCAATTACTACCGAGTTGTTAGTTAGAAACAACAATAAAATTAACAGTTACTGTTTACGCACCTGGTTAATAAGTAATCCCAAATACCTTTTTGACAGCTTTAAAGTTCGTTTTTCGTTTCCATTATTACTTACTTGAAGAATGAAGACTAGAAATTATGCTAGCCAATGCATATATGCCTATCATAGGTATATTTCTAGTCTTGTGCCTCAGTGCCTGAGTCATCCTAAGTCAAACTGTCGAGTCTAGCGCAAACACGTTCCTGGCAGATGGCGCTTAATGAAGACAATCGCGCGACAGCTGATGTCACCGTCTCGTGAAAATTTCATTCCATAAACAGGTGGTCTGTGGGTGTTCAGTCTTTCTGATCCTAAATGGGTAAATAGGCGCAATTTAGGCCACCGCGCCGCCATCGCGCCTGGGCCGTCGGTCTGATTCAACACTTCGTTGCGGCAATTAGATTCAATTTGCGGGACGCTCTGCTCACTATGAATATGGGCCCGCGTGTAACAAAGGTTCATTTCTCGTGAAATTAGACTGAATTTTGTACGAAGAGACGCTAATTTCCACTGTAAATGTAACTAATTAGACACCATTGTGGAGAAAGTTCTTTGCACGAATGTTTTTCGGCGTAATTCGTTTTGCGAAGATATTGTGGGAGAAAATGTTTAGTAGGTATGTTTTAATTACATTATTGCAACAGACCGGATGGGAAGGTAAAAATCATTATAAATAGCTGTAGCTCGGTCTGTGTCCTGTCCAAATTTCATTACACGAATGGCACCATCGGTCGTCAGCCGACGATGTTAATTGAATGGACTTGTATTGTTAGCCACATTCATGGAATAGCATTCAATTGTTCGTCGATACGGTTTTCACTATTTATACAATGCGTTGAATTATTGCGCATTATGAAAGGAGTTGTTTAGAATCGTTTACTGAATCGGTTTCTGTCATTTTTAATATATACGTATTTTTTTATCCCAATCATAAATTAAAACTACGTAAATAACAGTCACACTTCCGCTGTACAGTCAAAACAAACCAATATGGACGAAGTAGGTACCTGCTACGCTAGACCCTTATACGTGTGTGACTGTGTGTGCGCGTAGATTTGTAATGTGACCACAATTTTCTCCTACAATCATTATAACTAATTTAATAAATAAATAATATTTTATACATAATAATATTTAATAATAAACATAATAAAATAAACATTAAGCGTAAGATTATAACATAATATTCTAATTGGGGTGTTTGGTGGTGTAGGTAACTTTGTTTCAAATTGATGAATGTGCAATAATTCCTAGTTCCTACGTTTTGGAGAGAACCAACCAGTAATTTTTGATACCATTTCACTTTAATTCAACGGCTCGTAATGCCACATGTAGCAGGTTTTAGCTGACGATGCTAGGTGTTAATAAATAATATGCAAATTCTTCATTAAAAATTGGTCATAAAATTGCTATTACGTAAATTGGACTTGCTCACTCTTTTTGCTAAGTGGGACAATTTTAAATTACTTTAAATTTTAATCGTCCGGTGCAACTATTAATCTAATGAAAACTGTGTCATTTTGGTAATTTACCTCCAATAAATTAACTTGATGTGTGTAATATAAGTGATTAAAATCTTGAACTCTACGTCATCCGGGTAGTAAACTACCAGGTAGCTGTCACACTAGTTGGTACGGCCTCGTTATCTTTCCAACAACTATATTAAACACAAAATCTATTAAAATTCGCAGCAGGATATTTTTGACATGTAAATGGTTTTGTGACAAGTTCCAAAAATTATATAAATGTCATTCAAGAAGTTGGTAGGGAAAAATACTCGTAACTTCGTATCTACCTGCATCGGAAGAGAAAAAGCTTGCCTTTTGTTACCTCCGCGAAAGTAAAATTTAATGAAGTTACCTTCGACCTGTCACATAATATACGAGTTGTTTTTGTCAGTTTTGCAAACTTCGGCCACCACTACACCTTAGGAAAATTGCGAGGGCCGCCCCAACCAACCCAACTATTTCTTTGTGCCCAACCCCATAGTTTTCAAATTAAATTAAAGGAGTTTGTTGAGGCAATATGAATACTGCGCATTGACCGCAAGATTTAACTTTAAGGTTAGGGATAGGCGCGTAAGGGTAATTATTTAACGAAGATTAAGTACATAACGAAAGTTGTGCTAACTAATCTAATAAGCAGTAATTGGCATAGAATATGGTTAACAAGTACTGTGATCACATTATTAGCGAAATTTCAACGGCTTCCGTCGTCACTAAATATAGTAAGAGATTTGTGTAAGGTTTAATATTAGAACCGCGGAACACGGCAAGTTAAATCGCGTATTTATTTGATCACTACAGCGAATGAACCAAATTAAACTCCGCACTCACTTCGCACAGCGCGCTTATTGATTTTACTCCGTTATCAATAATGACGTTACCGTCCGATCGAATAATTTATTCACGGTATTTAACATCGATTAATAAATTGATGACATTGTATACTGGCGCGTAATGTAATTTATAGGTGGGATACGTATCTTGAATGGCGGGTGTGGAGCAGAACGCACAGTAGAACTATGAGTAGTATAGTTATGTGTTACTTACCGAACAATATTGTTATCGCTCATTATTCGAGCTGATTTTAATGTGGCCTGCTAGTGATTATTGCGATAATATTATAATTTAACTCACAATTGTGTTTGTTTAGAACATTGAACCTCATAATTTCGTGAAAAGAAGATGACGAAGTTCTTGGGAAAAGCATTTATCTACGGAAAACATGACGGATGGGTTGCTTTGAGTCCAATGCAATTCATTTACCTTTTTCCAGTCCAACTATATTGTAAAACTAGCTTACCTGCGACTTCGTCTGCGTGAAATTTATTCCCCCATCGCATCGCACGCCTGCACGCGCTATTACTTTAAGTTTTTTCTTTTTACTCAGCTTTTAAGAGTCCTAGCGTGATGTTAAATAACCTATAGCCTTCCTCAAGAATTGGGCCATCAAATGCAAAAAGAATTTTTCAAATCCGACTGGAAATTCCAGAGATTAGCGCGTCCAAAAAAATTAACTCTTCGGCTTTATTACAAAGTATATATAGATAAGGAAAAGTTGGTCCTTTAAAAAAGAATTTTACGCTGGAAAATTCTACGAAGAATGTTACTCTTATTTGCAAAGAATACCACTTGGATTAAGCACAATTTGACTAACTTAAACTTAAGGCAGCCTCATCCAATACTAATCCGACCCCGATAGATACCAAAATATAATTATGATTTGTCCAATTCAATCTACTTATCACTTATTCCGAACTTCTACATCCCGTAGGTACGAAGTCCCGCTCAAGTCCGGGATCTCGCCGGGACTTAGTAGTTATAACAAATGGAAACTCTAAGAGTTGGCCGGGACTTATTTACAGACACCACCGCAGCATAAATACACGAACGGATTAAAGTATTCAGCGAAGTAGGAAATATTGCGCGAAGGAGTTTTCTGCGCGTAGGTATGTACTTTTCACATATTACATTCTATTTGTTTTAGGGTGCTCACTGCCCTAGCGTTTGCTTGTAATACAAAGCTAATAACTCGAATTAAATAAACATGATTCTAAATCTAAACCACATAAATATTACTATGCGTATATTTAATTCCTAATGAGAGTAACGATACAATTTTATTCGCGGGAGTTTTTATATCTATAGCTCTATTGTATGTTGAGGCTAACGTAGCTCAGTCTACAGACCATTCACTATAACTTGTCCCGTACTGATATGTTGGCACCATTGCTTGTCAAGATTAGTTTCAATACCAATAGAGTTCAAATTGGCGACTGACAGAACAGTACTACCAATCGCATCACAGGGCAAGTTATAATGAACGTACTGACCACTTGTAACGCGATACAATTCTCGATAACGAACGTCAGTCTTCAACTCTTTACGTCTGTAACCCAGCCACTACCTTTTATCGAATGTCAATCTAAAACAAAAGCGAACGCAGCTCCGAGCAGTACATAAAGTGAACGCGCCATTGAAATGTTCCAAACTCGAATTTTGGCTGTTACACAACACAATTGCGACCAGTCAGTAGCCACCCTTAAGTTGCGTGTTTTGTACTGGTCAGATGTTAAGATAAAATTCACGTTTCAATATGTAGGTACAAGCTTTAAATATATTTGGAAAGTTACGACAGTATTGCTGCTTCTTTGTCAAAGGAAATGTTGGAGAAACTGAGAATACAAAACTGCTGTCGAATGAATGAAAACTTGTTGTTGTTGTTGCTTTTATTACTATCGGCGATTGTCAAACACGATTTATAAGTTTGCCAATAAATTGAGCGATGAGTAAATTAAATAATATTGACTCAGTATTTAGTTTGAGTAGCTTTTGAACTTGATACTTATCTTATCTTTAATAAATTTAAACTCCTGAGTTTGAAGTCCGTCTGGATCTTTTCAAAACTATAGAAGATTGTATTTAAACACTCATCGTTTAAATATAAATAAGATCTATTTGCTATCCTCAAAGGCTAATAATTACCACGGTTTAAAAAATATTCATTGACTGGTAATAGTTGAGTCACACGTCCACGACCGGCGTTTATATTTTGTCTTCTTGAATATAATATTGAAAGACTTATAATGTGAAGCATTAGAGAGTACTTTGCGATCGAAAAATTAGTTTTGCCTCCTTTCTGCAACTGTTTTTATTGTTACACTCCTGCCAGTACACAGAACCTACTTAATTTATATACCATTGTATAGATAAATTAATGGAGATTAATTCTGTACTTTTCAAAAATTGATTTAATGCAGCAGAAACGAAAAAACCATCAATATAGTTTTAAAAAAAGTCCCGGTAGTCAACTATAAAACCTGAAAACATTGTAGCTTCCGAAAAAATCAATTAATTGAGTCCATTTTTTTTTAATAGATTCGTTTCAGCTATAGGAGGAACCCTGTTGAAAGTGGCTCTTTTATTCAAAGTAATTTAATTATAATGAATAAAAACGAACTAATATAATATCTATAACTATATATATTTCCAATTTTGACCCTCTCCCGTTGCCCTGCAACCAGCAAGTAAAGATTGCTAGGTGAGAAATTTTACCCATATTAATTTTTGAATGAGCGTTATGAGGCGTGCACTTTTGGATTTTACAAATATTTAACTTTATGCACTGATTTCTCCTCTGTCGTCTTCGTTTTGCCTTCTATTTGATCTTATCGTTGTGTAAGGTCATTACGATCTATAGGTGTGCCGAATATGGAGTGCAGTTTAGTCCAAAAAGTATATTAAGAACTTATGATTCTAGTCTACTCTTAAAACAGTTCATTAAACTAAAGCTATCCAACAGAATTCGCTTCCATTCAGAAGGTTCTACTCAAATTGTGTGAATTCCAGGGCTTGATTTTTTTATATTTTTTTATTCAAAAGTTTTTCTCAGGCAATTTACTTTGTCCAGCAAGTAATTAGTTTACAAAATAACATTGATAGTTCACACGTTTAGGGGAACACAATTAAGTAATTTTGCGGGCGTGAGGACAGAACGGTCAAAAGGTACGTTTTGAAAACTGTCAGTACAAATCTCTGTTACTTTTGTCGGACAAAAAGTCGAGTAATTCTTGGGATTGCGTAACTTGAGAGGAACTATGTTATCATAAATGTATGTAGCAACTGGAGACATTAAAAAATCTCGGTCTCGAATGGCCTTACTTTGTCCATCATTGTAATTTGGAAGTTGGACGTATGATCGCTTTTGTGAAGTACGGTTTTTTACTTTAGATACCAGCTTGACTGAGTCACGGAGTTGAGGCAAAAAGCAGCCTTGACCAACGTAATGATCTAACACGTGATTGTTACATATTAAGACTGTGTCCGGTTTTAACTGCGCTGGCTATGGACATGATACCTATAATGCTATAGATTTTTCGTCTATTTACGTTTTGTTTTGAGGACAGCCAGAAGATAATAGTAGAGTCATGCCGGTGTTTTTATTTTTGTTTGTTAGAAAATATGTTTTGGTAGTATCGTATATAGTAATATGTAGTTGTTTGCTTAGTATCTACTTAAAAAAACTTTAATGATTTTTAGCTCCTTTTAGCCAAACTCGTTTCCAAGCTTAATATTGAGTTAATATAAACGTCTTAAGGGTACGCTAGTCGGTCATTCTTCCATACAAACGTAGTATGGTGATTACGCGTCTGTTTGATGGTGTAAGTTCAAAACTAAAAATTATATCAATTTTTCTTGTCCTTATATAGAGCCCTGTATGGAAGCAGAATTAGAGAAAATATATAGGTTAGGAAGTTATGAGCGTCGAACCTTCCATATTTCAGCACTAATTTTTAACTCATATTTGGGCGTAAATATAAATAACTTATGTAGTAAACAAATGGCAAAATAGAAACCGTACAGGGATAGATAATTTATTCAAAAGTTCAAATAATTTTGTTTTGAGTAAATACATCCAGTAGTTTTTGCATAATATATACCTATACGCCCAAAAGGTCTGTTAATGAAATTTTACGCGCTTGTTTTCGTTATAAATTATCGTTGTATTCACTAAATAAATATATAAATAAAAACTAGATAAAGAAATAGTAAAGAGTAACTAGCATGCATTAGCCATGCCGACCAACGAGTTCGAGCCGTCGACTAGTGCACCCTTAAAGAACTTAGTCTTCTAGTACTCAGTCATAAACCATTACACGCCATCTAAGTAAATTACAGTACTGATATCATCAGTCTAGTTTATAATTTAGAAGATTCTAGACGTTTCCTGCGATGACTAACCGTTTATATGGTTGACTACGACCCACACAATTGCAATCGGCACTTTGACATATAAAAATAACTATTTTATGCAATGTAAATTGTGTCGTATAGCGTTATGTATTAAGTGTAGAATGATTTAATCGGAATAGGAACAATATTTTATTGTGATTATGTTGAATAATAGATAATATTTTGTGGAACTTTTTTATACTGCGAAGATCAGAAATATGTCATAACGTAATAATTGTTACACGCAAAACGCTTTAGCTCGCGTTCCTGTTTCCTATATACCTGTTTCCTTGAGCTGGGAATTAATTTCTAATTTTTAAATCAGACTACACGAGACACAAAACTATTTTTCTCCTCGTTCTCATAAACATAAATTAACTCGAAAACTATTTTCATCTTGGAAAAATTATACCTAGGCTTATTTTCTTGATTTCTTGCTAACACTACATCTGCTAGCAAGAAATCAAGAAAATAATCCTGAGAATAGCTAACGTTTGGTTTGAAATACTAAAAAGTCTATAAAGTCGTTCATTAGTGTTATATTGTTATAGAAATTACCGAACAAACCCGTGACCAATTACTCCATATACGTTTACAACTATTTACAACGTTACCGTGTGTTAATTTTATTGGAATGATCTGCATCGGTCTGTGAATGCGAAAATTCTTTGCTGAAATATTTTCTACAGTATGTTCCCACTTATTATTATTTGCTCCAAGTGTAGGTAGTAGGATAAGTACGTAATTTGGTAGCAAAAAATAATCTCTTTAAAAGTAATGAGGATATATTTGATACAAATACCGTTTTCGATGACACTTATCGATTTATCAGAACGGTGCGTCGTAAGAGGATTGTCTCCCTAATTGGTGCTTACAATTCGGAAAATACATAAAGGTGCCTTTACTGAAAATGTACAGAAAACTGTATTTCACGTGCGTTGCATCACTGCCTTTATCCCAAAGCATTTATAGTTTTTCAATTCGTTGGTCTTAACTGTTACCTTAAATATGTTTTCTTTTGCTTTCAGGAGTGGTTTACAAGCAGAGGATCAACTTATACGAATGAATACAAAAGTGCTACGGCGCTAAAATAAAAACATTCGCAAATAGCTGTCCTTTAACTATCTACATTGATAAGTCAATTAATATCGCGTACCACAACCAGCGTAGTGTTGCGCTGTTGTCGATACGTCGACATCGATCCCGCGACGCGTCGCGCGCGGTCCCTAACCTGTCGCTGCCATAGTCGGTGCTCGCCAGAGTCACGTGACTCGGCCGGCCCGCCCAGCCACAGCCGTGGATAACCTCGGCCAGAGCCCCCTTCCGGTGAAGAGGCTGCACGAAGCGCTGCAGAGTGCGCAAGTGAAGCGCCAGCGGCTCTCCCCCCCGTACCCCGCGCCCCCCGCGTCTCTCCACCCCATCCACCAGCTCGCGGTGCACCAGCACATTAAAGTTCAGCAGAGCATAGTGCAGCAGAGCATCGTGCAGCAGCACCAGTTGAACCTGGCGCATCAGTCGCTGCAAAACCTACAGGCGCAACAGAGTCTGCAAGCTCAACAGAGCTTACAAGCGGCCCAGAGCCTTCAGGCAGCGCAGAATCTGCAGGCGGCGCAGAGCCCTGCAGCTACGGGCGGCGCAGGCGCGCAGCAGGCGGCAGGAGCGACACAAGGCGCGCTGGTGCCGCCGCAGCAGCCCTCGCCCCGGCCCGCTTCGCCGCAACATAAGAACATGGAGCTCGCGCTCTGTCAAAGCATGGACTCCGTGAACACCGCCACCACTGAGGAAGAGGTAAGTCGATACTCCTCTTTTTCAACAATTAATGTGTCAAGTCTAATTGCTACCAGAAAAATCATTCAACAAACATAATTAATTATAGCCGATCGCTGCGACAATTGAACCCGTAATCCGGACCCGGACCTTTCATTTTCACGGTTCTCGTAAATTAACAATAGAACTAGAACGCGCCAAATTCCCCTTTCGAAGAGGACTTAATGTATCGTTTCGCTTTAGCTATTTGTCATCGTACAATTGTAAAGTAATACCGAAGAGGTGCGGCGCCGTAGCTGTTACAATGGCGAAAACGTTCGGATATACAATAAGCATTCGCTAACACAATAAAAGGAAATTTTCCTCGCGACAAAGGCGGCATCGAATCGAAAGATTATATTGCTTTCACCCATCATTATATTTTAGTCTTTATTTCTTCGGAGTTAAAGATCCAATTTGGAAATTGATATCGATATTATAAAAGCAGCACTAGGGGCCTTGCGGCGCCATGTCACTTCCGAACAGTCGCGAGTTGTTTTCTGCGAACGCCGAATTGGGCTTGCGTATAAATTATAATTGATTATTATATTTGCACGTTTGTCAACTCCATTGAAATGTCAAAATATTTTCACATTTCATGAAAACTTCATAATGTTTTGAAAGTATTTTTACCACTAAAGTAAAAAAATGCAAGTCGTAAAATAAAATACTGTAATGAAGATTACACAAACTTCAATCTCGTTGAAGTAAAGCTTGGATGTTTCTAAACCATAACGTCAACGAAAAACAAAGTAACAAGCACAACCCTAGAGAAAAAGCGATAAAATCCTTAACGCAAACTAGGAGGAGGCGACGCGACGAGAGAAGTGGCCAGCGGTTGTGTTAGCAGAGACAAATAGAGTAGATGTCGCTTCACCGCTTTCAGCCGCTTTCCAGAACGGACAGCTTTATAAATAGCTTGTTTTATTGTTACATTATCTTGTCTTTTAGATCCTATGCATTAAAGCAGGGATACTTAGTAATGTGATAAAGATTAGATAAGCGCTTGAAGAATTTCTTGGAAGAACTTGACCTAATATATAATCGAATGCACCGCTGCATGAGAAATGCACATTCGAACTACTAAGATAAATTCAGGAACAGCGATAGTACTCGATTCGAAGCAACGTGACATTTCTGTGTTCCAGATGCACCAATGTTTAGATTCCGTAGTATAATTTTATACCTGGCAAAAATAACTAAATGATCGGTACGACATTCTTCCGAGTATGAGTCGAAATGAATGACTGGTACGATATCAATGCTAACATTTATTTTTGAGTAGCGTAATGCTGGTTGGTTCTGCAAATATTATGTAGGTAACGTTTATTGCATTCAATTATGCTGTAGACATAACACTTTTAAGTTTTAGTGGAAAAGTCATAAACTTTAACTACATGCATTTTCGTTTACATTTACGATTTTCCGTAGGTGTCATGAGTGTACTAAAAGTTTTTGTTTCTTGGTTTCGGTGGACATTTCGATTAAATTAATTTCTTTATTTTCCTTTCACATTATCTATATTTTCCATTCCATTTACCCGACTCTCAAGTTCCCAATAACATTACCTACAAACCCACCGACAATGACCACAACACCAACCAGCGTAGTTAGTCAAACCTTGTTCTGTACGTTTTTGTGTAAATCGTTTCCATAATGAATCCACCAAATAAATACTGTTGTCCAGTTTCCATTGTTTGGCAAGTTAGTGTTGATTTCCCACTTCGCTTTGATGTGAGTCCGGTCGGCGGAGCGAGGGGCTGGTTTATAAACAGGGTCCTCTGCTCATGTAGCGTGGGTGCATTCATTCATGCGGTTCACTATCTCTTGTACTAAGTTACTATACACAAGTGCGGTATGTGTAGCGTTCTATCATGGGTCCTTTGCTATATAAATGAAAATACTAGCCATACCGGGAATCAATTCGATTAGTTTTTATGCATTTTTTTTTCGTATTGGTAAATCTATTGCCTGCCTCGTCGCTCTAGTGCTCGCAAGCACTACTGCTGAGCATGAGCCAGGAGCTAGACCGATTTCTGGGTCAGGCAATGTGTTATTGGATCTTTCCATCTGGAATTTCTCAGTAACAGCCCGGAGTCTGGATTTGTACCCGGTTAATGGCAGGCTCGCCCCCCATTACATGGGACTTAAACATAACTGGCGAAATGTGGGTGTACTATAAGTACTTAGGTACACCTCTGCCCAACCCTTCAGGGAATAAAAGCGTTATGTTATAGAACATCTAATCGGAGGGTAGTCAACATTCATAAAAATATCCTGCCATGTTTTATTCTATCATAGTATTTTCTATACCTATTCAGATATATCGTTCACACATCAAACTAAAACATACGTAATAAAAGCATCTATTTTTATATCGAAAATTTTCTTCCATTCTTTTGCTTTTGTTCAGTTGTCGTGCGCTCATACAATCGCAATCGAGTTTGACGTCGTTTCGTGTGTAATCTCGGGGGGTTACCGGGAGCCCGGGATGTCGGGAGTACGGGAGTGCGTCTGGTACCAATGGCGGCAGACGGGGCGATGGCGCCGTCGGGTCTACCGCCCGACACCATCGTCTATTTTTACTCAACAATCGCGTATAATAAACTTTTATCTGACGATTTTTAATGCCAGCCAGACCAGAACGAGGCTTCGCGACCGGATACATTGATCAATTTAACATTGAGTACCTATTGGTCATGGATCATTTGGCTTGTAATGCTACGCGTTCATCCTTATTTTTTATTCTCCATTTGATGATATGGTGATCTAGTAATACAGCCGTCTCCTCGTTCAAGCTCTAAGCGAAACGATCAATAAAACTGAACATTACCCAGTAGGTACATTGTAATCATGACCTCACTGATACCATCACATGTAACTACAGCGCGTTCTCTATCTTCTATCAAAACAACTCCCATAAAACCTCGACTAGTGACAAAAACACTTATTGCTTCGTATTTTGTAAGCATGATAAATGCATCGATCGTTTTCCCCTTGTATCCGGAGCGATCGGGTGACAAGTCGGGTGATACGTAGTCTGCCGGCCATCGCAGACAACACCGATACGGCTTCCTGAAACCTGTAACTACTTTTTGTTCAATGGTTTTGTCCGCGAAAGTTCCGCGACGCTACAACCTCCCCGAACAACGTGATCAAAATATTTACAAATGCTAATTGTACGCAAATATTTGTTTGTATTTCGTTGGTACCATTTGCCTTATTAATTCACACGTGTTAGCTGTCTGAAATAGTCAATATTGGTCTATTAACTAGTTTCAAAGCTTTATAAATACCTGGCTACAATAAACAATACATCTTTAAGTTTTTTTAAAGTCTCGTAAACTCTAGAAGATTACATTTCAGATTGTGAACTACAGTCTAGGTAAGCATTATCTGCGGAAGTGCCAACTCTCAACTCTGTCACAATAAATTTAATGAAAGGACACTCATAAACATTATTGTAAGGGACTATTTGTATTTTCCGTCGGGCGTCCTGTCTGCAAGAAAAACAAAGCGAGTTTTTTCATTCCCGTAGTATCTTTCTCCGACAGTGGTCAAAGAGATTGGGTTTATTTTAAATAATTGGGTAATTTCGATGTTGAGGCGTCAATTGGGCAGTCCAATTTAAAACTTTGAAGAAAATATTTCCAATTTTATAAATGTTTTGTTTCGATAGAATTTTAACGAGCATTTGTTTGCTGTGCTACGAGTAATTTGGTGTTACCGTTTTTATGAAGACTGGTTTCTATGAAACCGATATAGATAAAATTCGTTGCACAGATACCAAAGTATTGTAGCAAAATGGAAACATAATTTCAGTACTCTATCATTTTTCGAAAGCAAACAGTAGACTTTTAACATTCACTTCCAGTCTCAATATCGTGTTACACATGAACTCCACTTTACCCATTCGTTCGTGAGTGCTTTAGAAACGTTGCTTCGATCGCAGACCAATGTTTTAGTAATCTGAATCCCTAATGGCTCCAATTTCTTCCGAAGTGTATTACATAAATTTACATACAGGTCGATTATTACACAGTTCCAATGCTATTCCATTTTACGCGTTGCCTGGTTCCTGAAACGCGCAATGAATTAGTCTCAAATACCCTCAAACATCGGACGAAACCCTCTCATCCCCTTTGTGTTTCCGAAAACCTAAATTACTTAAGTATATTCAGACAGATAAATTACTACCAGGTCTCCACAAAAGATAGATCGGTCAGGTCCCACAGTAAATTTCTTTCTTCGTCAATATGGAGATTTAGATATTTTTGTCGTAAATCCTTTTAACGTTTATGTACGATTTTACTGCCGCATTGTATTTTCTAATATCCGATACGAGCATAATAGTACATATTGACAAAAACCAATAACCTGTAAGCTGGAAATAAACAAGTAATAAAGATAAACTCGAAAAGTCGAAAAGAAAGAAAATTCATATAGACGATATCGCTTTCGTTCTTGAAAATCCTTTAAGTATCTGCCAATAATACGCAGATCGAGGGAACATCTCCATGGGAACTGAAGAGAAAATTATTACCTCGCTCGAGTTCCATCGCGGAGACATTCTCTCCCGAACGATTTTAAGAGAAGAATTTCCGCAGAGTGGAATATAGACACCTCGACCGTTTCAACAGTTTGTCCACCTAATTTGTTCGTCGGCGCTCGACTGTAAAAACAAATAGCTGCTCCCGCATTTCCCCTTACAGAACGATAAAGATAGATATATTCTAACTAAACGGGGAAAAAGGAGGGATAGTTTTCCAAGCTTCGCGTTTACGGGTCGCTTCAATGAGCGATTGGTGTTTACGTTCAAGCTTTTGTCTAGTTCAGTTGGAATCTTGTTTGCCGGGCACTGCAGAGAGGTTCTTTTGTCCATTAACAGAGTAATAATTAATCGAGCTTTATCTAATGTTCGTCGGTTTGAGTTACTCGCAGAAAACTTTTAATTGAATTTGTTGGTCGATTTTGGCTTTTTGACGGGAGCGTGTAACCGGCTTTAAAACAATTTTTAGGTAACGCTTTGCGAAAGTTATTTAACCTGTTTGTGTAGCTTCAGAGAACTGTCAAAGTTCTTAGAACTCGCTGTTTGGACTTCATTTCAAGATTGTTGATAATGAAGGTCGCCTAAAAATATGATTACAAAATAAAATATTTTGAGCAGAATGCGAGAAATATTTTAAAATTCTTGTGTTATAATATCTACATGAATCAAGATTATGATGAAGCGGTGACAGCGAATATGTTTAGGAAGTCTAAAAATAGTTTAGCAACATTTCAAACATTAATCCGACATTAACACGCGACAGCTCTAATCGTCGCTATAACTCACCAATGACACTTGGAGACGGCTACGTTTAACGACAGCGTCGGCTTTATAAATCAGAGCACAGCAACATCAAGTAAGGTCAACTCAGCTGAGTACGCCGGACTGACCGCGCAAACAGAGACGTTGCTCATTGAATAACTGTTTTCCAATGCGCTGAGCACAGCCTCTCTATCGCTTTTGCACCTCGGATTACCGACGATCGTCCGCTGACCAACGAGAACAAAAAGGTCTCGTTTGATGTTTTAAAGTCCAAAAAGGAAATTTAAAACGTGAGGGTTAATTATCCGTGCAGTTCCATGCGTCCGGCTTTATATCGGTCTAGCGAACTTTCGTTTACACGATTTTGAGGAATTTTCATTTAGCGCTTATTTTCCAAATTACAGAAAAGTATTTCGTAACACAGCAATTCGTATTTTATTCAGCATTTTACGGGTCGCTTATTTTAGTTTGAATGTGTAGAGTATTTATTTTTAAACAAGCCATATCGGCCTCCGCTACAAGCAGCTATATATGCTACTTAATGTGAGTGAAGTAATTAAGAGTAGTCGCAGTAATAGTAGGTATTTATCGTGTATTGTGCAACCAACTTGGCTGCGTGCCAAAATGGACGCACCCTAAAGCTTTATGAATCCTAGCAATGTATTAATTCACAGAAATTGTTATGCAGAGCCTGATAAATGCGTCATCTAGTACAAAAAAGTATGCAATTGTTGCTCTCACAGACGTTACGACAAAGCTACCGAGCGAGGGTCGAACAATATGGACGCGCAAACCGAATGGACCGTGGAAGTATAATCCAGAATGCAAGACGAAAATCGACGCCCGCATTGTGAGCGGAAAATCGAACTCGAATGTCGCAAGACGAAAGGCTCTTTGTGCGCAATCAATGGGCCCTCGATTGCTGATAACTTTCTTTGAACCCGGGAAGTTGGAGTTCGAAACTGCTAGCCGAGCATATATTTAACTCTTCACTTAATACTATTCCGTACTTACTTGTACTTTAGAATAGTTCTTCTTTCTGAAATACAACCATTCCGAAAATACATTTTTATGCGTATTCCAATAGAAATAAATTGTTCTGAATTTTGGTCACGTTTAAATTCTTCAAACTTCGTCCTCCATTGTGGGGACAAAATGGAAAGTGAATTTTTAAACGAAGATATTCTTTGCTCAAAATAATTTGTGAGAAAGAATCTGATTACATAATTAGGCATCTATTTAAAAAGTTTCAGCGTAATGTGTTTTCTGCAGACATGGAGTTTCGGACTTTTTCTAGCCTTGAAGATTTTCTTATCATTTCAATAGTTTTCGCTGACGAAATTAAATTTGTTTATACGGTTCGGAGTAATCAAGGGGAGTTCATTATAAGGATGTCTCGGAGAAACTCTGGGGTAAGTTTTGGTCTAACGAGGAGCGGTATCACGGCGCCGACATCGGGGGGTTCGTGTTCAAACAGGGAGCATTAACGCGGCCAATAATTCACAATCTTCTTGTTACTGCACAAATTAAGTTCTTGGCTGGTTGCGGTCACGTGCGGGGTCGCCTTGTTTGAAATACGAAGGAGCTCATCGGTCGGGCTCGTTAAGCGTCGGAGCGTGCTTTTATTACAGTGAGGCGTGCGCCGCGGACGCGCGACTCTTGAATATTAAACGTATCCTACGCCATCGCGCCACTGGGTCATGCATATTGTCTCGCACCAATATAACCAGCACGGAACTCGACGCACTACTCGATTTGCGGCATTTAAGCGGGTTGTTCAATAGAGGTGGGCTTAGTAATGTAATAGCTGCATATCATCTTCCTTCTGCTCGTGATATGCAGCTATTTGAGAGATGCTATTATTCTCTCGTCTAGCACGTGAGATATGAGAAATTATGAGCACTTCTTGCAAAGGATTCGAACAATAGGGATGGTTGATACTATGGGTCCAGTAGGTGGGCACATTTATTGCGGCATCAGAGGCGTTGTTATCGTTAAGGGTGCAGGTGTGCAGAAATTTGGGATAATAGTAGATTGGGCATTGTCTGTTCAGGAGCAACGCGCTCGCACTGGATGTTGGATAACCAGTCAACCCGCAAGTTTTCAGAATTAAAGGCAAAAACATAACCGGTCTTGTTAGTTCTGGCTGCTGGAAAATTTAAAGATACAAGATATGATAATGCGTGCATAGGTAACTATGTACACCTATTTCTCTAATAATAAGATCTGTTTGAGATACCTAAACCTTCTACAATACATGCTGATGTAACTAACTAAGATATAATTATTTCTCTAATAATGAAGAGCATGTTATTACACAAATAACATCGGCGACTTTAGTGTGCCAATGCGAATAGTTTATCGCTAAGCAATACAATACTAACTTTATTTCAATGCTACATCAGTTGTAATTGCGATACACGCCTAGATCGTTCCTTAATACTTATAATAATTAATTAAATTGTTTATAACATGTCGTTCATGATTAATTGCAGATATTAATTTATTGTCTTTGCGGCGGACGTGTGGCTAAATGATAACAGCCGCACGGGTGGGTTGAAAGTAAAGCTACTCTTGCCGCGGTCGGTTCGTGGATGGGTGACCATCCATTACTTCGAGACCGCACGTTAAGCCGTTGTTCCCGGCTGTCATTCGTAAATCTTCGACAGTCGTTACGGATAGTCAGAAGCCCAAGTCTGACAACCAGTCTTACCAGGGGTATCGTGTTACCGCAGTAATTGGGTTATGGAGTTCAGATAGGCAGCCGTTCCTAGTAAAATACTGGTAGTCAGCTGCATCCATTTGACTAGAAGCCGACCTCAAAATAGTTGGGAAAAGGCTAGGCAGATTGATATTTAATAGGGATGATGACTGAGGAAAAAAAACTATTTAGTCCGTCAGTCAGATAATAACAAATATTAGACACGTATTTTTTGCTTTATTATATTAATAAAAAAATAGATAAAACGCATTCAAGTTGGGAAGGGCCTCGCTACGTCACAATTCAGTTTAAAATATACCGGAGAGTGACGTCATGCCACATTTTAACTAAATGTATTGCCGTAATCTTTTGATGACGTAAAAAAAAAATACGTGTCCAATATATTTTTATAACGTATCTGACGGGCAATCAAAATTTTTTTAGTCAACATGCCTATTTGTCTTCGCGAATTATGAAATAATTCATCGTGCGACAGTCGAATGTAATGCTCTCCTTCGACTTCGACGCACATTCGCTATCAGTATGCGTATCGAAACTTATTACAATAGATTTATTACATCGTCTATTACCTACGCAAGAGTATATTCAATTAATGCATGATAAATAGATTAAGGTGCGTTTAGATCGGTTTGTTCAGCCTCAAAAGTATGTATGTAAGAATTCATTTAATTGTCTGAATTCTTTGTTCCCTAATATTGTTTAAGACGCAGATATATGCCAGTGACCTTGAGTGGTTAGCTTGCGTGTTCTGTACTCAGCTCACGCAACGCGTCTTACGTCCAGCCAGTAATAGGACTCGTCCATCAAGGGGCACTGTCCCCCATTTGACGCATTATTAATTTATTATCCATAAAACAAAAGGTATTTTATTAAAAGATCAATAATTAAATGATTTTTAAAATTATGGAGATTAAAAAAAAAATTGTCCTTGATAGATTTTGCGTGATACTCAGTTTTTTATCCGCGTTAGACATAACTATTCCTACATTAAGTTATTAAGAAAATGCTCTTATTTAACATATATTTTTCCAAATTATTAACATTACTCGTTTAGACGTGATCTTCAGTATAAAATCATTAAAAGTCAGTTATCATTTCCTTAATATGTAGTCACAAAACATTTTACGACTATGGCAGTCAACAAAAATAAGTAAGTAGATGCTATGATCACAATCCTTACTTAGCGTCGCGTTTTCAAGCGGTGCATCCTTCCATCATTTCTGTCATTGGGAGACCCATGTCATCATCATCTTTTCGGCCGAAAGTCCACTGCTGGACATAGACCTCCCCTAAGCACCGCCACTTCAACCGGTTCTGTACTTCCCGCATCCAGCGGATTCCTGCGCCCTTCACAAGGTCATCGGTCTACCTTGTGGGAGGCCTTCCAACGCTACGTCTTCCGGTACGCGGTCGCCGCTCCAGAACCTTCTGGCCCCATCGGCCATCTGTTCTGCGAGCAATGTGCCCTGCCCATTGCCACTTAAGTTTGGCAATTCTTTGGGCTATGTCAGTTACCTGGGTTCTCCTGTCAACCAAGACCCATGAGACCCATGTGCAGCCATATAATTATACGAATGCACTACCGTACAAGTCTAGTACCACAGCCAATGTAAACGCGCCCTTAACTGCTCCAGTATTAAAATAATTGACGCAACGAAGCGCAACAATTAAAATGCACGATGCGTCGGATTCGATCAACTCGCGATGATCGGAATGAGGTCACCCAGCGTATTGTGTTTATTTATTATTGTTTAGATTGCAATTTACGATATAACTAAGTAGATGCATTGGCTGCCTCGTGCGCTGCGTTCTCTCAATACGGTGGCGGATACCATAGACATATTCACCTGCTAGTCTATTCTGCAAAAATCTCACCGTGAAAACCGAGGTGAAGTGAGCTGTCAATAGTGGCAATCTCTAGCGTTACGTGGAATGACAGCTCACTTCACGCACACTTCACCTAAGTTTTCACGGTGAGATTTTTACAGAATAGACTAGCTGTCCATAGTGTCAATCCCTAGGTTTAGGTGCAATGACAGCTCACATCAAGCTCACTTCACCCAAGTTATCATGGTGAGATTTTTACAGGATAGCAGGAGAGCGGCAGTACACTGAGTGAATTCACAAGAGCCACGTACTGTGTAGCATGTAAGGTATAGTTAAGTATATTTTAAGTTACTTTGTCGCATTAGATTTATTCTTATCTGTAATGGCAAAGGAAACATGTCATGTGAAATAAATCAATGTTAGTAATACATCTGTACTGTAGTACGTCTGTACTGTAGTACATCTGTACTGTAGTACATCTGTACTGTAGTACGTCTGTACTGTAGTACATCTGTACTGTAGTACGTCTGTACTGTAGTACATCTGTACTGTAGTACGTCTGTACTGTAGTACATCTGTACTGTAGTACGTCTGTACTGTAGTACATCTGTACTGTATTACGTCTGTAATATGTAGTACATCTGTACTGAAGTACGTCTGTACTGTAGTACATCTGTACTGAAGTACGTCTGTACTGTAGTACATCTGTACTGTAGTAAATCTATACTGCCTCGTTGGTATAGTGGTCGAAAGCGCTACTGCAAAGCATCAGGTCCTGGGTTTGATTTCCAGGTCGGGTGAAGTAACATTGGGTTTTTCCCTTAGGAATTTTGTAATAGCAGCCCAGACTCTTGAGTTTATGCTCGTTTGATGGTAATAGGCTCGCCCCCTATTACATGGGAATTAAAGTTAGTTGGCGAAATGTGGGTGTACTATACTGCCCTGCTAAGCCAAAAGGCGCTATCTCAGAGATACGCCGTTTTAGTTTTTTTATACCATACAATAGCTATAACAATTTCGCATCTAATGGTATAAGCCAAATATCGCTATCTAACTTAAAACATAAAAAAAAACCACTCAGAAGTTTTTTATATCCTTATGTTTCCTTAAATTACAATGAACAAAAGCTCAATTTTCTCAAAACTTACTCCGATTGAGATAGCGCCTTTCGGCTTAGCAGGGCAGTATATGTACACCTCTGCCTAACTCTTGGGGAGTATACAGGCGTTACGTAATGTTATATATTCTAATACATCTCAGTCGCATTTTTGCAAATATTTTTAAACTAGAGCATTTGGATTCTAGAGTAAGTTTGTATTGAATTGCAATATTTTTCGCTTGAACGGTTTCAGGAAATATGTTGCTGTGGATACTTTTGTTGCATCATGTTGAAAACTCTTGAAATACTTCCGCGTTGGTAAATAAATCAGCACTGATATGAGTTGGAAAATAATTCGAATATATGGAGTCGTATGTAAACGGTGAAACTTAAAACCACTTTTGGCATAAGTATGGCGATAAAACAAAAATAATTGGCTATGGTTACTATTGAATCTGTTCTACCAATTAATTAAGTCGTTATTTTAGTTATTTAACCAAGTTTAATTATAGCATGTAGGTACCTGCTTATCACAAACAGAAAAAATAAGGACATTTAATAAACTATTTCGTTTTTTTAGGGTTCCGTACCTCAAAAGGAAAAAACGGAACCCTTATAGGATCACTCGTTTGTCTGGTTGGCTGTCTGTCTTTCTGTTCGTCTGTCACAACCAATTTGCTCCGAATCTAATGAACCGATTAAGTAAAAATTTGGTACACAGGTATTTCTGACCATGTGACTCAAACATGAACGTGTAACGTAAATAAATGAATTTTGAATATTGGGGTCAAATAAAAGGGCTTATTGCGAGGATCTCAAATATTTTTAAAGATATTTAAGAAATTGATAAAATTTTACCATTCCCCCCATTATCTCCGAAACTACTGAGACTCATATTTTGAACAAAATACAGAGAATGAAAAATTCTTTACTCATAGATTACAAGAAAATGTATATGAAGTCTATGGTCTTAAAATAACTTGGTAAATCTTTCAATATTGTGCTTACAAACATACATTTGCAGTTGGAATGTAACGGAGAACAATTTTTTCAATAACAATGTTAAGTTGTTCTTGGGTTCAATTCATCCCAACTACAGACCCCTTCATTGTGCGTAGTCCGACACGTACTTGGCGGGTTTTTTTTTTAAACCAATTTTTCAACACAAACGTTTCTACCTTGTCAAATAATAAAGAATTATAATACGAAACGAATTGTCGTCGAATGGCCGTCTATAGTTCCAGTATTAATCATTCTAATCTATAGTAAAGACGCGATGGTAACATGGAATCCCCCACATGTCGATCTCCTCACGTACCGTCTACCTGTACCGGCAGGTATATCGGTATAGTTTACCGATCGGCATACCTGTCGTTGGTATAGTCTAAGAGCTAGGCAAACGGGAAGTAAAAGCGTCGTAGTACACTTTGTAGTATGTGTGTTTAGCAATATTTATGTATGCAAGGTGTTTTGTGTATCGTGTTTTAGTTGGATGCACTATGCATGTGTCGCAAAATAAATAAAATTATTTATTTATTTATTTATTGGTAAGGCACCTCAACGAGTTACTCAATAAAACATACACATACAAAAATCACATACAGTATTAGGCATTGTGAATTCGTCACTTACAGAAGTGCACAGCACTAGCAGAGACCTTAATGATTAAAGGACGTTTTATTTACGTTAGTTGATTTAGTTACAGACAGAATAAAAATATAAAAAAGAGAGATAATATGTTCACAAATACGATGGAAAGTACAGAAATATTTAATTAAATAACAAAAAAGACCTAAAAAGAAGGAAATGGAAGTGTATATAAATTTTAATTAATAGTTAATAAATTATATTAAAATCCTAACTAATATTACAAATGCGAAAGTGAGTTTGTTTGTTACGCTTTCACGCTAAAACGGCTGAACGGATTTGGCTGAAATTTGGCACATGGGTAGACCAAGACCTGGAAAATGTTTTTTTTTATCAGGCTGTCAAATTGCGTAACATAATTTCGTAAACGATTCCGACTAATCTGTATCATTTTAACCATAGATATAAGAAGGAAGATTCATTGCTTTATTAACGTTGTTGAGCAGATTATTTTTTCGGACTTAGGAAGTAATGGATTACCAATCTGCTTCAAAACGATTCAGATTCTGATTGATCTTGTATTACGCAATTAGGGTACTGGTCCGCAGACAATGTCGCGGGAAACAGCTAGTAACAAAAGAAGAGTAATTTCTAAGAGTTTCCGATTTGTTAGTCATTACGATAACTAATATACCGCTGCTCTTTCACAATCTTGAATATTATACTTGAATTCATAAATTCTTAAAAATATGCGTACCTATGTTCCAGATAAGATTCATAAATCTTTTCGGTCCTTCAGATTTTTTGATTTGAACTCTCTAATTTTCATTAGAAAATGAAAAATCTCGTAATATCCTTTCTGAAAGTGCAAAGCAAACATTACTCGTCTCTGTAATCTCCACAAGGAAATTGTTTTATTCCTTGCACGTCTTCAAAAAGTTATCCCGAATCAATTTGAGGAAATCGCATTTTCATGCACGCCGAGCTTGAGTAAACCGGAAAAATAATGTTAAAGAGAAAAATATTCAATTTTAAAACGACTGTTATCATGAACGATTTGTTTAAATTAAAATATTTGTTTCATAAATCACCAACAAATGATAAATTCATTTCCGAAAAGATACGGTGCGTAGGAGTCATTCTTCCAAATATAATGCATAATAATGTCATAATTCCGTTTCGGATTAAGTGAGTTTCGCAACACTGAAGGTGTCTCGTCCAATCCGGTAGTCATGTGTGGACAGGGACACAAGCCACAAAAGGTACTATGATTTATGGCGACGAGGGAGTACGAAGTGCGGACGCAGTTACATTAACATTCGTACCGCGCGTCTGTCAGTGCGTTTGTAGCCTTATATTGCGAGTGAGGTCTAGTTGAGTCATTATTGGGATGTAATCGCCTTACTACGATGAGTTCATGCTACGTTTGGCCTACAATAATGTTGCTTAAGTTTTCCATTTATGTATTTAAATTTGCGATGGAGCTGTCCTTTGAATAGAGTTGAAGTAAATAATTTTGACGTATTTCCTCCTTCAAATGGATACTAATTGGGACGGAGCGAGACAGTTTCTACTAGATATTCTCCAAAAATTATCTGGAAAATGTAACTTCCTCAATTTTTTTCGGAAACTAAAATAATTTAAACATCAAAGTAAGATGCTATTGTTTAATTGATTGGTAGTTTACATTACGGAAGATATAACATAAATAACGTGAAGTATTTGTTTTTGATAATTATTGGGATAACGGTTCTGCTTTATAAGAAGATCAAAGGTTATTATTTTTAGAGCTTTCAAATGTCAAATTGTTGCGTTTTTTTCGTTGGCAAATGTCAATTGTTAACTGAAGCGTAATTATAAATTGGTGGGTAGTTCGATTAGCGTTGGTCGCGCGTCGGCACGATATTACGCGACATCGCGAGACAGTTGGCGCCGTACCAACGTTGTGTCGTTGACTGCGAACTGACCATTCGGTTTTATTTTATGTTCTCATCAGAACCTTTATCGGGTAAATTACTGGAGGGAGACGCAAGCACCTAATTCCTTGTAACGATTTGGACGTTTCTAGTGAGTTTATTAGGAAAATCTACATGAGTATCTACATTATATGCATGATAAAACTATGTTCATTATCGATTTCCTAGCAACAATTTGCCAATTCGTAATAAACGATGTTATTTTACAAGTAACTAGGTAGCAACCTGTTTTTTTGTTGGTATAGTTATTTTCGAAACGAAAATGATAGTTATTCGAGAGGAATTAGTTTAAAAAAAGCTATTTTCCATTTCACTCAAAACGGCAAATGAATTCGTGGAAATTTATGACAATAAATACTTAGATGGATGTAAAATAGTTGTTCTAGTGTAAGGTGCTTACTATATTTTGCATAGAAATTGTACACCATTATTTTTATACACTGCGATAAAATATATGACTATTATACCGCGTTATCGCTCGCAAAATGGCATTTTATTGACTAACGAGAGTCCAACTAGTGGCGCGGTTATTATTAAACAGCATATCGTGACGTCACATCAATGCAACTAAATCGTACAAACAAGATTATCTTTCATATCAGTTAAACCGCAAACGCAGCGATGAATATTAAATTCACCTCGTTGTTATCAATGTGTTTGATTCAACCCTCTCCACATAATTTGCGAGCGGATTGAATGAGGTAAAATAATAACGAAAATCTGAATACATTGGGCATGTTTCGTATGCGGGCGGAGGCTTATTATGTAAATGCGACCCTCATGTATGTTGTTGATAAAATTGCAGGCGCCTTACGGACTACACGTTCCAAATAGGAATAGTAAGGTATATAGCAGAAGTTTATCCGTGCTGACCGGAGGGAAGTAGGGTGGGGTGGAACACGCGCAGACATCCAGACGACAGACGTTGCACAAAACGGACCGCGAGCTTCTTGAGTGCTCGCTTGTGATACTTACGGCAAAGTTCGATTTTACACTCCCTTTTAAATATGGAACGCTGTCATATAAAGGGTGTGAGAGTCATCGACGGACAAACTGTTGCCATGAATTCAGTACATCGACCTTTTTTAAATCAAAGATTTTAATGTTGCAGGTGTAAAAAAAAATTCGTCATTAAAAAAAAATCATACTTTACACCGTGCATATTGATATTGACCCAGCGGCGCTCCATTAACTGGAATTCCAGAATCATTAATTAAATCGGTGTCCGCGAACAGTACTGTCAGTCAGCTACGTGGCCTGCGATCTCGTGTGTCCAGCGGTGCATCTAAAATTTCCCACATCGCGTAATCGAACCTGAATATGAGCGCATAATTGCTTATTTGCCTCATTTCAGATTCATTCGCGGCTGAAGTACGTGGTATGGGTAAATACGTTCGGATACAGACATAGGGTTACGAGTGAAATTCGCTTTTGTCCCAGTTGGGGTGTAGGGTTACCCCTTCGTGGGATTACAGGGCTTGTTACATAAAATACAGCGGTAAAAGACTTAAGAAGGGGACGATTTCCATGTATGTGTAATACCGAAAAATACAGTTCGATTGGTGTAGTTGGCTAGTAATTGCCAACCTTTTAAAAACTGGGTGGCAAAGTTAAGAATTCGTGCCAAACAGATAGTCAAATGAACCGATTGACACTTCTTAATTATCTCCAATAGTTTTCCGATCGTAAACGTTTATTTACTTCCTCTCTTTACCACACTAACTATTTCCTTTTTTTTGTTTCAGGTAAGTCCATCGGCAACTGCAACAAAGGATTTATTCGAGTATAAAATGCAATTAGAAGGTTGACACTCAACCCTATGCTGGTTAACGTGCGAGGTATGTCCAGTGAGCAGGCCAACCGGCACTTACTCAAATGAGAAATTCATTACAAGCGCTGTTTTTGCGGATTTCGGTTATGTTCATAAAGCCGACGGTGCAGTTTGCAATACTCTGCATACCCTTTGTTTGAGCTCTTAACACTAACTTGCTCTGTGTTCACAATTTCAAAGCATTAGCGTTTTTTCTGCTGAGAGGTAATTACGCGTATACGTCGGGCCAACCATACTTTGCAGTGTACAACGTTAATGCTTATTTTCGTAGTCTATATTAGTAGAACAAGCATAGTTAGTAGCCGTGGCCGCAGAAAAGAATAACACTTTAAAACTATATATAAAATTACGTAAATATTTGGTGAAAATACGTTTTCTAGAATCGTTAAGCTTTGCTCCGATATCTTCTAGTCTGGTGTAGGTGCAAAAAAATCTAATAAATTATTTTGTGAATACGTTAGTAGTTGCATGCATTAGTAATTGAATGAATGAATGTGCTTTTGTGAGTCAGAAAATAGTGTTGTTGCCAGATATATTTCAGCAGCGATCAGCCTCTCAGGTATTTTACTGGTAAGAAATTGTTAATAGACTTCGTGTCGAAGAACAAGTGTATTGTGAATAACAAGAATGCTGCATTTAAAACAACTTGCCGATTGTTAGACTGAATTTTTGGACAGTTTAACTGAATTGATGGCGAATTTTGTGTGAACGTCACTGCTTTTATTTCGACTTGATTGCAAGACAATAGATTTCAAGTTGGCAACGTCGCCAAACTGCTCTAAGGTGAGTATATACTAGAGCATTATGTCGAGCATTTCCATGTAGTGTAACGTTCTTAAGAATTGTACAATACAAGCAAAAGCTCAATTTAAAAAAGCATTTGCATGTAATGTAACGTTCCTGCGAATGCTCGTCGCTGCGTTCGACGTAATGTTCACGGCGAGTGAGCATTTACATGTAACATTTACTTTCTAACTTGCGTTCATTGTAACGACTTGCCCTCGGCCCGCGCACGTATTGGTGTAACAAATTATCGAGCCTTTGCTGGAAAAAAGGTAACACCAATACGCTCGTTGGTTTTTAAAATCAGGTTGTAACAAAACACCGAGCGTCGTGTTCGAAGTGCGATTCGATAAAATTTAAAAACGGCAAATGCTCGATGTTCTGGTACAAGTAAATGCTCTTGCTTGTCTATACTCTCCTTAAGGATTCGGTTACACAATCAAATGAGCCACAAGTTCGCATTAGTCCTCCTAAGTGTTTGCCTATATTTTATTCTCTCCTTTCATGGTCACTTCGGTCATTGATTCCAAAAGATGTTTGCATTTACAGATAACATAAAAATTAACTGTCTAGGCTCTAAATAAATTCAACACCTATCAATATTTGAATAGCCTAGTCAAAATCCACACAAAAAAGGCAAACGTCGCAAACGCGCATGTAAATACGATTTTTTTATAAGTATGTTGTTAGGTCCCCTGAGAGAAGTTAATACCCAAGTTTGCAACTCTGAAAAACTTGTGCTACTCCCATGGTGCTCGAAAAACAATGAAATTCTGGCAGTCGTTTCAGTTTTTCTGAAAAATATACCTTAAGGACGCGTTTTTATGTATTTTTTTTGCATATTTTTGTGAAGCAAGCTAGATTTGCTACAAGCTGAGCAACCCTAGGCTTATTGGTTGCGAAGATACAGTTGGTGGTGGGAAGATGGCATTATTTCAAAAAGTGAAAATTATCGATATATTATGATTTAGTGCTCCTCATAGCTGCATCTTGTGGGTATCCATCGAAAATCAAGCTACGTTTTTACCAAAGTGGTTGAAAACATCGCTAAAGTATCCCGCCAGAAACATTTCACATCGAGGAAACGGAACGTTCACATGGTCGATCAGGACATTCAGTTAGGACCTAACAACATGTAAATCGTAGTTACATGCGCGTTTGCGATGTTTGTTGTGGTTATTGACTGGGCTAGAAAGTACTGTTAAGTGATCAAGTGCTCGACCTGTCAAAATTAAAATCGTGCCAGACATAATAAAATGCATCTCAATCAATGCTTATGACACTACACGTTCAGACCTGACAGACAACATCAGCCTATTGTTATTCTGACATGTTTGTTTCATTCAGATCTTTGAGGAGTTGTAAATTGATTGTTTTTGTTTAGTCTGCTTAGAGACGTTCTGATTTCGTAAACAATGTTGATCCCGATCTTGGGCAGTCCATTCAGGCCCTTTGAACACACACGTTTTTCTTGCCGTGAAAAACTACGGTTAAAGCTTCGTGCAGACCAGCGCGACGCGACAGCGCCACGCGACACCGGTTATTGTTATACCGTCAACTTTTCTTAGAAATTGTATTGTTCGTGTCGCGGCGCGGCGTCGCGTCGCGCTGGTCTGTACGAGCTTTTATTCGTCGTGTGTAGGCACGGTCGTCAGTGTTGTATGGAAGCTTGTTGACAGCCACGTTTTTTCTACGGCTCGGTTTATATGCCGTACCGTAAACCGTGCCGGGTACAAAGAGCCTTAGGGCACAGAATAGTTAGGGTTTGATATTATATATGACTTGAGATAGATAGCGAAATAGGAGATAGAAGATATAGTGGGTATAGTCGACCTCGTAAAGCTTTGTGCAGACCAGCGCGACGCGACGCCGCGATGCGACTCGAACAATACAATTTCTAAGAAAACTTGACGGTTTAACAATAACCGGTGTCGCGTCGCGCTGGTCCGCACGAAGCTTAATTGCTTTACTATCCTAAGGTTGAAAATCACTTGCACGTCATTCAACGACAAGGGTTATTTCTCTATTTTTTGCACGACTCATAATGTGAAGCATTAGAGAGTGCTTTGCGATCGAAAAATTTGTTTCGCCTCCTTTCTGCAACTATTTTTATTGTTACTCTGCTGCTAGAACACAGAACCTACTTCATTTATATACCATTGTATATAGATAATTTAATGGATATTAATTCTATTCAAAAATTGATTTAATGCAACAGAAACGAAAAAACCATCATAATAGTTTTTTTTTTTAATCCCGTCGATCAAGTATGAGACCTGAAAACAACAATTAATTGAATCAATTTTTTTTTTATCGGTTCCTTTCATTCAGCCATAGCCCAGCCCTATTGAAAATGGCTCTTTTATTCAAAGTAGTTTAATTATAATTAACTAATAATATCTATTTATATTTCTAACCTCGACCCTCTTCCGTTGCCTAGCAACCAACAAAGAAAACCTAAATAGTCTTTGACAGAACGTAAAGATTGCGAGGTGAGAAATTTTACCCATATTGATGGGTAATATTTTTGAATGAGCGTTATGAGGTGTGCACTTTTATATTTTCCAAATATAATTTTTTTTCTTTTCAAAGTATCACAATTGGTGATACTTTATTCATATTACAATCTATGCTATTAGCTAATAAGTAATTTAAATTTAACTTAAACTGCTTAGTAACTATGAAATTAAAAAAATGTCAAGGTACGTCTTTCTTATTCACTATAAGGGAAGACACTTGATTCACGTGTTCTTTATAAAAGTCAGCACTTGCACTACAGTTTAATTTCATTTACACTGCACTAAACTAACTCAAAAGGTTTTAACCTTTTTAGTCTTCGTACAAATTCAGTGTTGTCAAGGAGTTGGATCGCCTCAACATTCGCGTGATGATAAAGTCTGGGTTCATGAGCTTCTGCATATTTTTGTATAACTATGTTTACGACATCCATCTTGAGGTCCCGATGGCGGTCACTAATTCTAATCTACCAGGGCGTTTCTCTATACTATACCTAGATATGAAACTAACCACCTTCTGCCCGCGACTTCATTCGCGTGAAATTTCTTGTTCCCCGCCCCACCCCGTTGTATCACATCGCCCGCCCGAGCTATACTTCGTTTTCGCTTAGCGTTCTTTCAGACTTTTTTATTTTTCGGCGTTTCGGGTTCTTTTCAAGAGTCGTAGCGTGATGATAAGAAGCCCATAAATTTCCTCATGAATTGGGCTATCAAATGCAAAAAGAATTTTTCAAATCCGACTAGCAGTTCCAGAGATTAGCGCGTTCAAACAAACAAAAAAAAACTCTTCTGCTTTATTATTAGTAAAGATTACGATTCTGAAAGCCAGATCAATCCGATAAGTGAATCTGCTGTCGATTCTCGTGTTAGCTGTTGAGAATGATTGATTACAATAACATTGATAACAGATGAAATTAAACGCTTTCAGAAACCGAGGGCTAGAAATAGAAGAAGGGAAGGCCTATTCCATTGCAAATGTGAAATAAATTAACCGTTTCAAAGTGAAAGTCAAATCATTTATTCATCATTTATTCATCATTTATTCATCATTTATTTCATTTATATCTAAAACGAAATATTCGGTATTACGATATTAATTATTGCATTTCATAATTAATATTTTATATATTTTATTTCCATACAGTAATATTGCCAAATTAATCAAAACAGGTAAATATTTGACAGCTACTTGCGACGTTGCCAACTTTTAGGATTAGCTTTTAAGGCTCTACGCAAGAAAAGGGGGTTGACAATGCGATAAGCATCAATTTCCGTTTTAATTAATATTTTCAATGATCTTTTAAAACATAAGCAAACACAATAAAAACTTTATAATTCAAAGATCTAGGTCAGATTTTACAATAAATAAACAAAGCCGTTGTATCTTTACAACATATTCAAGGCTTGCATTAAATAACTGTTAATATTGTATTAATAATGCTTAGGCGACAAAATAGGCTAGGTGCTAAATATTAATAAATTAATGACTTATGGTAATCATTTCACCTTACGCCTTATTTATGGTTTTATTTTCGCACGTATTCTCAAAGATGGACACAGAGTTGTACCTCCACAGTTCACTAGTACCTACTAAATAGAGGCGAGCCCTAATTCCTTATGAAATAACCCAAGAAATCCTTGGCTCAGCAATAAGGGTTTTCCAAAAAAATCACGCCATTGCACCAGTTGGCACCACTTTGACAAGAAGTCTTCCATTTCGACAATGAATATAAAATATATGATGACGTTTATCATTCGTTCATCATTCAGTCACGACTAAAGAAAATATAGGCGCTTTGACACTTTTGACAGGTGTCAGGACCTGACATCTCAGTGCTGCCACCTAGTGAATGTCTTTTCAAAAAACTCTCATTGCTATGGTTCCTACCACTAGATAAACGAGAGAGTCTAACAAAGTTTATATTATTATAAGTATCTTGGGACCGAGCTCTGCTCTGGTGAAAATAGAGAATGCTCATTTAATAGTATAGGAAAGTTCATACTAATTCCATGCTGCCATTATAGTAGGTACTTACTAATTGCCATATCATTATTCTAAGGTAGCCATCTTGTTCTAAACTTTGGGCGACCGAGCTCTGCTCGGGTGCAAATATGGAGTTTTTTTTCCAGATTTGAGATCTACCTGGATCGATTTTTCGCCCCGTAAACCCCTATAATACAACTTTCATCGAAATCGTTAGAACCGTTTTCGAGAACATGATTACAAATATATATATATATATATATATATACAAATATTGCTCATTTAATGGTATAGGATAGGACTAAAGGCAAAATTAGCACATGTATGTGTGAGTCTATTATGTTATACAAGTAAGGGATACACAAAGTTTTGTATGCGTCGCGTATAGCTTGAAATATTGGGACATCGATGTCCCTTCCTCCGTCCCTTGCATACTAATGTCATTTGGAACACCGATGTACCGACGCCGTGTGGGTCGTCTTCCAGTATTGATTAGTTTGCTAACTATTGGTTGGTGAAAAGGATTATTTTACATCACGCCTGTATACCCCAAAGGGTAAAGCAGAGGTGTATCTGACACCCACATTTCGTCAGTTATGTTTAAGTTCCACTTAATAGGGGGCGAGCCTATTGCCATCAACCGGGCATAAATCTAGACTCCGGACTGAGAGATTCCAAATGGAAAACCCAATAACACTTTGCCCGACCTGGTAATACAACCCAAGACCTCATGCTCAGCAGTAGCAGCGCTTGCGAGCATTAGACGAATGAGGCAGTTTGTTAGCTATTGGTGGGGATTATTTGTACTATGTAATAGGGATGATGCCTGAATAAAAAAAAAACTATTTAGTCAGTCCGATGATAAGAAAACATTAGACACGTATTTTTTACTTCAACATATTAATAAAAAAATACTTAGATAAAACGCATTAAAGTTGGGGATTCGGGTTCGCTACGTCACTAGTAAGTATAAAATATATATTGTATCTTCTTTCTTATCTATGGTTACAAGCCTTGGCCGCAACCAGGCATTGATGGACTCGCGTATGTGTGCCTCGTCTTCGCCTCAGCCTTTTCACGATCGTCCATCAATGCCTCATTTGCAGGTCGCGACTATAATGTACTATTAGGTTTTTATCATACCAATTTACCAATTTACCAATTTTACATTCCAATAATCTCATTCTTTTACTAGAATAACGTTCAAAAGAACAGCCATTATGTGCCGTGTGTGCCGTTTACGAATTCCACGGCATATGACAATACATAACTACAAACATACGCTGAGACGGACGTGTCTGCTTGAATGTTGTGCAATCGTTGCGAATTCAGCAATATTGCACAAAAAAACAACATTGTACTTGTAACAATGCTCTGGGAATCTCGACTACCGCGCGAAATATTACCGCGCTGTCCGCCAAGCATGGTACTGAACAAGATGGCGGCTTAACATATTAATATGTTCGCTTGCAGCTTAGACTAAGACTAAGCCAGCTGGAGAGCTGTAAAAGCTTATGTGAGCTCTTTTCTTTGGATTTACTGTTGCTTAATTAAATTTATTTCGTAAATCGCTTGCAGTGTTTTGAAAAGCCAGATCGAATTAAGATTAGCATTGGTTACAGGGTTCTTAGGTGTCGGAAATGACATTATTATAAATAAGATGTAGAATATTGATGTCGTTTTAATATACCCATTCAATGTCCTTATAGTATAAAATAGTGAAACAGCCGGTCGATTCTGTAAAAATATCACCGTGAAACTTAGGTGAAGTGAGCGTGAAGTGAGCTGTCAATAGTGTTAATCCTTAGCATCCTGCCGGTCGATTTGTGACAGTGACAGCTCACTTCACCTAAGTTTCACGAACAGAATCGACCGACAGGTCCAAAGGTTTCAAAAAGTAAAAGCCCTGGAACATAAAGTTAAGAAAACTGATGATAAAATAAATATCAAGTTGTATCGTGTGAGTTGATTTCGCATTGTTTATCGATAACAACAATCATGAAGACTGTCAGTTTCCCTTCGCGTCGGTGATTGTTTTCCAATCCCCACAGCCGTGTGTCGCGGCACTCGGCAGTAAATCGCCACGGTCCAATGAATGAATTGACACAATAGTGAGAAAAAAACACTACGTTATTCAATTTAGATTTCAATCTGTTTCGACCTTAAGTTATTTGAAGTGTTATTAGCGCTATTTGTAAAACAATGTTGTTACAACAAAAGATATAATTTCTATGTATAGCTGCGCGTGAGACGTTTTGACGTGATTTATGTGTCAACAGTTTTTCACATGACTTTGTACAAGTTACGTTACTGCTGAGCACTAAATTGCATGCTTAATTACATTTTATGGTATGACTTTAATAAAAATAAGTAGGTTTATTAATACGAATGTAAAAAAAAATGCTTACTTATCTTAAATCAAGTTACCTAATACCATAAACCTACATATTCATGAAATTAAATAATTCGTGAAGGTCTCCTTAATCAAGTTAATTAATTATAATTAAATACTAAAATCGCGTTCTAATTATAAAATGAATTAAGTAGTTCTGCGAAATAACTATCAGCGTTGTGGTTATATTAAGGTGCGGTCACACAGCAGCGAACAGGCGAGCGCGCTGTTAAGGCGCGGCCACACGCAAACGCACCATTAGCTCCTCTAACAATATTTCATACGCGCTCATATAATATGTAAGTGACGTGTCCACATTTATGACACTTTGTTGGGCGACATAGAAAAAATATCATTTCGTGACAGAATTATTTAGTGTGAGACGTGTCGTAAAGAAAGTGTTTAGATTATTTTTTAGTTTGGGGAAAATTTACTGCTTCGGCGCATGTATTTATACTTTTAATGACGTCTTTAAATTGAATTTCAAAGGAATAAATAAATAAACAGTTAAAATGTCCGCGTTCGATTCGAGAGTTTCGATGTTTGTGTTGAAATTTGTAAATGGCATTTTAATGTATGTTATGAAGTGTTACTAACTAGTTGATGACTGTCAGAAGTCAATAATTTGACACCGTAACATAATTCTATGACAAATAAATAACATCAATTAATTTTTAAATATATCAGTTTAAATAATCTTGTAAAACTAGGATGAAATATAACTAAGGGCGGATTACACCAATGAAACTGAACGCGATCAGCATTTCTCAAACGCGTTCAAGAGCTGTCAGTGTAAAAATTGTTACGGAATATTGTACACTGACAGCTCTTGAACGCAGTTTAGATGTGCTGATCGCGTTCAATTTCATTGGTGAAATGGCCACTAAGATGTATGTACATATTAAGATTTAATAGCTATTGGAATCAGATGAACGACTTTGTTTTTTTTCTGCGGTCTGCAACTTAAACTTTTAGATATTTTAGTTTTAGCAAGTGCCGACTTGAAACCACTAGTAATTTTGCCACTTTAACTTAAACGCACAGTGCGTGGAAATCTCTATTTTCTGTCAATGTTCCATACAATGTTTGACAGGATCTAGAGATTTTAACATGTTTTGTTGTGAATGTTTCGCCAGTACAAACCCACAGTTAGTAGTGTGTTTACACCGTTCCCATTAAAATAATAACGTAGGAGGCTAAACAGATAACTTAATAAAAGGTTAATGACGTAGAAAGCAGGGCTTGCCGAGGGCTGGCCATACGAGATAATCGCTACACACCCTCGGACATTTTCCTTGTGCCCGAGGACCCAATTAATTAGAAAAGTCGTTAAAACATTTTGATTAAATTATCATATAATTCATTAGTAATCTTCGTAAAATTGCACATATTTTCTCAATTATAAGAGGATTTGCTTCAATAATTAGCAGAACCAGTTCAGTATGGGATTGGAGCCATGTTATGTCTGATAAGCGATTGACTGATGACTGTAGTAATGAATCAGGTGAACTTCAGTTCAACTGAGACGTTCAACGTGTTCCTGACAATGATAGATCGCGACAAACTCATGTTGTAAAGTTTTGCTGAAATGCAATCGTTAACGTTCCTCGCATCGGTCATACAAAACTTTATTGCTTGCGAAATCTTCCATAAGCCTTAATAATAACCTCTAGCTAATCTCTATGATTAAATAATACCAGCCTGTTACTGTTCCACAGCAGGGCAAAGGCCTCACGAGCCACGAGCATTGATCGCCACGCTTGCTCAAGACGGGTTGGCGATTTCAGACTTATATTATCTATAAGTCCAGGTTTCCTCACGGTGTTTTCCTTCACCGATGTCAGTAATGTCCAAGATAAACTCAGAAAGTACATATGAATTCAAAAAGTCACATTGTTACTTGCCAGTATTTGAAACCACAACCTCGTGAATGAGAGGCGAGGCCTTAACCACTGGGCCATCACGACGATCTATGATTAAGTAATGTATATTTCGTTAATTTGCAGTGTACTTATCTCTTCCATCCTATTCTAAGTTACACAACTCATGCCCAGTTTCGACACCAAAAGTTATTATTTTCGTTTAGATGCCCACGTATTGTTTCGAAGCGGTTACGAAAGTTACATTACAGTTTATTGATCCACTGATAGCTTATCGCTCACATTTATCTCCACCCCAATAAGTATTGCATTGGTATAATACTCTTTAGCATATTGCCTTTATATTATGTAGAGTATGTGTTCATTTTCCATTGTTTTGTGGACGCCGATAGCGCAATCTACCTATTGTTAATCCAGTATCTTTTTACCATCGGAGCGATTGAAGAAAACTAGTAAAATCCGAATTTAATTAACATAAAAAGTTTTTTTTGCTAAGTCTACGTAGTTGCTGCGAATGCTCTATGAACACGGAAACTGTGATGCGAAACTGGAGCGAGGCAAAACGACAATAGCGACGACTAACTCAAAAGCCAATTTTTTTGAAATGCATGACGCGGACGGATGAAAAGTCACAACACCACTGTATATCAAACCGATGCGTATCTACCCCCCTGGAAAAAATGTAATACGAAAAAATATTAATGTCAACGTGTGAATGGGACGGTTACGTATACGCGTGGGTGTGAAAGAGACGAAGAGCTATTGTTCTACACCTGCCAGTCGTCACCTGGTGCGGGGTCTCGTCCATATTTGATTAGGTTTTTCGGGCTTGTAGTCCTAACTATGAATGCGAGTGGCCAATTGAATTGTTTGGAATTTTTGAACGCGATATTTTTGATACAATACTGGCCGTGTTCATGATTCGAATGTCGTATGTTGTGAAATTAAATTAATTCGTAACATGCTGACATATTTATATACAAAGTTATATTTTTACGAAACATACGAGTAGTTTGCCGACGGGCAAATTAAAATATGACATAGGTATTTAAGCCTATATTTTTTACATGGGCTATCATTTAAAATTGAAAACTAAGTATTTTTGCAAAAAAAAATAAAGACCCAAAAACTAAAGGATTGTGCAATGTTGAATTCCATAGACCAGAGAAGTTACTATTAAATGCCACTGTCAAACTGTCAAGACTCACGATAAGGCTTTAGAGTAATTGTTATGAATACGTTCAGCCCTAGGGCGAGCCACCAGCTGAATGAGACCTTGCTCTGAACCGGTTGTTTATTAGCTTACGGTGAAAATTCAAAGTGTTTATTGTTACCGAGCGCATGCCGCTCGCCTTTAAAGGTCGCATAATTTAAGTAGCTTAGATATGCACTAACTTATTAAATAATTGTATTGTTGCAATCGATATCTTGCAATAGTAGAATTTATACGCATACACACATACAACACCTACATCACAAAAGACACACACATACTAACAGGGCCGATTTCACCAATGAAACTGAACGCGATCAGCACATCTAAACGCGTTCAAGAGCTGTCAGTGTACAATATACCATAACAATTTTGACACTGACAGCTCTTGAACGCGTTTTAGAAATCCGCACTTAATAAAAGTTAATATACGGTTGCATCATATAGTCATAAGCAGTCTCTATTTAAAAAAATCTGCTCTTTCTGTGGGAACGCAGGGCTGGCGAATCTTAATACAGGTTACCATGTAACCTAGCTGGGACGCCAGATTAATTTCTGTAATTTGTTACTCTCTTTACAATTGATCACTAAATAGTACAAAATATTTTTTTTGTAACTTCTGAAATAAATAAGTAATTATTATTATTGTAGAATTTATCAATCCGTCAGTTTTTGCCTTACTTGCGAATTCTGTTTACTGGTTTACATAAGTAAATTTCTAATGTTTAGATTTTTACGAGCTATTTATCTGATAAAACAAAGTAAATAAACAACGCTTATTTTATCTCCTCATAAAATAACCAGATATTGCGCTACTAAATCGTCGTTATGCTTATTTCCCTGGCGGAGTAAGCAAAGCGAAAATGCATTCAAGCTGCGCCCGTAATTTTTGCCAGAAATATAAAAAAGTGTATGAAAATATGGTAGCCTCTTCTTTTTATTGGGAAAATGTACTATGTTAAAGTCAACACAAATTTTCTAAAGCCTGTAATTCGTTGTTTACACAATAAAACGTGAATTACTCGTCTGTATTCATTTAGTCGTTTGAACCGTCTGTAATCCAAGCCAACTGAGGGGCCGTGGTTCACCGCAGGCGCTCGCCGACTCGGAACTTTTGCCCATGACCACTGTCAACTTGGAGCGCCGAGAAATTATTGGTTTAAAGAGCTTACACAGAAATTAGCTTAAATACCTTTTGTTTTTACTTTGGCAAGCCGCACCTTGTACGTCCTATCTAAGGTTAACAGGGAACCACATTTCGGGTGACTGAAGATAAGCCGGTGAAATACGGGTGGGTTGTCTTGTCTCACAATTTATTCGTATCTAAATGTTTTTCTACATACGCTGTTTTGTGTGTGCATTTATTACTTTTTCTTGGAATTGTTACGTTGTTATATTTTGTAGCTGTATGGAAATTCAACGTTAAGATTTAAAGCTTGCAACAATAGTTTGCAAAGCTATATAACTTGGAACAGCTCTTTTAAAAGTTTATTCATAGTCATTATTATTTTTATACAAAACTGCTTTTTATTAAAAGTACTACATACGTAAATAGTAAATAAGTTATGAATTTCAGGTTTAGCAGTCCATTGCTCCTTGTTGAAAGCCAAAGCTCTTATGAAAGATATCTCTTAGGGATGTTGACTGGACAAAAAAAAAACTATTTTGTCCGACAGTCAGATAATAAAAAAATATGAGACACGTATTTTTTGCTTTATCATATTAATAAAATATGACTTAGATAAAATGCATTAAAGTTGGAGAGTGGGGGCTCGCTACGTCACAAGTCAGTATAAAATCTACCGGAGAGTGCCGTCATTGTAAATTTGAACTCAATGTATTGCAGATTTGATTACGTAAAAAAAGAAAAAATACGTGTTCAATATTTTTTTATAATCTATCTGAAGGACAATAAAACATTTTTTTGTCAACATTCCTATTCATTATGGCGCCTGCTCCATTACAGCACAAGTCCAAGAACTAATGGCCGCCGAGACATTCAAATATCCTTTGAAATAAGTCTCTGAAATTATTCACTTAGTAGGTCGGTACGGTGGTAATGACGCCTAGTTGAATAAACCGGCCAAGTTTGAGTTGGACTCGCGCACTTAAGATTCCGTATCACCAAAATGAGTATTAACGTTTTCAAGATATAGGGAGCTCTTGTTAAAGCCGCGACGCGATACCGGTGCGGTAGAACAATTTCCGTCAAGTTTTCATAGAGATTGTTCCACTAGAGTCGCGTTGTGCCTGATTGCAGGATCCTGCATTAAAATCAATCATCGAAAAAATCATTTATCGAGCCTTTTGAGTTTGGAATTTTTATTGGTTTTGCCATGTTAGCGGCCATAGAAAGAGAATTGAAATAAGAATATTTCAATTCAAATATTACAATTATTAAATTATCAATTATTTATTTTATTCAATATTTTAATTATATTTTATTTTTGATTATTTTATTGTGAGAATTTCAAGCTTGCTAGCTATTACAGCCTTAGTTGGAAAAAGGCTAAGCAGATGATGATGGTGATGAGATACAGCCAGACAGACTGATGGCGTAAGCTCAGCAATAAGGTCCTGTATGCACCCTTTGGTTACGGAACCCTAAAAAGTACTCTTACAGTATCTCGAAGTTTCATTACCAGTTTTTTTATGGTTCAATGTCACTGAACCTGAACCTTTTGTATTTTTTCCTCTTCACGAGTCTGAATATCCTCAGAGAGAGACAGTCAAATTTATTCTTGAAGACAGTTTAATGGCGCGTATAATTTGTTAAACGTACTAGTTCCAACGGCAAGTTAGTGGTGAAAGTACTTATGTTACGTATTGTAGGGGACGCTAACTGAATAGGACCTTTATCTCTTATGGTTACTCACAAGGGCGTCGCCAGCCGATAGTCCAGGGCCAGTTGATATAATTATGGAGGATGGAAAAGCCAAGAGTCAGACAGCACCTGTCTGGCATTAATGCTGAAATGAACCTTTTTGGCGCAGCCGTGAGGCACACACTATTGTTGTTAAAAAAATAGATTTTTTTTTCTTCACTTTTTTTTTTTGTATTTTGTGTTTCACGAACTGTGTCCAAATAAACATTATTCTTTCTTTCTTTCTAAGAGCACATGAAGCTTTACACTTGTAGTGCGACTCTTACGACGCACAATGGGGTCAAAATCGACGCTGGTGGACATTAGATTTTTAACAAATCAGTTTCAACCTGGTAGTCCCGGCCTGAGTAAAATAATAATTTCAATTTTCAATGTATGGATTGGAAATTAACCTTTCGGGTCATTTTTTCCAAGACTATTCAGAACTGTAGAGCTGAAACCTAATAGGTATTATGATTGGGCATACCACCAACACGGATACGAATATTACGTCCCCGGACTCCGGATTAGACCTCGTTTAGGAGATATGGAACTTTAAAAAACTAACTGAATTGGTATTTCCATTGTTTCCAACTTAATTTATATTTATTTGTAATTTAATTTTCTTTTTATTCTGACATTTAAATATTATTATAATTATTTCATAAGGCTGACATATTTAATTTTATCTTGTACCTACTCACTTTTTATTATTTATACCCATGTGATGGTTAAACATGGAGAACTTTATTATTGTTAAACAAAAAACATCAATGTATTTCTGTACCCATGTTTGCAAATAAATAAATGATTTTATGATTTAAATAAAAGTCGTCCAAATAAACAAAATTACCTTAATAGATATGTAGTTTCTTTACATTAAAATGCCTTGTATTTAACAACAAAAAAAAATCTCTAGGGCAGCTGCCACCTTTGCCCCCCTTGGCGACGCCCTTGATAATTCACTGTGTAGTGGGTAAGCGTCAGCAAATGAGTGTTGACCGATGATAATAACATAACATCACGCCCGGTTTCCTGAAGGTTTAGGCAAAGGAATTTCAGTAGTACACCCACATTTCGCCAGTTATGTTTAGTCCCATGTAATAAGGGGCGAGCCTATTGCCATCAACCGGGCACAAATCCAGACTCCGGGCAACTACTGAGAAATTCTACATAGAAAAACCCAATAACACTTTGCCCTATCTAGGAATCGAACTCAGGACCTCAAACTCAAACTCAAACTCTTTATGGTCCCCTCATGCTCAGCAGTAGCGCCTGCGACCGCTAGACGAACAAGGCAGTGAAAATCATTCGAAAATTAAATAAACTTTTTAACGGACTTTTCCATTCTTTAGTAAACCAAGCCACAGTAGAACCAGATTATGTCCCAAGTTAACGTAATATTAAAACTCTGTCTTCTTACGTTAGAAGCTAAAGAGAAGTATGGCCACGAGAAAGTACTGTAAGTGAATTCCTTATCTCCGTGCCAAGGTTAATTCAACAGGCCTTGAGAGTACATAAGTATTCAGCGCCTGGCGAATGTCTCCTCATGATTGTGTCAGGCCTAATTTAAGAACCCTCGGGGCACATTCCCTCATAAACCAAGCTCTTCATGGCATAAGTACCTTATTTAATCCAAGCCTCAAACTTCCAGTATCTACATAAGCACCCATCTTATGTATATTGATAAAATATGGTATGTATTATTATTATTCGTTCCCGCACGTTATTTGTAAACTCCCGGCAGAGTTTCGTTGACCGGAAGTGCTTGCGGGTGGGAGCGCGGGATTTGACCGGAAGTTGTGCAACCCCCGGGTTGATGTGTTAAGCTTTAGTACAGGGGCTTAACTGAGTTATTAATTAATGACCGCCGGCATCCGGCTCCTATCAAATGTGCCAACTTTTTATACCCTTTTTCATTCCTCATATTTTTATATTAAACGCGCAAAGAATTTTAATGAAAATACAGGTTATTTTCATAATGAGTGTTCTAGGAATTTGTTCTTTCTTTTACCTGCATACAGCAACAAGTGCAGGCTTTTTAAATCTCCAAGAGCATGTAGTTTTTGTGCCTAGCCAGTGTTTTTAGTTTAATGCAGAAGCTCTTACGTTGAGTCATCATTTTATTTGAATAATATTAAATTGTGTGTCGTTTCGCTTTAAGGAGAAGTTAAACCTTTACTGGCCAGTAAAAAGCATCTATTATGGGAGGCTATAATTTTAATATGTAAAACGATCAGCTGTTGCCGTACCTATCAATAAAGCGGCTATGTTTATGTAAAAGCGGGGTCGTTGGCATTCAGGGGAGGCATATGTGAAGTCACCTGCCGGTCGCAAACCCCCGTAACGATGCCCTCCCCCGACGTGGAAATATTAAATGTTACTTGTTTGGTAACTTATGTGGGTTCTGTTCACCTTCGAATATAAAATGTGGGGATGTCTAGCGTGTTATTTTTTTTTAAAGATTGTAATCTTTGTAAGTTACGTTACTGTAATCGAGTTGCAAACAAGGCCGGTCCGAAGAGGCTATGGAAGAACGGAACTGTTTGGCCAAAAGATAAATTTTGAGATAATTTTTTAGAAAGGATTTAGCTGTTGCCTCAGTTCAGTGAATATAAGAAAAGTTAGAACAAAGTAGCACAGTTTTCAGTAAAGCGGTGACATCACAGTTACAAACCCCGTAGGTGCTGAACACACAAGATAACGCGTGGTCGTAAATAAGACTAATAATTTATTAATATTGTGTAGCCTAACCATTAGAATATCAAATTACCAACTGCGAGCAAAATGGTAAAATGTTTATTGGCACTTTACTTAATCGTGCACAAAGTGGAGGCACCTATTTTGTAAACCCTACTTAATTTGATTTTGAGCGTCTTATTTCTTCAGATTTTTTTCATTTTTCTCCTTCGCAAATGCTGTTACTATCCTATTTTAATACTCCGCTAAAGCAGTTATTAGCTTAAGTAAATACTAATTTGGTCTGAATTCACAATATCTTGTTTGTAATTGTATACTGCAATTAGTGCTTTTAGCGCGAACACGATCTCCCTAAAGGTATAACATTGGCTGTTGGTATTTTATGTAAATTGTACAGTTCAGTGCCAGGGTTGATACTGGTTATCGTACGAGGCAATAAGCGTAACACCTGGCAAGTTCCGTTCAGTTTTAACGATGCCCCAAATAGAGGGAGGTTTGCAACAGACGGTGGTCATTGGCTTGGCTGATTGATAAAGTGATAAAACCCACAACGAATTTGGGGGACTGCTAAAGTAAAAATTACAAACAAAATACTGTAGCACCCCTATTTAGGGGAATGGTAAAAACTTGATCGCTGTTAATGGTCCGCAAAGAATTGGAAAAAAGCAGCAAATCACTAGATGTTAATTTAAGCAGGGTTCAGACACACAATTGATTTTTGATCGAATAACAATTTGATTGATGTTTGAATTTGAATTGACTGGTGCACAGACAATAAAGTTTCACACACTAACAACTTTCACACGATTTGATATCTATACCACCATCACTTTTCTTATTGTTTTGCACCTTACATGAGATCTAGGCTGTAACCATAAAGGCTCACGCAAACAGGTGCGACGCGACTCTGGTGGAACGATTTCTATGAAAACTTCACGGAAATTATTCTACCGGTGTCTGCATGAGCCGTTAGTATTATGTATTTTGGAACTAAAACTAAATAACACGGCCGTGGAACAGAAAACCCCTACCCAACCTTTCTGCGATATACAAACTAACTTAATCATAATCATTTTTTGGCAGCGTTTTGTTTCAATGAAATATTATATCAGAAATCCGAACATTTCCGTAATAAGAGAAGTTCTTAAAGCAAGTTAAACCGGTGTAATTCGTGATCACATAACGTGCAATTACGTAGCAAACCGATAATACCATATTATGTTACAATATCCATCACGATTTAGCTGTGAGCAATAATGAATCATAGTGTTGTAATCTTAATAAGATGAACTGCAACATTACAGTAGTATTTGGTAACAAAAAATACAATATAAATAGAACTGGTATCAATATCAGTAACATGTTGGTCAATAGAACGCGATTTCCTGTTAAAAAATTGTGTTAAAATGTTCGCTGTTATGATTAATTTTGTTAATCATGTCGATAGTGGCCTCTAGAGGAAATCATTTTGCTATCGTATTTAGCTATCCTTGAAGCCCATGTGTTCTTTTTCCGCCATAAAATGTATCCTTCCTAATGAATATCTCTCAAATCGATTCCACTTTATTGAGGTAATGAGTGACCATTACAAATGATCCGCAGTGCTATTCTGTAACCATCTCACCGTGAAAACTTAGGTGAAGTGAGCGTGGAGTGAGCTGTCATTCCACCTAATGCTAGAGATTGACACTATTGACAGCTCACTTCACCTAAGTCTTCACGGTGAGTTTTTTATTTACAGAATACGTCGGCAGTTGCAATAAATAGGTTACAATATCAGCCAGGACGGCACCTGCTATGATCTTTACCTACTCCTTTTGCTTCGTATACATACTTTTATACATCTACGCACCGATTGAAAAGTTATCCTCATATAAATAAATTTTATAGAAGTAGATACAGTCAACTGGCTTCTACTACACGCAGAGGAATAGATAAAAGGAACATTGTATGATAACGATGCTAAAAATTCACGCCTACTTACTCTAAAGTGACGTAGCTAAAGAAGAATCTTACCAATGCATAAATCGTGAAGCGATACAAGTTTCCAGAGAGATGCGTGTCAAACAAATTTATGCTAGCCAATGATACAATGTTACATCTGATGCAAAACGTTATGGGAACTAGACACGCTCGCGAACATTCGTACATCGCTGAATAATTATGTTCTAGGTAGACAGAGAATGGAATAAACAGAAGGTCAAAACGATCACCGATCAAAAAGTAAATGAAGCGATAATGTCCGCGATGACATTGAGATCTCACTAATGCTGTCCTTACAGCAGTTACTATTACCAATTGGTAATACGACCTATGACGCGACGACGTTGGAATTGTCCAAACAAAATTCACCCCTGGCTAACTCACAACTATAAAATGATTAAACACAAACACTAGCTTAGTACGCGCTAGGGTGAAAAACATTAGCATTAGCAAACAGTTACAGACGTAAACTTACATAATTATTATTATTGCTAACAGTCCCCATGTACCTATTGCCAAAGCTGGAAAGAATGTGGTCACTGTGGACAAAAAATTTTAATGTTCAGTTTTCTTTGGACCTTATTTTGGTTGTATCGATTCTATACAGGGAATGCTCAAAGTAGACTTTCTGTTTCTATCATACCTTGTGGTAGTGATTCACCGAGTGAGTTCACTTCAAGGTCGACAACTACGTACACGGCGGCGGTACTTAGTTCAGGAGTTATATGTAGTATCCAAGTTTTAGCTTTAATGTTTGATCAAACACGCCGAAGGAAGAATATCGTATACCTCGACATTAAGTAACAGAGAACGTTGGTGAAATTATGAAAATACTACCTTAATTATTACCGTATCGACTATTACACGTGATACAGTTACTAAGGAAAATACCGAGGTTTTTAAACGTTCTTATTTCTTAGAAGAGTGTATAAGAACAGGAAAATAAAAATAATCTCGGAGTGGGCGTTTGTTTCTTCATATACCGATGATTAAGTTATGGTTGTCTTTATATTTTGGTCCTACTAAGTAGTTTTATAAAAAACCTAGAGAAATACGAGACAAAGGAAGAAAGGGAAACTAGGGTGGAAACGCGTAGGAAAGATTTGCCTAATTATTTGCAGCCAAAATTAAATGTTGTCAAACATAGCTCTAAAGTACAGTCTGTACAAATTTTCAATAAATTGCCTTTAGAACTAAAAATTATTAATAGTCCAAGAATATTTAAATTCAAATTAAACTCATTCCTATTGACGAAGTGCTACTATAGTATAGAAGAGTTTTTTAGGGACAAAAATAATGCCACAGTGTAACTTGTTTATTGTTTAAGTCTAATTCTTGACATGTTTTTTTTGTTTTTTGTTTGATTGAGTTGATTTCTTATTTTAATTTTTGACATTTTATCTATTTATTGATTGTATCTTTTATTGATTATTATTATTATTCCGTGTATTCATTAACTTGTAATTAATTGAAACTTTTATTGATTATTATTAATCATGTATTCGACACTAAATGTATTTTTGTTCAGAATAAAATAAATGGTGATTATTTAAATTAAAGGTACTAAATTATTGACATAAATTATATATTAGTGATATTGATACATTTTAAATGCGTAATGAATTTTAAATATTAATGTAATGTTTTTTTTTTTAAATTGTTTAAATTGTTATTATTTTATTTATTATCACTGTAATATTTTCAACACAATGTATTTTGTTATGAAAAAAAAAAAAAAAAAAAACATTGTCGACGACTGATTTTAGGTTTTGCCACAATTGAGACGTTAGGAACGAGCCACTCTTCACCTGATACGAGACGTCACCAAGCTCATAACGTTAAGCCATCTCAAAAACAGTTCGATAATAAAAATAAAACCGATAAAATGGTTGCCTTATCTGTTAAAGCAGAGTAGAATCCTTGCAGTTTTTAGTACCGATTTTTTTGATTTATGCAACTCAAAAATAGAGCTCAAAAAGTAATAGCGTAGTCCAGTTGTCCATTGTAGTTGACTACTAAAGAATTCCATTACAACACTGCATGCCACTCCAGTAAAATAAGTTAATTAGAAAGATGGTGTGAAAGGTAGGCCATTGTTAGGTAGCTCGTCATAATATTTATTTGCTACGTGTTAATGAAATGTGTGTCTCGTCTAGTCTTATTATAACGTGCAATAGTTATCTAGTTGAATGAAAATTATTTCTTTCTCTGCTTTTAGAATACCTTCACGAAGGAGTTATGAGTTTTTTTTTTAGGAGTTTTTTTCCGTTGACGTTTACGATCTGTTTAGTGGCGGATTAGAAGAAAATCTTTTACACAATTACTTATTATTTATTTGCGAGCTTTTGTCTACGAATCCGGTCACGTGAATCACGAGATTTACAACTGTAGTTTCAGAATATAAAGACTATTTCGATCAGTCATAATTTAGACACAAAAATGACAAACTGTCTAATTTTCACTACATTAATATCTATGATTTGTCTGTCTCTACCAATACTCCGTTAGATGAGCTTAGTAGCAGTCTGCGAGCAATACATTATATATATCTAAAATTAAAAGTGGTGACGCCAACATATATTAGAAGTTTACGGTGACGGCCGAGGTAACAAGCCGCGTGATGGAAAATATCAGAGCAATTTTCATAATGCTGGATCATCCAGTTATGTAGCTAAATGGCTCTCGAATGAAGTCGATGAGAACGCCGTCGGTGCCGAGAAATCGCAAACTGTCATCGTTGCATATTCGATGATCATGGTAATCGATCAGCCATGCATATAGTGAATCTTCAATTATCTGCTTATTTACAAATCAGTCTCTCTTTTGTCTACTTAGCAGTTGTCAATGACACTCAACATCAAGTAGACTCATTGGCTACTAAAGAATCATCTTCAACGTAAAAATAACAGACATCGAAACAAAAACCCATAAAATCCAATTTTGTTTTGTTTCAATAATTTGTCAAGACAAGTAATGCCATCGATATTGAGAATTTTGAATATAAATAAGGCGAGCAGAAAGCTTTTGCTCCCAGTAATTGATGAAAGACGATTTTATTTTTTCGCTCCTTCCAACCCTCGAGGAGTAGCTGTCTAATATTGTGATTTATCGACTTAAAGTTATGAGGCGTGGGGTGCTCTCACAAATAGAAATTATTTACGAATAAAATTTTCTTTATTCTCTATATCCTCGGCCTCTACAGTACCTTTACTGACAGCTTTATACTTTCCAGAGGGAATCTCTTCAATTTTATCAAGTTTTACCATCCCAATGCTATATTACAACGACTAGTTAAAACTTTTATGCTGGGTACAAAGTTCGTGAGGGACTTTGACTTTCATCTGCATGTTGTAGTTGTTATAACGTTCTGATAGTTTTTTTTCTTAAAAAGATTCTTTACGAACTTTAAGCTTTCGAGAGGTCTACAGAATACCCAAATTTCAGTTTAAAATACTCCAAACACGAGAAAATAATGGTGGAACATTTGAATAGTGATCATGCACCAAGTTCGTTATCTTGTCGGAAATGTTCGTAGTTTTGGGCCTCGTTTCACGTTCAATGTCGCTCATTTGAAATTCGAACAATGGGTCACAGGCCAGTGTCGTAATCATGAGAGTATATGGAACGACAATGAAGTTTAAAATTAGATTCACGGGGACGGAATCTGGCGCGGATTATCTAAATTGGGAGCGATAGATTTATAAGTAAGTGTCTATAGCGTAGTAAATGGAGTGGCGAGGGGCTAGCTGAAAATGGACCGAGAGGATCGCTTCATTATTATATTAGTTAGGGTCCCCAACAGGTGATTCCTAAATGGATTCTACTAGACCTCTTGTCTTCGGTTCGTTAAAGGTAAATTCACACAGAGGATATCGTATTTTTTTCGGCTTGAAGCAAATGCTCTGTTTGACATACGCTCGAGAGATGCAAAATAGTCAATGCGAAATTCATTACTTAATTTTTTCATCACATAAAAGTTAAACATTGATTCGGCGCGGTCGATGGCTGCATCGTTTCGAGCTGTTTGTATAATTATAAATGCGTTGGTACATATTTTATTATATATTTAGCGAGCTTCATAAGCTACGCGGTTACTAGATGCGGCGCATGCGTGGTGATGTTTGTTTGCTCACTCGCGTTTGTTTGTTTTAGTAAAAATTTATAGCGTTTCGTGGAGATTCGCCACGCTTGGGACGCTCCTGCCTTTGAACTGCTTTACGTGTTTGCACCGAATATGCAAGCGTCTCTTTACTTTGTAGTATTTCTTCTTACTGCCTCGGTTATTGCGCAGTGTGTACATTAACAGTAGCACATATGAACTAAAAGTCAAAAGTCATTGCGGACGTCAAAGTTATTTTGTGCATATTTATTTTATCAGTCGTCTGTACATTCGTTTGCTAATTCAGTTTCGGAGGCAGTCAAACCGCTCCTTATCACCTGCAAGTCGTTTGTGTAAGTTCGGTGAGAATGTTTAACAAACAACATCAGGTTTAGTAACGATCAATGTACAATGGCGTCGATACATCAGCCACGTAAGTGTGTAATCAATTACACACAGACAACTTACACAATGATCATTAATTGCCAGATTATTGCCAGGGAAAACAATCAAATGGACTTTAATAGTTAAAATATTTTCATTAGACCGCCCATTTAAGCCGTTGGAATCACCGTTCATTCCGATTTATGCACTGTTATTTTTATGGCTGCCTTTGGGAGTTCATTTATTTGTCTCGGCTTAGGGTTGCGTCCAATTAAGAGGTATTAATTAACAATTAGTACTGAACAGACAGAGATCGTGCCAACATATTTCCTTGAATATTTATTGTGGTACTTTTAACAGACTTAATTTATCACCATCATATTGAATAATGTAAAAAGGAAAATACCAAAGTATTTTTAACCTTTCATGCTTTCATCCTCGCAAACTTCAAAGGGCTTTAATGGTCGTGACAACGCATTGTGTGTTAAATATTATTATAATGAAAATGTTAATCATTAAAAATAATAATCACCCCTCGAAATAATCCCTACATTTGGTACAAATATGAATTTACATAAACATGTGGACGAAAAACCTCAATTAAGTGCTATAATCCCTGAGATAAAGAGACATAAAATTAAAGTACGTTATTAAAAAGAGTATCACCGGCCAAATGGACTCGATAAAGTGAGGTTATGATGTCCAGCGTATGGCGGAATGGCGGCTTAAAATTAGTGTAGTCGCTAGGCCCACTCCCTTGAACACTTAATGGTGGCCATTAGCATTTAGGCGACAGCTGTAAATTAAAAGGAAGAGCAGGGTCCCGATAAAAGAATACGCGAGTTACGCTAGAATGTTTTGTCGTTATCGAGTTAGGTTAAACACAATTTGCAATTTCGCGTCGTTCGCCGGCTACATCCTCTGTCGATAAACGTCGCCGTCGTCTGGCACCGCACTGTTTGATATCGTTGTGGCACTCAAACTAAGTTTTATTTCAATGGCGGTAATAACCATTTTCCTAGGGCAGTAACGCTGTATCCGCGTTGCGCAGGTTACAGGTTGTCACCATACATTTGTCGTATTAGATAAAGCAGTTTTGTGAAAACGATTAGAGTCGATAATTTATACAAAGACGATGAAAATAAGTTGGAAAGAAGATATTATTTACTGAAGAGCGTTGCGTTTTGTTAGGGATTCAATCTCTCTCAGAATCGTCTAAACCTATTCGCACTATGTTCCTTGTTAGAATGTTTCCAGTTCTCTATTATCTTCCAGTTGCCTTCTTCAGGTTCTAAGCCGCTTATTCGACTGATATGCAATATTCAAAGCCTATTGTTTCTAGTCTGACGGTTTGTCAGAGGCTTTATAACATACGGAGCGAAGGCCCAGAGGATAACTTGGTACTTACTTTGTTTAGACTAGCCTTGTTGGGATTGTTTTCATTTAATGACAAAAACAAAGATAATAGTTACAGAATGTAATTTATGAATCATATTTCTAGAACGCCTGTGTGCACGGCATATATAATAAGACACTTTGATGAATTTTGAGCAAAGAGCAAATACAATTTTATCTTTGTTTACTTTTTATCAGCGTTTCACATTCGGGGCCCGTTTCTTTCAATTCCGTGGGTCCCGGTAATAATTTTCATTTCACAATGACAACGCTGAGCGCTTTTGATGTTTATTTATGCCAAAAATTCCGGAAAAAGAGACACACGCGTCTTGACAGTTTTACGGACGAAAAATCCTTTACATAGCAATGAATACGTAACTGTGCCTCTCCCCTCGTTCCCCTCGTCTCATTCTCATCAATTGTTTCGCGTGTTTGTTTGTGTTTATTCTCCGTTGCTTGTTTTCATAACACACTGTCTGTCTTTGATGGCGCTATGTTTGTACAGCGGTTGGATTGCTCCGAGAACTTATGCTTGAGACACCGAATTTTCCGAGTGTTGGTTAAGACACGATGTTTCTGTTTCTGCGTGTTCGGTTACAATATGTGTTGGTATTATTGTTACGAGTTATGACAGCCAATATTATGGTCGGTGTTGAAGACTATTCTTAGCTTTTGGGAAATACTGAAATTTAAATACGTAATGTTGCTGTAGTTTAGATGAATGAAGACAAAACGTAAACTATACAGATAAACGTTCAGTTAGAGAAAATAAAATGTAAAGTTGCTGGAGCAATGTTTTTAACTTTTTAGTTCAACAACTTGACTTTCTCACTGTTAATATTGTGATTTTAATAATTAACAATTTACAGGCAACGTATGCTTCCTAAAGTGATGCTACAGTGCGGTTGAGTTTGAAGTTCAGTGAGCGAGCTTTAGTTTTACAAGCCCGTCTTTTCGTTCACCAACAATTTTCAACAGTGGCTTGAGAATTACATTTTGGGATTTTGGTTCTCAATTTTGTACGTTAGTGAATGAGCTTTGAACCTGAAATAGCCGTAATGAGCATACTTCTGTTCAGCATGGTTATTTATTTTGGATGGAAATAGTGTCAAAAATTTACTTAAAACAAAATATGATTGGCACAAAAACATTAAAAAATATACATAAGTTTCATGCACACTTTTTTTTGCAAGTGATGTCCTTGCTAGAGTGATCTCGTCCATTTCAACACGCGGCAGATTGCTTTACGTAGATTAGTCGTTAATTGACGACGTAGCGCAGTATCCCAGCGTGGGTTGATGTAATCATTACCTATGTTCTTAAAGACCTGCCCACATAATGCAACACGCCGCTGCACACCTACTACAACAAGATTAAATTCATGTCATCAATCATGAATAAGTATGACATCAATGTCTTTGTCACCTACTCAGCTTCAATCTGCACTATACTTCATAATATATAATGTCTCATTAAATATTCACCGCAAATTATCTGCTTACCAAATTGTTAATCCTCTGAGCATTATGCGCTTGGCTGCTGTTTGGCCGCCGTCCACCACATGAATCTTACTGACTCTTATGTTCTTCGTTTTGTTAATCCATTGTTATTTATAAGTTCTGTATTCGCATTAGTAGTGTTCGGACACCCCTTAGGTTTGTACCTGGCAAATTAATGGAAATGTAATTGGTTTTGTCTAGTGAGATTTTTGTGTCGCTACCATCTGTTTTTCTCGGCTTTCGCATCCCCTCTAGGCTCTCTCTAGTATTGTAGGACAAGGCTTGAACTATCTACAATTCATTGGAAGCAATTTGGTCAAGATTCGGGAGAATATATACAATTTGAATGTTCACTAGACAATTTATCTACTACTGTTGCTCTATGAACATGAATACTGGCCGTGTCTACACTAGCCCTAAAGGTTAAGAACTATAATTGATGTAATTATAATTAGTGGAGCACTCATAAGTGTGCAGGACGGACGTCGCGTTTTATAATAAGAAGAGATATGCACAATTATCATCTCCGGTAAGGTGCCGCTATGCTGTTAATAATAGAGGGCGATGTATCGTGGGACAAACACATTATGAGAACATACAGAAGGCCCACTGCATCAAGTAGGTAGTAAGATATTGCACAACATTCTGACGCTATAGTATCAAGTCAGATGTCAGTTGTACCAACTGACGAAGCTTTGGCAACCGAAAGATAAGAGGCTCCTTTTGAATAAGTATAAGAATTCAGAACTATGTAGGTTTACGCATTCATGCACGGCTGTAAGAGGATCAACTGTGCCATGATAGACTTGGTCTAGCGAATTAAATTTTGTTTCTATTTTTTGGAGGCTCACTATTGAAGGTAACTGCGATTGTTTGAGTACTTGGATAGGTTCTAATGGATCGTTCGAAACTTCGACGTATTTGCCAAGCTTGCCTACAAATTGTAATAAACAAGTCTTCTGTATTTTCTTACACCCTGGTACATACTGGTTGCATGGTTGCACGCTAGCTGCTCACTGAACTTGAAGCGGAACGTCTGCTCGCATGCTATAGCTTGCACAGTTAACTTTGTGTACACATGATAAAGTATAATAATCGTAATAAGAGTATACCGTTAATGTTACAGCTTCAGGTAAAACTGAGATAAATGGTTATGAAATGTGACGATGGAACTATTTCATTACATGGTTGTTAGTGGATTCTGGCTAAGGAGTAGTCTAGCTTGGTAGTCAAGTATTTTACTGAATTACGATAAAGACAGTTCCGAGAGAGGATGTGTTCACTGGGTAGCTTACTAAGTTAAAATAAATCAATAGCGCGCTATTTATAGAATGCTATTAATTTCCAGAAATATGATGGATGGGAGTTTATAAGATTCAGAGAAAATAGATATCATTCATTGAGAAATACTAAACAAACTAAAATATACCCGATTTTAATGGAAAGTAATTTTATTCAGCAATCGTGTCTAAGTGAATCGTTTGATCGTCTATTGACTTGAAATAGATTTGATACCTAATAGTAAAAAATCTTACCGACATGATTTTCTTTAAGGTTGTAAGACCTCGTAAGAGAGATGGCCGTGGTCGTGACGAGAAAAAAATAACAAAATAACATCGATTTGTCTCGGATGACGAGCACTAGAGCAGTCGCAATACTCGTCGCGATTGGCTGCCCGTCCGGTCGTTGACTCAGCGGGAAACATTCCTATTGGTCAGATGCTCTCATTGAAATGACAGAAAATGCGGCAGCCGCGCGTGCGGCCAGTTATTTTAATTAATAAAGGCTTTTTCGTTAATTTATTACTTATTTATAGTTTACCTGTTTGTTGCTTCTGAAAGCTTCATGTTATTTATTTAAATTGTTCTGATATTTCATGCTTGATTTGACAAGCAAGAAACTCATTGACTATTAACGAAATGTCTGACAAATTAATATCATTACTTTTAGAAAGTTCGTTGAATGTATCATTTGCGTTAACAATGGCCAAACCAAAGAGAGATGGAGAATAATATAGCCATCTAATATAACGTCATCACGACTCTACGAAATCGATGTAAACAATAATAATCGTGTTACATTCTCGTAACGTACAGTTCGACACGCATTCTCTTTAAAAGTTTACACAAGCAATTCTTCAAAGATGTTTTTGTGTTTTTCCTTAGCGGAGTGCACTTTTCCAGTATTCTCAGGCGTCTGCGGAGTAGAATCCATCAAAGGATTATACGGTGAGGCGAAGGGAGGGTGTCTCGGCGTCCCGATCGGTCTATCGTTATTTCCCGGGATGTGGAATAAATTATCCGCCACTTAACGCCACCTCGCAGATTTCACATACCTACCCACCGAAGTAAACGAGTTTAAAATTATGCTATTTGATGTTAATGTACAGTAAAAGCGAAGAGAATTGGAGTAAAGTAACTGTGTTGAATTTCGTCAGTAAAAGTTCACGATATAAGAGAAAATTCAATCTGAGTAAATTTCTCTGTGCCAAAAGTCTTGATTTACAAACAAACAGAGCGCTCTTGTGAAATCTTATAACTCTGCGACATTTCGTCTAACCGTTATGTCAAATATTCTGAACATCACATAATTTATTGTTACGATACTTCATATTGTTTGATCACAATCAGCGATGACGAGATAGCCTGTGAAGAATGGAGATACGACGTGTGCAGTCATAACCGTTCACCGTTCGTCGTGTAGAAGCGAATCGCTCGGCAAGCAGTCGCGTTTCAATCAGTGCAGATTGAGGGCCGCACACAGTGGCAGCGGGGGGATTATAGAATGCATGACGCGGCAACATTAGACGGAGCCCGTCATTTCATACAGATGGAAATTGGATGTGGCTTTAATGCGAACGAACTGGGGACGTTTTTATAAGTAATTGGTGGATGGCAATATTCAGCGTCAAGTATTATTCGGTTTTGAGGACTTCATTGATATCTCCATCTCATTCTTATCTTCTTGGTCGTATGAGATAATAGTGTTTAGATTTTCCCTCCTAGTTTCTTTGCTTATCTTACTGCTTCTTTTGAAATAAAAACCTATTTCGAAGAGATGTGTGTTCTTTATTCTCCTCCTAGGCTATTTGAAAAGTCATCAGTACTTGTTTGTTTACTATGTTTTCGAAACTATGTAAAGGGATGCGACAAAGATATGAGTTGAGTTACGATGATCAGCTGCGATATACGTCATTACGCGCAAACTAAATTTATCCAACTAAATCGAGGAATGAGTAAGATCATGGAACTGTTATTACTGGAGTACTGGTACAATATTCGAGTATACGCTCCCTGTCTTCAGAAACCCAACTCGGTACTTAACACGATCTAATTTCCAATTTGCTTACAACTCAGAGTTGGCGGAAGATCCTTTACGGATTTCGTGGTATTGCAAACGGGTGCATTAAGGAAATACGTAGGAATTTCCAACTAGTTTCTTATAAGAGATTCTCGTTCTGAGTGCATAGTTTCTGAAGAGTTTGCATGAGACTTTCCATGATTGTGTTCAATTTCCATAACATTATTCGGAATCTGTGAAATTATTTCGATTCACCCATTGTTGCTCATTCCGTATACGTCACATTGATCATGTTATTATATTGGTACTGCGTGTTATTATTTGATCTCAGAAAATAACTCGTATAATGCCGAGCAGAAATGATTAGTCTGTTGATGCGTCTGTGATATTTCGCAGAGCTCGGCATCGTCTCGACCGCGACGCCACGAAGCTGTCACAATCGTTCACTGATTACGACCTTCCTCTGTTAGCAATTGTGTTCCGATCAAAGTGATTCCGATTACAAAGGGTTATAAAACGGCGGCGTCACCTCGCAGGGGTTGGTGCCGTCGTACCGATTAATTGTACCTCCGATACGTTACGATTGTTTGTGTCTAAATAATACGAATCCGATCGCACGGAATAATAGCACTCAATGTGTTGTCTAGTTTTAGTGATATTGAAATGTGTTTGCTCAAAGTCAATTTGGTTAATGATTATTACATTCAGTGCTTTGCCCCACTTTCGGTTGGATGGGGGAAGTATTTGGATATGAACTTTTAGTTAAAGCGGAGAGAGACTGTCTAATTAAAAAGTTAATGCTATAGAGTTAGAGTTTCCGGTAAGCCAAAACGATTATTACAACCATGAAAAAACTGTCGTGACTACCTAACTAACGGATAATTTTACATGCATATTACACTCGAGAGCAATGAATCCGGGTCACTTAAAGAATCCTAAAAATCTCGGAAACTAAAAATGCTAGGTTAATGCAATAAATTGTATTTAATAGACAATGTAATACTCCTTAAATGAAGGTATTAAAACTTCTTAGTTATTGTAAAGTTATATCATAAAAAAATCAAATTTGAAAAAGGGCCACTTTCGAAGATGGAACTACGAAATTACAGCATTTGGTTTTGCTTTTGTTTGTAATCTGTCATTTATGTGGGTACATAAACCATGTTGATAGTGCTCTATATTCATTATTCAAGCTGAAATTATGTCGCTTACGCCTGAAGAATGCACCAGAATACTTACAATGCTGGAAACCGGCCGGAGTCAGCGCGATACAGCCAGGACTGTCGGTGTGTCGCTGTCAACAGTACAAAGAGTTCTCCGACGTTACGAAGAAACTGGTTCTAACCTACGCAGACCAGGAACGGGCAGAACCAGGTGTACCACAGCACGAGAAGACCGATACTTGGTGAACACCATGCTTCGAAATCGCTTTCTCACAGGAACTGAACTCACAAATCAGTTTCGACGCCTCGGAGGAAGTAACCCAAGTGCATGGACAGTAAGACGTCGGCTTGCTGAATCTAACTTAAAACCCCTTAGACCTGCAAACGGCCCTAAACTGGAGCGTGGGCATCGTATTTCAAGACTAAGATATGCCCAGAGCCACGTAAATTGGAGTATTGAAGATTGGTCAAAAGTTATGTTCTCCGACGAATCAAAATTTATGCTCTACAAGCACGATGGAAGACACAGAGTGTATCGAAGACCAGGGGAAAGATTCAAGCAAGCATGCATCGAAGAAAAAGTAGCCTACGGTGGTGGGTCTGTACTTGTGTGGGCCGGAATTTCTTCTGAAAGTCGCACAGAGCTGGTGATCATAGAAAACGGCTCTTTAACTAGCGTAAGATATGTGGAAGAAATCCTCAATGATCACGTTGGTCCATTTATGGTCAATTTAGGTGAGGATGCTATATTTATGCATGACAATGCCCGACCTCATACAGGTAGGATTGTGAATGACTACCTTCAAGAGATGAACATTACTCGTATGGAGTGGCCAGCGCGCAGCCCGGATATCAACCCGATCGAGCATGCTTGGGACGAGCTAGGCAGATGCGTAAAACAACGAAACCCTCCCCCAATCACGCTTCGTGAGCTCAAAATTGCTCTCACAGAGGAATGGGAGAATATTCCCCAAAATCGTATAAGGAACTTGGTGTACAGCATGCCAAACCGCGTAAACGCAGTAATGGAAGCACGAGGAGGCAATACGAAGTATTAAAATTCAAGAAAATCGTAATAAAGTTCAAAAATTTCATGTTTCCTATTTTTGTTTTAACCGTTAAAGGCCTGATAAACAACTAATTAACGTGCTAATTGACGTGCTTGAGGGTCACCCAGGGCTTTACCGGTTAAGGAGAGATCAGCAGTTTTTTTCTTTATGTAATTTTGTGTTAATAAAATGTATGGTGACTCATATTTTTTTTACTTTCATTTAAGGTGTATTACATTGTCTATTAAATACAATTTATTGCATTAACCTATCATTTTTAGTTTCCGAGATGTTTAACATTCTTTAAGTGACCCGGATTCATTGCTCTCGAGTGTATTAACCGTGTAATAAACTGTAAAAGGCGTTAATTAGTAGCAGTTGTTCGTTTTTAGGCCACGTATCGCATTACTGTGTTTAATTGACAGCAACAGTTTAACTCTGCATAGTTGGGCCGCGCACCGTTGACGCGTAATTAAGTCAATGCAATTCGGTGCGCGCGCGCAATGAAAGTGAGTGGCCACTATCAATATGGCACATGGAACGCAACTGCTATGTATTAGAAATAGGGTTGCTAACGTGTTGGTTTTCACGAGTACCTTTTTATTTATTTTTAGGGTTCCGTAAATCAAAAGGATAAACAGAACCACTATAGGATCACTTCGTTGTCCGTCCGTCCGTCTGTCAAAACCCTTTTTCTCAGGAACGCGTGGAGGTATCAAGTTGAAATTAATATGAAATATTAAGGTCTACGTTCCCCAGGAGCTTTAAAAAAATCAAGCTTCTTTCTTCACTTGACCGGTTTTTTAATTATTATTGTTTATTTTGTTTATACGGATTGTTCTGTCCATTCGTAGTCCAGTTCGTCGAGTCCAGTCGTTATCAAGTTTCTGTCTATAAATGTGCAGCGGATTAAGATATAATATTGCCCAGATTAGCTAAACTACGAGGAAAAAAAACAGGCTAAATAGCGGTATTAGTATGCAATGTTCATCGGCTTAAGTAGGTACAGTGGGCTCCAGAGATACCTCACCCCCTAACAATGTAAAAAACAATACAAGGGGGTGAAGTTTCTCTGGAGCCTACTGTACTACACAATTTCACAATATTAGGAAGTCTTTACCAATAGATATTTGACTAAAAATAAAGATCAATATTTTCCTCAAAATATTTTACATCGAGTAATTTTTTGATATAGATAATAACAATAAAATGATGTTCGTTGATAAGCGCATCACTTGAGAGGCTTGACCAATTTGGCAAATTTTTGTTTGAATAGTCCGAATCAGGTTTATACGGTGAAAGAAAACGGGAACGATAAGTTCCCGGGAAAAGGAGAAAATTCGGGAAAACAGAAAGAGCATTTTCATTCTGTATGAATTTTTGAAATTTTGACAGTTCAACGTCGGCCGGGTCAGCTAGTTGGTTTTAAGATCCTGGTTAGAACAACCCTGACGCTTAGACACGCACGCCACGTCGCACGCGCATTCTCTTTTTGTAAAGTCTACTGCCAATGATGTACTAAGAATGCATCCATTAGTTGTTCTTTGTATGTCAACTGCAACTATACAAAGTTATTTGGCCCCCAGTTTGATTTAACCTCGCAAAAAGGACGGACCCGAGAGAAAAACATGATTTTAATTCTATTTTATTTCTTAGCAAAGGAATCTCGCAAAAAACTAAATCGACAGTATAATATATCTTTGGCATATAATATGATAGATATAAGGTTCTTTTCTTACGTACAGAAATAGCAAAATACTTGAAATCATATCCCAACGAAGATATTGTCAACAATCTGTTTATTGGCGCAGAATTCCGCGTCAAATACGAGTAATATTAAATTCTTTTTGCTTCTTGTGAATGAGAGTATAAAGAGAACGCTCATGAGACTGACGTAACCATTTGATTTATAATATAAAAATATCAGCATACAACAATAAATAGACTATCGATTGCTCTTTAATGGTGGGCGACAGATATATGAAACGTCACAGAAAATAACATTCGATGAACCGAACACCGCCATGCCGTCCAAATATATGAAATGTAACACACGTTGATATAAATTCGCCTAGTTTTTGTTATATTTCATATGTGAACCCACATTAAGGCTACCATAAACGATGCTACATCCCTCCCTCTACATCGCTCTCATGGAGAAGAGGCCTGTGTCTCAACAGTGGGAACATTATAGGCTGATTATGATACGATGGTATATGAAGAGACAGTCGAAAGTACGCCAGATCGGTATGATTCAATCATCGTTCGCCACACACGGTACGGAATTTGGTCAGATCAGAATAATCTGTAAGTAGAACTGGCCATGTATCCCCTAAAAAGGATCTCATCACATGCCTTGATAATATTCTGTAAGAAAATGCTGATGACGATCCCCTTATTCTGATCGGGTTAGTGACGGATCATGACATAGATAGTGAGTTACTTAGACGCTTTCGTTTCTTCAGAGCCCTGATTGCCTCCCAGCACAGTGATAACATGGAAGATCTAACTAAGTTACCCAACTATGTTGCCAACGGTGAAAATTTGCCGGTCGGCGACGGGAACTCATGTAAGTGCCGTTAACGAAACATATTAGAAATTAGTTGCGTTACTTGCGTTACTCACCCTAATCGACGTGTAGGAAGTTACACTATCACTTTGATGGTTACACAACTTGTGAATATGCGTGTTTGTTTAAGTGACGGAGTTTCAAGACAAACGACATTGTTTAGGAGTTCAGGTGCGGGTTTAAAGTAAAGCGAATTTACAGTTAACACTCGATGATCGTGAGTGAGGTGGCTGTAACGTAATTTTAGAGGATATTTTTTGCGTTGCTAAAAATACTTAGGGCTTTAGGCTCGAGTTTTTGTTATTTTTAGAAAATACGTTTCTACAGTTTATCCTTGAAACTTAAAAATTAACGCACATTATTTTGTAGCAGTATTTTTTTTAATTAAACTTTTAAGCCAACGTTTTAGTACAATGACTTAAAATTAAAATAGTGCAAACTTAATCACACTGTTAATATGCCCATAAGATCATGCATTACCTACTCCCGGGATGCTCATATACTATTACTAACAATTAAGTGAAAATTCGTGTTCAGTTTACATTCACGACCGAATGAACTGCTCGATTCGTCGACGACGCGCGCCAGCATTTCAATTTGAGAACGTCATTTAAACTACGAATGTTACTTTGACAGTTCGCGCAGACACTACACCGAGGAGTTTGATTGAATTGAACTCGTTGTTTACGTGTTACGCGATATAGATTAAAGTGGTGAGTGGCGTGCGAGGGTGGCGGTAATGTGAGAACGAAACCAAACAAACTAGGTATTTAATTAGTGTTCATGTGTGCTGTTTGTTTTGTAAACATCTGGCCCTTTTTTATGAAATTCGTTAGGGATAGTGGATCCCTTCTTAGAACGATGTTCTTTGACGCGGCATGCGGTAGGTGCTGACTGGTAGAAATCGTCACGTAACGAAAAAGCGTTATGCCCGAGAAAGTCAGTTACAAAGTCTCAAGTTTCAAGTGTCATAAGATTTTGTTTTTAGAGCTCAAAAGGACAAACGGAACCCTTATAGGATCACTCGTGTGTCTGTCTGGCTGGCTGGCTGGGTGTCTGTCCGTCCGACACAGCCAATTTGCTCCGATTCTGAATACACATATGAATTTCTGTGGCCCAAACACGGTCGTGTAACGTAAATAAATGAATTTTAAATATGGGGGCCACTTTGCGGGGGCAAATTATAAAATTTAAAAACAAGTTTTGCATTCCCTACCGTGTGGCGTATCAACGCTTGTTGTGAGGATCTCAATATTTTTTTTAATACTTTTTAAATAAAAAAAAAAAAATAAAAAAAAAAAGAAAAAGATATTTAAGAAAATATATTAAAATTGACCATTCCCACCCTTTCGAGGTTTCATTTTTAGCAGCGGTCTGAAACTAAAAGTGCTGTATAAAAATTTCTCGGTACACGATAACACGGCCTGTTACTTGTGAGTCTACAAAGTTAACTACCGTTAAAAGCATTCTAGCTACATAACATAACAGATGTTATCTCAGAAAAGATACTCTGAAAGAAAATTATGAATAGTTCATATTTTAATTGCGCGTGCACAAAAGCTGTAGCAGCTACGGAAAAGGCTATTACAAATAGAGGTGAAGTAATGGCAAAGGCGAAAGATTGCGTGTGTCTCTTGCACGCCATTTTGTTCAGTAATCCAATAGTGGGGAAAAGATAAAAGCGAAAAAGATAAAAGGGGTGGTTTAATGGAATTAAACAAGGACGGGAGGGGGGGAGGAGGCTCGCCGCGGCTTGGCCGGTGCCGTAAGCCGGACTTGTGGAATGTCTTTGTTGAGATTGCTTTATTATAATTTTGGCTCACGACTTAATTTTTTCTCTGTTTTCTCGTGACGATTACAAGCGGCTTTCTTACTAAGCCGCGGTTTTATATTTCTTAACATTGTAAATCGTGTTATGTAACATATTTCTTAGTGAGAAACTATCGTTATACGTCTTGAATAGCGGACAATAATATTCGCAATAAAATATAATTGCGGGTTGTTTGACAATTATCGATAATTAACAGCTAAACAACAAGATAGATGGTTATTATAAAAGGAGTATAAATCCGATTAGCAACCGTTGGGTTGTAATCGAGTTTTAAATAATGTGCAGGGTTATTGTATTGGTGTTATATAGTGCGTAAGTTGGTATTTATTCTCAGTGGATGGTGGGCTAACTGCTCGGCGGCCGGCGATTAGTAGGTCGATTAGCAGGCGGCCAAGAAGCGGCAGCGCTGTCGATATTCGATTACTTACGCAGGGCTGGCAAAAATTAGCAAAGTTTTTTTTAAATTTATTTATTTTTATGTTAAAGTCCTGCAGCACAAGAGGCTACCTAATAAGATGTTAAATCCACGATAAGGTACTTACTGTTGTTAATTATGAAAAAAAAAATGTTTATACTTATATACACTATATTGTTATTATCTTCGGCTTAGATCTGGGAAATATGAGGTAAGGTCTATTTATAACCTTGTTTCCAATTGGTGTTATTTCCACTTAAACAAACATCAACTTTATGCAAGTGTAAATTAAGTTGATTTTAGACCGACTAGTCCTGTTGAAAAAGTAATAAAAAATTTGAAGTTGTAGTGCAAACAGAACCTTATGAGTGGGCATTACAGTTCTTTTTCCTAAAACTCGTGTTTGTTTACATGATTGGCAAATAAATTGCGAACGCATGGGTCCTTATATTTTCCAGATCTAAGCCGAAGATAATCTTGTTTTGTTTATAAATTGTAGGAATTTGTAGTATTCATTAGACGATCTATAGTTCTATACTAATATTATAAAGAGGGTTGTAAGTTTGTATGTTGGGGGTAATCTCTGGAACTTCCAGTCGGATTTGAAAAATTCTCTATGCATTGGATAGTCCAATTCTTGACGAAGGCTCGCGGACAAAGTTGCGGGCAGAAGCTTGTTATTAAATAAAGAGGGTTACATATTAGCTTGCAGCATCTTCTACTAAATATGTAGGAAGGTATTAGTATTAGGTCGGTACCACTGGGGTTGTTAATTACAAAACCAATCAGTCCGCATTCTCGATTCAAGGAGTAACAATCGATAGCGTAATAATTGCGTGGATAGCTCATTAGTGGAAGAGCATCGTGTCGAGCCAGTAACGCGTCATTTGCACAAATTGCTCGGAAACTATCGCGATTAGTGCAAATTGCTCGGTTTGCCAAATTGTTGGATCTATGGACCTTTGAGTGGTAGGATGCCCTGAACCCTGTGATAAATGAATTGTTTAAACCAACATTAATTGCCCCAACAAAATAATTAAACCGCCAAAATGTCCATTAATTCTCAATCGGTAAATATTTTAGCACACACATAATTAAAATTAATTAATTTGTTCTACGTTTTAAACTATTAACACTGCCATTATGAAGTAATTGGCGACGACGTAAATATTGGTAGTGAAATGTGTCAACGAAAACCGTTATAATATAATAATCATCGTATCGATAAACGCGGCGGTTGTGTGCGAATTATAATTTTATCAAGGTAACTAGCTTTTCCCGCGGCTTCGCCCACGTGTATATCGGAAAATAACCCACGAAAACGTACTACCGGTATTAAAAGGGTATAAACTATCTGTGTGCCAAATTTCATCCAAATCCGTTCAGCCGTTTTTGCGCCAATCTGGAACATACATCCAACCAAACAAACGGACACAAATTCTTCGTAACTATTTTTATTATATGCATAGATTATTGGTTCTGGATTGCGGAGCAGCCCTACGGGATGCACCTGTCTCGATCGCTCAGCGCCAATGCGCCAACATCTGTCGAGGGCATGCACTTTTATTTCTTTCCTTCTTGTTTTCCCTTCCTAATTGCATAGCAACAGCCGAACTCAAAGAGTCATCGCATTACGATACTTGACGATGTTTAACGACAACGAATTTTTTTCGAGAACATTTGCCTGGACGTTATCTGATATTTTGATCGGATTAATTATGTTATTGGCAAGAAAAAGGAAATATTTTTTGTTACGTTTTATGTAATAGATTAAATAATCTTTGTTATTTCTGGAGTCAGTTACTTTTGTAAGACTTTCTAGACCAGTCTGAATCAGGTAGTGTATTTATTATAGGAGTAACAAGACCACCTGTCATACATCAGTATCGTAACTGTTCTATGACTGCCGTCTCTTAAGGGGGATGCGCTAAGGTAGCCCGCGAGATTAAAATTTTCTTTACTTTTTGTATTTTGCAGGTCAGTGTCAGGTTTTATGTTTATTAAAATATGATTCGCGACCGTAACAAATATGCCTTTACATATTATAATCATTATAATCAGCAATACAACTCCATAAGTTTGCATAATTGTCAAATGGCATGATTTCATGAAATAGTCATTCAATGGGATTACATGAACTTAGAGAGTTGTATTGATCATTTTTATGATTATAATTCTATAAATAAACATTTGATACGGCCGCGAATCATATTTATATCAACATAGAACATGATAATGACCTGCAAATTGCAAAAATCGTAAGAAAATTGCTTTCACCTTAAGGCGACGATAACCGACTTTTAATGATTTTATACTGAAGATCACGTCTAAACGACTAGTGTTAATGATTTGGAAAAAATATATGTTAAATTAGAATCTATTATCTTAATAACTTAATCATTGAATGTTTTAGATTGTTTATATTACATAGAGTAATTAATTTGTAAAGATATGTCTATCGCGGATAAAAAACTGAGGATCACGCAAATACTATCCAGCGTATTTTGCTGAAACTTACACCATTTTAAAGATAATTTAATTATTTATCTTTTAGTATACGTGTTTTATTACCTAATAAATACTTTTTGTTTTATGTATAATATATTAATAATGCGTCTAATTTGGGACAGCGCTCCTAGATGGGCGCGGCCTATTACTGGCTGGACGTACGACGCGTTGCGTTAGCTCAGCACTGAAAAGGCAAGCTAACCACTCAAGGCCATTGGCATATATCTGCGTCTTAAATGTAAGAGGTGTTATGATACTTATTATGATGGATTGACAAGTTATTCTCTAATACTTTACATAACATTACGCCTATATTTCCCGGGTTTTTTCAAAATTTAACAATTTTGTGGTAAATGTACGATTTAATTTTAATAAAAACTTTTTTTCTTTTCAGGTATGACTCTAAGATTTATTTTAGCCGTAAAATCGACTCTGCCGGTAAACTCTTGACGGAAAATGTAAGTAGAATAGAAAGTTAATAACTTTTGAATATATCGTCGGAATATCCACCTATTTAAATGATTAATATTCTAGAATTATTAGCTTCACAAAAACAACAGCGTAGTGTTTCGAACATTCAGATATTCGCATTCATTCGCATATTCGTGAAAAGTGTACGCTTCAATATTTATAGTTAGTTATTTCAATAATTACATTTATCGCCCACAGCGAAACTTTTTAGTCGAATTTATCCGAACAAAATTCACAATATTGCGAAATGTACTCGCTTTTTACTGATGAAGCAAATTTAATATTCGGCCGAGACGGCTGTTAAGATGGCTGAGGGGGTGGGGTGCGGGGCAGCTTCCGAGGAAAATGGTTTTCTCCTACGACGACCCTGTATCAATCATTGTCTTTTTCATTTTATCATCTCGTTTTGTAATATTTTACACCTGCTGTTAAGTATTATTATACAAAAACAGACAAAACCTCAAAATCCGCTTAACTTACCCACAAAAACAGTCTATGGATTATGAGCGCGTTTTTAAATTGCGGTAAGTTGGACCGCAGGGATAAACGTTCTTACACGCAAAATTTTAATGTGAAAGGTGTTTGTATATCCCATCGTCAACCTGTTGTATTTGTATCCCCTTTGTTTCCCATAGGACCCGCGTAGCTCGTCCCGTTTCTTCGAATCCCTGATAGTAATTTATTTCCCCTAATTGCGTAATTCCCGTTAATCCCGGTGAAGAATTTAATTTAGGAAGCCAAATGTATATTTTCCCTTTTTTGTTAGCTAATTTATTTATCTTAACAAACATCATTAATTAAATCGAGATTGCTTGTAATTGTACCCCATGATGTTTTTTATCGCGATTAATTAAAAAAGAAACAAAAATATATTTAGAATTGGAACGTGGAGTTGCCGAAATCGGAAATTGAATAAAGAACAAAGTGACGTTCGGAAATTAGCTCGAAGAGCAGTTGAATTCGGTTCGGGCAACTCGAGATCCATGACCGGAATTGCGTCAATCGGTTGAATTTCTTAGAAGTTTGTGTTAACTGAACGCAACACTGCACGTATTTAGGTTTAACATTTGGTCCAGGTAACTAGCGTACTTTGCGCGTAGGATTTATCTAAATATAACCTTAGACATAGTGCATCTATTATTACGTGTAGTTAGCGAAAATTTCTCGCGACATTTCAGCAAATAAATAAACAGAACGGTGAGTATTTATAAAGTGTGAAATGCGAATGGATGTCATAATCGCAATAAAACTAAAATCGTACGGCATACATTTGTGGGGTATTGAATAAATCTATTTCATATCTCAATATACATGGCTGAATCTTTCGTCAGCTGCCTTTATTGCTTACATCTGATCTATTTCTAATATTATAGAGGCGCGGGTGACAGCGTCCAAGTATGTCGGAGGATCGGGGTGTAGTGTTGAATCGATACGCGGCGTGCACACCCGATCGTTTTTCGTACAACATGTGAGCTGGATTACCCTCCATAACGTCTTGATGTCGGACATCTGCCGCGTGCCCGGACGGCCCCGACCACATGTTTTTATCGGTCGTTTTTTAACTTACGATTTCCGAATTGACAGATCCGATTCGACATTTTTATTTGAAATAGACCCGACCGTTACCTCGGACTTGGGGTAGTTCTTTTTTTAAGTTAACAGCTGGCGCAATGTGGCGTGGTATTGTTTCTGTTGGCTCTCTAAATTAAGGTTTTGTTTTAGAAAGTCGTCTTTCGGTAAAACATTTTTTTTTCTGTACAGATTATTTGACATGCTTGAATTCACTGTTAACAAAACCACTGCCAGCATAAAGTAAACGGATGTAAGAACCAAATCACATTAAAACAAAACGGAATAAAACGCCAGTTATTGTTATTTTGATGAATAATAAACAGGTTATAAATAAATTTTACGAACTATTGTTCTAAAACGTGGCAGTATTAACAGTGCTAAATAGCGGGCGACACCGGACCGTGAGATTATACCTGGTATTATACACAGTGTAAATGCAATTATGTCGAATGATATACGATCGAGAGTGGCACGAAACCGGTGCGTAGAAGTTCCGCATACACTGCTTCACTACTTGCAACGTCTACGACTTACGATGCGTTTATAATGGGAAATAAGACCCGGTTTTGAATGACCCGTTAGTTGGTCTTGTACGTTTTTTTGCTACAGTTCTGTATTAAACTGCGCCTTGGTGTAGGCAACACTGATATTTGGAATGCGTTAGAACATTACATAAGGTTTGTGTTCACTAGCGGAAAGAAAAGTTAAAGCAATGTCACCCTTTGGAAATGTAATTTTTATTCAAAACTAGCTAACAGACGTTGTTCTATCCAAATTCCAATTTCCATAGAAAAAAGCACGTTCAGTTATTCTCGAATTTTCCAATTTTCGTGACGTCTTTTTCATTTCTTTTCCCCCACTGTAAACGTAGTAAAAAAAACCGGCCGAGTGCGTGTCGGACCACGCACTATGAAGGGTTCCGTAGTTCAACAAACAAACTTAACATTGTAGTTGAAAAATATGTTATATATACGCCACGGTCAATTCTCCAACTGCAAATGTAAGTATGTTATCGCAAAAAAATATAATGAATGTGATAAAACTACAAATTAATGATTTTCGAACTTTATTTGTGCTATGAGACCTTGCTTCTTGCCAAATTTCATGATTCCAGATCAACAGGAAGTACCCTATAGTTTATGATTTATTTGAGAGTATGAAAATATGTTTATCACATAAATGACCGTATTCTTTTATTGCGTTGACTTAGAAAGTTATTTTTTTAGAGCTCCAAGGGACCGTAGACCTACATATTGGATATAAATTTTAACTTGATACCTCCACGCGTTCCTGAGAAAAAGGGTCTTGACAGACTGGCAGACGGACAACGAATTGATCCTTTAAGGGATCCGTTTTTTCCTAATGTGGTACGGAACCCTAAATAGCATGCGTCATATGCGTGAAAGCGATACCTATTGGCTTTACAGATTTGTATGGCCTAACTGCATGAGTCACTTCAGTGAAACGGGCCTAAGTTTTTCATAAATAAATACTACATTCTTGCGAAGCTTATTTTCGCTCTCGCCTCGTGTCTTCATGAATGATGGCATTAGTCACAAAAGTATTAAAAAAAAGAAAAAACTTTTTCTTTTATCTTCTTCTCAAATACTCGCGCCTAGTATTTTCTTTACATTCATCAAAAATAATGTGGTGGTATGAATTATAACTAAGAATCAATAGCTGAAAACAGACATCAGAATAATATTAAATAGTAATTTCTTGCAATAAATAACGAATGTTTGAAGATATTTTCTGTAGATATCGTACCTAAACTTATATACTTTCGAAATTTCGTAAATTTTTCTTTCCAAGCGCCACACATATAGGTAGGAATTATTTGTATCGTTGTGACAGTTTCTTTTGGTAATTGTTACAGGCATTAATCTACCCCATAAAATTTTAATAAACACGACTGAATCTGCGGATTTATTTAGCTAAATACTCTCAAATCCACTCACGTTGCGCCGTTTTATGATAAAACATGAAATCACGACGATCCGCAAACGTTATAATAATGTGAAATATAACTGTTAACCGCAATAAAATATACCTAATGTAATTCAACATACATTACCCGTTTTGTTAATACTTTATGTATTAGAAATATCATAAGCGGCATTGGTCAGCGAAACGCAGCTCCTAGCCGCAATTTTAACGTTCAAAATCTGGACAACGTCCAACTGTGCTCAGGTGTGAGAAAAAACATTTTAATGATATTTATTACACCTTTTAAAATAATTTCGAGTGAAATTTAGGATAATTTATTACATTTTTGGATGCGATATGCATATACATGTTTTATTTTCCATGAAAACACGTTAACTTTCAGTTATGACTGGCGCATACGCATACCAAGGGATTATTTGGTGGGTACCAACTGACACGATAATTTATACGTATAAACAATTTATCCCTTCACTCCGTCTTAGAATATCCACGAGTCTTAACACAGTTTGTACCTACGTAGTTTTAATTTAGAACTTTAACCTACTTTTACTGAATAACAAGGATCTCGTGGAGCGTATTTCTTCTGGAACCTGCTGATAGTTTTACCGATGGCCCGTCAAAGCTGTGCCAACCTCGTTGTAAGCTCTTTTTTCTTTCATTTTCAAATTCAGAACTGTCAAATATTTGGTTCTGTAGTTTCGCTATGTTGGCAGTTTATATTTCTCAAACGCAAGTTTTGATTCAGTAGGAAATATTTTGCCAAATATCGGAGTCTGGATTTGTGCTCAGTATAATCAGCCTATAATGTTCCCACTGCTGGGACACAGGCCTCCTCTCTTCGAGAGGGAGTGGGCTGTGATCTACCACGTGGGCTTATTGCGTGTTGGTAGATGTTACATGTATTCTAATGTTTGGTTCTAGGACATGCCGGTTTCCTTACGATGTTTTCCTTCACCGTTTTGAGAGCAGTGGTGATGAAAATAATTACACAAAGTAAAGCGCCTGCCCGGGTTCGAACTGCCGTTACTACTGGGCCACCACTGCCCTCGATTTGTGCCCGGTTGGTGGCAATAGACTCACCCCCTGTTACATGGGACTTAAACGTAACTGGTGAAATATGGGTGTACTATAGGTGAACCTCTGCTTAACCCTTGAAGGAATACAGGCGTGATATTATGATATGTTATATCGTATCAGATGTGTCTGCCTCTCAGTGACCAAAACCTATGAAAATGTGTAAACACACAACAATTATAATGGTTTGTAATGTCAGCTGCAGAGAAATCTCACCCCCTAGCAATGTATTTATATATTGCTAGGGGGTGAGATTTCTCTGCAGCCGACTGTACAATATATTTCCGACTTTTCCCCGTATTTTAATTTACAAGTAATCCTTCTTGTATCATAAAAACAATACTTCGTTTACCTTTCTGAATTCCAATTTCTGTCTCGAAACGGGGCTTACCGCTTTTAATGGGAAGAAATTACAACATTATTTTGACGCGGAAAAATAAGCTTATCCAATATTTCAGAAGATATTTTTATGAAGAAAAATATTATCTCGTTATATCTGCATCTTGTTCTTAACTGAGTGAATTCACGCGACCCAAGGCTATAAAAAGTTACGATTTAACTTAAACAAGATGAAATTTACCTTGTAATGTCACTTCTCAGGCTAATATAACTAGAGCCCGTCCCAACTTGTTTTAAGACAGACAGATTTTTAGATAAGGTTGGCAACTTTTTAATGGCTACTGAATCTGTTTTCTTTTTCCTCGTATTATTATGTACTTTGTGTTTTAACTCTAATTGTGACGGGGAAATTATGAGACTGGTCACACAATTAAAGGCAAAATTATTCTCAGAATATTGTCTATACCTAATAGGGCTTGTTCGTCAAAGTTTGAGGAACTCTAAAGCCGAGCTAGTGGGATTAAACTATTTGGGAGCTTATCGTAGTAAGCGCATGAGAGCGACAAGACTAAACATGCTCTATCTCCAGCATTTCAGGGAATTAGCTGTGTAGGCGGAATTTTTGTAGATTCTTCGAAATCATTGCGAGCATGTGCACTGTAGTTAGTGTGGTGTGGGAATTCACGGTCTCTATTCCATTCCTGAAAATATGTGATCTTTTGTGTAGCTACGGAACTGTTTAATAAATTTAATTTTTCGGTCTTGCTATAGCTTAAATCCGTATTCAACTTTTCGTATTTGACCAGGGAAATCGAACAATGTCTTTTCACTCATTGTCGGTCTAAAGCGTCATGCAGACCGGGGAGACGCGACAGCGCGACACGACTTTAACAAAACAATTTCTAAGAAAACTTCACGGTAGAAAAATTACCGGTGTCGCGTCGCGACAAGTCGCGCTGATCTGCACGAGACTTAACTCGGATTTATCAAATCACAAATGTATCCAATTACAACCAACACATGTCCTGTATCTTGATGTATCATCATTTAAGCCGAAAAATGTCCACTGCTGGACTTAGGCCTCCCCCAAATGCGGGGGTTTGCCATAATCGCCACGCTTGGCAGGCGGGTTGGCGATCGCAGTATGGTGTTAAAATGCATAGAGAACGCTGCTGCCCATTCTCTAGTAAGTCCCGTCGCCTTTTACGACACCCACGGGATGAAATGGGATGGTACTATTCTTTACGCCCGGCACCACACGGAACATGATGTAGGTATACTACTTATGATACAAAACACCGGTATTAGTTACCATAACTCAACATTACGAGAAACAAGACAGTCAAATTGGCTAAGTAAATAACACCGTGAGCTGTTTGACAAATTGTACGTTGGCTCTATTGGCCATGGCTGTTGGGGCCAACATCCAAGTGTTTCCGGCCAAAGTCCTTGTGCATGCTGAACATAAGTTCGCTATTGTCACGTATGTTGAAACTGAAAGTTATATTCACATAGTGTTCGTATGTAGTCAGTCGTTCGCAGCCACCGTTGTTTGTAAACGCTGCGCTGCAAACTAACTAGTGGTTGCTGTCTGTCGAGGTTTTCTTATAAACAATATCGATGAATCTGTCATCAACTTCTAGATTACATATTTGGCATCGATAACACAATGAATGTAAAGATGAAGACATATTTCAAGAGTTTTCGCTTCAACCAAATTGTTATGAAAATGTAGATTATGTTTGACAGTTCGTAATAAAATTGTGCAAATTCTGCGACCCCAATTTAAACCTCCGATACTGTGTTTATTACAGTGTCATGATTTCATGATCATAAAATTTATATTTCCATCGGTCGTCAATCATCGCTAGTCAAAACATTCCACGCAGTTCTTTATGACAGAATTAATTTCTAATTCAAAATAAAATGGGAAATGCGAAAGACGGATGAAATTCTACCTTGAAGCTAATTTAATTAAAATTTTTGTTTGTCCGTTTAGTGAAATATTATTCCAATATAAAACGTAATTAAAACCGTCCATCATTCTTGTTATATAAATCCTGAAAGTATCTTTTGTCTCTAAAATAAAATTAAAGGTACTCAATTTTAAGTTTTGAACGTAAAGTCCTCCAACTTTCCGTGGTAGTGAAATAAAAAAGCTCTTTTTAAATAGATAAATGGATTCTTCTACCTTGCGTAATTAATATTGACATTTTCCAGGTTCCGTTTTTCAATTTAATATCCTCTCTTTTTTCCAGTATTCTAAATCCACATTATCTAATCATTGGTTGTGACAATCAGCCTTCACGACCATGTTCACTTTTACTAACATGAATAAAAATGTAAGGACTATTCATCCAAAACTCAAATGAACATCGAGTGTGACAGAATTTGAGCGTAGTCCATTGTTAGATAATTTTTCTCTTAATCGTAGACATAACGTTTATCGATAAGTTTTTCGCCGTCGTCGGTGCGTCGGTGCGGCACTAGTCGGCCGGTGCTTCCCACGGCACGGTTCTAATGAGCCGTGTTGTGTTGAGTAACAGAGGTGAGGGGAGAAGGGGGCAGGCTTTTTGAATAACTAACTATCCGCCAGAGTCAAATAGATAATTAGGCGTGATCTCTTTTTGTCTTGCTACGTATGGGTCTTTGGTGTTTGAAGAGTGCAAGACCATTCTGTATGGACCAAAGAATATGTAACTTTTACCTTGTATATATACAGTATATACCAAAGTATATCACTGTACCTTTAAAGTAAGTGTAGCCACTCTTTTTAAGCAATAATAACCTCAAAATTGTAATTGAAGGGATGGGAGCACAAAAGGGTTCCAAAGTTACGAGTTACACTGAGCATCCAAACTAGGTATGATACAATATTCATAAACGCGAAGGTTCTTCGACGACACTCAATATTTTCCAAAACGATATTTTTTTTAAACAACTTTATTTTCAACCATACAAGTCCGTTCATTTACCGTGTCAACTCGGTCTAAACGGAACCTATCCTCATTTTAAGACACTCTGACCGTTACAAATTACATTGTTCAAGAAATACCTTAAAAATGTCAACCGGAAAAGCAGCCATAAAAGCACCACATTGCGAAATAAAGCAAAACAAGTGCGTCCTTTGTTTGGCCGGGGCATGTTGACTGTTCCTTATCCACTATCGCCTGAACTAGAACTCTGCCGTACAACGACCCGACTTTACTATGGTAACTCGCTCCACAATCCGATTTGTCAACCTTTCGAGCGATACAGACAAAGCTTTGAAACCATAAAATTTTAACAGACAGTTTACTGTTACTGCTAGCTGCTTGCCAGCCTTTTTGAGTGCTAAATTTTATTTGCCAGTCTATTCATGGTGGTCGTTAAATCAGTAATTATGCAGCGATCTTTAAATTTTGTGCCGTACTTAATCTTGATTGTTTTCAGTCATTAATAAAATATCTAGGTAACCTGGATAGTTTTATGCGAGGTTTTACCCGCCGTATCTTCAATTTATTCAAATGATTTGAATACAATGAACATGTTCTTCGCTTTAAGATTGCTGCTACAAAAGAGATTTGACCATCATTATGAATTGTGGGCAGTTTAGGGCTTCGAACTATTAGTTCGCGTTTTAAATCAGAAGCAATACAATAGTAATGGTCATCGTAACTTTCTCGACCATTGTTCGTTCTTGCCGAGGCTATGTCGTTGAAGTGATTACGCGCATCTTTTTTCTTTTTCTCAACTCTATTTGATGCATTACGGCTGGAAAGGAAACATTATGAAAAGGTATTTGATTTACCGAGACCGGTTTTTAGCTGAACGTGCTTCAAACGAAGAATTGCTTGAAATTGGAGAGTAACAGCTTTTTGTTGTTTTATTCGTTTGAAAGCTTGGAGATCTCTTTAAATGCATCAATAAAGTATTGTGTTTAAATAATTGCTAACAAGGCACAACCAATAGCTTTAATAGTCTAATCTAGCGGCAGATTGGTTCAAGCACTCAGAAGCCGATACAATAAATGGACGTTGAACTGTTGCAACGTCTGTATAAAAGATTCACATAACAATAAACAGTTTAGAAAGTGCTCTAATGATTGATGTGGTCTTCTTTTTTGAGATGCGCGTGATGTTGAAACTTGTTCCAGTAAGACGTACACGAGTGCCCCGGAGCATGACGATTAGAGTTCATGGGAGATACAATGATAGTAATGTCATGTAATTGTGACTAGTAGGACAAGTTATGGTAAACATGACGGTATGCGTGACGTTGAAATGCCTGCTTTGACCAGTCTATGCTATCTACCTGTTGATTATAAAATACAGAGGTAGCCTACCTACTTAAATAATTGCCTATGTCGCCATTTTAGACAGCTTCTGTACCTGCGTCCTAAAATATGTAAATTGTGAAGTTATGTTTTAACATTATTAACTTAATAATATCAGGCAGATTAGAGACAAAACTGAAATTAGTTGATATATGAAGCAAGTCTAGTTACTAAAATCTTATACGTCGTAGCCTTCGGTCGTAGCGGTTGACGCAGAGTCCTCTGGACCGTGTCAGCAACGTTCCTCATACACTCTACACCTCGTACAGTCATTTTGCTCTAATGGTCTTGGCTGACGCACATAACGCTTAGAGAAGGGCCTAAATCCTTAGCAACCACACACGCCATTCCCATCCTTATTCAAACGTTCTAAAACATATACTGGCGTACAAGAAAATTTAATAATTATACCCTTATGTGGTTGAACGTACGTGCAGGTACGCCAGTTTAGTCAACTTAAGACTTCCGACGCACTGTTTAGCTTATTCAGATTTGAATATCGTTTACATCTTTCAACTGCGCCGCTTTGAAATAAATCTTGATAAAACTAACTTAATCTTGTAAAAGGAAGTTGTTTATGTAAACAGTCGTTGTTGATTTATAATTTGTGTATTTGATGATTGAAATACGATACTAATAAACGTTTAGACATTAATTAATAATGGTGATTAATAATTTATAATGGCTGTAGAACGGCTTATCTGATTTCTAAGCTGGAATTGACATGCTCTGAGGAAATTCAAGTTGAAAATTTCAATGGATTGCCTTCCTGTACAGCGCAGACTATTCATCCGACGTCTTCGAAATGTTAGCTTTTATTATAAGAGTCGTGTTCCAAATCAGAGTTATGCTGCGCTCGAGCTCACCTTACTTACTTACCCGTATTTCCAATAGCGAAAGGGGATTAGAATTCTGATACCATTTCTCTTATAACTGAAACTCTTTGCAGAAATCTAAGATAACCTGCTGATGTTGTGTAGTAGAGGTACCTCCAACTATTTAGTTAATGTGATTTTTGAACTTTTGCTGGTGTATGGTCTGGACCATACCTAGGTATAAGCTAAAAATTCAGCATGGCTGACGAAAGCAGAGATATATGGAAGAATTTAAAAAATATATGTACTGCGGGGATCCCAAATAAATTCGGATAAGGGCAGAAAGATGTTGATGATAATGGTCTACGTATCAAGAACAACATTATCTCGTCGTTGGTCGTTATAACTTACACCATCCTATCTTTGTTACTGAACCAACAAAAGAGCTAGAATTTTGTAAAACCTAGTGATTATTAAAAAGCCTTGTAAACTAATTTTACTCCGCAGAGCGACCAAGGTCTCTAAGCCCATTACACAAATTCAACATTTACTTAGTAGCTAATTTATTTAAATACCTAATTACTTGCGTCGTGAGAGGCAGCCGTGACTCTTCAGATTTGCCAACATTCCGTCAAACCTTAACCAAGTATTCAGGGTGGCTGGTGCCCTCAGAGTTCCCCTTATTGTAAGGTGAATTCCGTTAACGACCGTGACTCGTCATTTTATTGTTCTTTCTCCTGAATTCCTGATAATGACTGATGACTCTCTCTGTGTCTTTGTTCGAAGTTGACACTGACGTGAAAATGTAATCATGGTGCGGCGTTTGGCCAACCGCGGCGGATGTAAACAATGAAAAATGTATTGAAGTTATACAGGACGGGGCAATTAATTTCGTGGTAGATATTTATAACTTTTGGGAATGAAATTTCGGGGAGCTGGAGTCATGCTGTTCGTTGTGAAGGTCGTTCTGTTGTTCTATGAGCAGTATCTATGTACATAAAGCTTCTTGAATGAAACTATTATTTCCGTTGGTTGTTATTATTATTCAAGTAGTAGGCTTTTATAACTAGCGTGTTTCCCTGATTATGAGATATCTTTTAGCAATAAAACATTCCTGGTTTATCTTTTAATTTTGTGTTGTAACTACGTCTCTTGTTAGTACACCGGCAGACAGTTAATATTAAAAGTAGCAAAATTAAAGAAACGGTACTTCGGGATGCGTGCGCGTTTATAATATGTGCGTAACTGTGCATGTCGCTTTATTTACGCTTCGCGGATTGCGCAAGCGCCGCTATGTGAATTTCGCCTAACTTTACTCACTATTTGAAATTACGAACTAATTCCTAGATTTATTAAAACGTCTTTCTAAATCCGGACATAAAAATATGACTTAGTAACTCATGTGACTTATTTTATTAACGGTTAATTGAGTTTTACGAAAATAATATATCATGTCGTGATTTTATCTTAAGTATCCACGCAGATATGAAATATTACAATTCTTACTGCGTATTATTTCAGACAATTTCCTTTTTAATTACGTGTGTCTGGAATTTAGCCAGTGGGTGTGAGGGATTAAGAAGTGTTGAAAATTGTTCTCTCAAAATATGGAGGATGGTTTAATTTACTACATATACGCCACTTTAATAACACTGTTAAGTGAACACTTTGAAGATCCCCTTTGATATCCGTAGAGCTAATGATTTATTATTCAGCAGCTCTACGAAATATGAAATTACAAATACTGTTTCGTTTCTGAAATGATTATCCATTTGAACTCGAAATACTATAGTGAAACTAGGTACTGTTGTTGTCATCAAAGCTACCGTGCCGTTTCTATTTATATTCTCTTTAAATCACAAATTCTCGTTAATTCAAATACCTACTTAACAGTAACTTTCCTCTTCAATTTTCCTTAAGCCAAGTTCCTTAAATTACTTGATGTTACAAATCAATGAAACCTACTTAATTCAACAACTTAGAAGTACGAAATTAAATCTTAAGAAGCCAAATAATCAATTTACCCGGAAAAGAACAAACGATAAAGTCAGTGTTCCGATTTTTCAACAAGACTTTCGCAATTTCGCAGCTAAACCGTGTAAAAGTAGGTAAAGACGTCTCGATGGAGAATAGAGAGATTAGTTGAAGGAGTAACGGGACTGTGCAATGACAAAAACAGTACCAATTAACTTTTTTCTTTTTGAACTACAGACACAAGTATTTCCAATCGCTCGGAGCATTCCGTCCGCGAGAGCGTCTTTAGTCGTGCGATTTGCTCCCGATAGGGTCGAGATCGATTCGGTTTGCTCGTTTTATTCCGATTTAAATTGTATCGATGCTAGAGGCGATTAAGGCTTCCGTGCTTGTAATAGTGAATGCAGTGAGAAAAGAAAATTAGTTGTTGTAGAAAATAAAACAACATTAGTGAGAATAGAAGTTACTACACATACACGAGTATTGGTAATGGGTTATTTATTTGTCACTAAAGCCTTGACAAAATTATTTCATCGATCAAGTTTTTAATTATTTTGTCCATTTATCGATTCCAGTCCAGTTATCCTGTTCACACGAATTACAAAATAATCCTGTGTGTATTGAAATATCATTGCATTGGAAGCATGTCAATACGAAGTTGGACGCACAGAAAATGAATTCGGCTTTTGCGGGCGACAAATGAAAAATTTACAGCCGTTTATTCGGTGATATTGGGGATTTCATCGGCTATCGATTCTACCTACGAAAGAAGAACCAATGTAATTGAATTCCATTTAGTACTGATAAATCTACCACAATGTGCAACATATTCACTATTTTGAACCGTTTAAAATACAAATATTCCCAGTGAAATAATAATGTGATATGATAACCGTAATTAAAAAAGGTACAACAATTTCGAGGCTCCGTCATCCTTAAGAAGTAATTTACCTAATGAGACATTTTAATACTTCCAAAATGGTTTAGCCTGTAAAACATTTTACTCTTGAACAGTTTAACGCAAAGTCTAGCTGTTACTATAAACTTAAGTTCAGTCGTTAACCTGATCGTAGTACAATATAAACAAAACTACTCAAATAAAACAACCACTAAGGATGCCTCATGTATACAAAAAACACGTTTTTTCGTGTGTTTCTCACACACCCCTTGAGATAAAGTAGTAGACTTCCGTTCAAAGTTAAACAATATGTCAATCTGCGCTTACTACGGTGTGGTGGTTTCTGAACGTCTTCCGAACTATTAAGGGGTAATAAAATGACGATTCCAGCCGAATGGTTCATGTTTTCTCGCGGCTACTGTGTGTGTTTAGATATCAGATTGATGGATGTGGCATTGTAGGCTGAAAGAATTTGGGCAATTAGGATAAAATAGAATTGAGAGTCGAGATGCTCTTAGTTTTGCAAAGTTTTGCTCCGTTTCTAAGTAAAATAATTAGCAATTATCAGTAATAATTCCCTATTGATAAAACATCACATAAATAGAAGTTATTAACGACTGTGAGAATTGTGAACCCATTTTGAATAAGTAGCTACATAAATCATTCTGACATAATTCGTCCTCATTTGTCACGAATTTCTTTATAGAAAACGTTAATATCCAACGATTAAGCAATAAGCACGTTTCAAGCGTCATTTTAGCTTTCAAACCGCGAATAATGTAGTTTACAGTTCACGACGCAGATGTTTAAAAAGAATCAACAGTTAACAACATCGTAAAAAAGGTCGGCGTAAACAGCCACCGTTGAAATTTTACAGTCACTCTTGTTTCCTTATTTTTTTCTTCCCGTTCTTCACACTTAACAGTTACTGTAACTGAAGATTTGTTACACGACGTATCTGTTACATTGACGGTTGTTTTATTTTTTAAATTATATGACGTAAGTATCATCATCAGGGGCGCGTAGCACGGGTCGATCAAAGGTTCGCGGATAGGTGATCATCCATAACATGTCTCTATGAGACCCCTCCGTACCTCGGAAAGCAGATCAGCCAACCGTTGGTTGTCGGCTGTCATTTGTAGATCTTTGGCAGTCGTTACGGGTTGTCGGAAGCCCAAAATTCTGACAACCAGTCTTACCAAGAGGTATCGTGAACCAGTAACTGTGTTGTGGAGGTCAGATAGGCAGTCGCTCTCTATAAAATACTGGTATTCAGCCGCATCCGATTAGACTGGAAGCCGACCCCAACATAGTTGGGAAAATAAGGCAGATTGATTTTGAGATATAAATAAAACGTAACACTCGGTAAACACACAAGTGATAACTAAAACTAAAAAACCGACGCAGTAAAAGTAGTAGATGCAGTCTCTATAAATATTAATGAGAAAAGCTTACAGATTTTCGCGTCATTACACCAAAATTTACATTTAAATCTACATAAAAATAAATGGATAAAGACAGTAAGTCTGCTACGCGCTAACGTATCTCGTTACTTTGTTTTAGTACAGCACAGTCGGATAAAAATGAATCTAATCAGTTTGAGTGCACTGTAAAATGTATCTGTGCACCGTCACTGAATTCAGATGCTGCAGCATTTTTGGGTTCAATTTAACAATTGCGACAGAACAAAATTATAGTAACCCTGAGCTGGATATAACTATAAAATATATACATAGAATGCTATAAATATTTAGAGCTTATAGCAACCACACGGTATTTTAATCTACATTCTACGATAATATTATGAAGAATAAAATTTTATGGGATTGTTTGTTGGAACTAAATCAATTTAATTTTTCTTCTTAACGACACTTTTTTTCGACCACCATTATATCTGTCGTTAGGTAATAATTGCTCAGTGTTCGAAATTCGACCATGATTCATTTCAAAGTACATACTAATTCCATGCTGCCATGATAATAGATACTAATTCCATGCTGCCATGTCATTATTCGGTAGCATCAGCAAATTTCATTATTCGGCACCATTAACAAAGTTCGTGTCATACGCATGGTAGTGTTTGTAATGTTTTTGTTATTAATTTAATTTATTTCTTATGCATATTATATAAAAATATTAGCTTTCTGCACTCCTTCTCCATATAAACTTTAACTGTGCTAAGTTTCATACTCCTCCGTCCGCCTAATTTTCGTAAAAAGGGGTACAAAGTTTTTGCTTCACCTATTAATATATGTAAAGATAATTTTATGTTTTATACATTTATTGTTTACTTAAAGATTTTAATAAACGTATTGTTAGGCGGCAACAGCACTAACAAGTCATCTTAACGTGAAACATGGCACCCAAGCATAACAAAGCCATTAATAATAACGAGAGATAATTTAAAGATTAACAGGTAAGTCAATTTATCAAAATATATTCAAAATTAATGATCCGAGATGACAATAAACAAGACATAATAAATTGCTAACATGTATAAATCTAAGCTCTTTTAGCTGTGTATCATTTGTAGTTTATTGAGCAAATTCTACGTGTTTTGGGAAGTGATCTGACAGCAGCCTTCATCCAAATGTTGCTAATGCATTCCAACGATGAAAATGAGTGTGTAAACAAACGCATACGTTCCGTATTGTAATAGTTTCAACCTTAACGCCTGACAGGCGCGCTCTCCGCAATTTCATTAAATTACATATTGGATGTCTTTACTAAGAGAATTAGTGATTCAATGCAGTTACGATTGCCAATACGTTCTGTGCATCCAGTGCGATAATGTAGCACCGTTCTGCGATCAAATCCATCACTGAGACACGGCGTCATTGGCGGTACCTGTGAACTAATTTTATTAATTATGTTAGCACTGGCAGTGCCGAAATCACATCGGCTAAAACACTAAATGCAGCACCATTTTGTTTTTGCATCGGTAAACGATTACATATTAAAATTTTAAACATCAATATATGAGTATGACCGGGTGAGATCACTACAAAATGTTCAAGTTAATGCAATATCAACTGGATGGAATGAATCAATTTATTCTAGACCGATATTCAGTTATTCTGACAGGGCAGTCTAAGTAGTGTTAAACAAAAAAGATATACCAAAATCTCGTGTCATTCTCCATTGGCAAGACGTCTAGATAGGTAGCTGGCAACGTTGCCACATCGGATAACTAAGTTAATTTTCTGGCAGAAGTGCCAACGTATTTTCACTTAGTGATTATTAACCAAACCGAGTGACATCTACATTTAGTTTGAAAACTATTTCTTTAGCATTATTAGCCAGAAGTCCTTTTTGTTCTACAACAGCTTTTTGATGATTATCTATGAATAATAATATCATCGCTTGTCTTATTATAAGTAACTGGTAATACTCGACTTTGACACTCAATTCTACCTATTGATTATTTTAGGTATGCCTTGATAAATTATATCTCACTGCTTTGCTATTAAATGTAGCTTTTCCTAATCATTAGCTATTAGATACGTTTATGATATTTCACATCGAAAACCTTCTGTTGATTTTGCATGGGCTGCAAGTGTTACCGCTTGTTGTGGTTTGATTACCACGTCGGCTCGACAATGACAATCTTAACATATTGTTCTGTTCCACGTCTCATTATCATCAAAGGGTACTTAAATAGTTCCTATAATCAATTGGTTCACAATAAAATTAATCGTCCCACTCCGACCCACATGTTTAAATAAATCTGTCACTGTTGGCGTAAGGTGCGCGTAATTTATGGGCTTTGTGAATGTGGTTAAGTGCGCGGGTGTAATGGCAATTGGTTCGTATCTAATAAGATTTGTATTAACATTGTATCAATCGCATATCTGCCACCGATCCGCATCCAAAACAAATAGTTCGCAAGGCTGCTGACATTGCCGTTTGCCAAATAAATAAAGATGATCAAAGCGTTCAGTTTTCTTTTGTAATAAATTGGTATGTTTACTGGGAGCCAGTTGGCGCAATTAGTGTACCACCTTCAACAATATTACGTTTGGGGCTCTAATGACAGCTCATATTTTAGCCAGACCTTGTTGACTCACGTGGGAAGACATTATGATTATTGTGATTTATATCTGTCTGTATTTCTATGTCAAAAATGAGTCCAACATTACAAATTGTAGGTAATTAACCATGTTTTTTTCTGTTTCAGGTAATAAAACAATTTCAATTATGATATAGAGCAGTATGAGTGCCCTAGACGTGAGTAATTTTCATCAAATTAAAATTTAATAGGGCGCTGTCGCACGTCGCGCAAATAACACAAACGTGCTGTCTGTATAATATTTTCTGAAATTCGATCCCTGGGGGAGCAGGATGGGGTAGAGTGTGCTCGCGAGCACGGCCGCGGTGTCGTAGTTGTTTATAATTTTGATAGGTTGCTATTGCATGGGGAGTTCCTCGACCTTGTTTTGACATTTCTATCCTATTGATTTTCCTGTTGCGACAAAGCTGCAGGCCCTATATCATTTTTATTGCTCCCGGAGGAGCAGGCGTCGTGCGACTTTCTGTCCGTCCGCCCCCGGCACTTACTTATGTATTTTTTATTACGGTTTCGTATGTCTACGACGATATTAATCTCTTTTCGTCGAATCTACTTTCGTTCACAATAAAAATATTCTTGTTTTTTATTTCAGCTATTTTACTTGATCAAATATTTTCTTTTGATGTAGTGTTATTTTCTCTACATTAAACTTCTTTTCATTTATAAATCGGTTCACTAAAATATTATTAGGTACCTAAAGTTTAGCAGTAAGCGAGGCATGAAAACTCGTGGAGCGTTTAAACAAACTAATTTATTTAGTGGCGTTTGGCTGCTGAAAACAATATTTTAATTAGTTATTCAGGTGCAAAATGCAAATTGTACTAATTATTGTTGGAGTCTAACCACGCGCAGTATGCGCTACATTTGAAACGAAAACATGAAATTTCTAGTAAATTTTATTTAGCAATTATGAGATCTAAAAAATGGAAGTATCACATGACGTTAATTTGAATATGACATAAGAGCGGGTCGGACGGACGCACAACCGCAGCCGGGCCCTCTATCCGACAGTCATCGGATATCTGACAACATTATGTGGACGGAAGTTGCATAGTGTACAGTTTCACTTACTGTAACCATGGCCCGTGGTCTCGATTTCACCACCGCGTGGATTGGACCGTGTCGGTTTTGTGAGCTCGCTGATTGAGTTTCAGATTAAACTCCTGGACGCCAGTTGTGTCATTCTTTTGATCGTACTACAGATAGCTAGCAATCCAGCGGTATCAAATTTTAAAACTTTCAGTCCACTTACCGACTTTCAGAGTGTGCTTTATTTTATCGATGCAAATATTTAATTGATTTCGATATAAAATTCTTTTTTGTTGTTTTGCGTGGATGTGACGCATATTTTCCCCCAAATTGTTTATTTTTGTGTTTTGTTCTTTCTTTGCGTCATGTGTACAAATAAACGTATTTTCTTTCTTTCTTTTCTTTCTTTTAGTTTCCATCCCATTATTTCTAAGAGATTTTTCGAATGAATAAAATGAAGTACGATCTGTTCATGCATATTCCATCCTTGTGTATATGCAATAAGCACCAATTCAAATTTCATATGCCTACACGACACGTGTCTGTCGATGATTGTTTTCAAATATTACCATGACTGAGTCATCAGTGCTTAGTCTACAGTCTACAGGTACACTTTGAATATTTTGAATAAGGTGGTCTTGCCATGACGTCAAATATAAATACTACTCCTTGACAGGAAGTCAAAACGTTAAAGGATATTCTAAGATCTGATAATTCAGCAATATGTTGCTACAACCAGTGATTTGCATTACAAATTATTCATTTGTCATACTTGTTTGAACATCGATCGAAGCTAGAATACTAATACAAATCTAGATGTTGTTACTATAACCAATGTTTGCACTAGACCCACAATCATTATCTTCTTTATGTAAAACATCGTCGTTATCTAAGATCGTGTCTTACCGCTAGATCTAAATGATAGTTGTTAAGATTAACCTGAGATTAATCTGTGAACTAGTTCAGCGGTTAACTCCTTGCTCAATGTCGGTTCTCACGACATTGGATAAAATTACTGTTATTTGCCGCGCTCCCGCCTCTGCATACAAGATAACATGATCATAACAATATACACACGGCGACAATACGTTATAACGTTTGTCAAACTACTTACGAGCTCGTAAACGTTTACTGAGACGATAATACCTTTGGTACACGGTAACCCGTTTGAAGACAACAATGATGGTACTAAATTACAAGGTACTTTAGTGAGACAGACAAAACTTGCATAGACAGAGATCCGGAGGAAGTTTGCGAATGTATCTGAAACACATTTATCAATTTCGATGAATCTATAGTGGAGCTTTGAGAGAAACTTACTCTTCCATTCATATATCGTTTACATTTGAGAGCTGTTGTATTGTTTTGATACTTAAATGTATAAAACTCAATGTGATAACTCTGAAGACGATATTATAAACCAAACAGGTTTTACAGTTAGTGCCTAATGTATAAAACTCAAAAACATATTATGTTTCCGTTTCAAAAGCAATCTTAAGAATTACATTCACTGAAGAACTAGTCCTTTTAGGTTTCGAATTCAATATATCTCTTTGAATACGAATATAAAATTCTGTAAGGATAATTATATTTTAATAAAACCAGCCATCTGTTATTTAAACAAATACAAACGTAGCTAGCAGTTAACGATATTACCATTGAATTGTTTATACTAATTGAGAGTAACAAGTTTATAATACTAGTTTTTACGAGCGGCTTCGCTTCTGAAGCACTTTTTATATCAGCGTATATTTACTTACAAGTGTGTATTGCAGATGTTTTCTGGGAACATGGAGTTTATTATCAACAATTAAAAAATTAACGAGAATTTGGACAAAAGGCAATTGTGAAATATAAACTTTGATACTTTGACAGGTTTCAGCTTGAGGGGGATTCTGATGAATGTAAGTACGTAAATGCTGTTGTACTGGGTAAACTTCACTTTTCTTATTTTGTTATTCAGCAAAAGTTATTCGATTGGATGCTAAAAATAGCTTTTCTCAGATATTTCAACGAAGGCTTTTCATTGGTCCACACATTGTGCTCAAGCCAGTTAACTCAAGGTACCTATATTGTTCTGAGAAACAGTATCAACAGACTCTATATCGGTACACGACAGGATCGAAACACTGGAACCGCTCCACCAACTAGCTATCAAAAGCCTGAGGGCGAACCGCTGACCTCGACCCAAAGCGTAACTACGCAAACTCGTCTTCCGTACACAAAGCCCAAAGACCTCCTTGTCGGTCAACAAGGTAGATTAGTACCACGTACAGCCTCAGAGCCTACTCAATTCTCTTTCGTTTACAAACTAATCGCCTCCAGAGCCTGTGTCACGTCACCAGTACGCTACTACGGCCATGTTATGTCTTACTGACAAGGACAAACAAGCCGGCCATCTACATAGATATCTGTATCCACGCCATTGTAGTCGGTAGTCCGAGAACAGAGATTACAGCGCCTCGCCCAAGGCCGGCCATTGTTCTAAGCTGAATTCTTGCACGTAATCCTTATGTTGTTGTTGCTTTTTTGCAACTGTTCATCATCTCGGGTCAGTTGCGTTTGTTTTCATTCATTTGTTTTGAGAAAATTTGATTGATTTGTTTCTCATTGCCGTCGTTTAGGTACGGAATACCAGACATCTATGGTCATGAGGCTTTTCCTTACAAATCTCTCTATTTTGTGCGATCTCTGACTATTTCTGGCCATCAGAAATATTTTTTTAATTTTGTTATTGTAATAATATTGCCAAAACAAATCGCCTAAACTTGCAATCACGGCTGAAGTTGCGTTGCTTACCCGAAAAAATGCTTGTATTCAATTTCCTAGGCACACAGAAAAAATAGGGCAACAACGTTTTCATTCCGGGAAAATATTGTGTCCAATAAATTGTGGTGGAATCGCCCCCTTCACATGGGACCTAATACTGTCATCGATGAGTTGTAGCTTTACGACGGTTTGTCTAGCCTTGTGGGGATTTGAGCCTGACGGTTGTGTTATATTAGGTATATTCAAATAAATTACAGAGGTTATTAACCCTGTGTGCAAAATAAGGCTTAAAGCAGAGTTATAATAGTAATTTTCAAGAGCATGTAGGTACACTCGTGATTTGTGAACGTTAGCCTTTCCAGTACACATGAAATTGTCACATTTTCGAACTGTCATTTGCATTCATAAGTCCCGGGGCTTTTTATTTTGCGACTGCGCATGCGTCTGATAATTTAATTTTCATTTCGAGGGTTTATGCTGAAGGTGAAGTATACTTATGCATAATTTTTGTATAGGAGGTTAAGTAAGGTACATACAATTTAATCCTCAGCGTAACAAAGTTTAATATAAGTGTAAAAGCCAGCGCAACGGGCGCCAGTCAGTTTCCTAAACTTTAACTTCTTTAATAATTTACAAACTTTCAAGATTCAATATTAACCGTTAAAGGCCTGATAAACAACTAATTAACGTGCTAATTGACGTGCTTGAGGGTCACCCAGGGCTTTACCGGTTAAATCGTGTTTCGTATCTCTTTGATAACAAGGGATGATAAATTTAAGTCAATATTAAATTTTATTGAGTTTACAGTTGTTGTGTTATGAAGTACTGCTTTCATCTTTGTGTTCAAGTGATACGATATTAAAATTTAAACTCTTAGAAAATATTTCAACGATTCGTGAGAAATAGCTCTTTGAAAAAGGTTCTGCTCATCTAAAATAAAATATTTAATTTAAGATTGAAACGCGACACCTTATTGTTGAAATAAGCGTTGTTTGCTTGCGTAACTTGGTTCTATCTAGGTAGTTATTTTTGTGGAACCCAATTAATTAAGAGTTTTAATTAAAATTTTACAATTTGAACAAAATATTTTATAAAGATGATCGAACGCTTTGTTTAAGGTATCTATCTGTATCATGATTCACGAATGTTTAGGTAATTTAATTTACGTATAAATGAAAACTAATAAAAGCTCTAAGAATGCCTAGTATGCCTAGACCTACCTAATGATTTCAGTTGCAAATGTAAAAACTGGAAACTGATCCCAAATTCCCAACTCACACACATTTCTTTTCTGCATAGCGGGCATATGTGACATTTTCGAACTGTCATTTGCATATACCTACACGTTTGACAGCACACAGGTAATCGGAAAAACTCATGCAATATTAAAAGTGCAACCTTTTATTTCCTCGACTGTACGCGATAGTAGTGAGCAGTGGTGGCCCCTCCTTTTTTTTTTTTGCGTGGGATGTAATCAGATATATATTTATATTAGTTAGAATATGCCGTCCCGATCTGGAACCCTTTCTATGACAAATACGGCACTAGAATTGAAAGTGTACAGAAGAAGTTCTTACGGTGCATGAACTATAAGTGCTTCCGGTCAAAGGTTCCTTACGTGCAGCTATTGAAGCGGTATGGCGTACTAGATTTGGGATCTAGGCGGCTGTTACTTGATGTCATGACACTACACGGCATATGCAGTAACAAATTTGATTGTATTGACCTCACAAACAAATTGTGCTACAAGGTACCCAGAAGTGTTATTCGAGGGGGGGTCCGTGTCCCTCAACTATTCCATACAGACATTTGCAGGACTAACGCTGGGGAACGTGCACCTCTTCGTCGCCTTGTTGACTCCTACAACACGCATTTTGTTGAACTGGACATATTTTGTTTATCGAAGCTAGCATTTAAGAAAATGGCTATGGATATTTTGTTTAGCGAGTAATTTTTGTTTTTGTTGAGCTAAGCTAAGTACCTAACATAGTTATACTATTGTGGCAGCGACTATTATTTTACTTAAATATTTTCTTTTTTAAATGTATTTAGCACTTCTAACCTTAAGTTAAAACGTGGACAATGGTGTGGGTTACGTGCTTGTTCAATCCTAGTTTAAGTATTTTTCTGTAATTTGTAGCATGTAACTGTTTTTTGTCCCTAATAAATAAATAAAATAAAATAAAATAAAATAAAATATATATATATATATAATTGTTACATAATAATAATAATAAAAAATAATTGTTATATTTAATTGTTATATGTTATACAGGGTGATTGGAAGATGGGTGCAAAGCTTTAAGGCGAAGATAGTATAGACAATTTAGAACCATTTAAGCCATGGTTGTCTTAGACGAAGTCTGTATAATTGTTATATTTGATATATAATTGTTTATTTGTATTTTGTGTTTCACGAACTGTGTCCAAATAAACGATTTCTTTCTTTCTTTAAATATTACTACTGCTCTCAAAACGGTGAAGAAAACATCGTGCGGAAACCGGCATGTCCTAGAACCAAAAATTCAAAGACACAAAGAAGAGAACTGTGTCTCAGCAGAAGTGGGAACATTATAGGCTGATTCGCACGTTAAGCTTCGTGCAGACTAACGCGACGCGACACCGGCTATTGTTATACCGTGAAGTTTTCTTAGAAATTGTATTGTTAGAGTCGCGTCGCGCTGGTCTGGACGAGGCTTTAGTAGGAAAACGGTGAACGTTCGAGTGCTTTAAAATTTTAAAATTTAATCACAAATTATTACACCCCACCACATTTCCGTAACGCCACGTCGCATCCATGTTCACTCAAGTCCTAGATTCAAGCAGACCGGATAAACAGCTAGGGAATAATGGGGAATAAAAAATTCACCGCGCCACTGACCAACAACGGTACTACGACAGTAGTGGTGCGGAAGTGGGATCGTCACGACTATCCGCGTTCAGTTGATCCGGCACGAATATTTGATGCCATCCTTGTGTAATGTGCGGGTAAGACGGCGTCACGCTTACGGAATTGTATATTAGAATGGGGAACTTGGAATATGATGTATGGACGTTAATATTCGTCTTGTGTTACGATTGTGTTAGTTAGATTAGCAGGGTTTGTCTTGAAATGGACGGAAATGTTATAGCGAACGTTTCTCTCCATCCAAGTTCTCTTTAAAAGATCGCTTTTTGTGATAAGACCGCCCAGGGTGTCGCCCTATGTAAATTTTTACTTTTATATTTTTAGTTCATATGGTATACATAATAAAGAGTATTCTATTCTTTATAGCTCCAGTTTCGAAGGTCTGAGAATCTGCGAGAAGGTTTATGACTTGAAATAATACCAGGCTTAGAAACGTAGGTATGCAGATCCGATTCCCAAACTGCAATAATTTTTTTAAGTCACAAAATGACTAAACTATTACCCAGAAAAACGACACAATAGGTTGGAAAAAGAAGACGCTTTCGTGTAAATAAAAGTGACAAAATAAGTATCACATTGTATTCTAGATAATCCAAGTACCTATACGAAATGTCCAAATATTTAAGCACACGTCGTGGCTCATAAGCTCATAACTCAACGCATTGTTCTGGGGCTCCGGGCACTCAGGGACATGACTGGGAATTCGAGAAACACTTGGCCTACAGCATTGTCTAATCCGTCTCACTGTCACACCCCTACAGAAAAAGGATTTAGTCAATACGGGGTAATAGAGAAAGTGACACATACTCGCGCCTTGATATAGGTAACCTACATTCCGGCGGTCTAATTTGATTGTACGAGAGCCAAACTCAATGGACATTGATGAGTTTATTTTTGACTCTTTGAAGCTACCACAATTTCAAACATCAGCATTAGCATTAGCATCAGCATTTATTTTTCAGCATTTTGTAGGTTTGATTGTTTGTTTTCATTTTGTAAATGTCGCAACACATTATGTAATTGTCTTTGGCCTCTGACCCTGACAGCAAGGAATAGATAAAATTTGTCAAACTTTTCTATGTCAATAATGGATACGAGGCTTTTGGCTAATCTGTAAAGTGGTATTTTTTTGTATTGTTTTTTTGTAAAAGCTCGTACAGACCAGCACGACGCGACACGAACAATACAATTTCTAAGAAAACTTGACGGTATAACAATAACCGGAGTCGCGTCGCGCTGTCGCATTGCGCTGGTCTGCACGAAGCTTAATGTGCGTTTAGTTTGTGCAGAATAAACACTTTTTTTTTCTTTTAAACACGTGTTTGTGGATTATTGGGTGATATGTTGATTTGAATTTGATTTTATTATAAGTATTTACTTTGTGTGGTAAGACTTGTTTAGTGGTTACGTTTCTATAAAACATATTTTCTTAGTGCCTCTTTACCCCTTCAAAGGCCTTTTTGTTTCGCCATGTCCGTCTGTCTGTCCGCGGCTCAGAGACGGTTAGTACTAGAAACCTGTAATTTGGCATATGTACCTATACATATTAATCATGCCGACAAAGTGGTAAAATAAAATCAAGAAAAAATCTTTTTAGGGTTCCTACGTCCCCTACACGTAAAGTAGGGATGTTTTTTTTTTCATCTACCCCATGTTGTAGGGTATCTTTAGAAAGGTCGTTCAAAAATATTGCGAGTTTGTGAAAACCATTTTTGGATTCCGGGATCCGTTTGCGAAATATTAAGCTTTTAACTGTTTTTTTTTGTTAGAGTCAATTCCCCCCCTGTCAGCCAAATAGTTGTACTTGGATTTGTGAAAAAATTCACAACAGTAGTATATATAATGAAATTAAAAGGAAAACTATCAGAGCTAAGTAGGCTGTACAGGTTACCGAGTAATAATCAACCAACTTAAATTTGCAGTTTGAAGAACATGATCTCCCATACATTCCGTATGGGAGAACATGTGTTTCAACTACAATGTTACGGAACCCTTCATTGTGCGTGGTCTGACACGTACTTGTTCATGGAATAAATTCAGTTGTTGCGCTGTGCCTGTGCGTTGTCAAAAAATCTGATTATCAGTCATGGCTCGCTTCAAACAGACATAAAACATCTCCGTTATAACATTAGTTTGACCAAAACTTTACACCAAATCCTTAAACAGGCTAGTACAACTCCAAATACGAATACATTCGCGACCTGACATGAATGTAATTAGCCCACACCTAAAGCTTTTACAATAATGTATTACAAAGGTATTCTTTCCGTACTTGCGTCACCTGCCTGCCGGACGGACGGCCGATCGGCCGGACGAACGGTCGACTATTTGCATGCAACGACGCGCGACCACCGGAAGGGGCCGTGCCCCCAAACTGCTCGCTTCCGGCGCTACACGACCGCCGATCTACTGTCGTCAGGTGCTATACCGTGCCTACTGGTTATAATAACCTCTTTACTTTAAAAGCTTCCATTTTGAAGGGAAAAATGGCGAAATATTTGTGCATGGAACAAATTCCACTATGAAACTTGTGAGGTGGCTCTTTCATATTTTTAACGAATCTCGGTTTTTTTTTAAATATTTAAACTTTTTTGTTAACGTCTATGCGAAGGGATATGTTCAACAAACATTTAGGTACCTACTAGGGTTGATGTTATAAAACTTAAATGATCCATTAACTGAAAGGAAAATCCAGCAGTTTATTTTAAAACCATTTCTCTACATCTTTATGTTGTTTATTCTTATATTATTATTACTAAGGTCGCCAAGGTACCTAAGCATAACAACTTAACTAATATATCTCAGTTTAATGGCATCGAGATTATTCCATTTAATCTCTCATTAGTATCAAACCAATCAGATCATCTTCGACGAGACAGACTACTCGTACTTACCCTTAATAATTAATTGTTATGTGAATTTGATACTTATGCTTTCCTTTAATTGAGTTCATGTTTTGCCTTGTTGTTTAGATTTTTCGTATTTCGGGACTTTATGTAAGTCAATATATTCTTGTATAAAGTTATACAACACAGTGTTTTCTTCCCTCGATTTCCAAGTCTATAAACGTCGTGTGTTTTGACGTCTCCTCGCGTCTATGTACATCTCACATTTATAAACCTACATTTTCAACATGATTTTTGTCACAGCACTGTGGTTTCGTAGAGACTATATATTCACATAATGACTGTAATTTGCCAGCTGCGTAATTTGCTTCGAAAAATGATCCCACAGTGTACTTAGGCTGATGACAGTGGTTAAGGCTGAGTCTCGAAGTGGGGCATTAGCTGAAGTTAAGCCGCGCACACACTCGCGGTGCTCGCCTCGGCTCGCCTGTTGCGCAAGATGACATCCGAGCCACAGATTAGCATAACGATAGTGCTGTGTCACATTTATCGACAGTTCACTAAATTCTGTTGTTTATTTTTAGCAATTTTGACATAACTATTTGAGTAGATCTGTCTTGTTTTGATTTTTTTTCATTTATTCGTTTATAGATATTTGAAACTCTGGTACAGTGGTACTTTTCAAAAACAAGAAAGTCTATAAATGTATTCACAGACGTCCATTGTAATTGAAACTTGCATTTAATTACACTATTACGTATATATGTACATCTCGTTCTAAACATTAGCAAAATTTCCCTACAACGTTGAACTTCACAAATAAATTGTCTAAAGGAAGTAATGCAATTGCAGCAATGTATTTAATAGCAAAGCACAATGCAAACGTTTCAACTAAGTACCGGGAACGCAATTTATTGACTCTTGCTGTATTTCCTAAACACACTTTGTTGTTCATGAATGTTCTCCTTCAAATTAACTGTTCAAGTATTATGTTGCTTCGGCAAATACCTTTAAGCTCTTAGCGTTTGTACTATTCTGTCAGTTAGCATTTGATACATTTATTAGAATAAAAGACTGGTAATTTCCCAATGAAATATGGCATGTGGGAATACATTTATAACAGTAAAAATTCTACTAGCAAAAACTTTGAAAACAAAATTATTGAAGTGTCAATTATAATAATAATACTAAGAGAATTGTCTGTTTGCGTATAAATACGCATTAAGTCGTCAAATTAGAAACCGGAGTATAAAAAATAAACTTTATTTGCAATAAAAAGCGTATATCGACATACAAACTGGGTGGAGTGTGTCACTAGTGTTATATTCGAGGTCGTAATGATGTGACATGACGGAGTGCGCATGATTCACCGGTGCACGTCGGCGTGCGCGCGTGCTCCTCTACCTACTACGATGTAAATGTGGTTCAGTGTACGCGATCATGTTTCTGGTATAGGATCTAGTAGCCGATGGCGGGTTGGTATTCATAACAACCTGGCATATTTCTTGGCACGTTTAGGGAGAATGTGTATGACTTTCTCAACAGTTTATTCTGGCAAAGACAGGCCAGGAGAAGGCTTGTCCTTTAACTAGACATTTTGAAAAGTATCAATATAGCATCACGCGGTGTAAACGTGTCTCTGTTGAAGATTTTTTTATTGCAATAAATAATGTATAGAAATAGAAGTGGTGACAGGTTAACAATTTGCTGCGGTTATTATACTTTTTAAATTGACCATTGTTACGAATGTTCCGCGCATTTGAAGCGTCACGCCACATTCTCATTGTCGTCACATACTTGACGGATATCCTTCCACCTTGTACGGAAAAAATGCTTTAATTCTTTAAGAATTATTATACCAGCTACCACCAATTATTAGACTTACTTACCTATGGAGTTCTACAATCCTTCTAATAAACTTTGCATGGGTTTGCAAGTAAGAAAGAGGGAGGTCAGACTATCAATTATTATCAGCCTTTAGGCAAGGTCCGACTATGTGTTTTGGAAGACCATTCTAAATCATTTTCCTAAATAAACATCTCCCAGACAAAGGCCTTTGAAAACTGAAGAAAATTATAAACAACTGTAGCTGTTGAAAGGTCCGACATTAGAAGTTGGAATTTATTATCTTAATTCTAATGTGATCAACCACCCATCAGCGACATTTTATAATCGTACCAACCGGATATTTTTAAATTTTATTTCGGACAGTATTTTGATGTGTTTTCGGCACAAATTTGATCGTGGCGCGACGACACGGGAAGTCATAAAATGCGGGATCGCGCGTGTCGCGGGAGTCGCGGGCGTGAAAGTACGGTCTCACTGATGCGAATATTCGTTCTTGTTAAATCCCTAAGTGTTGTCATAATTTCCGATTCAATTAATTCATGAGATCCGTGAAATGTTTCCGCGTCATAACTGTCAAACAGAACGTCTTGATTGTAAGAGTAGGATTTGTTTTGGTCTGTATTTTAAGTTATTTGTATATAAGAATCGTGAGATTATTGATTAAATTCTTCACTTGACTTTTATTGATATTATCTACAGTCGCTGTAAGTTGCATTTACTTGTACCTTAACATGGACATGGGTGCTAAAAGAAAGTGTACGGTCTCACTGATGCGAATATTCCTGCTTGTTAAATCCCTATGTATTGTCATAAGTTCCGATTCAATTAATTCGGGAGATCCGTGAAATGTTTCCGCGTCATAACTGTCAAACAGAACGCCTTGATTGTTAAAGTGTTTGTTTTGCTCCGTGTTTTAGGTTATTTGTGTATGCAAATATTATGAAATGACAAGTTTCCTTGGCATGTTTTAAAACTAGAATCAGTTAGGTTCCTGTAGTTTAACGTTAGCCAACAGGTTAGCTTTATCCGTGCCAAAACTATTTAATTAACCCTGCTTTACCCTCTACGTGTCAGTGATTTTAAGTTTTGTTTTAGCCATTTTTTCATAACGTTTTATTATTATGAGTGGCCCGCTGTTCAGTATGTAGAGTGAGAGGGCTCTTATCTGGTCTAATTGTGTCCCCGATGACAGAATTACGTCGATGAGGATACGAGTACTATAGATCTTACGTGATTTCTGTTTAGATATTTTTAGGGTTTAACGTAATAATAATGATATTCTGGCTTGTTTTCAGATTTATTAAAAACCAAATGATTAAATTCGTTTTAATGAGTTTGTGTACGGTTCACGACTGAGTAACGTTTAGACAAAAAGATAAATCATGTTAAAATAATAACGCAGTGCGAATCTGTTTACGAAAATGTGGCCTTAATTAATATTTTATGCTAAAATGGAACATAATGCTATGTAAAATTCTGCGTTCAGTCGACCACAACGACCGTCTTTGGCACGGAATAACAAAAAGTTTCAAGCTTTCGGTAAAGAGACTTTTTGCATTTTTTCTGTTGTTTATAACGGTTTATGAAATAAATTCAAACACAAAATAAATACGTTAGGATGTTCCAATTTTTGCTGGAATATTCTACATTCAAATGTTTTAGCACGTGTTAATTTGCTACTGAATTCTGGTACTTTGTGTCATTGTTGCGTTTGCAGATTTCTCGAGATCGTCAGTTATAACGGCTAGTCGGCCTACTTTCCAGGAAGCTCGTAGGTACCCTAATTAATCTGGCGTCGAATCCTCATTACAGTGTGTCCTGACAGATATATTATCAACAAGGCATTTATCGAGCAATACACACCTACTCGGTGCAAATAATGTCTCGGAACCGTCCCATATGATTTATGTGCCGTTTGATGTAGCTTCCAAAATAATATGAGCAATATAATACGAAATCTTTGGTTTTTCCCGTAATTTTACTAATCAATTATTGAAATTTCCGGCATCAAAGTGTTTTCCTGTCATATTTTCTTATTAAAACTAAATTTCTTTTCTTCCTGATTTTTATTCTCTTGTGATTAATAAGGTTTGACGTGTTTCTTTTAAATCGGCTTTAATGTAAACTAATTAGGGTTATTTACACTGCCAAACTGACGAAAGTTTGACTAGAGAGTGACACATTTATGACGAAAAGTTGTGACAGATGTAAGTCAAAACTTGGTTCGGATTTCCTCTGAGTTGGCCAAATTTCTCGAAAGCATCTCAGTAGGCAATGATGTCAGGGATTTTACGGCCTGGATTTTACGATGTACCGATATTTTAAAATAATCCGTCAAACAAGCGAGAAATTGATTGGTTAATAATCTAGGCTGCAATAGAATATTGAACATCAGTTTACCCCTTCTGGCTTTCATTGTCGTTTGATTTAAAAATAGAAGCAATAGAGAAAGGCTTTGAATGATAAATCTATTTTACTGTTGTAGGTTTTTAATAAACCCGTCAGTTACGCTGACATCTCGACAGCGAGTTAAAACCCGGATAACTGCAATGATTCCAGCCGGACGGGTTGTTATGACATTATCAATCGCGCGACGGATCGCAAACTACAACGGAGTAAACCGTGCATTGTTCATCTGTCCTCGACCGATGCTACGGACTGAGAGTATGCATATGTAATACGGGAACACTGGAAATGGTGAAAAAGGTATTCGGAATTCAAGTAACCGGCGCAATTTGGGGTTAGTCGCGCTCGCCGGTCACAACTCGACAATGTGTGGAGCGATTTGCGAACACACGCCCGCTGTATGTAATCGAAACGGATTTTATTACGAGCAACACGAGAATGTGACACACTTTCAAGTTTCTTAATAGATACGTACTATGATTTAGAACGTTCGTATAATAGCTGGCTTGAGTACGCTCGCGGCCCGCCGATGTAAGAGGGCGGCATTCTTTCCCCGTTATTCAAGTCTATGATGTTTTTTCGAGATAAAATATATCTCTCTTTATCAGCCGTTTCGCAATACCATAATGAAACCCCCATTTAGATTTATTCAGAGATTATTGTTTGATGCGAACAACAAAAAATAGAAGGTAGGAACAGGTAAATTTCCGCGCTCATGGGTTACCCGGAGAATAAAAACGGAACACACTCATTTTGTTTTCCTTTGGTGGAGTAATGAAGTAATTATGGATAATTAATACGTGTGTGTTATCTGGTGAGTAATATAGCACTTTAGTATAATTGTTCCCCTTCGAGTTTTTCTTTTATCAAACAAAACTTGCCAACAAAGAATCATATTTCTGAACGACTTTTGGAAACACAAATAAATGAACATCGTATTTTGTTTGCTGAATTGCTTTCTCTAGTCGACAAACTGCACACGACAAAGCAAAAATCCATTCAATATTGCATTCAAAGTTTAGCTAGCATATTTCGTGGTAGGTATAGCGCATATCGTGTGTAAACGCACTAGTGTCGACGCATCGGTGACACATTCTCGATGGGACACGGCGACACGGTCCTGCATTTTGTGCATTGCGCACTGATTTATTTGTGCCCGCATACCGATCGTTTTCTCTGCATAGAATAGTCTCATTTAAATATTTTATTTCAATGCCTACTACAGCTTCCTCGATTAACATCGGCCAAACTACGTTCATAATAAAATATTATGATATCTTTTATGAAAATGTTTCCGTATTTTTGTGGGAAAATCGGTTAATGACATAACAAGCATTGACAGTGACAGATGTCAACACTAAAGACAAATATCATTTTCCAATATGTTCTGAAAGAGTTAATATTATTTGTCGCTCGATTTTACTTAGTGGAACCCCAATCAAATGAGCTAAAAATCCGGGCAGTTTTAGTATCGAAAGCAAGGTTTTTCAACACTGTTATTAGCCCATACCGGATATTCATTACGACAGGTGGTTTACCGATATCTATTCTTAAGTCATGACTATATTATATTTCTAGCGATCGTTATCTGGGTCATTTACTAGATCTACTTTTCGATTGTCTTTTTCTTTGTCTCATGATCAGTGCACATCAGAATCTATTCAAACACGTGCATTGCTCGATGTTTATCTAAAGTTATCTTTACGATCTGAATACATTACACTAAGAAGCTTGTGTTAAATTTAAACACAAATAAACACTTACACCTGTAGATAGGTACATAGTAGCCTCGTATGTAATAACGATGATAATCAGATTTACACTACCGTTATGTATGTGACGGTTTAGCACAATAATTAGGATTATTAGCAATTATGAAGGTGGTAAATAGCATATTTGGCTTAGTGACTAACATGGCTCTGTATCCTGAAGTCTTGGAATCGATTTCATACATTATTCCAATCGATATTTTGGCTGCAGCTCAAGATTCAATAATGTCAAAAATTTCATATTGGACACCGAAACAGTATTTATAGAATACAAAAGAGTGACGTTAATTAACGCCGTGAAACTATTTAATCTTGAAAAATAAATATTCTGCAATAACCCGCATGAATACTGCTAATTAGCAGCTCCGAAAGTTTGAATGAAGAACAATAAGTCTTCCTGCCACCGCGGAATATAATAGGCAGTGGTGTGTAATCACTGCACACGTCAGCCACACTTCAATACACATCCGACTGGCGGAGGGACAACCCTAGATTGATTATATCATCCCCTTTTTTCTCTTCACCCCTTTCGCCCCTTTTTGCGTATCACCGTAAAGTAAAAAGGGCCCAATTTCAATGGTAACGTCGAACGGCACATTTATCATGGCCGTAATGAATTATCGGGAATTTTCCAATAAGCCTCTCTGAGAAAGCAGTGTTGCTAAGTACGATAACTCCTCTATTCCTGAAATTCACGATTTGAAATCCAATTTGTTAGGGTATTGTTGATAAAAATTTAATAATAGTTTTTACCTGTAAGTGTAGGTTTCATGAAGCTTTTCAGTCTTTCCTCAAGGTTGGCGATTTCTCTTCTTATCTGCTCCACTTCAATCTGAACTTTTAAAACTTCTTCATTACTTTTGTGCACCGTCATAAATCCTAAACATAATAGGTAAATGATGTACATAATATAAAGATACATTTAATCTAGTACTGTATTCAGTTTCAAATACTCCTCTGATTTAAATTACACTTTGTCCAGTCCATTCATCTTTGAAATCCAGCTAAGACATGAAAAGCAATAGGTACAAATTGACATTCTTGATCGAATACCTCAAGGTATATTAAAATCTTATCCAGCTTTGTGAAATAGATCATTCACTTCAGTAAGTACTGAAGGAATCCTAGATATCTGATTTGTTGAATGCGCTGTTCTAAAACTTTATATTTGGAGTACAAAACAAAATCTTACAAGACATAGCTAATAGACGAACTATGGTTGGTTGTAGATCTCGAAGTTACTTGAAGTGGCTGTTATAAGTTATAGATGAGAGACTAGACAACTATTGGGACTGAATAGTTCTCATACTTCTAGTATTATGGAATAAAAGATGGATTGTAGAACAGTACAGAAAGGTGAAAATACTGTCTTGAAAGATATGTTAGTTGAAAATATAGAGATTGGCCAAATGGTGTTGCGTGAATCTGATGCGAATTTATACGGATTTGATAATGTGACATTAAATTATTTATTTATTTATTTATTTAAACTTTTCACACTCAAAAAAGTACAAAGGCGGACTTAATGCCTTAGGCATTCTCTACCAGTCAACCGAGGGTGGTGAAGAGATTACATGGCAGGTTCTCTATTCGAGAGGATTCATATCATTATTCCAATCAATAAGTAATACGTAGAAATACCTATTCTAAAACTTGTACAGAAAACTTCTCCCTTAATGAAATAAGAAATTCCAATACGATTTGACATATAAAAAAGCTTGTAAAAATAGAAACGTACATCGACGTCAACTCTGACGTGGCGCATTAACAAATTGGATTTTTATGTTCTCTATCAACTGAATTTGTGTATAGCAAATAGTACTCGTAATGTATATAACATACATGCTAAGTTAATGTACATGTATCGAACATTTACGATGGGAAATAAAATCATTCACAGTTTTATGGAACAGGAGCTGTTGATAATTTTATTTCTTGGTTATATTATGCGGAAATGTCGTAATAAAAATGTGGCATCAAGCTCTACCTACGGCACGCATGTCTTGCTGTTACACCGGTATATAATTAGTAGACGTGTAATTAGTGAGTACAATTTAAAGAGAAACCTTTAAAGTGAACAAGATATTCAAATGATGCTCGTCGTATGTGGTTGCTTTTCCTTGCTAGAAATGCACGGGGTGTACCTACTAATGTTTGAGGTTATAAACAGTGAACGCAAAATACTACATAATCTTATAAAAGAATTAAACTAAACAACGTAGATTCCTAGTACCTTTAATATCTGAGCACTGTTGTAATGTTTAGTTCTGTTTAGTCGCATGTGTAAATTTTCTGAAAAAGTATTACCAAAATTGTACCCACATTTAAACTAGCTCCCAACAGCTTATATCCACATTATCAGCTCCACGAAAATTGTGAGATTTATTATTTATAGCTCATGCAGCGCTTTTTGCTGAAAACCGTGCAGTTGTTCAGGTGATAAACGGGACATAAAATGAAACGTAAATCATAAACCGCTATAAAATTAAAAGCTATTAAAGCGGCTGGAAGAACGAGTTCATAACAGGTGACTATGGGTGAATGGTTGCTGCTAGTAAATGATTTTATACACGTTCATACAGAACCTGTTTACTGTTTATTTATGTTATTAATTTCAAAACATTTGCAAGTGTTTATTCAACTAATTTTAGTTAATTAAATTATTAGGTTTAACACTTTTGACTCCAGCCATTTTTCATAGAACTCATACGCCATGACGCCATACATATTGGAAGTGAACCCTCCGGGAGGTTTGCCGGCATTACGTTTGCGCTAAATTTAACCACCGCTTACGGTCAACGGCATTAGGTTTAAAACCGTGTTATAAAACACTGTAAAATGAAGTAAAACTGTTTTTAGGGGGTGTTGTCTTGACACGCCCTCCCGCTCCGCCCAGAGCGGGAGAAGTTATTTGATAATTTCCCACCCTCAAAAAAAAAAGAAAAAAAAGGGGGTCTTGTCACTATACGTAGTTTCCAAGCTTTTAAATTTTTTGTGAATATTTGAACACAAAAAAAAAAGAAATGCTTGGATTTTAAAACCAACGCGTGTACTAATAAATCTTGTTAAAATATACATCACATTTTATTTTCACGGTTTATAATGCTGTATTCGCTAAGAAAAACCTACATTTATATGAGCCCTCCGCGAAGGCTCCCGACATCCGACATGCTACTAGGCGAACCTGGCACTGAACGTGTTAAAAGAATAATAATTAGCATCTATAACTACGTTTCTGACAGTATACACGCGGTGCAATAATTGTATAATACATAGATGAATGATGAATTGTAAATTAAATCTGATTAGATTAATTAAATAAGATTCGAATAAGAACTCTGCCAAAGTTCTCAGCATCTTAGAGGTCATCAAAATTCAAAATGTTCAGCTCCAACTTAGTAAGCAATAGATAGCCATGGAGCATGCCACCTCGCAAAAAACATATGAAAACTGTACCTTATCATCAGAACTCATGGAAAAATCAGAGCACATGACTAATAATACTCGTATTCGCGGCGCGTATTTTCAGTCTTGTAAAATCCGTTTTTTTGTCGCCACCAAATATTAGATATCAAGTCGCACTACGTGATGCGACTGCTAAGCGCGACTGTCGTACGCGACAAAATCTGCGTTTATTCGTGACTGAACTGAACACGACCGTTAGACCTGTACCTCTATTCTCTAAGGTCATATCGTGCAAAACAACCCTCGCATAACTCAACATTTGTAACATTGATCTGCGTAATCCAATAACTTTGTTGAATCATCGCCATTTTCATTTTGCTTTCATCGTTTTCGCATTTGGAAACATTTTCAGCACACGTTTCAAATATTATAACATAGGCAGATATAACTATTCATTGCATCAATTTCCATTTCATTGAACCTTGTTTCCTCTGGTCCCGCGATATTGTGCTGAATTATTGAGCACTTTCCAGTCATGAAATTATTATAGACCGAAATCAATATCTAGGCCAACGGTACTTTGTAAAACATTGCTCACCGAATTTTCCTTCGTTACCGGAAATCTATGTTTTTATGTCAAAAGTCTTCCACGCCAAAGCCCGTGAACCGAGACAAATGTAATCTCGCAAGATTTCAACTTTACATCCACGCGAAAACATCAGATAACAATTTTTTGAAGTTGCTGGATATTTTCGCTTGAACGCATTCAGGAGGACTGCAAAGAGAGGCAAAGGTAAAGAGTGACGTCACTCAGAACAGAATGTCATGTTACTTTGGCCTTTCCTGCTTTACAATAACGTACAATGTCTCAAAAATGAAACATTGCCGCCGGCAAAATTATTTCTTTGCGAAATATCTCAAGTTAACAAGGAAAACATGAAACTTCTGTCATTTCCTTTTGGAATTTGTATTCAGTAAGCTTTTGAAATGATGTACTAAAATGAATGGGGCTGGATACTTTAATTTTTCGTGGTCTTGATTTTCCTCTTGTAATTTGTTTGAATTTCGTATATTGGCAATCACCGCAGGCTACAATCGATCACCAGCTGTAATACTTTATTAATTACCTTTGGAAAGACGGAATTATTCAGTCTCATCACAGCATCGTTCGATCAGACCAATCAGCTCGACCCCACTCAAACGTTATGCCAACTAGTTTATATTCAAGGCTTAATCATATTTATAGCTATAATCACCATGCTAACGATGTACTAACGCAGTCCTGCATTCTAAGTACTATCACATGACAGCGCACTTGAACTTGTAACCCCAAAGCTATTAATAGATACAGGTGAGCTCAATGCAGTGTACTAGGGCTGTAGCTATACGTAGAGGTGGCGTGTATACGAGATGTCATCTCATCTGTGCCCGCGGCGACAAAGCATCAGGCAGGTCAAAGGGTGGGGGCGGCCGCATTGTTAACTTGCGACTCAGGCTGAAGGGCTTTTGATGACGACACTTGCCTCGTATACGTCACAAGCTCAACTTGAAAAAAATGTATTTCAACAGGTTTTTTTGGGGTATAATAGTGAAAACCCAACGAAAGTTAAGAAATATGACAACGAGATAAAATATTTTTGTTTCGTTTTCGTTGTAGTCGGTTTTGTTTACCTACACAGAAATGTTTTTTGTCTATTTTATCAGGACGTACGTAGACGAGAACATTGGGCTGTGATCAAAATTGGGCATATTGTGAATGTTGTACGTCGTTTTTATACGCCGCGGTAAGCGTACAAAATTCTTATCTCACTTACTTAAGACATCCTTAGAAGATTTATGTGAAGTACCGAGCTCTTTTCCTTTACCAAAAAAATCATCCAAAACTGAAGATCTCCAAAACCCTTCCTGCACAAAAGCCCTATGTGCCCTCAGCTACGCACACCCTCTAAAGGGTGAAACCAGGTTACATTCTAAAGGTGCTATTTTTCACTTTATCAAAGGAAGACGCCCTTCCTTCCTGTCCCCAATGAAAAGGTCGAAAAGGGAACATGCTATAAAACACTTTTTTTTCTTGAAGGCTAACTGAACCGATGATTCGATGAAAAATGGCGGAATTATTCATTTACCTCACAAACTTTAATGTTGTAACAGTGGATAAATGTTGGGAAATATTCAGCGATACATTATTCTTTGAAACTCTTTTCTAATGCCCGTCCGTATACTGGGTCCGAAATTCCGAGTCTCTGGGTCCAGACCTAGAGACTCGGAATTTTGGACCCAATCAGTGGGTTTATGTAGACGAGATTGGCAGTAAGGCAGGCGGGGGCCGAAAATAGACATAGGTTAGTCAACTGGACTGAATTGAGGACACGAAGTCAGCACTGAACTGACTTGAGGACACGAAGTCAGCAATGGACTGGGTTGAAACAAGTGTCTACACGAGCCCAGTTTCAAGTCTGCGCTGGACTGACTTACTGTCACATAACTGGGCTCATGTAACCTGCCTTAAGGGTACACGTCTATTTTTTTGTATTATGACCATTATTTTAAGTTGTGGTCATATTCCTCGTTAAAATACGTCTAACTAAATATTTAGTTATCAACTTGTACCTAACTGAAGTATTAAAACAAGTTGACGGGTTGCAGCATTGTGCTGATTCAATTGTAATATACGAAATCTTAGTTCCTTATTTCTAGAGATCTCTGGGAGTCCTTCAACTTTTTAGGGTTTCATAAGCAACATGTAGAAAAGAAACGTGTTTAATCCTTCTAAAACGATAACCCCAAGGGAGGTATCGTTTATATTCAAGTTATCAACAATATCCATTGCTGCATCTATTTTCGCAGGCGCTGTATAATTTCCCTCGGTAGTTTTACCACTCGAATGGAATCCAACCGCAAATCTGTCGTCAAACTGTGCCCCATCTCAGGACTAGTTTCAATTCGAACTTAGTCTCAGTCTGAACTAAAGTAGTATTCTTGTGAAGGCAGGATCCTGAAAGCGGGCGCGACAGACGGATCTTGACTCGCTGAAATTAATCCATCTTCGCTCTCAATAGCAGCGGGAAAATGTATTAATGTCGGTACCGGGAACACGATGGGCTACTTCCGTACTTACACGAGGTTGTGTAGAAGTTTTCTAGTTGAAAGAAATCTTTGATTCCTGTGTTGAATGGTTGAGATAAAAAACACATAGTGAACTTCTAAAGACCGAAAGATGCGATGGCACAGAGCAAATACCGTTTCTTTACTCACGTGGCGATAGTTTCGCTAAGTAGATATGCTTTAATATTCATCTTATCAATAATGAATAAGGATGTTGAGAGGAGAAAAAAAAACTATTTAGTCCGTCAGTCAGATACTAAAAAAAATATTAGACAAGTATTTTTTGCTGTTTCATATTAATAAAAAATGGTAGAGATAAAACGCATTAAAGTTGGGGAGTGGGGGCGCGCTACGTCACAAGTCCGTATAAAATCTACCGGGGAGTGACGTCATGCCACATTTTAAGGTATTGCCTACTCAATGTATTGCCGTAATCTTTTGATTACATAAAAAAATTCAAAATACGTGTCCTATATTTTCTAGAATCAGTATGAAAGTAAAAATATTTGTGACCGAGCTTATAATATTTAATGCAATTGAAATGTATTTAAATATTGCATGTTGCGCAGCAGTTTTTGAAAGACGCTCTTCAAGAGCATTGCAGGAAATTTCAATCCAGAAACTTATTTGACTGTTGATGTCGTCTCGAAATCGTTTCAAACTTATTGAGGCGACTCTCCTCAGGAGATACCAAGTACGCTGGTTGGTAGTTTTTACTCACCTAAAAGAAAATAAAGTTCTGCCTTTAAACCTACTTAAGAAGATCTGAAATTTTGTATCTCAATAAAATGTATTAGGTTATAATAAACCAAGTTTTAAAAGTAGATAGGTCCAATATAATATATTTATCAAACAAACAGTCATTCATACGTAAGCCCCTGCAGCGGCAAGTTCGCTGCATACAAATGCAAACAAGTTGCTCAATAAAGTCGAGCAGGCGTTTAGACGACACCGCATCTTGTGTTCCAGCAATTTATATAGCGAAAGGACAGTTTTAAATAAAATGTTTTATGAACGTCTATAAAATGCTTTTAGTGCAACATGTGTTTACTCTTACGTCGTTAATCCAAACTTTGTACAGCAACGTCGGTTTATGGGAGGAAAGTAAATATTTATGGCGCGGCCTCATCTGTCATCAAGTATTTAAGTAATTTTCCGGCTCACCCCCGCTTCTAATCAGCTAGTGCTTCGAGGCCGGGTGCTTTCCCTAATTTTCACGACACCCTATTAACCAGGCGCAAGTTATTGCTCACTCCCGAGGGATCACAGCCTGGTTGCCATGGCAACGGGCACTTGTGTGCGTTAACACGCAATTTTCTGTTTGTGTGGGTGTGAAAGTTGTAGTCTGCGGTTCTAGAACTTGTGAATTCTTATCTATCGGTTTTTCGTATACGGCGCTCAATGTAGTTTGATAGTGAAGCCGGAGATTAAGCCAGCTGCTGAAACTAGGTGAGCGTCGAGAGCAGTGGTATCGTTGGCTCAAAGTATTCTATTTCATTGAGCATTATTATAAAGATTCTTGATCTTAGGAAGTTGAATATCCGTTCTATCGTTAAACTTTATTTTCTAGTTTTATTTTTACGTCAGCTTATTAAACATGATTCGTACAATGGGTCTTAATATTCATATCTTCGTAAAAGTTTGCTGTTTTTTAAGTTTTTCCGACAACTTTCTCTAGACGGAATTTATAAAAACCCATCGGCAATAATGTAATGTTTGATACGATAAAATTCGCATTAACACTATTAGCAATCTTGATCTCAAAACACTCCGTAATTTCACATGGCTTACGTAAAGCCCGTGTATCTAAAAACCCAAAGCTTCAGCATTCAGTGATGGGATCAAGACGATTCGAGTTCGACACGAAGTAGGCAATATAACGCAATAGGGCGGTCCCCCGGGATTGGGGTGTATCGTAAGTGTTGATACGAACAGTTTTGTGTCCTCCCCGTGTTGTCGGATAATATGTGTTGCTGACGTTTGGGCCGCTCTATCCAGAATTTTTTCACCATTTTCTTTAACGAATACAAATAAAGATTCGCTTGTAGAGCTTAATTCTCTTGACAAAGGTTTGTCGTTCTTAGTGTTTGTTATAGATTCTTGTAGATACTCTTTTTGCTTTCGGAATTGTTTATAAGTACTTACCTATGACCTACTATTCCTTTTCATTTTATTTCTAGCACAGCGTGGTTAAGTTTTGTTTGACTGCAAAGGTCAAACTTTTCAACTTGATGAAACTCTATCTTTCAATTAATTATTACAATTTAATGTTAATTATTCTGAAATACAATTTAAATGTTTTACTCAACCGCTTTTGAAAGATGCTATTTATTTAAAGTGTTTCTTTTATATCTTTGTACGCTATTTACCTGTACCAGTTTACTTATTTGCATATTAATCTATATGGTTATGCATCGGTAGGTACCTATTCGCATAGCATTATTTGTAATTACTTAATGTCTGAAGAGAGTTCCGCAAGGTTCAATAATTTGCCCTTCATTACCAATAATTATAAGACTTTCATATTAATCTAATCATAATTAATTGACAGTTTTGTTTGGAGATAAAACACCTTTGTAAATAACAAAATATGTCGGACGTTCAAAATATAGGTATCTTAATTTCTTCTCTAGCACGTGATGATTACCAAGATTTGCAAAATAATTGACTTCTACTTCTAAAATAGCAATAATTAATTTCAAAATCAGTGAACACAGAGGGTCAGGTCAGGTCTTTAAATCACACCAATTAACCCAGCCATACACATTTTAGGGTAAGGTCATACTACTATAATAAAAGACGGACGGTCGAATAGTTCGTAAAATTGATGTCGCTCATTGGCTCAGATTTGAAAATTAGGGTTGGAAAACTCCGTTCGACGTTATCCATGTCCATTAGAACAACAGTCCTAAGCAAACATCGGTCGAGTGTGGCCACCCAGATTAGTGTTGCTACGCCATCTATGTTTTGTAATTAGAAAATCGTATGTGTGAGTAAATTTATTAATACTGACCGCAAGAGCGGGACGGTCTGTTGCTGTAGTTAAAGTGATGACGTGAATATTGGTGGTATCGATATATTTTATATTTGTAATAATTGCGAAACTAAAATGCATGCAGACTTAGACTTTTTAGAAAGAGTTGGCACTAATAAATTTGGCTACCAACCTCAATTCGAAATCAAGGTATTGGGGATCGTCATACTTATCATTGCACATTTAAGGGTTGACAAAACGAGAAATGGTAAAACCATATTAAAATGCTTTATCGTTTCATTTCAGAAGTTTGAACACAGCAACATTACTTTATCCTCTTAATTGATATGAAAACTGGTAGTATTACCCACTAGTTTACTTTATAAAATAAAATATCACCTCATATGTAAATGTGGAACTAAATACTATGTACAAAGGTAGACGTTCAAAGGTTCGTAACTAAATACTAGTAGGTAGTTATAACCTACTTCATTCGAGGACAGCCCTAATTTAATTTACACCGAGTCCTCTTCGATTAGAACCGACCCAACTTTTAATGAAGCAGTACAGTTTATTCTAGTATATCCGGACGAAAAACCACTTTTCAGGATCATTTGCAAATAGTATAGAGTTATGAGGAACAGGGTGTAAAGTTCAGAACGGTGTTGTGGCTGGTGGACTACTGCCCGACGATTGATGTCGGGATGTTGTATATATGCTAGTCGCGCGGTCAACACGGCTTGCGCTATGCAGGATTTTGCGTAACGTCAGTGTGATGCGTCGTTCGCAAGTAGCGATGTAGATGCCGCCACAGTAGCATATTTTTGGATCCCATAAAACACTTTTCATCATGCGGTAACAACAGATGATTCACATCGTCTATTAGTACATTCAGAATGTTGCTTATTATCCCTCTATTTTCATGTAGCAGCAAATCGAGCATATTGTAGCAGTCGAAGTAACATATAGATGCCGTCGCAAGACATTAACATTAACCAATTTCCGTAATGGCTTTTAAGCACATTACGACCACATTCACCTCTGCAACGAGAAGCATTCAGTTCATGTCTCAATATGAGCAACATCACAAACGACAGGAAAGAAATGACGTCAAATAGCACAAGAAACGGTAACAATAAAATAAAGACTTAAAGACCGTCATATTTCAGTACCGGGGAGCAAGGAGGAGGGGTGCATGACCTCCACATTTCCAATAAAATTTTCCGCCATGTATGAAATTCACTGAAATCGTTTATACAGTAAGCTTCATTACTTCCGTGAGAGGCATCTATTTTTGAATATTCCTTAAGAAAAATGTGGTGTGGAACGTGCCTCCGTGACGCTGGCGTAGTCTGGGCCTTTCATATGAGTTCAAAGGCGCCGCTCCCGTCTACCGCGGTGACCAATTATTACGTCACTCTATGGGACATGGTGGCGCTTTATTGATTTTTATTACGACCGTTGTAATATAATTCACTAATGTTACACACAATTTAACAAGAACTAGGACTGTTGTGCTGTTCACATTATTCAATTAACGTGACTACGCTAACGTAATTTGTTAGAGCACTATTTTAGTTTAATGGGTATGAAATCATCTTGTTTATTTTCAAAGAAGTGACATCAGAATTTGCTGAGTCTACACTGTATCCAATTTCTTCTTACAGTTCATTTTGTTGACCCCTAATACCACCATCAAAAGGTGCGTGTTTAAACTGACATGAAATACGACAAACTGCGTAAAAATAAACATAATATCGTATCTGGTTACCCTCCACGCAAGTTTGTCTGACAGCGCCACACAAAACGCTCGCTTTAGCGTTGACTCCGCAAATATTTCCCATAAAGCCGCTGACGGAACCCGGGAAACGTGGCCCGGGTGAAATATGGACGTCCTAGTATTGCCATTCCGTAAAATGATTCGTGATTTACGCGCCGTGCTTTTGATACATGAGCGAGATTTGCGTCGCAGGTGACGGTGGGCGGCCTAATACCCCGCACTCTCATCTCGAATTGAATTGTTGTTCTCATATTGAATGGTGCGTCTATATATAAATATTGAACTATTTCTCACATCTCATCTACTGAAGTGTACAACTAGGGATAGTTGTGTCACAGTTTTGTGGCAACCCTTATTACGAAAGTGTGTTACGGATTTATTAAACCTTTAAAAACATGTTTGTTACGGAAAGATAATAATAAATAATAATAATAAAGTTTATTTACCAAAATAGTTACAGAAATGTACACAAGTAGATATAACTAGTGGGTAGAATTATTCTAGGCATTACAGTGTGTTGCAAAAAATTCTGTACATAATTATATGTAACCCTGCCTCTTAAACTAGGCTATCCTGTATTTTAAGAGACAGTGTCTAGCTTATAAATTCACCATTTTTATACAACAGTGGACAGTGTCGATCTACCTTTTAAACTTGACAGCAGTAATAGTTGTGCGTGTATGAGTAAAATGTGGAGGGGATCTGTAGTGGTGTGATGTGTTATGTGCTTGTTGTGGGTTTGTATGTGTGAATGAATATAGGGTGAATGTGTGTGGATGTATGTGTGAATATGTTTGTAAGTGTGCGTTTTTTCATTTAGGCGATGTAAGTGAGTAAAGACTCCGTGTATGTGTAGTCCTTCTGTAGTAGCCACTCTGTTAATGTTTTTTTTAATGTGTGTGAATTTAAATCTATAATTTTTATATATAGATTTTTATATATAGATGTTTCTGCAAATTGAAACTTTTTACACAAAAAGCTGTCTTGCCTCTATCTCCGACAAGTATCCCTGCTGTTCTATTACTGCCATGCGATTCTGTAAACATCTCACCGTGAAAACTTGGGTGAAGTGAGCTGTCAATAGTGTCAATCCCTGTGGAATGACAGCTCACTCTACGCTCACTTCACCTAAGTTTTCACGGTGAGATGGTTACAGAATAGCACGGCTGTAATGGAACTTTGGTTGAAATAATTCAATTCTTAACTGAAGTACCTATAAGTGTAGTTAAACATATAATAAATATATCTACAATAGTATCTATCTTAATAGGAATCTCTGTACTGCTATAAAGCTTGCTGAAAAGCAACCCGTAAAGTCATATCAGTGTAAGCTCGGTGTTCCACTACTACACTACTGTTAGCCGCCCCTAAGGACACACGCGGCGGTGTAGCTAATGTACGCGCGACCGCAGCCAGCCGCGGTACCCCACTGTCCCGTACACTGTACAATAAGCTCCAGAGGGGACAACGAAGAACACATACTCATGCTCGATATACAACGGCTAATATCAACTTGTACCTATTATGTTCTTTCTGAAAGGGAGAATAGATCTTCAGCCAGTATCAGTAAAGGAGGATTGCAGCCAAGTAGGCCGTCACACTGTCAACCATATGGTCCATATTAACCCGAAACTCCCTTTGCTATGCTAACAAAGATTGTATCAATAACAAAGTTCTAATTTTGCTCGTCTGTATTCTATTATACTCGTTTGTTATGTCTGGCATTGTGATGTCTTAGTATATGTGCGTAATATGATGGTTTTTGCGAAGTATCTTTACAATTTGCTCCAGTTTCGACGACCACGTGAAATGAGAAAAGCGTATTCCCCAATGACTTTGATACAATGTGGGAAGGAAAGCGTAAACTTTTAATGAAATTGATCAACTTTGTAACTTTTGCTAACTTTGAAATTGAGATGGACTATTCCCCTCTATTCGCACAATGTTCCATATTATTCAATTCTAATCACCTCAGATTGAACAAACACTAACGAATTAACTGACTCGAATTAATGACTAGATATTTAACCGTTAAAGGCCTGATAAACAACTAATTAACGTGCTAATTGACGTGCTTGAGGGTCACCCAGGGCTTTACCGGTTAATCAAAGCAAACTCACGTTGGCATACATTTGCCTAAACAGTTAGCGATTGAATCCATGCCCTGATGTGTATCTAATATGAAGCTATCATTACAACCGCAAAGTTATGCCGTCGAATTTCTAGGAAATATCGAAGTGGGTCAATAAACGTGGTAGATAGTTTCTGTAATAACATTTGTCGCGGAATTTGTGGTGGGCTCGGGGGTTGGTGCTGGTGAGGGGGTTGGGGGGTGTTGGTAGCCGGAATCAATCCACTCACGTCAGGTCCGTTGTCCAATCAACTGACACACACTGTTCACTAGGGATCAGCGGGCGACGGGCGCGAGTGCCCGCCATGTACGAAGATAAAGAAGGTTTTATTTTTCACGTGTCGGCCGCGGCGAGACGTTGATAAATGTCGCCGCTTAATTACGTGTTGACGTCTTATCTAAATTATTTCAGACGTAGGTAGGGTTGTACTAGAAGTGCAATGTCTCGGAAAATGCGATTGAGATTTGAGTTATCTCGCATTTTTTGTTTTACTTCAACGTATACCAAATAATTATATAAATGATGTTAATTGTGTGGGCTATTAAAACAACGTAACAAATACTAATGTAATTTTTCTTTAATTTCAGGTAAGTTTCACAATGACACCTCTTCAAAATCGTCCCATTATCAAACTTCGAACGGAATCTGTCGGTAGGTAAGCTATTTTTAGTTACCACACACAATGTACGTTAAAACAACCATTGACCTCCCTCCAATTAAAAACAAATCACTTTTCAAAAATAAAATAAGGTATGTGGTACACCAAAAGGTTTAGTAGCTCTGCGGTGTCCTCATATAGCGGGGCCAGGGCGAGCGCCATCGTTGTGACAGCGACTGAGTGTAGCTGTCCCCCGATGCGGCCGAGCGGCCCCCGCAAACAATTAACTGGCCCCTAACTACACAGACTACACACTAATAGAGATTTTGAAGAACTAAATGCGAAAATAGATGGTTAGAAATACAAAGGAAGGAAGTTGCCCCAGTTTTTTAATTGATATTTTTGAACAGTTCAATAATGGTTCTTCTGTGTGTATGTAGTGGAGTTGTAAAAAATTTAAACTAGCAAAATCCTAAACTGGTTTCAGTACAAAAAGAGTAGAAACTAAAATACCTACTGAATACCCAAACAAGAACAAGCAAACTTTTCCATTTAAAACATTAAAGTACACGAAAATTTCATCTCGACCCCAAAACCAATATTTTACATCGATACCCGATCGCGACACGAAAATAAATTCAAGTACTGTTTATACACAATAAGGAGAGTAAACAAGCCATGTCACCCCTTACACAATTCTGTCAGTTGGCCGGATGACAGGTCATATCCGGGGCCGGGCGGTCAACCGCCGCCTCTGTCGATTCTATTACACTGTGCCCGACAGATTGAGGTGGCCGCGCTACGCGTAAACCGATTCTATGGACTACTAATAAATCTTTTTTTCACCATGAAATATTAATTTACAATGTAGACACTTTACTCACATAGCCAAGTTTTTCCGCGTTATCATTTTCCAATAAATGAAAGTTGGCTTCCTGAACCCTAGGTCCTACAGGCCCACAACCACAGGCACAGACCTTTCAGCATCAAACAGTTCAGTGCAGTGATATAGATAAAACCAGAAATCCTATTATGAATGAATGGTTGAAGAATGATTTTTAGTAATAAATCTGAAGCCAGATTCACTAAATCTCTAGCAAGGAAAGTGTTGCCGAAAACGAACAAATGAATCAAGCTAACAATGCCACTATGTCTTGTTGTTTCTTAAGAAAATTCTCTAGAATAAGAAAATTCGGTTGAATAGACACATAACATCACGCCTGAATACCCCGAAGGGAGGCAGAGATGTACCTATAATACATCCACATTACACAAGTTATTTTTAAGTCCCATATAATAGGGGGCGAGCCTATTGCTATCAACCGGGCACAAATCATACTCCGGGCTGAATAGAACACTCAGTAAAATTGTCAGTATAGTAAAATAGATATAATTTTACCTATTTTATTACAATTTCACTGTGTTCATTATCATTTTATAGGGTGGGTCGATACAGCCAGGGACTAACAAGGTGCAATACATTTATCAGTTAACAAGGCGATAGCAATAAATTCAGCTGGTCTCTACACTAACGCTTCGCTACGGGTAAGAAAAATAACAAAGTTAGCCTTAGAACAATGCTCAAGTTCCAGAGACTCTGAATTAATCTGCTGTAAAACTGTTCTTTTTTACATGGGATTATTTAGCATCTAGTCTTGTTTAAATTTTGTTTGCCACAAAGTGATTGATGTTTACCCATTTAGTCGTTTCTCATAAAAGAGTTATATTTGAAAATCTTTGAAATATGATGAAATGCTGCGACTCATTTCCGACTCTAAAAATTTTGACGACAAGACTATAAAACACAGCAACGCGATAGACCACAAGCAGGATTTTCCTTAAATACTGTCTCAAACAATGACTAAAACAAAGGGTAATTAATCCATAAAATAGATACTTCCAAGTAACGAGTTGCCGTTAATGTTTCACTTTACGTTCGCAAACCTAAAGGGAACAATAAAAACATGTGAAATAAGACGGCGGTACGGAATGGATGTAATAAAGAAATAGCAGGGAAGCTTCTCGCGAATAATTCCGAATGTTCGACAGAATAGTCACCCACATGCCTTTCATACATTTATGCATATACAAGGGCGACATGAAATATTTTCTCACCTTTTCACCGAAGAGGTCGACTGGGTTAATACTCTTTTGTGTGCTCGTAATACCACTTTGGGATCGAATATGCCTTCGATCTATGCTCGAACAGTTTACTCCATGTTAAAATCCATGATCCTGTACACACATTCAACTCAATTTAACTTTTCCTACAGATAACAGAGGCGCCATTGATACCAACAAACGGTTTGTTCGATAGTCATCGTTTCTGCTTTGTGGTGGTATTTTCTTTAATAGGATGAGCTTTGTTTGTGGTTTTGTTTATAAGTTAAACTAGAGCTTTGTTCTACTATGATAGAAGACTAATAGTCAGTCTTTACCTTATCATTTCATTAGCATAAACATAATCAGCCTATAATGTTCCCACTGCTGGGACACAGGCCTCCTCTTGGTGAGTGGGAATGGGCCGTAATTCACTACGTGGGCCCAGTTCGGGTTGGTAGATGTCACATGTCTTCGAATTTTTGGTTCTAGGACATGCCGGTTTCCTCACTATTTTTTCCTTCACCGTTTTGAGAGCAGTGGTGATGAAATAATTTTCATTATTAGCACCAATATCCTCAGTTTGGTTTCGATTTAAAGGGTTGACCTGTTGGTTTTCGTAATGAATGTCAATTATTCTAAAGTGCTTGCTCGCTCTCCTTTTTACCCTTCCGAGTCGACTGATATTAATCATGACTTACCGTTCATATTTATCTTTAATATCGGTCAAAAATATCGCTCCCTTTGTTTGAAAGTAATAAATCGCAGCCCTATCTCCTGCACAGGACATTTTTTCTACAAAATATCTTAGAATTTATATCCTATTATCTTTTATTTTCGTATAGGAAATAGGCAATTTATTGAAGATTAATTTATAGTCTTGGTACTTTAGATGCTATTTTGGTCAGTTTTGGACATGGTTTTCGATTTTCTTTCGGGAAGATCCCGTCAATTCACAGGATTTTTATCGGTAGATTTTTAAACTAACGATTTATTTTAACATGTAAAATTTTTACCCGACTGACCCAGAAGAAGGGTAATGTTTAAGTGACTTCTTTTGCTGGGTACCCAAAAACAGCTACGAAACTTTACGGCTTTAAAACAAGGTTACGACACAGATAAAAAAGGTTGAATAGTTGTTTCCGACAAACCCTATACCAAGTTTATAGTGTGTTTCTACATATACCTACAAGTCCCTTTACATCGTGCACTGATTTGACAGCTACGTACGCAAATGACTTGTTGAGTGGCCTACTCTAGCCCTACGCGGAGTATAGCCTACCGTTCTCCAATAATATTTAGGTAATTGAGCGTTAATTATTGATTGGAATGCCCTGTCAATCTGTGGTTGATTAATTTGAGGTTAGGCTGACGCTACGCCAGTCAAAATTTACCCTGATACGAAAATTCCGATATGTATTTGATTAACCGTAATGGAATTTAGTTTGGTATTTACATTAGTGGAACATGTGAAATTTGGATATCAGTTTTAAGCCTAATTTAATTTTAGTTCATACCTGGTAATAGGCATTAACTAATAGGCTTTGCAGGGTGGAAATCTGTCAATTTTCCTCGCATAGGAATAATAAGCTTAGTAACTTGTTCCTTAATCAACAGCGGCTTTTATTTTACTTATTTGGGGCAAAAAACAGTGATACATTACATCATTTAGAAAAAGTAGTTATATTACAGTCGAAAAAACGTATAACCCACACTATTGTCCACGAAGTGACATAGGAGTATAAAAACGAACACATGTTAAATGAAAAAAAAAAAAGAAGATATTCCTAAAGATTCCAATTATTTATTACCTATACACTTCGATATATTATGACACTCTAAAGTAGACACATACATTTTTAACGAAAGCTTTGACGCTAAAGAGCAACATTCCCAACACCCCATCACTCTAACAATAACAGATGCTGTTTTCATGGTTCCTCAAATAAAAATATTCACCTAAAGTCCTCTGGTTGATGAATGTAGGGTCTCAGCAATGAATAATGGGCGTCGCTTAATAACGGCGGCGTAATTGCGTTATCTAGGCGCCAGGGGGCGGGGGAACCTCTGCTATCCATAACTGAGAACTCATAATTGTCACCGGCAGTCGGACGAGAGCCTCTGCCCGGAGTTATGGTCGACATGACGATATGTCTCATTGTAATTAGCTGCTCGTTATTAATTAGGCTTAGCAGGAGGATGGTGTTGTATCTACATAGAGTTAAAAAAAAAATACTTTCTCAATAACGTTCCAAAATATAACATCAAGGCCGTTTTTTCCGCAGAGCAGAGGTATTTGCTTACTGTATTTAATATGCACCCGCATTTCGCATTAATGTTTAAGGCAGTTTCTATTACCATCAAACAGACACAATTACAAACCCGGGCTGCTTCTGTGAAATTCCTATTTGAGAACCTTAACAATATTTTCATTAAGTAACGCGATTAATTTCTACTCATTGAACATCAATAGGTACCATATAATTAATATTTCCTTCAGCTACCACTGTAGGCGACATATAAATAACAGTAACAGTTCCGCTAAGTATATTATTAAAGATCTCGGGAACACACCTGCATGTTTCGCGGAATTTAATACGCCTCCGCTGTTGAGGCTTCAGGCGATTCCATCTAGTGCTGTCTGAGGGCCATTAGTGTGTAAATATTACACTTAATATACGACACACATACGTTTACGTTATGAAGGTATAATGTACGAGTATGTAATCTCGAAATCCTACTAATATTATAAATTTGAAAGTTTGTATGTTTGGATGTTTGATACTCAATCACGCAAAAAGGGCTGAACGAATTTGGATGATATTTGGCACACAGATAGTTATAACCTGAATACACAGCAACTTTTTATTCTGGTAGTACGTTCACGTGGGATAATTTCCGACCACCATGCTATACCATAGGCCATGGTGAAGCCGCGGGCAAAATCAACTAATTAATAAAAAATTGTAAACACAGTTCCCAAAACCACAGTAAGGTCCAAACTCTATTCAATAAATTGGGGTCGCTTGAGGCGCGAATATTTAGTGATCTAGCAATTGGAACGTCTCCTTAATTCCACCATAAAAGATAAAGAAGATAGAATGCTCCGCCTCGTTTCCCTCCCTAAAGAGTGAAAGAGACGTGAGTTAAGAAGTGCCGAAGAACGCAATTGATCACGCTAATTCTCGAAGCTTTGCGGGAAAAAATGTCGACAATTTGTCACGTTATAACGAGCAGTGGATTCTTAGGTAATGTTTTCTTTGAAGTGAAGATGGTGATTTTTCTTTATTACAGTGCGTGCTACATAATGGTTATATTAAATTGTATGGTACCTATATACTATAATGTAAGTTGCTCTACCTCACATTTGGTAACAAAATCTGAACATATTTTTAACCCATTCTGTCTTCCGGCGAACGCATATGAAAACATATTGTTATCGTTCGCCAAACTTTAATATTTTAACGTGACTGATCGTAAACTATCACTGAAGCTTTTAAATTCATGTTTGGCCCGGTTGTATTAAACAATATGCATCTCGGCTTCCAGCGGATCCGTTTATACTGAATTATCAGCAGTGCTATCGCAGCACTCTGAACCGAATTTCCTAAAAGCAAATTTTGCCATGTGCAGTGTCAGAACATTGTATTAGTTACCCAGACATGCCGAGCAATTGAAATTGAACTCTATCCAGCTAAGTGAAAGACGATTTTAATGTTGTACCGAATGCTAGTTCACGATCTAGGTGCGTTCGGGTACCCTAGTAGGTGGATGAAATATGAAGGCACAAAGGAAGAATCTCATTCCGTTCGTGCCTGAAGCGTTGCTCTAGGAGCGGGAATGATGTTGGATATTGAATGTATGAATGAATGAAATTGTACAAAGCAAATGAAGTGTATAGTTAGGTTACTTGGGCGCTGAGCATTGAGTTACTGAGTTTAATCCGCAGTTCATTTATTTGTACGTTTCTCAATTTAGTAATACATGTTTTGTGAAATTGTATTGATATCAAATTCGATTTGTAAGATAATTTGAAATGTAAACCAAGACAAGACTTTAAATCAGTAATTAGTACTTTTACGACCCTGTCAATAAAGAAACAACAGAAAGTAGAAGTGAATCGTAAAAACAACACTAATCTGGATGTGTCCCCAAAAAATCCCGTACCGAAAGTGCCCACCCGGCGTTACGCCGAAAATATCGTCTGTTTTGATTTATGTGCCTTAAAAGCGGCCCTTGCTCCGTGCCTCGAGTTATTGTTTTTCCCCTTATGAAAATGGCGTATTTTTCCCACCCGCGTGCTCCACTGGCGAGCAAAGTTTCTTCGTGATTTATTCACCATTAAAGTTTATGTAGCGAAAAGCCGAAACATTGTATTTTTGAGTTTTGACTTTGTTCATAAATCTACCAGATAATTTAATTAAATGGCCAAGTGGATAATTTAAATAAACAATTTATAAATTATGAGGTGGGTATTATATTGTCGATTTTCCGAAACGTTTCGTTTAATTTAGACCTTTTAGAAAGCGCACAAGTTTAGTTAGAACTAAAACTATTATAAACAACTTCGATACTTTAAAACAACATGTGGCCGTTATTAAATCACGCGCCATATTTCGGAAACGTTGAAGTTTGTCGCCTATAAAATATTTTATAGCTGCAAAAAATATAGCGCACTATAATACGAATTTAATGGTAGAGAGACACTTTCATAGTCATGTAAAACGTTTAATGGAGGAAGAATATCTTTAATACTTATGATTAATTTTATAATGCCGCCACACCAGCGTAGGTAATAATTTTTGAGACGTCTGTCAGACTAACCGTTACCATATTTCCCTTATTAATTTACGCGGGGTAAAGTTATGCCAAACTTAAACCTCGAAAAATTTATGGTAAATCTGAAGGGATATTAATAAGGGTGTTAATATCTTCCATTCGATCATCAAACTGCTCTTCAACATCTTTAAGAAACTTCTGCAAACCATCACATGCTCTAAAATTACCATGATCACTGACAACATTCCTTTAAACAATTTATCTTCCCTTTGATTTTCTGAAGCATACATACTAGGGCTTTCATCCCGGGAATCTCGGTCTCGAAAATTTCGAGAGTCTCGACGATTTTTTGATATTTTCGAGACTCGATACTGATGTTTTCGGTCTCGGGAATAACGAGACTTTTGAGTTGAGTTAACAATGATAATGCTTCTGCCAAATGCAAAACATGCCGCAAAATATTAAAGACTTTAGGAGGAAATACAAGTGGTCTTCATAAACATCTTAAGAGTACGCATAACATGATATTGTCAAAGCAAGAAGTACGACTTGCTTCATCATCTGATAATATCGCTTGCACAACTTCAACAAGCAAATGCAAGAGTCAAGATGAAACTTATAAACCACCCGAAAAAAAAGCTAAGATGACGGATTTCTTTCAGAGAGTTGACGGAATTGAAGTTAAAGTTTCGAGAATGGCTGCTCTGGATGGAATACCATTTCGAACCTTTATCGAATCTAAAGATTTACGCGAGCTGTTCAAAAAATCTCAATACACTACCATCATCTGTAGCTACCATATCAAGCATGGTCAAAAAACAGGCCGACTATGTCAAGTCTCTGATAGTAAATGAGATAAAAAAATTGAAAGAGAGCGGAGTTAGATTTAGCTGTACCTTAGACGAGTGGACCTCAACTCAAAACAAGAGGTACATGAATGTAAACATACACTCACCATTTTTTGAAGGTGATAAATACAAAAACTTAGGTCTCGTTAAGATATCTGGTACCATGCCTGCTGCTGTTTGTGTAGATTTGTTAAAAGAACGTTTGTCGGAGTTTGATATTCATTTAGACACTGACGTTATTAGTCTGACTACAGATGGTTGTAGTGTAATGAAAAAAAATGGGAAAGTCAGTCAATGCTTATCACCAAAAGTGTCTGGCACATGGTATGCAGTTGGCGATACTAGATGTATTGTATAAAAAAACAAAAGTCGGTGAAATACAGAATGACTTACCACAGAATATAAAGGATGACGACGATGAAAATGAGGATGATGATGAAAAAGACGAAAGTGGAAGTTTTGAAATAATTGAGAGCAGCAAGCCGCGAAAAAATGAAGAAATAATTTATGAACATGTGATTAATAAAGTCCGAAAAGTTGCAAAGTTGTTCAGAAAATCACCAACGAAACAAACAGTATTAAGGAAATACGTAGAGGAAGAGTTCCACAGAGAACTAAAATTAATAATTGATTGCAAGACGAGATGGTCCAGTTTAGCGGAAATGCTTGAACGATTTCTAAAAATAAAGATATGCGTTCGAAAAGCTCTAATTGATGTAGGATCCGGAATAGAGTTCACTGAATCAGAGTATACTACACTGGAAACAATCTCAAATTCACTTGGTATCATGAAAATGACCTTAGAAGCACTGTGTAGGCGAGACGCTACTCTTTTAACAGCGGATACTGCCCTCAATTTCTGTTTAAAGAAATTAGACGTACAACAAAATTCTTTGAACATTAAAAAAAAAGCTCTCTTTGAAAATGGAGGCGACAGGGGGAAGTACCTAAACCATTGCTACAATTACTTAATATCTATCCCCCCCACTAGCGTAGAAGCAGAGAGAGCTTTTTCTAACGCGGGTTACTTTTGTAATAAAATCAGGTCCTCTCTATCTGAAACTACATTAAACGCCCTTTGTTTTTTACGTGCCCACTATAAAAATGAAAAAAACTCTCTTAAATAATTTTTATTCTATATAATTTGAGTATGTATGTTGTTGTATGTTTATTAAAGTATTTGATTGAAATATCTTGTTTTGACTACATAAATGCCTAGCCTATAATTTTGAGAGTTACTTTTGAAATAGTCTCGAAAGTCTCGTTTTTCCCGGGAATTTCGAGACCGCATCGAGTCTCGATTTTTTTTTCCCGGGACTCAAAAATGCAGCGAGACTGAAAGCCCTAATACATACCACGTCTTCTCCCTGCTCAAAGGTGATAAATTTGACACGTGCCCGTCAATCGACGTCTTTTCAGGTAATTTCAGTTGAATAATACTGTCACTCATCATTAGGACTCATAATAAATGTTCTGTATGATAATATGACGCTCAGTAAAACAGGTTACGTTTGAGGAAGGAAAACTAATTTTATATTATTTTTACGACGCTGCTAATCTTTCTTATTTAACAACTCTGAATTTCTAGGAATATTTATGCTGATTTGCGTTGCGTTTTTGATGTGTAGTCTCATCTTGTCTCTCGCTTTCGTGAAATCAAAATCTAAATCTAAAAAATCTATATAATCAAATCTGTGGGAGTGATTTCGTGAAAAGGGACGGAAGTGTGTCACAGGAAGCCGGGGAAGCGCGCGCTATTTGATTTGACCAATGAGCGCGCGCGATGCTAGAGTTGGCTGTCAGAAACGACCTTGACGAGGCCCGGCCCCTTTAATGTTGCTTATTACCAAGGTGAGATGTCAGATGTTACACATCAGATGCGACTACTATAAGACATGCTAGTCTTTTTTCTGACCTACTAATTCATTAAAAAGAAATTAACAAAATACCTAATGCTCTGCCAATGAGAGCTTATCCGTGGCAAGCATTCGGAAAGTGAAACAGAACACTCGACAAGTTGGTTTTGGTCCAACCCTTTTTTGGCTTCACACAGCAGAATAATTGGGTCTTTTGTGGTTTCCGGCAACGTGTGTCCCGTAATGGGCTTGGCTTTTTGTGCCTTTGAGCCGCTCCACTGTCTATTGGGCTCTTTACATCCAACATTGGCTCCTTTACTTTGCAGAAAATATTTGCTAACGTGCGGACGGGCTCTGTATGTTGGCACACGAAACTTTTTTGTATTTAACTTTACCTAAAAAATATTAACATTCATATTACGGAGACAAAGTTAAATGTGAATATAAAGTAGCTTCCCGCTAAGTGTTTTACTTCGTTAAAGTTAAATCTTTATTAACGTTGCTGATGGTAATTTTGATCTGCGAAAAGTGAACTTAAAATTGTCTTTTGAAGTAGACGTTTACAGTTTTTGTACGTGAACACCTTGAAAGTCAGGGAGTGAGTACCTCACGGTGTGACATTTCACGACAGCGATAACTTTTTAATGCCAGCGTGTCCGTACACCGTCAATCATTTTCGTGGCCACTAATGACCTCACTTTGGTGACAATAACATTTCCATCTAAATTACGTAATAAAAAACAAGTACAGGAAAGTTCATTAATATCATAAACATTTTCGTTTCCCTCCCCTCAGTCACGGCCTTGTTACAGTAGCCTCCGTGTAGATAAGAGCGCACTGGCTTTCCGCTGCCGGAGGGCTGATATCTAATTCTCTCTTGTTATGATAAATGGTTTACGCATTTCCTAAACATTGATGTATTATTCTACGTTTAACATTCCGTCTAAATTACTTGACAGCTTTTTGTTCAAATGTTAGACAGTTCTCGAAGCCGATAATTGCTTCTTTGGAGGTTCGAAACTGATTTTCCGGATTTTCTTTTCTTTAAAGGGCACGAAACTTTATCTAAATTGTTTTTTTTGGCATTGACATTTCGATGTCTATTTTTTTCTGTCGGAAGGTGGAGCATAGGTATGGTCCTTTCAGTCGACACGACACGACATATCGCGTGATGCGCGCACCTCGCCGTAATTACGTTACATCAACCAAACAACAGGGAGCAATAACTGTAACCCATTACTCCGCGTTCTAGTGAAAACGCGCAAGTTTGCGTTAATGCTGCTAATGCCTCTTTACGTTGTAAAACGGTGATGGCTTTTATGCTGTTCGTAAGTAACACGATATCTTGACGCGGTATATTAATAATTGAGTAAGTGCCTTGCGCAAAATGCACGCGCGGCTGCGTTGGACTTTGACCAAAGTAAAGTGTGACATTAACCCAAGAGGATATGGGTAGGTAGGTACTTTAAGTCTGTATGTAAACAGGTTATAGAAGATATTTATTTTCGCGTAAATTGTAAATTATCGATATGAAAAGTTTAGGAAGTACAGTTTCCGCTACTAAAGTTTCAGGACTGGCGAGTGTTAGTTAGTCCACGCGACTTACGCAAACCTGAGCCCTATCTACCTAATTGTACTGAATACCAACGCATCGAATTCGAAATAGTGTTGTAGTCTGGCTTTACCCTAATAATTTTCCGAGAGTGGCTAAGGCTTAGTAGGCTTATTGTAGAGTGCCGTAAGCCCTACAAGTTTCACCGTTTCAGTCTAGATACTAATTCACCAAAATTACATTTTGTTTTTTTTTGTTTCTGTCCACTACGGGGAAGCTCTTGGCCTGCACCTGATCGTAAGTGATGATCAGGCTGAAGATGGAAGAGAGCTTCATCCGGAATCCTCAAACACAGAGGAACTGGCTACTTATCTTACCTCTAACTGCCGAAACACATAAATTCTGTTAACATTGGTATTTTTGGTTGGTGGTAGCTAGCCAGGTGGACTTAGAACAAGCCCTACCATCAACCAAACCGAGCAGATAATTTTGCCCCCATTGGGAATCGAACCCGGGACCTCTGGGTCTGAGACACTAGACCACAGAGGTGGGAAATTTTTGACTCTCCGACTGCAATTTATAGTGTATTCCAATTTAGCCCAAATGTCGTCTGATGACTATTCCCACTGTATTGCATGTTGTTAACAGCTATCCTTGGGGGATCGATAATGCTGTAATCACTATGCTTGGCAGGCAAATTGGTGGCCGGCCGATGTTATTAGCACATAGATGAATGCTGCCCATCCTTGCATAATCCCCCAGTCGTATATTACAACACGGACTTAAAGCTAGGGGAGGACAATATCATAGATCTCTCTCATTTTAAGTATAGATTTATTATTACAAAAATTATAATTTGTAAAAATTAAATTGTAGTACTTAATACAATTAGAGGGGATCGGCACTGTTACTCCTAATACAGGTTATTTAGAAAGAAAAAGAAAGAAGAATGTTTATTTGGACACAGTTCGTGAAACACAAATTACAAAATAAAAAAAGTGAAGAAAAAAAATATATATTAGCCTAGCAAGGAGAACAGCACGTCGATTGTCAGAGATTTAATACTACCTACTTTGTGAAAACTGTTACATGTATTACAATCTTTTTTATATAAATAAAAATTATATTATATTATATTATTATTATACTAAAATATCGAGAGTCAACGCGCTTAAGATCAAAATATTACGATAGCAAGTAGGTATTTGTACTGTGCTATAATCATGCCCAAAACTTTTCCAGGATTTTCGAAAATTTGCTTACAATAATGTAGGGTTGATTACGAGATGAAAACCTACAGCGTGTTTTATGGGCTACGAAATATTATAAACCTTTTAGTTAGCTAATTTACTAACCTGCTCTTACCAAATGTACTCAAAATGTATAAATTCATTGAAATAGCTGATACAAATAAAAATATAATACCTAATTGATAATATAGTATTCTACTGGTGAATGAATGTTTTAAATCGGTCCAGTTGTTTTGAGTTTATTCATTACAAACAAAAATACAAATATAATAGAAATCTTTTATTTTTATAATATTCTATTGTATACTAGCTTCCGCCAGCGACTTCACCCGCGTGATATCTTTATAAATTATAGCCTATGTTACTCAGTGGTACTATAGCATTTTACTGGTGAATGAATTTTTTAAATTGGTCCTGTTGTTTTGAGTTTATTCATTACAAACAAAAATACAAATATAATACAAATCTTTTATCTTTATAATATTCTATAGTATACTAGCTTCCGCCAGCGGCTTCGCCCGCATTATATCTTTATAAATTATAGCCTATGTTACTCAGTGGTACTATAGCATTTTACTGGTGAAATAATTTTTAAAATTGGTCCAGTTGTTTTGAGTTTATTAATTACAAACAAAAATACAAATATAATACAAATCTTTTATCTTTATAATATTCTATAGTATGTACTAGCTTCCGCCAGCGACTTCACCCGCGTGATATCTTTATAAATTATAGCCTATGTTACTCAGTGGTACTATAGCATTTTACTGGTGAATGCATTTTGTAAATCGGTCCAGTTGTTTTTGAGTTTATTCATTACAAACAAAAATACAAATATAATACAAATCTTTTATCTTTATAACATCTGTTTAGTTATATAGTAAAATTAGAGACAAGATAATAAGCGCCCATAAAACATTCTAATTCCCAACGACATAAAACGTATACCTTTAACAGAAATGATTATACGTATTGTCTTTGAGGCATTACGTGGCTAATTTGTAGGCTCTATACAAAGAGGTATAATATAGGTACTATAAAAGAGGTATAATTTGAGTAGTCGCCTTGTTTGTATCCGGTCGCTAGGTGACTGAACGTCAGGTGGATTATGTCCCGTGCTATATCGATTTTACCTTTCACGTAGCTATTTGTACGGTACTTCGTGTTTTATTATTTCATAAGCTCGATTTGTAGCTTTGTCGTGTATTGCTGTGTATTTTCGAAGTAGCTCAAGAATTCAAATTGCTTTTGGATTTTTGAAATGGGAATGGTGTTTGTTTGTTTGGCCTCAACTTTATTTGAAAAATATTTGTAGCAAAACTGTTTAATATTCTTTGGTTAGGGTAATGTTCATCATAGATATTGCTCAGTATTTCCTAAAGATATTATCCTGTTTCAGTATTATTTGAATAGGTAATCGATCTCGTTGCTAAACAATAGTGTTCTGGAACAAACAAAGTATTCCCTTCCATACAAAGCCTCTTCAATCTTGAAAAGGAAAGGTACCCATATAAAACATATGTAGCATATAAAGCTGTAAAATGTACAAGGCTCCCCATCTGTTATCCTCGAACTGTTAGCTCCGCGGATAAAAACAATAGTTACAGTTCATTCGGCACGACAAGGGCATTACTTCCACGCTCTACACTTGCGGACAAAAACATTTACTATTCCATTTTAGAAATGAAATGAAATCTTTTATTGCCAGATATAAAATCCACATAGCTACAAGTTTCAATAAATACACACATAGATAACGTAATAAATATACAATAACATAATACATAGAGGTACAATATTTTTGAATGGGCAATTTTGATAAATATTCTTAAGCCGATTTTTGTTTTAATTATAAGTTTTTATTTCCTATTTCACGCGATTTTAATAAAAAAATTGTGTTACGTAAAGTAATTTTGTATCAAAATCACGTGCACCTGTTATAACTTAAATTGAAGTACGCGCTTAATTTGAATAATGGGGTATTAGTGAAACAAGTTGCTTACTTAAATGCTGCTCTGTTTTTAGAGACTTTTATCACACCTTTTTCATACAAAACTTGGGTCGTGCGTGTCTACTTTTTGTAGCGTATTGTTACAAAGCGATATAAGTCGAGGTTTGAAGCTCGCATCGATCTCGGCAAGTCCCTCTAAGCCAGCCTTACAAGGGTCAAGAGAAATAACCTTCGAATATTTTGTAACGAGCGTTACAAATACGCTGTACCCATTTTTATGCTCGTAAGTATTGGAACGAAATAATAGAGAGATATGTGGCTATTTTTAGGCGGTATTATTTCTATATTTGTGGGCCAATTTCGCTTTCGATGAAAGATAAACAGAGGCGAAGATTTTTTGATACTAAATGGACTATTTTCAATTATTGTATAACTTCAGGATATTCCATCTATTTGTTTAAGTAAAAGGTTTTTAAATAAAAACAACTGTTTGAACTAACAAAATTCCTGGACAAATAAGTGCTTCGAGAGAGATTAAATTATTTTAATAATAAAAAATTCTTCCATTCGTTTTTTCTAGAGAGGTTAAATATTTTATCTAGTTAAAAAACAGTTCCGTAACTCTACCTTTATTACAACATAAGGGCATAAACCCGGTTATATTATATATTTATTTATAACAGCTTTAACTATCATTAAAGGGTTTACCCTAATGCGACAGCTAAGAACTTAAACTAATAAACTAAACTATATACTTACAACCAAAAATTAAAACTAACAACAATATTTAAATTAAAAAAAAAACACAAAAACATAGCATTACGTAATTACTAACAAAACAATGTACAAAAAAATTAAGTTAAAATTAAGTATTATTTGGCTTGTAGCATAATATAAATAGTAATACCCCTGCGAAGTCACTAAAACAACATGTAAACACATCAATCTGAGTTTGAAGGTCGTTGATGGTACGGATAGCTCTGGTAAGGGGTGCCTTGGCAAGCAGGTTAGTTCTGGCTGTAGGTACCAGTACCAGGAGCAGCTCCACACGTAGCGGTCCGGCACACACAGACTCAAGCGCTGCAATAGTCCCGGGTGGCTCTCCACTCCACGAAGCACCTTCACCAAGTAGGTGACCAGCGTAAACTCCCGTCGTATATACAGTACAGTTATAGCCAACCATGCCCAGGACGAATAGAGTGGGATACATCAGTGGGTAAAACGGATATACCCCATATAATTTCCTTTACAAAAGGCGCGTGAACTTGTTCTGAACACGCTCCAACATTACAGAGTACTTAGCTTCATGTGGAGCCCATATGACCGTACTATGTTCCAGATGACTCCTGACTAGTGCATCATACAGGACCCTAACTACTGTGATGTTTGTGAAGCTTTGTGTCTGTCTCAGAACATATCCTAAGATTCTGTACGCCTTCTTACAGATCTTGGTTAATCGTCGTCGGAATGTCAGATCGGGAGTCATGAAAACCCCCAAGTCTCGCACCTCCATGACTCGTTGCAGTGGCGCCGCGTCCACCACGTACTCATAGAGCAGACGTGCACGAGCACGGGTGAAACTCATCAACGAAACCTTGTATACGTTGCAGTACAGTTTGTTTGTTGGTATTATGTATAACTAAAGCACATCGTGCTCTTTTACAGTCACTAAAATACAAATAAAAGTCTAGACTGGAGAGAGTAGAGCATGTTTCGAAATCCGCTGCAATACCTACAATTTCACAATCATCGATCTCGTAAATCCGACGTAAGCTGCTCTCGTGACTCTTATGGGACGCAAGGTACGAGGGGTGAGAATAACAAGACTATACCACTCTTAAAACAAAGGGAATTCCAACAATATAAATACAGTTAATCACACACGCAAAGGAATGTAACGACACCCTTAAGGCGCTCCGGTAAGAAATTACCCCAAGTAGAGCAAATGAGGCCGAGATGTAGGGCCTGACGCTGACAGAAACGTACACATGAAAGCGCCTGTGGCCACAAACTCGAATTAAACTACCTACGCTTATAACAATTTATGTATACTCCCATATAACTGCATATTACGCAGAGGCAGTTAAGCCGTGGGTATTCTGAGATGTTCTTAACATGCTCGGTAACGTGTGTAGGTGTACCGCTAAAGTCAGATGTATAATGCCGCCAAATGAAACACTTTACGCTGTTGAGGCCCTTGGCCCCTCCTTATGCTATTAAAATTAAATTTGATGCTCTTTTAATAGCAGCTGCTTTATACGAAACTAATCTTAAGTGATGACAGCACTCTAGTTTTCGGTGTACACTTTCGGGCAATTAAATAGGCTCACTTCAATATTAGTTACATTATCAAAGTTAAATATAAATCTTTTGAATATTATAGCTTGATGTTCCATTAATTTATTTAAATAGAGAACTGATATAATTATTATTTCATGGAAATTGTGTTTGAAATCAAAACTGTTAATTTATTACATTCTGAAATGTAGTTTATGTGCATACCTACGGTAAACAATTTAATATTAAATAAACGATTCGGCGAAATAAACAATACAGCTCTGTATAATTATGGCAGCTAAATAAACATAAATACAACACAGCTAATTAAAACGAGACCGGTAAATGAAATTAGATTAAACAACAGTGCTCACTACCAACTACCACAACAAAGCCTCGAGGAAATATATAAGGAGCACCCTTTAATCTGAACGGCAGTGTATAAGTATTTCGAAGAGCTCTTTTGTTTCCCGAAGTATTGTTGCTCGGCTGCCGATCTGTTGTGTGAAAAGTTGGAGCCAAGTCGGCCGATTGAGGCAAGTTTCAGTGAAATCAGACAAGTTACATCGTATTCCTGGCGGCTTTTCACTTCCAAGTTGGCTGTTGCGTGACGTTGATGCGACCCAAGTTTGTTCTTTATCCATTGAGACTTTAATTATAGTCGGAGGAAATCAGAATGCCTTCCCCTAATGGATGTTGTGTGGTTATTTTGAGTCTTGTTGGTTTACTGTGTAAAATTGAATTTTATTAAAGAGTTTATGGATGACTCGTTTTGCGACTCAAATACTAAAATTAGGTTAAAACGACCCTTTTATCTAATAACTAATAATGCCAGAGTAAATAATGCAAGAAAAATTGTCCTAAAATATTACCAATTTCAGCTGTATTTGGAAAAACTGTCAGGTGCTTAACTATTCAATTAAAATCTAATAATAAAATGTTCTGTATTTCCAATACAATTTCAAACAATATCGTAATATTCTGTTCGTGTTTTCGCGACCAATCAGGAAGAGTGCTGCTTGCCATTTGCCCCACCTCAGCTACACCCATACATTATGTGATGGCAAAAAGCCTTCTTCCGGTGTTTATTTACCTACATGTACATTAGGTTTTTGTGTCGCACCTGAAAATGACATGAAAGTCAGGCCTGAAATAAATTTTTGTAATGTACGACGGCGTACCTTTCTCTACTGAAAAATATGAAAAGTAAAAAGAAAAACGAACTTCAAATGACGTAATACGTGTGGAACGGTGTCTGAAACCGACGCCTTATAAAATCAATGTCATGCAATTGCCTTTTGATAAAATCCGGAAACAAAGAGCCTCTTGGTGAGCCTCTTCTTTAAGAATTCACTTGAAAATATAACGTTAGTTTCCACGCTTCCATTGGAGACCACCTTCAATTACATGGGTGGTTTAAAGCCTGTTAAAAAACCATTATTGCCTTGTTCGTTGCTTGTAGATATACAACGTCACCCATGGGCATGTGCCCGCTCGTATGTTCTGAATATTCCTGAAAAATTAAGGAAAGTTAACTTTAAAAGGGGGGTCTATCTTTAATATTTTTCATGTTATTCAATTTTTTATTTTTTTGTAGGGTTTGCCATATCTCCTATGGTATCGGCTCGATTTGGATTCTGTTTATTATTTCTAAAAGCTTATGAGTTATTTTATCGGATTAACTAACATTTTTTGGTAAAATTTGTCGACTATGAAAAAAAAACTAAGTTACAGACATTTTTTTCATAAAAAAAAATATTTATGTTACGTATGATACGTCCATAAAATTATAACGGGATACAGAAAAAAAAAAAGAAAAAAAAAAAAAGGTAGGCCCCCCTTTTTAAGTTAATTTTCGATTATTTGTCATGAATATTCAGAAAAATACGGACGGGCACATGATGGGCATGTGCCCGTCCGTATTTTTCTGAATATTCATGACAAATAATCGAAAATTAACTTAAAAAGGGGGGCCTACCTTTTTTTTTTTTTGGCGACATTGTATTGTCTTACACAACAAAATATTCGGTTACCAACATTTTCCCCAAACAATAACGTAAAGTAGGTACTGCCCACCGATTCATCACAATAATCTGTGCGTATATGAGCTCAATCTAAAATTTACATTGTCAGTCGATTGTTAGCTTACGATCTCCGCCACCATTGTGCGACCGTGTTCAGTAATAGCGGACTAAGCAAACAAAGTGTAATCAGCATCATTTGCATACACACACAATATTGAATGTGTACCTAATCATTGCACACTAATACATATCATATTGTAATTGATTGGCAAATTAATTTTGACGTTACTGTGTATTTGTTTGTAAACTATTCCAGTGTTATTTTCCGGTGTATAATGAGAATTTCCTAACATGTAGGATGCAAACTGAACTGCAATTTAACCCCAATATCAAATTAATAAGCTGCTGAGAATAGATGGTCTGATAATATAATAATTGTCGTAATATTTACGATAAATCGCTTAGCAAACGTTAACCAGGACGCTTGACAATAAATAATCAGTGTCGCCCACTAAATTATTTTAGCCCATTAACACGACAGAGCCGACACAAATTAATCACGGGAATGACAGTGAAGGCGTTCAACACTTTCCTGAGGCAAACAGCCCAGAAAAGCGACACGATGTAATGCCTATCACGGTGAAATAAGGTGCTAATAACTTGGCTAATGCTTTTTTCCGTGGGCCGTAGTCTCTCTGAAAATAAACAATCCTATATTGAATCAAATCATATGTCCATATTTATATACAACTCCGTAGGGTTTCCTTGGCATCTTGTACTTTTTTATTTTTTTTCGGCTATAATTTAAGACGGGGAATAACCCCGTCTCCGCTTATGATATAAACTGAAATTGATGTGTCTCGAAGTGACAATAACCTAGATAAAGTAGGCATCGTCGGGGCACATCGCTCTTTATAGATAAAAGTTAGCCGCTGGGAATGATCTGCACGGAGAGCAGTGAAAACAACTGTCTTTAGGTAAAGTTGAAGACAAATCACCCGTGCGATATGGCGTCTGCGTCATCTGTCATTATCGCAACTGTCAAACTGGCCTGCTAAATCGATCACGCGCGAACTAATATCGAAGTTGTGCCGACAAGTCGCGCGATTTGGGCGACCGGAGGCCCGACTAGTCGTACACGGGCAAACTTTTTACGTGCACCCGGTACTACGGCACACTTCGTTTTATTGGATGTTTCCGTGCAAAGTTGGCTCTGTCGTCTTTTTACACTCCTTGAGGAATCGACGTGATCTTTGAACAGTATTTCTGAAACTACAGTTTTATGAACGGCTATATTTGTAACAAGTGACAAATATAGCCGTTCATAAAACTGTAGTTTTAGTCATGTTGTTTGTACTATCGTACAATCGTATCGTTATCAACTGACTACTCACTTACCTAATTAATGCCTACGATGTATTAGGCTAATAATCTTAAATGACGTGTTATAACGAATTAATAGACCGTAACGTGTAGTATATTATGAGCTAGCAATGGGCGATTGGTTGACAATGATCCAACATTACCTACACCACGACTGTAGTAAAATCGCACCTTTTTAATGGTTAACTTTTCCGTCATAGGTGGTGGTTTTAGTTTTGGTGAACGAGACCGAGACACGTCCAATTAACTTGAACCAACAATACAGAAACGTCGAAACATAGTTGTTTTCTCATTATATCAATAACAGGAAACAAGAGTAAGATTCTTGTAATACAAAATAAAGTAAACGATGAGACGACAATATAAGATTATCCCGCTATGCGATGAAACAATAAATAATCTTCGCGTCCAATATAACACTAGCTCGAATATGGTGGGAGAAAAAAAGACGTTTATATTTATATTTTTATATCCTCCAGCGACTCAACAAAGCACTTGTGTAAAGGTCTAGTGAATCTCGGGTTTCGTCGATGTTTGCCGAAGGATATCCCGGGACAAACGAGTCCGGGGCTGGCGATCCCGGGATCATGGCCGCGTTTAGGGACAACAATAGCGATGGAGGCACCCTGATACCACGATATATATTATCTTTGTTGACACCGCATCATGTAGGTCGTTTTTTGTCGCCAATTTTCTCATTGTTGTTGTAAAATAACTTTAGTCCCGGGAAATGGTGTTTCTTTTTGTAAAGTAAAAGGATTAAGGTACGGTTAAAAACGTTATACGTCGTCCCTTCAATCGTGTTCAACACATTTGTCCCTAAAAATGGGAAATTCTATCCGATTTTTCTCTTTGACCTTTTGTGACAACATTTTGTATCAGGTAAAAGAGATAGGAAAATTACGATATTTTTCAATATACGACAGTACAGTACGTTATAGTTACGTACACCTACGCACCTACCCATTGTGTCTCGCCGTTCCTGGCAGCCGTAAGAACAAGGTTACATTGATCCGATCACTTAGTGTTTACTGTGAGAGATTTGCAAACATCCTTTGTGTGCGAAGCCGAGGTGATAATACCCGCAACCATTTTTGGTCCCTTGCACACAATAGGGTATACGGGGTATCATTCAATCAAATGTCCGTTTTAACTTGAATGCAGAATGATATCATCGACATAATATACACATAAGGGCAACAAGATACCTATTGTAAGCCGAGATATGGAATTTTGCCTTTTTATGTATGCCTAAAGTTTAGTAAATTAACTCATTGCTTTAGTACGGTTATTTACGTCTCGTTAGGGTATCTTTAAAAATAAATTAGAATATATTTCTAGTTGGTACAATCCCTTAGGCAAATCCATGTTCATGGCCACATATTACTTGGTGATTAGATGATATAATTAATGTGTCGTAGCACCTACTGGTACATGACCATACAATTAAAGCACTTGACCCGGCCACACGCTTGGCCCGTATGACGCCAGGTCAATGAAGATCGGGTCAAAATGTTTCAACCTCTCTTGACAGCATGTTGATTCATTATGGAATTACGTTTTAATTTTATTATTTCGACACTCCGTAAAATTAATTCTTCGTTTAAAATAAAAAGTATAACTTTAAGGTTAAAAGGTTTTGCTTATAAAAAGATATACTCGAACAAGATTTCGCCAGCGGCGCGTGAATATACTAAAATTAATAAATCAAACTCCAGCAAATCCTAACCTAACATAATTTTGTTCTCTCGACCTTTGAAATCCTTTCATGCAAACGTTTATGATTTAAGAGATTTCTATCTTTTATCAACGTTCTAAGTATTTTATTTGGGTACAAATCTCGATTTTGTTAATAACAAAATTGTATATTAATGAGTCTCCTTTGTCTGTTTCAGGTACTGTTTATTATCTTAAGTCCGTAACGCACGGGTGAGTTACAGAACATATTTCACGTCAACGCTCCGTTGCCCCGCTGGCCCTTCTGGAGCACCCTCCCAAAAATCTCATTCATAAAAGATTTTCGTATTATTCAGCGACGTATTCACAAAGTTATGCCCCATAAAGAAATGAAGAAGAATATTCTATGTTTGTACAGAAAAAATGTGTATTTTGTGAGTTGTAGATCAAAACAGCGGTCTCTTCCCTGGAGTCAGAGAAATATTAAAATATCTGTACTTAGGGGACGAAAACACACGATGTAAGAAAAGATGAGGCGAGCTCCATTTTGTCGATTCGTTGTCCTCAATTCGTTTGCTGAATTCTTAATAGCGCCTTAGGGTCGGCTTCGGTAGGTAATCGTGACACTTTAGTATTTAATCCGCGTTTGCCACGCGCCCCACTGTGCATCCCGTATAACTTGAATTTAATTGAGAACCGTTTTATTAATTCTATTTAAATTAATTTAGTTTTTTTTGCAATTGGCTAAGTTGGAGACCTACTTACGCCATTTCCACGTTTTCCTTGGAACTTATACGTTTGCTAATCTTTTAATTACTTCTTACGGTAACTTTGTCAGAGGGGTAGGCTTCTTAAAGTCTTACTTTGCTCCGTACCACTCGGTAGATTATAATGGTGTACATTATTTATAAATCAAAATATGTATACTTCATGGAAGATAATATTAAATATATCACTCAATCAACATATTGCTCACGGAATAAATAAAATATGAGCAAATTTACCGCGTTTCTGCGAAATATTCAAATCCCGGGCTTACATATTTATGAAAATTATTTGTATTGAAATAATACAAATGCTCGATACTGTTCAAATGAATATAATCCGGTGCTTAATTGTGGATTACTATTGTTGATTAATGTCATTTTGTTTTGTGAGGATAACATTTTTTGAAAATATCAGAAATAATTGGAAAATAGCAATCTAACGAAGAATAAATCCCTATGTATTGTGATAATAGACCCTGTATTGACTGTTTTATCAATAGCTTTTCTTGGTGTTAATAAGCCAATTTTTGATAGATATGTATTTTGGCCAGCGGTTCATACGTTTTCTTACCTAACCCACGTTTCCATCTTATATTATGCTAAACTTAAAAGATCCATAACGATAACTCAATGCGTATTTAGGCCTGCCTACTTATCCAATATCTAAGTCATGATATAAAAGTAATAATTTATTCGGTTCAATATTTTTCTGACAGTTTAAGTGCATCTTCGTAGGTTACCTGTCACAAACAATGCTTTATTAATTTTCCCCAGATGTCTACTTTGTGTTGCTTTTATCGGAGAAAATGCAAAACATATTGATCCCGTTTGAAATCAGCTCAACCTGTACAGTAAAGCGTACGTACTTAAGCAAATTATAAATTCTGCCGTATAAATCTCCACCTACTCGCCGGTTTACCGTCCGTTCTAATTCCCGACGCCCCGTATAATTGATCTACATCGTCTCCACAAGATAATTTCGTTCCGACTCGATCCCGTCCTATCGCTTGTCACTGTTTTATTACCTACCCTCTGAGCGCGGATTGCGGGAACTCGCGGAAATGTCATCGCATTACACACTTCAATCTGTTGAGTCTACTTAGAGACGCTTTGGAATAGAATACCTGCGTTCGGTTGGGGATTTTAAATTGCAAATAGATCGTCTTCGGGATTTATATTTTTAAAGAGAGAAGATCCCTGTGATCATTATTTTGATTCGATAGGAGCCTAAACTAAATTATGATCTGGTATGAAAATGTTGGCAACAGACTGATCTTAATCTTAAAACAGAAGTTTTCAGTACCATTCGTAGCTTTCATAACAAGAGTAAATATAAACAGCCATTATGTATGTATGTATACTATGCCTACAAACATTTCTAGTCTCTAGTCTGTAACAAGGAATATTTAAACGTCGTATTATTGTAAGCATTAAATACACAGTCATCAACAGTAGTGTCTATTGACTCCCTTCACAGCACACAACAACATGTGGGTACCATTTAACATGTTCTGAGAATACAATTAGTATTTCATTTGGAGTTGCGCGAAGATTACAAGACGAGTGGGAGTACTTACTACAATATATTGCTTCTGTACGAGAAGATTTATATAGACACGCTCAAACATAACACTCAGTGTGTAGCGAACAAAATGGAGTCTTCGCGTGACTGCGTATTTAGTCGGCACTGTTGGACTACTATGATCAACGACTAGATTTTAACCCAAATTTGTTCACTCGAAAAGTTACACAAAGAAGTTACGAGACTAGGTATTGAGTACATAAAAACTAAGGACGATAACGATGACAATGTACCAGTAATAAAGGCAGAGGTTGAGTCTTTAAGCGGGGAACGAAACGACTGTCGTTGAACAGCCTCCACTACGCCTAATTGGTCTTACGATTACTACCCTCGCACCAGGCATTTTAAACAAAAAGCAGTTTAAAATACGCAAGCGTAAGGTCTGTATTGCAAAAAAGCGTGTTAAAATAAAAGCCTCCTGGAGAGCCGTCCGCCCTTTTTCCACGTGCTCGTTGTCAGTGTAATTGATCGTCTCTGGCGCTGCGAGATAATTCCGCTGTGACGTGATCCGCATTGTTGTGACCGTTTTATTACGCCCTCACTGCTTCCGAGATGCAAGGGAAATGCAAAACAAACAGACGTTAATTGGACCAGATATGACTCAATATACCACAGCTGAGTCCCTTGCGACATTTTTTGGATGTGCGAGTATAAAGAAGACATTTTCACGCATTTGACAACTTTGTATGCCAGATGAAACCCTCATTTACATAAATTATACGGAGATCACATGAATGATGGTAGGATTATTATCAGGAGGGAAACCACATACTTATAGATCCGTTCCTACTGTTATGACCAAGATACAAACTTTTTTGGCAACATTTAGTATTTTCCCCAAAGTTAAAAGTTTAAAGCCGAGCATGATAAATGTTGCACTGAGTGATTTAAATTGTAAAGAGCTTTACCCGAAGAAGCTCATAATATTTATAAAATTCTAATATTATAAACTACTATATAAGTAGATAATACTTACTTGTTGCTAGCTTATAAGTTCCGATCAACCATATTAATCATTTCGTGGATCATTGCCTAAACCCTTTGAGGTTTCCTTTATTTCAGTAACACGAGCAGAAACAATTGTCTTTGAGGCTGAATACAAAGTTCCTCCGATTGAATTAATTCAATTGCTCTGTTTCATCTCGCGAAATAAATGTTGAGTTGAACATTGTACACGGCTTTCGCACTTCTTAGTCTACCAATCTTGATCACCAATACCTTCAAACAAGTTTGATATAGGCTTCCCTTAACACACAAGAGTTCCAATAATACTACCATTACTTACAAATTGAAATACAATATAGCTAACTTTGTTTCTGTTTTAAGATCCAATACTGATCCATAAACCGAATGAAGCCTTTACCAGATCTATATTTTAACAAAACAAACTGTAGGTACCTAGTCACGTATAGTTTTCAATAGTTGTCAGTTGGTCTATAAAATAATAATTAAATATTTACTGGCATCATGTGTGTGATGTAGCGTGCAACCATTTTTTGCAAATCTCGCCAATACAGGACGTGTTGGGGTCGCGCGGTGGTTTCCATAAATTATTACAGCGGAGGGTTTATCCCGAGATAAAATTTAATTCACCAAACGCTCGTCCGTTGGAATTACACCCGCTAAATTACCGGTCATTGTGGCACCGACCCGTTGTTGTTCCCTCGATTATTCCCGATGACGATTGTCACGCCAAATATTGATATAGATTTGCACTTCATTTCACCCCCAATTCGTTTGTTTTCGTTTCATCACATTCTGAAAACAAACATTCCAGTGAGATATGAAATCTCCCCACTCTACATCACTGCAAAATATAATCTAAATATTTTGAATGCTAACATTTCACCAACTGTAGATTTAAATATAAGTAGTATTGTTATCAAAATGTTATTCTGTGAAGCCATATGGCTTATAGAAAATATAGATTTGAAATTGTCCTCCGGCTGTGCGGCATGTTACGCACGATGCATATCTCACTTTTCTAAAACTGACACTTGTCTAGATAATAATTTCAGTGGAAATTGTGTTACAATCGAAGCACCGGCGTGCTTTTAGCCAAAATTCAGTGGCAATAAGTCGATCAAAAACATCTGACCGTAAAAATCCACTAAATTACATTAGGAAGAAAAGTAAAAGCTCTTCCATAAGGCTGAACTTAAAGTCATTTCAACTTAAAAGAACAAACTTGAATATAATTTGTATTTGAGTCAGTTCGCCTCAGTTCACATCGCGTCGGCGGCGGCTCCCAACTTTGTAACTGTGTAGCAATTATAATAATGGGTTACACATAAAGTAAATTGGGTGGAAGTTCATTCGATTGTTAGTACAAATGTGTTCTACATCGGAACAGTATGCGACCCACATAATTGCTTTAGAGGTGATCACACGAGATTGTGCAACTTTTATATTGCATTTGTCACAGGAGTAAGTGGATGGATGGCGCTTCGCAGTTTGGGAAATCCTCGTGCATAATAAAATATGCTTTATTCTAAAGAAATATTTATTATAACAGTTAACTTTGGTATGCCTCATTTGTAAGCAAATGATTAACCCTTTAAGAATTGAAACTTTCAAAAGCCTACGTCACATTCGCTCTGTTATGATTTATAAGTTTCATCGGAACTTTGCAATGCTCAACGCACAAGGGAATTATTATTTATGACTACAACACCTGCGACAGGACGTGGAAAGTTTCCTTAAAAGTCTCACTCGGCTGGCCTGGGGTAATGGGGGGAATAAGTCTACGTTCCTCGCGCCTAATTTGGCAACCCGAGGCGCGGAATTTATAGGGGTGGGGCTCTACAGCTTGAAATATTCGAAGGCTCCACTCGACCGTGAGTTATGAATGAATCCCGTTAAAGAACCCGGAAAATTTCTAACGGCATGCGTACCGGTTTTGACATGCTACGGGATCGCTCACGTCTTATTACCGATATTGTCTCTATTTTATGTTAAAACGTAATTTGTAGCGTAAAAATGTATTTTCCTCCTTCTTCTATATTAGGTTTACCTCTCTTTGCATGTCGAAGGTAATTGAGCTCATGAATGTTCAATTTACGGAAACGTTCATGTGGGCCTGAGTACGAAATTAACGATACAATGCGTTCGAATGATGCTCATTTACTTTGCGAAGTTTGTAGCACAACTGGAAAATGCGGTAAGAAGGCGAAAGCAAACAATCAGCGCTGGCGAATGGAATATAAAAATAAAAGGATGAGCTTTAATGGGCACTACATCGGTAACAGCCGCACGACGCGGCGGTCCGCATTCAAATCTGTGTGATTTATGCGAAGTAATCGCTTCGGCGCTCCTGCCTGATGGGAAACTGGAGAAAATGGCAGACTATATTATTTATGAGGGCTAGACTGCGTTTAGTCCGTTGGTCAAACAACATTCAAGAATAATAAATGAGCACAGGAACACACAAACTGAATACAAGGTACTTGAATTACGGATGGATACGACATCGATTTTTGAACAGGAATTTAGATCGAAATTAAAAATTTATAAGATGGAGTGCTACTGCGGACACAGTCAACTGTGGCTACAAATTACCAGTGCCATTGTTACAACAAACAGTCTGCTCGCTCGTCTGCGGGCTATTATACTTATGAAACAAGCTCGCAAGTATCCTAGCCTTAAGTTCTGATTCTACTTACAACCATTTCTTTTATTAATTGTGCTGGGGTCGTAAACTTTCAAGACGAAAGTTGACGAACGACCAACTTGTTCGCAGTTAGTGTCAACTTAATAACAGAAGTTGGTTAAAAATATGTTCGGCCGTAGTTTCGAAGCCACTGTTATAATAATGGGGAACACTAAACTACCTTAATACTTTTACGTGGAAACTTCAAATTGAATTTCTAGCTGTGTGAATATTTCAGGAGCCCGCTGTTGACTTTAAGACATTGTTTTCTCGGCCCGTTCATAACATTTACAATGTAAACATGTGGTTTCACTTTTACATAAAGTTCCGAACAAATTAATTATAACGTAGATATGTTGAGATTAGATTGTTATTTGAACAGAATACATTTTCAGTATAATGGTTTTATATTATCTGCTTTCTACTGTTTTATAATAGGTAGAAAGCCGAATCTCTCTATTGTATAGAAAGATATTTACTAATTAGTTTCAAAACAGGTAGTGAAGGAAAACATCGTGAGGAAACCGGCATGTCTTAGAACCAAAAATTCGAAGACTTGTGACATGACCAACCCGCACTGGGCCCGCGTGGTGGATTTCGGCCCACTCCCTCTCACCGAAAGGAGGACTGTGTCCCAGCAGTGGGAACAGTGGGAGCAGTAGGCTGATTATGTTTGTATTGTTAGACTGGAAATTAAACTATGAATACTTTATAATAATTATGTTGTTTATAAAAGGAACAACACGTTACTCTCCCGCGCACTCCCGTCTCGTCGATCGACCAGTTTGTGCCGATCGCTAGTGCTGTCCGCCCTGATACACATAGAATTGGGATAACCACTGGATTATCGTTATCAGTATGTAGGTTCAAAATTATTATTAGTTTATCAACATTATAAATACTCTATTGTGATGCCTGCCCTTTGGAACTCTAGACGCTTTTATCAATGTTTACAAATCAACAAGATAAAGTAACAAGTTAAGAAGGTAGAACATTGAAACTCTACTTGCTAGTAATTTGTAGATGTTCGCGTAATGTTCCCGATGTTACTCGTACATTTTCCCTCTAAAACAACTTTACAAAGATTATCTATAGAAAATCGAGTCACGTATCGGCTTTGCAGGCGTGAAGGTACTTGTGCGCGATTGGGTGAAGATCCATCGACAAGATAGAGGAGACCATACATTGAAAACAAAAATTGAAATAGATTAACTTTCATAGCCTTTGTACGTGATCATTATTGTCCGGGCCCATTTTTCCTAATACAAAAACGTAGCCTCTAAATTTTTATACTATCATTTTGCCCGCGGTTACACTCACACCTTAGGAGTATAAATTCAGGTAAACGGATACAAAATATTCTAGACATGTTATTTCTGTGTGCTAAATTCTATTTGGATCCGTTCAGCAATTTATGCGTGAAGGAGTAACAAACATACAAACATCTTTACAAACTTTAAATTTATAATATAAAGTGGAATGGGATTTGGACCTCCCGAGAGTTGTGACGTAGCCTATGTGCAGCAGGGGACTTCTGGCTTAGTTGATTGATTGATTAATTATTTTTTGTCTAATGGAACAATCTTCACTGAGAGACTTCAATCTGTTAAGTGACATCGAACTCAGAAGATTGAAATCCTTTGTAAATCGGGTAAGACTATTGGTTTAATGAATAGATTAAGTTGCTTGATTGAAAACCACGACCTTAGGGAAGTATTTCTACTGTATGAACATAATGAAGTATTAGGATGTGAGTTTTTATTTTCGTCCCAGTCATTTGATTGTGGGTATACATTTCATCATACAAAGTAGAGAATCGTAAACGTTAAATAACCATACCTTCATTTCTACGAACAGAGTTATTTGCTACATTTCCTCCACCTTTACGTTCAAAGGCGGGTTCCCACGAGCCATTTGGCTATCAAGTTAAAAATCGTCAAAGCTAACAGCGTCTGCATTTACAGTGAAGGTGAAACGTCGCATTAATTACCGAAGCTCGATAGAGGTGTCTACACCAACAGTAGTTGCACCATCAATAAAACAAGCGACAGGCGCACAGGGCAGCCACACGCCAGCTAATTTTCATACTAAACGAACGGGTGCATTATTAAAATGTGCCGTGACGTGACAACCCTCTCGACCTGGGCGAGCATTTAAACTTGACTCGGTAACTGAGCTGTTAAGTATTTAAGGTGTTTGCTTCAGTGGGGTACTTACTAGTTTATGGTAGCTTGCACCTTCAGCGCAGAGCCGTAATGTCGCTGTAAATTGTGTACAACACAATGTTGGGCTCGTTATAACTTGTAATTTAGATGCTCTATAATAAGTAGTCACTTTCTAGTAATCTATGTTAGTTGGGTGCTAATAATATGGACTTGATACTTCCATTTCATTACTTATTCTATGAATACATACCGTGTGGTGCCGGACGTAAAGAATAGTACCTTCCCATTTCTTCCCGTGGGTGTCGTAAAAAACGACTAAGGGACTTACTAGAGAATGGGCAGCAGCGTTCTCTATGCATTTTAACACTATACTGCGAACGCCAACCCGCCTGCCAAGCGTCGCGATTATGGCTAACCCTCCCATTTGGGGGAGGCCTATGTCCAACAGTGGACGTCTTTCGGCTGAAATGATGATACATACATAAACTCGCGCATACTTCCCATGGGGGTAGGAAGAAACTACAGAACGCCCCCTGCTAAGATCTTTACATAGTCCTTTTGCCTCGTTTACGTTCATACATCGGGTCATACACGCACGCCGGTTACGAGTACTACGCACCTGACCTTTCTGAAGAACATCACCAATAAGGTCACTAATAAGTCCTCCTAGGGCGTCTCCTCCCGGCGTTTCCACTCACACCTGCCTTGTAAATACCTTTTCTTAGTCACCTTTCATTCATCCTCTCAATATTACCAAACCATCTAAGCATACTCTTTTAAATTTTTGTCACTACATCTTCTTTTAAACAACCGATTTAAACCGCCAATTCTAATAATATTGCAATTAAAATATCTTAATCACATTTACGATTAAAAATAAATCACTCGCAAATACCAACGATTAAATTCTTAGTTAAAGCTTAAATAGTAGTTAAGATAGTAGACACTGTTTATTAAAGTTCTTTTAAATTATATAACTGTAGGTCACTTTTATTTCGAAGTTGTACTTAATTATGAAGATCGTGAAAAGTTCTAAGCTCCTACAGACATAGCATGTGCTAACATACCTATCTATAATATTCCCAAACAACTTACAAACAACAATTTAACACTTAGTTAAAAGCTTTCGCAGTCCGACTCACGAGAGAGTAAAACAATACATTCTTCAGGCGACTCTCACAACTTTGAAACAACTGCCTTTACTCTTGACATGTTTGCGCCATCCATCTAGCAGCCGTATTTTCATACTAGCTGAGAGCAGGTGTCAAAACTAAGGGACGTTAGGCTAATGTATGCAGATTGCATCTTTCGCTACTCCGGGCAGGTTGGCTGCGCTACTCTGTACACTACTTGCATTACCGCATTAGCTTACGGTACTATATTTAATGCTCTATTGCGGCGCTTTTGTGTTTTTTTTTCTTCTTGCACCTGCCTAATTACTTGCTTTTAGGCTGTGCATAATTTAGAGAGTGAAATGGAGATCGTTTATTTTGATTACCATAGCTGAAGCTTTATTTAAATCTTGCCATAAGTAAGTCATTTGATAATGTTTTCACCATACTTCAAAAATATCGCTCCATGTAAGATAGGTACTGGTATTGTACTGCAAATTTTTTTTTTGGTTGATCTGGATGTTGAAAAGGCTAGGCAGATATCACTTAAAAAATATGAAAGACTACTAAAGGATATCCTATTTTTCGTAATTCGATACTAGACAGTTAGTCCAGATTAATAAGTAATCTCATGTCAAACAACATTAAAAAAATATCAAACTAAGTAGGCAAAATAATTTCCCAACCGTCAGTCATAGTGACTGTAGGCACAGAATCCACAATAACTTGCGCCTTTTGTCAAAAATACACAAGTTGGTAACTCGCAAACATGTTATGAATATTAGAAAACATGGCGCGTTCATGTAAATAGGGTACATAAGCTAGACACCACGACATTCAAAACAATGTTACAAAATTTAATTAATTGTATAATTTCTCGTTCAACATACGCTTGCATATAACCACCGTCTCACAAAGACATTGTATTAATTAAATTCAGGATTAGTACGCAGTGACAACATTAACGTTAATATTTTTGGTGTAACTAAAAATTATTTTTATAGTACTTGGTACTAAGTGGACCCTTTTTAAAGAAATTTAAATGACTGTGTAAGCTGATTCAAGTGACCCAAAGTCAAATGGAAAAATAATAGTTAAAGCTTTGCTTTTGTTCAGATGATTGCAAATGGAAACCTCTAACCCCAGATACTCGCATTTCAATTAGACAGAACCTTTCAACATTTTCTTAGCATAAACCCTTATCTTTATAACACCACCTTTGCTGAAATCCCTTCTGTCTCTACAAAAATAATTATGCAAACAATAAAAATGGATGTACAACAATGCGAGCAGCCAGACAGAGATTCTCGTGCATTCTGAATGTCTCATTATGAACTGACAATAAGACACATAACACCCCTACGATCTTATGGTGGCTACTTAATTATTTCGCTTTCATACAGTTTGCAGCTTAAATTATGCAGGGGCTTATGTCGAATTTTAATTAAGACTACTCTTCGACCGTGATATTCCCAATATTTAAAGGTCACTTTCTATTTTCGCTTTGGGGTTATTGAAAGAAATCACGCAATTATCTCAAGGTATAAAATCAGCATCTTTGTGTGTGTGAATACCTGACATCATACTGTGCTCATAAATACGGTCTTGAAGAAGTCTGCTAAAGAACTATATTCAGCAGTAGACATTTTTATTGTAGCATCTATCATTACTATCAATCTCCTTCCCCTGGATTAAATGTTACGTAAAACTGTAAACTTCACCTCTCGACCAACGTGAAACAAAGCTGATTAAAACCCAAAATTAAGTAATACTATGGATATTACAGTTTTAATTTTAAAATGTCCGTCATTCAAACAAGTGGATCGCAAACATAATTTACATTGACACTGTCAGTAATCACTGCTTCTGATTTTAATTGACTGGATATCGATTTAATTGAGTTTTATCTTGTTCCTGTTATTACATTACCTTTGCACGTCATATTTAAATTACGACGTTGTTTTTAAATGAGCTTATTATTTAAATGAGTTTAATGAACATTTCTCTCATCCGTTTCATACTCAGTAAGTTTATTACTACATCTACAGCTTCTTATATTTTCAATACTGTTATTTCATTGCCTATATAATATAAACTTGGTGGTACGCTCTGGTTAGGTCTGCTGCCACTTCTATCTAATCCTATGTCCAAGTCTAGTGAGAAATTACCTTTTAAATCCTTCCCTTGAATCCTAAATTCTGATTTAGAAATGACAAATTCATATTATTATATTGACTCTTCAACTATTGACTTCGAACATTCATTAGGAAAATATGGTTAATGGTAGCTTAAGCTAGACGTTTTAGTTTTAGTTTTATTCACTAGCTATACATTTAATTATCTATCTTTATTACCTCTCATATTCTAGTTTTCAATTAGCAGATCTAACGTTAACTATCCCCGAAGTAATTGCCCCAATATCTCCCTCACCTAAACGTAAGACGTCTTGTCGTAAAAAAGGTATGAAAATAACATACGCTCCAAAGAAATTGCGTCTCGATTGGAGTTCCTTTCTTAAATATTAATAAAAGCGCCGGAGCACTTTTGAGACACTTTCTAGAGTAGAGAAGGTGCGATGCATATTTAAAACAAAGGAGTTGAGGGGGACCTGCCCACAGTGTCCCTCAATACGTATAAGGTGTAAATGGCGCAAAGTCTGTTCTTAAATTAACATTTGCCTTCATTGCTTACGAGAAAAAGGTGTGGCCTGCAGGTTGTTCTTTATCTATACCTTTCTGTACCTTTTGAAATTACTACATACTTCTTCAGTCATGATTGAAAATTAAGTATAAGCCAACTCTGTATCAAGATTCAGCTTTCACGTCCAGATAATAATATATTTTCAGAACAAATACCTTAAATCCTAAATACCACGTTAGACAGAGTCACACAAACTAACACGATAACTTACAGATTTAAATCGTGGTGTAATCCTCGTGACATGCAAGGTCCACACGATAGTAGAAAACAGAGCTCGTAGCAATTTATCTCAAGATAAATCCGACCACGCGTAAGACACCTGTCAGATGGCGGGACGGGCGCCGTCTTGTCTCGTCTCGGCGAACAGCTCGGGTATTAGCTCTCGGGGTAAATTAGAATATTTCCAACATAAATAAAACGATAATTAACGTTTAAACAAACCGACTTGTTGGGATAAATTTTGTCAAGTTGTCGTCTTGTGACTTTATACCTTGTTTGCAGTACAGGCTGTGGTTCTGATGTTTTAATAAGAAATGACGCTTTGATCAGGATATTGAAAAGAAGTTATTTGTTTTGAAGACATTGTTTATTTCTTGTCCATGTTTCAGTTTAATTAAGAAACGTGGTTTCTTCTATTTTTTGTTTTTCCCGTGTCAAACAAATCAGCTGTTTTCTTTAAGTTTTTTTGTCCACAATTGCACATAGTCATAACTCTTTCACCTTTAAAACTTCATGGAGGTTTCTGGATTTAAAAAGGCGCTCAGCGATAACAACTCACCGACATTCAAGTATTACGCACACGTATTCTCCCTTCGGGGACACGCGATACCAAGAGGCAATAAATGAATCCTTGGCGCTACTTACACGGAATAACGATTTGTTGATCAATTGTTAAACGTGCCAACGAAGAAACATCAAAGATTTCACTTGAAACAGGTATTTCAGTCAGTGCATTCACAATACTCGCGGTTCATGAATCTTGTCTCATTTCCTGACTCAGATCCAATTTGCAGAATTTAAGATAGTGCAAACATATTAATTTAGCGAAACCATTGCGCTGTTGTGTGTCTCATTTGTACAAAGGATAGCAGAACGCCAGTGCGCCGACTCGGGCGTTGCAATTTGTCCCGAGATAAATTCAGCCGTAGACAGATGTCGTCTGTACCGACCTCTCGCTTTTTATTAATACCATGCTGTTGTTTCTTTTAATATTAAACGAGGTACGATTTAAATAATACCAACAATTTTCGTTTAAATTTTCAGTCAATGTCTAAGATTGAGAGTTCTGATTACATGGTTTATTGGCACTCCACGTTCATTATTAGCTTCACGCAAAATTAGCACATTCATTGTCAGCAGTTTGCGGTTTGTTACTGAAACATTCATTTCAACACAAACACCGGCAGTAATCGCCATGTCGGTTTCTAAAATAGCTTTACGACCATTTTCTAACACTTCAAAGGAGGTCATTAAATGTCGAGAGACGTTCATATAAATTTCGATTTCCGAGACGTGCGCCGTTCGCGACTGCCACCTGGCAACTGTCAACATGAACTGCCAATTTGAATTCGGAGTCGCCTAATTGGCCGACAGCTCGTTCCAAATATAAATATTAAAGGTCGAAAACGGATATCGCGTAACGAGGTGGACGAGGGATGCTGGGAAGGGTCGCAGCGTGAGTGCCTGATGGCCGCGTGCGATTTTTGCACATCGAGTTCACCCGTGCGTCAAGTGGAACATTCGGATGCAAACAATCGCGGAATTTTAACACCCTGATCTCTCTTTGAGTTTTATTCATAAACAAATTGAACTAAAATGTGTTTTAATGTTATGAGGATGAGCATGTCATTGCCATTTATAGAGAGTTAGTAAGTCTGTTGGCTATCCTGCAAACTTCTAAAGTCCCTTTTTGTTAAAAAAAAAACCGGGAAAAAATCACCTTTAATAGAAAACAATAAGTCAAGTTCCTCTTTAACTTTATGTAGAGCAATCGCGTCGACTTAAGGACAAACCTTTCGTGGATCCCTCAAATTACGTAGCATATGGTAGCGTGATATTTCACATAGGCCGGGGTCCGAATAGGTAACCTTTCCAATTCACTGCGACCACCGCTCGTAAAATAGGGGGTGGTATTCTCCAAGTCATGAATACGTTAGTTCGTTGGGGCGGGCTGGTTTAATAGTTAAATAGGCGAGCTAGAGAGAAAGGGGTACGTAGTTTCGTATGCCTAAGTCACCCCCTGTCGAGGGAGGTTAGCGGAAAAACGAAAATAATCGTGTTTTGTTGATACTTTTCATTAGATACTAACTACAACAATAGGTTTATAAGCTCAAAGGATAACGCCGATAAATCAGCCGCACCTTTAATAGACATATTTATAGCCGAAATGTTACAATACACATTATTAGACACGATTGTCCAAATATTTCTAAAACAACTAATCCCAAACACCTCGAGCAATATACATGAAATCTTATACGTAATCAAAGCTTAGTCGATATGAACTAATTGTAAACACTCGTAACCAAGAGATCGGAACGCGTGAGTGGCATCCGCAAACAAACCCTTTTGGGAGCAGTTCGCTATCGAAATTCTATTTGCGAGGGCAGAGCGGGATACACACCCGCAACCGATGAAGATTCTCGACTCCTGCTCAAATATTGTATGCTAACGCAGCGATTTAAATGCCGCGAGTACTCCGAGCAGATCGCGTAGTACTTGCTATGGACATCTTGGGAAAACCCGCACCAACTACCACTACGTACTCCTACTATTAACTTTTATACAAGGTGGGCGGATTTTTCTCGCGTCCCTACCTCTACCCCGGCGTTCATACTAAACGAGATCCCCTATAATATACCCACGTTTTTCGGCGCCACTTTTTTAACGCTAAACCGTCCGTTACATACGTTTTACGAGTACATTACTGTTTACGTGTGAATAAATATAGTTCGTGTTATTTATACCATTTACGGAGGTAGAATGCTGGCAAGAAAGAAATGCAAAGAATTAAAAAAAAAAGAGGATTTCAAGTTACATCTATACAAATAAAATCTATTATGCATGTATGAATCGGAAATAACACTGGCGATAGGGACAGAAAATTCACCCAGGCAACGCCGGGCACTAACAGCTGGTAAAGGATAATAAATTGAAGAAATGATTCAGACAATAATCAACAATAAACTCTCACGGTGCACGACTCAACGGAAAATCTATTTCGCTGCAATGGATAAGACAAAAGTACATCGTAACAATAGAGACATCGAGACAGATAAAGTTCAAAGTGAAGTTGAGTTGAAAAGAGAGGAGCCTATCCTTAATACTAAAGCTGAAATGAGCGAGTAACAGGGAATGAGAGAGGCTTATAGAGGAGTTTAGAGTGTTGCAGAGTCGCAGAGAGCAGTGGAGTGCGCTATACACGCGTTCGACACTCGCGCGGCAACACTTATATGACTACCTAGCCGACGTTGTTATCGAAGATTAATGAACTTTTGTTACCTGTAAATCTTCGTGTATCTCTCGACGTTTTAGTTTGTATTTGTATCCGTATTTCGTTATTTGTACGGTTATAGGCAAATGATAATAAGATTACAAGGTATTATGAATTAAAAGTCGGCAATGATCCACTTATAATAAATCTGTTGGTATAAGGTAAACGAAAACGTAAAGTTATGTTAAAGAAAGTAAATAAACGATATAAAGAGCCAAGGAAAACACCACAATATCCAATAAAAACTCGTTGCCCAAGTGGACGCGTAATATACGCTTTTTATTAAAGTTTTTAAAGACTTTTCCCTTATGTTATGTACGTATCATATGCACATAACCACATACAGAGATTTTCATTTGAGAGTTTTATAGCGTGGCTTTGAATGTAAACTCAGTTTTATTAGTTTTCATGCCTGTAGTTTGAAATAACCGTTAAACTGATTATTAATTCATTGATATGACGAGTTGAACATTGCGTTCAACGAATTTCAAGAAAAAATTAGTAGTTTATCCAGTGTATATATTTATAATACACTGGTTTAACTTATATCAAATTAACTAACAAACTATTAAAATAATAATATATCAGTTGATATGGAAACTACAGTCAGTTTCCAAATAATTTTAAAATATGCTTCAATAAACTCGTATTCCAGAACAACATAACTGGGATGGTTCAGAAAGCAGCAATAAAATAAATAATAATTTTATCAATCACTAGAAGTGTTACTCTGAATAGCCGTAAACACTCACTGGACGAAAATGTCGTTGTAGCCACAATCATATAACAAGCGTTATGGCATTTCCTAATTACGTGCACGAATTCAAATAAAAAAATGATGACAACACTAAGTTTTTGTACAAATACATTTTAACGTATTGCATCATTGGAGTGGAGGATGAAATTGGAATGGAATTTATTAATATTATTGCGCCTGTATTATTAACCTAAGGCATACTATCTAGCAACTTAATATAACGTAATTTCCTTGAAGACGGTATGCAGCCCCATGGAGTTTGGGGTGAGCTTATGCCATTTATCGGGTCCAATTCCAAACTTCGGACCCGTAATGAAAATTTGCTCACAGAAAAACACAATAAAACTGCCCGACTTGGGAAGTGAGCTGAGGACTTCTCTCCTACTTACGACCATCAGATCTTAGAAAATGTATTGTTTCTAAAGTTTTCGGTTAAATTGAATAATACTATTTAGTATCTACCCAAGTATAGAACATTAATAAATACAGTTTCAAGCGTTGTTAGCACAGCCAGTGTTAATTACCCAATGAGATTTAGAGCTTTCGTGGAGGTTATGTATCTCCCGTTATCTGTTTAATTGCCTTACAAACTGTTTTAATGTAATTACGTACTACAAATATTTGTCACTTCTAGTTAAATAACATGCGGTTTTGGTTTAAGTTATGAATTGATGGTTGAAGTCATTTAATTTAAACTTGCCAAACGGTTTAGAAAATAGCGATAGTTGGGCTAAAATAAATGCAGTTCAATTTATAGGAAAGATTATTCCAATGCAATAATAAAACTTGAAGACGAGAGTTATGGCAGTGCAGTAATTCAAATAAATAATGATAGTCGAAACGAAATTAATGCATTCTACCCTCGAGCGCCGTGCACATAAACAGCACCTAGTTCGAGCCGACACGCAAACGAATCGAGTGCCAACACTAAACACATTCCTACCTGAAAACCCACTTAAAACAAATACAGTTACAGTTCCTTTAACGCGTGTGTAGGACACAAGAATCCCGCAAGGCAGAGCCCGGCCCATCTCATGTGAATGATGCCGAGTGCTCGGCTCGGCGTTGTTAAAACTCAAGTCGTGTTGAGTCGCGCTCGCTAATTGTGCTTCTAGGTGGGGCAAAACCCTCCCCCCACTCTGCCTAGTGCTCTACACTTCTTGTTTCGGAGACTTATTGTACGGAGAGAAAAACTTTATAACTGTTGACATTGAGCTCATGCTCCGTAAGGTCCGTAAAGGGAACAGCCTTTTTAATTGTGTTTTATTGTTAGTTTCTTGTCGTCACCTCATTAGTGCTAGTGTTTAGCTGTGTTAAATGAATAACTAGAAAAAAAACAAACATAATTTGCCTACATTCTTATCATCTCTACCAAAATCAACCATAACAAAAGCTCGCCTAACTATTGGCCTAATTTTGGAAACAATCAGGCTGCCTAACGTCATTTACGTAATCTATCAATAAGTTCCTTAATGATTACAAATTGATGCTAATATCACTTTTTGCGTCCCAAAATGTTGCCAGCAAAACTAATAAATGCCGGACAAGTATTGCTAGTTTAATCGCAGCTGCACGAAACGCGGGCGACAAAACCAACCTCGGATCCGAACCACAACAACCGTGCCGAAGTTTAATTCAATCGGTGTGCCCCAGTGAGTGTTGGGAGGGTGGTAGGCTGAGGGGCGCGGGGTGGGGTGCCGGGGGTGCGTGCGGGGCGGGGGAGGAGTGCTCGCGAGGCGGTGTTAATTACTACTCATGTGGCAGGCCACATATCGCGAACTTTGGCGCCCAACGTGGGGCCCCCGCCACCGTATTTATCTTTTAATGTCAGCTGAGGGGGCCTTGTTTAATCTTGTTTGTTAACAATGTGGGATCATAGAAAAAGTTTTATTTCATTACTAAACTCGTTTTGACCATACTTGATTTCATTAAATTAAGAATACTTCCGGAAATAAAAACGCACACACGGTACGCACGATTTACGATTATCACGTCTATATTGAAACGCTAAAACTTAAAGACATACATACTTAATAAAGTCAGATAAGCCATCTTTATACCTTGATATGGATAGCTTTATTTACATTTAGACCAAAAAATAATAATCAAGAAAAAATTCGATATTAAACACGTCCACAATTTCAATCAAATATTCCAGTCGTATGCCGCGTGCTTGAGTCGGATACCTCAAACATTCCCGTCCCTTGTTAGAAGACAGCGAGTCCCGAGACATCTCTAGGAACGCAGCCCTCTTTCCACGACGCTTTCTCATGTAAATTTTAGAGATTTCCTCCCCAAATTCGATATATAAGTTAAATGGTACCAGTGAGCTTACTTGCCCCTTATATGTCAACGCTAACATTTGACAGAATTTTCTTCGTCGTCGTCTGGAGCTCGTAAAATATGACTTAATCGTTTTCCTACTTCCATTATACATGGGAGGAGAAGATAAGTACCCAAACAAAATGGAACTAAACTTTAACGCGTTTGCAGTACTTGTCGTTTTGTTTGAAATTATGCCTTGCTGAGAAATTCTTTACGTTCCATAGGTCGCGCACAAAAAACAAATTCATTTGATTTGGATAGGACTTAACCGGTAAAGCCCTGGGTGACCCTCAAGCACGTCAATTAGCACGTTAATTAGTTGTTTATCAGGCCTTTAACGGTTAAAACAGATCATATGCATTATTATGTCTCCTGACATTGAAAACAAACTCAAACTGACACAAATACCGCATTACATTATTTGGCGCCCAACAGGGACTGTCCCAGTTTGGGCGCCAAAACTATAAATAAGATTTTTTTTGTTCACGATACTAAAATATATAATGGTTAACATAAAATAGGCGGTTTGAAAATTGAAACATTTATAGGCTCTAGGCGAATCGATATCGAGCAGAGCGCCTCCGTGGGTCCATCGACATAAATTCGTATTAGTGCCACCTCAGATCGACTTTACGACGCCTCAGGCGTACTTATTGCTTGGTCTAGTTATTTACCCGACACGTTAAATGTTTAATGGAAATAAAAATAATGTTATTTAATATGTTTGCCTGCAGAATAGTTGTTTGAACCGATATTCGAGATAAACTTGTTATATTTGTCTTTAACTTCTGACTTAACTCTCGAACTACGACATTTTATGGAACTACCAATATTCATAAATGTAGATTTCCAAGTTCTTTTCCAAGAAAAGTTGTATTTTCAAATTATTTTGCCTTTAATAAGAAGACTTTTTAATTACTAAAAGCATTTTAGAGTCTTTGAAAATCTTCTTTAAATCTATGAAAACTAGACTGATGGAAATGTAGTATCTATAGACCTGATTGAATATCGTAACAAGTTTTTTTAAAGATTAAAAAAAAAATGCATTCAACTTATACAACGCAAAAAAGAATAGAAATGGATACATAAACAAGATTGTTAACTAAAAGAGGTTTTATCTCAAATCTAATATTAATCCACTCTCGCATTAATTACTAATGCTGTTGGCGACTAGCAACTAACCTTTTTTATAATAATATTTTTTGTTTCCTTTTTTATGCCTTTATGCTTTTGTTTTGTACATATACGTCCGTTGTAAAAAATAAACGGCTCCAGCTTCATACAAGAAATCTTTGGGTGTTTCCTTTGTATCTCCAAGCCCATCTTCATCTTCAACAAATGCTTTATACAAAACTGCATAGTATTGAGGTCGGTCAGTGAATAGCATTCGTTTGTGACGTAAACAAACGCATGTTATTACAAGTGATGTTCTTCAGGACTGCCTTCGTTGGTCTAGTGGTCGCAAGTCCTACTGCTGAGCATGAGGTTTTGAATTCGACCCCCGGTTCGGAAAAACTGTTATCGAGTTTTTCCATCTGGAATTGCTTAGTAGCAGCCTGGAGTCTGGATTTGTGCCCGATTGATGGCAATAGGCTCGCCCCCTATTACATGGGACTTAAACATAACTGGCGAAATATTGGTGTACTATGTAGGTACACCTCTGCCCAACCCTTCGTGGAAAAAAGATGTGATGTTATGATATTCAAGAACAAATTGTTTTCAACTGCAGCAGCGAAGTATTAAATAAGCATCAGGGGATAATTTGTCTACCAGATTTAGTACATTACATTTGCTAGAGTAAAATGAACATGTTTGTAAATAATCTTCCGTTTCGAGAAGTAAATAACAGTATGGAGTTTAAAATTTCCAAAACCGCAACCTGATGTCAACAATTCAAAAGTTAATACGTATAGCCACATTTCAAAAAACATCGTGACAGACTTACACAAAGCTATGAATAAGATTACAAGCAGGCACAGTACAGTATAACAAATTAATATCCCTTAATTCGCCTGTCAGATTTAGGCCGTCCACTATTCAACGTTTTGAACAACAAATATGGCAAGACATCGGTCGGTGCGAAATTAAGTGAGTTTGTTAAGTGTAAACAGGGATAATCCTTGGCTTGACTATGATTAGCATATCGCGGCAGTCGGCGTTCGTTCCCGAGGGGGCATCTGCAATTTAAATCAGGGACTTGGACGGCCCGGGCCCGCTCCTTAGCTGCGTACTCGGAATTTGAGATTTACTACGATTGGACGATTTGGGGTTCGATTTTCTGCTTGTTTGGACTGATTGAATTCGCTCTTTAAATTGACTCATATAACTGATGTAACTCTCAATCTATTATTGTGTTGACCGCATTACAAGACATTTTTGATCAATGTATCACGAAGATATTTGGTGTGGAAGAGGGACGTCTTTCTTTCCCTCTCAATATTTTGACTTGCTTCAGTATCGCAGTGAAGAGGTTATCTATCTTCCAGCAAATTCTATAGTTGTGGAGATTAGAGCCATCAATCAGATGGTCTGAAGCGGTTGCTGAGATACAGCTATCGGTTTGGTGCAAGTTAGGAGCAGTGGTCGGTACTTCCGGCTGCAGTAAAAGTATAAACTTAATGTTTCCATGCAACCATTTTTAAACTCGAGCCATAAATTACCAAAAGCCATCCTGATTTTAGTACAGCTATCTAAATACAACTTTTTGTAAAGGTCCTTTATTATATATATTCTGTATTACGTATCGGTCTAATACTAAAGATTTACTCACAGTTATATCAACATCATCTTCGTACAGCAGCAATGTTTAATGAAGCCTGAAACAAAACACTTTCTTACAATTTTTCCAACTGATAACCGAATTACTCAATTTCTTGGCAAAAATAAAAATGTTTCAAATAAAATATGATGGTATACGCCGTTATTTATCGACGTACATTAACTTAAATATTGTACCAGCTCACAATGCCGTACGTCCACAGATATATCTTGTGAAAAATTGCCGTGGATGTAGACGTCGAGTGGAGGAATTTCTTCCTCCCCTCTACCTCAGGAATAAGAATTTAATCGTGGCCCTCATAGGTACTTACGGCTTTATACGCTACAAACTAAACCTTGCTCGATAAATGATTTAATGTAACATCATTTGGAATGTTGTTATGAAAGTCATATTTTAGGATCGACTCAGGGTAGGTAAGGTACATCGCGTAGTTTTAGGTGAAATATTATTTTAATTTTAAGCAACAAAATGACGACGTCGCCAGTTTTTTTTGCTTGCCGGGTCTTTCCTCCACTTCATATAGATTTGACATTAGAATGTTCCAGTTACGGTAACGTTAACTTTAGTTACCTCTGCATCCCTTGTTTACAAAATCTTATCAGAAACAAACGACAATGTACAAGATGATTATATTACCTTCCCATGCAAGTTAGTGAAAGCCGGTAAGACAAAAGGGATGCCATAATGCCCACGGGCGATGGGCTAGAAAGCCATTATTATTAATGCAATATAACCCTGTGTCGACACAAGGCGTTATTATTGTACAGGAATTCAATTAACACTTATTTTTCTCATGAAATTTATCTTTAGTTTCATAGTAATAATGGGAACAACAAACAATAATTTTTCAATGGAAATTGAATATAATCATCTTTTAGAGAAATGTGTTTGAAGTTTTTTCGACTGACACAGGACAAAAAAAATTAAATTTGGCGAATACAGTATCATAAGCTACTTTATCAAAGAGATACACAGTGCAAGTTCCAGCGCTAGATTCAATTGAGGCTGGTAAATCTAAACCGTACAGGAAGTTGGGCCCAATCGTATCCTCACCTGCAGACGGATTTGAAATTCAAATAGGATGAGACAAACCCAGTTTCCTTGTAACCCTGTATGTTTATCGTTGCCAATAGTTTTCGTTACAGACACCCCGCAGGTCTGTTCCGGGCCTTACAAAGGGATTATTTCGCTTTGATTGTATAAACAAATATAGAATACGAAATCAAAGAAATGTTAACTCCCGCTATATTTATCTTACCGCTGAACCTTTTCAGGTTTAGATTATATTTGTCAATATAAAATATCGTTATATTTGCACAAGTAAAAAGCTTAGTGAAGTACCTACTCGACGCACTTGCCCCTGCTCGTTAATTTAATAAAATGGAAAATTTTAATTGCTAGCGACCCTCTCTTTGGGGTTCCATTCAAATAATACTACCGCGCTCAAGTATGTTTCTCTCGAGAATAAAAATCGCAAGAAAGTCATAAAGTTCTAGCAATGCCAGGTGTCATAACTATTTTTAAACCACATAAATATTTAAATAGCTATAATTATGCATTTTTATATAATTCTGCAGTCAATTTGACTAACCACAACGTTCTAAAGCAATCCTATATTTTTCAATTAAAAAGTTATGTCACAAATAACCAAACCACAATACTTTATGTAAAATAGTAAATAAAACAAACCAGTGTAACTCGTACTCGTAACTTCATCATTTAGTACAGAAGCACAAGTGGGCGGAACAAACAAGCGAGGCTTCACTGACAAAGGGCAAAACAAACAAAGTCCCCATCGTCCAGGTAATTTGAAAGGTCAACAGCGAAAAAATATTGCATCATTAGTCGTTTAAAGGTCGTTAAAATGATATTATCCGTGCAATATAGCTTTATAATGATCGATCTATCTCGATATGGCCCTCCATTGTTATTGAAGTGAACAGGGACGATTAATTATCCATTGAACATAATTTGGGCGGACCAGCGGGCCACTGCTGTAACGGACCGCTCCCTCGAATTTGAATTGATATCGGCTGTTGTCTCTTCATTATATACATTATTATCTTTAGCCATTATTGAATTACTCAAATTCTACCTTTAATTAAGGCAGAAATACTACTGTATCCAAAAATAAGCCGATCAAAAGTTAATCTCATACAGCGGACAGAACATTCCAAAAAATTGACATTTAAATTCACGAAAAGAAGCGAGAAAAAGTGCTCAAACTACAACAACGAAATAAATACTTACAAAGAAAAATAATCGTGCATTGAGCATTTAAAATTAGCAAATTCTTTCGAGATTCTTAGCTATCAAAGGAAATAATAAATTGTTCTCCACCCACCTCCCAACAAGTTTTGTCTGCTTTCAAGGCGAAAGGCATCTTTATCGCTGCAAAACTTTTTCTTCCTTGTGTAGAGACGGAGAACCCCTTTTAATGAAACTTAAACCGGCCGTCTGCAATTTAGATAAGTATCCTACTTGCCTTTTAATTAAATATAGCTGTTCATCAACTATGATTGTACGGCTATTCTCTTGAAGAAGTTCTCTCTACAAAACACTACATTCAAGAATACTTTCCCAGACTCCTTACGTTGTTTTTTATTAACATACAAAATTCCTTCTTTTATGTCTTGTCGTAAATTAAGTTTACACGGTCCGTTCTCATCAGAAATGTTATTATACTTGTACATATTTACTTGGCTAATTTGAATAAAAAATATACCCTGCAGATTAAAACTTCCACAAACTTCGGTATTTACTTGATGTTTTCACTGTAAATCGTCTCCCCTGACTTGTTTTCCAAGATATTTATAATCAGCGACTTTCCCAACTTAGTGTCGGCGACGAAATATCCTTTTAATGGTCGGCGGAGTGTTGGGTCGTCTGCAATTTAGATTAGTCCTTTAATTAAATTAACATTATGATCCCTATCTCAGAGGAGCAGGTGGTCGGCAATATTGCTCTGTTGGAACTCTTTCTTTACTTTTGTTTCTACTTTTGCTCTTATACCGTATATTTTATTTAGATTTTGTTCATTTATCGATAGCGTGGGAGCTGTTATTCGAGTACTAGAATAAAACTAATACGAAAAGTATTACTGCTTACGTTATTGTTGCTCTCATATTACTAGATGAAATAGTAGTGGAAATTTATGTTCAACTTTTATTTATTCGCGTGTTCACGCTAAGAACAAGAAGTAAACTAAACTTGGTATATAAATCTGAAGGCGCATGTGGTCTTCAAGATGATCCTTCTTCATGACTAGTCGTAAATTTTCTTTTCCAGATATATTTTCGAAGCGAGTACCTATATTAACTAAAAGGTAACATATTGATACTTAATATACTCATATATCTACCCATTGAAGTATAATATCCTCGATCGTATTTCTTGCAAGTAATCCTCGAAAAGAGGTCCAAGTTATTAATGATAGTGGTTAAACAGACGTTTTTGCGCCCCTTGGAGGGATTCCTTAAGAAAACATTACTTAGAGAAGAGACAAAGGGTCGGATGAAGTCATTAATATTGTGATATCAGCGGATATTGTTTAATACTCACTTAAAAGTGAATTTCTTAGTTATACGACATTATGAATCGATTTTTAATTACAGGAAAGTTGAAAGATTCAATCAAAGTTGGTGAAATAATATCTAAAAGAGCTGCCATGCTATTCTGTAAACATCTCATCGTGAAAACTTGGGTGAAGTGAGCTGTCAATAGTGTCAATCCCTGTGGAATGACAGCTCACTCCACGCTCACTTCACCTAAGTTTTCACGGTGAGATGGTTATAGAATAGCACTGCTGGTCAAGTTAAATATTTGAAGTGTATTCAATGATTTCAATTAGTTGGTATATTCCGATTGCTCGTCGGCCAGCTCGGCTCTTTTTCTCTACTTTTCCAGTCTGTTTGCGTTCGTTTTATCTATTTTCCTAGTGCTACAATCTTGGCGGCGCAGGTCAACCGAAAAATTAGAAATAACTCTATCTCACTCAATCGTTCAATCTGAGGAAAACGTTTTTATTTCAATGTTTATTGGAGGAAAAGGCACTTACTGTAAGCCATTATTGGGATAGATAATTACTGTAAATTATCTGTTTCTTTAACCAATAATCTGTTTCTTTAACAGAAACAGATTATTGGAATTCAGACATCTCTTGTTTCAGAAGTTATGGAAATTTTAATATTAAATTTACAATTAAAAGCTTAACGAGATACTAAGATACAGACACCTAAGTAAATTCAAAGTCAAAACAAACCTCCAACCTGACATTGACCCAACAATTAGTAAATAAATAAACCAAATAATAACTCCACAAACTATTTACACACAAATTGCCTTAGTTGGTTTCCCTGGGCAACGTCCATCGAACATTCAGTCCGACCGGGATTCCCCACGGCTTCGATATCTACGCGGCCCTGTTAGACTCGTGAAATATTGCCTCTGACATTGACGGCTCGAAGAAAAATTGCCCGGAGAAGTTTCAGCACTTCATTTTGCAAAGTTTTCACACAGTTTGTTATCGGTACGCTCTCAGTTATTGATTTAGGTTTATTGCCTATTTTGAAGTTTTCGTGTGTGGATTTTCAATATGAAGTTTTTTAAACGGAAATCCTCCCGGGTCCTAGGTGCGATTCCCGGATCGGGCAAAGTGTTATTGGGTTTTTCCATCAGGAATTTCTCAGTAGCAGCCCGGAGTCTGGACTTGTGCCCGGTTAATGGCAATAGGATCTCTGTTACATGTGACTAAAACATAACTGGCGAAATGTGGGCGTACTAAGTATAGGTACCATCAAAGAAGTTGATATCTAACCAGTTTCAAAACAAAATCCCGTGAACAAGATGACCACATCTGTTACCGGCCCGGTGCTATAGCCGCCGAGCGCTGCAAGCAAGAATAGTCCTTACGGTGGTTAGATATGAACTTCTTCGATGGTACATCCCTGCCTAACCCTTCGAGGAATGCAGGCGTGATGTTATGTGTGTTAACAGAAATCTGCGGTAAGTTTTGACATAAATTATTTTTTATTTGATCTTGTCAGCAAGGAGGAGTAGTATTCTTGAAAAGATTTTAATGAGTAATTGTATGTTTAGAATGATGACAAGAGTATTTATGTCACTGTGAGAATAGTGTTAAAGCGTAGAAATTTTTAAGTTCGATACCTATATATATATAAAAAAAACCAAAATATGTCTATAATTCAACGGTCATCCTAACTTCGTCGAACGACAGAAAGAAGAAAGAAAGAAAGAGAAAGAAAAAGTGTTTATTCTGCACAAACTAAACGCACATTACAAAAAAAGAAACAAAACAATACCACTTTACAAATTAGCCAAAAGCCTCGTATCCATTATTAACACAGAAAAGTTTGACAAATTATATCTATTGCTTGCTGTCATGGTCAGCTAATTCAAATTGCAATACAAAACTAACCGCCAGAAAACAATGCGTCAGCATTGGTTTACTTTTTCATCCGGCGAACCGTAAAAGGACAAAACAAATGAATTGCCAAAGTTCTCGTTAGAGTGGATAAAACAAAAGTTAACCACCGATTTTCTATTCAGCGCACCCGCTGTTTCAATCAACTACGAACCGAAATCGAACAACACGACTTTCGGCTACTGTTGTGCCATGCAATGATGCAACCAAGTGTAATTTGCATTTATTTATGAAAAACCTTTTATAATGTACATCGATTCGATTTGTTGGAGGAAAATCTTTCGTAAAGTAAACAATACTATGGAAATCCGAACAAAAAATTTATACGGTAATTTCAAACAAACAGAAGTTTGTTTATATTTCCTTGGAATATTGCTTGCTTGCACTTTATCGGCTTCTTAGTCAACAATGGCTTCGCAAGGACTAAGACGAAACAACAAAGCCAACGTACGGAGTCCAAAGCGAACCGTACAGGTACCAATTATTCTAAGTCAGGCAAAAATAAATGGTTGATTTTACTTGTTTTCCTTTTATTGATATCAGACGCCATGACATTTAATTTATATTCCTCTTTGTACCGAATTCGAAGCGTGGAAGCGTTTTTTCCCTTTTCTGTGTATCTACTTGTGTGGAATTGAAAAAAAACGTCCTCACATCGCAGACAGATGGCACACGTATTCGATTTGATCAAACCTCTGTTTTTTGGGCGTTTTTATTGTTTGATATTGACATTTGAAACCTTTATTTTACCAAACATTTGGTATATCACAATCACAAAGCATATTTCAATATAGTTAGGAAAAAAAATTACCAGTGGTATTTTGAAATCCTCGACAACCTATCACCAGTGAAAATCATTTTATGATATCTTAGGTAGTAACAATTCAGGAAGTCCTAACGAGAAAATCCTGTCTTATCGTTTCCTCAATCAATAAAGAATTATTTTCTCCTCTTCTATTTATTGTTTTTTCATACTCGAAAACCACACACAGCTTTTGCACTTTTTATTCTAAAACGGTTTCCATTTTGTATCAATATCCCATTTATAATTTTGATCTGGCGTTTGTTGACTCAACCCGCTGCCGAGCGTTATATTCGGTATAGGTAATAGTTATTAATCACACTTGGTAAACATAGTATCTACCATGCGAGATTGCATGTTGAAAGTTAGGTAGGTACACACTAACGTATGATAAATTCGCTGTGCAGTGCCCCGGGCGTTTCCGCTCCAATCGCTTCGGATGCACGCCCGTGCGATCGATCGTGTGAATACACCTTTATCCGTATTTTATTTTTATTTTCATTTATTTATAGGCGCTGTTTATTGAATGTCAACATGGCCTGCTTGTTTTCCAGGTTGCCGGGTAGATAAATAAAATATGATAAAAATAAAAATCTCTATAATATTTTTCAACGATGTTATTTTTTGTATTCTCGGATAACACTGCAACTTAGTTACTAGAGAGTAATTAAAAAGTTACCTGTTTAGAATCGGGCTAAGCGTATGCTGAGATGCAGGTAACGCAGCATAGCACAGTACAGATTTTGCGGGGTATGGCAGGCGAGGTGGAAATAGGTCGCGAGCGCATGCTGCGATGCAGCTACAGAGACAGATTTGCGTCGTAGCTAGTACAAACAACAGACGGCAGTGCTGCGTTATCTGCGTCTCAGCAAAAAAACAAGTGAAGACCTGCACGCGTCGCGCAGAAATCTGTGCCGGCTCTACAACGAGACGCAGAGCAGAACAGACACATGTCTGCGTCGCAAGTGCCTAAGCCGACCGCAGCGTACGCAGCCGTCAGTACATTCATTCATTATAAAATCTGCTCTGCCCTGCGCTGCGTGGACCTGCGTCACCTGCGTCTCAACATACGCTTAGCCTTATTTTTGTACTTCTTATACGAACATCGAATAACAATATTTTTGTCATAAATTACTTCTCTTTTAATTACGTAACACCTACATAAATCAGCAACACTAACAATATGCAATTTTTTTAAGCTATAACTTGGTAATTTAACAATAAACATCAGTGAAATTAATAATTTTATTTTTTAAATTGTCGAAGCGTGGAATGCAATCGGGCTGCCAATTGGAACGCGCAATTACTATTATCACATCGGGCAACACTCGCAGGTATTAAATTAATATTCGGACGCGCGTCGAAATCGGTGACGATTGTGTCGCACTACTGACCCCTTGCTTGCTCAATTACCAAACTGTTGGGCAGATCAGCTTTCGTCCAATCAACAACGTAGCTATGACAAGTGACGAAGTGATATATTCCACGAAATTTCCATTTGATGGAATGTAAAGTTACTCCAACTATTGCAAAACAAAACTTTACATGCGTACCTACACTTACATGTATTGCCAATTCACACATGATTAGGCACCATAGCTTGCAACTACCCATTGTGGAGTGCACTGAAACGCTCTACATTCCTCTTTGATTACTCATTCACGATTCTACACTAATACGATCATTATGTGTTATGTTCAACGCATTATCATATCAGACGATAAAGGGTCAGTTGGCGTGAAGGGTCGACAATGATCATCGCGCTTTACAAACGGATTGGTGATCACTGGTCATAATCTTGTTAGTAGTTATTAAAAAAAAACTATTGCCTGTTTATTCTCTTGCAACAATCCGTATACTTTTTAAGAATCACAGAAAGCTATACAGTATTTTAAAAGGACTAAATTCGCGGCACGAATTTCTTCCGAGTCGTGAGTCACCCGCACGCGGGGCCCGCAGATGCCGTGGAATTAAAAATGTAGACAAAATATGGTTAGCTATATGCTGCAAATATGTTTAGCATGTAACTAAACATATTTTGTCAACATTTTTAATTCTACGTCAAGTTTCTACGTCGTAGGACGTTACTTCGCATCAACTGCCTGCGAGCTCGAGAAAATAGAGCATGGTATCTCTAATACATACTTTATTATATTAAAGAGGAAAATAATTTATTTTTTGCGGCCTGTCGTATTAACGTCAACTCGAGATGGTATCGGTCTCTCTGGACAGATCAAAATGTTCGTTCCGCTTTCAGAACCGTAAAGGCGTAAAATTGAGATAAGCTCAAAATAGACCACTTATACCACGCTGCCGTTTTCAGAGTGATAAAGACGAAACTAAGACATGGAGATATTATCATGCAAAATTTTATTAAAAAAGTAAGACGTGCGTACAAGTGGTTTCTTTCATTACAATGATTTTTCAAGGATATAAGTATTTTTATACAAAAAGTAGCGGAAATAGGGTTCCAACTAACATGATTTAAAAAATATATTTTTTAAATAGTGCTTTTCATTCATTCCGAGTTCACTATAATCCTAAACGGAACAGCACAAAGTCATCTCTTTTAACGTAATTACAAAAACAAACACAGTGACATCTATTAGGTACGTTAGCGGAGTCGCCTTTCATTCTGTACCATGCAGTATCGTAAAAAGAAAACTTGTTATCACAGCGCGCAAACTTTTCAGTGTATGGGTTATTCGGTAAAATTCCCTTTCTCCCATCTCGGCGAGTATGAAACATAACTCAATAGTGAGCGTAGGGGATTCGGGGGCAACCGAGTGTAAAATGGTCGACATGGAGGGGCATTTTCAAACTGACCGGACAGTCGGCCCGGGCGCCCACCCTTTGCCTCCCTGAAATATGTTAGGTGTGCCGGTATTTGACGTTCTTATATCCACACACAAGTGTTGGATCGGAATTCATGTTTTATAGATTTCCTTTGACGGAATTCCGTGATAGAAACATGTGTCCCTATGTAGATATTTCATATAACACGTACGCTGAACGCTTTGACAGACATTTTGTTGTACATATTTATTAATAGACTTGTTCGTCACGAAAATCCTTGAACTTCAGACTCTCTGAGGTTTATAAATTATATCTAAGGAGGCAGTATTTCTCCACGTGCCACTAAAATAATGTGATATTCGATGCCACATATAGATAGGTTACAAAAACATCATCACTGATATAAAGTCATCAGTAAATAAATGCCCTTTTAAAATATTTTCTACGGTCACCGAATAAGTGCTGAGGCTTAAAAATCATACTAATGTAAGCGTTAACGTTACAAATTGTTAGTCCACAAACGGCGTTTAGAAGCTCGTTCTCTCTCAATTGACTTTTACAACTCCCGAATGAAGTTCTGAAACTGATACAATCTACGTTCTACAAACTCTCTGCAAAATAATCAAAAGACAAAGTTGTGCCATTATTTCAACACTAACATATTTCTTCTTTATTCCTTAAATTGATTTAACTATATCCGATTTATCCTTCATGCTAGGAAATGCAAAGTGACTGAATATAACAGAAACAGATATTTATTACTCTCCCGGGATCCAAACTCACGGCTCCCGTGATAGCAACACCGAGGATGCTGTACCTACCTATCTAACGTAATCTATACTGATACATTTTATATTTCAAACTAAAACTCTCCCAACGCTGCAGGTTTTATTTCCTTATTATAGCTTTGAGAAAAATCTTCGATAAAATGAAAGTGGTCTCTAAAATTTTCTAGTGTTTGGGAAAATATAGTTAACATAATTAATACTATTATATTAAGGCAGCTTAGACTCTACCTGGTGACTTCGATCAATAAACTTATCTTTGGTCAACTATAAGTAGTCTACATGACATTATTTAAATAAACGATTGATTGACATTTTCATAGGCCTGACGTCAGTTATCAGTTCATTTCATAGGACTGATGACTGACGTCAGTCGGTATGTTGCTTTGACAAACATTCCTCATTCGACTTTCCTACCATTATACCTCTGACAATTAATTAGGAAAATCATAAAAATCATCACACCAACACCTTATCAACTCGTCATTAGAAAAACACAAGCACCAGCACTTATTCATGTAATCATTTCCTTCGGTATAACGCAATATTAAAAAATGACGCTGTAAAAATATCGCATTTCGCCGAAACTGGGAATTCCCGTGCATTCGACCGGAAAATAGCCGACATAAAGGTCCGAAATTCTGCCACTGACCGGGGCACGGATGCCGATAAAATATATACGAGGACCGAGGACCTCCGTCGCCGCAAGTTTCCTAATGTTGATAAAACCTGATAAATCAACACTCCCTGGCCAAATATTACGCCCTCAAATCTTTTTTTGTTAGAGCTGCGTCACGTTTCGATGACTTTTTTTATGGCATGGCAATTTTTTTTTGCACTAAATGTAGCCAGCTAGGATAGCACGTAACTTACTACCGCGTAATGTTAATAATTCTTCTGAATATTAGGCAAAAGCAGAATGATTGAATTGTTTTATTTTTAATATCTTATTATTATGATTATATTCAGCTTATTTTTAGCACCTAGCAAGTTAGAAGGTCCCTAAAATAACTGTTTTAAGTCTGTAAGTAACAACTAACAAATAATTGATTAACGTATTCTAGTATTCGTACCTAACATAATTCAGTTAGCCTCCATTGTTACAACAACAATAATTTAATATTCCTTCAACTAAGACCTTTGGCTATGATTGTGTAGGCGTGGATAAACCACCGTCCACAATAGTTCAAACTTTGTAACCGTCTGGATTAAGACGTCCTTTCGACCCAAAACGCCTCGGCCATTAAGTTATTGTCACCTAATATTCCGTCTAAAAAGTGTAAGGTAAGTGTAAGCGCACTCAGACGCATAAATAAAGTGCGCAACAAGATGGCGTCAGTGTTGGCGGTGGTCGGTGTTGCCAGCAATTAATCTCCATTTCCCGCACGCGCCAAATCGCGCCGCCATTACTGGCTCTGTTTTATTTCATTAAATGGACCCGTCGAATTAATGCGCTGCACCGTTTACAAAACCGATGAAAGAATCGGCAAAAACCGGCATTGAAAGTTTTCTATGCCTCCTTTGTGGCTGTTTGTGAAAATTGTCCGACAGTTTCTTTGTTTATTGAGGAAAAATAGCCTGTTAAGTCTTCCAGCGACTCTTTTGATATCTTTTTGCGTTGTTTTCTGAATCTATTTGAACCTATAAAGTTTGACGTGAATATTCTGTCTTATTTTTTGTTCTGCTAACAAAACGGTTTGTTGTAAATATACTTAATTCTTTTAGCGGTTTTACCGGCTTTCACTCACAGTACGCTCTGTTTAACAAATAATTGAATCGCCAATCATTGAGTTTATAGAAAACTGTACTTAACGGTGTAAATCGATTTTCCGGTCTCCATTTCTTTGTTATACTTAGTTTACTTCTAAAGTTATATAGGGACAAAACAAAAACAAAGTCAAAATGCTCACGTGGAATATCCTACCACCACCACCACATATGCGGAGACATTAGGCGTTTGTAAGCAAAGTTTTATTCATACATTTTACGAAACAAGAATTTGCTTTTATTTTTGTAATTAATCATAGCTAAAGTCTCTACTCCGTATCTATCTACTTATAAACAGTATTTGAATTAACTGTATTTATATTAATTAAAGCTCGATTAGCGAGTTTCTTTATCAGAAAAAACGTTCCTCACATGTTTCACAGTAATACAAATTCGTAAAACGTTTATACAAAGCTATTAAACCCGAATGAGCTACATGTAACCAATTCCCCTTCTATAGAGAGGGAATGCAATAAAATAAAACATTTCAATGTACGTTGTATTGTTGCAGGTGCGAACACTGTTCGTCAGTGGGCTACCGATGGACGCAAAGCCGCGAGAGCTCTATCTACTGTTTCGAGCGTACGAGGTATGTTGGCAATTAATTACTTTATTTGTTACAGCTACATGTACTTATATTGGGAAATGAATTCGCTAGAGTCGTCTATTTTAGTGTATGTGTCGATTGTCGGTGTTATCTGTCCAGGCATGAGTCTATTTTGAGAACTAAATAACAATGTCGAGAAAAATACTTGTTTATTCTTCTAATTAATTGCCCCAAGAATAGCATGTTTGTTATCTAGTGTATTTACCTCGAAACACGAAATAATACTAGCCAGTGTAATACATTCCTTACGAAATATCCGAAACGAATAGAAATGTCAAAATATTTATCGAGAGAAAATAAAAACGGGAAAGCACCATCGTCGTCACGCGACTAGATCTCGATTCGGATTACTGTGCCGTAAATATCAAATGTCATGCACCGATTCGTAATATTCGGATTGAATCGATTCTGTTTACCGATAAGGGGGATTACACTCGATCCTCGGCTGGTACGGATGGCACCACAAACATAAAGGTTCCTAAAGTTAAACCGGGGGTTAGTTTTAGTGAGGGCATCGCGTGACGACGCCGCGCCAGGCACCACCACGTACCACCTTTTTTCGGTAGTTTTAAACATTATTACGTCTGAATAGAATTTTGCTGCGACATGAATGACACCGACGATTCTAGCAATTTGATAATGTAGACCCATCTAAAAGTTTCACCAAACATTACACTCGTGGGGAGAACTTTTGATAACAAAGTTAAAATAATCATTGTAATTTTGTTTGCGCAGGGTTATGAAGGTTCCCTGCTAAAGGTTACCAGCAAGAATGGGAAAACAGCTTCGGTGAGTTTATACAAATAACATACGCATATTAATTTTATTTAATATAAAGCTAACGTGATTTTTTTGTAAGTACGTTTGTGGCGGCATCTACATCGCCACATGCGAACTACGCATCAAAGACCTGACGTCACACAACATCCTGACGTCACTCAAATCCTGCATCGCGCAATTAGAGTTAACCGCGTGGTGGACATACTTATATACAAGCTCACGACTTCAACCTATGGGCAATTGCCCGCCAGATATGACACCCGTCTGGTCGGAGGATCCTCCCTTTTCTATGGTGGATGAGTGAACTTTACACCCTGTTCCTCATTCCCCTAAACGTTAATTATATTTACATCGATCAAGTTTTTTTTGTGTGTTGTACTGCTTCGAACCTCAACGCGAAAGGCGGATGCTTCGACCATGCAGTTACGCCATTTAATGCACCAATTTCGTATTGAACTAACCACGTTATGTGATATTTGTGGTAACTCAGTAATGCCATAAAATTTTATATCTAAGTGTTACATAAAAAATAATATGTTACATAAAATATAATGTGCTATATGATACATTTTCTTGCAGCCGGTCGGTTTCGTCACGTTCCACACGCGAGCCGGCGCAGAGGCAGCTAAACAAGATCTTCAGGTTGGTATTGTCACAAAGTCTCATTAGCTCTAGAATTTATCCTAAACCGCTACTACTAAGCATTGAGTTTGACCCAATATCTCAGCAAAACCCCTTGAAACATTATTTGCCTCAGCATATTGGAGCGAACTCAATAAATATTTTATCCGTAGATAACTGACAGATAGAAAACTTAATAAAATCTTACTAAAATGATGTTATGTTTCCTACAATGCGGAATTCACACAATAACAAAAAATATCCACGTACACTACAACGCCTAATCAGTTTGAATGGCTTCCGAACACAGTATGATAGGTAACACAAGGACCGCAGTATCTCAATGAAAGACTGAGATATGTCCTAGGTATTCGAAGCTCAATATTATGCTATTGTAAATACTAAAACATGTATAACGCACGGTGTTACTAAACCTCTTCTCATCACATGCCTCAAACACAGCCAATGAGCACTATAGTTAATATTCTCATTGTAGACTTGGAATAACATTTTCCTGACTCGAGTAACCGCATCGTAAGTTATGCTAAACCCATGCACATACAGAATAGACCACGTCGGGTCATCAAGTCGGTGTCATTGAGCTGTGAGGACCGCCGCGCGACGCCGGACTGTGACCGGCCATGTTACGGTGTAAATACGATGAGCAATGCATGTCACTGTTTGACAGGTTTTGATGTCACATCCCGAGCACTGTGTTCCGTCACCTTAGCAGGCGCAGGCGCGGACCTCTCGATTCTATCGAATGTATCCAATGTAGAGACTAAATTGACAAACGAATTGCTATGTCCGAACCCTTACACATAAACTGTCCCGTTTAGGTTACATTTAATGAAATTGGTTTTTGGGAATAATACTTAATGATGATGTTAGTTAAAGATGTCGAAGCAATCCAAATAACGTGTTAATACCGACGCCCTCCCAACCCGCTATCGTTGGTCGCACCCAGCGGTCGCTCGGTACCACTGGGACTCGCGTCGCCGACCCTTCCATCGTCATTATATCGGAGCGCCGCACCGCTCGCGGCTGTTCACAGCAGGGCGTCCGGTTCGACCCCGACATGCCGCAAACGATTCGGCTGGAGTTCGCTAAAAGCAACACGAAGGTCAGCAAGCCGAAGCCGGCAGTTGCCACAGCCGCGCCAGCTGCACACCCCGCATTGATGCACCCACTCACTGGACGTAAGTACCGCCGAACGCACACACCGCCCGGCGCTCGCTCGAAGTCCCCACACCCATACCGTACCTCTACTCACTAATAAAATCGCACGACCTGTGTCTGTGCCGATCCTTACACTATAATGCTCGTATCCTCACTATTGCTGCCCGAGCGCTAGGCTCTAAGAGGGTGTAAGTAGACACGTAATGGGTACCGTCGGGGCGTCGAGCAAACGCGAAGGGCAAGTATCTGTGACCGCTTACACGTACCACGCAAGGCCTAGCTCCGCGAAGCTATTGATTGATCTGTCGGGTTCTTACCACTGTTGTCAACTTTTACATGTTTTCATGATAACAATTTCATGATGTTTTTATTTTTGTTGTCATCTACTACGTGATCATACCAGAACAGGTATTGGAAGAATTAATATGGTATCAAAAACCTTTATTATTTCTTTATAAGATTTTGAATATATTCTCAAAACTAAATATCGTACATTTAAGAACCGTGAAAACATGTTATAAGCACATTGTAAATAATAATTTTCTATAGCAGTATTCTAATATCACTTTCATAGTTACGTCGTGAACATCGAATTCGTTAACAGACTGACACTGCTTGTTTGATTGTAATGTGCGCTTGGTGACGTTGTTGTTATGGTGGACAGACCTAGCGAGTCCGTTCTTCCCGGGCGGCGGCGAGCTGTGGCATCACCCGCTGGCGTACGGCGGCGAGTTGCCTGCGCTGTCGCACGGCCTGGTGCATCCCGCCATCCACCCACAGATGGCGCCAGTTCGATCCTACCTCTGACTAGCTGCCGCCGATAGGCCACACCACGTATGTTACCTTACAATTCTGAGTTGCTAAAACAGTCCACAGTTTAAGGGTCCACAAAGGGGGTGACACGGTCAAGACACAAGAAAATAATGAGTACTTGCGTCTCACTCCTCTCTGTGTCGAAACCTTTATATGCTGATTATGCCTCTCTGATCATTGCACAATGCTTTCTAATATTGCTTTCTGTTGTTCTGTACTCCAGTCAGTTCAGATCTCAGCCTGCTAAAAAGCTCATCACCTCTAAATATTGATGGCTAAAAGTTTAAGTTATTTGTTTTACTTATTTTGACTGTGTATTAAAAATAAGAGCAGTAAAGCATTTTGCGTTCTATGTAATTTAGGCAAATACTCGACACATTACACAGCACGTTTAGACGAAACTTCTGCACTATGCACGTATTTCAGAAACTCGTAGAACGCAGAACGCTTGATCGCTCAATGTCTGTGCGGTTTCTTATGTAATTCAAACTTTACTAGGAGTTTGGACCTTATTATCATGGTAATAATGTCCAGACCCCCCTGACGCTGGGTGCGTGCGTCCTGCCCGCGCCCGCGCTGGGCTCGCCGGGCGCGGCGGTGCCGGCTCATAGTGGCCCCCCCTCGCACCCCGCGCACCCCGCACCTCCCTGCTCGACACTCTTCGTCGCTAACCTCGGACAGTTCGTCTCAGAACATGAACTTAAGGAAATTTTTAGCAGGTACGTCCACAACATCACAACATTAACCCGTATGCAATCGTATATGTGCAAAACGCTTCAAGTTTTCGACTGAAAATAACAATTTATACAGTCCAATATTGAAATATCTGCAGAATTTAAGATCATACAATAAAATAATATTTCCAGTCGAAAAATAACACGATGTTATGTGCATGATCACGCAACACATAAGGTAATAAAACATATGAAAGCATTCGAAAATGTATATGAAGTTAATAAAATGTAACTTTCCACAGTGCATGTTGCACCGAATATCACAATGTCGTCCACGTTATACATTATTGGGTTATAATTTTATGTTTCAATTTTGGCTCTACTATGTCTCAGACGTCTCACACAAACTATCTGATTTGAAAAGAAAATTCCAAAGGAAACTATTTGGTTGAGCCACATCGTTTGTGTGAGATCTGAAGCCTGCACCCGTACCACCCTAAGCATGACGAACGTCACTATATCTCCACAGTTGTCACAACTAGTCGTACGTTAGCACTGTAACACCACACAATATGAGAGCCGTGAATATTACTTTTTATGTCGTACGTATCGTGCCGCACACACCGACCGCGATATTTATATCCGCAGCATTAAAGAGGATGACAAATGTCGCACTGTTTAGTTTATATCTCTTAGAATTTAGAAGCACCATATATAATAACAACATTGCTTTCTGAATCACTATCCTTATCAAACATTGTTCAAAAATGTGGCATTCTCTGAATTTAGCTACAAGAATCCACAACATTAGGTCAGTCTCAAAGACACACAAAGTCATACTGAGGGGGTACGAGTGGGCACAATAGAGTATGATGGTACAGCTGTCCGGGGTTCTCTCGGCTGCGGCTGCTGAACGGCGGTAGCGGCGGCGGCAGTTCGGGTCCGGTGGCCTTCGTCGACTTCGCTAGCGCGTCGGACGCGGCCGCTGCGCTCGCTCGCCTGCAAGGCGCTCTGCTTCTCAGCTCTGAAGGCGCCATCCACCTCGAATATGCGAGGCATAAGATGGCACACAACGGCTGGATTCTCGCACATGAAGTATGCACGCGCACTATGTTTAGTTTTGATACCATCTGACTGATATTCTCTAAGTGTCATATAGGGTCTGTCATTATAGTCAACTACTGACTTGATATTGCATCCACGTTCGTAAGGAATTGAAAAGCATCTGTCAAAATCACATTTGTCATTTTAGTTGGTGACTATATATATATTTTTCTTACAAATCGATATAGTATGATAATTAAAGTCTGATGATGACAGATTCATTCCAAACAATAAGAAACAATCCTAAAAAGTATATTCTTAAGTGCTATGTGTTAAATTCGATAATGCTTCGGCTCTCATGCACAAGAATTCAAGACTGTAAGTGTCTTGAGCGTCGAAGTGGTCGACCCTACTAATGTTTCACCATGCACCTCGCACTATATAGAGTTACGTAATGCCTGCTAACTCGTAAGCCTTACAGAACGACGCTATCAATGTTTGATGATATACTAACGTGTGTTGTGTTACGCAGGGAGCCAAAGGCGGAGAAGAGGGCGAACAGCATTAGTTCGTTCGTGGCTCTCGGTACTTGACAACCAGCTCACTGAGGGACGCCTGTCGAGATCCTCTGCATCGCATCGGACCCGCCAGGAGACCGGGCAGCACATCACTCATCCCTACGTCCTCACTAGACGCTCTGTCTCCTCTTTTGTTGTTATTATGTTCCCTGGCCCCCAGCGTCAGAGGTGTGGTGTTATTTTGTTTATACCAAAATTAGCAAGTGTTAATTGTATTATTATTAACATTCCAGGTTTATTGTTTACTGTTCATGATATATCATTATTATTTAAATCTATTAATTTCCTATAAATGTAGCCTGTTTATTTAATATTATTATTCAATTTATCGTGTAACATAAGATTTATTTACAACTAACTTATTGTACGGTAAAGTTTGTATATTTGTTTTTACAAGGCCGATGTATACAACTGAGAGGATTTGTTATGAATATAGTGTATTACCAGAAATTAAACATTTTAGGATATATCTCATTCGAGTAAGCTAAAAACCAAAGGTGCCCTTCATAGAAAGATTACGTTTTGTTAAATAATATTTCAAGTTGAATGATTTAAATGAAGTTGTATGTAATAATACGATACTTTTGTTTTAGCCTCGATAATGTTAGCGTATTAAATGAATTTCATGACTATTTCAAATTATATTTACCTAATACTTTCTTAGTAATGTTTATAATATTCAATCACTCGTTGTCGCGCTGGCACTCTAGTGTTGGTCTTACGATCCTTTCTATCTGTAAATGAATTATTGCAATAATTATAATATTTGAGTAGGATTGTGCGATAGGACGGGAAGCCCTCGGAGCCGCTTGTCGAGTGCAACAGAGCGCTGAACGCGAGCGTGCGCACGCATCTCCTACTTACTTCACACTGACCCGTTCAGTTTGTTATGACCCTTCTCTACTTAGGTGACTACCAAATTTCTTGTGCCTTGCGAAAAAGAATCCTAAAATCATTTCGATTTAACTCTAACTTCGTGGTTTCACAAGTTGGGGTGTTTATTTGGAAGTTCTGCATTGTACCAATTCGGGTTCCCTCACTCTTCGCGGTTAGTATGCGATGCGACACAATCGAGATCAGTTCAGTCTTGTCTCTTGTTGCGAGAATTTAGCCTTGGCCTTATGAGAGTTAAATAATTAAATGTAATCATTATATTAATTAATATATAGTTATAATTAGCCGGCGACGTGCGCGCCGACGCTGAATAGTGAAACATTATTCTACTATCTGCATGCTTTGACGAGCTTTTTGGTAATAATCTAATTTAAAATTTAGTAGTTACTTTTATTGTGTAATCGTTAGGTGAATAATATAATATTAGATAAGGGTATTTATTGTAGAAAATCAGCATAGTTGCATTACTATTTAATGAAAGTTATTCATACATAATAATGAAACAATGTAATGAAATTTAAATTTACTGAAATGTTAGGATTAATCAAAATGAAGATTAATATATTTTTTATTTTTAGCTAGTTGACTATCGCAAACAGAATGAATACCTAGTTACCTACGTGTCGACAAAACTGTGACGACATAAGTACACGACAGTGCGAGATAGCAATAAACCAAAAATGAAATATTAATGTTATTATAGGTATTTAGTGACGTATTCTGCTGATGTAAACAAGTAAAATTTACAAAAAAAAAAAGTAAAAAAAAATCCCTGCTTAGGCTATATAAATAAGGTTTTGGATATTTGGGTTCCAATGTTGACGCGACAGAAATCTATTGAGGTACTCACGCGACTGCTGCCGGTCGCCGGCCAGAGATACCGCATGTGAATTCTTATGAAATCTCTTAGTCAATATTTAATAGAAATTTCGTCAATTTTTGACTTAGCAAAATTTTATACATTGTTTATAGTAACTGTAACTTCACATTGTACCGACGTCGTGTTTATAGACCAAAGATAAAGGATTATACATAATTTTAATACTAACCTCAGACCGTACCAAACTTGTATTTGTAGGCGCATTGTACTGCAATGTTTAGTGGACACGACAAATTGATTATTTTAAAGCCACAGCAGTTTATGCAGACATGATTTGTTACGGACCCAAGATGAGGCTGATGCCGCGGTGATACACGAGGACACCTAGGATAGGCTTCTTATTGTACTATTTCATTGTTACCTACTTTTGCTAATGATAGAGACGAAAAGATCAATTTATTAAATCAAATATACAATTAGATTCAGTTTTATACCCAAGCAATTATTATCAAATGAAAATCAATCATTAATATGTTTATCAATGTTTTGTGTCACATGAAAACTCCTGACAATTCAGATTCTCTTATATATTATTAATTATTCATTGTCGGTTATAATAATTAAGCTAAGTCAATGTTCACTTATTTAATTCGATATATAATGCTAATTCGTGTGTAAGTAATTGTGTAGTAGTGATCTCCCATACCTTCGGCGAGCGGCGTCCTCTGGCGCATACTAAAATACAACGAAAAGTTTGTTTGTTCTTTTCAATTGTTCTGAGTGAGTGTGTCGATGGCTTTATTACGTCGATGACGATCAATGTTAAGCTCTCTTCAGACATATGTGTATCACTCTTTGAAATCTCTATCATAGTTTTAATGTTTAGTAGAGCCATCGACAGACTTAACGTTTTGGTTAGCGAGGTCCGGCCGCCTGCCATGCTGTGCACGCACTATATCACGCGAGCGCGCGGCACGGCAGGCGGCGGCATGCGCGCGGACGCCGTCGCCGCCATGATTCCGTCCAACAACCTTAGATAGCGAGTAAGAGACGTCCAGTGGCTGCGGACACGGCTACGTCACCTATGCGGGACTACTCGATACATATCATCATGTAATATTTAATGTGTAATTAGGAATAAAAAAGCGGTTTCATAGAGACGTTTATTCTGTATTCTCGTCTACTACATATAATGCAATCGGCTATATGTCACGCTAACCCACTTTTGCGTTGCGACATACTATATTATTCGCTTCGCTGTCGTCTTATCCTTTCACTCGGATTTATCTCCACTTCTGATTAATTTAATTTCAAAGGGATTTAAACACAAAAAGTTTATGTAAAAGATATTTTCTTAACGTTTACTGTGAAATCGAGTAGATAGATGGTGATCGGATCGTCGTTGTTTATGAAGACGCGTGACATTGGCCCGCATGTGATAGGGTAGTGTAGGGGTGTAGCGTCGCCTTGCAAGTTAGGTTAAGTGAAGCGGTATCACACAAACGCCGTGCATCGGAAACATATCAATTCTGTGCCCCTTAATAAATTTAGTTAAATACTATTCTAAGAGATACAATATGAATAGAATAAAGAAGACAAAATAATCGGAGTATCAAATACCTGCTAAGTGTTGTTTTCGTACGTTAATGATAATATCGATTAGATTGTGTTTAAACGTGAATCGTACGCATAGTCCCAGAGTAGTGTCGCGCAAGTTTCCATTTGTTTATCGCTGTAGAGTTTGTACGTTACTTTATTGTTATTTTAGAATATATTAACATGGCTTAATTACCAAATTACTTTAACAGATCGCTTCGTATTCAGTATTAAATGACATTTTATTTTAATTTCGGTGACAAGAGTTAGTGCGTTGCTGAAAACTTATTTGTATATCGAGCAAAGTAAACCATACAAACTATATAGTTAGTAATTAATTGTTAGATTTGTGTGACTTGGATTATTTAAATGCTTTTAGAGCAAAGGTAAAGTGTTATTGTGGTTTAAGAAAAACATAATGACATTGTAAAAATAGTGATAAAATTAGCTTAATTATCATTATTACAACTTTTATAGATGTTCATTACTTTTCTTTTCTTACTTCATGGAGTATTGTGGCATTGGAGACGTCATTGTTAATTCAAATAAATTTGAGCTCATCCTCAATCGAAGTTTTTATTCATCTGAAACCCTGTCTGCGCCAGCCCACTACTGAGCCACTGAGCTACTGAGCCACTGAGCTTCTGAGCTACCGATTGTCTCCAAGCACGTGTCGAGAACAACAGTAACAACTAACGTATTCAGACAGTAAATAGGAAAATGTTTTATAGATTAGCCCGTAGGTAACAGATCTTTTATTAACGAAATAATATAATCATTGTTTTCTCGAACGAACTTATGTTCAATATTATGTGTCTAATAGTAAATAAAAATAGTACTTTTATAGGTGTCTAGTTTAGGATAACTGAAATTAGATATAAAATTGACAGTTGAGCTTTTAAAACGTTGCTTTGTAGACATGTCTGCTTTAGTGCGTCATTTTGTAAAATGAATTCGGGAAAAGGATATCAAAATACAATGTTTTCTTCAATTTAGTTTACAGAAGTGACGCAGATACGATAAAATATAAAATCTCTTTATTTCGATAATAATTATTGCAATGTTGTATTTATGTTATTATTAGTTTTAAAGCATTATAGGGTCCAAAGATTGGGAATAAACATTATGTGACAATTAATGCGCTTGTTTCTTTTACTACGGACATGTGACCGACCTCGACCAGTAGCTCGGGTAGATGGAATCCGAAAGATTTGAAACGCATTTCTCTGGGTTACGTTAATACTCTAAGTTTGAAATAGAATAACTGCTATTTCATCTATAAAACTGATGAAATAGTTATAAAGTCACCATAAAAATGTTGGATCATAAATTCAAAATTTTATGTGCAGCCCCAAAATTGCGGCATTAAAGTAGTTTTTAATGTCAAGTAACTTGTTTAATCTAGTAACAAAGTAGGTGTGCAAAGCGTCATTGGGAGTTAGTAATTATTTAGACAGTCGAAACTTGGCATGGCCTCGTTCTGCGGCCCCGACCAAATTAGTATGAATATCATTAATATCACATTAGCTACGACCGACGTACATATGCCAGTTGAAATTGCGTTACCAGTTAATTTCAGGATGGATTTAGACCGGATTTCCCGTTTAACTAGCAATGTTTTGTAAGAATCAAGTGGACTAATAATTTGGCAAGAACAATACACACGCACATGCCAAAACAAGCAATTTCACAACTCAGTTTTAAGTTCGTAGCATAAAATTTTAATAAAGCAGTTAAAATGAAATCTCGTAGCACTTTCGTAGCAAACTGCTACGAAACTCGATATCGATAATTCGCTACGGACACAGGGAGGCTGCCTCCACACAATATTGTTCACGCAGACGCTCATTCAATGTTCCTAATAATGATGGAGCTTTTGTTTACGAATACCGATTTGTGGACTTCAAAGTATACTGATTTTGGTATGCTGATATTTTTGACATATGACATGCAAACAATGTTATTTAGCAGAATATCTCAATAGTTTCAAGAGATACTAAGGCCCTTTACTCACTGGTCGGTGTGTCAGCGGTGCGGGATTAGCATGGTCGGTATACCTGGCACCGAGCATCTATATTTCAATGAGCGTTTCTTGATTGACTCGGTATGCGCAGGAGCGGGGCGGGATCGTTTCGGTTTACCGCGTCTTGGTAGAAACATCCAGTGCCTGCTCGGTGTTTTGAGACACGTCACGCGGTTTAATTGAAAATATATTTAAAAATTCAATTAAAGTCGTACGCAAATATAACCCGCCACAACATCTTCATCACTCGAAGACGACATTTTCTCGCGAGGAATTAAGCGGTACTGCATAAAACATACCGAAAATATGACATCAGGTCCGTAAATGAAAGCAGTGCCGTATCGTTTCAGTATACAGAGTATACTGTACCGCACTGCTGGCGCACCGCTGACGCACCGACCAATGAGGAAACGGCCTTAGTATTTCTAAATTCGATAGTTCACTATGGGTGAATGTTGCTACTTTCAACGAAGAACAAATGCTAAGTATGCTGTAAAGGTGAGATGCTGAAGGCAGAGATCGTAAGTATTAAAAAGAGATGGATAAGTAAAGAGTTGACAAGAGCCATAGGCTAAAGATATATCAATAAAATGCGTCACAATGATAAACCTTTTGCTTGGAATTTAAATATTACATGACCTATGAAATAGAGAACTTGCCTTAGTGCCTTAGAACAAAGAAATTCTATAATACTAGCATACAGTGCTACTAAATAGGACAATGGGAAACAATAAGGCCTTATCAGCCGTTGCTGGGCATGGCATCCCAGTGTCAGATACAATGAACAGTTGTTATCACTACAAGCTACGAATACTACAAGTATTAAGTATGAGGATTGGTGATCGCAGTATATACCTATGTGTAATGTTCAGTACAGTAAAGACGGAGACTGTCCATTCTCTTGGCAGAATATCATAGGCACCTTGGACCACACCTGCAGCTACGCAGATTTGCAATGCTCATTACCAATCTGTGTAGCTGTAGGCTTTTCCTGAAACCCACTTAAATAATTTTGTGAACAAAATAAGGCTGTCATCTTAAAAAATACTACATAATAAATAAGGCTTATGTACCTAGATATTTAGTCTCAGCCACGGATGAATACAGATGATTCCCTCCGCAAAATCATTTAAATAAAAAGCGACTCTTGCTACGACACAATAAAGTGCAATTCAGGTCGCACAGCGCTAATTACCTACAGTTATATTCATCTAGAAGTTGCCTCTCTTTTTATCGCGTAACTCTCTTCCGACTACGTCACATTCACTGAATTGGCCCGACAAGACGAGCCCGCCGCAGACTTGTAGCTTCATACCTAAAATGCGGAGTGTATTCATCTGTGTCTCAGCCTAAACTTCAAATGAAAGCAATACACAGTGTCGTAAGGACGTATACTTATATCGAAATCTGGTAATGTTCATGAAGTTTTAAATAAGGTTTTAACTGGAGTGTAGTAATGTGAATAAAACAAGTCGTGTAAGCCACCCTCTAGCGGTTATGTGCCCCTAGGGAATCAAGTTTAAAAGGACTTGGTTTTCTCAGCAAATTGCCTAGGTTCTATTTAGTACACTCGTTAAAACTGTTTCATGGTATGTAAGAGCTTAAATTGTGTTATTTACTGTGTAGTGTGTGTACTATAATGTACTTAGATGATTAAAAGTGCTGCTTGAATAATGTGTCTCGGTAAATAGAATAAACATCGATATTTGAACATTTTGTGAACCATTTTCCAAATAGGACGAGCAAAGACTAGTAGGTTCTTGCAATCGTTTTACTTATTACAGACTACGTATGGTCAAATCTGAAACGGTTAGAGGTAGAGACATTCTTTGTTGGATTGTTGTTTGTACAGGTTGCACTCAAAGATTTTGTTTAAAAAGCCAATGATTCTGGAAATGCTATTGCCAGCTATAACACATTAGAGTTTCGACTTATCGATCTGTGCTCCTGTTGCGTAGAAATAAATAGCAATCTCGTCGATCAAACAGAACATTCACACACACTATCAGCCGTCTGGTTTGGCTCATGCGAATCATCCCGCGTACAGGTGATCACACTCTCGGGAAGCTGCGGTAATGACTAATAGCACTCAATTATACAATATACAGGCGGCTTGCACACTTATTTTTGATGGGTTGATTGTTATTTTTGATAGTTCTGTTTTGTTTCGAAACGGTAATCTCTCATCACCCAACTGTGTAGTCTCTTGCAGTAAGGTGGCATGAAAATCTGATTAAAATCATGTTTCTAGAACGTAGCTCAAAAAAAATATGTTGTATAGGTAACAAAAATCAACACGGTTTTATCACGCACTAAAAGTTATATAATAATTAAATTGACATGTATCAGTTACGATATATGAACCCATGTTAATATTCTAACTATATTGTAGAGTAAACGCAAAAATATAGGTACTTTTTAAAATAATACGCGCTGTAAATATTGCCCTACGTATAGTTTTGTCACTGCATAGCCTACATGTCCTAGGGCACTGTCATACCTAAGTTATTAGTAAGCTTGTCACTAGTTTTTTAGCCAATAATTAATTTTAAAAGCGTGGGGCGCTTTGTTTAAATTAATTAAAAATAAACACAACCAAAAAGCACTCCATGTTTTTTGTTTTTTACTTTTTAGTCTTAACTTTAATATATTTTATATAACTGTTACAGAATGCATATAAAGTTTACCCAAACTCGAGGGGTTTACTAGTAGTCACTGAATAGTTCCACTATCCACCTCCTGGCTCCGTCATCAGATCAGATCCAAGATACCAAATTATAGTATTGTCTTCCAAACTACATACAACTACATACATTTCGATACGTTAGTTAAAAGTAGTTTGAAATTGACTTCTAAGATTTTATTACAGAGTTAGTTACAAGTGAAGCTAATAAAAGCATGTTCATCAGCATCATTTCAGCCGAAAGACGTCCAGTGCTGGACATAGGTGTCCCCCAAGCACCGCTTCGATTGGTTCTGTGCTTCCTGCATCCAGCTGTGTTCTGCGGCCTTCAGGTCATCGGTCCATCTTGTTCCGAGGCCTTCCAACGCTACGTCTTCGGGTACGCGGTCGCCACTTCAGAACCTTTGGGCCCCATCGGCCACCTGTTCTGCGAGCAATGTGGCCTGCCCATTGCCACTTAAGTTTGGCAATTCTTCGGGCTATGTCGGTTACCTTGGTTCTCCTGCGGATCTCTACATTTCTGATTCGATCACGTAGGGAAACTTCAAACATAACCCTCTCCATTGCCCTTTGGGTAACTTCCTAGCCTTCTGATAAGGCCCATTGTGAGCAACCACGTTTCACCTTCGACAAAAGCATGTTAAAAAGTTAGAATTCAAATGCTTTATACATATATCAAAGTCATACCTACTAGTACAGACGACCAATTGGAACCGTGCACCTAGCTTCTGACGTTTCATAAGTGCCCTTGTAGGTTTATGTGAAATAAAAATATTTTGAATTTGAGACAGGAAAATTATTTTTGTATCAAATTGACACACTTCGCCAATTTGCCATGTTATAGAGCTATTTCATACAACTGTCAGAGAATGACAGTTGTGATTTGAGTGTAAGTACGAACCATTTATATTGCTAGTCAAAGTGATAAACCATATACTTCCCTGACTTTACAATACACGAATATAACAAGCGTCTGACATTTAATTAATTACTAGTCTAGGCTAGTTTACACAGTGCAAGCTAGCGTGCGAGTCGGCCTACAGAGTAGCTGCAGTGCAGCAACTCGAACTGTGTGGACGTATCAAACGAGTTACTCGCACTTGAGAGTTGGACAGTAGCTCGCAGTCGTGTAACTTATTTTTTTGTTTCACTCGCCTGCTCGCCTTCCCCCATCACTCGCATGGCAGCAGCTCGCACATCTCTTGCATCGTTCGGACGCGTTCGGCAGTAGCTCGTTAAAAATGGTACATGTTGCCCCGGAAGATCCTCTTGCCATCCAATCTCTTATCAAAATCCTTTATATTTCCTCTTTTTTTTAAAGTTTTATAATAATTTCCTACTTCAAAGCTTAGTATTTTGGGCATAGACCTTATCAAAGTTTTATTTATTCAATCACGTTGACTCGACATTGCACTATCCCAGTACTCCAGCACACACCTCGCAAAAGACTAGGTAGCTGCTCTCATAATGAAAACAGCCAAGGGAGCCGAGCTACTGACATGCGAGTACACAGTGCGAGCAACTGTCTACTGCACTCAGCAGCTCGAACTGTGTAAACGAGCCATAAGTAAAATCTATAATCGATGACAACCGAAGCGTAAGCTCATGATTACAAACTGCTGCTTCTTGAAACTCGAGAGAAAATCTTCAAATCAAATGCCACTCTGAAACTACTTATTACTTTTCAATACTGCCGCCATTACTGGTAAAATAGATGGAACAAATTATCTACATTGTAGGCAGTGCCGGATTAACCACGTAGCAAGAGTAGCAATTGCTACGGGCCCCGCATATTCAAACCCGGGCCCCACCTCCGCCTGAGCATAATTTTTTGAGTGAAACTTATTAAGAAGTGGTATATTGAATTTACTTGATGTCTCAAAAACGTGATACGTACTACCTTTGCCGACTAAGACGTCAGAATATGGGTAATACAATTTCTAAAAGTTGATTGCAAATAGACGTATTGAGTATTGTTTTTTTTTTACCACTTTATACATAAGAACCCATAACAGATCAAGGGCCCGTCTATAAAATTTTCTACGGGCCCCGCGCTTGCTTAATCCGGCACTGATTGTAGGTACACGCCTAACATATGAACATGCTACTTTACTAGAGTATTCTCTGAAATGATATTGGCGCGAACACAAAGTATTGTGCCTGTTTATAATTATCGTAGGTAAAGAACTGATATTCAACAGATCGTAATGTTTTTTGAACGAGTAGATACCTACATGTAATACAGATCTATTTAATTATGGTCCTGATCAAGATGTTTATAACGAATCTGGAGTTGATGCCATCTGAAAAGCTCGTGGAAAATGGTTTTACAAACATTTTGCAACAGAAAATCGTGGCGTTTTTATTCAAAGGCAGGTCAAAGTTAATTTAATATTACCTACTTTAATTTGTATTTCATTTTTAAAATTCCTGTAAGTTCATTAAAAGGAGTTAAGCATCGTGCAGACTGGCGCGACGCTACACCCGTAATTTTTTACCGTGAAGTTTTCTTAGAAATTGTTTTGTTAGAGTCGCGCTGTCTCGCTGCGCCAGTCTGCACGAGGCTTTATTTATTACCATCTAAAATAAAGAATAAACAGGACTTTAGGCACCTCGGTAGTTTATATCATTTATTAGTCTGTGATACATACATAATAATATGCACCTATGTAGCAATACTATTCAAATCAATCAGTTACAATTACTCCGAAAATAAATCAGGATTCAAATGTAGCGTTAATACAATATTGCTGTTAATGTTATTAATTTTCCTGGAATCAAATTAATTGAATTAAAATATATGCATGTGTGACTTATCGCACTTGTGCTAGGTATAAATAAGGCAAATATGAAACACTTTTCTTTACATCTTTATATTTACTGTTTAGATTTACTGGGTGTTAGGACATCGTCCCGCGAACAATTAAATACATGATTGCAAAGTATTTAATAAAAAAAACCGGCCAGGTGCGTGTCGATCCACGCACAATGAAGGGTTCCGTAATTGGGATGAATTTATCCCAAGAACAAACTTAACATTGTAGTTGAAAAGCATGTTCACCCATGCATCGATATACGTCAAGGTCAATTCTCCAACTGCAAATTTAAGTTTGTAAACGCAGTTTTTTTTTTTATCTGATAAAACTACAAATAAACGCTTTTCGATTCGATTTTTTACTAGTGCTGTGAGACCTTGCTTCTTGCCAAATTACATATAAAAATAATACGGGAAATAACCTCTAGGTTTTAATTTATTAGGAAGTATCAAAATAAGTCGCACAAATGACCGTATTTTTTTATTGCGTTGACTTAGAAGCTTGATTTTTTTAAAGCTCCAAGGGACTATAGATTTACTTATTTGGTATTAATTCCAACTTGATACCTCCACGCGTTCCTGAGAAAATGGGTGTTGACAGACTAACAGACCGACGGAAAACGAAATGATCCTGTAAGGGTTCCGTTTTTCCTTTTGACCAAGTGCGTAATGCAGTTTTAAAACAGCAATTTTTTTTTTATAACCGACCAAAAATGTCTATCCTAGGGGATCTAAAATCATGTGCAGAATAGGGATGATGGCTGAGGAAAAAAAAAGAAATTCTATTTAGTCTATCAGTCAGATAATAAAAAATATTAGACACGTATTTTTTGCTTTCTGATATTAATAAAAAAATACTTAAATAAAACGCATTAAAGTTGGAGAGTGGGGGCTCGTTACGTCAAAAGTAAGCATAAAATCTACATATAAGTGACGGCTTGTTTTGATTTGATTACTTACGTAATCAAAAGATTTTCAATATTTGCAAAAAAAAATACGTGTTCAACATTTTTTAATAATCTACCTGACGGTTTTTATTTTTTTTCTTGTCGTCATCTCTATTAATAGTAACAGTTTACGCGTACACCGTATATTTTCCATCCTTAAAACCGGAAAATCAGTTTCCTGCATATTTACCTAGGCATGAAAACAGAAACGAGATTAAATTGTCTAAAGATTTTTTAGGAATACTTTCGTTTCTCCGTTGTGGCAGGAGTTCCATCTAATTAGTCTTATCAGCTTCATTTACAACGTCGACGGAGCAAGACAGTTTGTCCCAAATAAACTTTTTACTAACTTGGGAGCTGGGAATTTCTGAAGAATCTTTACCGGAGACGATTCCATTGCTAAGTGATAGAAGAATGTGGTTGAGACTGGAATGATACCCAACTTGCCTATAGTCCGAGTTAGTGCTATTGTGGTACCTTTACGTATGAAATTACTTGTTCATGTTCTCTGTTGTGTAAAATTTGGTGTACGACAAAGTATAAATAAATAAAATGAAGGTAATGTAAGGGGAATGTCATGTTTTTGTAAGAAGTAATTTCTTGGTTTCGTTAAGCACGATATATTGTAGGTATGTTTGGAAGGTGTACTTACTATAGGTATTTATTTTTTGTTTTTCCTTTGCGTTCTCATGAAACTGTATTCTATTTTCCTATACCTTGCGCATGTTCATTTGTATTATGCTACATAAGTATCACACTGACCAAATTTATAACGTTTTTCAGGTTTATGTAATCTGCACAGATCTGTTTTATCCGACCTCTACTTTTAAGGCTCGTGCAGACCAGTGCTACTTGGCGCGCGACGCGACATCGGTCATTGTTATACCGTGAGGTTTTCTTAGAAATTGTATTGTTCGAGTCGCGTCGCGCTGGTCTGAACAAGCCTTTACTCACAGCTGCATCATTCTTCTAACCACGATCACCCCATCCTTTAAAGCAAGAGAGTTACAAAAACCGAGCATTAGTAGTATTAGTACCGACATACAACGTATAACATATTTACAGCCAGATATACGTGCTGAATATTTTCACAAGAGCAACTGTATACAGAGCGTTGATCCGATAAATCGCGTATCATTTCGGTCTCTTCGACATGTGAAAGACACATCCCAGATGTTCGGATGTATCTGTGAATGTTGCCACATGAAAGGAGTGCCCTCTTTCCATTTGGCTCATCTCTCGGAAAATTTGACGTTTCAATTTTATTAATACAAACGTCCTTTGAAGAAGTGGACGTGTACGGATTTATTATTTGACATTTTCGTCTTTGGTTTAAGAGATTTTTTAAAGAGGCCATGTCACTTTACCCAAATATACGTGATTACGTTGTATATATTCTACATTATACACACGTAAAGCTATACAGAGATTAGGACGACAATAATGAAGCGACTCTAAAACTTGAAACCGGTGAGGAAGATGCCTTTACGGAAGTTGATTCAACATCATTAAACCAACTGCTCGACTTCGTAAACTCTAACACGTACTTTATAATACTTTCTTACCGTGTAGAATATTATACAATAACTTCAACAAGCAACAACAAGTTAACTAAACAGATAAAAAGTTGCTCTCAAGAAGTATTCGTGTGCACTCCTCCACTACTTTTATTAGTTTCGGATCAAAGCTTACAAAACGCACACATTCTAAACAGTGTGGTGTCGTAGGAATACTCGATCGTTATTTTACTTTTATAACTCTGCTAGACCATTTTAGGAATTTTAGAGCTGCGCAATTGTGGTGTTTGGAATACCAGCTAAGGACATACTTCATCGATTTGCTGGTAGTGTCGTATCTCAGAAAATATGTAAGTAAGGGTCTTATCGCACTGTGTTATTATTATTACCAATTGGTATATAATACAGGTGAGCCATCACCTAATTGCGTCGAATAACCGATATTATATTTAGGTTTTCCCCAAAATTAGTTCGTAATAGAATTTTATAGTTTTTGCTACGCACTATTGAGTTGTAATGCCAACATTATGAATATTTACTACTAAAAAAGAACAACGTAGACAAAGCTAAGACATAAAACGTAGCCGTAAAAAGTTATGTCGAGATTAAAAAACCTAGTTTATGCCCATAAAAGAATATTTTTGATATAAAAAACGGCACGCATCGCAAGAAGCTGCTTTCGGGTGTAATTCACAAAGTTTATAAATAAAAGTTTGAAAGCAAGCATGTTTAGTACATGGCATTCGGCGAAACGGAGTTAAAGTTGTACTCGTCGACGAACTATAAGGAACTTTCTCATACATAAGTCGTTGCTTATGAAAAAACATACCGCTGTAATAGTCGACGTGTCGTAAAAAAGGTCAGGGTGATACTGAAAAACGGAATCGAGAGCGTGTTGAATTTTTTATCGCGGCTTCTATCTTGTAAAGCGAGTGTTATAGCGATGTCTCGACTCTTTACATAACGAATCGCACGCGAGGGAGATTGCTCCTACTAAATTTAGAGGCGTTTAACTTGTTCAGTTTCGACTCCGTAAATCTTTATTTGCATGCTGAGACAATAACAATCCGGCCCTTCCCGCTGATTTAGGATCTGTCTATCGTTCGGTAAGTATTTCTAGTCTATCGGATTTCTTGGAAGCTTTTTTTTTTAAATGGCGTAAGGAGACAACTACATCAGAATACTTTACGAATATGATTTTGATTTATTCTTTTTCACTTAAACTCTTTATTGCATTCATGTGTATATTTAGGTGTTACATTTATGTAAGTAAGTTCCAACATGAAACCCGGTTAGGGCACGGCAACATAATATACGTAGGTATATAATAAATTGGATAAAACAAGCACCCATGTTTGTTAAACAAATATATTTTTTGTCGATAATATTACTAGTATTAAGTTTATGTAGTTATTTAAATTAATATCATGAGGTTAATAAAATATTTTATTTATGTATATCAATTATAATATTTTATTCATTTGTATTTACTACCTATTTTATTTTATTCATTTGTATTAATTATTATATTTTATTCATTTGTACTAACTATTATATTTCATTAATTTGTATTAGATGTTGTATTTAATTAATTAATATTTTTTAATTATTTTTTTCTAAGTATTCTGCGACCGAGTTGCGCGCATTTTTGTGTAAGATATTCTTAAAATTTTGTGTTAAAATTATTAAATTTGGGTTCTTCTTTAATTTCTTTAATTCTAATCAATAACAGAAGTTTTCTTTCACTAATTTCAATTTCCTACCTACTAAGTTTCGACTTTCCTCACGTGAGATTTCCTCTTAAAGAATGCGTTACTTATTTTCTGATTTCAACTTCTCAAGTATGCTTCTCCGATTTTCAAGCGAGCGAACCACTTTCCACTTCAAACTTTGAACACTAACGAGCTTTTTGTAAATAACATTGTCATTTACCATTTGACGGGCGAAATATTTTCGCTACATCATAATTCACAGGCAACCTAAATAGTTTGGGTTGTCGGAATAAATAAGGGTTACGCGACGGCGGGTCGGTAACGAGTAATAAATTACCGCGGTTATGGTGACTACATCAAAAGGGAACCGTTCTAAAAGAATCTGCCGACACCTCATAAAGTTAAGTGGAAGTGATATGACCTAATAACATTTTGCTAATTATGTGAACTTGGTCAGCGAATCTGCTGACGTGTATTTTTGAGATTACTGAAGTTATTTCTTTCTACATGATAAATGAGTAGGAAACTACAAACCTTCCGGAGATATTTATTTGCTCAATAATTTTCGAGAAAGCGATGTCGTCAAAGTTAATTAACAAAATATTTTGAGCTGAAAATCTGAAATGTATATTTTCACCATAATACCAGTAATCAATATCGGATTAATTTCGAACAATATAAAATGGAACCTGTGGAACATAAAATACCGGCACTGAAAACCTCCTTCCATTTTCGAAATTTTAAATATCAAGGAAAACGCGGCTCACGATATGTGAGATTTTATTTTAAATTCCGAATAACGTTGGGGTTACCAAGCAACAACTACACAAATCAACTTGAAACTAAAAAAAAAAAACAAAACGCGAGGATGCGATGCGGTCGGCGAAATCGGGGTTAACGGGAACGGTTTGTTTACATGTTTGGTCGGTTTTCAAACTGGAGAATTGCGGACCACTGCATCGGGATGTTTTAATTACCGACGTTTGTTTTACAATTCATTAACCGTGTGGATATCTGTTTTTGTAATGGAAATATTTTGACGTTTATTTCGTATTCATATTTAAATTTTGTGGACCACAAATAGCAGTGTTTGTGTTCATTATCATTCTTTAATTCCAACTATGAATATACAGCATTTTTTATAATATGATAATTCAACCGTAATATGACCGATTCCAATTGGTATGTCGTATAGATGGAGATTAATAGGTTGACATCCTCATAATGCCATGCCACGTGGTCGGCTTCCAATCTGTGTCGGAATATCAATGTTCGCAGCGCTATTTGACTCCCGCAACCCAGGAAATACAAATGGAGCTATCGAAATAGTATCGGCTATTACTAATAATAACCGATCGTGGAAAATTACACTTCTACTGCATAGCCAAGGAATGTTGCCAACGGAAAAAAAAGGCATGTGAAATAACAAAGTTCAGGATCCTAAGACCAGCCGGTGCCGGGGTGAAATGTGGTGGGGTGCGCGCACGAATATCAAGTAGCGTGCGGCATTACCCGCGCACGGTACTACAGCTCCGCACGTGTAATGGCGGGCGTGACATCACGTCCGGATACGGCACAACGCGGTCTCAGTCCGTATCATGAATTACATTACCCACCTACGGCATGCAAAAGTGGAGCATTGCCTTTGCCCCTCATTTCTTAAAAAAAAAAACATTCGTGATCGCACCTTACCAGTATAATTTCAGTAAGGCCTAGTCGACAGTTGTATCATTTTGGTGTACCTTCGTTGCGTACCACCGCCTTTTATCATTTATCGTTAGTTTATACCGATCATGTGATGACTAGGTATCTATCATTATGTCAATGATTATCGCAATAATAATACGAGGCAGAGCTACGCAACAGAGATCTGCCATGTTATTCTGTAAACATCTCACCGTGAAAACTTGGGTGAAGTGAGCTGTCAATAGTGTCAATCCCTGTGGAATGACAGCTCACTCCATGCTCACTTCACCTCAGTTTTCACGGTGAGATGGTTACAGAATAGCACTGCGGATACAACAAAATAATACGAGGGTAGACCAGGTCTAACATTTTAGCGATGCTAAAGCTACTATTAAGAATTTGTAAGGCACGTGCGTCAAAGAAGCTGTAAAACATCTGGGAGTTGTGTTCGTTTTGCGAAGCAACAAACTTCTTAAAATATTTCTTTGTGTCTGCCAGCGAACATCACTAATGTGGATTACTTGCTTCCATAACTTTCATATTGGACAAGTTCCTGCCCTTGTAAGCTTCTAAGTTTAATAGATATATACAACGTAGAAGAAAATTTAAAATAAATACATGTTTATAAAGCTATAAGTACTTCGAAACATACAAATGATCTACCGTGACTAGTCTAATGTTGTAATTAACAGCAAGGACATGGACAAATGTCATTTTAAGTTCAAAAACGTTATTAAAGACTTTGAACAAGATCTGAGAGAACACACCTGCCACTTGCAGATGTTTCATAAAAATACGGAAATAAAAAACCGGTCAAGTGCGTGTCGGACGACGCACCATGGAGGGTTCCGTAGTTGGGATGAATTTATCCCAAGAACAAACTTAACATTGTAATTGAAAAACATGTTCTCCCATACGGAATGTATAAGAAATCATGTTTTTCAAACTGCAAATTTAAGTTGGTTGATTATTACTCGTTAACCTGTACAGCCTACTTAGCTCTGATAGTTTTCCTTTTAATTTCGTTATATATACTTGCCGCATTTGACAGGCATTTTACGGTTAAGACAGGCGTGCGGCCGGCGCTAAGCTGAGACAGGCATTTTTTAATCTTCTTACTACATACGAAAGGAATCGCCTGACAGTAGAGTCGGTAAAAGCGTTATTAGTAACTCAAGAAAACTTTAAAAACGATTCGTGAGAAGATGCTTAGATGTTTAAAATGATCTGTTGCGTATTTTAAGATTTACAGCTTTTTTTTACAATAGACGTAGACAGGCATTTCTCTGAAAAATCTGGCATTTTGTACATCCTAGACAGGCATCCTCCCTTACATAGATGGTAACCCTAGGCGGGGGACACTTGAGTCTAACAAAAAAAAATCTGTTAAAAGCTTAATATTTTGCAATCGGATCCCTGAATCCAAAAATGGTTTTCACAAACTCACAATATTGTTGAACCACCTTTCTAACGATACCCCACAACATGGTGTAGATGAGAAAAAAAAAACATTCCCACTTTACGTGTAGGAATATTTATTTAACTTGATTTTGTTTTACCACTTTGTTGGCATGATTTATATGTATACCCATGCCAAATTACAGCTTTCTAGTACTAACCGTCTCTGAGCTAAGCCGCGGACAGACAGACGGACATGGCGAAACTATAAGGGTCCCTTGTTTACTACGGAACCCTAAAAATGACTACAATAAAAGAACAGAGATTCCTCTCATAAAATTACTCTTTAAATTTATCTATGCTTAACATACACCGGAAAAAACGGACTTCCCAATCGTAACATTAAGAATTTATTTAAGTAAATCTGGGTAAAACTTCTTTAAAAATACTCTCCGTCTAAAATAAGAAACATTCGTCTCATAAAATACAAAAACGAAAACCAATCGGAACCAAAACCCACACTTTAAAAACTATAAGACTACATCGATGATAATATTAGCATATCATTTAAAACAACAGTCTAATCATTCCGCACTGTCTGTTTGTACTCCACTGTAAATTGTTCGCGAACAGCGCAAAACAATAAATACACTAGCAATTGGTGGATTCTCGAATAACAACGTTTACTTTTTCGCTTTGTAAAAATTGCATCGGCCGCACTCGCTTCAACAATTTATTGACACTGACTGAGCTTGGAAAAACAAAGACTGTCTGGACCGTTCAATTTTAAACAAGTATTTAGAGACGAAATCGTAACTTAATCAAGCTATTGGGAATTAACTGGGTATTATACGTCAAAGAGAATGTTTAATCTGACGATGTATAAAATTATGATTCATTCATGCGATGCCGGGATCGAGTTTGACGCAGCTCTAATTAGGAATCACCCCATTCACAAGAGAGTCACTTTAAGATTCTGTTTCAGCGCCAAACAATGTTCTGTGCCACTTTCCCTTCTTTTCTTCATTTGTGGAAAATGAAAATCATCCATTTTTATGGTACCTATTTTCATTTAGCATTGTCGGCAATTTTTCAAATTGCAAAGTTTTAAAAATCGAAGAACAGTCCATAAAATCCATGGAATTAGCAAGTACTTGTGAAATCTGAGTTAAACTTCGAATAGAGGTAGCAATATAGAAAAATAAAACCTGGTAGAATTATAAGTTAATCTTCTTTTATTTTAGGGTATTTCCCGGATAAGGTCCGCTACACTGGTAAAACCTACGTGACCGGTCGGAGGTTAAGGGCTCCGGCGCCGGAGGTCGGACGGCGGCCGTTGCGTACAAAACATATGGAATAATTTAAAAGAATTGCCGTAAGCTTGCCAATGGGAATAATTGCGAGATCTGATTGTCTTTGTGTGATTTATTGTCTGTTTTATCATGTTTATCTTTGGCTTTTTTCTCTTATTTAAGTCAAAGTTATTCGTAGGAAGGTCTACGCTTCGGTGTAAAAACGGTTTTATATTTTAATAGAAGAAATGTTTATGTAATAGGTATATGTCGGAAAATCAACACTGATCGTAGAGGACTTGGGTGAGGTCAATTTAGGAAGTGGCAAACTGGGTTGAAAGCGACAACACTGTTTTTATGTTTCTGAATGTGAAGGAGACGTCAGAACGGACGGAACGTACTTCTTTGGTCGAGACGACTGGAGACGCCCTTGCGAGAGATTTCCTTTGCCATCCTATTTTAAATTCACCGCGTTTCCTCAATCTGATTGCGTCCGCCTAGTTTCGCGATATTTTTGTAATTATTTAACTGTAGCCCCGTAATCGAAATAAAATTCAAAGGGCTTGATATAAGCGTCTATGTACCAAGCACTTTGAATTTTATTTCGATTACCCATCCAACATGACCAACCACTCTGATAACGATAAGACCGAAATGCTATCGTTATATATACCTACTAAAGTAGCAAAAGCTGAGCAGTGATGGCCCAGTGGTAACGGCCCCGATTTACGAGTTTTAGATCTTGGGTTCGAACCCAGGTAGGCGCTTTACTTTCTATAATTAATTTCATCACCACTGCTCTCAAAACGGTGAAGAAAACATCGTGAGGAAACCAGCATGTCCTAGAACCAAAAATTCGAAGACATGTGACATTTACCAACCCGCTCTGGGCCCACGTGGGAGATTACAGCCCCCTCTCTATCGAAGAAACGAGGCCTGTGTCCCAGCAGTGGAACATTATAGGCAGATTATGTTACGCTTATAGTTAAAGAAAAGTTTTTATGAATATTTTAAACGAGAAAAACTCTGTTATAATTTTAAATCATTTTCAATTTAATCCAATATTTTAAGGTACCTAACTATTATACAAGTTAATTTTATGTTTAAACCACAAATTAATATCAATATGTTTTATGCCTGGTCAGCTAATAAACTATAATTTTTGTATTGCCTAAATGAATATTATTCCCTAATTTATATTTCGTCGGTCGGAGTCATTACTGGAACATCTCAAAAATTTTGTGTTTTGGACTAAGTATGCAGAATGATAAAAAATCAACTGTAATATCATTCTGCAGACTTAGTCCAAAACACAAAATTTTAGAGATGTTCCAGTAATGAGTCCGACCGACGATTTATAACAATTGCACAAGTTAAACATCGAATAACTTATACACCACTGACTATCTGCAGTATTGTCTCTCCTTCTTACTTTAATCCATCCAAAGGATTCAAGTTCCCGTGGCGCCCCCAAGGGTATCTTCCAGAGGTACCAAGGGTACGAAATGGTCTGTAAAAGATCGCTTTTAGCGATAAGACTGCCTATTGTGTCACCCTATGTAAAATGTCTACATTTATATCTGTAATTTTCATGGTATACAGTACATAATAAAGAATATTCTATCTATATATCTAACTTAATGTAATTACTTATAATCAAAGGTAGCTATCGAAAAGCAATATTAAAATATTCAGCTTTTAATTAGGATCAATTATCAGAGTTGGATAAGTAAACACGACATGCTGGAATATAGCGCGTTCCATTTAAACTCCTACATTTTGGGCATCGAGCCGATATCGATTTGCATCGATAAACCAATATGTGCCTTCGATAACAAGAATAAGGTGCAATTTCCAATGCAAATGTAGTTTGCTCCCCGGTACAACGAGCTCTTGCTAATTCCAATTCGCATGTGGCGATGACGGCAACTTTTATTTTTTGGTACTTTCCTACTGGAGCAGTAGAACTATGAACGCTTAGAGTTGTTGAGTTAGCTTCTTCCAAACTTTTGTCGCTAACGGATTTATAGTTTCGAGATCCTGACTTCAAATAGGTATTTTATTTCTGCAACCGGATGTTGAATTTCGAAAATATGGAATAGTTTCGAACAAAAATAAAATCATTTCCCTTTTCAGAAAAGTTTATAATGACTCAATCAATTTGTGCTTGCCAATAATTAGAAATACATATTAACTAAGTATGCATGTCTATACACTCAGCTTTATTCCAGTTTATACGGATTTCCCGGGAATTCCCGGGACGAAAATTCCCGGGAAATCCGTAGTTCTCGTTTCCGAGAAATTCAGGTCGAGAAAAGTCGAAAACTCGAAAAATCATTTGTTTCAGACTTGATTGATTTAGATAGCTCACAGAAATGGAAGGAGGATAATACATATTTTAGTGCTACATAAATTGCAGATAATATTAGCGCCAGCTAAACTTGCCGTAGACAAGATGCCTATTTACTAACCGCAGAGGCTAGAGTTGATGTGTTGCTGAAAAAATTTGAAAGTATCGACGACCCTTTGGCTCTAAAATTAGTAGATTTGTTTGAACTGAAAATTGGAGATCGCCGAAACATATCACTAATATCGCTTTTGAACCACCTGAACAATCGTGATTACAAAAAAAAGATTATTTTCTCGGAAACAGCAATACATTTTTTAATAGATGTCGAGAAATTATAAAACATGAACCTCAGACTAACTACATTATTATTGATTGTAAGAATAACACTCATTTAGATAATTAGCTACTAGTTATTAAATCAGTTAAAATGATTAATTTAACTGATTTAAATAATAATCTCCGCCGTCAATATAAAATCAATAATAGATAGTAACCTGCGTGGAAATAGACTCACAACCCCCCCACCCCATCCACTTGTCTGCCAACAGAAACATCAATATTTCCCTAATTACAGTCATGTCCACCTCTAAACCTTCTAACGCCGCACAGTGGTCGCGCACAGGCACGGAGTTGTGCGCAATCGGCCCTCCCTAATTACCGCCAGTAAAAACTAATTGCAAACGACGAGCGCACCCCGCCGGGTAACGTATTCACAAATATTGTGATTAATGCACTGTTTGCTCTGACTCCGAGAATTAGTCGGGTTATACATCAAAGGGATTGCTCGTAGGCCAAATTGATGCAATAATGAATCTTGGATAGGATAGTTCTGCGAAATGATTTGGGGATGAGATTGCGGTGGCTGAATAATATCAGTTGCTACTGCACGGAATTTGCACGCTTTTTAGGGTTCCGTAGTAAACAAGGTTACGTAGCAATTATTTTTTTAGGGTACGCTTAAAGTTGGGATGTTTTTTTTTCTCGTCTATCCTATGGTGTGGGATGTCGTTGGAAAGGTCGTTCAAAAATATTATGGGTGTGTTAAAGTCATTTTTCAATTTAGAGATCCGTTTGCGAAACATTAAGCTTTAAAGTGCAAATTTTTGTTAGAGTATATTCCCCCCCCCGCCACCTAAATAGTTGTAATTGGATTTATAAAAAAATCACAGCAGTAGTATATATAACGAAGTTAAAAGGAAAACTATCACAGCTAAGTAGGCTTTACAGGTAATAATCGACCAACCTAAATTTGCAGTTTGAAAAACATGTTCCCCCATATATTGATTCCGTATGGGAGAACATGTTTTTCAACTACAATATTAAGTTTGATCTTGGGACAAATTCATCCCAACTACGGAACCCTTCATTGTGCGTGGTCCGACACGCACTTGGCCGGTTTTTGATTATGAATAAACAATACCACTTTTTGGAATACGTTCAGAAGAAACCAAAGTAATGGGAATCCGGGTTTGGATGAAACCCCTGATAACGGTGTCCTGAGCTTGTAACTAGCTAAAATAATATGTTTACCTGAGTATAAAAGCTCATCCAATCCTTTCATTTAGATTTTATAAAGTGCAGAGCATACACAATTTACACTCCAGGGGAGAAAACCACAAATACTCAGTTAATTCTAACGGTTTAATGCATTAGCGTAATTTATTCGAAGTTCTACCTCAATAGTTCTTTTTACACATGAGTGCTCCACGGAACGTTTTGTTAAACATCAACAAAACACGAGCAGTTTTTTTATTTTCTTTGCTCACCTAAGGTTTCCGATCTGTATAAGTAAAATCCCACGCAGAGTGAATGCTTTGAGAAGGAACATCAAAGAACGTTACCACATAAAAACGGATTTTCTCAAATGAATACTTATAAATGTTTACATAAAGAAGCTTACGATGTTTTCTTTTTAAAGATAAAGACGGCTCAGATTAGATACATTCCAGCTATAATTTATTTTATAAGAAAATGTGATGTTTTATAAATACTAAGAATACTGGAAGAGTTGCTACTGGCTGTCAGTCACATTTTCAAGTTCTTAGTCTGTTTTGTTTAGCTGTAACTCTTCCAAAGGAAATAAATAAATAACAGTTCGTTTGGCGCCTCCGACCACCGATTGAATCCCCAATCGTGTAAAGCTAGTGATAATCGGAAAGGGTTTTAAAAGGATCCGGCCCTTTCCTTATCTTCAGGAGCTAGAAAAGCTCGGGAAATAAAAGAAACATACGTTTTGTAAGTAACATCCCACGAACACATTAGACCATGGATGCTAATGGCAAATGGTGATAAATCTATAGGTATGTACCTATACTATACATGTGTTTGCACACTACATCGTATTACTTATCATATTTAAAATGATTTCAACATGGTCAATGGAATTCGTATCGTATTAGGTATAGTGGCCGTTTCAGAGACGGATTGCATTAATTACCTTCACACCATTACGCCCAGGCTTCCTTTACGATTTTCGATAGGAACTACATTAGTAGGAATTTTAAATTGAAAATTTACTCTCTTTTACCCCGAAGCAATTTGAAAATTTGTTTTATTTGACCCCGAAGCGGTACCTAAACCTTTGGGTAACCATGACACAAATCTGCATGAACAATATTGTGGTCTTCTAAATTGTTTAATTAAACAGAACAGAACTTATTATGCGTATCATGACTATACAAATTTAACACCCAATGTTGAGTTAATTTCATTCGAGCCGGTAATCCGTCGGCCGGCAATAGGTACGACTGTGTTCGTAATTAAAAACAGGTGGTCCCGCATGTACCTACGAATGATTAAACGGTGTCCACCATTTTGTAGACGAATCGCTTTGACAGTCAAATTGTTGGTCACATAAAATAAGCTTCCACGCTTCGGTAGGTTTCAATTACGTTAATTTATGTTTGTAACCTACATTATTATTTGGGGACGATTGCATTAATGGGTTAACCTCTTTTTTGAGGTATTTTAAGGGGATATACCATTACGGATGTCCCAATTATAGCAGGTGACTGACGGTACCTACACTACTACTACTTTTGATATACTTAAGGATGATTTCTATTCTATTCTATTTTATTTTTATTATATGGCACGCAAAGCCGATGTCGACTATTCTGCCAATGTCTTAAATGCATTGGAAAAACAAAGGATGATTTCAAAAGGTGTATTTATATCCTACCAGATTTTTCGGTGATTTTACCAGTATTTTAGCTAATTCAAACCCAAAAACATTTATTTCAATTAAACCATTTACAGGCTCTTTTGAATTGACAAAGAGTTGGTCAGTTGGTCAGAAAGTTGAAGCTAGTGGCCCATTCCAAAACGTAGATCTCTATGGAGAAGAACAGGCAAGAAACTCCAAGGACACTCTTTTAAATATAGAAAATTACACAATCCTGGGTACATTATTCTTGTTGCTTCTATATGTGAGAAAAATGTAAAAAAAATATCAAAAGCAATTCCAAATATAAGATTAAAAATAAACCATGGCAGATAATAAATAGATGACCAGTCTCAACTGACGGCGCCCGTTCACGAACATGACGCGTGGATCAGCACCATCCAGCTCAACCATTTTGTAGGGAACCGAATAATCCAATATCCGCAGCTCCACGTCAAAGCGCATATTTTGCGTACGCGCCACCATCAGCGAGACATTTAAGTGAGCATGACATATTGCGTAAACATCCGTTACTATAGTGAATATGGTCCTTAAGCTCTTTTTTATCGCAAATTATATTGATTTACATTAGATATAATCCCTTTAACATCCATAAATAAACACGTGCCTTTCTGCAGACCACCACAAACTAACATTGTAATTTCCACACGAAGAAAATTATACACTCGAGAGCAATGAATCCGGGTCACTTAAAGAATGTTAAAAATCTCGGAAACTAAAAATGATAGGTTAATGCAATAAATTGTATTTAATAGACAATGTAATACTCCTTAAATGAAAGTAAAAAAAATATGAGTCACCATACACTTTATTAACACAAAATTACATAAAGAAAAAAACTGCTGATCTCTCCTTAAAACAAAAATAGGAAACATGAAATTTTTGAACTTTATTACGATTTTCTTGAATTTTAATACTTCGTATTGCCTCCTCGTGCTTCCATTACTGCGTTTACGCGGTTTGGCATGCTGTACACCAAGTTCCTTATACGATTTTGGGGAATATTCTCCCATTCCTCTGTGAGAGCAATTTTGAGCTCACGAAGCGTGATTGGGGGAGGGTTTCGGTGTTTTACGCATCTGCCTAGCTCGTCCCAAGCATGCTCGATCGGGTTGATATCCGGGCTGCGCGCTGGCCACTCCATACGAGTAATGTTCATCTCTTGAAGGTAGTCATTCACAATCCTACCTGTATGAGGTCGGGCATTGTCATGCATAAATATAGCATCCTCACGTAAATTGACCATAAATGGACCAACGTGATCATTGAGGATTTCTTCCACATATCTTACGCTAGTTAAAGAGCCGTTTTCTATGATCACCAGCTCTGTGCGACTTTCAGAAGAAATTCCGGCCCACACAAGTACAGACCCACCACCGTAGGCTACTTTTTCTTCGATGCATGCTTGCTTGAATCTTTCCCCTGGTCTTCGATACACTCTGTGTCTTCCATCGTGCTTGTAGAGCATAAATTTTGATTCGTCGGAGAACATAACTTTTGACCAATCTTCAATACTCCAATTTACGTGGCTCTGGGCATATCTTAGTCTTGAAATACGATGCCCACGCTCCAGTTTAGGGCCGTTTGCAGGTCTAAGGGGTTTTAAGTTAGATTCAGCAAGCCGACGTCTTACTGTCCATGCACTTGGGTTACTTCCTCCGAGGCGTCGAAACTGATTTGTGAGTTCAGTTCCTGTGAGAAAGCGATTTCGAAGCATGGTGTTCACCAAGTATCGGTCTTCTCGTGCTGTGGTACACCTGGTTCTGCCCGTTCCTGGTCTGCGTAGGTTAGAACCAGTTTCTTCGTAACGTCGGAGAACTCTTTGTACTGTTGACAGCGACACACCGACAGTCCTGGCTGTATCGCGCTGACTCCGGCCGGTTTCCAGCATTGTAAGTATTCTGGTGCATTCTTCAGGCGTAAGCGACATAATTTCAGCTTGAATAATGAATATAGAGCACTATCAACATGGTTTATGTACCCACATAAATGACAGATTACAAACAAAAGCAAAACCAAATGCTGTAATTTCGTAGTTCCATCTTCGAGAGTGGCCCTTTTTCAAATTTGATTTTTTTATGATATAACTTTACAATAACTAAGAAGTTTTAATACCTTCATTTAAGGAGTATTACATTGTCTATTAAATACAATTTATTGCATTAACCTAGCATTTTTAGTTTCCGAGATTTTTAGGATTCTTTAAGTGACCCGGATTCATTGCTCTCGAGTGTAGTTTCAGCGCCATCTTGTTACCTTACGCACACGTACACAATGTAAATGTAGCGTAACATTATTAACCTACGCAGTGTAACGTACACCATACAACTTTTAGTGAGTGAACCTCAACTTGGTATTAGGTAAACATACAAGATAAACAAGGTTAGTTTACAAACTTGCTACTTTACAGATTTACCTAGATACATAGGCACAGATTTGCTAGACATACATAACTGTAAACTTTAAAACATAAGCATTGTTTAAGATACGGAATTATGTTGAAAATCTTTGTATTTTCTAGGAATCTGAATTTCAAATTTTATCAAAGCTAAAACACGAATACCTATTGCTTCCTTTTATTAATTAGTGAAATAACTAGTTTAAAGTAAAGGTTTCTATTCGTATTTTCGGTAAAGGCAATATTAATCCATCAGGCGTCCATCACATTTCATAGTTTATAATTAAGCGCCTACAGTGGATCGACCCTTCCATTGTAATAACAAATAATAACTTCCATTGGTATAACACAAGTGAAATAATAAAAAATAAAAAACTCCTTCAAACATCTTTCATTTCTCTTTCCTACTCCATCACCAGACCCTGTTCATCATCTATCTATAACGTATTCATTGAGCCCAAACACGATACCTGTGCTGTAAGGTGGTAAGGGTGTTGGGTATCTTGCAAATTCCAGGTGATGCTGCAGCATCAGTTCAAGATTACTATGTTCTTCTAATATCATTGAAGTAACAGAATACCAAATATCAAATCGATCAGGCCTCTGGAAGACGCTCACATCCATTCATCAACTAGAAAAGAGCTGATAATCTTCAAACGGCTGAACCGATTTTAACAAAACATGTCTAAGAACCATCGCTAGATAAACTGCTTTCATATTAAAAAAACACATTCAAATCGGTTCATCCGTTTAAGAGCTACGGTGCCACAGACAGACACACACAGAGGGTTTTTGCTTCGGGGGTTAAAAAATAGAGTAAAATGTTTACTTGTTGTTTTTGTACTTATCAATATGAACATCTTTTGCTAGGACCTAAATAAAACAACGATTCTGTACAAAAATCTTACCTAAGTAGGATTCCTAGGTATTAGGTAGGATTTTTGTATAGAACAGTTGTTTTATTACAGAAGATAGGTAGGGACCTATGTTCTGTATCATAGTAACTTTGTTCCCCATAAATATAGATGAAACAGCTGTTTTTTCAGGCCTGTTGTTCTGCATATTTATGACCTTTTAATATATATTTCACTCACACCCAATCTCAAAGCATTTATTTCAATTATGTATATAATTTACAGGCACTTTTGAATTGTCAAGGAGTCAGTCAGTAAGATGAGAGTAGTTGACCATTCCGAATGTTCCTATGGAGAAGAACGGGCAAGAAACTCCGTGGACAAACTTTTATTACAAAATATTGGTAACACTATAGTGAAATTATAGGTAGTATATATAGGTACCTATTATTATTGTTAGTCGTAATAACATAGTTATTGTGTATCACACAGCAAAAGATTTTGTGTAAAAGAATAGCAGAAAAAATATCCCGTCACCTTTTACAAGCGTCAAGATGAATAACTCTGGCACAAAATAAAACTCCATATCATGTGGACCCGTAAAATAAAATGGCTGGATTTTTATAACATATTGTGTGGACGTAAATCCTGACACCTGGTTATGAGTTACAGCCCTGTCCACGGTTTACAATGTTCCTGGGAATTAAATTACCCGAGTATAGGCGTCGTGTCCATTTTGAGCATTCCTCGCGAAATGGAATAGGTTTCATAAGTATCTGTGCGAATGTTACTATAACAAACTAATCAAGAGTAACAAAAAAAAATTCCGTAAAAGTAAAATACGCCCATTATTCTACGTACCGTCAACTGCCGTAACTTCCCCTGGCGTCCTATGTTTGCCTATAATGAAAAAGCTCTAATATCGTTTTCATTTTACTCGTATGGCAATCGAAACTTTGAGTTTTCATAGAGAGCTTTCAGTTTCGATTGCGCGAAGTTAGGGCAGTTGACCGGTGAGTATTTTTTCCCTTTTACGCATGTTTTTTTTTGTACGGCCTAAAATACCAGAGATAACAAAGATTATGAAAAAAATACCACTTCTCCTCCTCCCCTTGTATAAACGACATGTAAGTCCCACTGCAGGGCAAAGGTCCTCGCATACAAAGAAGGTACGAGCTTGACTGCTACGCTTGCTCAAGACTGGTTGGCCATTTTAGATAAGATTTCCCCACGATGTTAAAATCCTTCACGGATGTCAGTAAGGTCAAAGATAAACTAAGAAAGTATACATGAATTGAAAAAGTCACATTGCTATGCCCGGATTTGAATCCACAACCTCGGGCCTTAACCACTGGGCCATCACGACACGTAACCATGGATTGAGTAAAAGGTACAGGGGTCGTGTTATGACGTATTAATGCCACCATTTTTCCAGTGTGATAGAGAGAGCTATACACAAGGCCAATAGCACCATCCTTTTTTCGCAGTGGAGTAATGAGTGCATTAATACTGCATAACAAAGCCCCTGGTAATGCTCTATCCCCATAAAAATCATAATTCTGAAATTAATTAATTTAGGCACTCTTGTAATCTAGTTTCGCGTGCGTGCAAATTCATGGAATTAATTACGAACAGCTCTAACCAACAGCTTATAGTAATGGTGGTTGGAAATTATTCCACGGGAACGTTGTACCTACCGGGATACAAAAAATGCTATGTGTTAATCCAAGTTATTTATTTATTTATTTATCATAAGCACACCAAGAGCACATTCACTTAGGGTCAGTTCATACAGAGACGTGACGCCAAGCGCCAACAAAATATAACTTTATTTACTACACAAAAAGATACACATTTAATTGAGGTAATTTTTAAAAGTCCCGCGGTGTCGCGCTACGCCGCGCTGCGCCTCGAGATGCCTCGCGTCGTAGCGCCACGCATCACGACGCAGCGGTGCTTCGCCGGTAGGCGCGGCGTGCAAGAGCAGCGCTGTGCACCGCAAAGCCGCGTAACGCAGCCCGACGCCGCGAGACGCAGAATGAAGCTGTCGTGGCGACTTGTTTCTATTATAAGCTAGCGGGGCGGGAGCTCGCGGCGAACGTAGACACGTTCCGCTGCGCCGCACTGTGTCTCGTTGCGCAGCGAGGCGTGGCGCTGCCAGCGACTTCACGATGCGCCTCGCGACGTTGCGATGCGTCTCGCAGCGCCGCGCTGCGCAGCGCGATACCACTGGCCTCTTCAAGCATCGACCCTTACAATTCAAATGAAATAACATCTAAAATTAACATTTCAGTAACCATGCAAATGACAGGTATGCATGACGTTCACAGATGAAAATTAAAGTCAAAGGAAAAAAATATAAAGTATGTGTCTAGTAGACATAAATCTACAACACTACAAAACAAACCAATTTAAGCTAGATAGATGTGCACTCATCACACTGTTTAAATAGGGAGCGTTTGTATGAAGCGAAAGTCATGGAGAAAATATCAATAGGGTAATCCGTCAAGTAGGACCTTTTATTATATTGCCTTGCCATACGTGTAAGGGTATAAACTATCTATGTGCCAAAGTTCATCCAAAATACGTTCACCCGTTTTTGCGTGATTGAGTAACAAACATCCAAATATCTAAACATAAGTTGACTTATAAGTTCACAAACTTCCACATTAACTAATATTTTTGTAGGAGGATAGTAGGATTTTATTTAAAACAATTTTTTATCAATTAAAACAACATGCAGTTTTTACCAATAACTTAAAATAGTGTTACATAAAAATACATATTTCCAGTAAAAATAACCTACAAATGAAATAAGCTTTCAGAAAAATATTAACGTAAAATAAAAGCACTAAAATATGAATAACACCGACATATTTTAAGCTTCATCCTACATTCGTACATCAATTGAATTTCAATACGACATCAATGTTGATTGCGGCCGGCAAGTTTTTATTACAATTTTAAAAGTAAACATTGGGCTTTTTTATTTCGATTAAATAATACTTTGATCCACATTATGTAAAGGTATTGTTTGAAAGTATTATTGCAAATCCATGCCTACAATGCCTAAACTAAAATTACAATACAAATCAATTAAAAGAATAAAAAATAAAAATGAATACCAGTATTTTATATTTAGCAATTGCCTATCTGCCCTCCACAACTCAGTTACTAAGTAGCATGATATCCCATGGTAAGACTTGTTGTCAGACTTTCTGTGAAAGATCTACGAATGAATAGCAGGGACCAACGGCTTAACGTGCTTTCCGAGGCACGACAGGGGTCTCGATATGTTATGAATGGTCACCCATCCAAGGACCGACCTAGGCAAGCGTAATTTAACCTTCGATTTAACCCGTGCGGCAGTTATTATTTAGCCATGAGCCCTTTTACAATACCAAGCCCTTTTACAGATATTTACGATATCTGTTTATTAAATCAAGAAGGGCCTGCAGTACTGTAAATTATACTTTACTAGCTGTTGCCCGCGACTTCGTCTGCGATCCAGGATAAAAAGAAGCCTTACTCCTTCTCCAGGTCATGGTCTACCCATGTGCCAAATTTCATCCACATACGCTCAGCCATTTCAGCGTGAAAGCGTAACAAACAAACAAACAAAAGACAAACTCACTTTCGCATGTATAATATTAGTTAGGTTTTGTTATCGCTGATTAAAGTTGTATTAAACTTTAATGGTAAAAGTCGTTAAGAAGGACGATGGATGAGGACAGATCAAGGCCCATAGAAATCCCTCGACGATGGCTTAAGAGAAAAAAAATTAGGTAGACTGTTTCTTAAGAGTAACACCCTAAAATCTAGGTATTCGCTATTGAGGCCCGGTTTTTGAATTGGAGAAAAAAAAATCTTACTCTCTCAAAATCCTCCCGCGAAATTCAAAATTTCTTATAAAAACGTAAGAAGTTTTGAATTTCACGGACTACTTTTAATGCTAAAGTTCCACCACCACCCTTCCACCAGTTCTCATCTTCAAATTCTTCAAATTAAATCAGAAACCGGCTGTAGTAAACAGCTGCTTACTCAAAAAAAAACTCTTTTAGTATGCACTGTTCCAACTTCAAAATCCGAAAAGTAGCCAATAACAAAAACAAATGAAAAAGTTTGAGAAACATACCGTCATTTGTCAACATTATTTCCGTATTACCGAAATCTGCACTCTTCATGACTTCGATATCGATATAAATCGAAGTCTATATTACAGCATGACTTACAGCCAAACTACTTATTTACAGCGCGGCTCGTAAAAGAAGTTTGTGCGATAAATTCTGGGATAGCGTGCATCAACCCCTTCAGCGATGGAGGGATGTGAACATGTTTCAATAAAACTACTAAGTTGATATCATTGTAATATTGGATAATATCCCCACTCTACTGATAGTGCAATTGAATTTCGTGTTAATTATGCAAATTGTGAATACAATTACTATTGAAATCCTGCTTGAATAACGTAATTTTTTATTTTAGTTTCAAGCTCAGTATTTCTGCAAGATAACATTCAAACAAGACCATGCTTAGGTCGGGCACCCCTAATCGCCCCTAATTAACCTTTCCACATTGAATGTAACGATAAGCCTCTTTAGTATCAACTTACTGTGACAAAACTATAGCAACGATGTCGTATATTTGAGTGAAGATAGACATTTGCCCTTTGTAGGACAATCCAGATCTTGATTTAGGTTCATATAGGCAAAACAAAACATTTTAGGGGCGAGCTTCGAGATACCTACTACCCATTTATAAGTACGGCAAAAAAATGACGAACTTCCATACAAAGGAGATCACCAATTTTGTTCGGCGATTTGGGATATAAAACCGAAGTCGGCGACCAGGAATGAATTACTTATTTGAATAGTGGCAGTAGTAGAAACATTTCTTTGTACGGCGACAACGCTGTAATTTATTTGCGAATAAAGATATACAACGATCTTTAAATGAAATAAATTATATCCTCCCGGCATTTCATACTGTGACTGTACGATTTTTTCAAAAGCTGTGAATGGAGATCAAAATATCTCAAACAGTTAATCAATCTCCTAAGACCAGTTTCTTAAAGCAACAACGGTTAAGGGACCCGCCCTGACTGCCCCATCTCAAAAATCCAACCTGTATAGTGTGTGTCTGGATTGAGGAGCCATGTCTCATATCGGAACGAGGGTACTACCAATATTTAGTAGTAAACTCCGAACCCAAATTGTTCTCGATTTTGACGCCTTAGCAAAAAATAATGCGTCATATGCGTACTTTAAAAATAAGCAATAATTAAAGATGGCCGCCAAAAAAAAAAATCCCAAAATGGGTGATCTCCTTTCATCCCTTATGTAACCCCTTCAGGAGGATGAATTTTCAAAAATACTTGCATGCCCACCTTAGTCACCTTCGTTATATAAGCAACTCTTGTGCAAAGTTTCAGGGTTCTAGACCTGTACCTTAATTGCGTAATACACGATCAATCAGAATCTGAATCGTTTTGAAACAGATTGCAAATCCATTGCTTCACAAGTTCGAAAAAAAAATCTACTCGACAAGGCAAATAACGCAATGAATGTTTTTGAACTTTCAAAATGAAACAGATTTGTCGTAATCGTTTACGGAAATGTGTTGCGTAATTAGATAGCTGAGTCTACAACTTGGTTTTCAAAGTGCGTAGCCTGTCGGTGAATGAATGAATTCAATATTTTTATTAAATAGATTACACGAACTAACATTGCGTGGTATAGCTAATATGCACCATCTATGTATTGCCGTCCCCATATTTCCTGATACGTAATTATGAACATGGCCCATCACTTCCCATGTAAGTGGAGCGCCAACATTCACCACACGTAATCCCTTAAGCCGACTGAAGTGCATTACGTAATTAAACAATATGAATGCGGTAAAAACCAGCGACCAACTTAATCAGTATACGAGGATTATTAAAATGTGGAGTCAATATTATAATGTTCTTTAATTTTAATCCAATTAAGGAACTCGTCGTTACGGGAAATGATTGACTTTTAAGTAGTTACAAATTATCAGAAAATGATTGACTTTCAAGTAGAATTACAAATCAGTCAGATACTGAAATGGATAATCTTCGATATTTTCTGTAAGGTTGGAGAATAAAGTTGAAATAAAAACACTGTTATTGGAGTATTCGTAGAACGCATGTTCTACTTTGAACTATGTTGGATATATTTCCTCGTAGCCAGTCGTAGCAATCTACGGATCCCAACGGGTGTCGCATTCACCTGGCCTAGACTACATTTGTACGTCAGCGTTTCTAGGAACGCATTCAACAATAATATACATCTGACTTTAACATTCCGTTCATGGAAAAACCGAACAAAAAACTTAGAATATTACCTCCCTACCCCCTACCAGGAATCATTAGGGCACCTCATGTTTGCCGCCATCAACTGTGGTGACCTAGATTCAGCACCTACTTTGTAGCGTAACATCTCTAACAAGGCGATTACTTCACACTTATCCACTGAAAGTGATTTGGAGTTGGAAACAAAGTTCTTGAAGAACATTGGAGCCAGACACAGGTGCAAAACTTACTGTAGGAGTATAGTACTCAATCAAACATCAATCTAACGTTACGAACACGTCCATCCTCGTTACAGGAGGAAAAACTTTTTAATTAGACACTCTGTTTGCTCACTAGCTACCTACGTTCCGGACTTCCAAATGTACTCAACTAATTGGTGTAACGCGTAAAGTGGAATCGAGGTCCGGAGGTCGATAGCCAAATTTACAAATATCTCTTTTTGTTTGCTCTCCTAACGCACGGTAACGTTTACTTGTACGTTTGCCAGCATGTAACTAGGGACTCGGTTCGCTTGACTGAACTTGATTCAATTGAAGACATCCGTGAGAACGTTGCCGATATGAAACACTTTTTCTGCGCGAGTAATGTTGACGTGTTCCTATTACGAGTGTTTCGTGAAATGACATTCATGGGTGAAAAGTCTGCCCTTAAAAGCCAACGTTTTTAGGGGAACGGAGATGAGCCATTTATTAAAACTCGCGTCCGACATTCCTGCTCAAATATTGTAACAACGTGTGTTCTGAATTAGCCGGCAATGTGTCGAGTTCATAATAACTTTCCGAATCCCGTGTTAGCGGCATGCGTCGCGCTCGGCTTACTTAACTTAAATAACATCAAAATTGTTGTATAACTATGAACCAATACATGAGTTATTTCATGAAATGCTCTTCTTCCTATATAGCTTATAGTTTACAAACCATGAATTTACCTTCATAGCTCACCATCACCAAGTATCTATGACCGCGTCTAGTATTATTAAAGTTATTAAAATGTGTCACAAAACAGGAGCTAATAGATTGAAAGTTAATTATTGACCGAGCGAGCGAAGCGTCTCTGCTTCGAAATGCTCTGCTTCCTATATAGCTTATAGTTTACAAACCATGAATCTACCTTCATAGCTCACCATCACCAAGTATCTATGACCGCGTCTAGTATTATTAATATTATTAAAATGTGTCACAAAACAGGAGCTAATAGATCGAAAGTTAATTATTGACCGAGTGAGCGAAGCGTCTCTGCTTCAAGTCTGGCAAAATTTTCTGTCGTGTGTCAGTTTGTTGGTACTCCTCTACAGGTCGTATTTTACAACCGATCTAGACGAAACTTGATATACAGGTTTTACGACTTTATAGTTTTTTTTTTCGACAGGGATTTAAGATTAAAGGGGTAAACAGGGAGCTACTGGATATCTCCGCCTTATGAGATCCAATTTCGATGGTTCTTTTTTATTTGAAAGGTAGTAAGTAACTTTAAATTGATCTCATTAAAATTTGGTGAAGATCTGATGAGGAACTTTCGCGTGATGAGTAGAATAGCTCCTCAAAATGCAGTAAATTGCTCACTTTTAGATTTCAACAAGTGGGATCGGCCCTTTAACTACTAGGTAGGGATTGATGGAGCACCTGGGACCACTGTCTCATCACAAAACTAGGGAATTCTGAAAGAGTTCTCTAAAACGTTTTACAATAAGGTCACTAGATGGCGCTACTGTGCACCGCTAGATCGCGCTGTCCCGTCGACCATTTTGTGTGACTGAGTTTTTATAGGTGTAAAGTAGCTTCAAAAGTAAAGTCTCGTGTTTATGGTAGTAGTTGTGGGTTAGTTATGGTGCCGGACGTAAAGAATAGTACCATCCCATTTCTTCCCGTGGGTGTCGTAAAAGGCAACTAAGGGACTTACTAGAGAATGGGCAGCAGCGTTCTCTATGCATTTTAGCACCATACTGCGATCGCCAACCCGCCTGCCAAGCGTGACGATTATGGCAAACCCCCCCATTTGGGGGAGGCCTATGTCCAGCAGTGGACGTCTTTCGGCTGAGATGTTAATGATGGGTTAGTTTATTTATGTTTAATAATCGTCTTGCCACCATACGTTTTTTAGTAACCTACCGGGTTTTTTTTTTAAGTTGGGGGGATTATTAATTAACATAGGATTTTAAAATACAAGCGTCGAGAGCAGAGTGGGACTCACTCTGGTCTCGACGCTTGACATGTCCACACGACGGGTCCGGGCTCGCAAGAATTCAATCGCCATCCTCAGGATGCCTCGTTGAGAGGTGAAACACGTGTCGATTTCTTACAGGGTTCTTTATGACTCTTTAAGAACATTTAAGCGGATTAGGTTATTAAATATGGATTTCCGCAAAACTCACGCCTGAATCAATTAACTATAGGATTTTAAACCGACATGGTTATTTTCACTACAAAATTGATTTAAAACGGGATATTTACCGAGTTTTTAAAAACAAAAACATGGTAAATATCCCGTTTTGGAATAACTTTAGTGGTATATTAATTGTTGCAAAAAAGTTTGTGATCGTCAGCTCTACTGTTCGCCAAACTACTAGTGTAAGTAGTCGTAGCACTAAGTTCTAAAGATTCTTGTACATAAACTCCTCGCTCGTAGAACTCAGACTAGCCATACATAAATGTGTGTAACTAACTACATGTCGGCCATACGAAGATAAAGGAATTATTTAGCAAGTACTCCTATTTCATGCGGATATAAAAAAATCGTGCAGCAGCACATGTGATGAGTATACATTACACACACAGCGCCGACTCAGTTGCTGAATTTTATACAGCAAATATTGCCTGAACGTGACTTCTGCAGTGCTCACACACACATGCGGCCACATTACGTATGTACCTATACACTATGTACATTGTTCTTGCACGTTTTTTCACCGATATATTCAAAGCTTCACAGTTAACATTTTTTCCATACATCAATTGTGTAGGTCCTGAACAGTGAGACACGTATATTTGTTCTATTTTTTTCAACAGCCACCAAAATAAGGTTTTATTCATGAAGCCGGTGACCGATGCGGGATCGTTTTACGATCGTCGATTTGCAAGTGTCTGGTTCGATTCCCGATGCAAATTCCTTCGTTTTACTGCCACACAATAAAACCGGTCGCTTTCATAATACATTTTCTTATAACCCAGGCGCCTCTGCCAAGAAATTTATATTGGCTTTGCAATTGTTATCACATGACATGCCACCACATCATGTGAGATTACGAACTGCCATACTTTTGCTGGTTCTGTTCTGAGTTACTGGTGTTGTTCTTCAATATCTATATTGAAAACTGATTAATTTGAAACAGACACAAGTAAACTTACGTCAGAACCTGTTTGTTCAGTACCTCTCATAGAAACAAACATATTACACAATATGCTGGCACCGCAGACTATGATTATACTCCAAAAAATATGAAGTGGATGAGTATTCAAGTCCTGACCACATGTGGTGTCAGAGGATAATACACGCCACGAGAACGCAATTTAGGCGGTCGCAGTCGGCCCCATGTTGGGCGCCATTCGTTCCCCTGCATGCTAATAAACTCAAAACTTTGTAATGCTAACTTAACTCAGGTAAAACGTTGTTTTTTGAATATTTTATGCAAGTAAACTATGTATTTCCAGATTCTTACTTAAAAATATCCCGCCATTTTAAATCCAAATATGAACTCACGCTGCCTGTAAGTAAGAAAGATAAACCAAAAATTTCCATAAACGACAATAGCAATGGCGCACGAATAATATAGTGAAATGAAAAAGCTAGACAGGAATAGCATGTATTTTATTCACGAGCCGCCAGTAAAGCTATCAGACATGTCCAAACTTCGCTGAGTGCAGCTTGCTTTATTTCCGTTTGACCTGTCCCGTTCGACGCTATTCCTGGAGCAGCAGGCTGCACAGCCCAGACATGTTCAATTCACCGACAAGCCGAATGCAAGTCCTGACAGCGCCGCTGCAGCGACACGTCTCTGCACTACCCAATTTGAATATTTAATTGCGATTATTTTAGCGCAACTCTGACTAATTTATAAAGCAAATTGACAGTTCTAGTGTAGCTCGCACGCCACTAATGGGAAAGGTTTATTCCTGGACATTTCCGTTTCGAAATGAATCAATTGAATTTTAAATTCGCCACATTTGCATATATGTTGGCGACCGGCTACTTTACGATTGCCGACCAGTTTCGTATTCTTTGTTTGGTGTTTTATTTTGTGCATTTCCGAGTGAAAAAGGTACGTGATACGGCCGCGCCCGGGTCGCTCTTGTCTCTTTTCATGAAATATTTTCAGCTTGACATTCTACAATTTCAATTGAATATTTCTTCGAGACAACAGTGTTTGTCAAAGTAACGTTTTGTATTTTTGCGTTTGAACGAAAATTTTCAATTTGCTTCCTTTCAAAACTGTAGTTTAGTCGCGATGCGCTAAATATGTTGACCAAAAATTCGCTGTTGGATGTGTCACGAGAGACACATATAACGCGACAGAGCCAGCTCTAACTTAAACTTAACTTAGATGTAGAGCCTCCAGGGGACCGCATTGAAAACCCAGGGTTGACATTATATACGCTGCGAAAACAAATTCATTGCGAGGAAACTGTATTGAATCATTTTGTTAACCTTTTATCCGCCAGTTTGTTTTATGACCTTCAACTATGAAACACGTAACTACGAGTAAGTATGCATTACTTATTCAACATACTTTGATGTAGTTAAAGACTAATTTACGGTACCCTATGTACGTCTTTTATATAGGTAGAAATTAAACAAGCTAATTCGAGAGCCCTTGAAGAAAGTCTCAATTGGTCATTAAATTTTCACGGAACAGTCGCTTGAACGCATAAATATTTGATGATCAAGTTTTAAGTATACTTATATCTCCAGTCTTGAACGCAGCGACGTCTAAATGTCAAACAATCGAGTGAAGTTGGAAGCGTACCGCTTGTCAAGATAAAATCGACTACGCACTTCGGCCTGTTTGAATGACAGATAGATTAAACTTTCACGTTCCCTTACTTCGATATTATCAAGACATAAATAGAAAATACCGTGTAAAGTTATCACATAATAGAATATCGTAAACGTTTTTAGAAAAACCCATGTCTCGGGTGAACATGGGTTGGTATGTCTATCCACTCCACATGTAGCAATACATTGGTATTTTTATTTTGCTCGGAACTGATTCTATTCTGACAATAGCGTCCTCGTCTGTTTACCTTATTTATTATCCTGTGCCATTGAGAGGCAAGAAGTCCTCGATTTCAAAGGCCAGGTAGTATCTATTTTCAGCACTGAAATAAAGGATAAAGCCTTGTGATCCGTACTTGGTTCTTTACCTGTATAATAAATACTAAGAATATCGCGACATTTTGCTCGGTCGATCGGTACAGGTAGGACTAATCGGGTGGCGTGGTGCGTGAATAGAAGAGGCTTTCACCTGTGGGCTATTATTTTGGCCGATTATATTGTATCATTATTTTAATCCCACAAACAGCTTATTATTTTCTTAAGAATTGATTTTCGAGTTCAAGAAGCAGTTTCCCTTTGGGTATCGTATTACCCAGCTACTGGGTTGTGGAGGTCAGATAGGCAGTCGCTCCATGTAAAATACTGGTATTCAGCTGCATCCTGGACTGGAAGCCGACCCCAATATAATTGGCAGATTGATTGAAGAAGCAGTTTTCTTTTGGTATAGGTGCTTGGGTAAGTACACCTTACTGTTTGAAGATAAGTACAAACAAATCTGGACTGCCTCGTTAGTCAAGTGGTTGCAATCGCGACTGCTGCGAATGAGGTCCGGGATTCGTTTCTCGGGTCGGGAAAAATGTTATTGGGGTTTTCCATCTGGAATTTCTCAGTAGCAGCCCGGAGTCTGAATTTGTGCCCGGTTTATGGCAATAGGCTCGCCCTCTATTACATGGCACTTCAACATAACTGAGGAAATGTAGATGTACTTACTATAGATACTATCGAGGACACTGGCGCCTGACCACTTTAATGGTCAGGCGCCAGTATCCGCGATAGTACACCTCTGCATAACCATTCGGGGAGAACAGGCGTGATGGTGTTATGTTTGCTACAGACAAGTAGAAGAAAATTTTTGTGCCATACACAAAAATATTGTTCCTCCATTTCCAATACATTAATTAAAGCAATAATAATTAAAAGTGTACATTGGTAACCTACGTTATAGGCGAGCTCTAATATTCCGACCGCAGTTCATTCATCGGAAATCAGCGAAGCGCGAAAAAGAGCTGAATGTGTGGGCCCGGTCGAATACACACCGCGAATGAAAACCCTCTCAATTGAAATGTTTATTCAAACACAATGGGATATACGTACGTGTGTGTTGAACTGTACGATGCACCTATGTAAGAGAACTGCCGGGAACATTTTGGAGTTGTTTGTAAATAACGTTTAATTGATTTTAACGTTTATTTTAGGGAAATAATATTTAACTGACCCTGTAAAAAATGATTGCCCTTCTAAGGATGTACGTTTGGGCTTTTAATATTGCACACTTTTTTTTAAATATATGAGCCTCTTTTTAATTTTCTGACCTTTTCTCACAGTTGGTCGTAGTAACTAAACTAGGGTACCCTGATCAAACGGGTTTGGTTAGGTGTGAACTGTGACCAATCACGTGCGAGCCGAGCGATCGGTGCCGAGGCAGCAGCCAGAACGGTAAATTCAAGTTGGTAGCAGTTACTTGGGTATTTAGTATTTTTAGGACCCCAACTTGGAAAATGTTTGAGGTTCACAAAAAGAGGCGCAATTCATTATTTTTAAGAAAGCAAAATGTCAATTGTCTGCATGCCTTTATTTTATGTTTGACTAAATTGTATTTAAGAACATTCTCATTAATTAAATAAGCACTCGTCTAATAACATTTTCCATAATGAATTCAAAAGGAAATTGATTACAAAATCATGCAATTCATTTAATCAAAACAATATCCATCAAAAAGCTAATAAGAGTCGACTCGGCTGACCAATTAGTCGAGTGAATTTAAATTAAGAACTCGACTGACGCCGCGCCGCCGACCAATCGGCCGCGTAATTTGACAAGTCTTTAGATTCGGATCAAGAATTTCCTTAATAATATTGAAAAGTAACTTCTTACTTTTCTTGTGTTTCGTTAAAAACTCCACTTTCGTAAGTTTATAAACGTCGCCATTAAATAAAGGCACTTCTTTTTTGTTTGTTTCACACAAATACGGCGAAGTTGGCGTGTTTTCTTGGGCGTACTTTAAATATTGAAGCGCTGTAAATATTTTACAGCCAAACTAGTTTTTTGTACGGTTTCGTTTGCCGCGTGTAATTTTAAATCGCATAAAAACTTTACTGCTCAGTTTTCCGTCTGGTTTTTAATATTTTATTTGAATAGACAACCTAGCAACAATTCACGCGCCTGTATAAATTTCCTTTTCAGAAAAACGATATTATAAGAAAAACACCGAGTAGTCGTCAAAAAAAACGTTTTCACAAAAAAATAACGACGCCATTATAAAAATAAAATATTGCCCCATAAGGTAAAAATCCTTCTAGATTACCAATAAACTGCCTTTAATTACAGGTACGGTACGCCGTATGGACCCAATAAAATTTTGCTGTATACGACGGATGAGCGCGGCCTCTTCCGAATATTATTTTAATTACGTGGCTGCTAAGATTTAAGCGACGAAGCGATGAACGCTTAAAATTTACCGCTCTAATTAAAACTATAACCACGGAAAGCTGATAACCATGTGCGAAACCTTGTTATAACGTTAAGCCATCATGCGTTAACTTGAGCAATATTCATAATCGGTTCTTGATTTCAGACGGTTTTTTTTAAGACTAAAATTTCAGTTTCTTTCGGACATCGGTCGGCCGAGTCCGAGAATGTACGGTGTTGAGGAAAAATAGGAAATTGTGCTAATCGCTGTTTGGCAGGTGGTGTTTGGTAATCGCAATTTATGACGTATTAATGATTTCTTTTGTTACAGCTACAACTAAAAACGTTGTTCACCGTTAACTTTGTTTCAGCATTGGAATATGAAATTAAGTTAGGTAACGCATTTTGTTATTTTATTATTTTATGACATTGTATAGAGTACCTACTAAATTTAATTTATGACTTTTTATAAGGTATTAATCGGGATTAATGACATTGTATAAGGAATTAATTGGAATTTATGAAATTGTATAAGGTATTATTGGAAATTTATGACATGGTAATATTTTAACTATTATTTTGCATGCCTGAATTGGTGCAACACAGTGGACTGCGCATTCACTTGACATCTAGAAATGTATGATTATGTACTGTGTTGAGCAATAAACATTTGAATTTGAATTTGAACACAAAATAAAAAACAAATTTTCATTTTCTTTTTCAATTTTTGAATTGGCACAGTTAACTTCCATTATTTTTCTTGTAAACAGAAAAAGCCAATCACAACCACAGCCCATCTCAAAGCTTGAGTAAACCTGACTAGCTTTTAATTAATTCATTTAAATTGACAAAAAGACGATGAAATAAAAAAGTGAAAATCGCCGACACAACGGCGTGCTAATGAAAAGTAAAGATAGAGTTGTTCGAAGGTTCCGGTCATCGCACAATCCGCCGCCAGATGGCTCTTCCGTACACCTAATTTCCTCAGTTTTCCCGTTCACGACTTCTTTGCTAATTAAGTAACTGGCTCCTGATGGTTTAATAAAGGTTTGTAAAAAACGACACTTTCTTTTACCTTCAAGTATCGGTGATAATTAGTTCAGCGCGTCAGTTCCACGGAACGGGTTCAGAAAGCTATTGGATTTTATTTTATTATTCCGACCGGGCTTATAGTCATGAGTTAATTAAATCTGGAAATAAACTATTCCTTTACAAAAAAATACTCTATTTTGCCGTAAAACAACAACAGCGTATTTGTATGTATAGTAAGTACGTTTAGGTAAAAAGAATTCAGTTTCTCTCGTGATGGCCATTTTTACCAGCCCCGCGAGTATGCGTAATATAAATACACAAGCGAAAGAAGGGAGGGGTGGATACTCCACAGAAAAGAAAAAGTTACTTGAAATGGCCTAAAGCAGCGATCCGTAAAATAGTCTTGTGTCCGTTTCAAGGGATCTCCACAAAAACAGACATATTTCATGTGAAGGGATAATGCTGTACAGCACTCGTTTTGTAGTTGACACGAATTGAGGATAAATCTATTTGATTTGTTACGGTTTTATCGTAAGTATTATCTACTAGCCTCTGCCCGCGACTTCGTTCACGTGGAAGTCGTAAGACACCACAATATATTACAATAACAGCCACATTTTTATAAAACTTCCCTGTATACTACGTACGTAAGTAATTTTGTTCTCAACAGCCAAAATATATACTCAATAGTCAGGACACGGGAGCGAGAGACGTACAGTTGTCCGTGTGAGAAGCAGCTTGTCCTGAAGTCGACACCCGCAGCCTTAAGTGTCTGCCCCTGTGACTTGTTGATAAGCATCGCAAAGCAATGCTGACAGGGAACTGCACGCGCTTAAACTGGAAGGGGTAACTTAAATAAAAAAATCCTTAATTATTAAATACGTTATTTTAAGAGCGTTTATCCTAAAAGTTGGCAACGTCGTAAATAGCTGTCAAATATTTGCCTGTTTTGATTCATTTCATTCATTAATATTACTGTATGGAAATATGAAATGTGGCTAACTAGTGAACCAAAATATTGATTATGAAATACAACAAATAATATCGTAACACCGAATATTTAATTTTAGATGTAAAAAAAGTATTTGGAAACTTTCCACATGCCTTTTTTATAATTCATTATTAATATTCTAGTTCGCTAGTTAGCCACATTTCATATTTCCATACAGTAATATTGCCAAATTAATCAAAACAGCGAAATATTTGACATCTATTTGCGACGTTGCCCACTTTCAGAATAAACGCTCTTAATATAATGTATTTAATAAATAGGACAGGACTGAAGTCATGTTTATATATCTACATAAATTGCATGCACTCACAAGTACCTACTAAATAAATAATTATGTCATCAGAAATTTGAAAGCAGTCATTGATGTAAATCAGTACAAAACGAAGTGTTTGTAAAATGTAATCAAAAGTACGGAAGTTACGGTATTATACGATGGTGTGTGTCTTTGTGTGTTGTTGTATTTGTATAATGTGATGTACTTTAAAGGCAATTCATTGAAACTAATCACCATCTTATAAAGCTTTAATTCAATAAAACCATACACATTTGCTTCACGTAGGCCCCTCCCAGGAAAATATATGCGATAATCGTCAGGACAAGTGGATTAGTGTTCAACCATCTTGTAACGGTGAAGGAAAACAACTTGAGGAAACCGGCAAATCCTTGAATCAAAAATTCTAAGACATGTGTGACATCCACCAAACCACACTGGGTCCGCGTGGTGGATCACAGCCCGCTCCGTCTCTCAGAGAGGAGGTCTGTGTCACAGGCGTTTCGGATCACGCACAATGAATGGTTTCATAGTTGGGATGATTTTAACCCAAGAACAAACTTAATATTGTAGTTGAAAAACATGTTCCCCCATACATTCCAACTGCAAATTTAAGTTTGTACACATAATATTGAGTGATTTACCATTATATATTTGAAATCCTCATAGTAAGCCCTTTTTATGTCACACGGTACATTTTGCAAACCTTTTTTTTAAATATTTTTTTTTCCCGAATGTTTGCCCCGAAAGTGATCCCCATATTCAAAATTTATTTATTTACGTAACACGATCGTGTTTGGGTCACAAAAAGCCATATGTGTAACAAATTTCAACTTAATCAGTCCAGTAGATTCGGAGCAAACCGGCTGACCCACGGACAGACAGACAAACGATTGATTTTCATTCGGACGTACGGAACCCTAAAAAGAAAAATCATGGATCATTAGAGTGACTGCCTCGTCTAGTAGTCGCAAGCGCGACCATGTGTCGGTCCTGGGTTAATTTTTCCGGTCGTGCGGAGTGTTTTGGGCTTTTCATCAGGATAGCAATCTGGAAGTCTGGATTGCTGCCCGCTTAATGGCTCGTCCCTTATTATTCACATAAGACTTAACTAACGAAATGGGGGTGTCCTATACAACTAGGAAATGCAGGTGCGAACTAGTTAAAAAAAATTACGTGTAAAAGTGTCTTAAAAGATTTACTTAGAGAAATAAACATTATTTAATTTCATCATTTCATTTAATTTCACCTCTGTCCTTTAGAAAATACAGGCTTTGGATTAACAGAGTTGAAAGTCTCTGTGTTACCTCACTTATCAATATGATTTTGTAACTCTTCAATTCAAAACACAGTACGTATAATTTAGTCGGAGTTTAGACTGTAGACAAAAGTTGTAAGATAATTTTTATTAGGACGGTTCTAGGTTAATACATTTTGTGGTAGTGGTATCACTTATTAATGGCGTGGTGGTGGGGGTCCACCGTGCGGTGGATGATGGGGCTCGTGGGGTGGATGGTGCGGTGGGTGATGCGGGTCCGGGCCGTGTCCCGGGGGATGACCACCTGGGTGGTGCGGTGGATGGTCAGGATGCGGCGGTGGCGGTGGCATTTCTGAAACAAAACAATTTGACGTTTTTATAATCATGTTATAACTTGTAAATTTAACAGACATTACGGCGAGTATGGACAACAATTGAAACTGGTGAAAGATTTATAATTCTCAACACTGACTTGTTTTTTAACAAACGCTAATAGTAGTGCTGAAGTTTTTAGCAAATAGCTCCCAAGAATTTGGTGTGTGTCTGGATTGAGGAGCCATGTCTCATATCGGAACGAGGTTACTACCAATATTTAGTAGTAAATTAGCCGATTTTGTAGGCCGGATCCTGGAATTTGTAGTAAAACCCTTAAAAAGTTATACGACGTTAAAGGTGGCTCCTCAATCCTGACGTCTGGATTGAGGAGCCACCTTAGAACCCGAAAACTAGCCTACGGATATTTTTGAAAATTTTGTAGGATTTAGTAGTACTTATGCGTAATCTCTACAAAAAAAAATGGGGTTTGTACGGTCGAATTTGAGATAGCTACAACGTTTTGATTTTTCATAAAAAAACATAAATTTCACCGCGCTGTATCTCGGAAAGTTATCAACTAATTACAACATATTTTTAGTATGATTTAGCAGTAAATGTGCTCGAATTTGTACAATAAAAATAAAACGGAAAAGCTATAGAATTTCGGTCTATAGAAATGATATGTACGTAGCTACTAAAGTAGTTGATCAAATCGGATAACAATAACACCAATATTTAGTAGAAATTTCTACTAAATATTGGCGTAATCCAACATCCTGCGCAATCAGTATTTCAAAAGATATTAATAAAATAAACATTCCTTAACAAATTAGTGAATAGGGTGACCATAAATAATTCAAAGAAGACCTTTGTTTGAAATAAGTAGTTTTATTTGCTTACTAGCTTTTGCCCGCAACTTCGTCCGCGTTTCCGTCGTTTTTCGTAAAAAAGTACCAGACAGGTTTTGACGTAACAGACAGATTAACTTTCGTATTTTAGTAGGGAAATATAATATGTCAATCCACAATTCTGTTGAAAAATATCGCAATAAGGAACCGCAGAATATTATTATTAATAGCTGTGTCCGCGACTCCGTCAGCGTGTAACTCCTTGTATGTTATTAAGTTAATGCATTGGTAATATTGTTTAGGTCACTTTCACATGAGTTTTGATGTGCTCTTTCCTCTGCCGATTCTTGAGAACGCGTAATTCTCATTCTCTTAGCTTTACTCGAAGTTCGAGATAAAGATAATCGTTTTTTAGGTGGCATTGTGTATTTTATTTTTAATCGACGGTAACGGAAAGGCTATCAGTTACCTAACAAAATAACCTACGTTAGAGGTCCTAACTATAGCTACCTTACACTTAAAATCTAAGTGCCTATTTAAACTAAAATATTCTAATAGAATTATACCCAGAAATATGTACAACTTACATCAAAAAAAGAAATGAAAATAAAGCTGAAACGCCTGTGCAATACTATCTACCTATACCTACTTCACTTAAAAATAAATACCTATAACTACTATAATTAATAAAAGTATTTACGCTTTTACCTACTTAATACAAAAATAAAATTGAACATATATTAGCCAAAACTTACCTATCGGTATCTAAAAATCTATGCGTACTACTTCTACTACTACTCGTACTTCACCTAAAAAGAAATAAAATGCAAACTATTAATAATTTGTAATTTGAACGAACACTACCAAAACAACTAATACCAATTTTATAAAATAACAACAAAAGAAATTCAAATAAACTATTTAAAGACTAAAAGTCGCGCTGATAAGCATGGTTTGTTAATATCAATTATTGTCTGTCAATAAGGTCGAACGCTCTGAACGCATCAACAGCCAAATGCAGTGAATGCAGCTCGCGCTCGGCTCGGACCTCCCGCCTTTTTATACCCTACCGCCACGACCCGCGTCGAGCGCGGCAACCGTTACACAAAAATAATCCTTTTATGGCATGATTCAGTATTCACGCGCGACGGCGCGATGGCTTATTAGCGTATTTCATGTATAAGTTTGGTGTTTCTATACCGATTACTATGATTCTTTATTTATTGAATAGGTAATAATATTAACTTCTTTTAATTAGAGATGAGTGAGAGTATTATAAACGTAAGAGTAAACAAATATAATCAGAAAGCTCCGAACTGCTAAGCTATCGGGAGTTAAACGTGTTATTGTGAGTCAACCATAAAAGATAGACATATGCTGTTCTGGGATATTTTTTAGATAATTTTATGTAGAACATTTCCGTCATAAATGATTTCTATGTAGCTTTAACCATAAAGGCTTCACACGCGACGGAAGCTTAAAAAATGGAGCAACTTCTCCCGTTTTCCCAACATTTCCCTTCACTGCTCTGCTCCTATTGATTGTAGCGTGATGAAAAGTATACTATAACCTCCCCAGGAGTATGAAGAATAATTGTACCAAGTTTCGTTAAAATCCGTCGAGTAGTTTTTGTTTCTATAAGGAACATACAGACAGACAGACAGACAGACAGACAGACAGACAGACAGACAAAAATTTCACTGATTGCATTTTTGGCATCAGTATCGATCACTAATTACCCCCTGATAGTTATTTTGAAAATATATATCATGTACAGAATTGACCTCTCTACAGATTTATTATAAGTATAGATAAATCATTCTACGAGTACGATTACCTACGTGTAACTTATGTAATTGTGGTTTTAGATTATTTGAAATAATAGCCGCGCCCCGTGGACCCACCTTCATAAGTCTCGATCCCGTGGGAATAGAATAGAATATTTTTCATCCCGCTGGATGAAAAGTATTCTATGTCCTTACCCAGGTTATGCTCTACCCATGTGCCAAATTTCATTCAAATCCGCTCGGCCGATATAGCGTAACAAACAAACAAACTCACTTTCGCATTTATAATATTATATAGTTAGGATATTTATGTAATGAACCTAATGAAGTGAAATTCAGTAACCGGTGATGAATTTAATGATACTTATTTTATACAAACTTATGTTTAGTTTGATTATTTAAACAATATTTTAGTTCCTGATGTATCGATGTTGTGCATTTAGCACTCTCCGCTGAATCGCGGTGATAGGAATCTCCGCAGAAACATGACCTCTTCGTGTATAGTAAAATAAATTGTCTTCGTCAAAGTTTTTATTCATACGTTATGATTTTAAATTCATTATTGTTTCGCTGTTATTTTTCGCAACATTATTGCTATAGTAACGTAAAGAAAGTAATAGACAAGCATTAGTTTAGAAAATAAATCGGTTAGACATAAATGATACAAACTCCATTAAAATAGTATTATTAGTAGTATTTTAATAGAAAATTTACCGCACAAAGGATCGCAAAGGAAATGAAGGCACAAAAGCCGGGGGTACGTGCCGCGCGTTAAAATCCGGCGACCATGCCGCCGGCATAGTGTGTAGGAACCATAACAGGCGCCTGTAACTTTTTTAGTACCTAGCTATACAAACGGGTTACAAACAAAATCAATCAATCTGCCAAGCCTCTTCCCAACTATGTTGGGGTTGGCTTCCAGTCTAACCGGATGCAGCTGAATACCTGTATTTTACATGGAACGGCGTGGAGTATTTTACTACCAGGTTGTATAACTAATAAATAAATAAAATAACAATACATATATCCCACCTTACGCCGACGCCTTACGCCGATGCCTTACGCCGACGCCTATAACACCGACGCCTTACGCCGACGCCTAACGCCAACGCCTTACGCCGACGCCTATAACACCGACGCCTAACGGCCGACGCCTAACTCCGACGCCTTACACCGACGCCTATAACACCGACGCCTATAACACCGACGCCTATAACACCGACGCCTATAATACCGACGCCTTACGCCGACGCCTAACACCGACGCCTATAACACCGACGCCTATAGCACCGACGCCTATAACACCGGCGCTTATAACACCGACGCCTTACGCCGACGCCTAACGCCGACGCCTATAACACCGACGCCTTACGCCGACGCCTTACGCCGACGCCTATAACACCAACGCCTATAGCACCGACGCCTATAACACCGGCACTTATAACACCGACGCCTTACACCGACGCCTAACGCCGACGCCTAACGCCGACGCCTATAACACCGACGCCTTACGCCGACGCCTATTACACCGACGCCTTACGCCGACGCCTAACGCCGTCGCCTAACGCCGACGCCTATAACACTGACGCCTTACGCCGACGCCTATAACACCGACGCCTATAACACCGACGCCTTACGCTGACGCCATACGCCGACGCCTATAACACCGACGCCTATGACACCGACGCCTTACGCTGACGCCTTACGCCGACGCCTATAACACCGACGCCTTACGCCGACGCCTAACGCCGACGCCTTACGCCGACGCCTTACGCCGACGCCTATAACATCGACGACTTACGCTGACGCCTAACTCCGACGCCTTACGCCGACGCCTATAACACCGACGCCTTACGCCGACGCCTGTAACACCGACGCCTTACGCCGACGCCTAACGCCGACGCCTATAACACTGACGCCTTACGCCGACGCCTATAACACCGACGCCTAACGCCGACGCCTATAAAACCGACGCCGATAACACCGACGCCTATAACACCGACGCCTATAACACCGACGGCTATAACACCAACGCCTTACGCCGACGCCTAACGCCGACGCCTTACGACGACGCCTATAACACCGACGCCTTACGACGACGCCTAACGCCGACGCCTTACGACGACGCCTATAACACCGACGCCTTACGCCGACGCCTAACGCCGACGCCTTACGACGACGCCTAACGCCGACGCCTATAACACTGACGCCTTACGCCGACGCCTATAACACCGACGCCTAACGCCGACGCCTTACGACGACGCCTAACGCCGACGCCTATAACACTGACGCCTTACGCCGACGCCTATAACACCGACGCCTAACGCCGACGCCTATAAAACCGATGCCGATAACACCGACGCCTATAACACCGACGCCTATAACACCAACGCCTTACGCCGACGCCTAACGTTGACGCCTTACGACGACGCCTATAACACCGACGCCTTACGCCGACGCCTTACGCCGACGCCTATAACACCGACGCCTTACGCCGACGCCTATAACACCGACGCCTAACGCCGACGCCTTACGACGACGCCTATAACACCAACGCCTTACGCCGACGCCTAACGCCGACGCCTTACGACGACGCCTATAACACCGACGCCTTACGCCGACGCCTTACGCCGACGCCTTACGCCGACGCCTATAACACCGACGCCTAACGCCGACGCCTTACGACGACGCCTATAACACCGACGACTTACGCCGACGCCTAACGCCGACGCCTTACGACGACGCCTATAACACAGATGCCTTACGCCGACGCCTTACGACGACGCCTATAACACAGATGCCTTACGCCGACGCCTTACGACGACGCCTATAACACCAACGCCTTACGCCGACGCCTAACGCCGACGCCTTACGACGACGCCTATAACACAGATGCCTTACGCCGACGCCTTACGCCGACGCCTATAACACCGACGCCTTACGCCGACGCCTAACGCCGACGCCTTACGACGACGCCTATAACACCGACGACTTACGCCGACGCCTAACTCCGACGTCTTACGCCGACGCCTAACGCCGACGCCTTACGACGATGCTTATAACACCGACGACTTACGCCGACGCCTAACTCCGACGCCTTACGCCAACGCCTATAACACCGACGCCTTACGCCGACGCCTATAACACCGACGCCTTACGCCGACGCCTATAACACCGACGCCTTACGCCGACGCCTATAACACCGACGCCTATAACACCGATGCCTATAACACCGACGCCTAACGCCGACGCCTATAACACCGACGCCTATAACACCGACGCCTTACGCCGACGCCTATAACACCGACGCCTATAACACCGACGCCTTACGCCGACGCCTATAACACCGACGCTTTACGCCGACGCCTAACGCCGACGCCTAACGCCAACGACTATAACACCGACGCCTTACGCCGAATCCTAACGCCGACGCCTATAACACTGACGCCTTACGCCGACGCTTATAACACCGACGCCTATAACACCGTCGCCTTACGCCGTCGCCTTACGCCGACGCCTTACGCCGACGCCTATAACACCGACGCCTTACGCCGACGCCTATAACGCCGACGCCTAACGCCAACGCCTAACGCCGACGCCTAACGCCGACGCCTATAACACCGATGCCTTACGCCGACGACTATAACACCGACGCCTTACGCCGACGTCTAACGCCGACGCCTATAACACTGACGCCTTACGCCGACGCTTATAACACCGACGCCTATAACACCGTCGCCTTACGCCGACGCCTTACGCCGACGCCTATAACACCGATGCCTATAACGCCGACGCCTATAACACCGACGCCTAACGCCGACGCCTATAACACCGACGCCTTACGCCGACGCCTATAACACCGACGCCTATAACACCGACGCCTTACGCCGACGCCTATAACACCGACGCCTTACGCCGACGATTATAACACCGACGCCTTACGCCGAATCCTAACGCCGACGCCTATAACACTGACGCCTTACGCCGACGCTTATAACACCGACGCCTATAACACCGTCGCCTTACGCCGACGCCTTACGCCGACGCCTTACGCCGACGCCTATAACACCGACGCCTTACGCCGACGCCTATAACACTGACACCTTACGCCGCCGCCTATAACACCGACGCCTTACGCCGACGCCTATAACACCGACGCTTTACGCCGACGCCTAACGCCGACGCCTAACGCCAACGCCTAACGCCGACGCCTAACGCCGACGCCTATAACACCGATGCCTTACGCCGACGACTATAACACCGACGCCTTACGCCGACGTCTAACGCCGACGCCTATAACACTGACGCCTTACGCCGACGCTTATAACACCGACGCCTATAACACCGTCGCCTTACGCCGACGCCTTACGCCGACGCCTATAACACCGATGCCTATAACGCCGACGCCTATAACACCGACGCCTAACGCCGACGCCTATAACACCGACGCCTTACGCCGACGCCTATAACACCGACGCCTATAACACCGACGCCTAACGCCGACGCCTATAACACCGACGCCTTTAACACCGACGCCTATAACACCGACGACTTACGCCGACGCCTATAACACCGACGACTTACGCCGACGCCTAACGCCGACGCCTATAACACCGACGCCTTTAACACCGACGCCTATAACACCGACGCCTTACGCCGACGCCTATAACACCGACGACTTACGCCGACGCCTATAACACCGATACCTTACGCCGACGCCTACAACACCGACGACTTACGCCGACGCCTAGCACCGACGCCTATAACACCAACGCCTATAACACCAACGCCTATAACACCGACGCCTATAACACCGACGCCTATAACACCGACGCCTATAACACCGACGCCTATAACACCGACGCCTATAACACCGACGCCTATAACACCGACGCCTATAACACCGACGCCTTACGCCGACGCCTAACGCCGACGCCTATAACACCGACGCCTTAGTAACTAACGCCGAAGTATAATCACCAGAGTCAACAATTCAACTCACTAAGTTAGAATTGGCCTCAAATGGCATGATATCGTTGAAGTATTCGGACAATTTAAACTGAGTCGTAGGAATGATTGTAATGAGTTTATTTTTTTGTATAACCTGTATAAACTGTGGCGAAGCCAAAAAAGGAGTGTTATGTGTTTGACCTGAATGTTTATCTATGTATGTCCGTCCCTATGTTCCCTCGTAACTACTAAACGGCTGAACCGATTTACATGAATGATATTTCGTTAGATTCTTCTTTATTGCGTGAGTAACACTGAATGTTTGTCAATGTAAAAAAAAATTGTAAGGCGGCGACTCCTTCAAGCTAATAGACCCGCAAATGGTCCAAAATGTTAAGGGAATATCGGGTAGCAAGATTACGTTACGCCCGCGAACACGCACAATGGGGAGTCTAAGAATGGGCAAGAGTAATGTTTTCTGACGAATCCAGATTTATGCTGTGTGCAAGTGACGGGCGGCGAAGAGTCTACAGACGGCCAGGGGTAGATTTTATTCCAGCTTGTTTTGAGGAAAAAGTGCTGGTTGGCAGTGGATATGTTATAGTTTGGGCTGGAATCTCTTTAGAGCGTCGCTCGGAGTTAGTGCTGATGCTGAAAATACTTTGTGTTTTCTTTTTTTATTCTTGGTGTTTGTTTATTTATTACATGGGATATTGCTCTTTTAGTTTTTTTTTTCTTTTTTTTTATTCTTGGTGTTAATATTGTGTTCATAATTTAAGTACTGATTGGTGAAGAATTATTCATGTGTAGGTAAAACTCTCTTTATGATCATAGTTTAAATTATTTATGGCCACCCTATTCACTAATTTGTTAAGGAATGTTTATTTTATTAATATCTTTTGAAATACTGATTGCGCAGGATGTTGGATTACGCCAATATTTAGTAGAAATTTCTACTAAATATTGGTGTTATTGTTATCCGATTTGATCAACTACTTTAGTAGCTACGTACATATCATTTCTATAGACCGAAATTCTATAGCTTTTCCGTTTTATTTTTATTGTAAAAATTCGAGCACATTTACTGCTAAATCATACTAAAAATATGTTGTAATTGGTTGATAACTTTCCGAGATACAGCGCGGTGAAATTTATGTTTTTTTATGAAAAATCAAAACGTTGTAGCTATCTCAAATTCGACCGTACAAACCCCATTTTTTTTTGTAGAGATTACGCATAAGTACTACTAAATCCTACAAAATTTTCAAAAATATCCGTAGGCTAGTTTTCGGGTTCTAAGGTGGCTCCTCAATCCAGACGTCAGGATTGAGGAGCCACCTTTAACGTCGTATAACTTTTTAAGGGTTTTACTACAAATTTCAGGATCCGGCCTACAAAATCGGCTAATTTACTAATAAATATTGGTAGTAACCTCGTTCCGATATGAGACATGGCTCCTCAATCCAGACACACACAGAATTTGTTGGACCGAAATTATTCAATAATTATTCTGAAAACAATCAAATACTAGAGGTTCACAATTCTACTGTTTTGACATTGAAAGAAAAAAGTGGAATGGTTTGAAAGGGGATACTACTCCTGAGATGAAAACTAATAATTATATATTGAAGCAAAAGAAATCCTTGGGAAGCCTTGGGATCCCTATCCCAAGGCTTACAAGGATTTTTTTATTTTTTTTAACCGAGCATGCTGATTCAACATTCAGGGGAATGTTGAATTAGCTTGCTCGGTTTTTGGTGTGCACCCATCACGTCTTTTATATCTAGTAGGGTCATAATATTAAGTAATTATGCAAATCCAATAGATAATTCACAATTAAATAAGATCCCTCGTTAGAGCCAGCATATTATCCGCAGTTTATCGGGCTCAGTTCCAATTCTAGGCAATAAACTTCAAACTTTTGTAACTTGGTGGCTTGGCGAGACATTTTGTGAACATACATTAGAATTAGAGTGTGCCCTGATAATATGGGAGCCAAGTCCCACCATCGGTGTTTACCAAGAACAAGCTTAGAACGAAGTAGGAATATCAGAGTTGAAAGTCTCTGTTATTACCTTAGTAATTAATATGATTTTGTAACTCCTCAATTCAAAACAAAATATAATTTAGCCGGAGTGTAGACTGTAGATAAAAGTTGTAAAACGGTTCTAGGTTAATACATTTTGTGGTAGGTGGTTATTACATTAATCACTTATTAATGGCGTGGTGGTGGGGGTCCATCGTGCGGTGGATGGCAGTAGGAATTACTAAAACGGAAAAAGAAAAACGAATAATTTATTTAGTGTCCACTGAAACCATGTTTACGATGTATTTTCTTTTTCTCGGAAGTCAGCATTAGAAAAAACTTAAAAGAATATGAATTAGTAATTCCTTTTGCTGTTGTAGTAAAGACCTTGGAAACCTTCTAATTAATAATAGTGTCTAGTTGTTTCCCTCATTAATAGTGAACCTATAACTAAAGCAAATGTCAGACCTTGTACTTAGTTGATTTGTTTTATTGGTATAGGTACATGGACAGAAATATGCGAGGGACCGTAGAAGCTCCAAAATCATAAAATTACTCACTTGTATAGGTGTTGGAAGTAAATTTTTTCACTGAGTATATATTCCTGCGTGTAGCTTATCGTCAGTTTTGTATGTTACTAATAAAATCGATCGATGATTATATATACTGAGTTGGAGCACCCTTATCTACACCATCGCGCGGGGGAATTGATGTCTTTATCTTTAACAAGCGATAGCCAATACAAATAATGACTAATTCACGATTTTCCATATCAGGTAGGTACCTACGCCTCAATTTAGATATGACTGTCAATCATATTTCTTTCTACAAACCTTAATCATAATATTCATTATTCAGTTAGAAGACAAAGTCTCACTCAGTTACTGAAGACCACAAAACAAGAACAAATGAAACGGACGGAAAACCACAAAAAGAACAAACTGTAACAAAAACGAAATGGCTATTACAAAACATCCTTTTTGAAAATCGATTGGGAATTCCGCCCCTTCTATATCCCAACAGGAAAATTCCATTTTCCAAATACAAAACTGAGAACAGACGACACAAACCTAAATACCTTGTAAGTAAACGAGGCGCAATAAGTAAATAGCATTTTCTGCTTTGAGGAAATTTCAAAACAAACGGCCTATGAAAAACTCCAAACAACTTTCAACAGATTGCCGTTTCACTGATAAAGTAAAATTGTTATTTAGTGGCCTATCGCTTCCAATGAACCTGAATAGTTTGTCCTTAGTTAGTTCAAGGAAATGTTTGCGGTCTTCTTTCTCTAGAACGATATTTACATCGTTTTTTATGTTTTCCTCTTTACCTCTTTTGTATTTTCTTTAAGAAATTAATTTGTGTAGTCCACATCTGACGTGAAAGGATTAGTCCAAAAATCAACTCTTTGGAAATTGAGCGAAGTAAATCAAATTGCGAAAGGGTTAAATAAGAGAAAAAAAAAAGTAAAGTCGGTCTCATTTTTTTAAGATCTTTATTAGGTTCACTAAAGAAGAGCTCACTTTGATTTATGTAATTGGTTTCGGCCGTGTAAATCAAATAAATAAATAAATAAATATGAAATAATGTATTCCACCACCGAAGATCGGTTTTTTGCACCCTGGTTCTATCTACCTATTCAAGAAAATGTTACCGTTAACTATCTTTGGCCTATGATCGTAAAGCCTCGTGCAGACTGGCGCGACGCGACTGTAACAAAACAATTTCTAAGAAAACTTCACGGGAGAACAATTACCGATGTCGCGTCGCGCCAGTTTGCACGAAGCTTTATACGGTGCCAATAGTTTACGTTCCGATGCTGCTGCCTATAAAATCTCACCTTGGAGGCATTAGGTTGATCCTTTCACCTTATGTTTGAGGATACCATAGCCAAAAAATCGTCACAGGGTATACAGGGTCGCATAGTGTTGACATTTGATTCAGTACATGATTCTTCTTTTCTATGAAACAGGCAGATTTTTTTTTAAATAACAGACGAAGTATTTCAACGCAGAGGGGTTCAGAAAGAGATGTCAGCACCAACTGACGGGGTCCGTAAGGGCCAATGCCTGCCAGGGTTGTGAGTTTGTCCGAAAGGGATATCGCGACCCCGGCACGCAGGCAACGGAAGGAACACTGGTGGGTTTTAGTCAATAAAAGTCTGACACACCCTCCCACTCCGTCCAGAGCGGGAGAAGTTATTTGATTTAAAAAAAGGGGGGTTCAGAATCATGTACTGAATCCATGGTATCAGTTTTCGCGTCGATGGGGATGCCACCTTGTATAATCACTACGTTGTAAATAAAACGTTGAAAAATCATTCCTAAACGTTCGTAGATGATAAATTCACATAAATTAATAATCATTGAAGAAAAAAATGTAAGATGTTGTTTAATTGTGCCGTATTTATCTTGGTGGAATTATTATTATAAACGACCTAAAAATTTAACAATATTGAATTTCGTCCGATAGTATGTCACTAGCGACGTTATTCGTTTTTTTTCTTTCTTTTTCTCGTCTGATTGAACTCTCTTTCAAACATTAGTAAGATGAATGTTCCATGCTTAAAACATGGTTTTTTATACAGAATCCAACTCAGGATCATTGATGCCAAATACAGAATCCAACTCTGGATCATTGATGCCAAATACAGAATCCAACTCTGGATCATTGATGCCAAATACAGAATCCAACTCAGGATCATTGATGCGAGGAGTTATGCCCCGCGGAACTGCGCATCTTCACGGATGGACCCAAAACAGGTGGTGGCATAGGTATCTCAACATACACATAGCCACACCATTGGGGGTCCATAATAGTGTTCCAGGCCGAATGCATGAGTTTTTTTTTTCTAGCGGTCCATCCCTTATGTCTAGGTAGGGTAAGGATCAATCGATCCGCATACTCTCAGACAGCATGGCTATCCTGGAAGAGCTAAACAGCCACACTGTCAACTCTGAGCTAAACCACCTGGTTGCTGAACCTTAAAAACATAACCATTCAATGGATCAAAGGACACAGCTGTAAGCTAGGCATCGATGCAGCCGACAAGTTCACCAGAACGGGGTCGAGCAGGGCACCAATGGACCCTGAACCCATCCCGCTACCACCCTTCGGGTATTACGCTCTCTGGTAAGAAAACGCGCCAGGGATCTATATCACAAACTATGGTTAGACTAAGGTGAGTGCAGACAAGCCAAGGACGCAATTCCTATGATTATTCATGGCCGCCTCACGAAACATGCTCTCCGACTAACTAAACAACAGCTGCGTAAAGTAATTACAGCAGCGGGTCATATAATTTATTTATATAGTATTATATATATAGGTTAATAGGTATATGTATATCCTTATATTTAAATAAATATTTATTCCACACAATTTTCGATATTGCACCTACCACTGTTTATCTCTGCATCACCAAAGGTTGACTGGTAGAAAATGCCTATGGCATTAAGTCCGCCTCTGTACATTTGTGTGCTTAAAGTGTTAAATAAATAAATAAATATAATAAACACCTCTTTGTCATAGGATTTACAGACAGTCCACTGTGCACATGCATGGAGGACGACGAGATAGCAGCTCATGTTCTTCTTAACTCCCGATGGTCGCCATATAGGGTAAAGTGCTTCGGTAACCCAGGTAACCTCCGTGAGATTGTCAGTAACAACAATGCGCTGCTGGCCTTCCTTCTGCGGGAGCTAGAGTGAATCGAATTACCTCCTTCTGCGAAGCAGTAATGCTCGCGAAGGAGGAGACGGAAGGAGAGGCGAATTTCGCGCCTCAGCCGCCGCAGGAGACACACACGCCCACACACGCCCTCACACGGAATCACAGGCCGATTCCCGACCACCGTAGGCGCGGGCTTGCGGACGGTGAGCAATGGGTAGCTCGCCGTCCGATAAGGTCCAGGCCCAGGTCGACGGCGCGTTGTGTTTCACGCGTACCTTAAAGAGATGTCAGCACAACAGAAGGGGTCTGCTAGGACCGATGCCTGCCGGGGTCGTGGAAAGTCCGAACGGGATACCGTGGTTTCTGGAAACGTACAGGCAAGTGAAGGAACACGGGTGGGTTTTAGTCAGTAAGAGTCTGACACGCCCTCTCGCTCCGCCCACAGCGGAAGAAGTCATTTGATCATTTCCAAACCTAAAAAAAAGGGTGAATCGCAAAATATGTGCTATGACGTGGAGTTGCGGTCACCAGCCCGTATTACGCATTACCTACATATTTGGTCAACCACAGTCGATTCTTCTTTTTTTTTATTCACGCACAAAATGACTTGAACTATTATAGTATCGTGACCTTGTGTCCTCGTATCATTTTATGATTAATTTATTGGTTTGAATTTATTTAACGATAGACCGACCCTACTTTCTATCTCTACCAATAAATAATATAACATTCAATCATTTTAATTTATAACTACCAACATTTTCGAAAATAAATTGTGTGGATTTCTGGTACCTGATACAGGAAATCCAAACCTAACATTAATATAATTTGATTGAGTTTTCAATAAAGCTGAATAAAGCGCTTTGCTTTTAGGCTTAAATGGAACGGATTTAATAAAATACCACGTATTAAATATTCTAGTTCACGTAATAAATGTGGGATTCATAATATATTATGTTAACGGAAATGAGAACTGATTATTATTAATTGATCACCGCTAATTAAAATTAACCAGGTTCCCTTAATTCACAGTGACGTACCAATATTATGTATTAAAAAATATGCCCATCGCTGAAGCGGTTCATATACATACGTATTGCAAATATGAAGACCAAACATCTTTGTCTTCATTCGTATTCTTTGTATTCTTCATTTGTCTTCATTACGTAATTATGAAATACCTATATTAAGTATGGTAGCTTCGTATAGATATCGCCTTGTATTATATAAGTACCTAAACACTAACATCATTAATCTTCCTAGCACGGCTGGCTGTGCTGGGGCTGCTGCTGCAGGTGTGGAAAACCTCAAACGGCGCAAATACTCCAATCTTATTGGGACTTATATGTTTGAGCCGTTTGGGGTTGAAACACTAGGGCCATGGGGTCCGAGTGCCCACTTAGTTTTTCAAGACATCGCAAAGCGGTTGGTCGACGCTTCATGTGTCCAGAAGGCTGGCCTATTCTTTGGCCAGAGAATCAGCAGCAATTGCTATACAACGTGACAATACTGCCAGCCTTTTGGGCACTTTTCCTGTTGACAGCGATGCGGACGAATTTTTGATGCCCTATGATTGTTCCCCCCCCACCCCTTTCTTATATACTTGTACATATTCACAATTTAAATGTAATTGTTTAATTTAATTTGATTAATGAATAATAAATCATTGTACCTACATAAGAAGTACCTAAATAGGTATTATTAGGTAATTCAGGTACAGATTCAGGTATCCCCAATAGAATCCATATTCGTAGGTACAAATACTAAGACCACAATTGATAATTAATATATAATTTTCTAAATTGAAAAAGTTCTCCAACGATTTTCATTGTAAGATTTTTCTTAATAAAGACTCAAAAAATCATGCTAAGTAAGTACCTAGTCATTATTCATTTCGTAAGAAATAAAGTGTTTCATTGGCACTGGCAGTAAACGTGGCACAATGTATGCACTGCAAGTCCTTCAGTTTTAGAGAAAGTCTTCTCTTCGTAAAAATATTGCCCTGACCGCATGGTGGTCAGCACGTTGTCAAGGTCGTCACGGGTCGTCAGAAGTCCAAAAGTCTGACAACCAGTCGTACCAAAGGGTATCGTGTTACCCCGTAACTGGTGGAGCTCAGATAAGCAGTCGCTCCATTTATATACTGATATTCAGCTGCATCCGGTTAAACCGGAAGCTGACCCTAACAGAAAAGGCTAGGCAGCTTGCTTTACTGTCCTATGTACGCTGGAAGTACATTTAAATTAAGTAAGTATCGCCATTCTTGAAGGCTATTTTAATAAGAGTACCTAACTGAGTGACTCAAGCATGATATTAGATATTAAGTCGCATTAAAACACGTTACACTTATGCGTCAACAAATCAGAAATGCCTAGACTTCCTTATCGAATGAAATGTTTTGTGTTTGTGGCAAAGATACAAATATGTCTAGATAAACAGTCAAAGCCGTGAACTCATTGAAAAAAATTACGTCTAACTGTTAGCCGCTAAATGCACGCACCCTAGAAAAGCACAATGACAGCACAATGACGTGGCGCGAGTGTAAGATGTAGCTGTCACATACCCCAGCATAACAAAATTGGCGTGTTTGATTTAGTTCTTTTGCAGCGCGACACTCTATCTAAACATACAAATAATCAAAGGTTTCTGGTATTACCCAGTACCCGAAAACTGAATATTATCAGCCCCACCTGTTTTACTAGCATTCTTGAAAATACTTGAAACGTACTTGAGTTAGGGCACTTACCCTAATTCTAGAGGCGGGTTTACCACAATATTGTTTAAGCAAGAATTTTATTTCCTTAGTTTTTGGTCAGATTGTCTACTTTTAAATTTAAATTTAAATTACCTTTAAATTTTAACATAGGTGCTCATATACACGAGCGGCACGTTGCTAACGGCTGAGACAACTGCAGTTGACGACTCTCGTGTATTTGAGCACGTACTAATAATTATACACCAGCGGCACGCTCCCAACGGCAGAGGCAATTGCAGTTGACGAATCTCGGGTATTTGAGCATGTACTGATATACACGAGCGGGACGTTGCGAACGACAGAGGCAACTGCAGTTGACGACACTCGTGTATTTGAGCACGTACTCATATACACGAGCGGCACATTGCAGTCGACGCATCAGCGGCTGCAGTTGCCTCTACCGTTGGTAACGTGCAACTCGTGTATATCAGTACATGCTCAAATACCCGAGATTCGTCAACTGCAATTGCCTCTGCCGTTGGGAACCTGCCGCTGGTGTATAATTATTAGTACGTGCTCAAATATACGAGTGTCGTCAACTGCAGTTGCCTCTGCCGTTGGGAACGTGCCGCTCGTGTATATGAGCACTTTTGTTAAAATTTAAAGGTAAAATAAATTTAAATTTAAAAGTAGACAATCTGACCAAAAACTAACGAAATAAAATTCTAGCTATATTGATATTGTTTAAATATTGTGGTAAACACGCCTCTAGAATTAGGGTAAGTGCCCTAACTCAAGTACGTATAACGCCAGTTACACGCTTCGTACATCGTCATTTCGTCAAGAGTGATTAAGTCTCATGTAATACGGGACAGGCCTATTGCCATCTAGCGGCCACAAACACAGAATCTGGGCCAATTTCGAATGTAAAAGTTATCTATCTATACTGTTTTACATAGAACAAGTTAAACTATATTGTTCTATAAAAACAATGATGGCGCTGATTCTCGTAACAAATCAGCCTGCTAGTCAAGTTGTCAAAATTATTACCTACTTAAAAAAAGTTTCGACACAAGACTAGTTTCCAGTAAACGCAAATGATTAATTGACTTTTCTTAAACTTATTTAGGGGTAGATACAGGAAATAGAGTGACCCCTTTGTTTTAAGTTAAGTATTCACAAACACAACGCAAAATAGCATGTCAGGTTAAATAAAAGTTAATATGTAAGTACACATTTTATGTTCAAAGTTAATTTATTTTATAACAATATTATCTTATTTCGGTTAAAAAAACTTAATTAATATAAAAAGAAACGAAACACTGCAATTCAATGCAGAAAATAAAGTATGAAGAAGTAAAATCGAAACTTATACAATCTTTCATTATCATCATCTGGCCGGCTACTAATAATTAACAGTTGAATCTTTACTGGCATTTAATTAAATTACCTACGGCAACAGTTCCCAGTTTAATTTAAAAACAACATTAACATTTTTATCTTTATTCCTGGGATCTTAATTCACTGTGAAGTCAGCGATTAACTTATATAATTAAAAAGAAAATTTTCATAATAAGACCCTTAGTTTTATTTGAATATAGAATGTTTTAATGAAGTAAGTCAGAACGGTCAATAAGGGTCCCATGAGTTTGGCACCTTCTATCTCCACGTGGGTGGGGGTGCTCCGTAATGGTGTGGGTCACCATGCGGGGGTCCGTGATGAGGTGGGCCATGATGGGGTGGTCCATGATGAGGCGGTCCGTGATGAGGTGGGCCATGATGGGGTGGACCGAAATGAGGCGGTTCGTGGTGAGGTGGACCATGGTGAGGGGGTCCATGGTGGGGTGGTCCGAAATGAGGCGGTCCGTGGTGAGGTGGTCCATGATGGTGCGGTGGCCCGTGATGGTGCGGTGGCGGCATGTTATCTGAAAATAAACATGTCATGTAAAAAATATGAGTAGGTAAGTTGGTACTAAGTAAGTACCAAAGATTACAATGCGTGAGCAACGTTTTAGCTACATAATTAAGAATGAAAAAGATTTTTTTTAATAATCTGTTTGGTTTTCTGGGAATTACTGATGAAGTCTGGATAAAATTAGTTTCAATTTCCTTCAAATAATTTATAACATCCAGCCTGTGCTCTCGGAAATACCAATTATTTATTTGTGATGTTTTTGTGTAAAGAAAGTTTCGGAAGTCTATACTTAAGAAAAGACCACTTCAGTACTCTTGGAACACTACACGTATAAGAGATGATAATGCGCATTAAGTATGCTGCTGGCGATGCTACACATCTTCGTCACAACATATCGTCCTTTTACGACACCCATGGTAATAGAGAGATGGAAAAGTATTACTGCTCCGACGCACAATTGTATGAACTTAAACACAAGGACACAGTTTTGAAGGACTTACGTGAGTTACCCATTTTAAGCACGAATGGCTGACCAGTAGGTATTACCTAATTTCGTAAAGAAATACTTTGGCTGAACACAACCTATTAAAGAAAGGTCAAAAATATATACCAAAAACTCACTTTTGATAAATTAACTTTCAAATAATGTGAAGACTACTTGTCGGTACTGTATCAGCTTTTCTACTATTAATTAATACTTGCATACTCTTTCATATACCCTTAATAAGTACCTGCGCTGTGTTATCGGTATATTGTGGTGTTATCGTGTTTCATCGATATCCGAGCAACCGATAGCGATTTTGTGGAAATATTTGATCACAATTGGTGGTTTTATAATATCTATATAATGAGCCGGTATGAACCAAGTACGGCTATAGGCCTCTTCTCATATACAGAGTAAGAAAGATCACGAATATTAAGGCCTGCTTGCACCACAAATCACTAATTACTTATGTTGTGCTAAACAAATTTAAAACATCGCATCTCTATTGTGGAACTACATCGCACATTGACGTCACGAAAAATTCTGCACCGCGCAAGCGGGGTTTACGGGTGGAGGATCTTTCCGTTTCTATGGTGGATGAGTGAACTTTACACCCTGTTCTTCATTCCGCTAAACTATCAAGTTTGAAAATGACGGAAACTAAATGATTTTTAAATATGTTAGCACTAATTGCATTTAGTGATGTGTGATACAAGTTGGCCCTAGCCAATTCATAATAGGTAGGAATAATCTGCCTAAAATAAACAAAAAGGCGTGTTAAGAATAATTCATGAAACCACAATATTATTTTTATTATCTTCATATAAGTCATTTACTTCGTCAGCTGTGGTCGAATTACAAATAGTGTAATCTGTAGATTAATTAATAATAAAACGTGATAAGGATATTTATCAAAAAATTACTTGATAACATTTTAAGAAATTGTGTTTTGAAGACGCCTTGTATCAATTTATTAGATACATATTTGTAAGTAAAACGGCCCTTTTTATTTTAATTGATTAAAATTTTCTTCTTCTTCTATAGCTTTCGCACCCCATTATAATATCGAAAGCAAAGAGTTGGCAAAAAGAAATCAAAACTGTTTCGACCGAAATATAAACAGATTTTTGCATTGAAAACATATTCGAGCTACATGGTTCGTACTGATCATGGAGTTATTAAAGGACTCTACCAATTCACCTAAATAAAGAACAGGTATTGTTGGTTGAAAATGTGTAATCTGTTCTAAGAGTATTTAGAATTCCTAAAGTGGGGTTTACATTATGAGCATTATGACACTAGTATCGTAAAACAGTAGCTTGACAGTTCCGTTTCGGGCTATGGCTAACTAACACCCATTTTTTGAAAAATGGATAAAGTTATCTAACACGCTGTCATAATAGAGAAATAATAACAATTATTTCAGCCAACTAATCTGAGCAGTTAACATGAGATATGATGGCGTGTTAGTAGAAACTATCAGATTTTTAAAGACCGAGTGTTAGGCTAACCGCATTCTGAGACGCAGGTGCAGCAGCACAGCACAGTACAGATCTGGCAGGGTAGGGCAGACGAGGCAGACATAGGCCGCGAGCGTATGCTGCGACCCAGCTACACAGACACATTCCCGCACTAGCTAGTACAAACAATCTGTCATTGAAATTATTATGAATCAGCGGTAAAAACAAGTGACGACTTGCACGCGTCGCGCAGAAATTTGTGCCGGTACTATAACGAGACGCAGAGCAGGACAGACACATATCACTTCGGACTACAGTTAGCTAGCAGACAGTTAGCCCGAAACAGAACAGTTTTACGACACTAGTTCCATAATGTAAAGCCCGCTTAAGTCAAAACACCTTGAGCATAGACACGTGCCTTTTGCATTCACAATGGACTTGAATACAACGAAAACATGCTATGTAGTACCTACACGATGCCACAATTGGCCCCTGAATAGGTGTCGCTGATTGGACAAAAGGATTATAACGTACAAAAGCTTCATAATCTGGTAGATTGGCAATATTGTTTGCGACTACCTTGGTGATGGCGTCTTCAGTATAGAGTAGCTACACCTATCAATAAACCTATAGGTACCGTATTGTACCAAGCAATCAAGCTGCCAATCATATGATTATCGGGACGACCTGTTAATTGATGTACGCTTACCTACAGTTACAGCCATGATAATGCCACTGAACTCATAACTCGCTATTCTTGTACAATTCTTTGACCCTCAGCTGACCTCCTCAACGTTGCTGATTGACAAATACAAATACTTAGTGATTTATTTATTATCAAACAAAATATTTACATAATATACAAGGTGGAGGCGACAATACGGCAATAAATTATTTTTTGTATATCTAATGCCGTTCCCAGTGTGCATACAAAATTTCAACCAAATATATTCAATAGTTAAGACACTATAGATAGTCAAAGATTGGCAAAACCCATAGTGGGCTGACTATGGATCACTACTGTTTAGTCTGTTTGAAAAAATCACTTTTAATTTCGATTTTAGGATTTATTTGATAGTGTCCAAATAATCCTATGCATTAGTATTGCCAGTATTTTCATCTAAGGTCCTATTGTTTTCTCGACATTGTATAAGCTAACAGACATATTAATATAATAATGTACAAGTATATATCTAGTATAAGCATCATGTTCCCACTGCTGGGAAACAGGCCTCCTCTCGGTCAGAGGGAGTGGGCCGTAATCCACCACGTGGGCCCAGTGCGAGTTGATAGATGTCACATGTCTTCGAATTTTTGGTTCTAGGATATGCCGGTTTCCTCACGATGTTTTCCTTCACCAAATTTATATACCTAATACCAAGTATAAACTATTTCTATTTGTATTTATTTTAGTACCCTATTATCAATACGTGTGGAAATTTCAGTGTGTTCCTATGGAAACCTCTCTATTTGGTGTAATTTCTCGCCAGATCTGCCCGCATACCTATACGTCAAGATCATCAAGCAATCTTCGACGCGGTCATTCTGATTTATTAATACGTACGACTACTTACATAAAATCTAAACTCTTCTAAATAAGAGATGACTCACGCCAGGTAAATTTATAAATGATGTGTGTCACAAAAAATAATACCAGTTTATGCCTTAGTTCCGTTTTCATTAGAAAATAGTCCCTATTACTTGTAAACTGAGGTATTAGTCATCAGCGTCACGTTGTCGATATCGCTTTATCAGCTCGTCTGATAAGGACCTGCGCAGCTTACGAAAAATTCGATAAATAGGTACAACGATAGGACCCTTATCATTCACTGTTGATTTCACCAGCAGTTAACAAGTTATTTAGCAAAATTATTGGTTTCTTTGTGAACGAAAGGAAGTAACAGTACAAGGTAAGGGAAATTTTTCATTGTTTTTACTCTTAATTTCAAAGACACTGGGCAAAGTTGTATGCAAAGTGATCTATAAAGCAATATAGGTGGTAATAATGATTTCAAAGTGCAAATGTTCACAAACATTTTTTTAATGACGTTTTTAAAACCGAAATGTCTGTTTTGAAACAACTCAGTCTATAGTGGTTCATAGAAAAATTTTGCTCACTCTGCTGCAGACTTACGAATTGCCTTAACTTTTTAAAGGAAATGACGATGTAGTCGTCGTGTCTTGTTTATTTCCCCAATTTTTTACAGTATTTCTGTTTTCCTGTTTTCCATCCATGGATTATTTGCATAACTACCTAACACAATAAACATGATATTCACACAATAATTAGATGACGTGGCTTCATATAAAGTGTGTTATCAACATGTTTATCAGTAGTTATCGTTGCACAATCCACATTTAACTTTTCACTGTTTATAGCTTTAGCAAGAACTGTACCTTCACCAACCTAATTAGAACTAGAATGGTTTAAATTAACCAACTGTTTTCTTCCAGCTATGCCGCCACCACACGCTCGTCCTTGTGGCCCGCAGTGTGGCTCGTTCTGTACGCCGCACTGCTATCACCGTTCTCGAGAGGTCCACTATTATCACCCGCCGCCGCCGCCTCCGCCGCCGCCGCCGCACCACTATCCGCATCACCCACCGCCCCCGCACCATCACCCGCACCATCCACCGCCACCACCGCCGTACCACCCGCCGCCGCCGCACCATCCACCACCACCTCCGCATTATTCACACTGGGGAGTCCAACCCTTCATGCGTCGCTAGTTCCTGGAAGCCGAGGGTTACCATACACTCTCATAGCAGGTCAATATTGGACGAAAACTGTCATGTGATTTTGTACATGTTCGCACCAAGTGTGACCTGCCCTGCAAATGATTATGGTAAATGAATTCTGATCTGTGTTACTCAACTCAACTTGTGGAGCATAACCACGCAGCAATTCCTGCTACCTCGATAACTGCACTGTGATGCTGCACATTACCTTTTGTACCTACCTACAACGAATTCTTGGAAAGTTGGAATATTGAGATCTGCATACTTATTGACTTTTTATCTTTCTAAATTATTATTTATCTTATCGTAAACGATAATGTTTAAAATATGTACTTAATTGAAGTACAAAATATACTCAATGTAAGATGTAATTGTTATCAACACTCAAATAAAAACATTTACGAAAATAAAACATGTATTATTTTCACCACACTACAACGAAATTAAAGATGGCGTTTCAGACGGGATGCCAAAGGTTCCACGTGTGTTTAGACGTTAGGAAGAGGCAAAGGATAGTCTGAGAAATGCCGATTTGATAATTTCAAATATCTCTCTCCAATTTCGAAATCCAATCTCAAATACTGTGTTTAAGCCTCCTTCATAGACTGAACTTAACATACCTATTTAGTAATAAGTTAGTAAGCAGTTGATTGATTCTGCGTATTACAGAAACACTGAACTTTAACAAAACATTTCTGAAATAATTCAAAACAATAAACATAGCTCTCAATCAGATTTCCAATACAATAACACCAACTTGTTAATTCCAAATCAGCTATCTAATTACGTAACATATTTTCGTAAACCATTACGACTAATCTGTTAAATTTTGACAGTTCAACAACATTCATTGCGTTATTTACGTTATTAACCAGTTTTTTTTTTTCGAAATTATGAAGCAATAGATTAGCAATCAGTTTCAAAACGATTCAGTTGTGATTGATCCTGTAGTACGCAATTAGGGTACTGAACTAAAAAAAATGAACAGTTCGTTTTCTTCTCCGCACCTTATACATTCCTAATAAATGGAACCTAACGAGAGAACGATATTACTGCACTCGATTATTTCTCCAACACGCAGCTCACAGAAATAAAATCAATTAGAAGGCAACAGACAGAAACACAAGTAATGATTTCATCGTTTCCTCTTCAATGCTATGAAGGGAAATAGCAAACCAAACAGCGCTCTTATTAAGAAAGTTTTTCTTCATAACAAGATTACGTTCGCCAGATGTGTTGGATTGTGTTCGTATAAATGTTGGGAAGAAAGTGATACTATGTTGCTATATTACTTACCTACTTTGTAATCTAACGAAGTTTGGGTAAAAAATCTAGACCTTTTTATAGTATTTATTAAAACAGACACACACTTCCATATGTGTTTATTATTCTAGCGTATGGCACTCGTGGGTTGCAGCTGAAAACCAGCGTCAGCGTCAGCATCATTTAGTGTTGTTTTCTAACATTATGCTGAGCTGAGGCCCTTTTGGCATTATAATCATTGTTTTCTGTTTTTATAGTTCTGCTGTAAGACCAATAAACTTTAGCTTTTTTCTTTCTTGTCCACGTAAGGTGATTCCTGGGACAGTATATTTTGAAAATGCATACGAAAGGTTGCGATTTTTCTGTCAATACAACTCAGCATTGGTGCTACCTAATTGCTTCACAACCTTTCCGAAAAGTAAACTTGTTTTTAATAAAAGTTTAATCATAATCATCTAATTATTTATTAATAATAAGTAAACACACACACTCACTCACAATCACTTACAATTCAAATGAAATAACATATAAAATTGGCATTTCAGTTACCATTCAAATAACAGATGGCCAATTTCGTAATTAAAAACGTTCAAAGTGTAGTCCCAATCTCACCACAGCGACAATAAATGTCACAAAACTGGTAAAAAATGTAGGACAGTTTTGAGATAAGAATGCGAACGTTCTTAAAAATAGGGAATTGACCCTCTGTATCTATTAAACATTGTAACAGCGAATCAATTTTCACGCCTCCCCCTTAAGACTTGGCCAATTTTTTTTAAATGTGTGTAGCTCATGACCTAAAGAAAAAAAGAAAAAACACTTTAAAGATCAATCATTCATCATCATCATCATCGTCAGCATTGGCAGCCTTGTTCCACCCACTGCTGAGTATAGGCTTCCTCCCTATTGTGCCATGCTTCCCAATAAATCTATAATAATAAAAATCAAATAAAATCAATCAGAACGGAACAAACAGAAAAATAAAAAAAACATTAATAATTATCGAAAAATAAAGTACACAAGAAATCTCAAAATAATTTAATTGGCATGCAGGGGAATGCAGCTCACAATCTGTTTGATATAAAATCCCTTTGTATCCTTTTACTACGCCCACGGGGATTCTGGCTAGCCTTTCGTTTAAAGAAAACTCCTAGAATTCCCATTCCTAGAATTTATATCTGTTGTCTGTGGTATCTTATCTACGTAGTCTAATAAAGGTGTTTCTAAAAGAAAATTACATGGGCTTCACACCTACTATTGTTAAAGCCGATAGACGCTTCAATTTCTGTTAATTTTGCCTTTCAGGGGAAGTGAAACGTTTGAACATTATGATGTGTGTGAATCAAAAGTGAAAAATGAATTGATAAGTGAACCGATCCAACCATGTTGAATTTTGGAACTCGGCATTTTTCACTCGCCTACAGAATGATCGAAAATTATATAAAAGGATCAGATGAACGATCAATCCTGTATATTTTTTTCGGTCTCGTGTGAACTAGGAACGAAACAAAAATGAACCTTCGCGAGTGAAGCGTCTGATATCAGCTTAACAAAACGTTTAGTTTAAAAATATCGTACAAGTACGTAGAATCGTTGATTATGTTTATATACGTAGGAATATTGTTTATTACTCACTAATGACTAAGCTTTCTCCTTTGTTTGAGTAAACAACAAATTCTGAGTAGGTACTCGAATGCTTTATCTACAATTATCGATATTGTTTACTAATCATTAAAACAAAGCTATACTTGAAATAGCATTGATAACAAAAATAAATGTGACGGATTAATTATGTTGTAGTAACAAAATATCGGGACAAAACATCGTAGATCCATTTCAGAAAGGAGATACAGAGAATGGATGTGATCAAGAAAGATCTCAGCATGATTGTGAATTCTTGGAACACGACTTTAGAATACGTCTCGAAGCGGACGAAAAGATCCCAAGCTGCACTCGTGTGACCACCGTAGAAAAAGAAGAAACGAAAGACAAGATGACAGACTGTAGATACTGTTTCTTTCATAGTTATTTTATCTCTGATAGCAGCAACCCAACAGCAACCTTATTTTAAAGAGAATAAAGATCACCGTGATTTATACAGACTTGTCAGTGGCAGCAACCCAACAGCAACCTTAATGTAACGAGAATAAACATAGCATATAGTAGAGTAGAGTAAAGTAAAGTAGAGTAGAGTAGAGTGGAGTAAAGTAGATTAGAGTAAAGTGGAGTAGAGTAAAGTAAAGTAAGATGCATAAGCCTTGGGTGATTTTAACAGTGACACAAAATAAGAGGTTAAATAACTGTGAAAGGACTGTAGAAAGATTTCTACGGTGATGAAGATAAGGAATGTCACTTTGTATAGAAAGAGTTATCTCATACGTCGTAGAGGAGAGTTAAAAGTTGTTATAATAATATATCTTTATTTCAGACATACGTCCATACATTTTTAACAAATAAAACGTGTTAGTAGAACACATAAAAATACAAATAAAACAGGGTAATGATACGCGTGCCGATGGAAATTAATTTTTATTTAACTTTTCTGTAACCGCTGAAATCACACACACGCACGTTGCTGATCGTCACAGCAACGTTTCACAAGCGCACTTACTATGCAATATATTTTATCGCCCACAATTTAACCGCGCGAGTAAAGTCTCGGGAAAGCTAAGTTTGCGCAAATGTTATTAAGTTCTTACTACATAAAGTACTACGTAACACGCAACACATGGTATTGTGTGCAGTATGTTACATTGGAAACTGTTTTTTATAATTAATATTTGTGTTACAAAACAAAAAAATATGTAACTCGTGACCTGCAGGATAATTACCTAACACTGTAACTAGCAAAGTAATGGCTTTCATTTTGACAGTTCTTCTTTAATTTTTCGAATATAAAAAGCAATGGATTGGCAATATCGTTCAAAATCATTCAAATTTTGATTGGAAGTATGTTACCCAGCAATTAAGGTGCGGATTGAATGAGACATAAAATTATGAAATATCCATCATAAACGCTCTAAATATGCAACAAAATCGTATACATTATGTTTATGAAGTAGATTTTTGGTAAAATAATATGCTTAACCTGAAAAATTACCAATAAACCAAACTATGCAAACATGCATTTCCATAAAATCCGGTCTCTATGTATCACAGTCACTACATAGATATTGATGCTACCGTGAAATATTCCTCATCCAACTTATATCTTACGGTACGTAGAATACAAAAGAAGAGTGTGTGGTCGAATATAACAAAACTTTAGGTCCACAAATTGTGTTAAACTAACTGTGAGGAACATTGTCTTCATGCCCCCAAAAATACTGCAAAGTAATAAAATAAAAACATGATAAGCAACATGTAATCATAATATAAAAAACCTGCCAAGTGCGTGTCGGACCGCGCGCAATGAAGGGTTCCGTAGTTGGGATGAATTTAAACCCAAGAACAAACTTAACATTGTATTTGAAAAACGTGTTCTCCCAAACATTACAACTGCAAATGTAAGTTTGTACGCATAATATTGAGAGATTTTATTATAAGTTATTTTAAGTTTTGTTATAGGTTTTCCTGTAATCTAAGAGTAAAAAACCATTCTCTGTATTTTTTTCAGAATTTTAGGCTCAGTAGTTTCGGAGATAAGGGTGTCAGTAAAGGTGGTCAGTTTTCACAAATTTTCTTAACTATCTTTCAAAGGAGTTATTTTAAAATTATAAAAAAAAAATAAGCCCTTTTATTTGATATCACACTGTACAGTTAGTAAAACTTTTTTTTTATGTTTCTTATTTGCCCCCTAAAAGTAACCCATATTCAAAATTAATTTATTTACGTTACACGTCCGTGTTTGGGTCACAGAAATACTTATGTGTACCAAATTTCAACTTAATAGGTCCATTAGATTCGAAGCAAATTGGCTGTGACAGACGGACAGACAGACAGACACACGAGTGATCCTATAAGGGTTCCGTTTTTGCCTTTTGAGGTACGGAACCATAAAATAGTTTAAAGGTCGCCGGTGGGTCATACGCTACTTTTTACTTTAATAATACCGATTTTGTTATACGACCTAAGCCAAGGCCAAAGTTAATAACAAAGCTACAGGGTCCATTAAAAAATAATACGACGTATATAATTTGTAAGGATTACGTATGACCCAGAGCTATAACAGTAAAACTGTTTAGTATAGCTGTGTATCGTTTCACTCCTCTCTAAGCAATAATGTTCTCGGAAAAAGTGAGAACGAAAAAGTCCATAAATATCGCATTCACACACAGTTCGTTACCCGGCCAAGGAAACGGAAGAAAAGTCTTAACTCGCGGAAATTTCGCCCTCGGCTTATTCAGCCAATGTTTTTTTTATCAATACCTTTAAGAAAGAAACTGGTTTGAATATCACTAAGTTTTCTTTTTTTTTTAGAAAGCTGTATATTTTTTAAACGTTTCTGGAAACAAAACAACGCGTCAAAATAAAAATCATCATCTACGATCAAATTCAATGCAGCCATCTTTTCATAATTAAGGAGACAAGTTGATAGTCCCACTGAAATTTTATCAAAGCCTGACACAGGTGCAGGCTGCTGCCCTTACTCCTGCTATAATCCTACTGCCTTGCCTTACGAGACCCAAGGGCGAAAAGGGCACTTTCGTGACCGGGAGCCCGTGCCACTAATATTATTCTTTATTGTTAATCGATAAACAGTACACACCAATACATTTATTAAAGGAAGGATGAAACGATTCCCGGTTGGCATATATTTTCGGACACAGTTGGGAACCATTTTTCTAGGAATCCAATGTTCAATAATTCCGACAAAATCTGGCAACTGACAGTCTTTGTAGAAGCTTGCCCAGCAACAGTAATAGGTCAAAGAAGGGCAAACATAGGCGTAAATCACCTTTATGTATTCACATAGCAATGTGCGTCTTATTGAAACTTAGAAACACTGCGTGAAACAAGCCCTGATTTAATAATAAAAGATTCTAAACACAAACAGGAAAACTCTGATATACAAACTTGAAATATTGAACGGTACTTATATTATATTCTAAATAATTAAAACTAAAAATTTATTCCACATATAAATAATTCAATTGAACACGTAGTTAATATAAATTGACGTCCAACATCACCTAAACACAATTTAATTGCCCAATAAATTGTCAGTTGTGACCTGAATACGTCGAATCCGAGCTACGTAGTGTGTACCCGAAGTTAATCGCCATCAATCGGGCGTAGGTAGTAGGCTACATAAATAGGTGCACATGTAACATGACTTTTGAACGCAGTCGGATGCTGGTACGTGAGTTACGGTTATGGCGGTCCCCGGCTCAGTTCCGGTGGCGCCCTCTACTATCCGCTGCGATTGAAACACGCCTCTTAAATTTTTATAGGCCTTTAATAAGAAATGAGCTTCGTTTGGAGAAGGTATGCCTGCTTCACAAACAAACTGAGTCTGCTCTTGAAATTGGTTGGTGTGAGCCTTTTTTTTTTTTTTTTTTTTAAGGATGGGAAATTATCAAATAACTTCTCCCGCTCTGGGTGGAGCGGGAGGGCGTGTCAGACTTTTACTGACTAAAACCCACCCGTGTTCCTTCCGTTGCCTGTGTGCCGAGGTCGCGATATCCCTTTCAGACAAACCCTCAACCCCGGCAGGCATTGGCCCTTCCGGACCCCGTCAGTTGGTGCTGACATCTCTTTGAGGCGCGCGTGGAACACAACGCGCCGTCGACCCGGGCCTGGTCCTTATCGGACGGCGAGCTACCCATTGCTCACCGTCCGCAAGCCCGCGCCTACGGTGGCCGGAAGTCGGCTCGCGACTCCCGACGCCCGGGGCGTCTCCTGCGGCGACTAGGGGCGCGAGGGCGCAACTCTTGCCTCTCCCTCGCGCGCTCCGCCTCCTCCTTCGCGAGCATTACTGCTTCGCAGAAGGAGGTGACGGCCTCCCATGCACTCTCGCTCCGGACCATGGCCTGAACCAGGGCCGGACGCGAGAGATCGCCGCCGCCGATCGCCTCCGTGAGGACACGGCGGTGCTCCGCCCAAGCTGGGCAGACCTCCACCGTATGCTCCACCGTGTCCTCCGGGCGATCCACACAGTGGTGACACCCGGGCGTTTCCTCCCGCTTTATCCTGAACAGGAACCTCCCGAAACAACCATGTCCGGTGAGGACCTGTGTCAGGCGGAAGGTGAGGACGCCGTGGCGCCTCTCTAGCCACTCCTCAAAGAGGGGACTTATCGCCACAATTGTGGCGTGCCCAGTTGGTGTGAGCCTGCTTTATTAGATGCTGAAACAATTATAGTCAAAAGCGAAATAATATCTGTATTATAACATCGTCTCTTCAGCGACATCAAGTATTTATGAATAAAAAAGTTAAGCCTAATTTTCTGTTATGTTGTGTTCTTTCATTGAACCGTACCCAAAATATAACCGTATGTATACTGACATCTCATCTTCGAGCAAGATGTCATTCCAAAAGGTTCAATGCGACTCCACCGCATAACCCATAAATCCACCTCACATTGTGGGGGTTAATAGTAATATACCAGCGTAGCACTTCGTTCCAATTCGTTCACAGTATAACACTTGTTATGATTACATACATAAAAATAACAATCTCGCAAATATGAACAATACCCCGCTGGGCCGTAAAGTAATCTCGACATAAGAAATTAGAACATTACTTGCTATTGTCGCGGGAGACGCATCAAAATGAGTTCCCTCACGTTCCTATTCAAGTAAATTAAATTTTGATGAAATCGCCGTAATGACTGGGGACGTTATAAATTTAATATTTCCGCAGCTTGTCGACGTGAAAAAATATGGGAAACGTCTTATTGCTGCGTTAAATTAACATTTATTTATTAATCAAAAGGTTTGAATGGGAAGCCCGTAAACTTGTGTTATGCTTGTATTGTTTGACGTCTGGAACGGCTGTTTATATTTTGTTTTACGAACGTTCTTGCTGGCAGCATTTTCTGCGTAGACACTTTAATAAAAAATAGAATCCATAAAAGTTGCTACGCCGTAGACTGTAGAGTCTACGAGTGCTACGATGCTCTACGATGCAGGTAATCGGCATCCAGCGCGTTTCCGGTGATTATATCTACAACTCAAACACTATTGAAAAGAGAATACTTTATGCTGTATTTTCTTCTTCATTTCTTTGTGAAGTGATTCCGATCAAGAGTTTTTCCGACCGATTTGCAATTTCACGGGATCTCACACCTCTATTCTTTAAAAATATTTTCTGCCGCAGAATAACCGGATTTTTCTAGGTTCAAACTGCATAGTGAAAGTAATTGCGCCCGAAAAATGCCAATATCCTCGGCGTGCACATGACACCTAATAGCGTCATTGGGGAAACGAGAATCGGTTCACACTCTTTTTCTTTGTAAATAACCGACGAGCCTATGAACACAACGTGTAACAGAATAAAGTTTTGATAGTTTATTTAGAATTATATACTATAATACGACGAATAATACTAGTAAATCAAATTCAGACATTTCTAGTCTGGTGTTAATTATAATAAAAATATACTGGAGTTCGAGAAGCAAGATAATCAAAAAGAAACTTAATTTATGCCAAAACTTTAAAATAAAATGGCACCTCATTTGAAGTGTGGACATAGTAGCATGCAGCAAAACTGCATAACAAAATAAAGGCCATTCGATAAAGTTAATCATTAATAATAAACTCACGCCATATTCCGATGGGGTAATAATGGGGGTAGTAATGGAGGTTCGTTTAATATATTTTAATATAACATCACGCTGATATTCCCCGAAGGGTAAGACAGAGGTGTACCTACAGTACACCCACATTTCGCCAGTTATGTTTAAGTCCCATGTAATAGGGGGCGAGCCTGTTGCCATTACCCGGGCACAAATCCAGACTCCGGGCTGCTACTGAGAAATTCCAAATGGAAAAACCCAATAACACTTTGACGCGACATGGGAATCGAATCCAGGACCTCATGCTCAGCTGTAGCGCTTGCGCCCACTAGAACAACGAGGCAGTAATCAGTAAATATGATTTAATTGAAATATTTAATAAAAATATTGTAATGTCTAATGCCTTGTGTATATTCTATTACACGTTGTATAAAACCTACCTACATTATATACACATGGCAATGCTATGTTTTTATTGACTTAAAAGCAAACCCACTGTTTCCATTATACCTATTGAGTTATCAAGTAACTGGCAACAAACATACATAGGCCAATATTCTAAGGCTATTTGAAGGAACTTCGTCGACTCAGGTCGCCATGACAACGGCCGCAAAACGACCCTTAGGTGGTATTCTTTCCTAGAAGAGCGGTGGCCAAGGCTGTCAAGAAAATGATGGCAGTGGGGTTTGACTTTAAGGTACAATTCCGTAGCCGACCGCGGGCGGCAGCAGCAGGCGACGTGTCGCCGCGACACGACTGGTTTCTATCTATTTCTATGAAACCGACGTGTCGTTAGCTACGGAAGGTATATAATAGAAATTCATATAAACCAGTTTCGACGCGGCGACATGTCGCCAGCTGATTACGGTTACGGGATCGTACCTTTACGGTGTCAAAAAACGCTCTCAAGGAAAACAAAATTCAAAAGTCATTTATTCAAACTAGGCTGAGAATCACCACTCTTCGAACGTCAAAATTACATAAGACAGTCCCCTAAAACGCCCTTCCTGCACCACTTCCTATTGCTTTAGCTGGGAAGAAGAAGTGGCGCAACAAACTCCCCAGCAGCACTGCTGTCTGAACTTGTATAAATAACGTTTCAGTGACGTCATTCACCGGTAAATTGCGGACACTATGTGGCGGCCACCGCTCTTCTAGGAAACCGTAGCTTTTTCACCCATATTCTAAGTCCTTTCCATTTCCTACACTCCACGCCACGTCGACTCCGCCTCCATCAGTGAAATTGACAGTAAAACTTGTTATAAATCTACGGATTTATACTTTGAGTTTGGCAGATGATTCCTCACCTCCACTAAGGAAATATTACATTTATGTTAAATTTATTACAAGTTTCTACTGTCAAAGTCATTGATGGTGACGGAGTTAACGTCTAGTGGAGTATAGGAAATGACAGAATATTCTCTGCAAGTGCGGGTTGGCGGACCCTGGACCCTGGACCATTTTTTTTTTAAAGTTCTAACATCCCACCTCTAGATTTGTATAGCCGTCTCCTTAAATTTAAGATCCTCTTCCGATTAATTTCCCCTCCCTTTTAACATATCGGGATCTCCAGAACTGCTTGTGGAGCTGATGATTTTCATCCGTCACAATAATATGTATAAAAATATGATCTGTGTCCCAAAAATATTCTGTGTGTGTTGGATGTGGTATTATATGTTCTAACAATAATTATAATATTTATGTAATTTTATCTTTTTGTTTGTTTCAGTCCAGTACTAAACCCCACAAGTTCTACATTAAGCTCAACTGTATCATCGAAGATTATTACTATTTATTTTTTAATTTTTAGCAATGCACACTTGCTTTTTCAAATGCACTTTGGCAGAATGTTCCACATCGGCTTTACTTGACATAAGAAAAAAATTGAATAGACTTAGAATATGGATGTAAGCATAATTATGTAATCATTGGTACCTCCGAAAGTCGGTCATGACATTTGGTTCGTAAACTAAGACGGCGTATTGGTTTGTAAATAATATATTGTTCTACGTACCTAGCAAATAACAGACACGGCTGTTGATATCTAATAAATTGGTTTAAGTACAAATGTAGGCTACAGTAATTATACCCAGTATTGTACCTCGTTTCGTTTTGTAGATATCATTCATAATTAATGTGGTCTAGTTCATGTCAGCGCCACATAATTATTTTTGTAGGTAATGTGTTTACTGTTTATCTGTAAACTAGCGACCCGCCCTTGCTTCGCACGGTGCAATGGCGACATGTAATAACATCGAGATTTCATTTCTGTGGTATATCTAAGATTAATACTGATAAGTATACCTAAGTATTTCGGAAAAAGTGGTCTTAATTATGATGATGGAGTTGGTAGTCCATTATCTAAGAAAGAAGATCTAAACGGTCACACAAACACGAAAAGCGACTTTAATTTATAATATGTAGCTGTACTAGCTTTTTCCCGCGGCTCGCCCGCGTGCATGTCTGAAATTATCCAACGGCACTACCGGAATAAAAAGTATCCAGGTTATAAACTATCTGTGTGCCAAATTTCATCCAAATCCGTTCAGTAGTTTTTGCGTGTGAGAGTAACAAACATACAAACATCCACATTTATAATATTACTAGCTTTCGCCCGCGGCTTCGGCCGCGTGGAGGTCGGAAATTTATCATCCCATGGGAACGTACTACCGGGATAAAAAGTATCCTATATGTTAATCCAAGTTATAAACTATCTGTGTGCCAAATTTCATCAAAATCCGTTCAGCCGTTTTTACGTGATTGAGTATCAAGCATATATACATACAAACTTTCACATTTATAATATCGTATATATATATAGTAGGATAGTAGGATATATTATATATTAATTAATTAATAATAACATAACGCCTTGTTTCCCCGAAGGGTTGGGCAGAAGTCCACCTGTAGCAAGTACACCCACATTTCGCCAGTTTTGTTTAAGTCCCATGTATATAGGGGGCAAGCCTATTGCTATTGTATCTATAATATTAGTAGAAACTAATAATAAACAAACAATAATAAAATAATAATAATAATATATTAGTAGATACTAATAATTTCCCAAACATTTTCTTCCGTACTGGCACGCATGAAGATTTTCAGCGTCATGTTACTTTTAAGTTTCAACTTATGTATAGGAAATAAAATCATTTATCAACAGCTTGTGAAGAAAAGTAAATTATTATGTGCATCTTAATAGAAGTTGCACTTTACTCGTACTTCTTGTAACTCTTGTTTTATTTTAGACTAGCTTTACCCGGCCCGGCTTCGCACGGGTAGCACTGAGTACTTATTTACGGCGCACTTACCTACCTACCCTATCTACCTACACTACCCTACCTACCTACATACATACAGTACCTATCTACTTGCCTACATACCTACCTACCCTACCCTACCTGCCTAGTGCCTACCTACGTACCTAACTACCTACATACAGTACCAACCCAGTACCCACCCTACGTACCTATCTACCTACCTACCCTACCCTACCCTACCCTACCTACGTACGTACATACCTACCTACCTTCCTACCTATTGAAATGGGTACTATCGTGAATTAATGCAAGCCTAGTATGATTTATGGCAACGTCAAATAGGAATTGTTTGTATGGTAAAATATAAATGTTGTTTTTACTATTTTCCTCGCCAGTTTTTCCATATTTTCTCACCGTTTAAACCTAGCCTGTACTTCCACAAATAATTCACAACCAAAATTAGCCAAATCGGTCCAGCCGTTTTCGAGTTTTAGCGAGACTAACGAACAGCAATTCATTAATAATCTGTAAGTAAGAAGATAAGCCTCTAGCGCTGTTGGAAGCAGACGTGTTAGTGGATTAACTAAAAATATAATAATTTTACTAAAATCGTAACTCCCAAAAGTCAGTCTTGTGAATGTGGTGTTAAAGTCAAATTTACTACTAAGTGCATAATAAATAAAAACCTGGCGTTGGTACACGACGTCATACATCGACGAGTGCGCAGCACCGCTCACCCCCGCGAGTAAAGAGAACCGTTGCTATTTTTCGTCTTACTCTCACGCATACGCAATGCACAGAACTCCACCAACGCCTAATGTGATGTTGATAAGCGGAAGCGAAAGCGCCAGCGGGTCTGTACCAAACTTATCCACCTACGGCGAACATAGTGACTTCTACACAAATGTAAACCTAAGAAAAAGAAAGGAGCGTGCTGAAGACATGGACTACAAAAAGGACTTTGATGACTTCCGTAAAGATATGATGAATTTCTTGGAGAAGTTTGCTGAAACTCAAAACCTAAACCTAAACCGCATACAAGAGGAAATATCAGAGATTAAAACTGAAATAAAGACAATAAAATCAACAGCAGAGAATTTTGCATCAAGATTTGAACAAATAAACAACGAAATAGAACATATTAAAAGCAAAAATAGCGAAAACGAAAACAAAATACAAATAATAGAAAGTGAGATATCTCAGCTTAAAAATCAAAATCAACAACACATAAAAAGTACATTAACAGAACCGCCCGTCTTATGTCACCAAGACCTCATCCTTGAACTCAAGGACAGATGTGAACGCGAAAAAAATATTGTACTGGTGGGTATATTGGAAAAAAACAACAAAGATTTCAACTCAAGGAGAAATTACGATAACGATGAAGTCACGAAAGTATTGTTAACACTTTATGAGGAATGTCCCAAGCCGATTAAAACCATTAGACTGGGAAAATATGTACCAGATAGAAACAGGCCTATAAAAGTATGCTTCAGCGACTCAGAAACTCCGAGATACCTACTAAAGAATAAGAAAAAGTTACCTGAGAATATAAACATTTACTCTGACCAAACCCCAACACAAAAACGATATTTACAGTCCTTAAAGGAAGAATTTAACAAACGTGTAGCAGACGGCGAAAATAACATTGTTATTAAATATATTAAAGGAACACCAACCATCATTGAAAACAAAACCTACCAAAAAAACCAGTAACTGCACAAATACTAAATACAAAACATACGAGTAGACTAAGCCATCATTTAGCAAAAAAATACGAAGACATTCCACTTCACCCGTCCTCGTTACGATTCTTCTATGCCAATTTACGTAGCATCCGGAAAACTGGCAAACTAGATGAGATTAGGTGCATAGTGAAATCGATCCCACGGGCCGTACATCTATTAATATTCACCGAGACATGGATTACTTCAGAAAACGACGCAAAATTATATCAATTACCTAACTATAGCCATGTTTACAACTACAGGCGAAATCGCAAAGGTGGAGGCGTTTCCATATACGTGCACAACAGTATAGTTTATGAAACAACAGCAGACTTATGTGAAAATGGAAACCACTACTTATGGATATACATAGAGAAATTGTCGCTGAACGTAGGAGCAATATATAAGCCCGGTGAGTCAAATATAAATAACTTTTTAGAAACGTACACACTGCAATTAGAACAAAGAAGAAGAGCGATAGTGTTTGGCGACTTCAATATAGACCTTCTGAACAAGGACACTCAAAGCACAAAATACCTAAATGAAATTAAAGAAACTGGCTACGAAGTATTAAATAATATAAATAAACTATATAGTACTCGTGAAACCGATACAACAAATACTATACTAGACCACATATGTACAAATATAAGCAACCATTCATTCAGTATGTCAATAGTGGAATCGAGCCTATCAGATCATAAACAAATATTTCTGGAAATAGGCAGCTTGGAGCCGCAAATAAACAAGAAAAAACATTATAAAGCACTGGACTACACAAAGTTATATAGTTGCGCTCTGACAGCTGCCTACAGCAATGAAGATAATGACTATAATTATCTAGAGAGATTTATTTCGGAACAAGTCAATGAGAGCAAAATAGACAAAACTAAAATATTAAACCTACCACAAAAAGACTGGATAAACCGAGATATTATCGATTCAATAAACTCACGAAACATATTATGGCAACAAACAAAATCACATCCAAAAAACGATGATCTAAAGAAAAACTTCAACGAAGAACAACACAAAGTAATAAATCTAATCAAGACACAAAAGAAGAAGTACTACCTTAACTTATTTAAAATTAATTTCAATCAACCGAAGAAAATGTGGAACCTTATTAATAATTTAGCTTTGAATAAAATTAAGGACAACAGCCGTGCACCTCCTAAACTGATGTCGAACTCAGGCCTGGTTACAGAAGGTAATGCAATTTGTGACTCATTTAACTCATTTTTTTCATCAATAGGCGCAGACCTAGCTAACAAAATCCCCATCACATACCACGTAAACACCGATAATATTTTTATGTACGACCATAATTACACACATAGCATAACACTACCCGAGCTTTCCCCATGTAGCACAGATGAAATATCTAGAATTATTGACGACCTTGACAGCAACACAAGCACAGGCCTAGATGGCGTCAGCACTAAGGCGATCAAATGTTTAAAACATATAATAATTAGGAGATTAACTGACTGTATAAACGTGTGCTTATCTCGAGGTATTTTTCCCGATACGCTTAAGATTGCTAGGGTCAGCCCTATTTATAAATCCGGAAGTAGAACTGACCCGAGTAACTATAGGCCGGTGTCTGTCTTGCCAGTGCTATCAAAGATATTCGAACGAGTTCTATATAATCGGCTAAGTAAATACCTAAATGACAAGAATTTCTTGATAGATCAACAGTATGGCTTTCGAGCTAAGTCAAGTACCCTAACAGCTGCAGTAGACTTAATAACAAAAATAAAAACAAATATTGATAAAAAAAATGTGGTTTTAGGGATATTTATTGATTTAAAAAAAGCATTCGACACAGTAAGCCATCAAAAGCTCATCCAGAAACTAAATAATATAGGTATCACAGGCAGCGCACTCGATATGTTCACATCATACCTACAGAATAGGCGCCAAGTAGTTAAATTAGACAATTTCACTAGCTCTGTTCAAAACATTACGTATGGCTGTCCCCAGGGCTCCGTTATTAGCTCACTACTCTTCCTAATCTATATTAATAATATTAATAACATAGGACTTAGAGGCCACTTAACTCTATACGCAGATGACACATGTCTATTCTATTTCAATAAATCTATTCATGATATTATAACGGACGCACAAACCGACCTTAACCTGCTGAACGAATGGCTAAAATGTAATTTACTTACTATCAACGCCGCAAAAACATCTTTCATGATTTTTTGCGCCAAAAACAAACCGTTACCAGAGTTCACACCACTCACAATAGATAAAGAAATTCTCAAACGGTCAACCTATGAAAAATACCTAGGATTACATGTAGACGACAAACTAACTTGGAAACATCACATCAACCATATCAAAACAAAATTGATGTCATTACTGGCAGCACTGCGTAAAGTTTCAAACTGCATTCCAAAAAAAGTACGTAAAATAATATATAACTCTCTGGTTAAATCTCATCTTGAATATTTAGTTGAGCTATGGGGGTCAGCTGCGAAAACTTACCTAGACCCACTACAAAGAACACAAAACAAAATTATAAAAACATTATTTCACTATCACTATTTAACTCCGACAAGAATACTATACAAAAAAACCAAACTCCTAAATATAACTCATCTTTATAAATACTACACATGTATTCTTATTAAAAAAATCATCACCAAATCTGTTCAATCAAACATACAACTACATATGAAAAACATAACTTATAACGTAAGGAATAAAAACAAAATCCAGATAAAACCAGCGCACGCTCGCACTAACTATGGTAAAAAAACGATATTGGTTGAAGGCGCACAGCTGTTCAATAGTTTACCGGAGGATTTGAAAAAATGTGACAATATAAACACATTCAAACGCAGATTGGGGCAATACATCGCGGCATCCGAGATGAACTGAAAGTTTTAGTTTATTCTGGGTGTTGCGGTGTGTTGCCATAATCTGTGTCTTAGAATGCAAACATCCGATTCCTTTTTTTTTTTTTTTTAGAAGTCAATTAATAATAATATGTCTCCAACACCCTAGAAGTAACTAATATTAATGGTACCTACTAGTTATAATCACTGATATAATGTCTCCAACACCCTAGAGGTAACTAACTAATGTAATTAGATCACTAAGTATCTCATTGTAAGCGAACTGTTAAGTTCTTATGAGAAATAAAGTTCTTTAAACCTAAGTATGCAATAGTCAGTGTATCAGTACTGTACCATTAGATATGCAGGAATGCAGATGGTCATTAATTCACTAAAAACGAAAATCTTCTCAAGCAATAGGAAATTACTACTGAAGACTGTGGGTGTCGACCTCAGGACGAGCTGCTTCTCTCACGGACAACACGTCGCTTGCTTCCGCGTCACCAATCCTGACCACCTTTATATTTTGACTACTGAGACCAAAACTACAAACGTAGTATACATGAAGTTTTATAAAAATGTAGCTGTTATTTTAGTATATTGTGGTTTCTTACGAATTCCATGCAAATAAAGTCACCGCAGAAGCTACTACCACGACAAAAGAATACTATTAAGCTTACCTACATACGCGAGGTGTCATTAGCACAAACACTTCTAATCGATCGCCTTATCTTCCCTTGCGGCCTTTCCTTATTCCACAAAACTTCTCCTAACAGAACTTGCAATAAACAAACAGGATATGAAAAGTAGCCTCATTTCGCTATAAAATGCATGTATGAACCAGTAATTCCAGCTGCGAGAAGAAGCAAAAAGGATCACGGCACTGCGCGACCCCACACTTAATTAAAAACTTCACAACAGGTTGCTTCCCGCTGTGTTCAAGGAAAAACGAACACTATTGCAACCTTCCTTGTTAATATAACTGTACAGCAATCCATACTTATAATACAAGGTGTTCCATAACCCAAGGGTATTAATGAGAGCAAGTCAAAGAATCAACTAGCATAATTATGAATATTTTTTCAATTAAGTTTTTATATTCCGTTTTTTTTTTTTCGTTTTTTACGAAATAATTCGACAAAGTCACGATTATTTATGTAAAACACCCTTATGTGAAATATAAAAATAAAAAAATCAAGACTAAATTTGTTCATAAAAAAAAAATGACAATGTCGCATTTGTCTGTTACTTATCAATGAAACTTAGATACACACATCGAGAGTATACTGCAAGTTATCTTTAAAAAAAAAGGAAAATAATTTATATAAGTGAAGGGTGGGCGTTTTGGGGGACTGTCTTATGTAATTTTGACGTTTGAAAAGTGCCGATTCAAACCTAGTTTCAATAGATGACTTTTGAATATGCCAGTTGATTCTTTGGCATGGTCTCATCCCTAGCTAGAATTATGGGATATCAAAAGGAGCACGTTGTGTAGCTACTACCCTAGCTTAGCTATTGTGCCAAACCTCACATAATCAGTTTGATCAGTAATTTCAAATATTTATACAAAGAGACGTCGTCAAACAAAAACATCCGGAATGAAGTCCCTATTTTAGTTGGCTTTACAGCGAAAGCCTTTGTGTTGGTAAACTACTGGAAATCATGGTAAGATGAAGATAAGATCTTGCTATTGACGGAGTATATGCTTGACAGAGTATGCGGATTCATCAGAGGTACATTGGAATCCAAAGATTTCATACCTGAAATCAATGCATAACAAAGAAAAAAAAAAAGTTTGAATTTAAAAGCGCCTACACTTATGTTACAAGCTGCAAGATGGAAATAAAGCGTAGGAGCTCGTGTAGGCGCCCGCGTAGGCTGCGTAGGCCGCCCGCGTAGCGGCGTAGCACCCCAATGTCTACGGAACTGATTGCTACCACGAATGTTTACTACTAAAATATGTATGTAGATATCATACTCCATAAGACAAATCATACTATACAAATATGAGCGTAAACATATGAAATTAAACTAACGGGAACCATACAGTTGAATTTATTAAGCTTGTAAGGAACAACAAAGCGAATCCGGTATGTTATTGCGGCCCGTTTCGATGCAAAATGCTGCTTGGTTGAAATATGTGACACCAAATGAAATCATAAATTCCGGTAAATATGAAAGCAACGCGAGAGGTGCATCACAATGTTGTCCTACCTCCTTGTAATATGCGTGCTCTTAGGTATTGCTTTTTTTATTAAATCTGCCGATGTTTGTACAAATACAAGTAAAGAGACAAACTATACTCATAGTATTTAGGATCTTTGAAAACCCCTGTCTGTTATAGCGTTATCTACAAAAGATAAAACCCATACACACAGTTTGTAATTCTTCTTTTTTTACCAAAAAGGGCAACACGTTTTCCGAACAAAAAGAGCGCCTCGTAAATAGCCTTTGAAAAGCATCGGCAAGGAAGTTAGAAACATTAATTAAATCAGTAAAAAATTAAGAGAGTTATAAAGCTCTTAAAGTTTCAGTCATGCTATGCCCTTTTTCATAAAATAGAGTGGGATTGATAATGACCAGACTTTTGAACAATATTAAATGTGGTTTCTGCTTTTTATCTTGATAAGAGGTATGAAATGTCACGTAATATTGCATTTTTTTTTGTAAATTCCTGAAATTTGTTACTTATTTTTTTAATTCCTCTTAAATGTCATAACATCACGCCTCTATGTCTTGGAGAGTAAGGTACTGGCAGTTTAGTACACCCACAATTAGCCAGTTACGTAAACATTCAACGTTGGATTAACATTTTATGATTTTAGTCATAAGGATATTATTAAGGGCTTTGGTGAAATTAAAAAAACACATTTAAGTTTCATGTAATAGGGGTCTAGCCAAGCCAGGGTTGCGAGTTTGTCCGAAAGGGATATCGTGACCCCGGCACACAGGCAACGGAAAGAACACGGGTGGGTTTTAGTCAGTAAAAACCTGACACACCCTCAAAAAAAATAAAATTAGAAAAAAGCGGTCTAGCCAAATCAAACCAAACGTTTGTTTGCTAGAAATACATTGTTTTGGTACAGGTGAGATCTTAGAACCTAAGTGTTATTGTATTCTGCCTGCAAGCATGCGTGCAAATATTTTACTAAGTATACATACATTCTTATTTTATTACTATTATTATAACTCAAACTCAAACTCTTTATTGCATTCATGTGTACAGGTGTTACATTTATGTAAGCAAATTCCAACATGAAACCCGGTTAGGGCACGGCAACATATTAAACTATTACACATATATTACATATAAATACTAGTACCATGCATTTATTCATTAATTTATTTATTTATATTATTAATATTCTTATAATAATAATAATTTTCAATTTTATGTTCCATAAATTCCTTAATACTATAAAAACAACTCTTTAGAATTTCCGTTAACCAGGCACATATCAACTTTCTGAGCAGACACTGAGGAATCCCTGCTGAAAATACCCAATGACACTAGCTTCATGCTTAGCAGCTGCGCTTGCGACAATAAGACCAACGGGCAGTCAGAACTTAAAAATTCATCAAATCATTTCCCAAACACCTAAAAATTAATTACACCATATGAAAATCAAAATCGTGCTCCAATGCAAATCAATTCTGACAGACCATTTTCATATTCCCGAGATTATATATAACGTTCAATATCGCTTGCGGTCAATACCCTCCTTTGAAGCTTACGTAGCGAAATGGATGTGGTTTCAGTGACGGACATAATTGTCCCGTGGAGCAGTGATATGCGATGGCAAACCGCAACGTAGTGGTCGCAAGCGCCGCCTCGCTTGCGACTGGCATACCGAACTAAATCTTTGGAGTTAAATTATGTTTTAACTAAATGTCACCTGTATATTTTGGATATGTTATGGAAATAAAATTGAAGTATCAATACGTAATTTCGACATATTTGACTACGATTACTTCTTTTTGATTGATTACTACTTTTTTATGATAGCTTATTTTTTATTATCTTTGGCAGTCATTACGGGTAGTCAGTAGCCCAAAAGTCTGACAACCAGTCTTACCCAGTAACTCCGGGTTGTGGAGATAAGCAGTCACACCATGTAAAATATTGGTATTCAGCTGCATCTGCTTCTGTTACTTGGCGTTTGCACTGGCAAAACATTCACAACAAAACATGTTGAAATCTCTATTTTCTGTCAATGTTCCGTACAATTTTTGGAGGAGCTCGTGGCTAAGTAATAGCAACCGCACGGGTCGATGCATCAGGTTAAGCTACGCTTGCTGGGGCTGGTCCGTGGATGGGTGACCATCTTTTCATACCAAGACTCCTCCATGCCTCGGAAAGCACGTTAATCCGTTGGTCCCGGCTGTCATTCGTCGATCTTTGACAGTCGTTACGGGTTATCAGAAGCCCGAAAGTCTGGCAACCAATCTTACCAAGGGATATCGTATTACCTACCCTGTTACTGGGTTGTGGAGGTCAGATAGGCAGCGCTCTATGTAAAATACTGGTATTCCGTTACATGCGGTTAGACTGGAAGCCACCCCTAACATAGTTGGGAAAAGGCTAGGCAGATTGTTCCATACAATTTTTGCCAGGAACTTGAGATTTCAACATGTTTTGTTGTGATATTTCGCCAGTGCAAACGATCAGTAAGACTGGAAGCGGACCCCAAAATAGTTGGGAAAAGGCTTAGCATATGATGATGATTATGACTTATTTATTTATCATTATAACTCTTGTATAAATTAAATTACTAAGTTAACAGCATATTTTCCGTTTTTTTTTTTGCTGAACCACGTTTATTTTACCACTTAATTAAGTATGTCTGATTGAACTTGATGAAAATGACGAATCAATTATTGTGTCACTATGATTATTTGTAAGTATGAAACATAACCTATACTTAAACTATTCTAATAAAAATGTAAATCATAATACAACTACTAACTAACTTCCCAGGATCCAAAATTATGCCTTTTGAAAATAGCTACATGATATATATTTAAATCCTTGAAATACATAAGTTAGTACAGTTTGAATTTCTGTACTACAAAATCTCATAAAGATTTATTAAATTCCTTGCTCAAAAGAGCTGTGGCTTCCACTTAAAATTTTAATAAAAATCATTTTTTACACCTTTTCTTCATAATGTTCGTATCTAGGAGCTAACGTTTCACGAAGTCTAATGGTTGTTTCCACAGTTTTAGGTACTACCTAATATGGACAACAATGAAACAAGCTTTCAGTGTTAGTTAGGCACCTAACTGAGTAAATGAGAATGTCTTGTCTGGTGATTGTCCGTTATTACAATCTCGACAATATAGTATGTCTCTCAAAGTCAACTAACAAGTTCTTCGTCAAAAATATACAATACGAATGGCAGAAACATTTGGAAAGAAGTAAGCAAGAAGGCACAATTTCAGTAAGTAGTCTATCGCATTAATATTATGCAAGAGGGCAACGTTCAACACGTCCGTAGCCGGGGCTGCGCTGTGCTACAAATGCGAATCTAATGCCACTATAAATCGTTCCCCCTCTCCTGCGCATATCCCCACCCTCGACCCACTCCCAGAGCTCCAATAAGTAGGAAAATGTAGCGTGAATTAGTATCGATTAGGAACCAAGCATTTCAATCTCGGCCAATTCGATAAACTACAATTTCCATGTGAATATACTTTTATCGAAGGCGCTTAGTTCGTTTCAGGTGTCGGGAATGAGCTCCTTTTTTATATCCAGACGTAACAAAATACTTCGCTAAGTCGGGTAAATATAATTTGTCCCAACTGAATGGAAAGAGTGGGAATAGGAACGCCTCCAGACTGTTAGCAATTTATTAAAGTGCCCTAAGGTAGGTAGGTATAATAATAATAAAAACCTAGGTTAGGTATCGTACCGTAAAAGTAGCTCAAGTGGATAAATTCAGGTCTTGATATGATTTATTTTAAAATCAAATTGAACTTATACAATAACCCAATAGTACATTGAGAGATCAAAATGATTTTCCATAAAGCCTCCTCACTACACCAGTCCGTACATGCCTACGCAAAACGAAACGCAATTTTCAAATAAACACGTAACTCAACTCACCTTTACTCTCTACATGAATAATAAATTGAATTTATCAAACATCTGAGGAAGAGTATCCGTTACTTAAACCGGTAAAATATTGAAATAAGGTGAGTACTTAAATTATTTTATTTAAATTTCCATCACAGCGCTCTTGGCTTCCTAAATAAGAAAGTGTAGGGAGATGTACCGGTCTCGTTACTGCTTCAAGACGACCAACTAGGAGCCCGCGCATGCCGCATACATTACTGAGAGAGTGCGCTTTCTACTAAATTAAATTTTGATGGCTGCCCGGATAACGCTGAGTAAGCAACTCATTTTTTCATAACAGTCATTCTGAAATTGGATATTCAAATTATATTTTTTCAGCGTGATAAAGTATAAAGCGTATTACGAACTTTGAACTATTCTTTGACATTATAATCAGCCTATAATGTTGCCACTGCTGGGACACAGGCCTCCTCTCGGAGAGAGGGAGTGGGCCGTAATCCACCACGCGGGCCCAGTGATGCTTGATATGTGTTCGAATTTTAGGTTCAGGTTAATTTTAGGTTTTCCTTTTCTTCTTTGACATACTTTTATTGAAATCAGAAACTCATCAAAAACGGGGATTTGTTCTTCTATAAAAACCTTCCTACCTTTTTATATTTTCTAACCCGCAATGTATAAGTTTAAGTCTTTCGAGATTAAAAAAGCACCATAAAGTAAGTATACATATATGTAATATGAATAAATACGATGCCAAAATCCCGAAGGCCGTATCAAAATGTACAATTAGACCTCGCACAGTACCTTATAATGTTTATTTGAAATTTAAACGGCAAGGATGCAGCCGGGATGCCGCTTCGAGACAGAACTAACAAGTTTCCCAGGAATTAATGTGGCGCCTTCAGCTAAGTGTAGTCGTCCACTGTTTATTTGGGAACGATAGGGGAAACTCCGATCATCAACTAAACCGATCTAAAACCCGATGTGTCATATTTAACCCGAGGTTTAAAACAAGTAAAGTTTTATTGGGTTTTACATCTAGAATTTCTCAGTGGCAGCCCGGAGTCTGGATTTGGTGGCAATAGGCTCGCCCCCTATTACATGGGACTTAACACTGTCAACACCACCCAGTTTTCATAGAACTTATACGACATGCCGCCCTAAAAATTGGAAGTGAACCCTCCAAGAGGGTTGCCGGCATTACGTTTGCACTAAAGTTAACCATTGCGAACGGTCAACGTCATTAGTTTTAAAACCGTGCTATAAAGTGTTTTCAAGGGGTCTTTGGCTATACGTAGTTTCCAACCTTTTACATTTTTGGTGAATATTTATAACCGTGACAAGAAATTAAAAAAAATATTAAATGCTTGGATTTTAAAACCAACGCATATACTAATAAATCTTGTTAAAATGTACATCAAATTTTATTTTCACGGTTTATAATGCTGTTTTCGCTAAGAAAAACCTACATTTAAAATGAGCCCTCCGCGAGGGCATCCGGCATCCCATATGCGACTAGGTGAACCCTCCAGAAGGGTTCCCGGTACTGAACGTATTAAACATAATGGCGAAACGTGGGTGTACTATAGGTACACCTCTGCCTTACCCTTCGGGGATTATAGGCGTGATGTTATGTTATGAGAACATGTGTTATATAGAAAATGTTCGACTTTGTCGTGCGTTTTCGTAAGTCATAGGTACCTGTGTGACATGACAATCATTTTCTAAAGCATGACGTGCCATATTTACTGTCACTATAGTACTATAGTACTTATAGTAGTATTTATATTTAAATAAAATACAAAACAAATTATTTTCCTTTAAAATTACAGGACAGGAATGTGGAAATTGCCGCGATGAATTTTTAATGATTTTAGAAATGGTAGCAATTTCTCTGGATCTTTTGAGTGGCATTCTAAATAATTATTTTACCAAAGTATTTTTGTACATAAGTATTAATATTATCATCAAATAAAAAAAAAAATACAGACATGTGAGGAACTTGAAAGTAAAGAAGCTAACTTTAATGTCTAATTCGATAACTAGGTGCTTGGGAACGTTTTATATAAATTATAATTATTGCAGCGGTTTCTGAAAAATATAATTATGAGTCCTACAACGATATATAAAAATATTCTTGAAGGTTGCAAGAAAGTATTATTTCTCAATAAATATTTCATCGCTTAGTATGATTACTTATTGCAAGAGGCCGTAGAAATCAATAGGACGTTGTGTTTAAAAATAATTTTATTAAACACCATTTCTAAACTCTTACCTTTAAAGTTCTAAGAATTAAATTCAGCTGGAACTAAAAAAAAATATCTCAAGGAAATACGATATTTTCTTGGAAAAATCTCAGTTTGTCGTTTCAGTTTTCTCAGCAATCCGACGTCAGTGGAGAACGGGCCGGAAGGGCGAAAATTTCTCGCTTTAGTCGGCACTCGGCGCCACAGCCTAATCTTTATCCTCGAACAGTATTGCAGTGTTCAGTTAGTACTTCTGCTGCACCAGCTTATTATAACTGCTTATTGCAACTCTGTGCCTAGCCTATGTCCTAATTGTGGAACTAAATGTGTCAGGGAAGTTCATGCGAATATTGAAACTTATTACGCTTTGTGGTTGTGGAAGGACCAACTCCTCTATTAGACGCTTAGACACTAACACATGCTCTCCTGCTTATTAAGGTGCTGATAGACTTGAGCATTCACTTGTAACAGAACATCGAGCATTCGCCGTTATTATTGAAAATTTTAAAAAAAATGTCGAACTAAACAACGAGCAAAGCCAAGCATAGGGCCAAACATCGCTACGAACATTTTCACGATCATTCTAGTCAATGCTCTAGGCATAGAGGGACGGCGGTGGCGGAACGATGACAAAATGGCTCGGCTCGGCAAAAAGGTCGAAGCAAATATACTGTCTTTTCGCTAGAATGCTCGCTGGGACGCTCGCTAGAATACTCGCTAAAACGCTCCCGTTTATTTTTCTGAAACATAGCATTCGCTAGAATGCTCATTACAAGTGAATTAGGATCTCGAACAAAGGACATACACAATACATGACACATAAATAAAGGGCCACATCTAAAACAGCTGGAAAGATCCAATGTACTTTTTGGCCCTAAATTATTATCCACAAATCAAAGCAGCAATCAACGCCATAAATTCATCAAACTTGAAATAATGCAACAACAATATATCGGTACAAAGTAACGCACCAGTATATTAAAGAACTTGGGCGACTCCGTTAATTTCCTGTCTTTATCCCGAGCTGAGCGCGAGAAAGGCCAATTTAAATTAGTTGTTTCTTTGACTGGTAAGATTGATGAAACTGTCGCGGGCACCGAGTTCAACACTTGAAATTATTTCCTTCCAAACTTTTGGGAAAGGTTGCTTCATTATTAGAAACAAAATATAAACTTGTTCTGCCTTAAACAATCTTAAATGACGTTCCATTCTTTGAGAACCAAAATCTGCCTACTCTTTTCCCAACATTTTGGGATCCGCTTCCAGGCTAACCGTATGCAGCTGAATACCAGTATTTTTCGTGTAGCGACTGCCTATCTAATCTCCACAAACCAGTGACTTTGTATTACGATACCCCTTGGTAAGACTGTTTGTCAGACTTTCGGACTTCTGACGACCCGTAACGACTGTCAAAGATCCTCGAGTGACAGCCGGGACCAGCGACTTAACGTGCTTTCGGAGGCACGGAGGAGTCTCGGTATGTAAAGATGGTCATCCGTCGACGGACGAACCGCTGCAAGCGCGGCGTAACCTGATCGATCGACCCGTGCGGCTGTTATTATTTAGCCACGAGCCACGTTCCATTCTTTGAGAATAAAATTCAAATATTATCCTGGTAAAAACGTACCTTGTTGAACAATACCAAAATAGCCTAAGACCATTCCATGCTGTAGGTAAAGTGGGGAATTACTCAGTAAATAAATTGCTGGATTTTTTGAAGGCTTTACGCGTTACCGTGATCAATGGGGAGGCTTTGCAGTTTGTAATGGGAGAATTTAGCGTCTCATTCTATCGCGTCGGTATCCCTATATTTTGTCTCTATCTTTGAGTCTGAGGCTATTTCAAGAGGTCGTACAGCCCATAAGTAAAGTAAAACAAAGGGCTGTCAGTTCTTGTTAGCAAAGATTTCGGTTGTTTTTTTCCCTGGTTTCCTGTCTAATTTGATTGATTGTCAGTTCTTTACTAAAGGTAAAGTACGAGGATAGAAATGTGTATTATAAGGATTCTGAATCATCTCATTTATAACAGCTATTTATGAATGAAAATATTAAATGATAATGACATTCCATTAGCCAGTAGGTAAGTGACAAAATGAGATCTGAAACAGTGCACACAATTTAACTAAAAGCGTTAAATAGCGGAACAATCAGAGTACATATCAAAACGATGACAAAATTTTGCATTCGTTAACTTTGTAACATGCAATATCACTTTACAATGCCGTCTAAAAGCATGGAATAACAATGGCTGCATTTTTAAATGGTTCGAATGGAGCGATACATTTAAGTTAATTAGCAACTTCGGGTGGAAATAACCTGGGCTATTAAAGATTCAGATGGCAAAGTGCAAATCGGTGTCACTGCAGTCACCGATGCATTTAGCCTGCCGCGACTGGACAGGTCGGGGCTGTGCACACTTACACATGCCGTGAGCCGTCTGCTCCTCAAATAGAAGCGCCGGTAGCACGGGAGCTGGTGCCGCGGCGTGTGCATATTAGATGAGTTACGTGTAAAAGGGTACTTCATCTTGTAGTGGGTTTGGTTAGTCAATGTTGAAGCCTTGATGTTTTTTTTTTATTAGCATACGATCAAGAATTTTAAAAAAAACTAGCCTTTTTTTCATACCTCAATTGTTAACCGAGGCATGTATAAACAAATAATCAAATATTATTGCAAAATACGTATTTTCCCCGAAAGTTAACAATTAACCTAAACACTAACATAAACGACTAATTATGTACCTACCACACGGTGAATTCGTCACAAGAGACCTATTTAACCAAAACGCGATAAAAAGATCCACACTCCTAAACTACAAAGGTAGAATCCAGACTACACTGAAAATAGCGACCTGTAACCGTTAAAATTGATTTTGACACAGCTCTATATCTGAACTGAAACTCGGAAAGCCTCTTGTATAATGCAAAACCTATTTCCGGAATTTACCTGTCTGCCCTCAGAATATGACAATTGAAATATTGCTTCTCCATTAGCTGGCAATGCTGGCAACACTACTTTTAGATTGGCTGTAGAACTTCAATTTAAGACTTAATTGGAAGGTAGACATTTAGACAAGTTTATTTTTGTGCTAGCTCGTGTCTGGACTGGAACTGGCTTTTGTTTGAAGTTGTAGAGGTGATTCAGAAGCCACTTTACTGTAGATACTGTTTTCGTGTTTGCTTTTCATATTATACTAGGTGGCCCGCCCCGGCTTCGCACGGGTAACACTAAGTTCTTATCTACGGCGCACCTACCTACCTACCTACCTACCTACATACCCACCTACCTACCTACCTACATACCTACCTATCGACCTACGTATCCTACCTACACACCTACCTACCTACTTACGTACCTATCTACTTGCATACCTCCCTACCATACCTTCACCTACCTATCCTAAAAACCTTGTCCTGAGAATAACGAACACAACAAAAGAAGAATTATCCAATTTGGTGCAGCCGTTCTCAAGTTGGCGTGACCAGCAAAATAGGGATTCATTTTTATATATATATAGATTATTTCACTCGTCAGATTGTACTTATTACCACTTCTGATTTCTAGAATCAAAGTCGTAATTCTCTTCCGTCTTTAATAAATGATGATATTTGAAGGCAAGCGAGACTTTTTGTTTTCTTTGTTCAGGAGAAAAATTCCGAGAGAACTTTTACGAAGTTTCCAGCTGGGGGTATTTATTTAATGACCCTGCTTCCATTTTGCCAAAAATGTTGAAATAGATGGCCACTCAAAACCAATTCATACACTTATTTAATTGGGAATAAAAAGAAAGAATTTTGTCATCATTATGTTTTTCCTTGTTAGTTGTTTTCCTAACTACGCTAAAATAAATGTAGTTATAAATGTGTACCTATGTAATGAACTCAGACCCATGAATAATAAAGTACTAAACAAAAACTTCTCAAACTCCGAAACGAAAATTGTTGCAGACATACTTGATGTCACATAAGTAGAGACAGATTCCGTCGACAAAGTTTGTACTTGGTAAAGATGCAATGACAAAATATTTAGGCGAGGAGGCTGGGGAAGGCGGACGCGGTCGGGAATCATTGAATGTTTCCTGCTTTCACAACTTCACCAGCGATCTTCCAACGAACAAGTCTTGTTTTCATTGGTTTGTTGTACTTCACCGCGGCTGACGTGCCTTTCCAAACTTCCCCGTTGGGCACGACTCGAGTGAATACTCGATACATTGTACAATTTGTATCTCGTGCTCGCCACTTTTGTACTCGTGTTACTTATAGTTGAACTCGGGGCAAGATTTCTGTTCCTCTTTCAATCCGTACTTTTAATTTAAATAGGAAAGAAAGAAAAATAAGTTTATTTGTCACAGAACACGTGCCTAAAAAAAAGATCGTTATGCTGTCGTTATCTACTCAAGTTTATTACTTGAGTAGATAACGACAACATAACGATACCAAAACGATAACAATACAATAACGAGCACAAAACAGAAATAGTTGGTAGCTACTGGCACGTCATGACTGTGACAAGAAGGCTTCCACTCAGCATGATGCTGTGCTATGGAGAACCACAGCACAGCGCTGATTTTCAGTGGTCACCCGAAAAAGAAATAGAGAAATACGATCTTTATCGTGTCCAATTCTATTGTTAACATTAAACTCGTCTACAAAACTTGGTGGGTGGATAGCCTAAAACTAAATTGGATACAAACTTAGGTAAATATATTAATATTAACAAGATGTAATAGCCTATGTATCTTCCATTAATTGACATTAAGGGCACCTACCGAAGTTATTTCAACGTATGGTTAAGTCGGAAAACTTGACTACAACTATAAATTAATAACTAATCTACCATTAGTCCATTAACAAGGCAACTGGCTCTATTGTCCGAAGGCTGGATGCGATCAATGTGAGGTTTGCTTGGGGGGCTGTGAAGTTAGATAATTAATTACGGCACCATAAAGCCTTGGTTTCGGTCGTTATAGTGCCCAGGAGCGTCGTAGCCAAATTCAGCCATACAATACCCTATTGAATCTAGGTAATACGTTTTTGAATTACTAACAGAATGGATTAGCGGCGGCTGAGGGGACGCGTACAGGAAATTTGAAGAGCGTCGGCAACACAAGTTGGATTACCGAACGATTGATTTATAGGAAGCTAGTGCCTCATTCAATAGACTGTTGGAGCTGAATTTGGCTAAGAGGATCAGGAACCGAATTTTGTGAGTAAACTCGCCATTTACGTGTCGTTATAGAACATTATAGTGACGGTACTAAATGCTGCAAATTTTTCAAATATACTGGTCCCTGTTTATTTAATTACTTAAGCTCATCTCAGTTCTTCCCTTAACACTTTCGACTCCACCCACTTTTCATAGAACTCATACGCCATGCCGCCATACATATTGGAAGTGAACCCTTCGGGAGGGTTGCCAGCATTACGTTTGCGCTAAAATTAACCAACGCGGACGATCAACGGCATTAGCTTTAAAATCGTGTTAAAAAACAGTGAAAAACGAAGCAAAATTGTATTTTCAGGGGGTCTTATCGCTATACGTAGTTTCCTCTAAATATTTTTTGTGAATAGTGAATAAAAAAAATAAAAAAATACTTGGTTGTTGTTAAAATATTCATCAGATTTTATTGTCACGGTTTATAATGCTGTATTCGCTAAGAAAAATCTACATTTAATGTGAGCCCTCCGCGATGGCTCCGGGCATCCCATATGCGATTAGGTGAACCCTCCAGGAGGGCTCCCGGCACTGAACGTGAAAATACATATAATATTCATATCATATCTACATGCACTTACTTAGTGCATGTGTAATATCTAATGAGAATAACCGCAGTGTTTGTGTCTTTTTATTATGAAGAAATTGAACTTGAATATTGAAAAATATGACTTGTAAACCGCTGGAAAACACCGATTTGGAAAACAAATAATTTATTTTGTGCGAAATCGAACTTTAGGTACTGAAACCCAAATGGAACTTAAAGAAATGCTGAAAACATAACGAGCATTTTTCAGTTCAATTCTTCTTAAGAAAATGAAGAAGAATCAATTCATCAATCATCGACGCGTAATAATACCGACAGTGTTTTAATTTAACTCAGGTGGGAGAGTAATAAGTGAAAATTAAAGAGCGATTGATCAATCTTAGTGAAATCTGCAGTCAAGTGCCGGTGACTGAGCGCCGGGAAGTGTCAATAACGGGGGAAAAAATTCCAGAGTGGAGTAAGTAGATACTGTCGGGAACAGACGGTTACATTTATTCATTTTATTATTTAGTAAGTAATAGGTATTGTTGCGTTTTTTTATTTATTTTACTTCTTGAAGCACCTACTTAAAATTAAAAAGATGCTCAACAAAAATAGAAATGCCATCAACATTACTAGCTGTGCCCCGCGGTTTCACCGCATAATTCTTGATCCCGTAAGAATATCGGGATGAAAAATGTCTTATTTCCTAATCCAGGTCATGGTCTATCCATGTGCCAAATTTCATCTAAATCTGTTTAGTCGTTTTAGTGTGAAAGCGTAACAAACAAACTATATTGCATTTATAATATTGTATTAAGTTAGGATAGTCCTCCTTATCGATTTGGATACAATAACGATTCCAGTAACATAACTAGGTACTGACAGAGATTGGTCGCCTTCAATAGTACCTATAATAGTAAAAAAACGATAGAAAAATAAAAACCTTGAAAGTAAATACAAACTGCTTTAACACCTTCGACTCCACCCACTTTTCATAGAACTTATACGCCATGCCAGCATACAAATTGGAAATGAACCCTCCGGGAGGGTTGCCGGCATTACGTTTGCGCTAAAGTTAACCATCGCGGACGGTCAACGGCATTAGGTTTAAAACCGTGTTATAAAACGAAGTAAAATAGTGTTTTCAGGGGGTCTTGTCGCTATACGTAGTTTCCAACCATTTAAATATTTAGTGAGTATTTGTAACCGTGAACAAAAAATTAAAATGCTTGGATTTTAAAACCAACACATATACTAACAAATATACATTAGATTTTATTTTCACGGTTTATAATGTAAACGCTATGAAAAACCTACATTTAAAATGAGCTCTCCACGAGGCTGCCGGCAACCAGTATGCGACTAGGTGAAACCTCCAGGAGGGCTCCCGGCACTGAACATGTTAAGAAAAAAATGCAACGTTAAACTTCTTGTTTTCGAAGAGAAGCTTCTATTACATTTTCAAACTCCATGTTTTACTTATAACTAAGTTAAAGTTAATTATGAAAAATGGACATTTAGGTCGTTCGAAGAAAATGTTGTTATATTTAGTCAGTGAACATATTTAAACAGAAATTAAAAGGTGGCAAGAGGAAACGGGCCGGAGGCAAATGGCAACGTGCTCTATCTACATCGTAACGAAATTAACTGGATACTACCATCTAACCTCTGTTACCCCCGCTTGTGGTACTTAATGCTATAACCGATTTTCATAACAATGTAAACTCTATTTATTCCAACCAGACATGCTTAAGCATCTCTGCTTATTTTTAAGATGTTTACTAAAACCTCGGCCTTATTTACAAACTGTAAAGTTGCTACTCATTAGATCACAGACTTATTTAAAATCTTCATCGCTTTTTTGCTAGTCATCTTTGAGTTCAATCGTTTCCACTTAACTCGGTCTTTAAAATCCCTAATAGACAGTCCATTAGCAATTACAAGTATTTGCAATTAAATCAGAAAAATCTTTGCAATACTTTAAAAACGAATCATTCTACGAAGCTCGCTGGAGCTCTTCGCTCGTCTACATCTCTCTTCATAAATAACGCTCATTTAATTAATGTTCCATTGTTTTGTTTAAATAATTAGCAACTATTTATAATACCTTGAACGTGCCTTTGAATCTTAAAAAAGAATCCTAACGAGAAAAATGTTACCCTATCTTTGTTTGTCTAATTTTACTCCGTCTTTATAGCGATGTAAAAATAAATATTAATTAACATCTCATCGTAACTAGCTACGAAGCTCAGCCACGACGTGTGTATCATATTATGTACATAGCATCAGCTGAAACTTTAATGAAAAAAAAACTTTAATTAAAAGAGTCTTAGGTACCTATATGAAATTATATTATTGCAGGCTGAAAAGTCTGAAAACACATTAATTTTTAATCAAGTGGAGTGCAGCTAGAGCTATTCTAGCTCGGAGGAATTGACAGGGCCGTGGGGAAATCAACGCGGTTGCGACATGCGAACCAAGCCTAATTCAACTTTGTACCTACGTCTAAACGATCTCGACGTCACCTCATTTTAATTGCTTTAAATACGCAATGCTTTGCCAACTATGTATGGGTCGTTGAGTACGTAAACGAGCCAGCCAGAATTCCTGGCGATATTATTAACGGTAAACTTAGTATTGCTCAGACATGTAAAGGGGACATTGTAGAGCTTAAAATACACTTATTTAAAACTTAACGGCAATCTTATTTACTAAACTTTGAAATGAGCTCTCGTGAACCTTCACCCAACTGACGGTCCCAGGAATTTAAGGCTAAAGTATGAAGCCTAAAATTCCCGGAACCGTCAGTTTTAATACAATGAGGTTTTCATGAACATTCACGCCACCAGTTTGACAAGAGGTCTTCCATTTCGACAATGAATATAAAATATATGATGACGTTCATCATTCATTTCATTCATTCGTTCATCATTCAGTCACGAATAAAGGAAATATAAGCGCTTTGACACTTTTGACCTGTCGTCTCAGTGCTGCCACCTAGTGAACCATTTCAGAAAACTCTCATCGGATAAAGCTTTTCTTTGAACAAGAAAACTATCTAAACATTTTCCTTTCTAATCGCCATTTCTAAACAACCTATTTCCCTCGTTCATTAATTACCAATAATCAAAAGAACTTTCTACATTATTACATATTCTCCATGTATATTGATTTGAATTCCAGCAAGTTTCCATGAAAAATGAACATTGTTTTCGTTGTGACTTGTATAGCACTCAACACCGCTCACTTTTCCCAAGACAATTGGTTTAAAAGCATCGGAAACATGACACTTGCGAGTACTTACATTATTTCTACCACTTCTGTTTATCATAGCTGAACACACATTAAATTTAGTTCTTCACATTTACAATCTTCCTATATTTTATTTGCGGCCTTGTTACCCTTTTCGTTTGAAGTTTTTGGCATAAGCTACCCAAAAAAATTAATATGAAGTTATGACAACGGATTGGATTGAACAGAGGATTTTTCTGGCAATATCATGACGTTTTGAACACGAACATGAACACGTCATGATATTGTCATCTTCCCATGTCTTTGACTTAAAAGCTTTTACAGCAATTTGACGTTAAACTTATGAAATGTTATTTTAAGCTTGATTTTAAAATAAACATGGCCTAATGCGTCCCTTAAGGTGCTCCTTCACGGCGAGCATTCGCCTGTAATGTAACGGTTCAGATTCGAGCATTACATCTGTGTGTGAGGGAGGCGAACCAAGCATTACAGTTCGCAACGAGATGTAATGCTCGAATTCTATCATTACAGAATGATAGAATTCGAGCATTACATCAGTGAGGGAGGCGAACCGAGCATTACAGTTCGCAACCTGTAATGATAGAATTCGAGCATTACATCAGTGAGGGAGGAGAACCAAGCATTACAGTTCGCAACGAGATGTAATGCTCGAATTCTATCATTACAGAATGATAGAATTCGAGCATTACATCAGTGAGGGAGGCGAACCGAGCATTACAGTTCGCAACCTGTAATGATAGAATTCGAGCATTACATCAGTGAGGGAGGAGAACCAAGCATTACAGTTCGCAACGAGATGTAATGCTCGAATTCTATCATTACAGAATGATAGAATTCGAGCATTACATCAGTGAGGGAGGCGAACCGAGCATTACAGTTCGCAACCTGTAATGATAGAATTCGAGCATTACATCAGTGAGGGAGGAGAACCAAGCATTACAGTTCGCAACGAGATGTAATGCTCGAATTCTATCATTACAGAATGATAGAATTCGAGCATTACATCAGTGAGGGAGGCGAACCGAGCATTACAGTTCGCAACCTGTAATGATAGAATTCGAGCATTACATCAGTGAGGAAGGAGAACCGAGCATTACAATGTCTGTAATATTTAGATACAACGTAATACTCAAAATCGAATCTGAAATGTAACATTACAAGCGAATGCTCGTCTGTCAAGGAGGGAGTATTGTAACGTAATGCTCAAAATTGAATCTGAAATGTACAAGCGAATGCTCCCGGTGATGAGCATCTAACATTACCGAGGACTAGGTATCTACCCTTTCTTCTTTTCGTTAGGCTCAGTTGAAAACCAGCGTCAGGTACTAGTTGTCTGGCATTTATGTTGAACTATATATTGCCTATTTCGCGCAGCCGTGAGGCACGTAATTCTGTTTTAAGCTTTCTCTGTTTTTATTTTTGTTCTTGTGTGAATATTGTGTACTTTAATCTGGGTCAAATAAAATTTATTTTTACCTTCAGGCTTAATCCCAAGAAATTTTAAATATTTTTATTAATATTTCTGCGGCAGATTGTATGATTCGTCATTTTGAACTGGGTGAAATAAATTAGGTTGGTTTAGAACTGTGACCAACCGCGCGCAAGCCGAGCGAGCGTAGCTTGCGGTGCCGCGGCAACGGCCGGCGAGCGCTACTTCCAAGTTGCCCGAAGAAATGTTTTCACCATTGTCTAATTATCCGTGTTATCGCAATATCCCTAGGGTATTCGCGAAAAATTGAATTATCTAATCATCCTACGACATGCACATATAACTCTGAAACAGGTGTCACACATAGGTACAGTCAATGAAATTAATTGTTAAGCAAATTGACACCCTACGTTCAGTTACCGTGTAAAGGCCATTTGGTACAACTGTCAGAGAATAACAGTTTGAGTTGTTCATACAAGAACTCACGCCTTCTTGCCATGGGGGTAGACAGAAACTATACAACGCCACCTGCTACGCTCCTTAGGTACCATCGAAGAAGTTCATATCTAACCACCGTAAGGACTATTCTTGTTTGCAGCGCTCGGCCACTATGGAACCGGGCCGGTAACAGATGTAGTCATAGTGTTCACGGGATTTTGTTTTGAAACTGGTTAGATATGAACTTCTTTGATGGTACATACTTCTATACTAGTTTGAGTTGTGATTTGAATAAATTGACAATTTAAGAGCGTTTATTCCGAAAGTGGCAACGTCGCAAATAGATATCAAATATTTCGCTGTTTTGATTAATTTGGCAATATCAAATATGAAATGTGGCTAACCACCGAACTAGAATATTAATAATGAATTGCAATTATAACACTGAATTTGATGATGTAACCGTTTTAGGTGTAAAAAAGGCATTTAGAAGGTTTCCAAATACTTTTATTTGTAAAACGAAATATTGGTGTTACGATATTAATTTTTGCATTTCATAATGAATATGTTAGTTAGCCTCATTTTATATTTCCATACAGTAAATATTGCCAAATTAATCATAACAGGTAAATATTTGACAGCTATTTGCGACGGTGCCAACTTTTAGGATAAGCGCTCTTAAGTTGGTTACCAATTAATTTCCCTGACTATACTTAGCAGTAGAGCAGAATATTACACTGCTATGTTGTGGTTGCCAATCTGACGTGCAATGACGTACCGTTAGCATCCTGGCTGGCGTCTTATCTATATTAGTCCTAATTGGATATTGATATAATTGAAATTGTGGGTTACAGCCTTACTGATGACACACAAACATGGCTCATACCTTACCTCTGAATATTGGTATATTGGCTCTGACTAGATATTAATTACAGCCTCTCAATCCTCCATTGGGGGTCTCTGTTCAGCATTGCATGTTAAAATCGATTATTAAATGGAGAACTATTAAGTACGTACCCTAAAGTAAGCATACAGTAATGGCTATTAAAATAAAAATTAAAAGTCAATCATTCAAACGAGGCCGAGAATCAGCACTTTTCGAAAGTCAAAATGGCAAAGACAAACCCCCAAACGCCCTTCCAACTATAACACTCACTTTAAGGTTTACATGGAATTGGAACAGTAAGTCCACTAGTTTTCATGTACCATCAAAGAAGTTCATATCTAACCAGTTTCAAAACAAAATCCCGTGAACACGATGACCACATCTGTTACCGGCCCGTTGGTACAGCCGCCGAGCGCTGCAAGCAAGAATAGTCCTTACCTAATTTGCATTCTAAAATCGTGGTTGTTTTCACGTATAAGTTTAAAGGTAGCAATAGGTAGGTACGGTAAAGAGCAAAAAGGTTTAGCAATTGGACCGCATTCCGGACGCAGGTTCCCTTTTCGAACTGTAAGGTACATAACATATTTATTCCTTTCTTGTATAATAACAGTAAGTACTATAAGGAATCCGCGCGCTTATGACCAGTTCGGATAAATAAATGGCGAATTTAGTATTAAACGCATAATTTATTTCAATCGTTCAATCAACATATTTTTCATCATAACGCGCTCTACCAGCTCTCTATTGTTTTCTCAATATCAATCTGCCTAGCCTTTTCCCAGTAACTGGATAATACGATACCCCTCGGTAAGACTGGTTGTCAGACTATCGGTCTTCTAACGACCCGTAACAGCTAAGATCCACGAATGTCAGCCGGGACCAACGACTTAACGTTCTTTCCGAGGTACGAGGAGTCTCGGTATGTAAAGATGGTCACCCATCCACGAACCAACCCCGGCAAGCAAAGCTTAACCGGTTGGATCAACCCGTGCGGCTGTGATTACTATAGCCACGAGCTCCTGTCTATTATTTTCTTTTATTCTTCAAAATAGTGTTTATCTCATTAAGCGCAGGCCACACTGGAAGCTAAGTTCATTTAGCTCCGCTCATGTAGCTACCGCGTGTTTGCATACTTCGGTTCACACCACGAACTATGAACCGAACTATGAAAAGACGCGGTAGCTACATGAGCGGAGCTAAATGAACTTAGCTTCGTTTCCAGTGTGGCATGCGCTTTATACATGTCATCAACATAAAAAATATTCCTGGAGTTCGGTTATCAAAGGCAACCATACAAAACCTCTACAGTACCTACCTACAGCTAGTTTTAGATAAGTCAAAACTCTAGCCAAACCTATACCAACATGTGGGTCCTAGAAAACGTCCGTTGATATCGAGGCAGACCCAGTAGGAGATGGCGAGACGAGCTTGACGCCTACAGACAAGATTAGTCCACACTTCTAGCTCAAGACAGAGAGGAGTGGAAAGGAAAAAGGGGGCCCTTTGCCCAGCAGTGGTACAACACAGGCCCAAAATAAATAAATAATAAAACTCTAAGAGATCTTCGTACAATTTCATGAATGTACCATATCAATAAAACAGTTAAATCAGTTCAATCACTCGAAACGATAAACAAAGTCCTTAAAGTCAAAATTAAACAATCGTAGAAGGGAATGCAGCCCTTTGCGGAATGTTGCGGCCGCGCTTTGAGCCTCGCCCCGGTTGAACGCTCCTATTAAAATATTCCCCTTTCATTGAAAACGTTCAATGGAAGGATACTTTTTTTCTTTTCGTTTGTGTCTTCAATTTAAAGTTTTCTGATTGTTTGTTTCTTGTTCTGTAAAAATATGCTCAGTGTTTATAAAAGGTGTAATGGACACAACCACATTTTAAACTGCATATATCTAATGCCGTGCCTAGTCTGTATACAATTCAAAAAACAAATATATCCATTCGTTTTTTCACTATAGCTAGTCAAAGATTGACTAAACCCATAGTCGGCCCATCTGCATCAGTTAATGTATTTTAATTTTTGAATTTGTTTATTATCTTTTCATTGCGGACGCTTTTAACGTGCACGTCTTTCTACATTGTTCTCACATGTATAATTTAAACATGAATGATGTAACCATTATTTTGTAAGAATATTTTGATTTAAAAGAGTGTCCGTGGAGTTTCTTGCCCGTTCTTCTCCATAGGTACCTACTACGCTTTGGAATGGGCAACTAGCTTCATCTTTCTGACTGACCGACCCCTTGACAATTCAAAAGTGCCTGTAATTGGTTTATTTGAAATAAATGGTTTGAGTTTGAGTTTGAGTTCTATTTAGTTTGTGGGAAAAAAACAGTTATTTAATGACGATGCTAGGATTTATTTGATAGTTCTGCAGTCAAAACCGTTTATCACGACTTCGAAGGGACCGTCGGATTACGGTTGCTATAACCGATAGTCGTTATAACCAGTTATAACCAAACACTGTTATGTACCTAAACAGAAATGCTGGGTCCTCAAAATTTCGCCGTTATAACCGGTACGTCGTTTAAAGCGAAGTCGTTATAAACTGTTTTGATTGGATTTAAAATACTCTTATACATTAGTGTTGTCAGTATTTTCATTTATTATCGTATATATTGTTGTCTCCACATTGTATATTGTTACAAAATTTACAGTGAATGATAACTATTTCTGTAAAACTTACTAAATAAGAAACAATCGATCTCAAGAAAAACATAATAAGTACCTATCTACTTAACTCTATAAAACCATAGATTAGTACAGATAGTTCACTCCGCTAAATCATTTAAATAAAAAGCGACTCTTGCTACTGTACAATAAAGTGCAATTCAGGTCACACAGCGCTAATTACATATATTCACCTAGACGTTGCCTCTCTTTCTATCGCGTAACTCTTATATCTTCTGACTATGTTACGCTCACTGAATTGGCCTGATAAGACGAGCCCGCCGCCTACTTGTAGCTTATACCTAAAATGTGGAGTGCGCCTTCTGTATTATTCTGTGGTAAAACTAGAATTTCGAGTAAGAAAAACAATCCTTCAGCTTGGAATAGTTAGTCAAGTGGAGCTTGTAACTTCAGTAAAGATGCGAGGACTTACATTTACATAATGTGTAGGAGAAGTCAGGGAAATCAATAGTTAAGCACATTGACTACCAACTTAAATTGTCCGTAGGTATATTCAAATCACAACTGTCATTCTTTGACAGTCGTAGGAAATGGCTTTAACGCGGAAAATTGACGTAGGGTGTAATTTCCCCGACGGCGACGGTACCTGATATCTACTCACTTATTTATTATTTCTCAAATATGCTTGGAATTCGAGCATTAATTTGACAACCTTCTTCGAGATAAATCGAAAATGGTCAGGTCAAGTACATGGGAGCAGACGGCCGGCAATGTCAATATGAAAATCCATATCTGTCGTGTTTAGCAACCAAATAAATTACTATGAAAACTCATATCTGACGCGTAATTTAAAAATGGAACGAACTTTTTACTTCGGTCGACAACCAAGGAGGTAACTATCAAAGATTTTATTTAAATTTCGATTTGGCTTACAAATAGAGCTCTTTAAAATAAAAAAGAAACAAATGAACATATTGGCGCGTGAAAAAGTATTGTTGTTCATCATTGATTCTGTAATTTATAATAAATTCACTTAGTTTGAATTTCCGCGCATTATTTGAGAAAAATACTTTACAAGCCTTGGCCGCAACCAGGCATTGATGGACTCACGTATGTGTGCCTCGGCTTCGCCTCGGCCTACATTTTCACTTTCTTCCATCAATGCCCATTTTGCAGACCGCGGCAGTAATTTACCTATGTGTAATGTGTGTGATCCTATAGGTACATCTACATTTTATTAATTAACGCAGACTATACTAATCCATTAAGTTCTAACAATGCAACGGCTGATTGAGATTTCCTTTTGTTCGAAACTGCGTACGAGCACAATAAATTGTGGTAGCAAATCAAAGTGGGCCCGGAGAATTGCCCAAGAATCCGTTTTAGTATCCTGCGGTCGGAGTGACAAGGCTCGGGTTACGTTATAGCATTGTTATAACTTACCCTAATGAGACCCTTTATGTGAACTGTTTGGACACAGTTGCTCGAATCAAGTTTGATTCAATGAAATACTGTTGTTTTCAGACTCTGAACACGAACTGCAGACTTATTGTTGGTTGCGGAGTTGAATAGACATTTAATTTAGTTCGTGAGTTTAAAACCTATGTTTCATACTGAATATTTTACTATTGTGATTTGGATATTTTCTTCTGAATTAACTAAATAACAAAATTATTTTAATGGCCTGTGTTGACTTAATTTGATTTTATAACTACCTTTTAGGTAACAAACGAGTTCGTCAAATTCATAGTAGCCAAATCCCTTTTACTTTCTAATATTTTGATAGTCGATTCATTATATTTTCAGAATTGAATAAGTCCAGAAGTATGAACATAAACGAGGCAAACGGAGTATGTAAGGTTCGTAGCAGATGGCGTTCTGTAGTTTCTGTCTACCGCCACGGAGGAAGGCGTGAATTTATGTTTGTATGTATGAATAAGGTTTAATACAGGAATCCGAATCACCTGTCAACGTTTCAATTTAAACATCTACCTTCAATCAGGCATCCGTTTGACGATGTATTCAAACTGAAATTGCTACCTACATTTGGTACAGTCGGCCAGTCATCTAACACTACAAGATTGGAATCCCTATAACGCGTCATGAAACAATAAGGTATATTTTCAATTAATAACTATTTTCAATTAATACTATCTAATTGAAGTATATCGTGCGTTGTACTAAAAAGTAATTTTAGGGTCCCATACATCAAAAGGAAAAATCGGGACCCTTATATGATCACTTCGTTGTCCGTCTTTCTATCTGTAAAGACTCTTTTTCTGAGGAACGCGTGGAGGTATCAATATGAAAATAATATCAAATACGTAGGTCTACAGTCCGTTGGAGCTCTAAAAAATCAAGCTTCTAAGTCAACGCAATAAAAAATACGGCCATTTATGCGACATATTTTGATACTCGCAAATAAATCATAACCGTATAGGTATAGGGTACTTCCCGTTGACCTAGAATCATGAAATTTGGCAAGAAGCAAGGTCTTTTTTTTTGGGACGGAATTTATCAAATAACTTCTCCCGCTCTGGGCTGAGCGAGACGGCGTGTCACTGATTAAAACCCACCCGGGTTCCTTCAGTTGCCTTGTCGTTGCCAGGGGCCACGGTATCCCTTTCGAACATTGCCGCGACCTCGGCAGGCATCGGTCAGAGGACCTCGTCAGTTGTGCTGACATGTCTTTGAGGCGCGCGAGGAACACAACGCGCCGTCAACCCAGGCCTGGTCTTTATCAGACGGCGAGCTACCCATTGCTCACCGTCCGCAAGCCTGCGCCTAAGGTGGCCGGGAATCGGCTTGCGATTCCCGACGCTCAGGGCGTCTCCTGCAGCGGCTTGGGACGTGAAATTTGCCTCTCCCTCACGTCTCCGCCTCCTTCTTCGCGAGCATTACTGCTTCGCAGAAGTAGGTGACGGCCTCCCATGCTCTCTCGCTCCGTACCATAGCCTGGACCGGGCCGGCCGCGAGAGATCACCGCCACCGATCCACGAGGACACGGCGATGCTCCGCCCAAGCCGGGCAGACCTCCAGCGTATGTTCCACCGTGTCCTCCGGGCGATTCACACAATGATGACACCTGGGAGTTTCCTCCCGCCTTATCCGGAACAGGAACCTCCCGAAGCAACCGTGTCCGGTGAGGACCTGCGTCAGGTGGAAGGTGAGGACGCCGTGACGCCTCTCTAGCCACTCCTCAAAGAGGGGACTTATCGCCGCAATTGTGGCGTGCCCAGGAAGCAAGATTTCACGGCACAAGTAAAGGAAAAATTCCGAAAATCACTTATTGTAGATAAAACACAAAAAAATAAAAACATTTGCTTGAAAATGTTGTGAAAACTGATAGACCACTTTCTTGGCCGACCTTATCAACGTAACTACCATGTCAAATGTCAGGGGTGAATTTAAATTGGGTACATGTTGGTCTTGCTGGGTCGTGGGGGTCATTAACGCCGACATCACATCAACCGCGACCATTTCGATTGAGTTGACCCACGGGCCACAGATGAATGAGAAACCTATTACGCGCACTTATATCAATTCATTTGAGTTTAAATTAGGCTTAAATTCACAATGGCAATAAAGTTCTGAACTCTAACGAACCAATCAATCTGCCTTGCCTTTTTCTGAACTATGTATGTTGGGGTTGGCTTCCAGTCTAACCGGATGTAGCTGAATGCCAGTATTTTACATGGAGCGATCTCTGCCTATCTGACCTCCACAACTGAATTACTGGGTAACACGATACCCCTTGGTAAGACAGAAGACTGGTTGTCAGACTTGGGCTTCTGACTACCCGTAACGACTGTCAAAAGTCTACGAATGACAGCCGAAGCCAGAGTATAAAGAATCAAGGCTTGCTAAATGAGGAAATGCATAGTTCCGATAGCATCCTTTAAATCCGCTTTTACAAAATTCACTTACCTATAACGAAAATGGTTAGGACAGCACACTCACCCTCCCTACCGACGCCCCGTGTGCCCTTTCAATATCCTATTATAATAGGGTTCGTCCATTACGAATTAACTCTAAAATACTGATCCACTTTGAATCAAAATACTCACATCCATTTTACTCAGAACTTTATAATTTCAAATTATTTATTTGCAGAAATCCTGCGCAAAATTCACATAACACATTCAATAAAAGTTCCAACGTTTTATTAACTTTGACGCCATTACGTAGCTCATAGTGAATCAAAATGGCATCATTAAAAAGTTTAATTAATCTTCTCAGACTTTTCAATGTAATTTTAACGATCCTGCATTAACCTTGAACAAACCATGTTATTTTAATAACGGAGGAACCCTACCAAAGCCCTATAACATCGTAGAATACCGTGAACGAAGGGATCTCCAATAACAGTTCACGAGGAGTCAGCACAATGAGTCATCAGTCACACAAAGCCGGTAATTCAACCAGAACGTCGCCATGTTATCCGGATATAACGTAGCAGCTAGACGAGACTAGCTAGTGCTACACTAGCTACGTGTCGAGCGACTGGCAGGCACTAATCGCACGTCGTCAATAAACGGTAAGCTTTGAAACTGTCTGATGATCGAATACCGGCGATTAGCCGCCGTCACTTTATTACGCAGTGACAGTGTTCTGCATATCTTAACTTTGCCTTTCACCCGACACTGATCGGATCACTGGGCTCCAGTTTGTTCAATTAATAGCTAACAATCATACTAGGATTGTCAATTAAATCAGTAGAAAGCGCTTTAATCCCGGTCGGATACTGGACACAATTATTCATCAGTAGAACAAAGCCGGGTAATCCGGCCATATTGACCGGTTCGGTGGCGTCGCCGCACCCCTTTCGTTGTGTATACTCGCCCTTATTTGCTATTCAATAACGATAATGACAGTAGGTGTCCACCGGACGTGGCTGACCATCGTTAAATTTACTTTTACCCAAATATTTCCTATATACATCCGCGTTGGCACAATTTCATTTAGTTCCTACATACTAATAATAACGTTCGAAGTACCTTAATACATTATTGATTTTCAGTTACTCTCTTTTGCCGATAAGACTTTTCAATTCGTCTATGTAAACTTTTAAAGCAATTAAGTCAGATTATGTCCTTATTTATCCAGGGATTTTGTATAATATTTTCCTTGACGGATTTTATGATTGGAATAGACAGCGATTAGGTCTGACATTTTTTAGGCGGATATTATTGGATAGGGAAGCAGATTTGATAAAATTCCGCCCAATCTGTACGGTACCACACTTTATTTAAGCCGATTACTAGCAGGTAGGTGTCGGGGCTTTTGCAAGTGCTACCACTTATCTAAAAGATAACTTAATATTGTGTTTTAAAATACACTGGTAATTTGATAGTTAGATCACACTAGTAGGTAATGATGGTGGCGTACGCACATACGGTGGCGAACGAAACTAGCAATTTTTTATCTTGAAGTTCATCTTCAAGCACAGTATAAATAAGTAATGTGCTTCAAGTTAGGTACGTCAATCAATCTCATAAAACTAAATCCGAGTATAAGTATTGTGGAATACAACTCCATAAGTTAGCATAATCGGCAAATGTCATGATTGCATGAAATAGTCATTCAAGGGGATTACATGTATTGATAATTTTTAAGATTAAAATTCTATAAATAAACATTTGATACGGCCGCAAATCATATTAAGATCAACATAGAACATGATACTGACCTGCAAATTGCTAAAATCGTAAGAAAATTTGAATTTCGCGGGCTGCCTTGACGCTTTAACCTAATGAAATCATAAGAATAAGAATAAATTTATTTGTTTATTTGTTATAAAGATTAAGTATCTAATTATTTTATCTGTATCAAAGTCAAAGTCAAGTCATTTATTTCAAACAGGCCCTTGTAGGGCACTTTTGAACTTCAAAATTTAATTGATTCTAGTCGCCCCTTCCAAAAGGTAGTTTTCGTATGGAGAAGAATGGGAAAGAAACTCCACCGTTACTCTTTTAAAATGTTTTACAATATTTTGTATATGTAGAGGTACATTAGTTATATAAATATTTGTGAAGACGATGCACCTAAAAAAAAATAGTATACCACAATAAAAAAGTTACAACTTTCAGTTGCAACAGCAGTCCTAGTGTGTGCTAACCTACTCACTATGACCACTATACCTAAATTAAAAACAGCTGCTCCCTACATTTTGACCGCGTAGGTATTGTTTTTTTCTATGAAACAGCAGATTTTTTTTAATAACCGACGCTAAATTTCAACGCATGTGGGTTCAGAATCATGTACTGACCGCATGGTAACCGGCTTCGCGTCGATGTCCCTGCCACCCTGTATAATGAGTTTATGACTGAAGCAACTGAAAAATTCAGCACTACGGAGGATTATTATACTTGCACTTCAACCCACTAATGTTTTATAGCAATGTCACTGTATACACTTCATACACAGCAAGTTCGTAAAACTAGTTATATTTCTAACATTAAACTACGAGTGTAAAAAGATGCTACTCCAATACGAGTATGTTATACGAGACCTGTGTTCTCACAGCAGATAAATAAAAAATAACTTCAATGTTACTCTAGATGTACTCTAGGTGGAAGGCTTTCTAGCAAATGGCTTTAAAAATATTTCATTTCTGGAATTGTTTCGAGTCAGAAATAGCGCCAAGTGACAGTTAAACTGATGTGTTCTGCTCTGGAACTGGGAACGGTACATTTATTAAATGTCCCGACTTAAAAACGGAACAACTAGACTAGACGAACTCATCCGAGGAAGTGATAAGTCTGGGTTTTGGGTCATCGCTTTAAATAATTAGAATATTCAGGCTCATGCGTTTTAAATAGATTGGGTTTAACTACATTACATACACTTATGATTGCCTCGTTGGTCTAGTGGTCGCAAGTGTTTGGGTTTTCTATCTGGAATTTCTCAGTATCAGCCCGGAGTCTGGATTTGTGCCCGATTGATGGCAATAGGCTGGCCCCTATTACATGGGACTTAAACATAACTGGCGAAATGTGGGTGAACGATAGGTACACCTCTGCCTAACCCTTCGGGGAATTACGGGCGTGATGATATATTTTATTAATTGATATGATTTTATTATTTAGATAAGAATTAGGTAGGTACCGATCTGTAGTTTCTACAGCTTTCATAATAATTGACAACTTTCAGTCCGAGTACCTATATTAAAATAAAAAAATTTGAAGAAAAAAAATACACGTATACCTACTTACCAAAAAAATTAAATCAGCACTTCAATCTTCTACTATAGACAGTTGTAGAGGAGTTCCCAACACATGTAATAGATATATTATAACTATGTTCTGCCATATGTAGCAGGCAGGACCTACGAAGCAAAACGTGACTAGACTCTGAAGAAATTCGATTGCTCGCGCGGTTGCCCCGGACGATCATCCCGAATCAATTTAAGATTAGATCTAAATTTCACATGAAATCGATACTACGTTTAAGTTTAAAATGAACATGTGCTAAGGTTTAAGTAATAAATTAGTAGAGATTAGTGTTTCAACGCTGTGTGGCTTGATGTTTGTAGGTAGGTACTACACCTAGACGAAACTGGAAAATTTTTAACAAGTGTTTACAATTTTACTCTTTATCCTAAATACATCAATGGTCATATTCCTAAGGAAACGATTTACATTTTTCATGACTTGAATGATCCAATCATCTGCGGGATAATTGCGTTACACACCTTCAATTACAATCTAAATTATTCTAAAGGATATTGCTAATCCATTGCTTCATATGTTCGAAAATGTTGTCTACACAACAACGTTAATAACGCAATTAATGTTGTTCAACTGTCAAATTGAAAGCCATTGCTACTGTGTGTTACTCAATTACCCAACCATTTTCCGAATTGAGAATTTGAAGTTGTGAACTAGTCAGCATCTACTTTAGCATTAGTTAAGAGTTTAAAATACCTCAAATTCCTTAGCATGATCCTCCGTTATATCGAAAATACTGCAGCATTCTTTTTGAAATAAATATATGTTAAAGTTGTGACAAAAAAATCGATTCCATAAAATTTTCTCGATACAAATAAAATCCAAAGTTACCTCCAAACCGAACAATAATCCCCGGGTATTAAAAAAATACTTCAAATTAGATCATGAAACTTTGCATAATAACTGTATTAAATATAAAGCAGGTACAGTTTTGTTTTTAAATATTTTAAGTTAGGTACCATTATTTTCACCGTAAAAAGAAAAAACCAAAATTATCGGCGCCTTGGGTCCGCAAGGACTCCACTCGGTCTCGCTCTCACTCAGTCCGCGAGCTGTATGGTGAGAGCGAGATAAAAAGTGAATTTAAGCTGAGGTAGCATGGGCTCTTAAGATGACTTCTTCGATGTAGGCCGTGAAACTCTACATACGTTTTTCCAAAGAAATTTTTGAGTGTTGCGGGCTTTCACCTTGTTTTCTTCGCAACTTTAAATTCTGGATTCAGAAACTGGCTGAATATCAGCCTAGCAGATACGACTCTGACGTAACCCGTCCCGAATGTTCTTCTCTTTTGGGACACCGCTCAATTATTTCTACATTATGATAACTAGTTGTACCTACCTACTTACAAGTTTATTGTAATGTTCATGTAATTTAATGTACCTTCTTACCTAATGTACATTGAGTTTACAGCTGGCCTAGCTTTTTGGTAGTTACGTGGTTTGAGTGTACATTCGCTTCTGTGAGGGTAGGTACTTCTTGTAGTCTAGCTATACACTAGCGAAACATAATCATGTTATACTATGACTTATTGAGTACACGTTCCAATTTTCGAGACATGTTTTTTTGGAGACATGTTCATAACTATAGATACCTACATGAAAGTAGATATATCCAGATACTAGTTAACATCACGTTTACCTACTTGTGCAGTGCAGTGGTGGCCCAGTGGTAACGACTTACTAGTTGTAGGTCGTGGGTTCGAACCCAGGCAGGTTCTTTACTTTGTGTAAATAATTTCATCACCACTGCTCTCCAAGGAAAACATCGTGAAGAAACCGGCATCTCCTAGAACCAAAAATTCGAAGACTTGTGACAGCTACCAATCCGCACTGGGCCATCGTGGTGGATTACGGGTCACTGCCTCTTGAAGAGAGGAGGCCTGTGTCCCAGCAGTGGGAACATTATTGGCTGATGATGAAGTTTACTTAAGTTGAATTATAAAAACAAAACACTTAATCGATCATTTAAAATTTTTGCTTTATATATAAATATACAGTTATTTCCGTTTAACAATAAACAAAGAAAAAAATGCTGCTTCAGTCTGTCACTCCTCTCATCTTACCACTTTTCTCTATAATAAGCTGAACAAAACCCTGAACATAAATCCCCTTACGATTCGCGAAACAAAAAAGAAGGTAAAGATCTGGCTACTGACACAGGGCTGCAACGCGACTGAAAACTTACTGCAATCAACCTAAATATATATAAGAACACAAATCATTGGTATTCACACACTCATACACACACTCCAACACACACGCACGCATACACACACGCACGCATACACACACATACCAGTACCCCCGTTTTTTTTGTTTCGCGTCTTTTTTATTGTAATTGTTTTTGTTCTAATTTTATTAATACTTGTTCTCGATTTTTAAGCTAATTTTGTTTTGATTTGATGAGAGTATTTTATTTGCTTTAATTCTAATAATTTTTTCTTATTCTATTTTTTTTATTATTTATATTTAAGTAAGATAATTTTATCACCTTTTGCTGTTAAATTGTAACCTAAATGGAAGTAGTCACTGGCTCCTGTAATACATGTACTCTAACCTAGCTCTGGAGCCAGGGGTCTCAAATTTTTTGTAACCTGTTTATGGCAATAAACAATTTATTTATTATTGTTTATTCCTAATTGTAATAAAAATAATCCAACAGTTTGTTTGACATAGAGAGGGTTGGTTAGTCGACACTTCAGTATCAACTTAATAAGAACAAAGGGTTCCAATATCCATTATAATATCTAAACCAGCTGTTTCAAATTAACCCATAACTGTTTAATTAATTTTCATCTCGCTAGACCCAAGGGAGGTATAGTGCCATGTCAAGTTTGCCTATACTTATTGTAGGAGTATTAAATATATTTTGCGTAAATGAATTAAACATAGAGCCGCGTGTTTATAACATTTGTATTGAAATTGTCGTAAGATAAAACAGTTGGACGAATATGCACATTCAAAGGTTTTAGATAATGACTACATCGACCGATCCTGTGCTTTTTGCATCCAGCGGATTCCTGCGGCCTTCACAAGGTCATCAGTTTATCTTGTGGGAGGCCTTCCGGCACGCGGTCGCCTCTCCAGAACCTTTCGGCCCCATCGGCCTCCCGTTCTGCCCACTGCCACTTACATAGGTGTGGCAATTCTTCGGGCTATGTCAGCTACCTTAGTTCTTCTACGGATGTCTTCACTTCTGTTTCGACCACGTGGGGAAACTCCAATCATAACTCCCTCCATTGTTTTTTAGGTTTTAAGGTTACCCACCTTAAGCCTTCTAATGAAGCCCATTGTGAGCGATATTTATAGTAGTAGGTAGGTAGATAAATCGTATTACTATACAATTATATTACATTGCATCAACACACTCGATCATGACTTTATAATAACTGCTCGTGCCCCTTATCTTGGTCTAAAAACTATTCAACTAATGAGTAAAGAGATGAACTGTATCACCTAACGACCTTTTAATGGTCAGGATCATTCCAAGATCACGCGTTACCTTATTTAGGTATATGTGATGTGATCACGCGATTCTCGAAGTAATACGGTATGGTGCATCTTTTATACGGTATACCCGTGCAAAAGATGCAGCATATTATGTCATAATTTTAGGTTCTATTTCGGTAATTCCTTATCTTCGATGCATCGATCATTGGTATCAACGAAATTGTGACGTCAGAAACAATAAAACGTGAAAGAACATGTTTTTTTTTTTTTTTTTTCATGACATCATGTCTGTTTCTATTCTTCAAGAGGCAGAAGACCTATCTGTTGAGTTGGTACTGGTTACCTAAACGGTATTAGGGGCAACTTTTAGCTGATATTCAGCAGGAATGCTGAAACTAACACGTGGCGGATTAGTACTGAAGACGTAAAAGAGGTCCATGTCAGAAGAACTCAATTAATTTACCTTACTTGACAAGAATTCAACCCCAAAACCTCACGATTTTTGTGAATCATAGCTCAATTAAACGCATATAATCAAGTGGTAGCACATATACCTATAAATCTTTGTAACTGATATGGTTTAAACCCTAGGTCCCAGGGAAAATCCAATCGGATTTTCCTGCAGCATTAAAAAAATCTCAGTTGTATGTCGAGGTCGGAATTGCGCACTACGTTAGAGCCTTCGGGCCTAAATTGAAAAGCACCATCGGGTTTACATACGCGCAAAGACCTACTGCCGAGCCTAGCCGAGTTCGATTCCTATTGGGATAGTGCTTGTCAATCGGTAACGAAGCATCACACTACCACCTGAGAATTTTCAGTAGAACTTTATATAGTTTTAATCAGCCTATACTGCCCTGCTAAGCCGAAAGGCGGTATCTCTGAGATACGCCCTTTTAGTTTTTTTTATACCATTCAATAGCTATAATAATTTCGCATCTAATGGTATAAGCCACATACCGCTATCTAACTTAAAACATTTAAAAAAACCACTCAGAAGTTCTTTATATCCTTATGTTTCCTTAAATTACAATTTACAAAAAGTCAATTTTCTCAAAACTTACTCCGATTGAGATGCCGCCTTTCGGCTTAGCAGGGCAGTATATCTAATGTTCCCACTGCTGGGACACAGGCCTCCTCTGTGTGCGAGGGAGAAGGTACCACAAGAAGAACTTCATATTATAAAGTACTATGAGGTTCATGGCAGTTAGGAAAACATGCAGCCAGAGGCATGGTAGGGAAACAACCATGCGCATGTAAAATGATTGATCTTTGACGGGCTTTTGTTCAGGAACGTGTCAGAAAGCTTAACACGTCCAGTGCCGAGAGCCCTCCTGGAGGGTTCACTTAGTCGCGTATGGGATGCCGAGAACCCTCACGGAGGGCTCATTTTAAATGTAAGTTTTTCTTAGCGAATACAGCATTATAAACCGTGAAAACTAAATTTGATGTATATTTTAACAAGATTTATTAGTTTATGCGTTGGTTTTAAAATCCAAGCAATTTTTTTTTCACATTTACAAATATTCACTAAATATTTAAAAGGTTGGAAATTACGTATAGCGACAAGACCCCCTGAAAACACAATTTTACTTCGTTTTACAACACGGTTTTAAACTTAAAATGCCGTTGACCGTCCGCGTCCGCGATGGTCAACTTTAGGGCAAACGTAATGACGGCAACCCTCCCGGAGGGTTCACTTCCAATATGTATGGCGGCATGGCGTATGAGTTCTATGAAAATGGGTGGAGTCGAAAGTGTTAAAACAATAGGTACCTAGATACCGAAGCACCTTTTTTTACGAAATTGTTTACATAAATAACCAAACTAATCACTCTAATCCTATCTAAGCTTATTAAGTTTACCCTATTTCAAAATAATTAAGAATGGCATCTAATTCATTGTAAATGACAAAAAGACTTTTATTTCTTAACGCAGAATATTTCTTTTTCAGACGACAAAATTAGGCGTCCCTTAAAAGCCACGGGCGCGAACGCAAATCCGATTTGAGTAATGAAACGAGACTAATTAAAAAGTCGGAAGAAAAATTACGAAAAAACAGGGCTTTATCTGAGAAGCTATTTGTTTTTTAGAACTTATAATGCGTTTGAAGTAGGTGTTATAAGTCCAGATTTTCGTACTTATAAGACCTTTGTCCATTAAATAAAAATGTCTTTCGTCTTTATAAATTCTGGTCTGGGAAAATATTATCTGAGTACTTTTAAAAAGATTTCCTCTTATCTTTTCGTACGTTAGATAGTGAAACAAATATGAGGACAGTGGGCAGTTCTTCAATGGGTTGTTAAATGATGGTGATGACGATGACGAAAATACATCTTTGAGCTCCTTAAATTCTGAGTTGAGCTGCACGGTCACTGACAAATGCGTGCACTGAATGGACAGGTCCACTCAATCTGTGTGGTTCTTTCCTCAAAAGACCATTTTTAGACACCAATCTACATGATCTTCACATGATCTGACCAAGATTATGTCTGGACTTTAAAAGAGACTGTGACCTCTGAGTTTGTTTCGGCCTTTCTTCTCGGAGTAGTCAGATAGGAAACGCCGACCTCATCTAGCTTAAAAATGATATGTTTGACGTGTAAAAGTGTTTTGTACAACCTATTTACAGAAATAAAAATCATTTATCATTTATCATCCAGAAAGATTATACGTATTGCCCACTGCTTCACTCGCATCCTAGGTAAATTACTACATGTTCCCGGATAAAAAGTATCCGGTACGGTAATCTAGGTTATGGATTATATGCTTATGGTCTACCTGTGTGCCACATTTCATCCAAATCCGATCATTCGTCGCTTTAGATACCTATTACGAGCAGTAATAAGTCACATATTAACCTAATTTCCTGCTGACCATAGATATTATATTTCTAAGTTGCTGATCGTACCTACTACCTACATGGCTGGTGTACCAGCAACTATTTTAAATAAGAGCTTAACTATTTATAGCATGCAAGACCTTCTATTTAATTCTATTCCACTTCACACGCAGCTAGAATTGCCTGTTATTTCCGCATAGAAGTCTTATCACTCCGTAAGGAAACTAGCGTGCTAACACAAGCACATAAACTAACATAGCAGCTTTGAGCCCATGCGTGATTTTATGTCGTGACCTTACTGAATCGACGGTCCGCCGACGCATTACAGTTGAACAAGGAAGCTATAAACGAAAAACCTTTCAAAGCCGTCTTTCAAAGGTGCGTGCGTTAGATCGCGTGTGGCAGCGCCTTTACGTAAATGCCGCCTATAACAATATAACTTGTTCACCTTGTTTTGATCTCGCTGAGTTACTTTCGATCAAAAAACCCCCAAAGTTATATATCTGTTTCTGCTTTTAGTTTTTTGTTCAGAAATATGATATCCGTGTCTTGATCCAATCAGTGTTTTGAACCAAACTTCATAAATAGGTCGTAGTATCTTTGTACGCTTTTCGAAATGACAACTTCTTTACGAGCCGCTCCATCTTGAGCATGGTGTACCTAATAACTATGGCTGCCGTTTAGCCACGACACTTCTCTCTTCAACTTATTAAAAAACTACCTACCTACTAGGGTACCTACTTAAAATAAGCGTTTTTCATGAATATCTAAATTGAGCCAGAACCAATTTTTGTTTTAACAGTACGCTTTCCATGATTTATTCCCGTAATTACTCGAACATTATAGCGAGTTTTTTTTATCATAAAAGTTCGTTTACATTACTATAGTCATTACCCGGTTTAAACGAACGAAACGGGTATAATGTAACGGCGGCATAATTTCAGAAAAAATAGGAAAAGCTTTAAAAAAAACAAAATGGTCGGCAATCGCGGTAATGTACACGAACGTTTGTCACGCAACAGGAACTTTCATGTAACGACTAGTGATTTATTTTATAAAAATGAAATAACAATTTCTGGCTTACCTACCGCCACAATTGAAAGTAATAAAATCCATTAAGGAGGAAATGATTGATGATCGCCGTGTTATATTGAGTGATTGATAAGACTTCGATTACAGTACCTAACAATATTTTTAGCCTCAACATATTTGAAAATGTTGAGTGCATTTTATTCTTCGTAGACTAAACCTACCTTCAAATAACAGTAGGTATTTTATCTTGAAGTCATACTACAGCAGAAATCGAAAATACTTCAAGTATTCGTGATTTGGTAAATTAATTAAAAGACAGACAGACGAAGTTGTAATATAACGGTTCCTTTTTTTACCATTTTGGTACGGAACCCTAATATAATAAATACTGAAAATTCACTTATCCGTTTCCCGTCACTTGATATTGAGAGACATGTAAGTTGCGCTTTCCCACGCATTCACCACCGCCTTTTTTCCTTGAAAGACAGAAATTCTCATTTCAAACTTTTTTTTTCACTTGTTTTAATTAATTGTTTAAACGAGTATGTAGCGATAATCCCATTAATTTAAAGTCTAGTCAACAAGTACTTTTTTGTTCAACTTTTTTCAGCAGTCTCAGAAAATATAAACAAGGTGGCATTCGATTCAGCAGCACGTAGGTAATTAGGTTACGTAATGCACGATCAATAATAAATTGAGCAGATTTTTTTTTCGAACTTATGAAGCAATGGACTAGCAATCTGTTTCAATTTATTATTGATCGTGCATTACCTACGTAATTAGGCTGCCGAATAGCATTCAGATGATTATTGAAAAAAATAAAGTTACGCTTGCTAAAATTGCAAAAGTTATAAACAATTTACTGAAAAAAAGGGTTTTGGTTTTTTGCAAACATCACGAAAGCTTTTTTTTTAATCATCTTTTGCATCAACGGTTAGGAGTCCAAAAAAATATTCAATTATCTTTTAAACAAACATTTGTTTTTATAAAAAAAAATTAAAAAATTAAAAAAAAAAAAAAAAATACATTTGTTTTTGTTACTTACGTGAAGTAAGAAACAAAATATGAGGTTATTTTTTTTTATCAAATTGGTTTTATTTAATTTTCAATTGTTTATTTATCTAAGTACTTAAACAATTGAAAATTTAAAAAAAGTTTTTTTTCTATGATTAATTAAAGTTTATAAATTGTTGATAACTTTTCTTTTTTTTCAACGGATTTTTTTTCTGATACCTTTCAAGAATAGCCATAAGGAAGGCAAAAATCTCAGATTTATAGTGTACCTAACAATTATCACACTCGCAATGTTCAGATCTAATTGAAAAATCGCGATGGTCCTTTTTTTTTTTTTTTTTTTTTTTATTTTTTTTTTTTTTTTTTGAGGATGGGAAATTATCAAATAACTTCTCCCGCTCTGGGTGGAGCGGGAGGGCGTGTCAGACTTTTACTGACTAAAACCCACCCGTGTTCCTTCCGTTGCCTGTGTGCCGAGGTCGCGATATCCCTTTCAGACAAACCCGCGACCCCGGCAGGCATTGGCCCTTCCGGACCCCGTCAGTTGGTGCTGACATCTCTTTGAGGCGCGCGTGGAACACAACGCGCCGTCGACCCGGGCCTGGTCCCTATCGGACGGCGAGCTACCCATTGCTCACCGTCCGCAAGCCCGCGCCTACGGTGGCCGGAAGTCGGCTCGCGACTCCCGACGCCCGGGGCGTCTCCTGCGGCGACTAGGGGCGCGAGGGGGCGCATTTTGCCTCTCCCTCGCGCGCTCCGCCTCCTCCTTCGCGAGCATTACTGCTTCGCAGAAGGAGGTGACGGCCTCCCATGCACTCTCGCTCCGGACCATGGCCTGAACCAGGGCCGGACGCGAGAGATCGCCGCCGCCGATCGCCTCCGTGAGGACACGGCGGTGCTCCGCCCAAGCTGGGCAGACCTCCACCGTATGCTCCACCGTGTCCTCCGGGCGATCCACACAGTGGTGACACCCGGGCGTTTCCTCCCGCTTTATCCTGAACAGGAACCTCCCGAAACAACCATGTCCGGTGAGGACCTGTGTCAGGCGGAAGGTGAGGACGCCGTGGCGCCTCTCTAGCCACTCCTCAAAGAGGGGACTTATCGCCACAATTGTGGCGTGCCCAGCGCTGGGTTGCGACAATCGCACTCTCCATGCCGCCATGAGATCCCGCCGGAGCTCTGTCCGCTGTGCCGCGATTTCTCGCGGCAGCGGAGTTACGCCCCGGCGTTTCGCCTCCTCGCGCAACTCCCACATGTGCGCGAGGACTTTTGCCTCCAGATCCCATGGCGGTAGTCCGGCAAGGAGGCTCGCCGCCTCACGGGAGACCGTGCGGTAACCTCGGACCATCCTAATGACCATGACCCTTTGGGACGCGTTCAACCGCTGGGCCGGTCGCAGCCTCAACGAACGCGCCCACACCGGTGCCCCGTAAAGGGCCATGGACCGCACGATCCCTGCGTAGAGCCTCCGGCAGGAGGCGTTTGGACCCCCTAGATTGGGCAGGAGCCGCTTCAAAGCAGCCCCAGCCCTCTGCAGTTTGGGAGCCAAACGTCGGAAGTGCTCCACGAAGTTCCACCGGCTGTCGAGGACGAGTCCCAGGTACTTCATCGTCGACTCGACACCGATGTGAACCCCTCCTGCCGTTATCCGGGAACCCGATAGTGGCGCGTTCCGAGGACCATAAAAACACATGGCCTCGGACTTGTGCAAGGCCACCTCGAGTCCCAATTGCCGGATCCTATCGACGATTGTCGCAACCCCGCGTGTCGCCAGTTCGGCCGCCGCCTCATGCGACCTCCCCTGCGCCAGGACCAGCGTGTCGTCAGCGTAGCAGACTACACTGACGCCGCTAGGGAGGTCGGCGCGCAGCACCCAGTAGTAGCCGATGTCCCACAGATGCGGCCCCAGGACCGATCCCTGTGGGACACCGCACGACATCTCTCGCCGGTTCCACTCTCCGTGGTGACCGGGGTAGATGACGGCCCTGTCCGTCAAATAGGCCTCGACCACTCGACAGAGGTAGGTCGGCATCCGGTGATACCGGAGTGCCTCCCTAATGCAACTCCAGGGCAGGGTATTGAAGGCATTGGCGATGTCTAGAGACACCGCCAAGACGACCCCACCCCGGGCAACAGCATCCCCCGTCGTGAGGGCTCGAACGCGCATGATGGCATCCACCGTAGAGCGCCCCTTGCGGAAACCAAACTGGCTCTCCGCCAAGTCCGGTCCCACTCGCACCAGCCGCCCGACAAGGCGGTCTGCAATCACTCTTTCAAAGAGCTTGCCCACCTCGTCGAGCAGCACAATGGGCCGGTAAGCGGACGGAGAGTCCGCCGGGCGCCCCGGCTTTTTGATGAGGACCAGTTTCCCCGTCTTCCAACGAAGCGGGAACTGGCCCCTTTCCAAGCATGCGCTTAGGAGCCCCCTTAGTCGAGGCCCGAGAGCCTCCAAGGCCAGAACCCAGGCTTTTCCAGGTAAGCCGTCGGGTCCTGGGGCGGTATTCTTGGCATTCAGCCTACGTACCGCCACTCTCAAATCTACCTCAGTCACCTCCGGAGTATCGTCGTCGTCGTCACTATAGTGGTCCGCATTGGGCACCGCAGAAGGCGGAGCCATGGGCGGGGGAGTATATTCCCCCCGCGAAGGGAACAGAGCGCGATGGTCCTACAGTTGCGGTAGTTGAGACTTTCTTTTAAGAAATTTCCTCCTCTTTAGCTACGAATTGTCTTCGGAAGTAATTAGCATTAAGATGTGTCCAAACATGGAGCGACAAGAGCGCGGCAGCAACAAGCGGTGTATGCAGGACACGTTTCTGCCGCGCTCTAGTTAGGACTAATCCGACGAATGTTCGCGGGGCCGTCGTCTAATCGTGCGCGGCAGCTGCGCCCGATTGCCGCCCAATGCTTGGACACACTTAAGAATATGCGCGTAAACAAATTTTTTGCGGCAGCTAATGAACGCAACTATTTTCGATTCGATGGTTTGACTTTTTTTGCCACCCAGTGAGCACTGACTATATTTTATATGTCTATGGCACTGACGCATGCATGGAGGGGGGCGCTACTCGCCCAAAAAAATAGAATAAAATTGATTGACTCGACTAAATCACTAACTACTCGACAAAATTTTTGCTGTTCAGATATATTTAGTTACTAAATTACTCACCACTTGACTAAATTACTAACATAGTCCGAATCAAACTTAAGCTGCAGTCCCACGGCCCGCTTTTTCACAGGCTATATCGCGCCAAGCCAGACCGAAAAGCCGTGGGAAGCGTCGCATCCGATGACGCCTCCAGTGGCTTTTCGTCGCCCGTGCAATCCGTCGAGAGATAGGCGTCGCGACGCCTATCTCTCGACGGATTGACGCGCCCGTTCAGGCCGCGGCAGGCCGACGCGTCGGCCTGCCGCGGCCGGGAACGGGCGCGTTTCTTCTGCTTTATAAAATAACTGGCGACCCGCTCCTGCTTCGAACGGTTTTTACGACTTGAAATTTCTTAGGTAAATGTAGCTTTAATATTAACGTATTATACACATAAACCTTCCATAATAAATTCTCTAAACGATGGCGAAAACCTCGTCAAAATCTGATGCGTGGTTTAGAAGAACAACGCGGACATACAGACAAACGCGAAAAGCGACTTTGTTTTTAACCTACTTCCAAAAAGGAGAAGGTTATAATATAACCTTCTCCTTTTTGGAAGTAGGTTAAAAACAAAGTATGTTCGTCGCGTATGTCCGTTGTACGTTTTTTTTTTTATGTATGTCCACCGATTTCTCCGTCAATTATAGACAGATTTAAAAATTCTTTTTTTGTATGAAGGGGTATGCTCCCAAGTTGGTCCCATATAAATTTGATTAAATTTGCTTGGATAGTTTTTGAATAAGCTTCAATAATACGTATTTTTCCCACTTAGTATATGTGGATGATATGATGATAACTTCCTGTCACTGTTATTTACATAGCTGGTAGTGGTATTCAAGTTTGTGTGGGGCCGCAACAAAAAAGTGAAAAATAAAAACTATTTACAAAAAAAAAAACAACTGACTTCCATAAAAAAACACTACAAAGTGAAAAATAACTTTAATTTCGGAAGTCGGTGGCAAAAAACGAAACTTCAAAACCAAAACCACCTGCTTCCGAAATAAAAGTAATTTTTCACTTTGTAGTTTTTTTTTTTTGGAAGTCGGCTATTTTTTTTTGTAAAAGTTATTTATAATATAGAGAAGGTTAAATTATTTTAATATGTAGGTATTGGAATAACTAAGTAGGTATTGGTAGGTATAGATATAACTAGTGATAGGTGCTTCCTTTCTTTTTCACGTAAATTCAAATAATATGAAAGGATGAAGGTATAAATTAATATAAAACAACGTTTCGAGTGTAGATCAATAATATTTATTAGTCAAATATTATCTTCGTGGTAAAAACCTGTGCTTAGAACTATTATCAATATATGGATTTAAAGAATATTGTTACATCTAAATACAATCTTAAAAGTTCTGCTCAAATATCTTATGTATTATGCGTTTGACAGAATAGATTTCCATTGCATATTTTTTTTTTTTTTATATTTTGTTACAAAAATATTTTAAATAAGTCTTAAAAGTTAATACTTCCTCAATGATACAGATATATATTCCGATTTGAAAGACTTGAACACGCTTTATATAATAAATAATATCACATATTTCATACCAGAAAGTGTCATACATTGTTACATGCACTCAGAATTCAACTTCATTCACATACAAAATAATAACATCGATTATTATTATAATGTATAAAGTCACAAAATATTATGTTAATAAAAGTTATTACTTAAGGATCATATAAGTTCTTACTTAATATCGATTTCACTATTCATGTAATTCTGTTGTTACGTTATATAATTATCCCTATGCAATAAGAATGAGACTTTGACACAAACTAGGACAGCTACTAACCTTATGTATGATTAATTCTTATATTACACCAAAGAATAATCCAAAAAAATAAAAAACGGGCTTCGCACAACACGCCTAATAATAATGGAATACAGCAGAAAAGATTCAAGATGTTCAATATGACAAAATTGCACGTTTTTATTTAGGCTAACCCAGTAAAATCTAGCTCCCGTTCCAAATATAGGTTACATATTGAACGCTGCTTCTTACAGCTCTGCCATAGCGAGACTGGCAATCCCCAAACTATCTTACTTAACTACACGAACAAACCCTGTAGAAGTAAAACTTAAGTCACAAGAACATACGGTTATCAGAAATCTGTTCTGCATAACGGAACCCCTTGGGACTCGTACGCTTTGTGCGTCTAAAACACGTGAGAAGAAACGTGTATAATGTACTCCTTGTAAGCTTAGAGCTACGCAATTAATGTGGTCATAGCATAGTAAAGCGTAACTCTCGCGAGAAGTTTCACATAGAAGTGGGCGACCAGAAATTCATTTCGCGTAGTTCTGAAGGTTTGGGGCGATAAGCCTGAGGTATCGCGGGTTTTGCTGGCTGAGTCGCTGGGTCGTGAGACATACTGTTGGTCGTCTCTTTCCTTTTAGGTGAGGGACCCAGGTTTTCTACTGATTCTGCGAGATGACCTGCAGAGAAAAAAACAAATATTAGTTTAACGAAAACGAACATTTTTACATAGTTGAAATTTAAACCTAAGTCGCTGTTCACGTCTGCGTGACCGCGTTGTTCTTCTAAACCACGCAATGGATGTGGTTATCACCAGCATTGAAAGAATTTATTCCGAAAGGTTTATATGTATAAAACGTTAATATTTAACTCCGATATAGCACAGAAGTCTCGTTGTTTGGTCATGTCGCCTTTACACCCGTGCGAATCAGGGACGGGTACTAATAATTAATAATTAATTCAAGTCCAAAAATTACTTAATATTCATGCACCTATAATTATTGTCTGGTCTAATTTCAATGCATTATCTTCAAGTTTACAATAATTATAGAAGCCTCGTCAAAATAATCATACCGTGGGTAAGCGTGTGAACTACAACGCTGTCTTCCTCAGCCAGCGTGGAGGTGGAAGCGGCGAGGTCTTTCTTCAAGCCAAGCAGTGCCATAGACAACCACGAGCGAGGCGCGCTAGCGTCCTCTACCGGTTCATACGGCGATGTGAAGAAACTGTAACAAATATACAGTAGTAGATTAGTTTTGTGCTATTTTAAAAATTAATACATAATGACCGTGTCTATTATGGTCGTGGTTATGTTATTAATTAGATTGTTTTCTCTGATCAATTGGCATTCACTCGGGAATGGGAAGTTTCCCCTAGTTATTAGGCATATTGCAAAAAATCTGGTCGCAATCACTTAATCTATAATAATAATAATAAAGAAAATCCAAGACCACAGTATTCAGAGGCGTATACTATGTGTATCTTGACACTATATAAAAAGACTAGAGGGGCAAATGCTGTTCTGACACGGTACTGTGATACTGATTGACCTACATACAGATTTTCACTCTATCTTGCGAATCCCGCGAAATGATTAGTAGCCTAGATAAACATGTTTTTTCTACGTTTTAATCAGTTATGCTTGATACCCGAAATCCTTATATTTATGGAAACCGTGAAGGAATTTTCCTTGAATTTGCACTAAATGAATGCCAATTGATTGAATGTATTTGCGATATCAAATTAGTGCACTGTTGCTACGCCATTTCATTTATGTTTCATAATAATCTTATCACTGAGTATTCTGCGACTGTACCCGAATGCGAATTTCAACATTTGAATACAAAATAACCTTGAGATTAATCAAAGAACAAACAATTGTAAGCCGATTAAAGTTCATAGGACGTCCATTCAGTCAAAACGAAATAAACAAAGGAATAGGTAATGATTTGCTATGAAATCGTCTTGGACAGAATCAAAACCAGTTCCAGCCAGACTTGTAGAGAATTAACATAACCAGAACAACGGCTAGGAACATTCTGACTCTCGTCTCGAAATAATATACCGTACAAACACTGTGTGTCCATGTTTCAAATAAATCGTGATCAAAATAATAACTTGATCGAATGATTATTTCCAGCACCAGTCTTTCACAAATGTAAACTTATCATCAAACTAGTTTACAGCACTACAGTACATTTGAGAAGAGAAAATAAATATACTTTCTTATTATAAGTCTACATGAATTGAGAATTTTTGTCATTTATTTTAAGACACTGCCCAACCGCAAAACCTTTTAATTATCTACCAAGTATAAGTTCCTGATGAATGACGATCCTAGGCCACAAACAAATCCAGCAATACAGTCAGAGCCTTGTTTAATGTGTCAGGTTGATGTTTGCTTGTTTTCCTTGAGCCGTCAAACTCGTATCTGTTGACACTGATTTAGGTTGTTCACTATGGACGCTTTTAACGTGCATGCCTTTCTACATCTAACTAATATTTTGATTTAAAAGAGCGTCCGTGGAGTTTCTTGACCGTTCTTCTCCATATGAACCTACTACGCTTCGGAGGCTAGGCACATGATGATTTAAAATAAATAAATTGAGTTTGTTATGTACAAAAATATGAGTACGTACCGGTTGCCGTTCATTCTCCTGCGGCCGGTGGGGCTCCCGGGGGGCGAGTGTGCGGGAGTGGTGGGCAGGCTCTTACTGCCGCGCCGGTGCATCAAGTTGTACTGATGCATCTCAGGAGCCACCGCGTGGTCGTCCTCGGGAGAAGCCACTGTGAAGCCTCGAGACGGCTTCTTTGATATTATTTGATTTGCGACCTGTAATGAGAACAAAATAATTAGGATTACTTATTTATTACGTCTATTCCTATAGCAAATTAGACTCTACCTGTATCTGGAAACAATAACACTTAAGTTTATTGATATTTCGTCTGTCGTCATACAGAATAGGTATTGTACAGATCTTTAAAACAATGATCTTCTTGTTTATGTCCACATTATGTTTAGTCAAGATACTCTGATAGCGCTATCTTTGCAAAATAAACAGTTAACTCTGTTTACTTGCCATTTCAACACTAACTTATTTTGCTAACTAAAATATAATTAATTATTATATTATAATACAGAATATCTGAAGTCAAACCAATCACCTATAAAATGATGTAATAGCTGCGAATATGACTAGAGGCTAAAAACAAGATAAGAGCTAATTAAAAACATATTCATTGCTGATCGCTTGAACGAGTTATCAAACTCCTCGTGCGATACGGAGAGGTATACGGACCCCTCACAAAGATTAAAAATAATTAACAACGAAAGTTGACACACAATTTTCTTTAGGTAGGTAGGTAGGTAAACTGATGTCACATGCTCAAACCCACGAGTAAATTAGTCATGACGTATTTTCATTCTGTTACTATAACAATATAAAACGTGTTTGAGCGCATGCATACTAAATTGCTGATCATGAAAGTCAATAAAAGATAACAAGTCAATGTGATTCGGAAATCCCGGTTGCCATTTTATAGATATTACATTATAATGTAGGCGTCGAATAAATGTATAGTCATATAGTATGACTAGCATATTAAATAGTCAGTTAGTCATATAATATGACTATTTTTTTTGACACCTAGGTTTAGACATATACAGAATCCGGGCTTTAACACATTGAGTTCTAGAAAAAGACTCTCACTCAGTGATTGAGAAGACGATCTACAAAGCCGAAACTCGGTGTTGTGCCATAAGTATTACACTTGAACTACTGTATATAGTCAGTTAGTCATATTATAATATGACTATTTTTTTTGACACCTAGTTTGAGTCATATACAGAATCCGGGCTTTAACACATTGAGTTCTAGGAAAAGACTCTCACTCAGTGATTGAGAAGACGATCTACAAAGCCGAAACTCGGTGTTGTGCCATAAGTATTACACTTGAACTACTGTTTATTTTCTACACGTTCACCATGTAGCATGTTCGAAAAAAAATGTTTTTTAATGTAACCTAGTTTGGAAGGCGCTGGTGTTTGTGATACAATGTTTTTTTTATTAGTACAGACACGATACACTTCTTTCTGGAATGTTCTATTTTTACTTAGAAAATTGTTTTTGTGAACCATAAATGTGTTTTTTCTTAAATTATATTATATTTTATTATTTTTACGTCTCTTGTCATTACTGGAATACTTTCTTCCTCCGAGCACATTTGCTCTTGCGAATGTCTACTGAAGCCGGCAAATAAAGGCAAGAAAGAGATGGCAGCTCTGTGCCTCATCAGTGTTCACTCTAGCCGGACAATAAAGGCAAGCCAGAGATGAAGAACACTTCTCCCAGGAGATAGGGTCCGTGGGGTCGCTACTGCCCAACCGCTCGCCAAATGATAACCTGCGGGTTTCTGTATCGCTCTTGGTCTTTTTCCTTACCCTAGACCTGATTCGGCAAAGCAACCGGCACAGACCTCGAGTACATAGGAGCGCGCAAGCCCCACCACGACGTCAACATACAGATACGGCAGTGAGGTTATATTTTATTATTATAATATTATCAGCAGTTTATTTTGTCTGTCGCTCAGCTATTGGCTACCAACCTTGACAATCGAGGTGGCGCATGCCGCGCCCTCGCCTTTGAATCCGTCGTCGGTCCCCGCCGGCTTCGGCTTTGAAGAAAGCGGGTTCACTGGAAATAAACAGACGCAATCAAAACAACGTTGCAATATGCAATAAAATGCAACACCGATGATGACATTACATCATTTTATTCGTAGGACGCGTGACGCGGTGTTATATTTACAAAATGAAGTTTGTTTGAACAGAAAGTTATACAATCATAATTTGTTGGATACAATATTTTAAGTGTCACATTGAAGAATAACACAAGAATGACTACAAGTTTATTGAAAGTTTATTTGAATTAGTTATACTTGCAGGTATAACACCTACAACTCCTTTATTACATACTAGCTACCGCTAGCGGCTTCGCCCGAGTGATATCATATATAAATTATAGCCTATGTTACTCAGTGACAATATAGGTAGCATTCTGGTGAAAGAATTATTAAAATCGGTCCAGTAGTTTTTGAGTTTATTCCTTACAAACAAAAATACAAATCTTTTATGTTTATAATATTAGTGTAGATTAAAAATACTTTAAACTCAGATGTAGCCGTGTACCGGCCAATGTCAAAGTCATTCGATAACCTTTTTAAATATAAAAAGTGGTCTTACCAGATGTGTTGATCGGTGCAATGCCGTGGAGCACGTCTTGGCACGGTTTCGTGTGCTTCGACCAGTCTTTCTCCTTGACTATGTTATAAGCTGAGGGGGCTTTGACTTCGTTGGACTGCTCAGCGAATACTTTTGGTCCTTCCTGGTCGAGTCTCTGCTTCCCGAACAACACGTCACTTTTGGGGTATCGGATGTAGAAGAATGAATCCTCTGGAGCCGGTGGCGATGCCGCGAATGGTTCGAACTCCCTGCAGATAAATAATTGCAATTAATATTTATTAGAACACCACTCATTGGATTAGATAACATATAAGAAATGTACCATAACAAACATGTTATAATACAACAATGGACAATTATTGTTTAAGAGTTTGATATTATTGTCGGTCAATCTGAAGGCACTCACGATAAGATGTTGTTGAACTGAGCCACCATATTTCTCTTTTTGTACATTGTTACAAGTAGTTACTTTCAAATAAGTATTGAATTTAGTTGCTGCACAGCACTTGGTCTGGCTGATGCTGTGATACAAGAAAATTATCGCAAAAATTCGTTGACAATAAATTGTGCAAGAGATACGATACGCTGTCCGTGAGCAAAATAACTAAAACGATTCGCTCACGTTTTCCTTTTTATATACCCTAGAGCTATCTCTTGCACACGAGTTCACGATAAGAGTACACAATGATACGTCACTTCGAAAATAAGTGAAATAACAAGCCGACGTGACGTCACGATAGTGGTGACCAATAAGAGCGCCTGATTAACGCACTCCCCTTCTACTAGAATACATCACGAGGAATGGCATGCGCGACTGTAGAGGTTAAAACCAGAATTTTAGAATAGCACAGTTACTAGGTACATACGTACCTATAGACACATCTTGGCACATTGTAAAATGTTGATTCTTTCTAGATTTCCACGAAAAGAGATCCCATGACGAAGTCGTTTACATTGGTAACGCAATTGTTACGAAGAGGGCAGACTAAACTTAAAATAGAAGTGGGCACGACACAACAGACACGCTAGCCAATATCCGCCGAAACTATATTCATGTTAGAATGGATCTTTATTTAGACAAACACGTACAACTTGTGAAGTAGGCAGGTAACATTTACGGTGGAAAAATAATATTCAAATTGGTTTATTATAATAAGATTTCGTAGACGGTGTTCAAACAAAAATGTCAATGAACCTTCGACGAAAAACCATTGCCAAAGAACGCAGGGCCGCTCGCCAGTAAAGGCTAAATAGAATACAACGTAGACTATGTATGCACCAGACTCAAAATAATTGGAAAATCCAAAAATGCAGCCCTCATAACGCTCATTTAAAAATGTTACCCATCAATATGGGTAAAATTTCACACCTCGCAATCTTTACGTACTGTCAATAACTATTTAGGTTTGCTTTGTTGGTTGCTAGACAACGGAAGAGAGTCGAAGTTGGAAATATATATACAGAGTGTTAAAGTAGTTGCGTGCCATAGCTTCAGGGTGAGTTCAGAGTCGATAAAGGAACCCAGGAAAAATAAATATCTTAAAAAAAAGTAAACGATCCCAGGAAAAAAAAAAAAAAAAAATTGCAACATCAATCTAATTTAGTACCTACTAACTTAAAATAGCAATCGTTTAGAATTGATTAAAAAATTGATCATCTTATGATAATTTTCGATTTTTTTTAACACTTTTTTTTTAATGTATTTATTTTTTATGGGTTCCTTTATCGACTCTGAACTCACCCTGAAGCTATGGCACGCAACTACTTTAACACCCTGTATATAAAAAGTAGTATTTAAAGTAGTTTAATAAAAAACTACCTAATATAATATCTATATATTATATTAGGTAGTTTTTTATTAAACTACTTTGAATAAAAGAGGCATTTTCAATAGGGTTCCTCCTATGGCTGAAACAATCTTTCAATTCAATTTTTTTCGTTTCTGCTGCATTAAATCTATTTTTGTACAGAATTAATCTCCATTGATGGATCGCAAAGCATTATATATGAGTCGTGCAATATAGCCGTTGCGAATCTGAACTGAGAAGCAATATAAACGTTAGGTAACTAAATAATAGCGTTTACCATTCTGATAACAGAAAATATTACGTAGTGACACAACAGTTAGTGTAAAATCTTCTGGCTATAAAAAATAATGCTCAGGCTATCTCCAAAACAAAGTAATTGGGTATAATGTATAATACAAAGACCGATAACGCTATCCGTGTGGGCAAGATTAAAAAGTACCTAACTAAAGTCTTGAAAATATTGACATTATGATTAAAGTCAGAGATAAATATTTTCTAGGGTTCCTACTTAAGCCCACGTTCGCACGGACGTCAAAATATCGGGGCGGGATTTTATCGCGCAATTTTTTCTACTCTCGGTGTAAAGGCTCGTGCAGACCAGCGCGACGCGACGGCGCGACGCGACTCGAACAATACAATTTCTAAGAAAAATTCACGGTATAACAATAGCCGGTGTCGCGCCGCGCTGTCGCGTCGCGCTTGTCTGTACGAAGCTTTAATCGCGACGGGAAAAAATCGCCCGTGCGAACCGGTGTTTCCGGCCGGGCCAAAACCGGGTTAAAACCAAGATCATAATCATCCGTCGTTCACCTAAACGATTACAATGCTTGCATGGCTAGCACATTCATAATTATGAGTTATTATTGCCTCCTGGCTCCTTGGTAGTCTTCAAGTAGGTACCTACTTACAAAGAGGCAAAAGTGAAATAGGCGGTTAGGCACATGAAGATTTTGAATGAAATATCTTTATTTTGCTAGCATTACTGCTTTTGCTAAGCTGGTAAGAAAGATTGATTCATTAATGTAGATTGATAAAGTCAAGTCATTAAACATGGATTAAAACTTTATGATCCACGTCTGCACTGGAACATTTTTTCCTTAGCATATCATGACCAACTCAAAAAAAAAACTAAAAACACTCCATATAAAATACTGGTATTCAGCTGCATACGGTTAAAAACTGGAAGCTGACCCCAACGTATTTGGGAAAAGTGTAGACAGATAATGAAATACATGACCAAGTCACAATCATTTAGGATGACTTCTTAAAATACTAGTCATTTACTTTTTACAGACATTACGCTAGCTGTGATGATTTTCAAAACTTTTTGGTAACGAAAATCGAAAAAAATAGGTATTTTTTTTAATACTTTCATTCAATAAATCATTCGATTGGACAAAGCCTGATAAGAACCGATTCATTGTTAGAGTCATGGACAAAGCTGTCTCATATCATCGTGTACAATCAGATGCAGAAGTGTAAACAAAGTTTTGGCATTAATAAACTTACATTGTTTTGCAAGTTTATGTTGATTTGAGTTACATCAAAATAATATGAGCCACTCTACATAAAGAATAAATTGATTGGCATTGTACAATTTGCAGTATTTACTGTTGAAAAAGTCAAAACATTTAAAAATAATTTTCCCATAATATTGGTAATCCAAGTTTGATCACTGTTTACATAATTGATTTTACCATTGTAACTAAGTTGTGGAAGTGACCGTGATATATTTCCGATGTGGACACAAAACAAACAAACATGGTTATTTGTTCGTTGGTAATAATAACAGGCACAATAATTTCAACCTTAACAAAACAATATATTTTCTGAAAAATAAAAAAACACCGACTTATATAGGTAGGTATATTAGTTATCTAATTTAAAATGTAATTAAGAGCGTTTATTCTGAACGTGGGAAACGTTTCCGACGTTATCCACTTTCAGAATAAACGCTCTAGATGTCAAATATTTCGCTGTTTTGATTAATTTGGCAATATTACTGTATGGAAACATGAAATGTGGCTAACTAGAATATTAACAATGAAATGCAATAATTAATATCGTAATACCGAATATTTAGTTTTAGATAGACGTAAAAAAAGTATTTGGAATCTTTCCAAATGCCTTTTTTTACACCTAAAACGGTTACAACATCAAATTCAGTGTTATAATTGCAATTCATTATTAATATTCTAGTTCGCTAATAATATTGTCAAATTAATCAAAACAGGTAAATTTTTGACAGCTATTTGCGACGTTGCCAACTTTTAGGATAAGCGCTCTTAAGTTCCAAAAACACAGTAGATGACAGAAATTCATCACTTTCAATAAATGATAAAGAAAGTGTGAGTGATCAATTTAATGACAAAATACTGAATTGACTTCTACACCTAAATGTACCTGTAACATAGGTGACATTATCGAAAAGATTGATGGCGATACGTCACGTATTTGTCTTCACAGATATTATTATAGCTGGAAGGCAAATAATCATCTCGAGTTCCGTAACAATTGGTGTCAATACCAAACCAAACATTCGACAGTCGTTTCACAATAACAATTAACAGTTTATCAGCATCAGTAACAATTATTTAAATGAGCAGAGGAACATTTTGAAACATGTGACTTATTATGTACGTAATGCTTATTGCTTACATACGTATTTGTTTAGAAATGTCTTAGGAATACAACCCTATTATGTTGACCACATTGAACACGTTGACCTCGCAAGTATTGACTCCAGTGTTTGAAAACAAATGCTAGCGTCTTATGAACCACTATTGATATTATAATCAAACAGCAGCCTAATTACGTAATGCACCATCAATAATAAATTGAAAGAAATTGCTAGTCCATTGCTTCATAAGTTCGAAAAAAAAATTGAGCAGATTTTTTTTTCGAACTTATGAAGCAATGGACTAGCAATTTGTTTCAATTTATTATTGATCGTGCATTACGTAATTAGGCTGCTGGTTCAAATGACGTCAATACAAAATTATATTAGTTTTAAATAATTGCAGCTATTAAACCATAAAGAAAAAAATGTACAAGTAGCATTTATGGGACCTCTCAGGAAAAAAATATATCTTAGAAAAGACAACTTATGCAGGCATCCTCAGATTTAAGACAACAAAAGATAGATTTGAAACATTTTATGCAATAAGAGTAAAATGAATACAGTAGATCATAAGACGTTGGGTCTTATGAACCACTGCTGATATTATAATTAAGGCACGTGCAGACCAGTGCGACGTGACGGCGCGACGCGACTTGAACAATACAATTTCTAAGAAAACTTCACGGTATAACAATAACCGGTGTCGCGTCGCGTTTTCGCGTCGCGCTAGTCTGCACGACACTTAAAGCGGTCCAAATGACGTCAATACAAAATTATATTAGTTTTAAATAATTGCAGCTATTTAACCATAAAGAAAAAAAAGTACAAGTGGCATTTATGGGCCACCTCACGAAAAAAAAAAATATCTTAGAAAAGCTAACTTATGCAAGCATCCTCAGATTTAAGACAGCAAAGGACAGATTTGAAATATTTTATGCAATAAGTATGAGTCTTAAATACATCTTGTGAATATTTTGAAAAACTAAATTTTTCAGCAGGTTACGAAATCCACACGAAATCTTCCTAACTGAGTTCTCACTCATAAGCGTGCATTGGCATTTATGTAGGTTTAGCAAGAAGGTTTCTGCCGTGGAATGTAAAAATGCGTTCTATAGGCGTCAAGGCAGTAAAGAGAATGCCACTTTCATAGTGCTGATATAAAATAATACCGTCCTACGTCATGCGTTGCGTAACTTGACTAACTTGATAGATGGTTAAATGCTAACCAGTCCACACCTGCGAAAATAAAATCTTTACATTTATGCGTTAGTAAAACAATATTCGATTCAAGTTGTATTTCTATTGCAGTTAATAATTGAGGATAACATGAGTCAACGACATTCATAGTCATCATAGCTAATGTTTTAGGTAGGTACCCGTGTTTACATATCAATTATCATGTTATATACCGACCGACATACGGGTTAATGAATAATATTGTATGCATTAGGTAAAGAATTATTCATTACACTTAGTTAAATCATAATTGAATTTAATAACAAAAAAAAACATTGCTAGTCGCGTTCTGTAGTTTCTGCCTACCCCATGGGAAGGAGACGAAGGAGTGAGGATAGGTTGTTTTGAAAGGCATGTCGCTGGTCAAGACGTTGTCAGCTGCTTAGCCGGATTTCCTGTGGCTGCCTCAATTAATGAAGGCCTCCAGCCAAGGCATAAAACTTAGACGCTAAGGGCACCCCCTGTGGGGTACGGACCTCGGCTTAGGGCGTCGCTGGTGGGAGGACAGCAAAGGACAGGCTGGATCGAATTAAAGTGAGTTTATGAATGTATAAAACAACATTTAGAGCTTGAATATAAAACTTGTACAACAGCGTCTCGTGGCGACCAGGTAATAAGAACAAAAACAAACAGGTATTTCTGTGACGTCTGGGACAAGCCTCCAAGCCAAGTAAATTGAGAAATCAAAACAAGTTGTTGATGCCACAAGTAGAAGTGCTAACAAATATGCAAATAATCGTGTCTCAAACATCTATGACGAACTGACGACGAGAACGAAAACATAGATTAGATAACAGTGGAAGTTTCTGCAATCGCTATTATTTTAAACTATCTAAGACTTTATTGACTAAAAAACGTATATTTAGCGTGTTTTTTTATGTTAATGGGTGGCTGACACAAGTGAAAATCGAGTAGTCACCGCGCGCGCATATGCACGCCTGCAATACCAGACGCAATACAGAAAAGTCATGTGCCTCTAATTGCACTGCACCCACACCTTTTAAACGCTGCTTGTCTGGCTTTGTAGCATAAATGGGGGTTATACTTCTTCGAATGAGCTACCTTCAAAAAGAGCCTACCTACCTACTGCACTAATATGTTTGAATACATGACATAATGATCGTGGAACACCAACCACAGATACACATTAACATTGGGTTACGATAGTTTTTTTAATTTAAGTACCTAGTACTTATATAAATATTTTTTTCCCTGGCTCCTAAAGCTTCGTGCAGACAAGTGCGACGCGACAGCGCGACGCGGACACCGGCTATTGTTATACCGTGAAGTTTTCTTAGAAATTGTATTGTTCGAGTCGAGTCGCGTCGCGCCGTCGCGTCGCGCTGGTCTGCACGAGTCTTAAGTCCTGACTCCTGAGCTAGTTTAAAACTTTATAACATACAGGAGCCAGTGCATTCCCCTCATTAAAAGTTACAAATTATGCCAAAAAATAGAATTTAGGTAAGTAATACCTATTACTATTCAGCGCGCCAACTTTAGTTCGCGATAACGAGACAATGTAACAGATGAAGCATAATAACTGATGAAGTTGAAGAATGTAGGTATTTAGCCAGGTGCTAAATATAATGTAAAATTGAATAGCATTTTCGGTAATTAATAACTAATTACGTTATCTAGTTCTTATCAGAGATACGTCTAGCTATTGTATCCGCATAAAGCGAAATTCATACCTACAATTCTTTTTGGCAGCAGAAATAGACTTTTTTTATTATTTATACACTACGATATTATTTACTGCTCCGATAACAAACAACGTAAACAAGGAATTTCCTGGTACATACTTGGTAGGTACAAAAACAATACCTACACTACGCTTATTCTAGCGAACTGGAATAACCGTATTTTGTTGTATTGGAGAATTAATTAGTAATGCATTTAGTCACTAGAATCCAGCATTCTAAGAATAGGTAGTGTCAGATTCGCAGAATTCTCAATTGGACATTCCGTGAATTGCTGGACATGTTTGTGAACTTTGCAACTAAAAGGAATAAAGGCTCGTGCAGACCAGCGCGACGCGCCTCGAACAATACAGTTCCTAAGAAAACTTCACGGTATAACAATAACCGGTGTCGCGTCGCGCTAGTCTGAATGCAATGCACATGACTTGATGACTGACTACATTAATTAACTAATTCAAGTCTATGGAATATAGTGAGGTGGTACTGTTGGTAGGTATTTTAACCCTGAGCTAAGTTTCATCAGCTGAGTAGGCAAAGAATTGGCTGTTTGCCAAATCCAGTTTTAGCCTACAACCGTCTAATTCCTCCATAGTAATGATGCATTTAAAATTCCATGCGTCGTATACCCGGTCAGAAATACGACGCATGGAACTACGACAAAAATGTCTTCAGGCGCATATGGTACCTATGGTATTTTCGTTTTTTACTGGCAAGTCAAAACAATGTTTCACCTACATGAAAAACGTGACCCGTCATGGGTACAATGATAACAATACAATCTGAAGATATGGTAAACGTGTTCCTGCAGTTACCTATCTAACAATAATAAAATGGATCTTACATTTATTATATCAATAATATTCCGGTGACGTCATATCTTATCATCGCGCATCCGACTTTCTGCGCTTGGAAACAGATAAAGCTCTAATAATAATACAATACATTACTGAAAATCTTATCTTAGACAATCACAGATTTTATTTGCACATTATTGTTCATACGATTTACATTTTTACTACGCGACTACGGCGAAACAAAAAGGAGGGTTATGATTTTGACCGGTATGGACATCTGTTCCCTCATAACTTCAAAACTTCTTATCATAATTTGACAACTGAGGTGACTCTTGATCGTCCGCTGGTTATAGACGTGATTGGTTAGTGACGTCACATTATGGCGCGCTAGAGGATATAAGGTCATGAACTAAATAAAATATGATGCCATGTTGGGTATCAAATTAAAGTAGGTACTTGATTAGCACATTTAAAAAATATTATATATATTGTAACCCCAGAATAATTGAAATAAAAATAAAAGTTATTAAAACTAAAAGCTAGCTAGCTGTTGGGTTTTATTAATAAATAAATAAAACCCAACTAAGACAAAAAAGTAAAATAAGTACTTAGGTCACAGACAGACAAATTAAAAATCCGGAGTAACACGTAATCTCTTCGCTTTAAGCTTCGTGCAGACCAGCGCGACGCGACAGCGTGACGCGACACCGGTTATTGTTAAGCTTCGTGCAGATCAGCGCGACGCGACGCCGCGACGCGACTCGAACAATACAATTTCTAAGAAAACTTGACGGTATAACAATAACCGGTGTCGCGTCGCGCTGGTCTGCACAAAGCTTTATAAACTCAAGTTTTCTTAGAAATATTGTATTGTTCGAGTCGCGTCGCGGCGTCGCGTCGCGCTGGTCTGCATGAAGCTTTATGCCCTAACACGTGTGACTGCGGATTTTTTAATTTGTCTGTCTGTGTGTTATGTTTTGTTTATACCTTTTTAGTTGACTTTTTTGTCGTAGTTGGGTTTTAGTTTTTATAACTTTTTAACACTGTAAGTTTTATTCACGTTTGCTCTTAAATATACTTTTTAATAAATTATTTTTATTTAAAAAACATCACTACCCAGCCGGGAATTGCTCATTGAGGCAATGGTGAATAGTCGTCTAACACATTCCAAGAGTCCTTCAGACAGTACAATAAAAAATACAAGAACCTCTTCAGTCTCAAAACTATATGTAGGTACTTACATACCCATACATTAGAATTAATTATAATAATAATGTTAGTTCATGTGTATAAAGCATGTACACGTCATGTCCCGTACATGTAGTTACACTACATAAAACCATGTTTAAGAAAACGTGATCTTATTTCTATGGCATTAGAACATTCTTTCAATTACCCCAGCAAACTATTTTATGCTTGCCAAGAACGTAGCTGTGCATTCATAATGCATTCTATTTTAGTTAATTTATTGCTTGGATGCATATACCATTTTAAACAATGCATATGAATCTTAATTAATTGATTTGTTGGTAAACTAAAAGAAATGACAGCACCTTTATCAGCTGTACCTACAATATTCACACTGATCAAAACTGCTTTAGATTCGTGTCTTTTAAGTTTAAATATAATGATGAAAAGATTGAAACTGCATTTCTTTCAATTTAATCAAAGAAAACACTATCATCAAACAAAAAAACATTTTTTAAATAAATTTTCGACGAGAACAAATCCGATCGAAATTCGTTTTCGACGAAAAAGTTTTCGGTCAAACTGTAATATACAGAACATTATCTAAGCTACCAATAATTTTACTATTCATAATCAATAATGGTTGCTCTGCCAAATATACATTAACCATAATGCAGAATTTAAAACAATACCTAACTAAGCAACCAATAAATTAAATTAACTATTCATAATAATTACGCTCTGCCAAGGCATTTATTAGATCAAGACAGGCCATTAGTGAGCAGCAGCAGCAGCAGCAGTATACTCGGTGTGATAAACACTGGCATTCCTTATTAGGGCAGAGCCAATATGGATTATAGTCTTTGTTATAGTGGTGTATCGGGAAACCTGTGTTCCCTTGAGAAGTCTTGATGTAAGTGTTACTATGCACCTCTGCCCAACCCATTAGGGAATGCGGACATTTTGTGAGTCTTGATGATCCATAAATATTTTAATAAATGTATAAAAAGGCGTGAGTTTATGTATGTATAAAAATAGAATAGGTACACACCTGGCAGGCTTTGTTTTCATCCAACTGGAAAGTGTGAATCCGTCCTTAAGTTCTGGGTCACTTGAAGCCATTGTAATCTCTTTGTAATTAATGTAGAATTAAAACAAAACTTTACAATAAAATCACTTATCTACTGAGAATAATAAGACGACTGTCTTAATAGTACACAAAAAACTGAATGGTGTTTTATCTTGAGCAGAAATGATAAGATTGTTTCAGTTGGCAATATTGTGTGACAACATTATGAAACAAGAAAAAAAAAGGAAATATTTTAATAACAAGTATGTAATTATGAAGTAATAACTAAATAAATTAACTGAGGTCGTGCTCAAGACACCCTTTGGGCTTCACTAGACTTCATTGAAAGAGATGATGAAGTCATCTGAAACAAAACAATGAACAGTTATGAGAAATATGAGCGTGTATTTGATATTATTGCCTAGAGATTTGATCAGGCACAAGTGTCATCTTAGTAATGAAAATGCCATTGACTTATTAAGACTGTTTTTGTTTTTTTCCTCTTGACCTTGATTTTTTTAGATACAGTTTTCACAATAAATCTTGTTGTGGTCCTGTGCCACAAGTTATAGCCATACTTCTGGTACAGCTATTTTCATCATCAAATTCAATTCAAAATTCATAACACATTATAATACCAAAAATACAGTATTCAATATTAAACACCTAACCAAGTAATGTAGCAATTCTCAGAATAAATTAATCACATAAAAAACTAAAAAGAATTTCCATAAAACAACAACATTATTTGTTTAAAAACACGACCATGACCTGAATCTACTCACCGCTGACCGCGAGTATCAACATAAAGTGACTAAATTCAGTATGTAGGTATTGCCTTTTCCTTGTTTATCAATTGGCTTGTAGGTAATTTCCATAGCTTTTCAACGACTGCCAATGATAACCCACTCACAGTAATTAGTCACGTGCAAACACAGCAGAACTTCTTATTCTCACAACAACAATAAAATTTCAACTCATAGCAATAGCTTTGGACTAGAGACATGTTATGATTAATGGACATTTAGTAGACTATGATTCAAAATATTAAAAATTTATCTTTTTGATACACAGGGCTCAGTTTGGATATAATTTGCCTATTGAGAGATTAATTATTATTAACTAAGTGCATTTTTTTATCAATTTAATTATTTTATACAACAATAGAACTATGATGACCTCTGTCAAGATTTTACTACACTTTTTGCTCTATTATCGAGCTAAATGAAAAGTACATGGATTTGGTTCGATTTGCAGCAGAAAATCAGGCAGTAGGTAGGTATCTACACATACCTACATTCTTCGTGCAGTAATGCAGTCGTGAGTAACCGTTATAGGGCGACATACACTTACTATCAATCACGAGGCGGATCCACGAGACAAGAACGTTAGTTTCAATGCCATCACAATTCCAATCTAATTAGTGGCCGTTCAAACCAAATGTTCTGGGTATGATTCTAGATACAAAATATACAGACAGAACTAATGGTATAACATCTCAATAGTTACAACGAATGACTACATTGTTTACAAATATTGGTATCGCAAAACAATACAATGCAATCAGCAATACAGAATTGTTGCAGCCATAGCATGCGGATAGGCTGAAATAACACGTAACATCCAAGATAGTGAAAGGAAGCTTATACTTAAGTTTCTACAGTAACAAAATGTAGATATTAACTTACTGTGTCAAGAATAATGTCTGAAGCACTAATAATTTTCAACATTATTACAAATTTACAATACAAACCAACTCAACGCACGAAATCCAAGATTCCAAGCAAGACAAGACAACAAAGATGGCAGGCATAGAGATGTCCGTAAGTTAGATAGTAACATAGTATCTCTATTTAATCTGTGGAAAGTACTAATGACAACCAGCTACAAATCGCACTAGATTAATATCACTGGAGAAGCCTTACGAACACTTCCCCTCTGTAAAAGTACAAGAACAAATGTTCTAGTACGTTCATAAAAACTACTTTCAAATCGATTCTAACGCACTTCGTAAATCGTTTTAACCCAGACGCGCGGAGCTCCGTGAAAATGCCTAGCTGTGCTGTTAAATTCTATAAAAAGCGTTCAAATACGTCATACTTACATAAAGAACTAAATAACCTTCCATATGCAAACACTTTTTTATATCTAATCATGTATCTAATGAAATTTATAATCCTTACCTCTTATTACATTTCAATTTTTCATTCGATTCAACCATGATTCAAAATAAAACGTAGCATGAATCGAGTATTTTCCTCACATTGCTTGTGTGACGTCACCGAGTCTCGGTACATCTCGTTTATGTTCGATCAAAATACTTTTTTTTTGCATTACGAAAATATACACCAAAATCAGCAAAATTTACACGCACTTGACATGCGATTATGTCCTTTAGATACTAATATTTAATTACAATTCTCGTTAAACATTAGAAACAGAATGATAGATTGACCGTCAAACTTATCTCCAATGAGTAAAAATGGCCGAAAAATACCAACAACTGCAGACTGATCGACTTTTTGAATGGCTGCTTTTTGTTCTGCCACTAATTTTGATGTTTACGTTTTGAAAATGTTGCCACTGTATAAAGTAGCGTTTCTCTAGTATATTTCTTTACTTGGCAATACAACAACCAAAAAGAGAAACAGATATTTTTAACTTAGTATTCACTGAGGTGCTGATAATTGGTGGAGTGCTAGCAATTGGGTGATTCACCACCCTACTATCACTTCATTCGCGATCCATTACGCTGTCAGCCATAGATATATACATAATAGAAGTCACTTTTGACAAGGCGATTTTTGTAGGTTATCATTGGTTATCATTTTGACAGATTTCGACAGTATTTGTTGCGATGCAATAAAAACAAACAGTTGTAAAATAAGTACAAAAAAACTACCTCAGATATAAATTTAAGCTTTATCAATGATGGCTAATGATGAACCCACTGATTTGGACTGGGTGCAGCTCCGAAAAGAAATGGGACAGCACCAACATATTGAAACAACAAGTGAAAAATTTTCGAGAAAATTTTACGAAAATCCCTTTGTTCCTATAGGTAAGCCTGTCGAAACAATTTTGAATTTATTCTGTTACTTCTCATATCTGTTTTTACGACTTTTAAAATATGATTGACGTAATAATGCAAAAAAAAATAGATTTTGTGATTGAAAAGATATGTAGGTACCTACCTGCTTTAAAACATCGATTATGCAATAATTAAATGTTACCTACTGTGTTTTATAGAATAACTCGATTATCATTTTCATTTGCTCATATGGTGTATCTGTTTTTTTATTAGGTTCACATTCCAATTCCTTCCTTCTTCCTTCCAACCTACCTATTGACTTGGTTATTGTTTCAGGATGTCTTGCTACAGCAGGTGCACTGTCTTATGGATTGTGGAGCTTCAGAACTGGCCGTAAAAGATTATCTCAACAAATGATGCGAGTCAGAATAGTTGCACAAGGACTCACCATAACTGCATTAGTTGTTGGTGTTATGATGACCACAGGAAAAAGTCTCTCAAAGTAGATTGTAATACTCAACTTTATTTTAGATTTTTCAGCTTTCATTAAGACTATGGATATTTATTCAGAATTATATTAGATTAGTCCCAACCAAGGCATGATTTTTAATTTGTTATAATTTAATGGTGTTGTCAACTTGTCATGCACACAAAGATGACAAAACAATATAATTAAACTATAAATAACATGGAGCTACACAATAAAATGTTAATTATCATGATGGTTCTAATAATACATACACATACATAAATAGCGCACGCCTTTTTCTCATGGTTAAAGATAATTTATATATTTATTCTATAAATAACTATTCCAGTCGCATCCAAAATATGTTTGTCACCATAAAGCTGGGAACAAATTATCGGACGCGTCCGTAAGCCGCGGCTGACAGTTGCGACCTAGGAGAGGCACGTTGTTCCCAGCTCCAGCCGGCCAGATTTCTATCAGACGTCCGATCGCTCAAGGCCCAAGGTCACGTCCGCGACTTACGACCGATCGTTTACACAGTATAGAGCTAAATGTACTATCCAGATACAAATAAGCCGCAACTGGTAGCCGCGGCTTATGGACGCGTCCGATAACTTGTTCGCAGCTTTAGGGCTATTTTTTTGTCTATCTACTCATTGTTTTATAGAATCTGCTTTACCAACTCGGCATTTTCATGCGTCGTAATCACAGAGCATGTAACTTTAGTCATCTTTAATAATCTTCTTGAAATAATTCAGTTTCAAAAGAGGTACTCCTGTACACCAGTCAGTATTGCCAGTATTTTCATTTATTGTTGTCTCCACATTGTACCATCGCAGACAATGGCGCCTGACCACTTTTCGACATTATTGCTTACGGCAATAAGGTCAAAAAGTGGTGAGGCGCCAGTGTCCGCGATAATACCTATAGTTTGCGTCATCATCATATTCAGAACTGTAGAGCTGAAACCTAATAGGTATGATTATGACTTGACCTAACACCAACACATACGAATTACGTCCTCGGACTCCGGATTAGAACCCGTTTAGGAGATATGGAACTTAAAAAAATCAAATAAAGTCGCCCAAATACACAAAATTGGCATTATAGATATGCAGTTTCTTTAATTAGCCTTGTCTGACTAATTCTTTTTGGATCTCCAGAGGGGGGCAGCTGCCCCCTTTGGCCCCCCTTGGCGACGCCCTTGGTATGAATAGCTAGATTTCCAATAAATTTCGTACGTTCCTCCAGTGCTCGGACCGGTTAATTTTCCAAACCGGTTTTGGTCATTGACACCGAACCAGAATCGATTGCGGTTTAGGTTTCGGTTACCGGTATTTTAACCGGTTAATTAGAGATTCTCTGAACCGGTTAATTTGAGTTTCGACGGTAAAAACGAGTTCTACCTACTACGCCATCCTCTCCATCTTACACTCTTCGCTCTACGCCAACGAATACACAATTACGCACTCACAAGCAGATCGTATTCGAACGCGTTGGTAGCTGAGTAGTTTCGATCTGTGACGGTGTGTGCAACCAAACAATTGAATTTCATTAATTATATTATTTTAGAAAGTAGATATTGTGATTAACTTACTTAAATAAATGAATCTTTGTTATCAAATTAAAGACTTACCGGTTGGATTGTAGCCTTAGGGGCGCTATGGAGCGTGGATTTTTTTATAAAACGCTCTATATTTTCAAAATGGTAGCTCGGATGAGAATCTTTTCTGAAAAGAAATTGTTGTTCTAGTCGAAAACCATGATGTCAAAAAAAGTGAAGTTTTTTTTTTTCATATCAAACAAGCGGTCTACGCCATAGACTCTCTCCGACAGCACCTCAGTTCTCCAATCATTGGAAGAAAAAAAAACATGACCTCGAATCTAACATTTGAATGTCACAATGCACTAGAAAGAGTAACGGTATCTAGCCGCAACACAGTGACACTGCAATGGATAAAAGGACACAGTGGATAGCGATCCACTGTGTCCTTTTATCCATTGCAGTGTCAGGGTAACGACGCAGCTGACGAGAGGTGAGAATTCAGCACGTCAGTTTGTGGAACCGAACCTATCGTACCCACAGGCGCGGATCCAGCCCTCAAAAAAGGTTGTGGGCACAGCCACCCGAAAATCGGCCAATTGCGAGTCGTGGACAGGAAACCTCCCCGTCTGCCTGTGGGCTGGAGTTCCCTTATGAATGCGTCCGGGGGAAAGCCCAGTCTCCGGGACGGTGCACCCTGGGGTGCGGGCAATATCTCCCCATTAGGTACTGTGTGTCTAAGGGGTCTCGTTGTCCGCATGCCAATATCCTGTCAGAGAGTACGCTCTAACGTGTGCTCTTAGAGAGCATACGTTGAGCAGCGTTGCGCTTAACCGTCCGGGCCGCGAAGAAGAAAACCTCTATAAAAAATCACCCCAAACCTCCAAGCGGCGGCGCACCGTGAGGGAGGTTGATAGCTTGACTAATGGGTAGCTTAATTAGTAACTAGTGCGAACCACTATTTTTTTGGTTGGTTGGTTGGAAACATTTTATACTCGTGGAAACGACATGGAAACATTGAACAAAAAAAAACAAAACCGAAAGGAGGGGAGTGATATTGCTCAGCAAAATACCTGGCCTGGTGCACTAGAGTTGGTGGAACACTAAGCAAAAAGGCTCATAGGCGACGAGACGCTGGAAGTTAGGCTTCACAGCCTGGCTCATTGGCGTAATGTTGCCTGCCTGTCGGTCTCCTACAGACTGTACTACGGAGAGCTTCTGCCTGCCACGACAATTATATGAAAGATGCGAACCCAATTATATGAGCGGCGGACAATGAAAAAAAACACACAAGTACGCGCGTGAGAATAGGACAAACGGCGGTGGCGGGCGTGCGTCTGAGTAAGCCCGGTTTATTCAGGTTAGCGCGAGTTTTAAAATTATATTCTCTGTAATAACCGGTAACCAAAATGATATTGGTTTAGTCGAAACCGTTTTTGTAATTAATCGGTTAATCGATTAACGGTATTTTACCGGTTTTATGAACAATAATAACCGGTTCCAATCCCTGCTTTCCTCTAAAAATGTCAATATGGTATGTAATCATTTCAATATAGACGTAATTTGAAAGATAGTTTTCAAAAACAGCCGAGCATTGAGATCCCAACGGAGCGTATCCAGCGCGTATCCCAGCGCGTCAAGAAAACAAACTGTTGGATATTCAACTCTCGGCGCTAAGCATATATAAAAATACGCCCGTGAGGACGTGAGCTAAAAATGAAACATTATTATTGTTATTCCAAAGCATATTTATAACAAAATCTTAGATATAAGGTATGTTGTAATTGTTAATAAGAGAAAAGGTTCAGTAAGTTAAATAAATGTAGAATTGTATTCATGTCTGACGTGACGATAATGATGACGATGTTCATAATGTCGGAACGAGCAATAATCACGCTCAAAAAGCTATTGTTCAGATTCACGGAAAAAGAAAAACGAAAGCTGTCAGCTGTGGCTGTCAGACAGAAATAACAGCATTCATTTTCATTCATTTTTCAGTCCCTTTCGTTCGATCGCCGAACAAATTCTTTAAAAGTTCAACTGAAATTCATTCAATCAATCAATTTGCATCGTTTTGTTGTTGACGCTCTCCTATACTTTTATTTTTATCATTTTATAAGAAATTATCATGAAAGTGTCCAAGATATTGATGACCTTAATATAAACTATTTTGTGAAGAAGGGATGTTGGAATGATTGTTAAAACTACATGAAAAATGAATGGGTTTATTGCAGTCCACTGTGGTAATTTTTTTAAATTATACATTTTGTACAGGAAACAGTTAAAACACATAATTTCTTGGCATTACTAAAGACTGCAGAATTGAATAAAGTATATAAGCCTTAAAACTAAAACCATTTCCAGGAGCTGGTTATCACAGTGACGCATTGAAGAAGGAATATCAGAAAACTTGCTTTTTAGCGTGCAGAAAAGCCGCCGAAGCACTCCAGCTGGGTGGCAATGCCGTAGATGCTGTGGAGAAGGCCATAATTGGTCCGTACTTTGTATTGATTTTTTATTCTATAGTTTAGCTTAGTGTTAGATTGTGATCTAACACTAAGCTAAACTATAAAATTGTCTTTTGTTTCTCCCCTTTCTTGTTAGGCCAGCTTACCTAAATGTACACGCAATTTGTCTAATTTTGTTTTACTTTATAACATTGATATTTTCAGAATTGGAGAATAGTCCATTAACAAATGCTGGATATGGATCAAACCTAAGTTGGAATGGCTTTGTAGAATGTGATGCTTCAGTCATGAATGGCCAAACATTGCATTTTGGTGCTTGTGGAGCAGTATCAAATGTTTGGAATCCTATTACTTTAGCCAAACAACTTTGCATTAAACAATGTGATAACTTATCTCTGGGTCGAGTTCCTCCTTGCATACTTACAGGACATGGGGCAAGATCTTGGGCAGAACGAATGGGCTTAGAAATTGTTGATGATCACAAAATGGTTTCAGCCCGTGCATTTCGGAATTATAAGCATTGTAAAAGAAAGCTGAAACGTTACTCAATACAAAATGATGTTAAATTTAGCCCCTTGGATACGGTTGGGGCAATTTGTGTGGATTCTAATGGTGTAGTGGCCTCTGGAGCAAGTTCCGGTGGTGTTTCTCTGAAGCATGAAGGAAGAGTAGGCCAGGCAGCATCATTTGGAAGTGGCGTTTGGGCAGTGATGAGCAGGGATGGCACAAAACCTTCAGTGGCCGCCTGTACTTCAGGATGTGGAGAACATTTGATCAGAACGCAACTAGCCAAGAATTCTGCGGAAAGTTTGCTTGAGTCTTCCCCTGTTTTAGGTCTTGATAAGTGTTTCAAAGAAAATTTCTTAGAATCACCATTTTTATGGGATGTTCCTGAAAGACTAGGTGGCACTTTAGCTTTAAAGTTTGATTCAATAAATGGAGAGGGAGAGTTACTTTGGGGACACACTACAAAAACAATGTGTATTGGATATATGTCTACTGAAAGTGATAGACCCAAGGTACTTGTTTTTATTATGTAGTTTTTTTTTATTTACTTTAAACTATTTAAAAATTGATTTGGATAAAATTTTAAAGTATTGTTTCAGTGCGTCATATCCTATCTGCCGCAAAAAGTCGAACCTGGACGGAAAGCAGTTGTATCTGGACAATCGTTCAAAGTATCTATGCAGTCCTGCCCTGTGTTTGAGTGGGAGGTGAAGGCTGAACCCGGCTGTAACGGATCTCTTTAGATAATTAGGAAAATTATTTAGATGTAAGCAGTAAATAATATGTGAAATGCAGTTGGATAATAAATTTCATAGTGTAACTTATTTTTCACTTCTTTTTTTGAAAAAAATTCTGCTCATCTTATCAGAGGGCACCAAAATTTCGGGAAATTCGTTTTGATCATATCCCAAACAAGGTCAAAACATGGTCAATAAGTAGAGAGCAGACTAGTTGAAGGCCCCCTACGTACGCAAAATCTAAACGCAGGGTATTACAGTTTTCGAGTCATCCTACTAAGATCTAAGCTAGGCCAGTGTTCGGTAAACCGCGGCTCGCGACCCGCATGCGGCTCTTTGGGCAAGTATATGTACCTAGAGTGCGGCTCTGTACAAATGTCGGATGAGTGCGAACGTAGATACGCGCGGGGGTCGGGGTAAGATATGAAGTTTTATCAAAAAATCAAACTAATTATATTTCAAAGATTTATTTCCGAAGTATTTTCACAAAAAATCAACAGGACATCGAAAATTAATCATTTACTGTACTTTACAAAGTTTTCCAAGAAAGCCATCATCATATTATTTTATCAGCTGTTATGATGATGATGATGAAGGCATCCTACTTCTTAGAAAATTAATTTTAGGAAGCGTTGTGAGTGAAAGAGGATGGGAGTTTTAAGGATTAAGAAAAGTGTATTGAGACAGTTTGGGCTTACTGAGGATTGGCTCTCATAAGAAATCTTAGTTGTTATAGTAGGTATTTTAATATTTGGCTCTATTGAGTATGAGTAGGTATTCCCATACCACTGGTCTAGGCTCACTAAAATCTAGTTAGTATGTAGAATCTTGCTAAAACACAACAGTCGAAAAAATTGTACCATCTAAGAGTGGACTGACGCTCTAGTAAACGCTTTAGTTTTATTACAAATTATATTTCAGGATTCGTTTTTTGTGAGGCATTAAGGCTCGTGCAGACCAGCGTGACGCGACTCGAACAATACAATTTCTAAAACTTCACGGTATAACAATAACCGATGTCGCGTCGCGCTAGTCTGCACGAAGCTTTAGTCTTTACGTAACTTATGTTATGTACTTACCTCTATTTTCACAGCTGTTTATTCGTCGAAGCAATTCGTACCTACAATCCGTTCGAGTTCTCTCAGCTGTGGTGAAATATGTATATTCGACTAGTGTTACTTAACTTTGTATGGGGTACATGGGCGTACCCAGTTTCAACACAGGTAGGTACCTGTGTTGAAAACCTGTGTTGAAACTGGGTACGCCCATGTACCCCATACAAAGTTAAGTAACACTAGTCGAATATACATATTTCACCACAGCTGAGAGAACTCGAACGGATTGTAGGTACGAATTGCTTTGTAAAATGTTGTCGACAAAAGTTATGTTAGAGTCACGTTAAGACTTACTTTGCAATTACAATATATTATGCATAAATTTGAGAAAAACTGCGTTGCGCGGCCGTGGGCTTTGCTCGTCATTCTGATCAAGGTGGCGTATCATATTTTAATCAAAATACTATCTGATTCCCCCCCCCCCCCCCCCCGGTAGGTAATGTTTGCATACTATAAAATAACACAAAATGCTATGTTTATTAAAGAACTGTATTCGAGAAGTTATAAATGTGTGCTAAAATATAAATTCGGTGAGAGGCATTTATTAAGTACCTATACTAGTTATATTACAAATTATGACCGAAGGGGAGTTAAATTAAAGTCATTTAATGTTCATGGTAAGTGATACTCGGTACATCGGTATTTCAAATGCAGAATTAAAAAAACATTAGAATTTAAAAGCCCATCCTTGCAAATATTTTTGGAAAAGTGTGCTTCTACTTCAATCAGAAAGTTAATACATGTTACTTTTGAATAAACAGTACAATAATTACATTTTAAACATATTTCGGTAATGTTAACATTATTCACATCGTAATAATGAAGAGCACCATGTATAGAACCAATTAACAAGCTATAATGTAGCCAAACTACAACCAATCGTTTCCCGGAACGTTGGATAAATTAAAATTATGGGCATAAAAAGGCACTATTCTACAACAATCATGTACTTGTTGTTATTTAAAAAAAACATGAATTCGGTATAATTGAAAACAAATTATTCGGTGTATTTTATGATAAAATGCAGATCCAATTATATTCTTCAGAATCAATACTAAGTTTTGTCCATGCTATCAATGTAACGTTGGATATTGTATCTCACCAAGTGACTTTACTAAAAATTTGTAAAAAATAATAATAATAAACTTAATCTAGTTATGATCGCTAAGTAACACAATGCCGACATTTCTGTATTACGTTCATTTGTACTAGGTGATGAAAAGCTAATGTTGCTTTATAGATTACTGTAATATTCCATTGCTAATAAATATAAAACTGGAGTTATAACCATAAAAAATATATCAAAGTAGGTATGCAAAGCACATGTACATTACATCTTAATTTTAAAAGAACATTCACATAAGTAATAATAATTAAAAAAAAACATTTTTGTACATTATGTGCTGTATATTATGCTTAACAGTTCATTCAAAAAATTAAATTACATAAACATACACTGAAAAACGAAAATGATTTAATATTAAGTAATATCAGTAGTCACAGTATCACTGGCAAGGAAATATTATCTATATGAAAACATCACAAAGTGTGCCAATCAAATAATGAATTAAACTATATTTACATTTAAAAGTATTTATAAATTGATAAGAGTGGTAGCCTCAAAATATTTTCGAGTATTAATCTCAAATAGTAAAATAAATTGATATAATCTAACATAAATCATTTGGTCCTGTAGATAAATTGATCATAAATTACAATAATAAAACTTCAGAGACATTTACTGTGTTTTATGGTGGAATGATTACATCGCCCTTTCAGTTTGATGTTCTATTCCACTAGTATTTTTAGGGCATTGACGAGATCCAACTAGATAGTGCCCAGGTATAACGCGCCTAACACTAAGCTTGAATATGTTTTACAAAGAGCATAACAAAAATGTATTTTTGCTTCTATTATAGATAGGATCTATGATCTAATATTTAGTCCATCGTCCACAAATAAATTAAGTTTGTACTTAATTTTTTCATTCCAAAAATAAAAGTAGCTGCCAGGAAATTCTAGTGAATTAATAAAAACCTACTCATCTACTACTAAATACTAGTTAATTGTTATGAAATTGTTTTACAAGTAATTTACGTACTATGTCGTACAATGTTCACTGGTATTCATGTCACAAACGTTTACGTTACAGGTCTTTAAAGCTTAAAGGAAATTTATTGTCACCCATATCAACAAATTAAATGCCAACTAATACTGCTTTTATAATAAAATTAAAAAAAGACGTTTATCACAACATCTTCAAATCATTGCCAATTTGTCATAAGTATAAATGTTTGATTACTCCAACCACGCTATCATCTCGAATATCGTAAAATTCGAAATACAAGGCATCTCATCAGTCTGTATTACATTCCACACGTTCATCCTAATAATATAGTTAGTAAACATTTAAAAAAATACATCATACGCAACCATACTCGTACCAAATTGCAGATTCTTTCGAGTTTTCTGGTTTTTCGGTCCGGTTCAAAGACCTTCTGTCATTTCTCAGGTCATCTCTTTCCGGTAAGCTCTCTTCCACTGCTGACCGGGTTGCTGAGTGTTCAGACATGGATCGATGAAGATCTGCGGGCGGTCTATCGTTCATACTTTGACAAGCACCGTCACCTATGACGGTGGATATTCGATTGTATACTAAGTAAGTCGGCGGAGTTTCCTTGATGGGAGTACTACTTTGTGGCTTACTGTTCAGGTTGGCACCGGAATCATCGTCAGCTACGTACACCGTCCGACGAGTACCGGCTGTACCGAAAGGCGTTGGTGTTGATGCTGCAAAAAGTATTCAGTTCGTAAGTCCAAACGCCATTTCCATTAAGTTCTTATTTTGTTTTAAATATTTATGACATAATATCAATTTGATCAGTAAAATGCTTTAACGAAATAAATTGAGTATAATCTGTTTAAAACGTACCTGCTGGTAGTCCTGTGTCTAAGCCTTGTCCTTCTAAGCCTTGGAAACTATTTCTGTGTGACGGTGGCACAGCCTTATGCGGTCGCCTCCTCAGCGACGCTCTTATGAGCGCGTCGTCACCTCCACCACTGTGCAACGAGGTTCCAGAGAGCCTTCGCACAAAGTTACTTTCACTGTTCAACAACCTAGTTGAATCCAGGCTTGGTATTGATCCACTTATGTCAATATTATCAGATTTTTTCAGAAGTTTATCATCAAATCTTCTTGTGAAACTAGAGTCTATACTATGCCTCGGTGACTCCGCACTTGGATTGGAAGAACCCTGATCTTGATCAGAATTTTTGGACATTTTTTCCAATTCTTGGCTCCCGGGATCCGATTCACCTGATTCAGAACCAGCCAAGGTTAGTTGAGATTTTGAACGACTGGCGTCTTCAATTCGTTTATTGTTTCTAGTTGGTACTTTATTAATCAAATCAGTGCCAGCTTTACGAACCCTCTTCACAAATGAAGCACCGAAGCCACGTCTTTTTGTCGTGCAGTTATCTAATTTCTTATAATGTTCCATAATTTTCTCTTCTAGCTTTTCTTTCTGACGACACAACGCATTTACTTTGTCGGCAAACATCTTTTCTTCTTCATGATAATGTTGCTTATCTTTTAGTGAGTGAGCAAGCAGTTCATGGTATTGAGTCAAAAGCTGTGATACATGATCCATCAGAGAACGCCTGTCTGCATCTAGGCTCTTATTCATTTGAATTAACATTTCACAATGTTGATTAGTCTTATTAATTTCTAACTCCAAGCTTGTAATAATTTCAACTTTAGTATTGATTTCACCAGAAATCTCTGTATTCCTTAGTTTTAGCTGTGTAACCTCGCTTCTTAGATTTCTGTATTCTTCTTGCATGTTTCTGTATTCATTCTTCAGTCTATCACTAGCTGTAAACAGGTTTCTAAAATCATCCTTTAATTTGGAATGCTCTGCTCTAAGATTAACAAGATTCCTCGACTCAATTTTCAAATTTTCTCTTTCAACTTCGAAATCTGATACTTTTTTCTCCATGTGCGTCAACTTTTCTTTAAGTTCACGATTCTCAAGTTTTAAATCCCTAACAGTGATTTTTACAGGCTCCCTTTCACTGAGCAATGTTTCATATTCGGTGTTCAGCTGTTCATGAAGTGTTTGTAGGGCAACTTGGTCTCTCAGAAGGTTATCTTGTTTATCTTTTAGAACTTCGAGCTGTTTGATAATTTCTTCCTTTTCAGCAGCAAGTTGACTATTGGCAAGTTGTAAAGTCATTTGTTGAGATATCAAGGAACCATTTTGAGAGTTCAAAGTTGCAATGTTAACTTGCAGTTTGGCATTCTCAGCTTGACTGTTTTCTAGAGAAGCTTGTAGTGCCGCAAGATCTGAAGTGAGCTGTTCAATTTGAGGGTTTACTATACTGTCGTCACTATTCATGATAATGTTGTCATGGTTGCAGTCACAGGGAACCAGCTTCATTAAGTTGGCTTTAGCAGCAATTTCTGATATTAATCCTTCATGATCGACATTTGTAATCACCTTTTCCAACAAATCTTCTATACTAACATCTCGACTTATTACTTCAAATGCATTGATGCCGAGTTTATCCATACAATTTCTAAGTTTATCGAAATTAACCTTTTCTGTAATAAGATCTTTTTGTAGAGTTTGAATAGTTTCAGAATCGACTTTCTTTTGTGATTTAAGCTCTTGAGTCTTTTGTTCTAAATCTTGGATTTTGCTTGTTACAGTGTGACTTATTTCAAGTTCTCTTGCTAACCTCTCCAGTTCTTTTTTCTTGAGTTCAATTTCGGTGGTGAATTTGTCTAGAGAGACATCCTTTTCCTCAACTGCCTCTCTCAATTTGTTAACTTCTCTCTGCAAGTTATGCGTGTCTCGTTCACTGTATGTTAGTTTAGTTTTTAATTCCTCAGTGAGAATGATAAGACCAGTCACCTTATCAGCTTCAGGCTTTACAAGGTTAAGTTCTTTAGTTCTGGCATCTAAAGACTTCTCCAATTCATCAGCTCTTCTTTGAATAGAGTCACATAACATTTGAATTCTCTGTTTATCTTTGGTTATAGATTCTAAATGTTTTTCGAAATCTTGTAATTTGTTTTTTTCTGAATCTCTATCAATTGCTTGACGATCTATAAAAGTCTTCTGGCTGTCAAAAGAATCTTGTAGCTTTCTATTTTCTTCTAAAGCGTTTCGGAAAACTTCTTCCAGCTCTGAGTTTTGTTGCATAACTCTGTTACAATTTTCGTGAAGCTGCTCACATTTCAAAGACAATTTTTTCTTTTCTTTTTCTAACTCTAGTATTTTGTCACTACTCTCCAATAACGATTGTTCTCTTAAGCTGTCTATAGTTGATAACAGTCTTTTATTTTCTAGTTCGAGCTTTAAGGCTCTTGCTTGAGCATTGCTAGTCAATTGTTCAGATAAGCTGTTCTCGCCGGATTCCAGTGTGCTTTCGCCTTCGTTGTCGGTATCTAAATTACTATTGTTGCTTTCACTCAGTACTGACTTTGTAATGTATTGTAGATGGTTATTTTCTTCGATAAGCTCTTGAATCTTTTGTTGGTCTGCATCTCTTTCCTATGAAAAATAAGAATGTATGATTTTCACATGTATGTGTGTGTTGAATGACTTATTTATTTATTTATATATACTTTATTGTACACCACAAAAATACATAACAAAAAATAATAATTAAGCACTACAAAATATACAATGGGCGACCTTATCGCTTTCTTAAGCACATGTTAATGTTCAACTTACCAATGCGATATCATTCGCTTCCCTTTTCAACTTGATCATTGCTGCTTCTAAAGTGAGACATTGTTCAGCACGCTTCCTTGCTCTCTGCAGTTGTTCTTCTAAGGCGTCCCTTGTTTCCATTAAAGCTTTATTATCTTCGCGAAGTTCAGTAACTCTCGTTTTATAGTATTCGGCGTCGGCGAGGCGATCACGGTAACGTTGGATTTCTTGCTCCAGCCTATTAACGGAAAAACAGATACTTATCTTAGCAACATATTGTAATGAAAATTATTTATCTTTTATAAAAAGGCTGTTATATCATACCTGTCACATCGCTCAGCCTTTTCCCTCAGAGCATCGACTTCGTCTCTATAACCAGATGATTTCCTGGCTTCGTTGAACCACTCTTGGCTGTCAGAGCGCAACTTTCCCAACACTAGCTTTGTGTGTTCCAGTTCTTCACGACATTCCGATAACTGCTCAGATTTTTCTTCCCTAAAATGTCACAATAGTCATATATTCAGAATATAAGTGGCTGTCCTTGTTAGCAGAAATATTGTCTTAGTGCTTTTGTTGAAAAAACCTGACCAAACAGTAGGTACAGTCCGTACAGTTAAACCAAATAAGGTATGCGCTTCAATAAATTTCATGTTCCCAATTAGCACTATCGTCGCGCCACAGAGTAACCCCCTACTGAGACGCAAAGCTTCTATGTTTTGTACTGCCGCGCTTTGTAGTGGTATGCCTATCATTGCACGTTTGTATGAAGTTTTGTCTTTGTCTGGTTGCCTACTCCGGTCGCAGATCGTAATTTATCACTCAATAGTTTTAAAAGTTTTTTGGAATTGCATTAATCTACAAAATTCTAAAACCATTTATTGAAACTAGGCTGAGAATCAGCACTTTTCGTACGTCAAAATTACATAAGACAGTCCCCCAAAACGCCCACCCTTCACCACTTTGTAGTGCGTTAGCTGGGAAGAAGAAGTGGCGCAACAATCTCCCCAGCAGCACAGCTGTCTGTTAAGTTAGAAAAAAAAACTATACAGGGTGGCGGTTTGACCGCGCAGGTATTGCACTTTTCTATCAGCAGATTTTTTTTAAAATAACCTACGCAAAGTTTCAACACAGCGGGGTTTAGAATCATGTACCGAATCTAATTTTCGCGTCGATGTCCCTGCCACCTTGTATAAAAGATTTCACATTACGCAACACAAAACCTAATTTAAATTATGAGCCATATGTCAGCTAGTACACGCCAATATACCAATCAAAAACATCGAGAACTATAATCAGGCAGAAATTAAAACTAAACGTAAACAGAACTTAATAATCTAAATAAAAGCCTCCAGGCATAAAGGGTGTGCCCGCTAACATATAGCTGTAACTGGAAGTTATAAATGATAAACTAGGACCATCGAGGTAAAATTATTAAACAGTTAAATAACAATAACAAAATCCATGATCAGCAAGACAACTAACTATGTAGTCACCACAAGCAGCACCCGTTCACGAGCATAACGCAAAGATCAGCGAACTTTACATATTTCGTTTTCTTGGCATTGATTATTTCTCGTAAACCAATCCGTAACCATTGAGAGTGCACTGTTTACATCGTCAAAGTCTTGTCTATTCCTGTCTACTTTAAAAATAAGAGAGATATCATCTGCAAACAGTACAACTACACAGATAGGTACCCTTTAAATAGAATGGTAAGTCATTGATATACACTAAGAACAAGAATGGACTCAGTATTGAGCCTTGAGGTACTCCTAACTAAACTGGTAGCCCGGAAGATTTCACACCATTAACATCTACACATTGGGACCTATTTTGTAAACAAGAATTCATAACGTTGAGAGTTTCGTTTTGCACACCATAATACCAGTTTACGCAAAAACGTGTCATGGTGCACGCAATCAAAGGTTTTGGACAGATTACAGAAAACTTGATTTTTCCAATATTTTACTAAATGCTGGTGAGATAGAAATAGGCCGGAAATTGCCAACGTCATTTTTATTACCTGATTTAAATAATGGTATGACTTTACTACTCTTCATGAGGTCAGAAAAAGTTCCAAAATCAACACATTTATTGAAAGTAACAGCTAGTTATGGAGCTACGATGTCTATTATATTAATTTAAAAGTTTAATGGAGATGCCCCAGTAATCACCAGTGTTTTTAGACTTCAGTGTGTTAAAAACATTAACTACATCCCGAGGCGTAACATGTTCGAAGCTAAATAAGCGACTATTTATAGACACACTACTAAGCAAAAGGTTTTCAGCTTTAGACGGGGATGAATTTAAGGAGCGAGTTATAGGTATGTTGGACAAAAAACTCATTAAACGCCTCAGCTACGTCAGCTGCTTTATCAACTAATTTATTGTCGACCATAATCTCAAGTTGTTTAACCCACTTACTCGTTTCATTGTTAATAATTTTCCAAGTGGTTTTTAAGCTATTGCATAGCTTTTATCGGAGACTCTGAGCGCGGCGACCGAATGTAGAAATTCCGTAACGAAAAAAAAACCTGACGCGAAAGTTTGTGAGGATGGATGGATGGATGTTTGTTACTCTTTCACGCAAAAACTACCGAACGGATTTTAATGAAACTTTACAGTAATGTGGCTTATATATCAGAATAACACATAGGCTACAATTTATAAAGATTTTATGTGATTTAGCCATAATATAACGATAAGTATCCAGTAAGTCGGAAAAAATCCTGCCCTCTGAGATCTATCTTTGCGTGCGCTGCCTAAACCGCTGGAGTTACATGAAAAGAATGTATTGTGGGGTTGTTTGTCTTAAAGAGTTCTAAATAAAAGTCCGCAACAGCATATATCTACCTTTTATGTGGAAGCCATTATAGCCAAAATAGTGAGCTATAAATACATTTAAATTGAATACTTTTTTTAAGTTGCATATTTTAGAGTATTTAGTTAATTCGTATCAAAATAAATACCTTCATCGCTTTCGGTATTTAATGTAGATAAAATTTGTCTTTTACACTAAGTAATTTGGACTAATATTTTAAAAGTTAGAACGATAAGAATGACCTGCGATGAGTCGACGGCGGGCGCGCAGAACGAGGGTGGAGGGGCGGGATAGGCAATGACGCGCGATAGCCGAGTGCGCGACCCGAACGCGGGCAGACGCGTGAGGGCAGACGTCATTGACGGTTGTGTAAATTCTGCGATTTAGGGGGGGGGTATAGGGGTATTTTTAAAAAAAATATTTTAAATCAACAATATTATCTTCTTATTTTTGAATATATGCTATGCAATAGCTTTACCGCGGCAGTCCTCGAGTGCCACAAGTATTTTACTTTATTTTTGGAATTTTTAATTGTATCGATTAAACATTTAGATTTGGCAAAAACACTAACCTTTTTAAATAATTTTTGACATACTCTAGGAAAGGAGTATCAAACCTGTATTTTTTTAAACCATAAAACCCTTATTGTCTCGCTCTACTTTTATGTGTGTGAGTGGCCCATTGATTAAAGCCAACGGAGGTACCATTAATTTTGCAATCATTGTAGTACTAAATATGCAAGTCCTTCCATGGTTGTAACAGCTCTATGTTAGATCTCATCATCGCGTGTTCATATTTCCAAAGGAAGACGAAGATTTCCGAATCGCATACTTTTCTTAGAATCTGTACACAAATATTTTACCAAAGATAATTGTTAAAATACCCACAATTCTTGTCTCTGCTTCCTTAGTCGTGCTTTCCAATCTGCCAGCTCCACAGCAAGATGTTGACTATCGCCATTATTTTGATTAACATTCTGTGTCGATCGATTCTTTCCGTTTTTGTTATCATTTTCGTTCTCACACAAACCTTCATGGAGAACTAAGGAAGCCCAGTTTTGTAGATAGTGATCGCGTTCTTTGGCCAGCCGTCGCATGTGATTGAACATCGTCGGTGATTGGAAGAGATCGATAGCATCCGGCGTCAATACAACTGTTTGCATGTCTGTTACCTTTAAGAAAATGCTTGATTATAATTTGATGTTAACCTTTTAAATCAAGTAATTCCTTTCTGAGCGGTTTGGCCCCCTATCATTTAGTACAAAATTATTTGCATGTGATATGCACATGTATTCAGCAGTTATAAACAAAATAATAAAAATATGTCATTTAGAGAAATTACAACCAAATTAGTAAAGCAAGGTGTCAACTTTTCACAAAATAATTTTATAAAACAATCCCATCTATTTATTTTATAGACCTATGGTAAAAAATGGTTCAAATTGTGGTATGTGATAGGAGAGTATAAGGTGTTTCGATCCCTTAACTTTGGACCAATATTTACGCCACATTCTGTATAGTCTGTTCCAAAATTATCTGATGAAAGTGTAAACAAACCCTGTTCAGGTTAAATTTTTACGCAATCATTCATTCAAGAGAGTATAACACATGATTCCTCTGTTTCAACTTTATATCTCTCCACATTTTTCAACAATGATTGATTGAATAACATTATTAAATTGTAATTGAAAAATCACTGACGAAAATGAAGGTTATCAAATTTACCTTAATTATTGTCAAATGAAAAACATATACAGAGTGTCAGGGACATCGACGCGAAGCCGATTACCATGGGGTCAGTACATGATTCTGAACCCCCCTGAGTTGAATTTTTCGTCGGTTATTAAAAAAAAACAGCTGTTTCATAGAAAAGTGCAATACCTACGCGGTCAAAATGTATGGAGCAGCTGTTTCTTTTTCAATAACCGACGAAAAATTTATACGCAGGGGGGCTCAGAATCATGTACTGAATCCATGGTAACTGGGTTCGCGTCGATGTCCCTGCCACCCTGTATAAGGTGATTTTAAATCAGAATTACGGGTGTAAGTATTCAAATAATCTAATCAAATCAAAGCATTCAATTTGTAAGTGGTACTGTAAATTACAAAGTACATTTTCTGATCCATTTGTTCACATTTTCATTTAAGATACTGTTATAACAAACTATAGATTGGCCTCATTTATTGGTATACAATTAATTGCAGACTAACATGATTGTGCTGAATTTAAATTTGAAAGCTAAATAATTGGCTGAGATGATGAACAGTGCCAATCATGTACAATCAAGTCAGTAAAAATTAAATATAGCAACATAATTTTGCAATAAACTGAAGGAAACTATCAGTCAGAACATGAAATATTGCATAGCTAACTCAGTAGCTCTTGCAAAATTTGACAACCAGTTAGTAATGTCAAAGGTTCATCAAGGACATCCTGCTTCACAGTCTGTTGTGACATCTGTTGACCGTTCACATGTTAATGTAAACAAAGTGTGTCTTAACATGTTCACAATGAATGTACTTTAATAATATCAGGGACTTGTGATAAGCGAAAGGAATAATTGCTTATTTCAATGTTGTTGATATTTTTAAACAATAATTCTTATATCAAATTGACCTATTTGTATTTTTTTATCTTATCTCAAAAAAAAAAAATGTGTGCGAGTTTGTACTTTAGGACAATAAATGGTTAGTCAAGTCATGCTTGACTGGTTCCTTTATCAGTTCTGTGACTGAAGCATACCTGCTTATGTAAGTGTGAACACTTCCTTATTCATAAATGGATGAGTGACTTCTTTATCTATGAACAAGCCTCCATATATTATACCTGAATGGAACCTCAAAGCAAGGGCCTTGGAATCCTAATGCAAATTACTACCAAACTTAGAGAAGTAAATTACAATTTGTTTGTTTAAATTAAAGTTTAAAGAATATTAATGATACCTGTTTGATGCACTCCACAATGTTATGCTGTAGATCAACATTGAGTTCCTTGATCCTTGTGATAAACAGTTCCTTATTGGGACACTGCACAGCTGCACCAAGTAGAAGCAGTATCAAGAGCTTCATGGTTTCCAGACCCTCCCTTGATTCTGGTGACTTTCCCAAGCATATGCACTCAGGGACCACCAAAAGTGTCATACCCAGTTCTTCTTCATACAAGCTCTTCACATTTTTGATTATGGCATCAAAGTTTTTCACTCTACCTAATATCAGGGCTTGGTCTTCTAACCCGGCTAGTTTTGTGGTGTGACATGATGGTTCTGGGTCTATCTGGAGGTAGACTTGATGTAAAATGTCTCCATTGAACAGAGATGGATACTCTGTGATGATGTCTGGATTCGGTACACATGATTTAATCTGCAACAAGTTAGGTTTCATCAGTCTTGATAAGTTATTTTATTAAAAAGGTTTCCTCAATTTATATTTAAAAGTACTGTACACTTATAGGTATCAAAGATTCTAATAAAGATGAAATTGCTCAAAAATAAAAAGCTAAGAAAGTTCAATTATTTATGTTTATCATCAATTATGTGCTATAGGGCTCATCAAGACATTATTTTAAAGAATTTCTCTTTGTTAATAATATGGGTATTCTTGATTCAATGGTAGCATATACTAACAATGGATCAATGAACATGTGTGGGAACTTCAGTGAAATGTAGTACACAGATATTGAACACAACTCTCTTCTTTAATAGCACTTAATATATTTACTTGCTTAATGTAATCTCTTTAATTAGATTATTTTTTATTAATTTAAAAAATAATGATTTATTTATTTATTTATTGATAGGAGAATCAACAGCTATAACAAATGGATGCCAGTTGAAAATGAAACATACAGCCAATTACAGGTTCTCTTAATTTTTATTATTTATAATTTTTTTAAATAATGATTTAATTTTTATTAATTTTTAAAATTATTATTTATTTTAATTATTTTATGAATTCCACCTTTCAGATTACATGTTTTGTTTAGTGTGTTTTGTTATTGTTTATTTTATCACAAACACGTCTATTATAATACATGTCTATTTATAACTTTCATATTTTGATGGGTCTTTGTAATCACTTTACATTTGGTAACAGCTGGAAGGATGTAGTTATAAAACAATAGCTAAACCATAATAAACTATAAAGGGGATGTAAAGTAACTAATTAGTCTAACAACCATCCATTACAAAACAACTTGATCACTCGAGTATGACAACAGAGTAAACGATAACTTATTTTTCTCTCACCCTATGCTAAGGACTTCAAATTAATAATGACTGTAGAACATGCAGAAATGACTAAATACCACATTCATTCGTACGGAACGGGTGATTAAATCCATCTCACGCTTCAATTTTACGCGCACAGTAATAAAAACAAAGGTACGAATCGTTGTGCACTCACCCACGAAACTAGAGGCCCGTTCAAGAACTCTTCGATTTCGGTACCAGACGCGGCCATCCTTGCCATGCGTTAGGATGAACGAAACCTACTCCTCTGTGTTTGTCCGGCACGCATTGCATCGAAGCAGTGCTCAGTGTAAATACAAGCAGCAATTTCACTTAACATCTGCAGTAAATGAGAAAAATCCGAACTACTCTGTACCACTTGTTCTAAAATCAAGTTGACATTTGTTAATTGAGTGACGTTCGGCTATTGCACAGATAAAATACGTGTTACATTTTTAGTCGATTTTAGTGCATAACGTGATGAAGAGTTCTAAAAGGCCGATAGACGTGCGAGTAAGTACGCGTACTTACGGCTCGGCGATCTTACTCACACTTTTATTTATTTTTTGAATCGGGCGTCTCGTAGCTGACCTCTGAGGTCATGACTACTTAACCGGACATTCCTTTGGCTGCCTTAAGTTACTACACTCAAAGCCTCCATCTAGGGGCAAAAACTATGCTAACTAGGCGAACCCTCGCTAAGGGCACCCTCTGTGGGGTACGAACTTCGGCTTAGGGCGTCGCTGGGGGGAGGACAGCAAGATGCAAGATGATGAAGAGGCTGGATCAAAGATATCATTATTATTAATCGGGGAGTTTAAAGCTACAGGCTCAGCATGGACGTGGGCTGGCGTATCGTCGAGCAAGGGTTGGGGGGGAGCCTTACTCGCCCGTGTATCATATTAAGTACGCGGACTTTAAAACCGCTGAGTAAGTTCGTCGGTGATCCAACAAGTTTAAAATTTTACTCGTTCGTAGTTTCGTTACCTTGGTTCGTAGTTTCGTTACCTTGGTTCGTAGTTTCGTTACCTTGGTTCGCAGTTTCGTACGTCTGCCATCGCCGCGACTCACGAGCCGCTATTTTGTTTTGACGTTTGTATCGCCATTTTGTTTTGGTTCAGAAAATTCGACAACATCGCGATACAGTGTGAGTAAGCTTCACGTGTGTCACCGACGGCGAGCCGAGTAAGTTCGCGAACAAAAAACCGCGTACTTTAAGTTCGCACGTCTACCGCCCATATGGATAAAGATTATTGTGAATGATGAAAACCATCAAATCCATCAATCGTAAAGCTACCTGTACACGTTTGGATTCAAATTACAAACGTATCGCAATCGCTTGCACAAGGTTCCTTCGATTTGTGCACAAAAACCATCATGAATCGGATCGGCAGCAATTAAATGGTCTAAAGCAGCAAGTGATTGCAAATCAACACAAGCAAAGCTAAACCCTTTCTATTATAATCCTTTGTAATAAAAATATTGGGATGTATTATGGATTGGACATAAAATGTTTACGGAATTATCATTTCATTCATTCATTCAAATGATTCAAACCATTTAACTTGCTACAGTAATCTGTGAAACCATTTGACGTTATGTGTCAACCAACAACAAACAATCGCTGTCATCATATGTCATTTGTCATTTCAGATAATCCAGCAGTTGATGCTGTGAGTGATGTATTTTAATACAAAGAAAATGTATTGTATTATTTCATATTAATAAGCACTGTAATAAATTTAATAAACTGATATAAAATAGAGCACAAATTCTTAAACCATGTTTAATAAGTCATCTATAAACAAAGTGAAATTTCAAGATCAACAATTAGATGACTATGTTCTCGAGGTAAAAAATATAATTTTATTCGTTTTGGTCCAGTAACAAATGATTTCCTTTGCATTTTTTTTTTAACGCCTGCTTACATGTTATAATAGCCTATCTAGTTCCAACTACACATAGATGATCCAAAAGATCTGTTTCAAATGTTTTAGTTTTTTGGTCCATGCCCATCACCAATTATTATGTTTTCAGAATTCAGTCTTGAAAAGTAAGTTACAGAGTAAGATTGATGCTCTATCTATAATGAGCAGGGAGTTGGATAAATGCAGCATGGAAAGGGACAGGTTCAAAGTATTAGTAGAACAGTTAATATGCAAGAAGACAGTTCCTATGAAATCTAGTCCAGGTGCTAACAACATTGCTTATAGACTAACACCTACTAACACTATCAGTGGTGGAGAGATGCTTGCTAAAACACAGGACCATAACAATATGCTGAAATTAGAGGTAATCATATTTCTAAATATCCTTCATACATTACTGCTGCTTTGTTTTTTTTTTGTCTAATGCATTTAACTGATTATCAATTTCGTCAGATTTATATCAATAACTGAGTGATTGACAATTGGTCCTATAATATAAATGTATCCTCAAGCAATGTCCTCTGTAGAGTAGGTAAAATACCTGAAGAGTAATGTGATGAAATGAAAACTTTCAGGCAAATATATATTTTGCTCTAAAAGCCTGGATAGACCAGAATATTTAAATATCTCTTCTGCTGTTTAACCAATAATAGAATTGATTTTTTAGATAAGTAGGCCTAAGAATAAATAAAATAATTTTGATGTAAATAAAAATGCAATGTGGTCACAGCATGCTGTTAATAGCAGACAGGAGCATGGTGTTATCAGTATGGTACTCTCATCAACCATTTATACAGGAAGGGCTTTTTTATACTGATCATGGTAATTTTATTCTTAATTTAGGTAGAAGCTCTCAGGAGTAAATTAGAGGAAGCTTCAGGGGACATAATAGCGCTGAAGAAACAGTTGCAGAAAAGAGAAAGTCTCTCTAATGAAGTCAATGGAAATAAGAAATTGTCTACTATATTCAGCTATTCTCATAAAGATTATGAGCAGTTGGTAAATGAACTAGAAAAAAATCAGAAGAAGGTTAGTGAGACTATAGAAATTACTAGTACCTATGTTTAATAACATAGAGAAGAATAAAAAATAAAAAATTTGGTTAATAGGTATTTTTACCCGTTTTTCTATTTAATCTTTCTTCCAGTATCAACAAATCCAGCTAGACTATCGAGCAACACTAGATGAAAAAGAAGAATTAGTTTCTGACAGAGATTACTATAAAAACAAAGTTCAGAGGTTGAGCCATCAGATCAGTTACATTTTATCTAACAGGGCCAAAGTTCAAGATAGCAACGAAATTGATCCACCAAAGCCTATAGTAGATATTGATGCTCTAGTCACTGAAAATAAATACCTTCATGAAAGAATAACACAACTTCAAGTGGAAAAAGAAATTGTAAAACGAACATTGACAAAATATAAGGTTTGTATACTTTTAACATCACTTGTTCATTTATCAGTATGTATGTATCAGGAAGTAAAAAGATAAGCATGTAAATTTAATTGTTTTTCAGACATTGCTGGATAATAGAAATAAAAACTACTCTAGCTACATGAAAAAAGGTTTTGCAGATGTCATGACACAAAAGCAAGGTATGATAAATGGTGCTAATCATGAGTGTACATTTGATTCTAACCAACATTGACATAAGATTTAAATTACAATGATTTACATGCGCTTGTGAAATGCAAAACCTGAACATTTTTTAAACTTATGTTCTGTTTTTTGTACTTTTATAGTACGAGAGTTTCTGGACAACATTAATTCGAAGGCAGGATTGAAGCAGGGTTCGGCAGCTGAATTCAGGTCACTATGTCTTGGCCTATTTGAAGCACTTAATGATAAGTCGGTCGCCCTACAACATCAACGGAAAACGAATCAGTATGTATTAAACAAATATTTTATATAAAATATAATAACAAACAAATATTGTTATCTACAATCCCTTATCCTATGCTTTTAAATATCCGGTCGCAAAGAATTATCTCTAGTGTTTGGGATACAGTCATACAGATAAGGAGACCTTGTTACATGTATTGTGTCTAAACAAATTTCTTGTTTACAGAATTCTCGCCAACAGAATAACAGAACTAGAAAAAACATTAGAAAGCTGGTGTAATGGCCAGAAATACATTCCAATATTTCCTTCTCAAATGTTATTAGATGAATTTCTCACAGACTCTGGGTCTGTAAAGTCAAATGACTCAAAAGAACAACAGTTGAAGGCTCATGACAGCTCAGAGAATAATAGAAGCAAGTATTCTGATAGTGATGATGACATGAACAAAGAGAACAGTGATGGATCATCAACAGATCTGAGGAAAGCTTATGAAGATGATGATGATGAGTGCCAAGTGTCAAACGGTGAACACAGGAGCATGTCCAAAACGGTTTTGCCTCAGGACTTACAAGATTTAGTGAAGGAAGCTCTTGCTGAACTAAAACCTGCAGAATAATCTAGATGAATACGTTCATCTCTGGCTGTTTATGAGTACAATGATCTGACAACTACTGACATGTGTTATTTAATTAGGTTCGTATTTCGTTGTTAGTGATAGTCCTGTACCAAAGAAATGTTCCATAATTTCAATTCTAGTCTATTCAAAGCAATTATCTAGTCTGTTACTATTGATGTAAGTATGTTTAATTATTGTTGTTGCAATTTTACGTCGAATTATATACTTAATAATATTATACAATATCGTGATGCGTGTTTTCTTGTTTTTGGTGTAAAAGAAAAGCCAGTCAGTTGGTTCACAAAAATAATTTATTAAAGTAACATTATTTATATCATATACTCCAAATCCATTTTGAAAGCTTTTTCTATACTTACACATATCAAAATTATTACCAAAATTATTTTTTATTTTTTGTTTACTCTAGTTTTTACTCAAATTCATAAATATTTAACGATAATTCTATTTCAGATACAAGTAACCTAAAGCATTTTCATTTAAAAATACTAATATGTATAATCAATTCTAAAAATACATGGCCAACAATATAAAGAGGTACACTAAGCATTTAAAACATAACATGAACACAAAATTTTACTTGCTTATGAATAATACGTAGAATCAAATATTTAAAGTAAACAAAATGCTTCATTCTTATTTTTTCATCGTCATTTGCAACACAGACCGGCCAAGGAGACCTTTATCTTTATTGGTACCAATCACACATCTCCATGCGAGGGCCATAGGACCATAGTTACAGGGTAGAAACGAGTAAATAATGCTAGCGATAAGGTAACAACGAAATAGGTTCGACTGCGACATACTAAAAACCTTAAATAATAATCAAAAAGGAAAGTAAACAAATAAATAAATATACCTTCTTACAGTTCAGTATTTAAAAACTAACTTAGATATTATATTATAGTGTGATAAAACAAATTATCGATACAATTATTGTCGTTATGATTATAGACTGATATATTTTAAAATCCAATAAGTAATTTATCATGTAAACACTGGGATTAACATGACGAATTATAGTGAAACATATTAATTATCAGCGAAATCACTTTTTATTGATATGATCAACTTATTATTTTACGGATCATCCACCCTTGATTTAAACAAGATATACTATTAATAAAAAATACATAACTGGTAAAATCGTGGTAATTATAATTTAAGCATAACATAAAAGATCCATCTTTTAGCCGTTTAATCTATAAAAACTAGACGTCGACTAGGCTTAAATCATGTAAGAAGTATCTAACGTCATATAAAAGTAAAGCAGTCAGTTCTTTGGAAACTATAAACTGATGCTAAAACTTATCACATATTGGTTCAAAATATAATATATAATTGGCTCATCAGTGCGCTTCAGACAATAGCCTAGATATTTTGACACAACATCATCCCACCTATAGGTCTACTAGGCGCTAGGTTTTTGTGGCGTCTAAGGTCGATCTATCCACAAATCAACCTGGGTCTTCCTTCCGGGCCCTGAGTAATAATAAAGAATAAAATTGCATACTTACGTTTTGTGTGAACTTGTTCACACAGTAATCAAAATATTGATCCGGACATCTGAAAAACCCAAACTCTGTGGATAGAGCTTCAAAAACATAGCTGGTTCTCGCGCCATTAGAGTGATAACAAGTTATTAATATTTTCAAGAAATGCTAGTATAATGCTCAAGAGCGGCTGCAGTGTGGTGGTGTACGGCCGAGTTATCGCTTCTCTGTCGCGCGGCCAGCACTAGGCGCGACAGCAGCGGACGATGCTCCCTCTCTGAATATCGCTCGTACGATTCCAAGCCTTCTTGTAACTTCAGGATTAGGCTGTCGTAATTCTTTCTGACTACTTCTAGAATCTATAAAATACAAAATAATTACAGTATCGTCTTAATTAGGTATATCAACTTTAATTGAAACTACACAATCGAAATCACACACTTGTCTTCGAATTTGGTGGGCGCCAACTTGTATATGAATTTGTTGGGCGCCAACTTGTATACGAATTTGTTGGGCGCCAACTACCGAAGTCGGCACCATTTTTTCTCCGCCTTGGGGCGGGCGAAGACATTCCTACTGACTAAAAACCACCCCGGTGTTTCCTTAGCACACTTGGACCGGGGATCATTTGATCTTGGGCGCCATCCATGATCCCCGACTGGTGCCGGCCCGGTAGTCTCTCACCTCACTCCCGGGGGGAGTTAGGTGTGAGACTCCCTCAACGACATCAAATAGGGACGCCCCGTCACTTCGGGTCCTGCTGGATGGGGGGCGGCGGCCGTCCCCGAGTACGCCGTCCCTCCGGACCTGTCGTCAGCCAGCCCTCGGGACCTGGGGTTCTACTCCCTAAGTCCGACAACGAAGATACGGTCCCGTCCGAAAGTAGTCTGGAACGTGTACCCTACTCCATATTGATTTCGGATTCATGAGTTCCGAACGGAATCATAGACAATATTTGTGAGTGTATCACGCATGACGATAGAGTTGCGCTATTTTACCGGTTTACTTATTTTGTGGTTTTCAAGCATAATTAACAAAAATTAATATTGTAGTCGTTAGAAAATGAAAAATTTTAACAATTTACTTTTTATTACGTCTATAATTATACAATTGAATTATTTTTGCGATTTTTGTCCGGATGGCATTATCCTGTTGATACCTTTGTCTTTTTTCTTTTTGACGGTAATTTTTAAATGTCAAAGTTTTTTATTTTTGTTAGTTGGTAGGTACATAATATCGAGAAATTTTCGCTATTACCTAAAATAATATTGTAAAATGGCCCCAACCGCTCCACCAGCAACTCGAGCACAAATTGAGGCACTCCTCAATTTTATGAGTGACCGTGACGAGTTGGAACGCGGACTATTGAGGGGTGCCGACGGAAGAATACGATCCAAACGACTCACACACGGCAAAAGGACTACTTTAGGAGGCCAAAAATAATAGATATGAAAAAATGTTTTTATTTGTACTTTTTAGGGTTCCTGATCAATACGTTATCAATAATAAGAATGAATGGGCACTCTGCAAGCCTGTTTCTATTACCCACAGCACTTTTATTTTGTTGTTTGTGCCCGTTGTTCGGTGTGTCGTATTATTTATTTACATTAAGTAGCGACGCTTTATTTTATTTGTGTTAGAACCCAAAAAAACATGTAAGTACCTACCTACCTAAAAAGGGAAATTGATAGGAGTAGAAAACTTAATACTCGTAGAAATAAAAAAAATTGAATTTAGGAAATGAAAAAAGTAAGTATATTTCACTATACATAATACAATAATACATACTTATATTGGTAGCTACTTATGTAGGTATACCTAGTTTACAATAATTAATAATCAGGATGCTTCATCATCATCTTCATGTTCATTGTCATCATCTTCGTCTTCGTCATCATTATTTCTATTGATGATGTTTTCTATTGAAGGATTTTCCAGCATTTCTAAAACCTCCTTAGCAAATGGTTTCCTTCTTTTATAGTGGCTCCTCCTCTTCGATGCAATTATAGGATCGGAAGCTATAAGCATCCAGTGCGCAATGTCTGTATTGGTGTGGATCCTGGAGGTCTTTCTAGCATGGAAAAGCCGTACGCTTTTAAATTCCTTTTGGCTGGTCTCCAGCACATCTTCTGATAATAAACCCACAGGTAGTGGCAGCTCCTTAATAATATCTGCTCCGTGTATCAGGAGTTTGTGGACAGACGCACTCATTTTGTACCAGCCATAACTATTAATACAAATTTTTGCAGTTTCAATAGTGTAATTTTTGAAATTTTCGTAATTTACGTTGAATCCGCATGATAATACGCTCAGGATGTTGGCGAATCTTTTGATTATTTCCGTATCTATACCTGTGATAGCAGAAGATTTAGTAGGCTCAGCAAAAAATTTCCTGGCCGTATTTCCGTCATTGGAATTCCCCCCTCCTTGTTTTGGTTGATCCACCACCAACCCCATTTCTTTGTAAAACCTTTCTGTTATCTCGTTTTTTCTTTTTTTAATTTTCTCTTTGGCGTCTGTGCCCCTGGCTTGCCATTGTTGCAACTCTATTTTATACGAGATGTGAAGTAGATACTCGTAACATCTTAAGTACGAATGGAGCACAGATATACCAAACTTGAACGGAGCCTTAGAGTATTGTTTCCTCAAAAGCAAATCTATGTTGTTTAGCTCCTTGGGTGTTGCTTTACATATGTTGCAAGCTTGCGTTGACGATGTGTCAGTTAAAACGTTGCAAGTCTTGCCATCCATCATTGTACATACAGCATGATGTTTGAAGGTGTATGTTTTGTCGCCAAAAGTTACTTTCGTGACCTGTAACCTTGATATTTGCGCTTCAATTTCATCGTAATGCAGCTTCACAGATTCTTTTGTCTCCTTCTCAATCTGCAGACGAATAATGCGGCTATATCTTGACGAGGAAGGACTAGGGTTTTGCCATATTATCTGTTTTCCATTGGTTGTGTTCTCTGACATTTGTAATGGCACTATAGTGCACAAAATAATGTTAGTGTCACCATACAATGAGTTCGTTGCAAAACATTGTTTATATATGGAATGACCGCCACTCCCGTCAAGACCCCATTTGTACACCACTTCAATGGGTGAGTTCTCTTCGTGATCGTGGTGTATAAGAAGTACATCCTGCTGTACATCTGCAAGTCTGTGTATCGTGTGGTCAAGAATATCTTGGACGGGGATTTGGACTTCCGTTTCTGATATTTTTATATTGTCTGGGTAGCACTGTTTCTTTGTCTGCGCTATAACATTGTATGCAGGATATATATTGGCACCCCGAGATTTCGCCCCTCTTTGCATGTGAATGTAATCTTCTTTACCCATGTCAGAGTCAATGATGAAGGCTAAAGCCTCCTCAGGGGAGTAAGGTGTGATACCAGAAGTCTTTGGTGTATCATGAATTTTTTTTATGCGTTTGTATCTGCGTGGGCTGGTGGTCAATGCCAGGTTCACCATTTGTGCAGCTGTCCTTTTCCCACTCTTTGCTAGGCTAGCTTGAGCAGCAGCACACAATACCTCTGGACTTGTTTTGGCAACAATTGGTTGAACTCGTCTTCTTTTTGTTCGTACAGAGCCCTCTTCGAAAGATTTTGATGGTCTGCCTTTAACACTTTGTAAGTTTGAAACGTTGCTCACAGGTTTCACTGCTGGCAACACCAAGTCGTTTTTTAACCATGCTGAATTGTACTTGGTGAATCTCTCAATCTTCCAATTCGAGTTCTTCCACTTTTTCAACAGTTTCGAAACAAACACTTTGAGAACACATTTTATTTGTAAAGCACTGTCTTTTGATTGTTTATAAATACTATGATTATCCAATATATAACTAGTTAATCGTTCCACACACTTAGACGATGATAATTTATAAAAGTTTTCATTTTGTAGCACTAAAATCAGATCCATTTTTCTAACATGTAATTTCGAGTGACTTGGATCACTCCGACTACCTGTAAATAAAAGAGGATAGTGTCACAATGAGTTGGTTTGAGTTCTCAAAATTCACAATAATTACGGCCAACTAACTACTAAATGCAAATATCAAAGTCAGAAAGCGGTACCTAGCGGAACTTTTTTTGTAAGTCCAAGTAAACATACATTTTAAAGAGAAATTTATCTAGAACCGCAATATAAGATTTTAATACAATAAGATTACATTATTTTTAATTTTACTGTATTAATAAAATGTACATACCTGTAGATTCCATATTCTTGACCACTGTTGATATTTAAACACGACACGAACGAAAAATACGTGATGTTACTTGACGGTTTAGAAAGCAACTAACCGTACACAATCACTTCGCTTACCTGCCGGACCCTCGCACTCCTTTGTTGTGAACATAACAAAGGCGACTTATGCGCTTTGTGATGGAACGACTATCTGACTTGAAAAATACAGGCGAATTTAGACTTTATCTTTATGTTAATAAATAGCTTTTTGGCCGCCTAAAGTAGTCATTTTGCCGTGACTGTGGGAAAGCCTGTGCAACTCCCTTAATTCGATAGGAAGTTCCACAAAGTCCGCAAAGGGTGAGTTTAATACATATACATACTCCTCAATATTAATATGATTTTAAGGTCTTGTCATTAGTAAAGTACATACAATGATATTCATTCATCCTCCAAATACATATCTGTAGGAGAACTTAAGAGTTACTGGTTTTTACATAGTTTTTTATGCAATTAAAATGAACCAAATAACCAAAATAATAGGTCTGGGCTGATAAAAAAACATTAAACAACAAACAAAAAAATCAGAGTTCCCAACGAACTCAACGTCGGGAATACTCGCCAACCGAAAGTTTCAGCGCAAGTATAATCGGCGTCGCCTCCGCTCTACCTGTAGAGCTTCTTCGAGCAGTTCGAGCATTAAAAAAGCAGCCATAGTTTTAAATATTTCCACAAAATGTAACATTCGTCGACAGCACGATATCTATTTTGATGTCGTACCAACTGACATATCGCTCCGTCAAAACAAATGTCAATTTCAACTTTTCGGACGGGCAAAATCACAGGGAGTAGGGACAACTGTCAAATCGTGTCATCGTTCATTCTTAGCTCCGAACAAATCGTATGTCCGTATGTGTTGGAGAAGGAAACGCCCGTAACTAAGGCCAAAACTACAGATTTTGTGCTTAGGGAGTAGACCCGAACACCTCACGACATATCGCGCCAGCCCCCGCCGTGTCGTCCCCTGTAGGTGACCCACCCCAGCTGGCAAAAACATGTGCTATAATATTATAGTCGAGACCAAGTTTCTGTTTCAGCTCATAGTTCAATAAAGTAGATGTAATAAGTCGTATAAAAAAAAAAATACTGACCTGGTCTTCAGTGGGCGTGGACAGATTTTGAGATGCCAGCCAGGCTTCAATTTTTGGCGAAAAGTGTTGAATGATAGCGCGTACGTTGACAAGACAGTTAGCCAGTCGCAACGCTTCCGCTTTGAATTCACCATCACTGGTTGAATAGCGTAACGCTGTAAAATATAAAAATTAATAATTAAAAGAACCTTTTTATTTTCTTACAAATATTTTCTATACACTTACCCATATAGAATAGATTATCGAAAACTTGATGCATTCGAATCAGCTCATAATATAGTTGGTCATAAGATGCAGGAGTTGGCAGGAACGTGTCGCCAAATGTAATAAACAGGTTGAAAATGTTCACGACCTAGAAACAAAATGCATAAAAACAATATTGATCACAAAAAAAAAAAAAACAGCTTTACTGATTTATGGTAATGATAAACACACCTGTTGTGCCATGATAAAAACATTATGTCTCCTTAACAAAGTGCTCTCATTAGTTACTAAGAATTTCAGCAGCGCAATGAGTGCGGCCCATAACGGCCGCCAGTCCCTAGCAAGTCTTACACGACATCGCTTTTGATAGCTAAGCAACCGTAGCAGTACTCCCACACATAACTGATACAATTCTCCAGGGAACTTCTTCAGTAGATGGCACATTATAAACTCGACCAGAAGATCTGTAATAACAAATAATTATCAGAAAGAGAGTAGGTGAGTTTATATAAGTCAAAGAAAAGTGACGTACGTATGAAATAAACTAAAAGTTTGTAGAAGTTTATTTCACACAATTTTTATAACAATTACCTATCAAGGTGGATGCAAGAGGCTGCGACGGTGGTTCTTCTAGAACTATTTTCCTATGGCGCATTGGGAGCCTATACAATTGTACCTGGAAAAGTTAAAATGGACTTCATTATGTTTCTGTGAATCTAAAATGAAAACGACGAAAATTTAAATCATATTTACCTTAAAAGTAAGATTTTGGTCGTGCATAATAGAATTAGCAAACTGTTCTTCTACTATACACGTAAGTATAATGAAACATAGACTGCATTTATTTACGCTGGACTCAGTCCGCGTATCAGCCATTACAATGGAACTGAAAAATTTATTTAAAAAAAGGTAAGTTATACTTTAATAGGTAGGATTCCTCAAAAAACTGTATGCGCACTATTGCGCACATACTTACCAATATTGAAAGAACGTGACTAGTAAATTCGTCGGTTGTTCGTTGTCAAGCGCTTGTATTTGTGTTAAATTAGGAGGAGTCTGAAACAATATGGAAATTATATTTACTCGCCGACAAAAATCTCTAGCACGATGCGCACAATCAGTTAACTACCTGCCGCACCTAACTGTAAACATCGAATCGACTGGCGTCAAAATATTGGTTGCATTTAGGTTAGGTTTAAAGAACCTTTATTTCATAAGAACATGAAACAGTTCACTTATATGAGATTTAACCTCCAACTTAAATAATCCTCGTCTAATGACGAAGCAGGCAGAGTAAAACTATAAAAACAAATTACGAGATCGACAGCAAACGAAGCAAAAGTGTAGGGAGTTACATATAAATCAAGTTAACACAGCTTGCCAATTTGACACCAAGGTACCCTCTTATTTACTAATTATTCACTTTATCGATGAAAACAGCTAAAAATCGACCTGCTGATATTGGATTGGAACCTAACACAAGTCGGTTGCGGGTATAAACTTAATTTAGGATAACTTGTTTTGTGTTTTTTTTTTTGTTTACCAACGTCTATTTAAGGGGTCCCCTCGTGGGGTACAGACCTCGGTCGCTGGGGAGAGGGCAACTAGCCTAGTAGACCTGGTTGAGATTAATAAGAGGAGAGTTTAGCAGCACGTTTATCGCGGGCCGGAGTTGGTAAGGGTCAGGGTTGCTGTAGTCTACAAATACCTGATGTGGCGGCAAGGTCGCTGGCGGTGACGGTGGTGCTGACGAAGCGGCGGCTGACGACGAGTGTGCCAGTGTCGTCATGAAGTTGCGGTTCAAGTGAGCTGCTTCGTACAAAGCCAATAACATTCCTTCTTCGCCGCCGCTGGGTGTAACAAAAATGTTTTTTTTTTTTAAGAGCTACCGATTTTTCTGTGACTTGTTATACCATTATGGGTCAGATATTGTTGATAGGCATTAAGGTCCATGATGATTTATAGCCTAGTTTTTCACCACTATTAGACAATAAGATCCAGTAATCTTATCTGGCACATAATATCATAAATTCGCGCTCGTGTGAACGCGCCGTTTATCACTTAGTTATCGAAGTACCTACATCTATGGACACAGGTATTTGGGTAACCTTATTTAAACAAACCTAATTTAACTTTTTTTTGTATTTATTTGTATAGGTACCCAGTGTAAATAGTTGTGTCTAGAATAGATGCTATAAATTTTGTATACGAAGAACTTCTACTAAGTTACGTAGCGACAATTCAATCAACAACAAATAATCCCAAATTCAATCAACTCAAAGTAACATATATATATATATCGTTGTCGTCTAATGTTGTGTGGTACTGGAACTCAGTACTGGGATTATTTGTTTCGCTACGTAACTTAGTAGTTCTTTATTTACAAAATGTATAGCTTCTCGTGACGGGGACCTTAGTTATGTTAAATATTCTAAAAGTACTTAACTTATCTACCTTACAGTTAATCTCTAATTCAGTGTTATTTACGGTACTCTAAATTGTATTTTTATGTAGCGACAGTTACATTGGCATGTTGTAGTAAGAAGCCATAGCAAATCACAATATGCAGTTATTACCTGTTCAGTCTGTATTTAAAACAGTTACATGCTGATGCATCTCTCTCTGAGTCTGGGTGTATCTCTTTTTTTGAGTCCAATATTTTATTGCTAAAATAGGGTTGCCCTCTTTTACATGGGACTTAAACAAAACGAAATGTGGGTGTAACAAAAAGGTACACCTCTACTTAGCCCTTAAGGGATTACAGGCGTGATCTTGTTATTATTTATTTTATTGCTCAATGGTGATAATTCGACCATATTTTAAGTACCACCAGTAGACCTAACCCAGTATGGGGAGTCAGACAAGACTAGGTCTTTGCCAATATTTTTGTTTCAGACTTTCAAGCTCAATTTCTCTAAAAAAATCTGCTAACTGGCTTCGTCGACGTAAAAAGACCTATTATAATCTACTACTTTAGTCACAAAATATTACTCACCTGTTCCTCTGCCCTCTTACAACCGGTTGCGTCTCATCGCTGGTCAGAAATATCCCGCCGACCATGCTGGTGAGAGAAGAGAGCCATCCACCGCCCCCGCCGCCCCCCTGCATGCCGCCGAACGTCGACATCACATAGTCGTTCAGAGCTGCTGTTATAACTTGCCCATATCTAAGTGAAAAAGAATATAGAATAAATCCTCTTTGGGAATATTGCAGATTATTATTCAGTACATGGGCGACCGAGCTCTGCTCGGGTAAAAATAGATTAACATATTGTCCAGGTATACTAACATTGTGTCACATTCCCGAGGCTGTGAAAATAGAGAAAACAAATTTTCCCAGATATGTGACCTAGCTAGAACGATTTTTCGGTCCCGTGAACCCCTATATTGCAACTTTCATCGAAATCGTTAGAGCTGTTTTCGTGATTACAAATATAATATGTATGTATGTATAGATAGATGTATAAATATTGCTCATTTATAATGGATATAGGATAAGTTTTGAATTTTTGATTAATTACAAGAGTAGCTACTACCTAGCTTGGTTAAATTCGTGCTCGAATCAAAATGTAAAAAAATAGGCGATGTTTGTTTTGGAAAAAAAATTAAAAAATGCTAAAACAAACACATCAAATATCACGTGATTAATGGACGACCCCCAAGTACTCTACTCACCCATTTAATGCTAATTCATCATCTAGTATTGATAATTTCACAACATAAGGGTTAGCCGATTCCTGTTTCTTGTAATTTACTAAGAACATCAACAACATGACCACATCATAACCTTAAACAAAAATAATAAAAATATTACATGTTAGTGAAAAAAAAAAAATTTGAATGTACCCCAAAGTAATAGTTGTTTTGATGGTTTGGTGATAATAGTAAAACAAAATTACAGGTACCATGTAGACTACAATATTTTTTTGAGTTGTACCTTTTATTCATCTTGAACGGCATGCCTTCAACATATAATTATTATTGATTAAATTTTATATTATAACAAATAAATGACCTCCAATATGTTATTCACTTGAACATCACTGGAGCATACATAATAATTATTGTTTAATTGTTTACATATTCCACAGCACAATACTGTTTGCAGCCTATTGATGTAATAATAAAGAAATAGAATAGTATTACCATGATGTTGCCTCTCTGTAGATGTGCACAGGAGTTGTATCAAAGGTTCAAACAATGAGTTTTGCATAAAGTACTCAACTAAAGAGTTATCATCAATGTTGTCTATCCCCGTTGCTATTACTAAAAGAAGCTTTAAAACCATTGACTTTAAACTGTCTGGAACATCTCCTGAAAATATTTTATAGAACAAGTTGTATTATCATTATGGGCAAAAATTGAGGCATCATTTTGAGCAACATTACAAAAGATCGGATTAGGAAGTGCAATTTGGGCACAATAACCTCAAACATTATCATTAGTATAGATAGGCTCTGGAAATCCCAGAATCAAAGGAATTTGTGATTTTGTTTTTTTTTTTAAATGTAAGTATAATTAAACTGTTTTTACAAGATTTTATTTGATTTGTGTCCGCAATTCTACAAAAGCTTAATAAGGTTTAAGACATTTATTTCTCAAAAAGAATACAATTCACTTACTAAGAGAAATACAAGTTAATCTTAAAACTAAATATACGAATTACTTATAAAGAAGGTAGGTACTCGTAAATAAATAAGTTATTTATTTACAGTGTTGTGGGTAAAAGGAAATAAAGGAAAAAGTGAGGATTCTATTACATATAAATTCTTGAAGGCAAGTCGATAGCAATTACACATTGAACTATTTATATGTACTCGTACAGTAATGTTTCGGAAATACAGATTAGGTATTCTAGTAGTCTTTGTACTTAGCAAATTAGTAAATTATGTATTAACAATTGATACAGATGTAAATTAAATGAGGTGTGGTGGGTTTAAATTTAAAACCTAGAGAAATCTTTTAAGATGTGGTGTTTTATGGTTTTTTTATATAAAGTAAAGGACTGTATCTCTTTAATATCATTGGGTAATTTATTATACAACTCTGCTCCTTCGTATAGTATATTTTTCCTTCCATAATTTGTTCGTGGTGGTCTTAAGCAAATGTTGTTTTTTCGTCTAGTGCTACGTTTTTGTGTTTGCCCCTTTTTTGTAAATGTTATTTTAGAGTGTATATTTTTATTTAATAGCTTATGTACTAATATGCATGTGTTATATTTATATATCTGTGAAAGTGTCATCAATTTTGTTTCTTTATAAATTTTTTCTGTCGGAGTTAGGTAGTGGTAATGGAATAAGAGTTTTATTATTTTGTTTTGACATGTTTCAATTTGCTTTAAGTGTGTTTTAGCTGCAGTGCCCCACACCTCTATTAGGTATTCTAGGTGAGGTTTTACCATAGAGTTGTAAATGATATACCTAACAGATGTCGGCAAACAGCGGACGATCCCTCGAAGTGCGCCCATGACAGAAGATAGTCTAGATCTTAGTTTATCTAGATGTGTTTGCCAAGTCAGATGTTTATCTAGATGGAGACCAAGATACTTCTCTGAAGAAACTTGGGTTATAGGTTCGTTATTTATATGTAGGTTTGAGATGTTTGTGACTTTTTTGTTCCTAGCACTAAAAATAATATAGTTTGTTTTAGAGGTATTAACAGTGAGCAAATTGTCTTGGAACCATCTGGAGAGAGTGTCTAAGTCTTTTTGTGCTCGTTCGATGACCTCTTCGATATTGTTTCCAAATAGAAATAGGCTTGTGTCATCAGCATAAAGTATTATGTCGCCCGCCAGATTTAGGTTATGTATGTCATTCACGTATAATACGAACAGCAGGGGACCGAGAATGGACCCCTGCGGTACGCCGTAGGTTAATGTTTCGCAATTACTTTGCATATCACCAATTCGTACAATTTGTTGTCTATTAGAGAGATAAGACCGGAACAAGTCATGGGCAGTATCCCTGATGCCGATGTCATGCAGTTTTTGGAGAAGGAGACTATGGCTAATTGTATCAAATGCCTTTTTCAGGTCAATAAATATGCCAAGTGCTGCGCATTTTTCATCGATATTATTTTTTAGATTGGTCACAAGGTCAATTGTTGCAGCTAGAGTGTTAGATTTTGCACGGAAACCATACTGTTTTTTAGAGAGGAAGTTTATAGTTTTGAGGTAATCATCTAAACGTTTATATAGTATTTTTTCGAATACTTTAGATATTATTGGGAGGACAGAGATAGGGCGATAATTACCTGGGTCAGTCTTTTTCCCCGACTTAAAGATAGGACTAACTTTCGCTATTTTCAAAGAATCCGGAAAGAGGCCGTTTTGTAAACAGCAGTTGATACTCATCGTGAGCTTAGCTAATATTAGATTTTTAATACTTTTTATGGTTTTGCAACTAATCCCATCTAAGCCCGTACTGGTGTTTGAATTAAGATTGTCTATGATTTTGCTGACTTCTGCTTCAGTAGTTAGAGTTAAGTGTAGTAGTTCACTTGTACTAGATAGTTATTGTTTGTGTAGTTGGCAGAGTATGTATTTGTTCTATAGGCATTGTAATTTTATTAGCTAAAACAGACCCTATAGTAGCAAAAAAGGTGTTAAGATAATTACATATTTCTTTAATGTCTGTGATTTGGCCGGTTCGCGTATCTAGCTTTGAAGGAGCGGAGCATGATTTAGACTTGTTTCCAGCTAAGTTCCCGATTAGCTTCCACATCTTTAAAGGTTTTCTTTCACAGTTTTTGAAAATTTTGTAGTAGTAACAACTTTTAGTATTTTGAATTTGTTCCAATACGCTGTTTCGTAGGGTTATGAAATTGTTTCTTATTGAGTCGTCATTGGAATTTTCCTTATAAGCAGACCACAGCTGATTCCTTTTAGTTAGCATTCCAATTATGTCCTTATTGATCCAGTCTGATTTTATCGTGTTTTGAATTTTGAATTTAGGTATTCTATTTTTAATTACTGCTTCCTTTATTGTGTGTTCTAAGCTTTCGTAGTCACTCTCGGAGACATTCAAAATGTTACTTTCTACTGTTTGGTAAAGCGCTGTGTAATCTAAGGTATGGTACTTTACTTTCTTCTTCATTTCAGGTGCATATTTGCCAACTTCGAGATAGATTTGCTTGTGATCTGACATTGGAGACTCCACAATAGTTACATGAAATTTATGATTCTTTAGGTTGGATGAGACATGATCAAGGATCGATTTTTTTGTAGCAGTATCGCGGGTACTAAATTTTTCATCAGTGTTGTTTATGATTAGGTGTCCATTTTCTAACAGCATTTTTGTATAATTATTAATCGATCGGTTCGGATTAAGCAGATCGTAATTGAAATCACCGAACACTAAAGCTCTTTTCCTTCTCGTCAGCTGCTGTGAATATTCCTCCAAGAAAACATTATTGTTTGATTTTGGTGTTTTATATACTGCGCCTATATCCAACGAGTATTTATCCAAATGAACCCATAAATAATGATTGTCCTCTTTACAAAGATCTTCAATGTAATTATGTTTTAAGCAATCATGGACAAAAATGGATACTCCGCCGCCTCTTGCATTTTCTCTAATATTATAATAATGCGAGTAGTTTGGCAGGTTTAAAGTCTTGGCTTCAGATTCGGACTTGATCCAGGTTTCCGATAGTATAATCACATGCACAGGACCGGGTATGTTGTGCTGAATAATGCAGTTTAACTCATCTAGTTTTCCTGGCTTCACTATGCTACGTGCGTTAGCGTAAAGAAATTTTAGGGATTTAGTGTTTTTTATTAAGTTGTTGTAGGAATTGGTTACTTCGTATGTGGTATTTAGAGTTGCATCATCTGGATCTTGAATCGTTAGTTTTTTGGCTGAGTTTTCGTAATTGTAGGTGTTCCTTTGACATATTTAATTGTTATATCAGTTTCGCCTCCGTCTATTCGCCGTTTCAGTTCGTCTCTTAAATTTTTCCGATACTTTTGCTGGTAGGGGGTCTCATCAGAGTAGATCTTGATATTTTCAGATTGTATGTTTGATTTATGGCGTAGAATGGATTTCGCTTGTTCATTTGTCGAGAATATGACCTTTATAGGTCTAGATGCATCTGGATTATATTTTCCTAGTCGTATGGTTTTTGTTGGTTTCGTGCAGTCTGAAACAACCATTTTTATGACCTTCATTACCTCTTGGCTGTCATGAATTTGTCTCTCTTCAGAGTTTGAGGATCTTATTTCTTCTACCCCACGTATGATGACGTTTTTCTCCCTTTGAGACCGGTCATAGGTCTCCGATATAATGTCTTCGTAGTTAAGCAGAGGTGTGGTAATCGCGGAAGTGGACCCAGATTTAAGTGAAGCTATTTCATTTTCAATAGTGTCCACTTTTTTCTCAATGTTAGCTCGGAAGCCTGAGATATTAGCTAACTCCGATTTCATTTTGATCTGTTCCGAGGACAAGAGATCAGTTGTTAGCTTAATCTGACTTATTTCTTCCTTTATAGCCGAAACATCCTGGGATATTTTGTTAAGATTTTCCGCCTGGGTTTTAGCCATATCCTTTATAAGCGATTCCATTTTGTCTTGGAATCTTTCGAGTTGTGCACCAAAGTCGTCATGTGGTTGTTTCCTCTTACTACGGTAGGTTACCTGGTTGATGGAGTCAGATAAGGCAAGTTTACGCAAGTCTGGTTGCGAACCACCAGCCGTTTCAGATCTCCCAATACCACTTGCTATTGCTATAGGATCTCTATTGCCTTCGTTATACGTATTAATAGTCTGACACTTCCTATATCTTTCATACAGTTAATTCTCTAACACTTATATCAGCTTCTGAGAAAACAAATGCGTTTTGTAAGTGTTCTAGTGACTTTTATGAACAACAATAGGGCGGTAAGCTTGGACTGCCCCAAGGACAGCCTATGTGTTTTTGAGAAAATGCAAACTTGAATTCAAATAATTGAATATGTCAGTTACTAAAATTGCTCTGTTTAATTGATATTACAACTTTGTATAACCAGTACATGGTAAATTAACTATTTAAAATTCTGATAACATCATTAAATCCGACCACTGAATATACAATTCCACCATTTAATACTAACAGAAAACTTTACTATTAAATGGTGCACTTATGATGCTGCTAATGGTGCCTCACTTTTCCAAAATAATGGCCAGTTCTTTGATAAGAAACAAAAAAAAACACATACAGAACAAATTAACTACAATGTTGTTATCTTGTTTCTTGATATTACCTGATAATATGGTGCTACAATGTTCAAACAACTTTTGCATTTTAAAGTCAGGATTGTCTGAACCGATTAAAATAGTTTTGATATTAATGTTAGGGTCTTGACCAGCTCTTTGGTACATAGTTATTAAAAGAGCACTAAGAGTTTGAAGTGCATACACCAATCTGAAACATTAAACTTATTTAATGGACTATTTTGATGTTACTTTAATTGAAAATATGGGTAAATTCAATTCACAATTTGAATGCAAAGACTAAATCAATAAGTTATCCTACCTTATATGATGTTCTTGCCCGCACATTTCAATACATTGGGAAACAAGTAAATTAATACTTTCTCTCATACTCATAAGCTGTTCCACAGATAGTTTATGAATTTCGGCTTCTAATTGGGGAATTTTAGGTTTCAGAAGAAAGAATTCGTCCCAGAATGTAGCATTATCAGTAGTTAAATCTTCGCCTCGAAAGAAAGATTCATATATTTGCACCACTTTCTCCTTCAGGTGTCTTTTAGACCCCGATCCGCTTCTCTTGCGTGTAGCCATATTTTTTATGATATATATTGGCGTATAATACACTTTTTTCTGCTGAAAACCTCTTTTACAATGTGCCAACGATGCCTTATCAAGCTAAGTTCTGTAATAAATTGCCATTGACCATAATATAAATTGAAATTGATTATGAGCGATAAAACTTTCCTTGTTATAAATTAATTATTTACTGCACGAGGTCTGCCGTTAAAACCATCCAGTATGTACATGAATAAATCCAGTAATTAATAAAACTGGTGAAAAAGTCAACAAATTACAAATTGTAAACTTTCGTCACTTGACATTGACACTTGTAGTGACACAAGTTAGAGAAATGTCAAATATAAAATGACATTTCTTTCGAACAGTGTTGCCATACTAATAACCTCAGCATAAGCACACACACGCAGTGATTTTAGTCATCAAATAGATTTTGACGACTAAAGTCCCTGCGTATCGTTTAACTGTGCGTTTGCATTGGCGAAACAACACCGACATGTTGAAATCTCTGTTTTCTGTCAATGTATGGACTAGCGTTCGCATTGTGACATAACTTTTTGGGACGAAACATGTTTGAAATTTCATATCACTTGACATGTTTTACAGACAAATTGCCAAAATGTTTGGTCAGTGGGTCGTTTATGGGTGTTTCTGTATGAAACTTGCTTGGAAAACCCTAACTTGAGATCTGTCTTAAAACTTACTGATGTTGCGTGCAGTGCGAACTTACTGATGTTGCGTGCAGCGCGAACGCAAATTCAATTAAACAAGTTATGAGATTTGTTACATGTAACAAGTTTCGAAACATCTACACGCTGAATGTTTTCTGGTGCAAACGCATAGTTACTGTGCAACGTGTTGAAATCTCTACCTATTTTCTGTCAATGTTCCCTCTATTGTTTGGCAGGAACTAGAGATTCCAACATATTTTGTTGTGAATGTTTCGCCAATGCAAACGCACAGTTTCAGACTCTAGTCATGAACAATGAACTCATGATATACTAATAGACAACACTCTGCAGTACCAGAGACAAATATTCCGCATTGCTTTACTTCTGATTTCATTCTTTTCATTCATTCAGTTTTAGCTTTTTGTAAAGTTACATGCTCTGATGCTCTGTGGCTTTTTGTTTTTGGTCTTGTGTGGGTTGTGTGTAGCGCTTTGTGAAATTGTGATTTTATTTGTAAGCTTACATCAAAAACATACATAAAATGAAATCTAAGAAGCGACATCATACATCGTCGGAGGATTCAGATGAATCCGACGCGACTGGTAACAGCAGCTCTTCTGGGAGCGATAGTGAAGACTCTTCACTATCGGAACACCGCTACAACAAAAAGAAAAGGAAACGTGCTGATTCTACAGATTCGGAAAGCGATACCGACGAGCAAAAACGATCGAAGAAACGTAAGCATAAGAAAAAGAAGAAGAAGCACAGCAAGAAGAAGAGGCGTTCAGATTCCGTGGCAGAAAGTGTCTCGGGTCCTGAAGATGTGTCATCAGTCAGTGAGGGCGAAATATCTTCAAAGAAGAAACGCAAACATAAACACAAGCACAAGCGCCCGCGGAGTACGTCAGTTGGTGTGAAAGGTGAGTTATTAGTGGGATTTATATTAATTGCGTGTTGTTGTTTGGTAGGTAGATACAGGTTAGGGATATTTACACACACTCAATAATAGAATATTATTATGCTTGAAATTATTCTACATCGCCTCTTTTTATCTTTTCCATTAGATGAAGAGCAAATTCAGCGCCGCCTGCATAGTGTCGTAAAAGAACGTCGTGGATCATCTGAAGAAGCAAATCAACCTATAAGGACCTATTATAATCAGTAAGTTCTTCGATCCGATCCAGCCTTTCCTTAGCCGTCTTCCCCCAGCGACGCCCTAAGCTGAGGTCCGTACTCCACAGGGGGTGCCCTTGGCGTAGTTACTTAGTTTATAAGGACGCCTTAATTTATTGAGGCACCTACAGGATAGTCCAGTCAAAAGCAGACAACCTCTCAGGTTGACCTGCGAGATGCCATACAAAAAAAAAAAACTTCACTAGTATTTCGCTCGCTACTTCGTTCGCGTGTATTTTGTATTATTAAAAAGTTTTTTTTTTAGTTACTTGATAACCTACATTCGGGCCAATTTTCTAGTATACATATAGATCAAAGTAATAAGATTTTTTTTTTCAAAAAATTTCTCCCCCATAGGGTTTTAATTTTGGAAAAAAATTATGATAAAAGATTTATGACATTTATTTCTATTATTTGGCTTTGAGATTTGAGACTTCTTTCATCAGGAATCGATTTTCGAAGAAAAAACTTATTTCTTTCTTTTTTGTTAAAAGTATTAGTACCTACCAAGTTTTGACTTAATCGGACTGCATATTTAGATTTTGCCATACTAACTTTAACACCCCATAAAACCCCATTGAGGGGTAGCTTTGATAAACTAATAATGTCATACTTTGTTAACTTGGGCAAGTGCCAAGTTTCAAGTTAATAAACGAGAATATTATAAGATTTTTCATACAAACAAAATCCCGGATTGAATGGCCAAAAACCTATCGTACCAATGTCGTAGGGACAATAGATAGTCATTATTTTAAGCAAATTCATGAAAAATAAAATTTACGATTATTATTAATAATTAAAGGAGGTTCCCATACAAGACACGCGTTTGTTTCGGCGTTTATTGATCGATCTAACAGAACCGAGTGCGAATCCGATTCGCAATTGACCGGTTTTTTACAAACTTTTTTAAGCTCTATACCTAAGCGCCACCTAACGGTAAGCTGTTAAGACAGCTTTCGAAAGAAACGTTTTAGCTCGAGACGTTTTTTCGCTAAATTACGTTGCGACGGTCGCCGTGAAAAGCCCTTTTATTTTAGGATAATATACAAAAATTCTCTCACCAATGTTTAGAATGGATCTTCAGGGTGGACATGGAACTGGACGAGCAGTTTCAGAAATTACCTCCTACATCCAAACTTACCAAAATTTACCTCTTTATAATATAAGTATATAATTCTCATGATTGAAATTCATAAACAAAAATTTGCTAACATATTGTTTGTATTTTAGGAAGGAATATCAAAGATCAGTGTCACCTGAGGAGTATGAAAGGGAGCGAGAAGTTCAGCGCTTCTACCGTGGTTCCAGCAAAGAGAGAAGGCAACAGCAGTATCAGGAACAGTACCAACAATATGACAGGGAACATAATGACAGGTAAGCTAATTGGAACTTGGGCTAAAATGATATTGTGTAATATTTCATTACACTACATCATTAAATCATTGCAGATATACACAATATCGCCAAGAAAAATATGATAGAAATAGAGAGAAATATGGGCAAACCTCTCAATATAATGATCCTAATGAAGAACTTAATAGACGGCAGAGGGATTATGAGTATAAAAGGTACATTACAAGTACACGTAAATGTTTGCTTGTAGGATACTTTAATGTGCTGGTGTTAGTTTGGGCAAATCAATCTAATAGAAAATATAAAGTACATTATTTAATTTCTTTAGAAATCAGAGGTATGAGGAGCACAGATCTCCAAAAGAAGAATACCAACGGAGACCAAGGGAGCCAGAAGAGCGATATCATCAAAGAGAAGACACAAGAGGTTAGTAACTGAATGTATTTAAATACTGTGGCTTTGAAAACGTCATTGGTTAACATCAAATGAGCATGTGACCAAACATGAGCCTAATCTATTCATAAAATAATGTTGGTTAAGTTATAGGATAATCTAGAATCTAGACAAAATCAAACTTAATTTAAGTTGTAAATTTTTTTTTTTTTTTTTCATTATATGACATTGATTTTACACTCTGTGATTACTTCCTCACACACTGACTTATTTATTGTAAAATTTTAGGAAAATCGTCTACTTTTACAATGTTTGTAAATATGTGAGAACCATGTATCATAAGTCATAAGTCATAAGTCATTTATTTCATAACAATATGGAAACATTGTGTTGAAAATAATATAAAAATAACAAATTGCAATGAAATTAAATTAAAAATAACAATTAATACGGATCAAAATTCATTAAAATACATCAAAAACGTTGAAAATATAAAACAGTACATGGCAATTAAATTACATTAAAATTACAATAATAACAAAATATAAAGAATTACAGTGAAATCAGATTAAAATTACATAACATAAAACATTATAATTAAATCAGATTAAAATATTTAGAAATGTCAATAAATAAAAACACTAATAGTCAATTGAGAATTCAAATACAATAAGATTATAAATAATAAATGTCAAATTAAATTAAATCAAATACAACTTTACAATAATATTACAATGTCAAATGTCTTCCATGAATTCATTGATACCATAATAGCCTTTCCTCAATAAATGGGCCCTCAATTTATTTTTAAATAAGTTGACACTGTAAATACTTTTCAATTCTATGGGCAACTTATTATATAAAATTACTGATTGATATCGTGGGCTGTGATGCACAACTTGCAATTTCGGTTGAATGTTGTTGGGCACATCTTTCCTACGTGTACTAGCTCTAGTAATTCTCTGCTCAGCGTTCTCAATTTTGTTCAAGTTTTTAACAAAGCTAGTCAGTAAAACCAATATATAGAGGCATGGCACTGTTAAAATATTTAGTCTTATGAAATGCTCTCTACATGATTCCGTCTGTTTCATGCGGAGCATTGTCCTAAGAGCTCTTTTTTGAATGACAAATGCCATTTGAACATTGTACTTGTAACTGTTGCCCCAAAATTCGATGCTGTATCTGAGCTTGGATTCTACCAAAGCAAAGTACACACTTCTAAGTTGAGGCAACGTTAAAACTTCTCTCAGAGTTCGGATAGCGTAACATGCCGAGCTAACTGATTTAGTCAAAGCTAATGTCTCAACCTTCCAATTTAATAATGTATCAATTTGTACACCCAGGAACTTGACACTATCAACTATTTCCACACTGTTTTCACAAGAAACAATGTCCAACTTAATGTCATTCCGTACAGTGGGCTTAAATAAGACACATTTTGTTTTACTTACATTAAGTTTCAGATTATTTGTGCTAAACCAGATTTCGAAAGCTTTCAAAAGAGCATTGATCTTACATTCTAATTCTAGTGTATTGTCTGCCGAAACTATTGCATTTGTATCGTCAGCAAAGATAATTAGTTGTGCGTCATTAATACATTTTTTGATGTACTCAACTAAATCATTCAGGAATATATTAAAAAAGATTGGACCAAGAACGGATCCCTGGGGAACACCACGGCACACAGTAGCTAGATCAGATCTATAAGTTTTTTCTTCTCCATCTATTACGGATTTTATCTCTACATACTGCCGTCGGTTATGCAGATAAGAGCCAAGTAGTTCCAAAACATTCTCTCTTACACCATAATGTTCTAATTTGGCTAGGAGAATACCATGGTCCACTGTGTCGAAGGCGGAACTGAGGTCTAGAAAGATACCAGCTACTTTTAGTTTATTATTTAAGTTACAAATAATATTGTCTATTAATGCCTCAATGGCATCGGAGGTTCCTAGTGATGTTTGGTAGCCGAACTGTTGATCATTTATTATACCATACATCTTTAAATGCTTTATAAGCCTATCCTTTATTATTTTTTCAAATATTTTTGATAATACAGGCAAGAGAGAAATAGGTCTGTAGTTTCCAGGTTCCGTCTTTGATCCCTTTTTGAAAACCGGTATAACTCTTGCTATTTTTTATTCTTTTTTTATCTATCACATAAGTAATTAATTTATCTTTCGTTGCCTCATTTTTAATTCTTTTTACCTATTGTGGTATATAAATATTTTTTTGGGGCGCATCTTCTTCACGTATAATTAAAAAAAATGGTTTATTATTTAAAAATAATAAACCATTTTTTAATACATACATACATTTTTTTTTTACACACGCTTATTTGCCTAAAAGGAGGCTCCAATCACTAGTGATTGGAGCCTCCTTTTAAGCAAATAAGCGTGTGTTAGGAGAATCCGCTCTTCCCATATCTTAAATACGTACAATTTACTTGTTTTATTTTTGATTCTATACAAGTTAAGATGCTAAATGAATTATTATTAATTACAAAGAAAAGAGTACCACTAACACACCTACCAACACCCACGACACACCACCACCAACAAACCACCCTACCACACACACCAGACTAATATACCTACATATTATACAAAATATTGTAAAACATTTTAAAAGAGTAACAGTGGAGTTTCTTGCCCATTCTTCTCCATACGAAAACTACCTTTTGGAAGGGGCGACTAGAATCAATTCAATTTTTTGTAAATTTTGACGTTCAAAAGTGCCTTACAAGGGCCTATTTGAAATAAATGATTTGACTTTGACTTTGTTACAACAGTTGTGTTTGCATTGTGCTCATATTCATTTGTTCACTTGCTTTATTCATCCTAGGTTTCAACCGTTACAATCAGTATGAGGAGCGTGGAGGACCCAAAAGGCGGGAGTTTGAAGACAGGAGAGACTATCGTGAAAGGTATTGTGCCCTAATTACCAAATTACAACATTATTTTTTAGGGTTCCGTAGCCAAATGGCACAAACGTAACCCTAATTTCGTCATGTCTGTCTGTATGTCTGTCCGTTCGGATGTGACACAGCCATTTTACTCAGAGACCACTGTATCAATAAAAATTGGAAAGAAGCTGTATTCTATGCACCGCTTGAGAATGGTGAAGTGAAAATATGAAAACAAATATTAGCTGTGGCACTCCCCGTGTCCCCATACATGTAGAAGATAAACTACGATAACATGGCGCGCCCCTCCAAAATTCTACACGGTTGAAAGTATTTGTGAAATGTATTTACAAAGCGCCACCAAGACTCAAAACGCATTGTGTGCGTACTGAGACGACCGTCAAACAAAAATAAATCCGAGGAATCCGAGGATTTTGAGTCTAGTCACTAGACCCATTGAAACAGTAAAGTGGAGGGGCGCGCCATGTTATCGTAGTTTATCTTTAACCAAGGGATGAAAAACAATTAATACAATGCACATAATATAAGTATATAGGATATTGTTGGATCCCATAATTAAAAAGATTATGATGTTTCTAAGTGACTTTTAATTAAGTCCATAGCTTTTGAGTTATGGGATATTTTCGATTACAACTGCAGAAATGACTTTATTTTTCATAGTTTTTTCGAGACATCCTGTGAAATACTAACTTATACTGTGCATATGTAAATATTCATTCCGACTACGGAACTCTTCACTGTGCATGGTTTGACACATACTTGGCCGGTTTTCGATTATAAATCAAATAACAGCGATGTAAAAAAAGTATCGTAACGTACTAAAGTAAAGTAATAGTAATGTATTTTGGTTATAATAATAAGAGTGATATTGTGACGTTTTAGCTATCAATCTAATTTGTGCTGAGAGAGGTCTGAGCGCTTATCTTGTAAATGACACCATTTCAAATAAAATTCGACGCCATTCATAACTCATTAAATGTATGAAAAGAGAAGTTGTGGCTTCTGCAGTTCAGGAACTATTACAAGATTATACAATGTGAAATTTTATTCGTTTGCATCCTCTTAAGGGGTCATTGTAGTCATCATTATGAACAACTTTCACTATGGGGCCAACCCTGAAATCGCGAAAAGAAACTCAACTGTTCCATACATTTATGTTTGCATAGCTCGTTATAATGTAGGGGGGGCAGCTTTTTTTTTATAATACAATGACCCCTTAAGAGGATGCAAACGAATTAAATTTCACATTGTATACTCAGCTCCTATTTAATTGTTTTGACTGTCTATAGAGATGTACGAATGAAAAACTTAACACTTTCACAGCCGATCACGTGCAGAGTACGTCCCAGGTTGATTGTATTGTGACGCTGATCACGTTCTCAGTACGTGACTGACTTTCTTAGTGTTTGTTTTAAAACGACGTCCGTAGTCCGTGTTTGGCGTGCATTGATATAATAGTGTAGTGCTTTAGCTACGCACACATGTAAGAATAACCGTGGTGGGGCGCTTGGTGTGAGCGGAACAAGCTATCGAGTGTCGCGCTGCGCCAGTGTTCCCGCGCCGCTATTGCGAGTGCACGTACACGAATTTTGGCGCGAAATGGCGAGACCTCTTTTTTATTCTACATTTTTAAATAAAAAAAACTAATTTACGTCTGTTTTTTATTTTTATCCTAGAAATAAACAAGTCAATAGTATAAATAAAAAAATAATTATAGATTTATCATTGATAGTTCTCATTTTATAAATGTTGCAATATCGGCGAAAATCGCCGGCGAACCATGGAATCCGCGTTTTAAAATCTTCGGCTGTCAAAGTGTTAACAAATGTGAATGTTACGTGCCATTTTGCAATTACCTTTGGCAATATTCATAAAAACAATACACTGATGAGTTATGACCACGGAGGAAACAAAATTTGTGGTTATTACTCAGTATTGGTAATTATGTAATGATAGCTAAATAGCACTAATTATTAATTGTTTCTATGAATTTCACAATAAATCGGATACAAAAGTATTCGGCGGTTTTAAGTTCTTATCAGTAAAACATGGAAATGTTAGTGCAATAATACATTTTGGCAGTAAAACTAGCAAGTCTGAGATAAGATTGAAATAAAAACTATCAAGCAACACTCGCCTTACAAAAAAATACTTTCCTTACTATTTACCCACAAGTATGTAGTAGGTAGGTATTACACTATCATATCTTTGATCAAAGTTATAATGAAATTGTTAAAAACAAATTATGGGTATTTTTGTGAGCTTTGTAGATAGGTATATGATATAATAATGTTAGTGTTATATCAACCTGCGGGGATATACCAATAATACATCTATTTTACTGTTTCATTATATCTTTGATCAAAGATATGATAGTGTAATACCCACCGTATTCTGATGCATCTAATAACACTGTCCTTTGTGAATGTTATCTGTAGACGTGGTCCACCTGAGAACGAGCGCTTCCGCGAGAGGGAGTATCCCGACAGGAAGGAGAGATATCAAGAAGAGGGCTTCTCTTCTGAAAGGTACGTACATCCGTGTTTCTTACCGTTAATTAGATGTAAGTAGTTTACGCTATTAGGTTAGATATAACTGGTAGTTTGTTTCAAAAAAGATTATTTCATCTATTTAAAAACATTTTTACACATACCAATGCAGACTGTTATTGCATGCGTGTCTGCTGGCCACAGCTGGTCAGTAACAGTGTACATGCGACGTTAAATAACTATATTTATTTTTACAGTGACTACTCTACAGAAAAATATAATGATCAGAGCATGTCGGTGTTGCAAAGATATTTTAATATTTGCACCCTAAATGATACTTGCTATAGGCATGTGTGAAACCATCGATTGTTATAGATTTGTTGGAATGCTTATTAGCAAAAGATTACTATTTTCATTTTGGAATATGCAGGCACTAAAGTGCTTACAACGAGGGACTTCTTATAAACAAATATTTGATCAAATAATAGACAGATATTAAATTAGATTTTATTTTGAATATAATAAGAGATACCTGAAAGCAAGGTGGATTTGCGTGATGGATCAGTCTTTAGCAATGACATCACAAAGCTAAAGAAACAATATTTTTTAAATTAAATACATAGAATTTGTTAAGACGAGGACCCTAAACTGATGAAAGAAAGACAATGAAGCGTAATATCATCGACAGAATGTCAAAACAAAGAATGTTATATACCTATTTGAGGAATAAGGACAATATTTATGGAAATAAATCATTGTGGCACGGATTTGAAGATTACATATACACTGGAGCTGACTTGGAGTTCGTTTGTTTTAATTTGTTTGTGTTTATTCTGAATACTGTCTACTCTTATGAACTGTATTGCTTTAGGTTCCAAAACGATTTTGATATTGGAACTCATACAGCTAATAACGTTGCTGTAAGTATAGAATGGAAATGCAGACTCAAGATTACTTTAAATGTTCTGTCATTTGACAGTTCACATAATGATTCAAACTGGAAAATCATTTCTTTTATAACTTCTATCTCCAAACTGATCTATTTGGGCGCTGTATTACTTTTGAGTGCTTCGTCATCAGTCATTATCATCATTACATACTAAACAAGTACATTATGGACCCCAGCAAATTTTTACCGAAGTACCTTGGAAAGGGCTGCTAATGCATTGATTTACAAGCAATTTCGCTTATGTTTACGTAAATGCAATAGAATGTCAATGAATCGACACAGATGAAGATAGAGAAACCAGATTTAAACAAGATAGAAATAATAAATCGAAAAGAGAAAGATATTTCATAAAAGATAATTCGCAAATATGGCCGAAAGAAACCATGAATGGACACATAAATGTGAAAAGGAATTAAAATATGATTAATTGCGACAAACTGAAAAACGAGGATGGGAGACTACACTTTTCATCCAATAAGAACGTATACTCGCGCATCTTTTGTGCTTTGATGAGACAAGAACAGACAAAAACAGTTGTCACTGGCTTTAGCTTAGTTAAAAGCTAACCATTTGATTTATAACATCTATGTATTAATTAGTCAAAATATGAGAAGTTCACGAAAGGCTGAACGTAGTAGGTATGCTCGTGAAATCAACATTGTGTTTCAAAAGTAATGGTAAGTGTACGATTTAAAGGAGTGTCAAAATAATTGGTTCTTCGTGTTGAAGATAAATTAATGAATATATTGTTACGCTAAAACAGTTATTAAACTGAGGATGATTGCCTCTAGCATAATATTCTCTTATTTTTGAGTCGATAGTCTTCGATTTTTAATCTTATTCCAAATAAAATTCTCACTTGTACTATTGACTAAATAAAAGGATCTTTGTTAGGGCTTTTAGGTTACTTCAGTTAAATAATAAAATTACAATATATTTATTATTATTTTTGTTGTATTTTTTTTAATAAAGCTTGAAATAAAATTTATTGTGGTGGAGCACCCAGTTTGCAATCCTTGGCAATATTTGTAAATCGTCTGTGTTAGGAAGTGTTTGTACGGCTTATCAATTATTATGTTTGTCGGTTACAGACCACGTGAAGTTCGTCGGGAGAAGCCGATAAGCACAGCTGCTAGGCCCGACAAGCCGGCTGCGACACACCACAGGTGCTGTACATTTTTGTATCTACTAGCAGCACAAATATTATAAAAATAACATCATACAAACTTTTGTAGATTTTAATAATTTCTGGCGACTTTTTCCTTCCAATATGATTCTGCAACAACGTAAGGCGATAAGAAAACCTGTTATTTATTATATAATTATTTGTTAGAGAGCGGACAAGATCGAGAAGTCAAGAAGAGCGTTACAAAGAGCGGAGTCGTCGGCCGGAGAGGCCGGAAGGGAGAGAAGAGCGATACAGGGATGGACGCGGGGATGAACGAAGAGAGCGCTCTGGCAGACCGGAAGATCGCAATGCGGAGCGCGGACGACCTACAGTAAAAACAGAGTCTAGGTCACGAGATCGCAAGAGCAGGTTTGTGATGTTCATAAATGCTTAAAAAGGTCATATTCGTATAAAAATGCGTAATTCATTTATGCCAGCCAAACAGATTAGATAACATTATTTATACCATTCCCCCTCTAAAAAGCTTATTTTATTCACTGTTTTCAGTTGATTATTATTAGTAATAATAAGAAAATTACTTTTAATTTTAGTAATTGTTCCAATTTTAATGTGCATTTTAATTAATTCAACCTTCCTTTTTTCTTCAATAAATGTCTATTTTCGCTTAAATCTTTATTTTTCTCGCAGTCATGGTATAAAGTATAGTATGCAAACTCTTGAATAAAACGGATTTATATCGAGGGCCATGAATTACTCGCGTCGTTCAGGATTCTAACACTTGAATCACTCGCTACGCTCGTGATTCAATCATCATGAATAACTCCCTTCGGTCGTGATTCAGTCGTTAGAATCCTTCACTACCTCGTGACTCATCTATGGCCCTCGCTTTAAATCCGTCCTTTATTCACTAATTGCATAATATACTATTTTGCACTGTCATTGTAGCAAGTAATAACAGATATAAGAGGTTTAAAAAAATGAAACTAAGATCAAAAAAACTGTTGTCATAGATTCGCAGATGCTGACGAGAATAAAGAATACGACTGGGGAAAGGGAGATGTGAAGACAGAGGACGGCAAAGATCCGGCTGATAAAGAAAAACCGAACTTCGGTCTGTCTGGGAAGCTGACGGCTGATGCCAATACGGTCAACGGTGTTGTGATTAAGTACACCGAACCTGATGACGCTAAGCAGCCTAAAAGGAGATGGAGGTAAATATTTTGTTATTAATATATGAACGAAGTTAAAAGGAATAAAAGTTGTCTCATGAAAAGAAAAATCTTGGACTAATTTTGGTAATGATATTTCATAGTACAATGTTTGCTCAATAAATGGCATCTGGCACCTTTTTGCGCTCCTAATTCATGTCATCTTAACTCATACAAATAATTTTCAGATTCTACCCGTTCAAAGGCGACAAAGCGCTACCGATCCTGTACATCCACCGTCAGTCTGCGTTCCTGATCGGGCGCGACAAGAAGGTGGTCGACATCGCGCTGGAGCACCCCTCCATCAGCAAGCAGCACGCCGCGCTGCAGTACCGCGCCACGCCCTTCAGCCGCGCCGACGGCTCGCAGGGCCGCAGGGTCCGGCCGTACGTCATTGATCTTGGTATGTCGTTTGATGTAACACATGTTATATGAGCAATCCTAACTACCTAACTAATGTGATAAATGCGAAAGTGTGTTTTATTTGTTGTTTACGCTTTCACGCTAAAACGTCTGAACAGATTTGGATGAAATTTGGCACATGGGTAGACCATGACCTGGATTAGGACAGGAAAAAAAATCAACTGTTCCCTACATTTATGTTCGTATATCTCGTCGAATTGTAGGGAACAGCAGATTTTTTTGTCGCGATTTCAGCGTCGGTCCCATAGTGAAAATTATTCATAATGATGAGTACAATTACCCCTTAAGAGGCTTAGGGTAAACAAAAACTAAGGTTGTATATGTATATTTTTAATCTACTTTCTACAAAACGGTTCCAACGATTTCGATGAAAGTTGCAATATAGGGGTTTACGGGGGCGAAAAATCGATCTAGCTATGTCTCATATTTGGGAAAATTCGTTTTACTGATACTCACATGTAATTTGAGTGAATTCGCAAGTTTATTGTTGGTTAAAAATCCTGGCTAAATGATAACAGCCGTACGGGTCGATCGAATGTTAACCTACGCTTGCCACGATCGGCTCGTGGATAGGTAACCACCCATTACATATCGAAACGCCTCCGTGCCTCGGAAAGCACGTTAAGCCGTTGGTCCCGACTGCCATTCGTAAATCTTTTAAAGTCGTTACGGGTAGTCAAAAGCCCAAAAGTCTGACAACCAGTCTTACCAAGGTGTATCGTGTTACTAGTAACCGACCCTTAAACCCCTTGACAATTCAAAAGTGCCTGTTATTGGTTTATTTGAAATAAATACTTTGAGTTTTAGTTTGGAGTACTGGTGTAGTTACTAACTGAATTGTGGAGGTCAGATAGGCAGTCGCTCTCTGTACAATACTGATATTCAGCTTTATCCGGTTAGACTGGAAGCCAACCCCAACATCGTTGGGAAAAGGCTAGGATTGTTATTTATTTTAGGCTATAATGTAGATAAGTGTAGTATGTTATTGTGGCCCAATATAAAATGTGTGTGAATATTTATATACATTATATGCAATTATAAGAGACTGCACTATCGCATTAGGTTTTGAAACCTGTAATGATAGTTATAAGTCAAAGAGTGATAAATAGATAAATGTGTGAATGTGTAATCGAACTTTTTACGTATTTCAGTAAAAATTTAAACCTACCAGAAAGTTTGGTAACCTTTGTGTTATGGCACGACTTCCAGTACTTACTAGAACTTGTTTCTTTCTCACCAGAATCGGCGAACGGTACTTTCGTGAACAACAAGAAGGTCGAGCCTCGTCGTTATGTGGAGTTACTTGAGCGCGACGTGGTCAAGTTTGGTTTCTCTCAGCGGGAGTACGTGCTGCTTCACGAGAACAGCAAGGACGACGCACAAGACGACGACAACCAGGACCCTCCCGCCATCGCAGGCAACGTCGCCACCACCGAACAGTTGAAACACGAGAAACGCGTCAAGCAGGAAATTGCCGAAGACGGTGATTAGATACGACTAGTACCTAAATTACCGCATAAGAACTTTTATTTAGTTAAGAAAGGTATATTTTATTTTTATTATTAGCCTTCGTTTGCGGAACCCGCGCGAAAGCACTTTTTTTTTCTCGAGATATTCTGACGTGGTATCACGTCTTAACATTATTTTACTACCTCGATTAATTTTCCAGAATAAGAAGTGTAGTTCAATAATCATGTCTCATGTGACACGACTAAAAAGCGAATCTGCAATAGTCTTAATGTAGTCATCAGATGTCTGTACCCTTTTAATATAACTTGCTGTACAATGTGCAGGCATAATAATTATTATGCTCGAAGACTCCAGAAGTCTTATAATTATGTCGTTGTTATTTGTTTCCGCTGCTGGGCACAGATTGGGCCTATAACTCACCAGCCTGTGACTCGATGACTCTTGGCATTTGTAGTTATTGTGCTGAATTCACGTTCCGATGTACTTAATCGACAAGTTCATTTAGACGTAGCAGTCCGCCCGGTGTGTATCCATCATCATTTAAAAAATAAAGTGAGACGGCATTAAAGTTGGGGGACGCAATAAGTTTTACAGTATATTATAAACAAGTGGGTAATTGTTTTGGTGTTAAATGTTAATCAAACTATTTAATGTACCAATTGTAGACGCGTTGTGACCCGATATGTGACGGATTTTATTATAACAAAAAGTACATCTCACTAAACAGCAAAATAAAATCTAATTTCTAGTTGAATTAGCTAATTTAACTGTTTGAAAAGATGCACTTTTATCTTAGCTGTAAAACATAATAACGTTAGCAAATAAATTAATCGTATATCAAATAAAAAAATAAATGGTCGTTCTTTGTTTTTATTTTAATCCTAATAAACTGGCATGTATAATATAAGTTTAGTTTTATAAACATAATATTGAGCAATGATGGATATATATATAATATTTTCGTAACAATCGCGCGATGTTCGCAGGGACGTTTTGCGCGCGCATGGATATTACGCGCGTACAGATTAACGCCCATAGCTAAGCTACCAGATGTTAACTGCCAATACATTCGTTTCACATGTTCATATTATGCATCCAGGAGGCGCGTAACGCGTGTGTCAGACACTGGCCGTAAGTTTGCGTCCAGTAAGTATTACGCGCGCAAGCGCTGAAAGTGAGAGTCAAAATGGAGGGTGTACCATAGCGAATTAAATTATATAAATTACCAAACCATCATCTTATTCGGATCTAAAAAATTGAAACGTGCGTCTTAACAAAAAAGTTGATTTAATTACATTTCTTAAACTAAAGTATTGCACAATATCTTTATGCTTCAATATTTAAGAGGCTTACAACAGCTAAAGCGCGGTCACTGTCGGACTGCATAGAAATGAAAGAGAAGCGCGATGACACGACGCAGGTAATTTATTGCAAAATATGAAGCAGTTAGCGATTTACAAAAAATCTATTGATTGGACTGGAAAATTAAAACACTATTATGCTAATATGTAGCTTGTAGAATAATCTGACAAAAAATCAGAATGATTGCATGTAAATTAATATGATTTTTAATCGGTAAAATAAATTTTTAGAGGTGTCTTCATGATTTTTTTCTATCGTATCAAATTAGCTGTTTTATGTTTTCAACACAGTATCTTACTAGCATATATCCTGAAGAATATCATATATTTTTCTGATTTTGTTTACTGCAGTGGATCATATACTTTTACGCTAAAACTTGCGTTTAGGCACGTTTAGGTCCTGTGGTCCCTTTAATGTACTATAATACTTGTTAATGTGTAATGTTTAAAGCATACCTTAGTGCACACTCTAGTTATCGCCTTTTTTGGAACCATTATCTAATATTGGAGATGAGCATTAGCTCACTTGGTATAAAGCTCTGGCCACACTGACGCGAATCCCGCGCGGAAAGATTTTTCTAATTATTAGGAATTCACGCGAATATTCGCGCTAGTTGGAATACCTACATACAAGTTAGTTGGCACCAGGCGCCAACGAATTTCGTCCCGTATCCCGCGCTGGATCCGATTCCGTTTGGACAGAGCTTAAACGCAAGTACGGGACTATAAAATAAAAGTACGTAGACTAGATGATAGGCAATATATTTAATTAACTGGCTTTTAATAAATGCATTAATATGTTGTCTTGTGATGTTTTCTACGGATGCAATAATAATTGCAGCACAGCAGCTTATAATAATATGTACAACAAACTTATTCACCTCTATTTACAAACTGTAATCTAGTGAAAATAAATAATATTAAATATTCACTTAATTCTAAAACAGTATTCTTCATTCGGTGGAAAATTTACACATTGCATAATTACTTTTTCTAATATCACAGTTCAAAATGGAGTCTTGAAAACGTGTTTATCAAAGTCTAAGTCAACGCGCGGTTGTTCTCGTGATGAACACGGTCTCGGCTCTCGGGCGCTAATTTCTTCACACAGTGATGCTCGCTTTACCAGTCCGTTCCGCAGAGGAATGATGGTGGCGTTCGGCGGGCGCGTGTGAGTTCGTAAGGAATGTGTTCTGTACAACGGTGGTTTGATCAGTCTATTTGGTGCGACACCGACGATGCTGTGTCGTGAGAATGGAGGCATGTACGTGATTGGCGCTCGCGGGATCTCGTACCCGTCACAGATGGTTCCGGGCGCCGAGTCGCTGTCGTACATGAGTTCCAAGTACTTCGGAGCTCGTTCGGGAAGCAGTCGCGACGGTTCCATGTGGTGCTCCGGGAAGTCTTCATCTGAATTATAATTACTTCATTAGTTTTAAGAAGACTGGTAATAAAGTAAGCTGCATGATATCATTCAATGATTATAGTCACGAACCTAAGCAGGCGTTGTCATTCTCGTCCAATAGGTAGGTGCGGTTGTCGACGGCATCTGAACATGCAGCCCATGCACAATACATCGGTTAGTTGGGATAACATGAAATCAAGAAAATTTACATTACTTAACGCATATTTTTATTTAAAAAATAATAAACGCTTCTACATTTCAGATGACATGCTGATTGATGAAGATTCTGGAATTAGGTATTTTATGCATTCCACTGCCTAACTAAAATAAGGCTCGCATTATACCGGACCGGTCTCTCTGCCGCTAATTTACAAGAAATAGTTAACACCAACCGAACAGCTGCACCGCAGCTTATATAGTTCGTTGCGCTGTTACCAGCAACCTCACGACAGACCGACCAAGCCCTTCGACACGCAAACGAGGACCTAAATAAGGCCCGGCTATACGCAACGACAGTTTGTATAAAGGTTTGCGCAAACAAAATAATGAGGTGTTCACACAATAGCAACGGTTAACACGATAAACCGAATTACCGTCTTAACGTTACATGCTTGCTACTGAAAATTGCAATTTGTGCAAGTACGATTGATGGTGTTGCCAGACCTTTAATTGCAAATCATGCGTGTGAGAAAGAGTATGATGGTGAGTTTATCATGAACAGGTGGCCAATCACCACCTCTTATCGCAGTATTATTTTAATATCAGTTCACAGTGGGAAAGAGATGCGAGCTATATGTCCTGTATAGCTCCATCTCTTTCTCACACTGAAGTAATCTTCTACTTTATAAAAATTAATTAATTCATTCACGTACAGACAACGCATTGCCTAAATTGTTGGGAGTAGAAGTATGAAATTTTGCTCAAGACTTCCTTATACAGGGTGATTGGAAGATGGGTGCAAAGCTTTAAGGCGAAGATAGTACCTGACAATTTAGAACCATTTAAGCCATGGTTGTCTTAGACGAAGTCTTACCAAATATTTTTAACCAAATTTTTAAGTTTTTTGTCGGAAATTCTCAAAATGTAATGTAAACTGCATAATTATGGCCAAATTGAATGATAAATGAATTCATTTTTTATTTATTTAATTAAAGTAATGTGTAAGCAATCAAGCAAAACATGTTTTAGGCTTCTGTGTCATTAGACATTTTTTTTACAGACATTTAAAGCTCAGAAAAAATAAAAAATTTGTACAATACGTCTTTTAAAACTTATTAAAAAAAAAAAAATACGTGTGGCACTCGAGGACTGCCGCGGTAAAGCTATTGCATAGCATATATTCAAAAATAAGAAGATAATATTGTTGATTTAAAATATATTTTTTAAAAAATACCCCTATACCCCCCCCCTAAATCGCAGAATTTACACAACCGTCAATGACGTCTGCCCTCACGCGTCTGCCCGCGTTCGGGTCGCGCACTCGGCGATCGCGCGTCATTGCCTATCCCGCCCCTCCACCCTCGTTCTGCGCGCCCGCCGTCGACTCATCGCAGGTCATTCTTATCGTTCTAACTTTTAAAATATTAGTCCAAATTACTTAGTGTAAAAGACAAATTTTATCTACATTAAATACCGAAAGCGATGAAGGTATTTATTTTGATACGAATTAACTAAATACTCTAAAATATGCAACTTAAAAAAAGTATTCAATTTAAATGTATTTATAGCTCACTATTTTGGCTATAATGGCTTCCACATAAAAGGTAGATATATGCTGTCGCGGACTTTTATTTAGAACTCTTTAAGACAAACAACCCCACAATACATTCTTTTCATGTAACTCCAGCGGTTTAGGCAGCGCACGCAAAGATAGATCTCAGAGGGCAGGATTTTTTCCGACTTACTGGATACTTATCGTTATATTATGGCTAAATCACATAAAATCTTTATAAATTGTAGCCTATGTGTTATTCTGATATATAAGCCACATTACTGTAAAGTTTCATTAAAATCCGTTCGGTAGTTTTTGCGTGAAAGAGTAACAAACATCCATCCATCCATCCTCACAAACTTTCGCGTCAGGTTTTTTTTTTCGTTACGGAATTTCTACATTCGGTCGCCGCGCTCAGAGTCTCCGATAAAAGCTATGCAATAGCTTAAAAAAAATTGGTAAGACTTCGTCTAAGACAACCATGGCTTAAATGGTTCTAAATTGTCTATACTATCTTCACCTTAAAGCTTTGCACCCATCTTCCAATCACCCTGTATAACGAAGGTGAGCAGCTAAGGGTTTTTGAAAATTCAGCCCCTAAAGGGGATAAATAGGGGATGAAAGTTTGTATGGAAGTGCGTCATTTTTGCCGATGGAAAATTCCCTCGGGGACACGGCTTGTATTAAAATAATACTGCTATTTGGGTGGTGGTACAGTCACAGTTGTCAGGCTTACCGTCTCCGAGAAGCGTGAGGTAGTGCGGCGCGGGCGTGGGCGTGGCCGTCAGCGTGATGTTGGGCGACGTCTTGTCACGTAGCGCTCGCACCACTTCCAGGCACTGACGGAACGACGGCCGCGCTTCCGCCGAATAACTCCAGCATTTTTGAAGTAAGTCGTAGCTAGAATAGAAATGATACAGTTCAAAGTCAAATCATTTATTTCAAGTAGGCCATTAAAAGGCACTTGTCATGAATGTCAGTATTTACAACAAAATAGAATTGATTCTAGGTGCCCCTCCAAATTGTAGTTTCGTATGGAGAAGAATGGGAAAATAAGTCCATAGTTACTCTTTGATATTGTTTTACAATATTTTTGTATGTGTGAAGACGATGTACCTTGAATAAAATTACTTTTTATCCATTGTAGATAGGTACAAAGTATTAAAAATTAAACAAAGACAGATAGATTTGTTATGTTGATAGATACATGGTGCTCACATAGTTTAAAAATATTGTCTTAAACCTCACGACGTATGACCAGGGGGGGTTAAAAAGATGCAAAAAAACATCACGAGATTAATGGACGACCCCTCAAGGGCTAAAGTGTTTTTGACATTTCAAATTGGTTGTTTCTGTTAGGAACTTTTCAGCAGCAAATCGGAGTCTGGATTTGTGTGCAGTTGAAATGTACGTGTAGGTACCACACGTACGCTCACCTGTCGTCTGCCCCTTCGGGAAATATCGTATGTTACCGAGACTACCGACGCCGGCGGTTGAGATTAGTTAATAAATATTTTTTTTTCTGAAATTGTTGGTTAACAGTGACCGACGAAGTTCTGACCAGAGCGGGGTAACCATCGTCCATGACAGCAACTTTATCTTAATTAAAGATCGTTATAAGTTGGGTCTAATAACCTCTTTGGATCCAGCAGTCGGCCGTGTTGTATGCTTTAGCGACACTTAAAGGTACACCTTTTAAGCAGGGACTGAAAGCGGTCACGGTTAAAGGTTAAGATACCTCAAAAATATACCGGTTCCGGTTTAAAATAAGGGTTGAGCTATATCGATACCTTTTAAATGAAGGTAGGGCTAAACCGTTATTTAACCTTTACACGATTTCGGTACCGAACATGTGAGACGGCGCGGCGCGGCTGCGCCGGGAGATTTCGAATACGTTAGAACTTGTGTATTTTGTACATTTTGTTTGCTGCACTCTTTTACTTATCTCTTTGTTTGTTTATCAAGGTTTCATTTATAAAGGTTAAGGTATTGCTACCGATACATTTATAAAGGTTATATTACTTCTACCGAAATATACCGGTATGCATTTCCAACCTCAAAATTCCGCTACTGAAAAATAAAAAGTATCGAAATATTTTGGTAACCCTTATTTAACGGTATGACGTCATACTGAAATTTAAAGGTACCTTAATTTTTGGGTAATTCAGTCCCTGCATTTAAGTGGCGCTGTGTGTGTGAGTGAGTACAACCACCTCGTTGATCTACTGCTGGCAAGTGCTACCGCTGAGCATGAAGTTCAAGTTGGGAAAAGTGTTATTAGGTATTCCATAAGGAATTTCCCAGTTGCAGCCTAGAGTCTGAATTAGTACCCGGTTGATGGAAATAGGGTCGCCCCCTATTACATGGGACTTAAATATAACTGGCGAAAAGTGGGTATACTATAGGTACACCTCTGCCTATCCCTTCAGGGATTACAGGCGTAACGTTATGTAGTACTTACAAAGCTGAAGGACAATTAGGTGGCCTGTCGAGCGTGCCTCCGGTGCGGACGTACGACAGCACTTGCCGGTTGGTGCGCGCGGGGTATGGCTGCTGACCCAGTGATAGTACCTGATACCATACAATAATATTATTTAAAATACAGGACGAAACTACATGCGTAAAGATTGAAATCAGAAGATTATAACAAGGTGCCTCTGCCCATGAGATCATAATCATAATCATTAAAAAAAGAGTTGGCCTATATCACCATATCCGGATAGGCACTAACAATCCGATAAATGGAAAAAAAACCTGCCAGATAAGGCAACCAGAACTTATCCAAGGCAAAACAGACTTTACAATTTTAAGTTTAAGAATGTATTATTTGTTTAATGTCGGTCTTACCTCCCAGCACAGCACGCCCCACGCCCACACGTCAGACTGGCAAGAAAATACGCCGTCTACCAAGCACTCCACGGCCATCCATCGCACTGGCAACAAACCTGCGGACACAAGGAGGTGAGAATCATGGCTACAATATTTAACACACGTAGGTTTACCATTTCGAAATTTGAAAAGTCCTGAACAAAAAGCCGGAAAAAAAACAACAATTTTTTTCATAAAAAAAATTGTCTTTAGCCGATAAGTCCGGTTGAATGATAAGGACGGAATAGTGCCGAACGGAGGGCTAAAGGCCGAACATGTCCGGACAAATCCGGATACATGGTAACCCTACTCACACACCATAATATTATTATCGTATTAGTATCGTAAGAGCGGTGGTAACGGCCGCGACTTACGAGTCGTGGGTTTGAACCAAGCAGGCACTTTGTGTAAATTATTTCATCACTACTGCTCTCAAAACGATGAAGGAAATCAAAAATTCAAAGACATGTGATATCTGCCAACCCGCACTGGGTCCGCGTGGTGGGTTATGGCCCACTCCCTCTCACAGTGAGGAGGCCTGTATCCCAGCAGTGGGAATATTATTGGCTGATTATGCATTATTCACATTCTTATCGAAAGTAGTTTCAGGGTAGGTATGTTCGGAGGTGGACCGCAGCGATCACTGCTATCGCTGTGGTCAGCCCGGTCACAAGGCCGGCTCGTGCGAAGCCACGCCGCACTGCGCCGTATGTGCGGCGGCTGGCAAGCCGGCCGAGCACCGGATTGGGAGCAAGGCCTGCGCCCAACCCGCCAAAGCCAAAGCCAGGGGCAAGCCCTCCGCCACCGCCGTCACCGCCGCAACCGCCGCCGCTTCTACTGCCGCCGCCGCTGCCGCCTCCACAGTCGTCGCCGCCGCCGCCGTTGCCGCTGTGGCGGGGCCCTCACGCGGGGCTCGGGGGGAGGCGAGTATGGACTGCCAATAGTGGCCACATTACGCCTCCTCCAGGCGAACATCAACCACTGCGCCGCAGCTCAGGATCTGTTGCTCCAGAGCATGGCGCAGTGGTCGATTAACATCGCCGTGGTCGCTGAGCCGTACTTTGTCCCGCCCAGGGATGACTGGGTGGAGGACCTGAGCGGCTCAGTGACCATTATATCGTCGGCCGCCGCCGGTACCCCGTCCCTCGAGGCCGTCAAGAGGGGACAGGGTTGCGTGGCAGCACGGTTCGGGGAGATTGTCGTGGTGGGAGCGTACTTCTCCCCGAACCGAACTCTCGCCGAGTTCCACAACTCCCTTGGGGAGTTGAGAGTCGTCGTCGTCGGGTACCATCCCCTCCCCGTGGTCGTCCTCGGGGACTTCAATGCCAAGAACGTGGCTTGGGGTTCCCGGTATACGGACACACGGGGCAGGATGGTGGAGGACTGGGCCCTGGAGACAGGCCTGGTCGTCCTGAACCGGGGTTCTGTCCCCACGTGTGTGCGGATGCGGGGTGAATCAGTGGTGGACATCTCGTTCGCCAGCCCCGCTCTGTCGCCACGTGTCATTGACTGGCGCGTCATGGAGGGGGTGGAGACCTATTCCGATCACCGGTACATCCGGTTTGACGTCTCCGCCCAGACCTCGGGCGCGCCGGTCCGACAGACCCCGAGTGGTCCGCGGTGGGCGCTGAAGCAGCTGGACCGGGAGCTCCTCCTGGAAGCCTCGATCGTGCAGGCCTGGGTGTCATCACCGGACAGGCCTGCCGACATCAATGTCGAGGCGGAGTGGTTCCGGGAGGCCATGTCCGAGATATGTGACGTGGCAATGCCCCGGGTCCAGCCCGGACGTGCTCGGCGCCAGGTGTGCTGGTGGTCGCGTGAGCTGACCGCTTTACGCGCGGCATGCGTTGCTGCGCGCCACCGGTACTCCAGGCACCGCAGGCTCCGTATCCGCCCTCCGGATACGGAAGCCATTGAGGCGGAGCTGTACGACGGGTACAGAGCGGCGAAGACCGCCCTCCGAGCGGAGATCGAGCGGGCCAGAGGACTGGCCCGCGAGGAGTCGCTGGAGACTCTGAACAGAGATCCGTGGGGACGCCCATACAAATGGGCGAAAGACAAACTCCGCCCATGGGCTCCCCCGCTGACACAGAGTCTCCGGCCCCAGCTCGTGGAGGACGTGGTGAGCGCTCTGTTCCCTTTGCGAGGGGAACATACTCCCCCGCCCATGGCTCCGCCTCCTGCGGTGCCCAATGCGGACCACATTAGTGACGACGACGACGATACTCCGGAGGTGACCGAGGTAGATTTGAGAGTGGCGGTACGTAGGCTGAATGCCAAGAATACCGCCCCAGGACCCGACGGCTTACCTGGAAAAGCCTGGGTTCTGGCCTTGGAGGCTCTCGGGCCTCGACTAAGGGGGCTCCTAAGCGCATGCTTGGAAAGGGGCCAGTTCCCGCTTCGTTGGAAGACGGGGAAACTGGTCCTCATCAAAAAGCCGGGGCGCCCGGCGGACTCTCCGTCCGCTTACCGGCCCATTGTGCTGCTCGACGAGGTGGGCAAGCTCTTTGAAAGAGTGATTGCAGACCGCCTTGTCGGGCGGCTGGTGCGAGTGGGACCGGACTTGGCGGAGAGCCAGTTTGGTTTCCGCAAGGGGCGCTCTACGGTGGATGCCATCATGCGCGTTCGAGCCCTCACGACGGGGGATGCTGTTGCCCGGGGTGGGGTCGTCTTGGCGGTGTCTCTAGACATCGCCAATGCCTTCAATACCCTGCCCTGGAGTTGCATTAGGGAGGCACTCCGGTATCACCGGATGCCGACCTACCTCTGTCGAGTAGTCGAGGCCTATTTGACGGACAGGGCCGTCATCTACCCCGGTCACCACGGAGAGTGGAACCGGCGAGAGATGTCGTGCGGTGTCCCACAGGGATCGGTCCTGGGGCCGCATCTGTGGGACATCGGCTACGACTGGGTGCTGCGCGCCGACCTCCCTAGTGGCGTCAGCGTAGTGTGCTACGCTGACGACACGCTGGTCCTGGCGCAGGGGAGGTCGCACGAGGCGGCGGCCGAACTGGCGACACGCTGGGTTGCGATAATCGTTGATAGGATCCGGCAATTGGGACTCGAGGTGGCCTTGCACAAGTCCGAGGCCATGTGTTTTTATGGTCCTCGGAACGCGCCACTGTCGGGTTCCCGGATAACGGCAGGAGGGGTTCACATCGGTGTCGAGTCGACGATGAAGTACCTGGGACTCGTCCTCGACAGCCGGTGGAACTTCGTGGAGCACTTCCGACGTTTGGCTCCCAAACTGCAGAGGGCAGGGGCTGCTTTGAAGCGGCTTCTGCCCAATCTAGGGGGTCCAAACGCCTCCTGCCGGAGGCTCTATGCGGGGATCGTGCGGTCCATGGCCCTTTACGGGGCACCGGTGTGGGCGCGTTCATTGAGGCTGCGACCAGCCCAGCGGTTGAACGCGTCCCAAAGGGTCATGGCGATCAGGCTGGTACGAGGATACCGCACGGTCTCCCGTGAGGCGGCGAGCCTCCTTGCCGGACTACCGCCATGGGATCTGGAGGCAAAAGTCCTCGCGCACATGTGGGAGTTGCGCGAGGAGGCGAAACGCCGGGGCGTAACTCCGCTGCCGCGAGAAATCGCGGCACAGCGGACAGAGCTCCGGCGGGATCTCATGGCGGCATGGAGAGTGCGATTGTCGCAACCCAGCGCTGGGCACGCCACAATTGTGGCGATAAGTCCCCTCTTTGAGGAGTGGCTAGAGAGGCGCCACGGCGTCCTCACCTTCCGCCTGACACAGGTCCTCACCGGACATGGTTGTTTCGGGAGGTTCCTGTTCAGAATAAAGCGGGAGGAAACGCCCGGGTGTCACCACTGTGTGGATCGCCCGGAGGACACGGTGGAGCATACGGTGGAGGTCTGCCCAGCTTGGGCGGAGCACCGCCGTGTCCTCACGGAGGCGATCGGCGGCGGCGATCTCTCGCGTCCGGCCCTGGTTCAGGCCATGGTCCGGAGCGAGAGTGCATGGGAGGCCGTCACCTCCTTCTGCGAAGCAGTAATGCTCGCGAAGGAGGAGGCGGAGCGCGCGAGGGAGAGGCAAAATGCGCCCCCTCGCGCCCCTAGTCGCCGCAGGAGACGCCCCGGGCGTCGGGAGTCGAGAGCCGACTTCCGGCCACCGTAGGCGCGGGCTTGCGGACGGTGAGCAATGGGTAGCTCGCCGTCCGATAGGGACCAGGCCCGGGTCGACGGCGCGTTGTGTTCCACGCGCGCCTCAAAGAGATGTCAGCACCAACTGACGGGGTCCGGAAGGGCCAATGCCTGCCGGGGTTGCGGGTTTGTCTGAAAGGGATATCGCGACCTCGGCACACAGGCAACGGAAGGAACACGGGTGGGTTTTAGTCAGTAAAAGTCTGACACGCCCTCCCGCTCCACCCAGAGCGGGAGAAGTTATTTGATAATTTCCCATCCAAAAAAAAAAAAAAAAAAAAAAAAAAAAAAAAAAAAAAAAAAAAAAAAAAAAAAAAAAAAAAAAAAAAAAAAGGTAGGTATGTTATTAGTGGTTAGGACAGAACTTGGCATAGCGGAATTTCATAGTGTTTTTCTTGATGTAAATTGTGCTCTTTAACTAAGTTCAGTGGCTGATTCACCATTGCAACTTCCTATCAGCTCAGAAATTGACAGAAACTTCCCTGCAGTGATTTGCTGTATTTGTCCTCCCCAAATCATCTATTTTCGAGCTATCTATCTATTATGTTGCACTCGCCATGTTTTGTCTCTACTACACCCTACTGGATGAAAATGCCTCAGGCATTAAGACTGCTTTTCTAGTGTTTTTTTTACTTGTGCATAAAGCTTCAATAATGAAATAAACTAATATTGCTTACCTTCCCCTTCCTTCCTATAATAATCATTCTTGTAGATATCTCTCGCTAGTCCGAAGTCCCCGATCTTGACCACTCTACCGTTGCCCCGGTGTGCCACGAGACAGTTGCGACAAGCTAAGTCCCGGTGGACAAAGTGCATTTCTTCCAGGTAGCGGCAGCCTTTCGTCACGTCCACACACATGTTCAGGAGGTCTAGTAGTGTTAGGGATTCGGGGGTGTACTGTGGATAAATGTTGTCAGTTAGAAATATAAATTTTATCTATATTTGGTAAAAGCCGGCTTCAGCAATTTTTTTTAAATTCCTGTGGTATTGGAAGAAAAGGAGCAAGTAGTATTTTTCGTTGCTTTGAAAGGTTTTGTCGTTATTGAGCTCATCAGAATCTTGGTCTATGGTGTCGTCAAACCGGTTTTAGTCCAGTTCGGCGATATCGCGAGCAGTTGGCATTATAGTATACGAGTATCTGTCTTATCCCACTAGTCATTCATCGCCAAACCCATGCCGATGCGAGTATGAACGGGATAAACGTTTACTCGCCCATTTGAATTAATCAGGGCAGGTCACTCTTTTTGAAGAATATACATAACTGTAAAAAGGTTTTGCTAATAGCTGAACTTTACATACCAGTGAAACTCGTTTAGCCCGCAGGTAGCTCAGCAAGTCGCCTCCCTCCATAAGCTCCATTATAATGTAGTTCGGATCATTGTCGAGACACACTCCCAAAAGGCGCAAAATATGTTCATGCTTGAAGTTGGACATCAGCGCCGCTTCCTTTAGAAATTCTGTCTTTTCTTGCTCTGTGGCGCTTTTGCGTAATGTCTGTGGAAAGGAAATTGAGTATGAGATTTTGAGAATATAAAAAGCCTGCTTAAGCTCTGATTCATGAACGTCCATAGTCACGATTCCAGCTTGTTTTCCTGAGTCAGAGTCGTATCATCTTGGCTAAATATAGCCACTTGGTGCTCCTTTCACCTCCAAATGGCCATATTTAGCCAAGATGATGATCATTGCAAATAATTATTTTATTGTGACCAACAAATAAATGGACCGAATAAGATTGCGTTGGCTTCCCTCATAAACGAGACGATGGTGAGATAAGGCAGCAAATAAACTTTATTTCTTTTAAAAGATCGCCTTTAGCGATAAGACCGCCCATTTTATCACCTCTTGTAAAATTTCTACACCTATACCTGTTATTTTTATGGTGTAAAAGAGTATTCTATCTATTTATCTATCTATACTTTCTTAAGTATAAGTAAGTACAAGCAATTAACATAGCAATTACCCAATGTGAAAGCTTGTACAAAATATTTATAAACTTTACTCACTTTGACGGCTACTTTCGTATCAGCAGTGCTACCATTGATCTGCCTGGCGACACCTTCAAATACCTCTCCGAATGCGCCCGAACCCAGGAACTTGGTCAGCGTTATCTGTTCTCGGCGAATGTGGGGCAAACTGTTCAGTTCTGCGTCCGTTGGGCAGTGGACCCCCTGTAGCACAACAAAAAAAAGGTTTTAGACTCTTTGAGGCGTCATCTCTACGGACTAGGGAATCGCGGCAATAGTCACGAATGATATCGCCGCGTGAAGATTAATTAATAGAGATTCTATTAAATTTGATGGCACGGTGAAACTATCCTCGCCCGTGGAGATTGGCGCCTAATAATGTGGTCTACAGCCATTAAACAAGACTTTCAACTTCATTTTCTTAAAAAACCCTAACGGTTTTGAATCAACATAGACCCAAACAATTCTGCCTTGATTAGTGATCAAATCAGTAATCTAGAGGCAGTGAAAGTGGCATCCTATAATAAAATAAAAAGGATGATTTTGCAGTTTTTATATTTAAACTTGCCTGATTATAAAGTATATTTGTAGAATGTGTCGTCGGTAACTGCCTCAGGGTTGCAAGTTCCACATCGGGTCCTCTTCTTGCGGGATTCAGAGATATCTGGTTTTCAATAGCTGCCTTCTTCCGAGCTCGGGCATTGTATGCTGCTAATGTTTCCATAGAATTAGATTATTAGAAGAACAATTGTTTTTTTAAATTATCATTTTAGTAATCAACTAAGAAACGCGAGTGCGTAGTGGATTTTAGGTTGTACTCCGCTATGAAAAGCCCAAGCCAAGTTAGTTCCCCAAAAAATCCGTATTTTTTCTTTGCCATGGAGTGGCTAACAATGAGCGGCCCACTTGGTAATGGTAGGTGGTTACCGCCGCCTATGGTTATAATCTGGAATACTATATACAGGCATCCCAGGTGCATTGCCATGCCCTCTTACACAGGGCAGTCTTAAATTTTTAAGAGTGTCACTTAAAATAACTTAGGCCGTACGTTATTTTAGTGTTGTGATTGATTTAATGTAAGTAAGTGTTCACAAATGTAATATTATGTAAACGTACCGTAGAACACAGCAGCTGCAACAGCAAGCAGCGCAGCGAGCGCCGCCAGCAAGGCGAGCGCCAGCGCCGCGGCGGGCGGCCGGGCCGGCGCCAGCGCCGCCGCGTCCAGCTCGGCCGGCGCCGACAGCGCGCCCCAGCCGTACGCGTTGCGCGCCTGCACGCGCGCCACCCAGCCCGCGCCCACGCCGCCGGATGCCGTGCCGCCGCTCAGCAGCCAGTAAGTCTCTACACCGCAGTACATACATGAGTTAAGAAAGAAAGGCGTGTTGTAAACACTACAAGTGCAGGCTTTACAGATGAAAATCTCCTGGTGGTGGCTATCGCCAAATTGACTTCATTACTGTTGTTAAACGATGGAAATCGGCTATAACGGATGCCAGAACCTTTCCAGATGCCGATTGTGATCACCAGCTGTTAATGGCAGACCTACGAGTGTACCTAAAAACATGTCGCAAAAGAACAAAGCGCACAACAAGGTTATCCCAGCCTGAATATGAGGACTTCCACGGAAAAACAGATTAGCTTCGAATGAAACCTACACGAATCCAGATGAACAATGGCAACTTGACTCCATGACTAAAAAGCCATAAAAAAAGGACCGGATATTGGATGAGGCATGGTCTAATATGCGGAAGGAACTAAAAAAAGGCAGGGCCGTTATTAAGTTTATCAAGATAATTCAGAAACTGCAGAAACAATATAAATCGATACCTAAAAAACATTTGTAATTGAAAATCATGCAGAGAAGTATCAAAAGGTTGACCTTTTCATAAAGGTCAGGCAAATAATGCAAGTTTATTTTTATTTTTTATGCCGAACGAAATATACTCCTCGCTCGGAAGTTGAAGACACGATCAGGAAACTGAAAAAGCTCCAGGACCAGATCGAATTACAGCGGAAGCAATAAAGGGTCTAGGACCGAACCGTGTAACCAGTTTACATAATCTCTGTAACACTATATGGAAAACTGGGCGCTCAGCATTGGCAATCCGACTGAGACAAAAAATATCACCAATCGGACAGAGAAACACCTGGTCCGCACACTTGTGTTCTCCATCTTTCTCTATAGAGCAGAGACTTGGACGAGCGAAGCTACCGACAGGCAAAGAATTGATGCCTTCGAAATGTGGTTCTGGTGGCGCCTATTAAGGATACCGTGCCCACCGCACAAATGTCTCGATCCTTAAACAACTCAAACAAAAACTGTTTTCAACCTGCCTTCAACGTGTCGTGCGATACTTTGACCACATTGCCCGCAGAGGTACCAACAACACGGAACGTCTAATAGTAACAGGAAAGATAGAGGGCAAAAGATCTAGAGATCGAAGCCCAAAACGGTGGTCGGATCAAATTTCTGAGCAACTGGAGGTACCTTTCAGCCGCCCTCCACCAGGCCACCGATCGTAACAGATGGAGCAAGACCGTTGACAATTTGAAACGGAGTTACGATTCTCAGCTATGAGAGAACGATTAAGAAGAAGAGAGAGAAAAAAGAAAGCAAAATTATGAATTGGGAATCGCACAGAAAAATCATCGAACATTCTTTGATCGAGTTTCTATTCGAATCTAATTATACATTAAAAATCCGAGCTGTATAAAATTCAATTTACAACACAAGCTTAGATAAACATACCTTTAAATAATCATTATAATAACGAAATAACAAGGAAAAACCCGGGACCTTTAGCTGACCTAAACCAAAATGTTTATTCAATTCGAGGTCAAAGGTGTGAAAAATAAAACGGTGTTTCGAAAATTAAGTATCTCTTACACGATAGTATTTTTTGTATAAATAGTGTAAACTTGATATAGCATGCGATAGTCTACACATAGATGTAAAGCTCACTGGTTACAGTTAATTAACTCATATCTGCATGCACTTTGCCAATGCTCCAAACATTATTCTCGCCATTCGTCTTTTGTTTTATTGATCATATTGAATTTGGCTGGACTATATTTAACTATATTAACACGACACGATTGTGAACACGTCATGTCCGAACTTGGGCACACACCGGTTCCGTTATGAAGTAACTCCAGTCCCTCCCTTGCGATGCGCATCTTCATCTTGTCATCGATGTCTGATGGCAGGTTTGCTGGTAGAAGCTCACTCAAATTCTTTGTTACGTTGTCATTCCCTTGCGCAATCCTGGCGGACAAAAAACGGATCCTTTAATGAAGACTAGTCCTTAGTAGCTCTAGGTAGAGAGAAGGAGCAAAAGAGTAGCAAAGTCTTTGACCTCCAGTGGGACAATATGGGCGTATAACAGATAGGTAATGGAATATTATTTCAAAAATTTGCAATTCGTGTCTGTCTGTATTAGTTACCAAAAGGTTTCGAACCTGTGCTGCGGGCGTCCCCAGACGCGGTAGGCTATGATGGCAGAACCTCGTGTGTCGGGTTCCGTCCACCACACGCGCAATACTCGATCACCCACACCTTCCACACGTAAAGGACCTGGAGGGCCGGGCACATCGCCTGTGAACCGAACACAACGTTGAAATCGGAATGTTTGAACACCACACTTGCCGTGAAAGTGAATCTTTAATTTAATTGATGATTGATGTCTAAGATTGAATCAGTTAGTCATGAAGTACTGTGAGAGGGATTCCTGAAAGTGTAAACTTTTTGATGTTTTAACCTCAACTATATAATTTTGTCTTTTATGTGTATATGTCTTTGATTAGGTATTATAATTCGTTTTTAACCGTTTAAGAAATGAATAATTCAATCATTGAACGCGATTGATAAGTGCTAATCTTAGTTAATTAATCATAACTAAGTTTTAGTTACATAACTAATTTAATTATTGATGTTAATTTGAATGGTATTTTATTTACAAGGCTTTCAAGAATCCTCTGGAAAGCCGTAATCCGGAATGAAACGTGTGTCGTGTCCTTAATAACTTGATTATGATGTCCTATTTTGATAGTAACAAGAACTTACCAAGAGATTCAAAAGTGAAGCGGTCGTCGTGCGGCCAGTAATACGGCGGTGCATTAGAGACGTACTGCAGGCGGAGGCGGAAGCGGTAGCGGGTGCGGGGCCGCAGCTCGGCGGCGAGCCACTCATTCCGCTCGTCTTGTGTGCAGGCCTTCCATGTGGCACTTGATGGCGTCACCTCTATATACTCTACTTTAAACCTGGAGATGACAGAAGATGATGAGAGATGATTGAAGATGCTTGGTAAGTGGGGCAATATTATAATTTCGTTTGGTACGGAACGTTAAAATCACTTCATAAATCGTAGTGTTTAAAAAAACCAGAGAACAAAATGTCGCCGTTTTACTTCTACAGTAGTTACGTCGCGGTTATTGATATGAACCATTTTTGCTACATTTGGATTTGGAAAAGGAAGAATAACGAGCCTAACAGTTTAAACAAGCTACGTCTAGGAGTTGTAATTGTATTGGAGATTCTTACTGATGCAGCTGGTAGGAAGTAGGAGGAGGCCACAGCACACGTATCTCATAAGGCGTGACGTCCGTAGTGGCGAGCGGCGGCGGCAGCGGGTAGGTCCTCAAGCGTAGCGGTGCGGAGTCTGCGCTCACTGCGCTGTGCTTGGACTGCGCGCGCACCCACACTGTGTACGCCGTGTTCGGGGTTAAGCGCGTTATATTCGCGCTGCGGTCTTGCGATACTTCGAATGTGTTGTGCTCTGTTGGAAAACGATGACTTGAAAAGTTGCATTTTAAAGAGGTCTTATTTATCCCAAGCTTGTGGTCTTGCCAAATGAAATCGATATGTTGAAACAGGCATAGTGCGTCTGGCCTAGAAACCCAAGAGTTGATAATACTTTTGAGGTGATGGCACCTTTTATCTCTTTTTAAGGGTTCCGTAGTCAACAAAGAACCCTTATAGTTTCGCCATGTCCTAGCTACATGGCTTAGCTACAGACTTAGTACTAGAAAGCTGTAATTTGGCATGGGTATCCATATTAATTACGCCGACAAAGTGTTCAAATAAAATCAGGAGAATTTTCTTTAAGGCTCCCTGTACTTAAAGTGGGGATTTTTTTTGTCGTCTTTCCCTAGTTGTTTCCGTCGTTAGAAAGTTTGTTCAAAAATATTGTGGGTGTATGAAAACAAAATATTAAGCTTAGCTAAAGTGCTAATTTTTGTTAGAGTCAAGTATGTGTCCCGTTTCAGCTAAATGGTTGTTTATGGATATGTGAAAAAATTCACGGCAGTAGAACTCTCACAACTAAGTAGCCTCTACAAGTTAACGAGAAATAATCGACTGACTTACATTTGCAGTTGGAATGTATGGGAGAACATGTTGTTTAACTGCTGTAACTGTGTACAATGTTAAGTTCGTTCTTGAGATAAATTATTCATCTCAACTACAGAACCCTTCATTGTGCGTGGTCCGAAGCGCACTTGGCCGGTTTTATAATTTTTTGAATAGGTACTACATAAAAACCGACAAAAGAAATCGTTCTTATTTTGATTCGAAACGTGGTCACAACACAAACCACAACATTTGTACTGCTTACCCTTTAGCTTATGCGGAGAGTCATCGGTAGTCCAGTGCACCTCATACGAGAGTCCCGGATCAGGTTTCCATTCTACATGCGCGAACACCGGACTTAGCACCATTCCCGTTACGTCTTTTGGAGCTAATGGTGCTGAAAATATAAGGTAACGTGTTAGTTTTTGTCACAATAATATAAATATACAGTGTTCGAGCGTAAATACGGCACATGGAGCTTGACGTGTATCACCAGTATTAGTGGCAGAGATAACGCTCTAGAGAACAGAACTTTTTCTGAAATTCAATGTGCCATATGTACGGTAAGGTGCAGTAAAGTATTATATGATTTCTGATTACCCTCAGCGGCTGTCTGTATTGTCATAGGAGTACCAACAAGTGGTTTCACCTCATGTAATTTAGCGTAGTAGTTTGTCGCTTCCAACATCACCGTATAGTTTGTGAACGGTTTCAACTCATTGATCATTATTTCTCTGTTCGAAGTAGTGACATACGGACACGATTCTTTATCACAGAGAGAAGTGTCGTTCTTCATCTGAACTCTGTAGAATATTGTGTACTCTGTCGTCGACATTTCGTACTCTAAAGAGTGGCATCGATTCGGTTTTTCTACGTAAGGCATGTGCAGCGTTATGCTGTTGGCCGAATTTGAAAGGACTCTCGGTCTTAAATGTAGTACTTTGGGAAATAGGCAAAGTCTTGGAGGATACGGTTGATTTCCCGGATCCAAAGCCATGATTTTGTATCCATATGCAGTTTTCCTCTCCTCTATTCTAGTCTTATGATGTTTGGTGGTGTAAAATATTTCCTTTTGAGTAGAATTAAACCAGTAAACGTATCTGCTGTCCACTGTGATGGACCTGGGTGTAAATCCGTACTTTTTCTTTTCGGTGGCATCGACAACTATTCTACATTTACAAGCGTCCATATCTGTAGCGATTATGTGGTGCACCCAAGGATCGACCCAATATAAATCATAGTTTTTACTTCTGGTCATGTCGATAACAAAAGGTCTTGCTACTTGAGGGTTCTCAGGGCAGTTACAATCACGACCTGAGGCTTCAGGATTTCTGAAGAATCTTTTAATATCGGAGCCGTTTAAATAAGATGTCATTATAGTTCCTAGTTCTGGGAAGCGGGTGTCGCTTTCTTCATACCAGAACAGCGATCTAAAACAATAATGTTTTCATAAGTAACTATAGAGTATTCGAAATTGAAACTAACAGAATATAATTAATGTTCTACTCACTGATGTAGGGGTGCTATTTGCAGACTATAGATTGGTTGCTTCCTGGCGAAGATCCGCGTGATATGTGGCCGGGTGTTGGGCATGCCTAAGTCAGCTCGGTACGTGACGTAAGATTCGATGGATGTGATCTCCAGTTGAGTCCAGTACACAGACCTGCCCACCCAATCGACACACATACTAGTCGCTGATCCGTTGATCGACGTTAACTAAACAATAATAAGAACGAATTAGATACATTCATCTACAGAGCACTTTCACAAGGTTACAAAAGGTACTAAAACGCTTAATTGAAAGATCACCTTAAAGTGTCCACTTCCATTAATCCTCGAAGAAAATATTTCTTCCAAGTTATTGACCCAGTAAACAATATTTTCTTCAGTAGATACCGCAAAGTCAACAGGTATTCCAGTACTTTTAGGGACCGTTTCACTTTCTCCAGAGTCTAGATCAATAATTTTGATAGATTCTTGAGAAGATACCATCACTTTTGGTATAGGATTAACTTCGTCGGACGAAATGGATACTACTTCGGAATATTGACCGAATCCAGCGTCGGTGTGAGCTCGGACCTAAAACGTAAAAATAATGAAAAATTATCGTGTCGCAGCAGGTTTATTCAAAATTATAAAGCCTTTTTTCTTTAAGGGTTTTGCGTCAGTTATTTCTCAGTAGCAGCTCGGAGTCTGGATATGTATCCCAGTTACAGGCAAAATCTCTTTTACATGAGATTCCGTCAGGGAATACCAACAAACGTATCATTTTAGTTTATGGCTGTCGGATACGAAGGGCCAGTTTCTCGAACGAAAGTTATCGCTAAATTAATGCGAAAAGTTTTCGAGCGCGCGTAAGCTGCTATGATTGGCTCAATGATTTATCAACAGCCAATCAAAATCAGCTTACGCGCTTGACAGTTATCACATTAATTTTGCGATAATTTTCTTCCGAGAAACTGGTCCTTTGTATCCGACAGCCATAAACTAACATGACACGTTTACGTTACGTTAACCTGTACATTTAATAAAATAATCTTCTTACCTGAAAGAAGTACTTAGAAGCAGGTGTAAGATCTCTCAGCATGAGTTGGGTATGAGAGGGCGAGAGATGAGCATCAGCACAGGCTGAAGGCTTAGTGGGTGAGGTAGAGTCTGCGCCGACCACCCAGCACTGGGCCTCGTAGCCGCGGATCACGCCGTTGGCGCGGGCGGGGCTGCCCCACCGGAATATCGCGGATTGGGGACCGCCACTGATAAAAAAAATGTTTTAAGATGTGAATGGCTATAAAAGTAGGGGAAGACCAAAGGAATTATGGATGAACTGTGTGAAAGATGATATGGCTAGAAAGGGACTACTAAGATGGCGACTAAAAAAAGATCATGTTGCGCCGACCCGACCTCAAATAAATTGGGATAAAGACAAGAGAATGTTGAATTGATGATGTTTTAAGATGTTATGTAAAACCCGGAATATTGAGTCTGCTGGTTAATGAAAATAGGAAAATATCCATCAGGTTATTTTTATATATTTATGAACCCTGGTCGGTAAGGGTCGATAGAAGGTTAAGCTACGCTTGCCCCGGTCGAGTGACCATCCATTACATATCGAGACCCCTCCGTGCCTCGGAAGGCACGTTAAGCCGTTGGTCCCGGCAGTCATTTGTAGATCTTTGACAGTCGTTATGGGTAGTCAGAAGCCCAAAATTTTGACAACTACATAGCTTTACTAAAGGGTATCGTGTTATCTAATAACGGGGTTGTTGTGGTCCGATAGACAGTCGCAAAAAGCTGGTATTCAGCCTTATCCGACTGACTGACTGACTGACCGCCTTAGACTGGAAGCCGACCCCAACATAGTTGGGTAAAGGCTAGGCATATTGATGTGTCCTGACGTGATTAAGGTAAAGGTAATAAAACGTCAGTTGGTCCAGTAGTTTTTTGATCCTTATAAGAAACAGGATCGATTGGCACTCAAAAATGTTTTTGTGAAAACTGCCCATTTTCTTGCTGATTGTATATTTTTTTCAATATCTGTGATTGCAGATCAAAATGTCTCAAAAAGTTAAGGACAGTCTCCTTAGAAGGTTTTCCTGTAGCTGCAACGGCTATGGTAGCTGCCCTTACTGCCCCATGTCAAAAATCCACCCTGTATAAGACTTAGTTTACCTGAGCGCAGGCTGCACGTAGATGCGCGGGGCCCGGGGCGCGGAGGGCGCGGCCTGCGGCGAGTGCAGGCGCGCGCGCGCGGCCGGCCCGCCGCCCCAGTGCGTGTGCGCGCGCACGCCCGCCTCCATACTGCTGTACGGTGCCACCGACACTGATACCACCTCCACCCATGATACTTCTACCGTCCTCTGAGAAATACGTTCAAAAGTTTTAGGAGAATTGTTTTTCAAATATAAAGTTGGTTAAATACAGTATAAATATTAGAGATAATGTGGGTATTACAAAGTTTGATGATGTTAGTGTGGTAAAAACCGTTCATCAACTACAAAAACCGCTACGAAAAAAGACGTTGACAGTGTCAATAATAATTGTTTTACACACCACATGATCCATAAAAAACACGATTTAAAACCATAATAAGTTAATTTAAAAAAATACATTAAATCACGCCTTCCTTCTCGTTGCGTATAGCATTCCTACTGATAATATCAGCTTATCTATATTTGTTAATTATCGATCGCAACAACAACATATTCGGGTTTTTCCAAAGAATAAAAAATAACCGTCATTATTATTTCACTTGCGAATGTCGAAAATCCATGAGACCTTGCAAAATTACCCTGACTGCTTACATTCCAAAGTTGTGATAAATAACCAATGAATTGATAACGTGAAATGAGACGAATTAGAGATTTGATAAGCTTTTATTAGATTACTAAATGATAATCACTTGAGCGCAGTTCTCACCTCAATCTTGTATTGTCCAGGGAAGTGCAAGTTGACGTCATAATAGACTCGGCTGTTGTTGACATTGACGCGAGTGGCTGGGTCCCACGTCACGTTGAACCTGTCCCACTCTCCCGCCACTGCAATCGACGATGAGTTTATTGTCTCCGGAATTGCTATCAAAGATTCTGAAAACGAAATAAGAATTTCGATTTAATCATCTGTTTTGCTGACCTTGTGTTCGTAATCGCGACCACTGAACGCGAGGTATGGGTATTTCTCCATAGCAGTTCGGAGCCCGGATTGTACTTGATTAATGGCAATAGGTTCGCCCTATTACATTGAACTTTATACGAAATTCTCCAAAATGGAACACAGGAGTTTTATTAAATTATTTTATATAATATGTGCTTATGGATTCCTTCCTTATTTGTAGGTTAACCCAAAAAGCGTCTGCATAGTCGCTGCCAATGTGACCGCATCATCATAGGATCAAAGAACAACATTACGCTAAATAATGTGCCGTTTAGCGTCGTTCACAAAATAGGTAAGTTTAGTTCAGCTGAAGTACAATCATAGTAGTTTTTTCTAACTTACCACTGTCTGCATGCAGGGTCGGGTCTCTCACAGCGATGACATGGACCCTTGGCACCAGTTCGGCGGTGTACCTGCCGGCTAGGTCCGAGACTACGGCTCTTGAAGCGTCTTGCACCCACACCAGGCGACCGCTGAAGTAGCAAAGAGGTCCTAAAGTTGCCGAGCCGGATAAACGAGTTACCAGCGAACCGGAGATCTATGGAATACACAGATTGTGAGTAAAGACCCATGTATAGTCGACCTCGTAATTGCTCATTACCTAAGGATGAATGTCACTTGCGCTTCAAAAAACGTCATGTCACGTCTAATTTGCGTTAACACTAATGTGATATATAACTTTAGTGAAGTTTTGTACTGGAACTGTTTGTCAAAAGTGGTAAAGCTTTTTTTATTAGACTAATAAGCATAAAATTGGAATGGTTAGACCCTGCACATTATTCATCGCAAGACTCTTATGAGACAAGATTTTGTCGCAAGTACAAGTACAACTGAAAGTCAAGACAGGTTCCGTAAGCCATTCGTGACGAATGTTTTTCAGCAATTTAGATATTGACAACTAAGCTGGTATAAATTACCATTCAACAAATTATGAAACACACCTCATTAACTCCGTGGGTTATTTGATCTGCTGTAGGAGCTCGATGAAGTTCAGATCCATCATAACTTCGAACGAGCCAATAAAGCCACTTCTCTTCCAAGTCCGCAGTCAGTCCCATCACTTAAACAATAATAACATAATTATTATTATTTCAGTTCTAAAAAGCAACATTTTAATGTATATTCTGTTAGCAAAATTACCTTGTTTCCCACTAAATAACTGCGCAGGATAGTATATCATCTTATTCTCTCCATTAAGTCTCGCCGCCTCAACGGCGTGGCCTGTATTCCAGTATATGTATGCGCCTAACGAGTCTATTGTAAGTTCTTTAGCAACCGTCACAATTGGTACAGGCTCTCGATTACCACCGTCTAAATTGCCTCGTGTTATCTAAAGAAAGAAAAATTGCAATTGAAGCAATATTATTGTGGGTACAGTACCCAAGGGTCAATGTTGCACATAGAGTTTTATATTTAAAAAAAATACTTTGTAGTGCGACATCTCTGGCCGCGTATACCTGTATGACAGTCGTTTTCTAAAAGTTTGTGTGTCATTTTAAGCCTAGATACAGTATCTTTATCTCACGAAGCGACGCGCGCTTTACTTGTGGTACAAACACGTTGTGAATGTGTGCATGAAGACGAGTAGCCTCAGTACATAACACACACACACATATACTGCCGACTTCGTCATTGTCTTGGACCCTACTAAGAGCTCCTGCGCTTACACACACATTCACAACGTGTTTGTCCAGTTGGTAACCACAAGTAAAGCGCGCGCCACTACGTGATATAAAAATGCTGTAGTGGAGTAATCATTGTTTAGGTTCCTTACCAATTGCTGTTTTGGATTCGACCAGTAAATCTTCTTGCCGACCCAATCTACAGCTAAACTGCCCACGTTGTCCATGCTGGGCATGAAACCGTTCTCATGAGTTGTAGTGTTATACCACATTACGGTAGATACATTTGTGACCAAGTAAAGTTTGTCACGATACCATGATATATCGGTGATTTGAAAGTTTTTTAGATCGGCCCTGAAATAAAAACAATTTAGTTAAAATTGGTTATTTGGATATACCAAATAGGTGCCTCATGTAAGAATTTTGCATAATCCAAACCGCTGAGGATGCAATACTTGTATTTAAGATAGTATAGTTATATTTTAAAACGAAAATGCGTAGTAAAATTTATTTTTATAAAATCATGTGCTTTAAAACTTTACATGCGAAAAAATATGACATGAATAAAGAGGTTTCTTACCCGTGAATTAAGATTTGTAAATTGTCCCCTGTAAGATCAGTTTGCAACAGTCCATCTGGTCCTGACCATAATAAAGTGCTATGTAGAGTGTTCGGCGACGACGCTAGAGTTTTACCAACAAATTCTGAAGACCATGGACCTAAAGATATTACAATATTAGTATACGCATAAAACAAGATAGGAACTCATAAAAAATAGGTTTCGGTTCATCATTTACCTGAACCGGATTCAGTTACGGCAGCTACTCTAATTACATATTCTGCACCTTGTTTCAAGTTTTCCACAATGCACGTCGATTCCGTTATGTTCCTACTAATATAAAATGAAATATTTGCCAATTAGAGCCATATGTTTTAAGCCATATAATCAAATGTGCGGATTTAAGTATTAGGTACTTACATGTCTATTACATCGCCTGTTTCCACATGCGTAAGTTGGAGATGGAAAATCCACTGCTGCCAGGCTCCACTTCCCTGATGACCCAAAAGATGGGGAGGCGACCACGAAACCTTCGCACGGTTGATACCCATCACACTCTGCAAACCTAACGGTGGGTTCACAGGCACCGGGATAGGTTGACAACTTCTCAAGGCAACCAAAACCTGTCTAGTTGCTATTGTCTTGGTGTTATAAGCTAAAGGATATTCGTTGTGGAAATAGCTGTCGCTTTGCTCGTGATATTCCTCCGTCAACATTTCTTTGCCATTCGTCCAATAAAAAAGACCGCCAGCGTATGCTATGGAACGTGTTGATAGAAACATTGGAGTTTGTGTGTTAGCTCGGAAATCGGCAACTTCTCGTCTGGAATGTAACGAACACGTCATATTAAGTAAGGCATATCATCAATCATCATAGATTAATAAGATTGTGAATTCGTTTGTACTCACCCATCAAGCGACACAGCTAACACTGTGTTCCTTCTAAGATGTGCTACAAGTATTCTGAAGTCTGCGTGGTCTACTGTAAAGGCTCCTAGGTGCGCATCGCGAACTATCATTTCTGGAGGTCCGTCGTGACGAACACCGTTTGATATATTTGCCAAATCGAGTCTGTATAGACCGCCGCGATCGCCTCCTTGTTGAGCCCAGAATAAGTAACTGAAATAAAACCGAAATGGAGAAAATGAAAAAGGAACTCGATTCGAATGGCTGTAATAAAGTTATTAATATGAATAAAAACCAACCCATTGTAAGCATCCACTTCAAAATGAATCGGACGAGAGTTAAAACCTGATAACGCTACAATTAAATTCTTTCCATCGAAATCACATCGTAGTATTTCCCAGTTCGTAATAAATGTTACATTCGAGAAGTCTGCTCTTCGGTAGTGAACTTCGCCAAGCACGTACAAGTGGCGATTCAACCAATCAATTGATAAATCTTGAGGCTTGTAATTTTCGGGTGTAAGGATTGTTTCGGAAATACTCTTCTTAGAGAGGCTGCTGCGATATACGTAACCATTTGATACTGATGTGAAAAGTGAGTCACTTGAAATATCTAGACCGACACCTGAAACCAAGACAATATCATGAACAGCCATTCCTGACTGTCTGAACTCAATTTTAAATAAAAATCCTTCATTGACAATAACTCTAGAAATATCATACCAGTTATTTTGTGTTCCGTGCTATACAACTCAACAGGATCTGATAGCATATCATTAGCTGGTGCAGCTAAAACATTTTGTTCTCCACCCAAAATTAAAATCGGTTGCTGACTAGGAACGGCTGAAACAAACGAAATATGAATCGTCATTATAATAATAAATTTATAATTTTTTTATTTTCACCAAAAGCCATCACAATACAGTATCTTAAAACCTAGAGCATATAAGGCTAGGTCACAAAAATTATAATACTCTGACTCCTAAACTAGGTGTAGGTGCCTGTGTCTTAGGAGTCAGCATTACTTGTTTCTTACCTCATCAGTAGAGGATTATTACACAAACCTTATTGAAAATAAAGTTTTTAAACTTACATGTAGGTAAAGGAGGCGTGGATATTCTAACGTAAGCTCTAGGTCCTTCTCCCACTGAGTTTCGCATTGCCACTGATACTTCATACTCACGGGCTGGGGCTAGGTTTTGAAACATGTAGAATAACGTATAGTTTGATGCTGGCATGTCCTAAAATAATAATTAATTAAGAATTATTGTTTAAGAAGTGAAAGGTTTTAAAACGGCCAAAACAGATCAAATAATCGCTCGAAAAATCTGGTTCATCCAATATTCCAAATCTGGTTCCAATATGTTTATCACCCAGCAAAAACAGTGAAATACAGATTTAAAATGTATCACCGTTAACTGTCCAAAATGATTGGAAACACTACGGAAGATGAAAGAAAAGATACGGGTTGGTATATTTTTGCATAACTGAGAGCAATTATCCTATACATACCTCAAGAGCGTCGTTGGTGTTAGGCTGGGTGTCCGTCAGTCGCAACACGTATGATATCAGTGGTCCATTGGGGAATGGGCCAGGTTCCCAGGAGATGGCCACGCGACTAGGGTCAGGAGCTACGGCTCGTAAAGACGACGGAGCCGAACTAGGTTTACCATTTTCCAAAGTAGAGATAACCACTGATGGTGCGGAGTAAACTGGCTCCCCATTACCCCCTCGACCAGATAGGAATATGGCCACTCGAAACTGTTGATAAAATTATTATTAGGGGCCGGAAATTAAAATAACTAGTAAAAAGTTTGGGCAGTGGATAGCAGTGACTGCCAATACAGATATTTAAATGGTTTTGTTTTATCGGTGGTCCCGGTAGGGACCCAAAAATGTTTTAACAAAAAAATCTCTTACCCTGTATTTTGTGTAAGGCCTTAGACCGTCCACATGTATTATGGACTGATCCGAATGACTAGAGTTAGAGTAATATTGCCACGTGCCCGGGAGTTCCTCGTATCGCCATTGTACCATGTAGCTCAGGTTGCCCAGATTGGGAGCTTCCCACACTAGCGAGAGTGAAGTAGCCGTTAAGCTATCAGCTACCAAAGCTGGGGCGGTTGGTATCCCAATCAATTCTGTGAATCAGGATAACATAGGTAGTTAGGGAACGATATTAGTTGTATTCGTACTTTATGTCATGAGCAAAGTGCAAACATACCTCTTAATTTTTGAAAGTAAGTATTCAAAGCCTCGTTACATCCCATAACACAGTACAGTTCCCGCGAAAATACAGTCTCCGATGTGACATTCTGAAAATTAACTTACATGTTACTTGTTTCTTATTCGTGATATTAATATGAATTATGATTTGATTACTTACGCAAACGATTTGACATGAATTTTCCAATCCTTCTTGCCATAAGCTACACCCCAGTTTGCACTAGAACAATAAATAATTAATTGCTTCTATTAACTTCAAACAAACCAAGCAATAATGACAAAACACTCATGTATTTGTACAAGCAACTAAGCGTAAAATGTAAGAGGATATTTGGAAGTGGGATATTTTATAATGATGAATAATGACTGTCAGGAAAGTAATAACTTTATGCGTTAAAAATATTTTGCACACTTTGAAACAGCGCTTCAGATGTGGAGAAATGAGGTGCAGGTGACAAGATTTTTTTAAAGTATGAATATAAATGGGCCTGATGGCAAATGGAGAATGTAAATGTAGGCGGACCAAAGAAAAGATGGATGAATTGTATGAAAAACGATATGGCTAAGAAGGAACTGAATTCTGAGATGACGAATAATATAGTTGTATGGAAGAAAGAGTCGTGTTGCACCTCCCCAAATAAATTGAGATGTAGCAGGTTGTTGAAGATGACTGTGAGCGGAGAACAATATGAGCTCTCAGAGCAACAACAACGCTTCTAGCCTCATGCAGGAAATGATCGCCATGATCAATGCAATGCAACTTTAGGTTTCTTACAGATCAAGCTCTTTAATAACTTTTTGTAGTTCTATAGTATCGGGTTTCTTTAAATCTCACCCTACGTTACCTCGCGTCGCGTGTTGCTTTTTAAATAATATAAAATAATTAAAAATTACCCTAGCTTCAATAGGACAACAGTGATAGTAACTACGAGCTTCCTTATTAGGAACATGACTTGTGTTGTCATATAATTAGTGGTGCGGGTTTTAATCCAATTAAATTACCAAGCCACAAATTCCTTGTTTATTTTACGTTCAATTAACTTCCTTAATCTCATTTTTCATGTAAATAGCTTCTAAACCGTTCGTTTTATTCTTGTTGTATCTAGTGAGTGAAATCTTTTGTTGGAATTTTATCGATGTTTCCAGTTTTATTGGTCTGTTTCATTTGTTTTTAATTGTTCCCGAGTAAGAGTGAATTTTGCGGGTGTTTACGTCTCACATGTGTTCACATGGTCGTTGATGTTCAACTTCTTTGTTAACCTAAATAAAGATGAAATGCAGACGACGCTTTCGAGACACGTTTTAAGTGCAAACAAAGCTGTTGTATTGTTGCCACTTTTTGTTTTGATATATTATAAACAAAACAAGCCAAAGGAAACAGAAAGTAAGACAGTGCGTGTAATAAATCCAGAGTTGTGTCTTCTTGTAACGGACTCATTCGTTCCCATGGATGAGAAAGTAAAAAAAAACAGGGCTTGTAACGGATTTTTACGGTTCGGTAACGTCCTTTACGGATGGCAAGTGACCGGAAGCCGCAGGTGCACCCCATCTACAACCTTACACATTTCTTGAAGATACAGGGTCATTAAAACAAACAATCCTAACGACGAAAAATAGACTCATCAACTAACACGAATGTGACAAAATATCGTGACACTTTAATAATTATACCTAATGTTGCGTTTGACTTAATAGATATATTCAATTAGTTTATCAGCGGGTGCCCTTCGCTGGTAATGATGTTATCAATGAATTGTATATTCAATTTGCTACTAAACTTATGGCCTACTTGGTAACTCATTAGAATACGTAGATAAATGCTGACACATTCGATTTAGCCCGTGTCATATTTCCCTGCTAATTACAAAGTTAGTTTCCGCTGGATATCACAGCGCGTTAAATGCTTAGTAGGAACAAAACGTTGTGACGCAGACAGATCTCATTTGAGTCATGTCCATTCAGTGTGATGAACAATACGCGTAACAATTAAAACGGATGCATGGACCGGCGCGGGCGCGATCTGTGCCGTTTGTTTCGGGTGTATAATTGCGGGTCGCGGCCTGCGTACGCACTACCATCAGACGGATCATATATAAGTAGGACACTCGCTTCATGTTTGTATCTTCCATTCTGGATTGATATACTTACATGTATTTCTAAGTTTAGGACTATTATGTTTTTTTTTCTGATAAACCAATTGTTGTCTAAAGTATAATATAATAATATTTTTCTGCAATGTTTGGGCGGGTTTCAAAACTAGTTTACTCACGGTTTCCTATAAACGAATTATGATGTATCGGAATCATTTGTTATGCCGTTCAAGTACGAAGGTATCCCTTGCTAACGCGTCCCTTCCGCCATGGATGTCACAACACCACGCCCAGACGCACCCTCCATGTCCAATTTATTAATATTTGTGACTGACGGATGAACTCGTTTTTGGATATAATGTTTATCAGATACCTACTTGCATTTGCTAGCTGTCAATTTTTATTAAAGTGGTGATCGCTTTATTATGGGGATTGTAAGGAATTTCACAGTCTTTCGCCGCATTCGGATCACCCCTATGTAACCGATTGACCCCCCCGTTTGTAACCGTTTGACGAATTTCTGACTTTATTTATTTCAAGCTAGTAGTATCTCTAATAATATGTATAAAAAGCGTATAGTAGGTCCTTATATTATATTTTTAGGGTTCCGTATGTCCGTATGGGAAAACGGAACCCTTATAGGATCACTCGTGTGTCTGTCTGTCCGTCTGTCACAGCCAATTTGCTCCAAATCTACTGGACCAATTTAGTTGAAATTTGGTACACATATGAATTTCTGTGACCCAAACACGAAAGAGTAACGTTAATAAATGAATTTTAAATATGGGGGTCACATTTCGGAGGCAAATTGAAAAAAAAAAATACAAACTGTATCGTGTGACATATTAAATGAAAGGGCTTGTTTATTTTATTATTTATGAAAACACAGTAAAATACATATAGATGCAACATAGTTATAATTTTGAATAGGTACAAAGGTACTGCTTATTTCTTAAGAATTTTTTTCCAGCAGACCTGCGAAAGGAGAAATGAAAAAGAAATGTAGACACACTATTGTCTACATTTCTTTTTCATTTCTCCTTTGAGAACAAGAAGAGAAAATATGAACAAGCGAAAACAGAAAATAGTTATATACTTATAGATTAAAGGAAAACCTATAAGAAGTCCATGGTCTTAAAATAACATGGTAAATCTCCCAATATTGTGCATACAAACTTACATATTTTGCAGTTGGAATATATGGGAGAACATGTTTTTCAACTACAATGTTAAGTTTATTCTTGGTATAAATTCTCCCCAAAATCGGAACCTTTCGTTGTGCGTGGTCCGACACGCACTTGGCCGGTTTTTTTCAATAGTTTTCACGGTAGAGTTCTCAAATGAGCATTGAAGCGTACGAAAACGTGAACCCTGGCTTGACAATTGCAAAGTTTAGCGCCACTTGTTACGAACATAAAGTGCTTGTTTACGCCGACAAGGACATGAGACGCTATTAGGAACTGTTTGTACGCATATCTTCAGTAGGCACTGTAATAAGCCCGTTACGTTATCACGCAGACACCATGTACCATGTATTGAAAAAGTGCTGGGATCTTCTTGAGCTTGCATTAATTCAAAATACATAACTGAAGCCATTAATTGCTTGCATATACGAGAAAGTTAAATAAAACTAATAAAGTAACGAAGTAAATTAAAGCCTAATTACCCAGTTTCCTGTCTCGTGCCGTAATAATAACAAAACAATAACTACTCCCTTTACAGTCATTAAAATCGTCGCGTCAGTTCATTGTTGGAGCGATTTCGGAAACGCGCTCGGAAGTCCAATTGGGAGCGCAAGCGCACGCCGGACGCAGGGCGCTGTGAAAGCACTCACGGATAATTTACTTGTTAATTGCTTCATAGCAAAGTTCTCCTACTTATGTGATATTTCTTTGTTTGTGCAGAATAAGCTATATAGGCAAGTTTTAAATGAGATAGATTGATCAGGTGGGCGCGGCGAGACGAGCGAAACTGTACTCCTGCTTTTGTAACTATTAGCTCTTTATTGTGAAGTCGTTGTTTTCGTGCGTGATCTCATCTTAAATGACAAATTAGGTTTCTGGGTAATACAAATTATTGGTATTGTGATCAATAGCCGTAGCGGGACACTGAAACCGGAAAGCTGCTGAAATCTGTAGTAAGTTCCAAGAACACCGTTGAAATTTATATGGCCACATGAGATGCTCTTTTAAAACACACATTAACACTAGATGGCTCTGCCTTTTGTATACAACTTAAGCGTGTTACGTCCTTATATTTTTCTTTACTCGAGTTACGATATTGAGAATGCACTGAGTCTTTGCAATGTTTTTTTATCACCTGCCAGTGTAACAATAATTTTATTCTACTATAACAATATGTAAAAGTATTCGTCGTAGCAACAAATCTGGCCAGTGACCCTCGTAGATTATGTGTCACGGCTGCGATACTATGTATGAAAATGAAAACAAGTGCAGTTTTTATTTAAATTAATTAACGTCTAGTTATCTCGTGGGTTTGTACATAGGCGCCAGTAGATACTAACTTGCGTGGATGCTGTTTTTCTAATTCCGTACGTTACTGACCTGAGATAAACTTTCAGATAGCGTATCCCACATTTATTTCACAAATTGTTTATTAGCAACTTTGATTATAATATTCTTACACGAGATGGTCGGCTGTCAATGGCATGAGAAGCTGTAATCACTTTGTAGGCATTCAGGGGACATATCGTAGGACATGGTGGCAACCTTTAGGGTTAAGTCTAAGCGTCACGATGTGCAAATGTCGCGCCTGTTTATCATGCATCAATGGTGCGTAAGTGCACTGACTTATCTTTATCTAAAGCAGAGTATTACCTAATATCTATCATCTGTCGCTTTGAGCTGTTTGCTCTAGTACAATTTGTCAGAATTTGAATAACGAATTCAAGAATTATAGACAAAGTGACCAAGCAATTTCTGGCAGCTATTCTATAAGTGATCGACGCCATCGGACATAATTATGGCATAAACATGACCATTTATTTCTTAAAATCCTGTACCTAGGTCTAAAGCCACTTTCATTCTATCATCACACGTAACACCATGTCCTGCGTGCCAGCACCTGCACGTTACAGAAACTAAGAAACGCTACTTGTGCTAGACTCGTAGCTAAGTTCTAGGCTGACACAATTTAGATAACCATCGACACGCTAAGAAAAAAATTAAATAAAATAAAATCATAAGCGCCTAATTACTTCAAAAAGATTTTTTTTTCTTATTCTTTACTTTTAAAGTTGCTTCTAATTTTTTTTCTAAATTCCTAACGCTAGTTTCAAGATGCCACATTTTATTAGTCTTATCAGTCTCGTGTGTAACCCATGCAGATATTGATGTCTTTACCTATAGTCATCATTAATCACAATTTTATTGTTGGTTAGTGGCAACATAATTATGAATTTAATGTACTTTTTAGATTGTGCACATTAAAACATTTGTATTGAACCTATGTTATAGGGACTCAAAATTCGAGAGCAGGTCACGCGCTGGCCCACGCCAACCATTTTATTCTGGCAATTGGATAATGCTGAGGCAAATTGGGGCCCACCGGCATGCTTCCCGCCGCCTCTGCCACGCTCTAGCCTCGAGAGCACTCCTCTCAATCTACCGCCCTATTGCTAGCCTTTATCAGTCGAATTTACAACGCCTAGATGTATTACCAGTTACCACCGAGGAAATAATTGTTGTATTCACATACTGGCAAAATAAATACATAGGTACCTATATATTTCTGAAACTTATGAAATTATAATGCTTGTTGCTAGATTGATCTAGCAATCTCGGTTTATCAATTCGATAAAAATATGTTCACCAAAATATCCAAGTATTTAAAAAACAAAAAAATATCAATCGCTTATTGTCAATATGATCGTCCAGATTATTATGATGATGATGAACAGATCTGTATTTGTTTTATTCGTGACCAACGGACGAGTGTCCAATAAAAGGACAATAAATCAAAACACTTAGCAGAAGCTGAGTGCACTCTAGGTAATTTCACTCAACAGATTGGTATCGTGGAGTGTTGAAGGGGCAGTCGGGGGATAATGGCGCAGAGGGGAGGTGAGGAGACTTGTTGAATGGGCGCAAGCGCAACTCACAAGCGGGGAACGGTCCACCTAATGAGGAAATAAGAATTAGCGGGCGACGACGAAGCGAGTGCAGTTCTTTATCATAACTGAGTGTCTCTTCATGATTTATCGTATTCAATGTGGTTGGTATTTGAATATGTGTGCTATTTTATAGTACAATACGTTAAGTTTACGTCTTAAAAGTATGATAAAAGAAAGCAAGACAAAATTAAAGAAATATGCAGTTCACGGATTTTATAAGTATATGCCAGATTTGGTTATTGAAGTGGCGGAGTTGCCACTTACGTTGCGGTTAGGCGAGCGGATGATCGTTAAAATAAAATCTTCAAAAGGAGATCGGTAACCCAATAATTTTTACTTCATATTAATGGGCAAGTTCTTGGAGAATAGCCCTTGAGGTTGCCCACTAAATATGCGTTTGCGATGGTTCAAAGAGATATTTGTTTGCAAGTTGAGAGTTAGGAATTAAGCCGTCTGGCTTTCAATTAACGCTAGACACTCCAGTCAGAGATTAGCGCTGCCACTGCGCAGGTTGAATAGCGAAATAGTAACAATTGAATTAGGAACAATTAGCGTTGCTAAAATTAGAACCCTGGTGACTTAGAAGTTGCAAGATCTTTGTTACAGTAAATTAGGAGCATTCTTTAACAATTTATTTTAACAGGCCAAGTTTGTGTGGGCGTTCATATATGGCTTTAAATGAAGGGTCATTTGCTGCTTAAAAATAGCTTCGTATGATTTCGTATAAGAATAAAACCAGTCACAAACAAACATAATCAGCGTTTATTAGCTAATTGAAGGGCCGACTCGACTTCATATTGCACTTATTACAATTGATCGCTTAATTGTTACTTACACGATAAGAGTTCTTTGTACGCGTTACAAGAACGTTCTCATGTGAAAGTTCATGATAATTTGTATTATTTACTTTAAGCCTATGACAATAGCTGCTGCAATATTTAGTACAGGAAAGTGTAACACTAGATTGAAACTATTTGCAAAAGACGATGGTAAAAGTTGATTTGTTTAGTTAGCTTTTAAGCCACGCCAAAGTGCAAATGCACCTGACGATTTAAATTAATTACAATATTTATTCATGCAGTTGACTTGGCGCCAAGTCACAAAAATATTTGGGTTGAATTTCAAGTTCTTTGCCGCCATGACTAAATTAAAGTTTAAATGCCATAAAATCCCACATTTTCACATAATTATATTATTAATTATTCAGAATATTCATGAATGCACCTGACGCCGAATGTAGTCACATTTTGTTTACACGTTCCGCTACCAATTTAACGATATTATGATCAGAATTAGTGGATATGGTAGCAAGGGAATACTTTTTGTTACAAAGTAAGAATGATAATTTCATTCTATGATAAGACATCATTATTTCAGCTTTGAAGTCTGTTAAATTTAAACACTAACTTCCTACAGCATTAAAATACCATTATTTAAAACAAATATTTGTCCATGTAGAGTACCTACATGGACAAATATTTGTGTTTAATTTATCGATAGATTTTAATGTCTTCGTGAAGTCTACTTACGTAGATTACTAGACATTTCTCGATCATGAGCTTTAACGACCTTTATTCAAGTTATGCAAGATCATCATATTGATCAGACCTAGTACGGTTGACGTAGGTACGAGTTTACGTCAAAAGGAAGAGTAATACGCTACTGTTGCTAAGTTAAGCCGATATTGCCGTTTCTCTTGTACACCGAACTAAACTATCACTAAAATTCCTTACGTTTGACTATGAGAATCTTAGAGCTATTCTGCAAATAAAATTCTCTAAATTAAATAATAATTTTGACACAACTAAAATCGAATTTGACAATCGCGAATCTACGTGGTACCCGTGGTTTGCCCTAACCAGTTTTTTTAGAGCCGGAGGCGCGCATGGGGTTCAGCCTCGACGTGTTTTATATGGAATTTTTCACTTTATGTATGGAAAATATGAAAAAATATTACCTACATGTCGAAAAAATATTACCTACATGTCGAAAAATATTTCCTACAAGGAGGTCGAAATTTTCATTATTTTTGCTATAGGACGCACCATTTTCGAGATATAAGCAAAAGAAAAAATAAATACACTACTGTTTTTGCACGAGAAGTCGAGATGTTGGTGTGAATTTTAGTTCATGACAACTTATTTTATCCCACACCTTTTTAATCGCGATTAAAAATTGTCAGGTTTAGTCTGGTTTGGTTTTTTGTAATCAAAATTTTAGGTGAAAAACGTCAAATTTCCAAATTGGGATCTAAATATATTTATAGATCAATTTACTTATAACCTCATCGCAATCCTCTTTCAGGAATACCTATAGGTATAAAACTTGCAAATACCAAATCCTTTTCCGAACTGGCAACTCTGTACAATAGCAGATTCCAGCACACACGATTCAGTCCAATTTCACACATAAATTATGAACTAATCGCAGGTACTACCTTTACTTCCGATAGATGATTGTTCATTTCCGAACGCAACGCAACGAAGCCCGCAGGGGGGATTGAATTCCCTTACATGAGTTCAATATCCATGCACTGGTCACTTTATGGTCCACTTCTCTTGAAGCACCTTCAGTCATAATTTTTTAAATGAATAATAATTTTCTTTTTAGCATGACGTCTGAAATGGTAAGGGATGATGCAGTCGAAGCACGCTTGTTAGCTAGAAGAAGAAACCTATTCAGTCAAGGCTTCGAAGATAAGATACATAGACTGGTGCGAAGATCGTTTTAAAATTGTGGCAGGTATGTGAACGTAATGACGGATTACAGATGCAGACAGATTTTCAGTTGTCTATACATATTGCTTTTCTTGGGACCAGTAAAATTTACTGCTAAAATTAAAAAAAAAAATATTCCAGCAACGTTTAGGTCATCTCCATAAACCGTATCTGTAAATGTAGCGCCACGTTTTGTGACATTTAACTGTTTTCTCCGAAAAAGATAAGCTCTAAGATAATTTTGTCGTTAATTCTAACGTTCGCAACACGTGTAGATATGTAATGAATGTAGCCGTCTTACACATGTTAGATAGGTAACCGGAAAAAGAAACCGTATACATAGAAAACAAATCAAATCAAATCATTTATTTGCTTAATACAGGTGGTATATAAACAGATGTTACAAATAGATTTAAAGTACACTGTATCATTACCTAATAAGGTGTGCAAATATTTATATTATTATTCTTATTATATCATTATTAAAATAACATTACAAAAAATATTATAATAAAAACTAAAAAAATCAGAATACTACATCAAAGATTTAAGAATAAAGATTGTCAGATGAATTATAAATTAATAATACATGTCATAAACTTATCAATATAGAAAATATATATATATATATATCAAAATGGAAAACTATGTACGTACTTGAAGAATCGTACGTGAATGAAGAATCGCCAACAGAGCTATGTAGGCTGATTCCGTCATAAATTATACATCGATAACCTGAACGCCAGGTGAGACGAATTTTATTATGGATATACAGAGTGGCAGGGAGATCGACGCTAAAACTTACTTTCCAGAATAAATAACTATTGGATGCTATTTTATCCAATTTTACTACCACAAAGGACAAAATAATGCTCACCAAAAAGACCTTACCCAGCCTTATTTATTAGCAGCCAATGTATTTTATTTTGTATCATCTAAAATGTATTTGGGTGAGCGTTTCCTATTTACAGGCTGGCACGGACATCGACGCTAAAACTGATACCATGCATTCAGTACATGATTCTGGATTCCTGCGTTGAAAATGTCAGTTATTTTTTTTTTAATCTGCTGTTCTATACATTTTGACCGCGTAGGTATTATATATACACTTTTCTATGAAACATCTGATAAAAAAAAACATAACCGACGGAAAATTTCAACGCAGGGGGTTTCAGAATAATGTACTGAATCCATGGTATCAGTTTTAGCGTCGATGTCCCTGCCACCCTGTTTATAGGAACCGCTACTATTTAAACGCTCACCCAAATACATTTTAGATGATACAAAATAAAATACATTGGCTGCTAATAAATAAGGCTGGGTAAGGTCTTTTTGGTGAGCATTATTTTATCCTTTGTAGTAGTAAAATTGGATAAAATAGCATCCAATAGTTACTTAGTCCGGAAAATGTTCTTTAACGAGAGTTTTCCAGAACGGGATATCGCAATTCTAAGTCGGCTTATATTAAAAAGCACGTTCTGTAAATGATAGAATAAAACGAATGAACTCTAAAATAGATCCGAGGGGAGCAAGCTGGCAACTAGAAGCTTCCTTCCTGCGTCCATCCGGCGTCGAGTCTCACGCGACCCTTGCGCAGGCGCAGCTCGCCAGCCGCACCATGCCACTGACCACCTATCACTCCATAACTACATCCCTTGCAGGATGAACATTTACATTCATCAAAACGAAACTGACCTCTTGAATTACAGCTAGCTGATAGTCCAACACCAGAAGATAGGAAACTGAAATAGTTCAGACTACTCTTGGTTTCTAAATTAATTTCACGAACTCATTAAACTTACATACCTGTTGACTTTAACCTCGAAGTTCTACAACACTGCCTCAAATCCATAATATACAGGGTGACAGGGACATCGACGTGAAGCCTGTTACCATGGATTCAGTACATGATTCTGAACCCCATTGCGGTGAAAATTTTCGTAGGTTATAAAAAAAAAAAACTGCTGTTCCATACATTTTGACCGCGTAGGTATTGCACTTTTCTATGAAACAGCTGATTAAAAAAAAAAATTACCAACGAAAAATTTCAATGCTCCCTGCATTGAAATTTTTCGTTGGTTATTTTTTTTTTTTATTCGTGTCGTTCAGAATCATGTACTTACTGAATCCATGGTATCAGTTTTCGCGTCGATGTCCCTGACACCCTGTATTTTTAAATCTTAAGAAAGCATCAGTTTTTCTTGTTTGCGATAAACTAAGCTGACTGTCTGGTTTGTACCCACTCCATGCCCATATAAACAAGAAAAGCCTGTCAAAAACAGGTAACGCCCAATAGAATATATGGCTATGCTAGAAGGCGACCCACGAACTTACTTTGACCCAGACAGAAATTATAAAATTATAAATACTCCCCATAGTAGAGAAGTAAGTAATTGGCATAATTATACAGGGTGTCCCTGGAAGTATGGATCAAATCGAATAGGGGCGTGGACTAAGTAATTTTCAAACCTTTTAACCCTGAGAATGTTGGTGCAATTTTTTACGTTTCAAAGTTATGACCAATTTTAGTTGTTTTTTTTTTCGCATTCTGCTCAAAGAAAATAATCATTTGAAAAACTCTATCAAGGCTATCAATTTTTTTTTTCTTTCTTGAATTTATAGAAGAGTAGGCCTTTCCTGTGATAATACTTGCTAGAAAACATGTATTCGAAAAGAAAAAAACATTTACTGCAAAGGCTTCGGTCTGGCAAAGATTTTACTCAATTTTCGAGCGATTTTCATGGGAAAAAATACACTAGCGAAAGTTGACCACGAACTAGAAAAACTTGCCCAACTCATAGAGATTCTTTGGAGGTATGAATCACCGGGATATTGTTATTAGTTTAAAAGTTAGAGAATTTTATTAACGAGGAGGTCGTATTTTTACAATTATCTAAGACAAATTTTAATTAGTTTCAGCTTAGCTAACCATTTTGTTATTATTTACGACCCGTTCCAACTGGTTCAAATTATATAGGTGTCCCTGGAAGTATCCAGGGACATCCAATCCGTCCAAATTCAAAACAATAATATCAAAGAAATAATATGTAATCCATGCACTTGCAATTAGACAGGTACAAAATGTTACTCTAGTGAACAGTTTGTTGAAGAAACGTTTCTCAGGAACTTCGTGAATAAAATAAACAAGTTGTAAGGGAACAAGCGATAGAAATGAGTTTGTTTAGCAGTAAGCAAAGGGAAGGGCGGTGCATTCGATGCTTTCTGTCTGCCACACCTCGCGACTTGACGAAAGATGTTGAGCAAAGCTTCGCAGTTCATGCAACGTTGATGCGATGTTCAGATAAATAAATTCCCATGCATTCTCTTAACACCGGAGGTGTAAAACACTCCCGTAAACAAAAACAACTAAACAGACCGAACATTTCCTTAAAAATTGTAATGTCTCTAAATAAAAATATTAAGGGAACGCTAAACAGACGTAGAAACGTTTAAAGCAATCTGTGCTTAAGACATTAATGTAAGCAAATAAAATAATAGAGTCGTAAAAATAAGATAATTGTCAATTTATGTTTCACATTACTGCGGTATTGTTATTGTAATGGTAACAAATAATAATAAAGTGGAAGCAAGTCAATTGACTTCGTTGTCTGCACGAGGGGTGCGTCCGTCCTACCCGCGGCCGCCACTTAAGCTTTTTTGCGCAGGGGCGTAAATTGAACATAACTGATAATTTTGACATAAACCAGTAGTAACTGTCAGGACTTTGAACGAATGCGCCGTTCTATGTCAGTTTTGTTATATTATATGATGGATAAGTGTAACAAAACTATACAGTTTGTACTCTGTTTTGTCTCTCTCTTTGTTTTCAAACCGAAATATTAAATAAATGGCCAGAAAAACCTTTAATTTATCTATACTTTTATAAAGAGGTAAAATTTGTTTGTTGGTTTGTATTTAGGGGGCAATCTCCGGAAAAACCAACCGGATTTGAAAAATCCTTTTTGCATTGGATAGCCCAATTCTTGAGTAAGGTTAGGTATAGGCTTGCGGACGAAGTCGCGGGCAGAAACTAGTTTCTTAATATAGGTATTCGCGTGTGCTAATAGTCATTTGTAGACTCCTTTTAAGCCACTGTATTATTTGGTCTGTATTTCATAAACATTTTTATTATCATCCTTGATTTAGTTTCAGTACAACCACTACTTATTAGCGACATAATGGTGTACATAGCATTAACCTACCTACTGTGTCTCTAAAACAGTGAATAATTTAAATTAAGTTATTTTGCAACAAAAGAACTAGGATAGTGCCCACGAGCTCGTTTTGTTCATGTACACGGTCTAGCTAGCTTCAATGCGATTTCGTTAACAAATGCTCTTTTGTAAGCTTATACTCCTGACAGTTTTCGTTGCGACACGCCATTCGAACACTACAACCGAATAGTAACTAATATTATACCCAAAGTGTTAGGTTGTAAATATTCACAATCTTAATGTGCAACTTATCTTATGTTTTGGAACCAGTATTCATTAAATACCTTATATCTCAAAAAAGGTTATAGGTGAAACGCTGCTGAGATTTAGTTATCGCAGTAATTTTAAAGTTATCTTAAATTATTTCAATATTTTGTCTGTAGACATGCTAACCCAAAAGATCCTCTGTACAATTTAAACAGCACATATGACAAATATAACTTTAGACAGTGCCTAGCATTACAAATTCCGTTTCGGGGCCGTAAAAATGGGTTACCCAATACTGGGAGTTCATAAATATACTATAAACAAACTTATCGGACCACTGCATTTTACGATCGCTTGCGTAGTTACGGCCGATCAGTTTTGACGCGTTATACATAACGTAAAACAATAAAATAAGTGGGTGGTAAACAAATAGGGTAAAAAATTACATAATTACTCGTGATAACGAAAATCCCGCAGCACGATCGCTGATAATAATATGATATGACTGTGAACAAAGTAATCACTTGATTGCTGATAAAGAGGTGTGGAAAAAAGACGTCCAAATAATAATGGTTAAGATTAAGACCCCAGTGCCAGTGGCCTTGAGTGGTTAGCTTGCATGTTTTGTTCTGAGCTCACGCAACGCCAGCCATTAATAGGAGTCGTCCAACAAGGAGCACTCCCAAATTAGACGATTGCCGATTATTAATTTATTATACTTAAATCAAAAGGTATTTTAATAAAACAAATATATTAAAAGGTAGATAATTAAATTATCTTTAAAATGTTAAAGCTTTCAGAAAAATACGCTTTATAGTTTTTGCATGATTCTCAGTTTTTATCCGCGTCAGGCGTCAGATATAACTTTACAAACTAATTACACTATGTGATATAAACACAATCTAAAATATTCACAGATTGAATTATTAAGAAAATGCTCTAATTTTTCATATATTTTTTTCCAAATAATTAACGCTACTCGTTTAGACGTGATCTTCAGTATAAAATCATTAAAAATCGGTTATCGTCGCCTTAAGGCAGAAACATGATGTTCTTTTAGACACGATTATAATAAGACTATAATTAAGGAACAAGCCAATTTTTAATAACGTCTACTCTAAATAAATAATAAATAGTGATATCTAGGAGGTCGTACGTATGGAGGGCATAGAGAGAGACATTTTTGTGCAGAAAAATGCTACGCGGCATTTTCTATCAAAAAACATGGTGTAGAGTTTTCTTAATTTTCTACGTGCTATATTGCCAAAGTAATGCGTTTTCAAGCGCTGCTGTTGTGCTCCAAGTTCAATTTATCCCGTAAGCCAAATACAAAGCTGATGCGACCTTGTTACCTACATGTAAATAGGTGTTTTGATTAAACGAGAAATAGTTTAATACCTAATTATAAGTATGACTTACCTGTTGAACGCTGCAATCGGACCCACAACTTACGTCGAAGTGACCATCCCCAGTTCGGTTCTATGAAAAACAAATATATATATGAAGTAGGTACTTAGAAATCCTATAAAGAACGGATATTTTATTAAATAGGGTATCACGGGATGTTCAACGAAGTCACAGTCCTGATAACTTCCGTTGCGACACGGTCGGCGCGAGCGCAACGGTGCGTGATAAACATTAGGTCTACCTGTGCCTGTAATTTAGGTGTGATTGATTTGTTCCAGGCCTAATTCTTTTGCTCTTATTTATTTGGGGTCAGCGCAACATGTCCTTTTCTTCCATACTTCTGTATTAGTCTTTTCACGATTGTCACCCTGTTTTCATTACATTTATTTTTAGTGTAGAGTGGATTTTCTCTAAATTTTTATTTTACTTAAATTATGCATTAGGTATCTCAGAGGTTCGAACGTGACGTTGTATGTATGATCTGAAAATGATCTAGAACTATATTGCAATTGGCATAAGTCCTAAACCATAAATTCATGGTCGTTGTTTTATAAGACTAGTCAATACAGTCAAACATTTCGATATTATTTGATATAGATTATTTTTCTTTTAAATATGTCACCTAAATCGGTGAAAAGATCTTAGATATTCGGTTATTTATTATAGTATCTTGTATAACACACACCAGTTATCCCTGAATGGTAATTCTTATTAATTTTCTAAATACCCGCCTCAAGTTTTTCGGTCGCATGTCAAATCTTAGCCTTCCTAAGGTATAGCTCTAAGTATCTGGTTTTCGAATACCTACTTCCATTGAACGGAACTACCTACCTACACTCCTACAAAACAATATTTTATTTACTTTATACCATCACTTTTTATAAGGTTTTGGTGGGTTTTTTGCAAGCGTGTGACCGGCCTTCGCTGAGTGGCACCTGAAAGGCTTCACCCCGAAATGTGATCCATCCGCGGTTTCCATGTTTTAGTTGTTTCCCACATAGGTGTATGGGGTATCAATCTTTCATAGTGCCGTATATATGGATCTGTTCTAAATAACTTTCATCTATAGCCTACAGTTTTATTTTGGAGTCGTGCACTTGTGATTACATTTCGGAGTGGATCTGCCAAAATCATTTGTCTACTTTTCGCCTATTTATATACCTATAATGGGAGAATAATTTAGGCATTAATGGATGTCTTCTTTTCTGTAAATTACTCTACGAAGACTTTATTTCATCAATTGTTAAAATATGCAAGGGGCTTATCCGTTCACAACTGACTCGCTTGACGTTTGGGAACGCAGATCTATATTTAGCGCGTTTGCGTTGATTATAGTGGATCGCTAATTGTCGACAATTACTTAGATGAGCGTTGAACCTGCACGACAGCCGCCGCAAATAAACTACATAATAAACTAAGATCATCGTTTTATCCTCGACCAATAAACGGTTAGTTGCAATCTCTATCAATGAACGCACAAAGCGGAACGTTGTTGTCATCTCCGTAAACAAACTTTGCCGTCAATAATTGTTCAGTAATGAATTTCTAAAAGAGTGTAGTAACACTATTGTCAAAGAGCGTATGGCAAAAAAATATATTTGGACAAGCGAACCTGGAACGGGCATTTTTCATTGCATCGAGCCACGGCTTCCGCTCCAAATTTCTCGGTGATGGAACTGTAATCGCAGCCAATTGTCCGAGCGGACAAAGCCAATCCGAGCAGCGACAACACTAGCCATTTATGCCAATTCAGCGGCGCACTCATTGTGCCCACCGACCACCGCCACCGTCGCTGAATTCACTCTTGCGCACCTTCACACGAGTCACACATTTTTTCCGCAATGTAGCATTATTCCTTAAAATCACTGTATTTATCATACAATCCTTTATATCAATACAAGTCCGTCTGACACGTGATCGTAAATTTGGTTTATAGCTAAACTATAACAAAAGTTTGTTGCGCGATATGGACTACGCGGCGAGTCGGCATACTCCTCCGAATTCGAAAAGCGCGGCAAGGGAGTGTTTGGTGCGCGTACGCAGCTAAAGCTACTCATGGACTGAGTAGCGCGCATCCGCCCGCCAGCGCACGCGCTGCGAGGACGAGGACGGTTCGTTTGGGCGCTACGGCCATTTAAACTGTAGCCCCTACCTGTCGGCAAACGCACTTGTTACACCTATTATTCGATATCCTCAAACATGAAACTAAACGACTCTAAATATGTAGCTAATCAAAAGATCATTTATCTAACCTAACAGAATCACTTCTTGGGTCTATTTTTAAATTAACTTATAAAATTCATTATTTTTATGCAATTATCGATTTCGATGCACTCTATTCATAAAATCGTAAATATTCTGGATTTGTTTTTAATACGTTTTGTCTTTAAGGAATTCAATAAATAGATATTCGGCGAAATATCAATCAATCTGCCTAGCCTTTTCCCAACTATGTTGGGGTCGGCTTCCAATCTAACCGGATGCAGCTGAATACCAGTCTTTTATATGGAGCGACTGCCTATCTGACTTCCAAAACCCAGTAACTAGGTAATATACTATACCCCTTGGTAAGACTGGTTATTAGACTTTCGGGCTTCTGACGACCCGTAACGACTGTCAAAGATCCACGAATAACAGCCGGGGCCAACAGTTTAACGTGCTTTCCGAGGCAGGGAAGAGTCTCGTTATGTAAAGATTGTCACACATCCACGGACTAACCCCGGCAAGCCTATCTTAACCTAATGGATCGACGCATGCGGCTGTTATTAAATGTGATAAGTTTTAAAATCAAAGTTTGTTAAATAATATTGAGCATAGATAGTAAGGTGTCACTCAAGTCTTCTTATTAAAAACCTATTATTATTTTTGAAATTGGTGCTCACGCAGTTAACCTCGTTGATCTTAATCTCAAAGTATGTTTTATAACGTCGTATATCAACGTAAGGAGCAAGGCCGTCGAATGATACGAGAACTCTGCGCCATCACACGAAGAGTTCAATTAATTTAACTACGCTCCATGTATGACTTCCCACGCTTAGCTTAACCGACGAAGACATAAAGAATCTAGTCTGTACATATTTTTTTAAAGAAATTGTAAATTTTATGCTCATAATTTTTAGAAAGAATTGTAATGATTTTGTAAAATAATAACATCACGCCTGTAATCCTCGAAGGGTTAGGCAGAGGCGTACCTAGTACACGCATATAATAAATAAAAAATTATAATTACGACTTATTTCCAAAAACGACAGAGAGCGCTAGTGGTTGCACGAACATTATGCATACGTTTTAGGTACTAATTAGTACAATATCGGTATTATTTATTTATTTTATCTCCAACAGAGGCTAGACAATAGGCTGGTTGACAGTAAGAAAAATACCTTATGAATTGTGTATTGTGTAATGTGGAATGGTTGTGAGCTGATTTTAGAGTAATAAATATTTTTGAGAAATACTTGCGAAAAAAACTTTCCAAGTAGCTTTTGCTTTGTTATTGGGTTTTAATATTGGCACGCTTAAAAAATTTGATTTGGCAGTAACACAAATCTTTTTAAATAATTTTTGACCTACTCTAGGTTAGGAGTACCTATTAATGTTAACAGTTTAAGTTTGAAAGTAGATTGTTGATAGGTAGGTACTTCTCTTTTTATGCAATATCAAAAAGGGCTCCACAGATTGCTTTAGGATTATCGTGTTCTATAGATGTGTAATTTTATGAGCTATATTATTTTTGAACTTGTTGCAACGACTATACTCTATTGGTTTAGGTAATTAACTAAAGGTAAACAAATATCTTGTTTACAAATAAGTTGTAACCAAATTAAATTTATTTTCGATTTTTACAATAGTTTCCTGTTTTATTAGGCTGACTGTCCACTGGAGCTGAGAGAAGAGGACCGGAGTGGAGCTGTGCCAATATTAACCAATGGACTTGCTCCGCTCCGCTTCAGTGGACAGGCATTTGCGAACTAGTTTCAAAATTCATACAAAACCGGGAGGCGGAAAAGAACCGGCCGCGGGGTGTATTGCAGCCCGCTCAAGTTACTCGTCGAGTGAACACGGCCTAGCTCCGCATAGTCCGCAACTCCGCTCCGCACTACCTCACTCCGCATTAATGGAGACAGACACAGTCCGCAACTCCGTCCGCATTACTCCTTCGCTCCGCACCGCACCGGCGTCAAAGGACACTTGGACAGCTTTAAACTTATCATTTATTCTTAAACAACTCTTCGTAGATATGTAACTGCTTGAGCCCAATATGTTTCTTAGGTTTATAATAATAACAATAATATCCCCACCGCCGTATCTCTACGTTGACGTCGTGGTGGGGCTTGCACGCTCCAAACTCTAGGTCTGTGCCGGTAGAGTTTACTTTGCCGGAACAGGTCTAGGATGAGGAGCCAGACCAAGAGAAATACAGACACCCGCAGGGCAGCTTGTGGCGAGCTGTTAGGCAGTAACGACCCCACGGACCCTATCTCCCGGGAGAAGTCTTGTTCCTCATCTCTGGCTCGCCTTTATTGGCCGGCTGAAGTGAACACTGACGAGGAACAGAGCTCCCACCTCATTCTTACCTTAATTGGCCGGCTTGAGTGGAGATTCGCAAGAGCAAACGTGCTCGGAGGAAGGTAGTATTCCAGTAAGTGCTCATAGGGATCTTGACCATCTTCCGGGCTCTGGGATTGTTCTGATAGCCGTGGAATACCTCTCCACTCCTCAAGCACCTCAGGACAAGTTGCCCCCTTGTTGCTACGTCACTATGTGCTAGCGACAGTTTTCGGGGGCCCATTATTGAGTGTGCAAGTCACCCCCTGCCATTTTATCCGTGTATATCTTAACATTGATCAGGCAGGGGGACATAGGCCTTCCATAGTTTTAGGTAACCAATCCACTATAGCCACCCAAACCCATAGCCCAATATTTTTTGTTTCCATGTTCTGCAATAGTCCTGCAACAAACGGGGGTGGTCCTTGGGTACACTTGCATAGTGCATACAGGGATAATCGTCGGTTGGTGCCTCATTCCATTTAAAATTGTCTAAGGGGCCTCTGCGAGTTGGCTTCGGCCCCTCGTACGCCTTCCAAAGGACCGGGACCCCATGGTCCCGAGATTTACTAACAATAAAAATAAAATATATATTTTGTTATCTGTCTATTGTAAAGAGCCCAAAAAGACAGGTTCTCTAAACTTCAACTAATTATAACGTTGCTAAATTGAAGAGTACAACAGTGTCGTAGCATGTCAACAGAAGTGACAGGTATTACGTTTAGTCGGTTAACAAGACACCTTTGACAGCTCTCTCATCACGTGTTTTTTTTTTGTTTACCTTTAGTTAACTATCTAAACCAACGGAGTTTAACTGTATAAGGCCTGCATTCTATTTTATTCGGCTTTTTATGTAACGGAAGCAAAGGGGCTAGATAATAATCCACAGTGGTCAGACGTTAAGTCACTTATGATAACACTAATTTATTTCCGGCATCTCAAAATATATTGTCAAGACAAGATTTATAAGATTTATTCTCACTGTAAAAGCGCACTCCAACATTTGACAAGATGTATCGTAAAGTGTCTTTTAGTAGATCTGAGGAGAAAAAATATTGTTTTACAATGGGTGCCTTCCCATGTCGGCATTGAAGAAAAAGAAGTTGATCATGTATCCAAAGAAGTTTTGATGATAAACTTTCCTGATACTTTGTTTTCATGACATATAAAATCTTGCAAACAGCTGAAGCTTTCCCGATGCATCAATAAAATATAAAAAAACTCGACTGCAACAAAATTGAGCTTGCATAATTGAGCTCAGGCATTAAGTCGTAAACTAGGTACGAATGTTACCGAGAAATAGGTTGTTGAGAAGAGGATGCAAGTGACAGCAAAATTGTGCCTGAATTAAATGAAGGCTACCTTTCTAGCATATATGGTATCGGATAATTAGCGAGCTGTTCCTATTTCACTGATTTTATTTAGCATTTTCGTAAGACCTATCTAAATATAATTCGGTTAGCCGCAAGTTTAACCGTAATTATGCTGCGGGCAACTGGCCGGCTGCCTGTTATGCGGTGAGTCCGTGATCCGCACAGTATGTAAACTACGTTCGCAATTAATTTGCCAAACATGTAAACAAACACGAGTTTTAGGAAAAACAACTGTAAAATCTACACATAAGGTTCACTTTGCGCTACAGCTTCATATTTTTTATGACGTTTTCAACAGTACGAGTCAGTCTAAAATCATTTTTATTTTACACTTGCATAAAGTTGATGTTTTTCTAAGTGGAAAACTCATGTTTGTTTACATATTTGGCAAATAAATTCCGAATGCAGATTACGTATGACATGCTCTTGCCCCAAAAGCGATCGACGCATTCCTATGTCACTTCTTGTTCGGAAAACCGGAAGCCGCCCACTGTCGGCGCGACCACGCGTTCCGGTTTTCCGAACAAACGACGATCGCTTTTCTTTAGGACGCGGCCAGAGTCTAACTAACCTCTACTCTAGGCGAGGAGAGAGCCTACCTGGTTTATAGATTATAACAGTCGGTTAACTAATGCCATCTCTACATTGCTCTAAAATACATTGAGATACTTGTAAGAGGTAATGTCATTGTATTTCGAAAAGCTTTACCTAGAGGTCGCTGCACGCGTTTACTCTAGTTTCGCACGTTTGCAATAGGTGGCGCTACTGAATCGTTAACGTATATCAAGAGAATAATTGCCATAGATGGCGCTACTTAATCGTTTTAAAGACGATGAACGACTATAAAGTTTTACAGTGTCATGCATAAACATAATTTGTCATGCAAGTTTTATAGCGATAAGATTCTACGTCAGCTTGTTTTTTCCATTTTTGCCTGGCACCTAATTACACACCTACTTATAAAAAATTGTTAACCAACAGCCCGCTGTCTCTGAATAATATATTCTTTAGGCGGGTGTGTCTTCCTTTGCGAAGAATTTAAGACCAAAAAGGTTAAGGATAACTGGGAATGGGAAAGGATAGTCTGCACTCGTAGTATAAAATAATGTGACCAGCGGCAGTACCTTTATTGCAAGAGTATGCCTAATATTAAAAATATATAATGATAATTACCTTTATCATAAAGGTGGAGGAAACAAGAAGACCCAATGTCTTAATTTCACATAAAGACTTTATGTGAAATAAAAACAGTGGGTCTTCTTTTATTGTGTGTGCTATACGAAAACCGTAAAAAAAACAACAACTATGTCGTTTTAATTAAATAGTTACCTTTTATTTTTGTCGTAGTTGGGTTTTACATTTTTTACTTTATTTTTTACTTGCTTTTGCCCAGCGGCTTCGCCCGCGTAAAGGTCGGAAATTATTCCACAGAAATCTAGTACTACCGAGATTCATAGTATCCATGTCCTAACCCAGGTCATGGCCTATCCGTATGCCTTTCATCTAAATCTGTTTAGCCGTTACGGCATGTAAGGTAACAGACAGAAAGGCAAACAATAAATTCAAATAATGTTTTTTAGGGTATCGTACCTCTAAATGAAAAAAAAATAAACCTTATAGAATGACTTCGTTGTCTGTCAAGACCCTTTTTCTCAGTAATGCGTGAAGGTATTCAAGTTGAAATAGATATCAAAAACATAGATCTACGGTCCCTTGGAGCTACAAAGAAAATCAAATTTCCAAGTCAACGTAATAAAAAAATACGGCCAGTTATGCCTGATACCTATATTATATTGACACGCGCAAATAAACCAAAGCCTATATGGTATCTACTTCCCGTTGGCCTAGCAGCATGAAGTTTAGCGAGAAGCAAGTTCTTACAGTTCCAGTAAAGAGAAAAATCCGATATAAGTATATCAACTGCAAAGTTAACTTTCTTCTTCAATCTGTCTTTAAGTAACATTTTGTCTGTATTCATTCAAATCGGTCCACTTTTCAGTCGAAAAATTACTTTTAATAGAGTGGTCTATTAAAAGTAATTTTTCAACTGAAAAGTTAAGTTTGCCCTTCAATCCAGAAATGGAAATTCGGGCAGCCGAGCGAGCACAGCTCTGAGACGGAACCCTCAGATAGGAATCCAAATCATACTAGCCCAGTATATAATATAACATACAGACAGACTGACAGACATTACTTTCGAAATTATAATTATATTATTTATATGTATAACCTAAACCTCTTAAGGGGTCATTGTACTCATTATTATGAACAAATTTCACTATGGGACCATCGCTGAAATCGCGAAAAATAATCAGCTGTTCCCTACATTTCCACGAGATATGCGAACATAAATGTAGGGAACAACTGATTATTTTTCCCATAGTGAAAGTTGTCCATAATAATGAGTACAATGCTTCTATTTTCGAGCTGACTTTGCTCGCTCGTCAATGAAAACGTAACTCTTCTGAGTCTGTTTTCTAGCTCGCCTTGCTCGCTGTTGGATTCTATTAGTAAGGTCACAATGACAGCAAGCTGAAGACTCGGGACACTGTTTTATTTATTTGTAAAGAAAAACCCTTCGATTGAGCTTCGTTGCAGTCAGATTTTGATATAGGGTCTATTTAATAGTAGCTACGGCACTGATTATTGCGATGGGATAAATTAATAGTACAGTAGCGGAAAACTTGGTAATATAAACCATAAAAAACAATTTCAAATCCTTATCTGAAAGTTGTTTTTTTTTTTGTTGTTATGTTTTTAGGATATTTTTAGGTTTATTGTTTTACAATTTATTTTGTCAACTTAATATCATTGCAACAAATTGTTTTATTAATAGCCAAGATTTAAGAACCCGCGTGCCGTAGTAACACTTAAATGTTATAAACAAGCATTAAAAAAATACATTGTCACTCACTATCTTCTACAACTAAAGCTACAATAAATAATGAATTCTCCAATATTATCTAAGTAGATCGCTATACAATTTATAAGAACCAATATATTCATTAACTTTATTATAGCGATGAAACGATTATGATATATATTTTATTGTTCTTGTGACTTTTTTATTTACTTTTAAAAATAATGGAATGGTTCCTCTGAGTAAAACTTTCTAACGTCAAAGTCAGTGCTTAGGGTTATTTCCTTCCAGCCGTTTTTCTGGGTCGTATATTCAAGGGTAGTCTGCTAAAATTCAACCAGTGGATCCTCTTACAACAATTTTTTCGGGTGTCCTGTCATTTGACAGTAAGTAATCGAATCACAAATTTTCATTTTAAAAATATTGTTATGTAAAATACTTGATAAAGTTATCACTTTACAAACTATTCTTTTAAACCTAAAAAAAAAAAAAAAAGGCCTGTCATTTCGCCCGGAGGACACGGTGGAGCATACGGTGGAGGTCTGCCCGGCTTGGGCGGGGCACCGCCGTGTCCTCGCGGAGGCGATCGGCGGCGGCGGCGATCTCTCACGTCCGGCCCTGGTTCAGGCCATGGTCCGGAGCGAGAGTGCATGGGAGGCCGTCACTTCCTTCTACGAAGCAGTAATGCTCGCGAAGGAGGAGGCGGAGCGCGCGAGGGAGAGGCAAGATTCGCGCCCTCGCGCCCCTAGTCGCCGCAGGAGACGACCCGAGCGTCGGGAGTCGCGAGCCGACTTCCGGCCACCGTAGGCGCGGGCTTGCAGACGGTGAGCAATGGGTAGCTCGCCGTCCGATAGGGACCAGGCCCGGGTCGACGGCGCGTTGTGTTCCACGCGCGCCTCAAAGAGATGTCAGCACCAACTGACGGGGTCCGGAAGGGCCAATGCCTGCCGGGGTTGCGAGTTTGTCCGCAAGGGATATCGCGACCCCGGCACACAGGCAAGGGAAGGAACACGGGTGGGATTTAGTCAGTAAAAGTCTGACACGCCCTCCCGCTCCGCTCTGAGCGGGAGAAGTTATGTGATAATTTCCCAGCATCAATAAAAAAAAGGCCTGTCATTTGACATGTCATAATTTATTTTTTTATTCTTATTTTACCCCTGAAAAGTGACCCCGTATTCAAAATTCATTTATTTTCGTTACACGTCCGTGTTTGGTTCACAGAAATTCATAAGTGTAACAAATTTCAACTAAATTGGTCCAGTAAATTCGGAGCAAATTGGCTGTGACAGACATAACATATACATATACACATCATATAATGAAATGAAATGAATATATAATGAAAAAACGGGACCCTTATAGGATGTATATACATCCTATAAGGGTCCCGTTTTTTCATTCGGACGTACGGAACTCTAAAAATAAAATGTACAGATAATTGTTATCGCTAAATGATAATCGTTTCATCAGTAGTTTAGGTATTATAAAAAGAGAAATTCGAATTAAGTATTAAAAACATTCATGTAGGTTGTTGTGCAAACATCACTCGTTTATTCAAGCAAATGAAATGAAGTTCTCCAATGTATTACCGTGTTGCAGCAAAGTTGCAGATCCGATGCCGAAGGTAGGAGAAATATTTTCTAAGCAATTTGTCATACTGAAGCGGGAAAAGAATGTACTTATGTACGAATAATGAGGAAAAAATTATGAGGCGTAGTTTACCTGAAATGAGTAACGAGCATTTACTACATGAAATGCAATGCTTTAGGTATAACAAGTAATTTTATAGTTTCAAATATTATCTGAAATGGAATTTACGTTTGTAGGAAGGAAAGAAAATCAATGTGTAATATTGTATGATTCAAATCGGGAAAACAGCTCCTTGACTATGGTCTATTTTTTATTCTTTTTACCTGTTAATCATTCTAAAGTTTATAGTTTGAGCATCAGACGTGTGTTCTAAAGTATCTAAGTGTATCAAAATGTCAGGTAAAATCGTGAAGGTAATTGTATTTTACTTTTAAATATGTACCTAGTAAGTTAACTGAAAAAATATGTAGTAAGTTAAAGGCTAATCTAGTCCTGCGAATTTAGTTTATTCCTGTCAAACGACGATTTCCCATTCGGAAATAGACTTAAGTGACACAACTTAACTATATTTTAGTTTGACAGCACTAAGATAGTACTGAGTTTTTAATTTAGTGAAAATGGCAAATTCTGAATTTGACGTTTTTCACCTAAACTTTTGATTGTAAAATACCAAACCAGACTAAACCTGTCAATTTTTAATCGCGATTAAAAAGATGTGGGATTAAAATAAGTTGTCATGAACTAAAATTCACAACAACATCTCGACTTCACGTGTAAAAAAAAAACAGGTTTTTTATTTTTTTTTATTTTGCTTATATCTCGAAAATGGTGCGTCATATGATATGACGCACCATTTTGTCCCGCTTTGAGCGGGACAGTCCCGCTTTTCAGCTATGCGTCCCGCTGTCCCCAAGATAAGTAAAAATGTCCCACTTAGAAAAAAAGAAAATTATAGGAGCATACAAGCGTTGTCACCCGGTCGAATTGAGAATATTTACTGAAAATCGTTGTAAAAAAGTAATCGCAACAATACCAATTTTTAATAATTGATAGTACATTTTATGCCTACCTGGCAGTATCGCTGTAGTCGAGTGTCACTTGGAATAAAATATGGATAGTAACACAAGTAGAAGTTGCAGTGTTAAAAGCCATTTTGAGGACAATGACAAAGGGTAAAACGAAACCTGATATACAAACTTATGATTTATTTTTAAATCAATAATAAGTCTTTAAAGGGTGTCCCGCTTTGACGGAAAAAATAAATGGTCACGTTAGTCATATCGCAAAAATAATGAAAATTTCGACCCCCTATATGAAACCCTGAAACACCTAACACTCAACATGTAGGTAATATATTTTCAGTATTCCATACAAAAAATTAAAAATTCCATATAAAACACGTCGAGGCTACACCACCAGCGCGCCTCCGGCTCTAAAAAAAATCACGGGTTAGGGCAAACCATTGGTACCTACCACGTGGATTCGCGATTGTCAAATTCGATTTTAGTTGTGACAAAATTATTTTTAAATTTAGAGTATTTTATTTGCAGAATAGCTCTAAGATTCTCATAGCCAAAAGTAAGGAATTTTAGTGATAGTTTAGTTCGGTGTACAAGAAAATCGGCACCAATGATAATTATTTAACTAAACTGTCAGTGTGCTCTTAGTCCGATCACGTAAATGGACGCGGAAAATATATCAGTGACACATCGGACTTAGCCGTAAAAACCGTTATAGGTAATATCGGAATTTTGTTTTAATAACATCTCTAAAATTTTCTATTCTTTCATAAAGGAAATAAAACATCTAGAGCGAAAATACTATGTCCTATGCGTCTGAAGTGTTCGGAGTCTCATCTTCCCACACCTAATTTGGGAGAGCTCCAAGTATCGTTATTTTAGTGCCAAAGTACGACCAGACCAGTTATTGTTACCTAACCATAATACTCGCATTTTATTTAGTTTCCGAAGACCACCACGGTCAAAAATCTTATCAATCCATAAAAGTGAATTCGTGATTGTACTTTTTAGAACACCAGCGCGCGTTTAATTGCTATAGTTAATTTATAACACATGCGTATGTACTGTTATATAGATAGATGTAATTCTAAGGCAATTGATTGAAAGCAATTTAGATAAAGATTATACTGTGGTAAATGTCAAGATAAAGGATTTTATTGTGGAGCTTCATAGAAAAGACGTGTTGGAGAAATAATCGACTTATTTCCATATTAACTGTGATACAGAGTGCGTCGGTATATCGGAACAACTGTCAAGAGTGAAAAATGGCTACGGACTTGGTTGATTACAAGGTAAATGATTTTAATACGCCTGTTTAATCGTTTAAAGATACTTGCATAAAAATATTTCTAGTTATTGGAACTTACAAAAACACGATTTGCTCATTTTCAGTTACGTAATCCTCGACTTTAATTGAATAACAAGTCATTGATGTTTATAATATACTTATCCATATAAAATTGTAGTTACTCGTTACACTAGTACCTAAGGTGACATTTAATAGTAAGTAATATGCATTTGTACGGCAATGGAGTTTTCAAATAAAAAATATAATTTAATTATTAGCATACATACCTAAGAAAATGTTTTTCTTTTTTTTTTTTGCTTTTTTTTAATTACAACAGTAGTTACTGTGCCTTTCAGATATCATACTAGGGTATAGATAGGACTCTGATCAGAAAAACGGATCAACGATCCTACACATTTGGCTTCATGACAAAGTTTCAGAATGTAGCGACGACGACGCGTCGCCGCGCTGCCCGTAACGCCCTTACAGAATGAAAACATGACGTATGCAAATACCCAATACTGAAATACGAGTACTTTCGTACCAAAATAAACAAGTTCTTTGTTTTTGCGTCATGTAAAATATTTATATTTAAATGTAACAAAGGTTACTCTTAACTAAAGCCCGTTGAATTCTTAATAGCTCTAGATTGTCGTATATTAAGCTGTTTAATGATGACTTAAACATAATGCGCAGATTATTATCTACAGTTGATATATTATGATGATACATAGGTATTAAAGTAGTGGTAGGCGTTATATATTCACTCGTTTGTTCAGGGGTAATCCCCACACAGAATGAGGAAAATAACATTTCTAGTTTTGTTTGTTAGTGACGTGGATAATTGGCTTTTGCACGTAGATATGGGAGACTTTTGGCTCCTAAATGGCATAGGTATGAACATGGTAAACCATGCTCTGATGTAATGCAGTAAACAGAATGGTCTCACTCGGTATTTACACCTTATCCGAATAATTTCATCATACATATTCCGTGGAAAACTAAATCGGACAAAACAAAATATTGTTTACAAGTTTTCGTACTATGCAGAGTACTCAATTAAATGATTAACTCAAGTTTATCAAAAAGAAATAAATAAGTATCAATATAATTTGCTAGGCATAATAATATTTATTATAGGAGATATCTAAGATCAAATGGTACAGGGTCTTCAGGTCAATCCTAACTAACGGTCATTAAATATACTCGATAACAATCGGCGTTGTATTGACGTTTGCTAGTTTCTGTGACCCTTTGTTACATTATCTCCGTAGATACCTTATCTGACAAGGGATGTAAGTAGTCAGTTATGTCGGAAGATAACACAAAAATTGGATAGGAAGGTATATTATTCTTTTTATCTTAAATAAATCAGTAATAATGTCACAACTTAACACCATAAGTATAATCGCTTTAATTAGTTTAATTGTAAATCTATTACATTTTTTTTCCCTTCCGGACTCCGTTTTAGTAAACAAAGGTCGCACATGAAGATTATCCTTTCATTTAGGATTATAGGAAGCTGACGTAAACGGGCGCAATTAGCGCCACAGTTTAGACATTTTTATACAGTGTGAAAATATTTACATTGGCATACTGAGATGTGAAATAATGAGTACGCTGCTGAGCTGAGCACGTGCGCTGTGTCACGCACTGCGGCACACTCAGACTGCTCCTATGCGTCGTGTTTGTGGTCCGTTGCGATTTGTGAGTAGGTATGATGACTGTTACAAACATACCTACATGGTTGGGGGCACGTCACCTCGTCGCTGACACACCCGTGGGTACTTAACTGTGTGGACACCCACCAATCTATTCAATCTTGCGATTGATTCTTTCTATCATCACTTTGAACATGGCGTCAGTTCTTACTAGGTACTAGGAAATTGTGTGTTTACAGCCAGAAATAATAGTTTTGTCAATAGTTAGTTACTATTACTTATATACAAGTCTAATATAGCTTTAAAATATTTTTTTGTAATTTCTTATACTTCAAAGAGCACTACCATCATGATACTTAGCTACCGTACTTTACTATTCAGGATTCGGTAATAAAAATTACTGACGCAATATTACGTGAAGGGCATCACGTGAGCAAGGTATCATAGCCGTAGTATAGTTCGCGAGAGCGGGGCAGGGGGGCGTACGCGACATGACGTCATGCTCGGCGCGCCGCGATCGGCGCGCGCGGGGAGCGGGCGGCGAGTCCGAGGGTGTGGTGCACATGCGCCGCGGCCCGCGTCGTCTCAAGGTGACCCTCGACTTGCCGAGCAAGTGTTCTGCGTGGCTCACGGCACTCTACTCCGTTCCTTTCACTTCTACACGACTTAGCGGTCACTGATACCGGTATTTGCTAGAACGCGGATACAATTTTTATCTTGTGCCCGGTTAAATTTATGTCAGCACCCTGTGGACTCCAACGTTACTCGTCCATCACCTTTTATCTCAGTCATCGCGACTGACAAGACAAATCGATATGCGGCAAGCAAGAGATGTTGTGAGTATTACAAAGCTAAATATTTGCTGCGATTAGAACTTTTCCAATCCACCACAAACGAAAGGATGTTCTGCATTACACTAATCAATCCTTATCTGAAATTTTTGTTCAGTCACAAAGATTATACAATCGCTATTAAATAAAAACTTTGAATCATGCTGGTCGGTAATTTACCGCAGGGACCTTGTTGTCTATCAAATCATATATCTACCTAACCCCGATACCTACTTATTTTTTTTATCTTTTGGACAAGCGTCCACTTATAGTTATTTTCCGCCCTTAAAATTTCTGGCTAATGCAGCGTAGGGATTCCCCTAGCCATCGAATGAATCATCATGATTCAGATAACCACTTAGATGATTACCTATGTCCCTCCAAAGCAATAATAATGATCGTACCTTTAAACAGTAATTGCATCATTTTTCATTTTCATAATAGGTTAGGTCGTAACCTTTAACCGTTACCATTTTAATAATAAATGGCGCAATTTAGGACGTTAGGTAGTCCATAATGGTTTTCCCTACAATCTATTGATAAAATCATATAGGTTTAACAGTTACGTAGCGTACTAACGTGGATTTTACTATTATTTAACTAGGATGATTCAAATTCAAATTCAAAATATTTTTATTTCACATAAACCTACAAGGGCACTTATGAAACGTCAGAAGCTAGGTGCACGGTTCCAATTGGTCGTTTCCTATGCAGAAGAGCCGGCAAGAAACTCCACGGTTACTCTTTTAACAGTAAATGGTTTTTACAATGTTTCCAAGTTACAGTGTTCAAAGGTATGAGAGGACAGTGTAGGCCTAGCAACAAGTACCAGGTACTTAGCAAAATATTAAATGGTCCACAGATCTACAGTCTGTTATGTCTACAACGTTCTCTCATTCACAAAATTTTAAAGAAAATAATCTATTTAAAAGATAAATGAAATACCTAATAAAAATAAAAACCTATTTAAACCAAATGATAATGGTTGCCTAAATGCCTAAATGGTTGATTAAAGAGCTAGACATAATTAAGTTTTATGAGTGTTGCAGTCTTTGAAAACAATATTTTGCTATCCCTTGAAGCTAGGGCTCAGTAGATGTAATGAATAAGAATCCAAAACAATAACATTTCAGCAGGTATAACATAGAGACAGCAAATCAAATTAAAATGAATGAACAACAACTAGAAATAACTCTAATATTTCTAGTTCTACACTAGCAATGGCAGTATGTGTGAAACAGTGTTTAATGTAAGATCTCAATGTATTTATTTCTCAGTACTGAGAAATAAATATAATAATATTAATATTTATGCTCACTTGAAGTACCTATATGTTATTTTGTAGAGACTTAGTAAAATTTTGGAATTATTAATAAGTATTAATTTGTAGGTAATTTTAATCCCAATGGCGCCCGAGGGGTCGGTTCTCGATAGTAATATCACGCTTGGTCTCCCGAACACGTTAAATATTTTTGAGACCCTTGCGTATGTGGCGTATTAGTAGGTACTAAAACGAATAATGTTTGGTTCTCGAGAAGTCCTAATCAGTCGTGAGTATTGAACTCAAGAATAGTTTGTAGAATATATTATCACATGCCATTAGCGACGTTTTATCTTGATATAACTAGTTTTGACTAGTAAATAGAGGCTTTTAAAACGTATAATCTGCTACCCACGAATTCCAATCTCAACAATCAAGGTTATAAAGATAATATTAATCTTAGATAGATGGGTACTTGGATGTGAAAACAATAGTAACTTTAACTTGAAATGTGTCCGAGTTAAATTAACCAGAGATGCATTCCGAGATTTGCTAATACTAATGCTTGAATTAAATCAATTTAAGATGGCACCTAAAACTGATACATTTTTTAAGTTCTTATTTACAGAAGAGATGGACCATAAATAATAGTTACCATTGAGATTAAATACAATTTTAATGTACAGTAACGAACATAATAGAAAACTTATATTGCAGTTGTTTTCGTTACAAAACAGGAATCTTCACTTTAACTCTACAATTTAATTGCGAATTACTTTTATCTATTTTATCAAAGAGGTATGATCACAAAGATAAATGAATCACTATAAATTGCTATCTAAATGCGATACGGTACTTTATCGAAGTACTCGGGCTGAAGTAGGACGATAATACAGTCTAGCCAGCGGCACACCCTGTTTTGTTTGTGCTCAAGAACACTTTTCAAGACGAATTTGCGTCAATGTTATTAAGTTATAAAATGCTTTTTATAGGAAAATTCCACACGAGTTATTGTTTGTTAAGCTACTCATTGTCAGTATTTTCTTACGTCAAACGTAGTGTATTATATAGATTATATAGACTCGTGCAGCGTTGTCGTCGTCACTGAAGGTACACAACACTCGAGTCTCAAAAATAAACAGACACGCTATGCCAAGAAAGTGCTTGAGCGTGCGTTTGTCTTAACGCGAAACGATCTCGTTTTATTTTTAGTTTTTCCTCAATCATTACGATGTTTACCAATGAATTAAATCGCATTTGCAATTCTGAAATAGCCGGCACAGAAAAATATATTGTTATTAGCTTGGTCAGGTTGAAGTTACTTTCATGATACAAAACTATTTTTAACCGACTTCCAAAAAGGAGAAGGTTAAGTATATGTTCGTCACGCATGTATTTTTTTTTTAATGTTTGTCCACCGTTTTCTCCGTTTTCCGTTTTCTCCATTTGTGAACCCATTTTGAAAATATTTTTTTTGTATGAACGGGTATACTCTCAAGTTGGTCCCATATAAATTTTATTAACTTTGCTTGGATAGTTTTTGAGTAAGGTTCAATAATACGTATTTTTCCCACATAGTACCTATATGTGGATGATATGATGATAACTTCCTGTCACTGTTATTTACATAGCAGGTAGTGCTATTCGAATTTTTGTCGGGTAGGTACTAGAGTTGCCGCGAATACTCGCTATTATTCGGTATTCGGCATTACTCGTCATTTCTTTGATATTTGTCGAATACCGAATAATAGCTAGTATTATTCGACATTCGGCGAATAGTCCTCGAAAATAAACTTTTAACGAACAAAAGAACTAATGAGTTAAAAATAATATTTTTTTAAATTATTTTCCTTAATAAAACAATACACAATATCAATTATTATCTGTAATATGTGCCTGTGCCTATCATATTCATGAAATTAAATTAGTAAGGCTTTTTAATTAATATTTAAAATCCAACAGAGGCAGATTGTGGTGCAAAAAAACATTTTTTTCTGCACGTTGTGGAGCAAGTCGGTTTCGTTTTTCCTCGTAAATTAAACCTGCCTCGGAAAATAGTCTTTCTGAATAAACAGAGCTTGCTGGTGTGATTAAGTATCGTTTAGCAAGCTTACTTAAAATAGGAAATCTATTCTTATTGGTACTCAAAGCCCACCATTCATATGGGTTTATTTTTCTGTCAGCCTTTGCTAATGCGATGTAGTTCGTAGGTAGTAGTAGTAGTAGGTATGTATAACATGAAACAGATTTCTTTAACTTTATTGTTTTCTTTTCTCACAACCTTATTAGAAATTAGAAATATTTTTAATGTGTTTAATGTTTTTTTTATGTCGAATAGTAATGTCGAGTTATTCGACTATTCGCCAAAGTGAATGGCGATTAATCGGTATTCGACTATTCGCTATAAACACTATTCGCGGCAACTCTAGTAGGTACCACAACAAAAAAGAAAACAAGCGGCTTCCAAAAAAAAAACACTAAGAAGAAACACTTGGAAGTCGGTTGTTTTCTTTTTTGTAAAAAGTTTTTTGAACAGTCATGTTCTGTAAATCATGATAATATTAGGAAAAATCAAAAGGATAGGTACCTACATTTAGTTCGCATAATTGCGGTACATATTTTGCTAACTTTATAAGTTTACAGTCCATGACGTAAACGAAAATACTTAGTTTTCCTTATCTGCTGAATACCATAAGGAAAACAATAATACAAGTTGGAAATTTGAAACGGGAATTTAAGATTCGTCAGTAAAAGAGGAAAACTTTTCAGATGGAATGACGGTCCAAAACCTTGAAGGCATTGGGAACAACACCTGTTTTAATTGTAAAGGGTAACATAGCGTAAAAAAAATGTAAATATCAATAGATACTGAGTTGGATCCTCTTAAATATGGATTTTGTATAACTTTTCTCAAGAGTTTTCTCAATTTTGATCATTGAAAGACAACGGGCGAAAATAATTGAGACATTTGATCTTGACTTTTTGGAGAATGAGCCTTCTTTCATGATGTAGGTCACCTATGCAGTTTGCAATGTCTACAAAAGCTTTCTGTAGATAACTATTAGTTGAATTAGTGGTGCAACTTTTTTTATAAATTATACATTACTAGCTCCTGCTCGCGACTTCGTCTATAACCTTCCTCAAGAATTGGGCTATACAAAGCAAAAGAATTTTTCATGATACATACAAATTTACAAACAAACAAATTTTACCTCTTTATAATATTTTATATTATAGTATAGTATAGATGTAAAAACTATACAGAATGGATGGAAAAACTGGAAAAAGTGAATGCCACCTAGAGGGGGAGTAAATAGTAAATATGATTACGATATTATGAATACTGATTTTTATGTAACATAAAATTTTTAAATAAGTACCTAAATCGAGGAAGTCTAGAGCAGTTTCTCGCTAGATATATTTATAAAATCCTTATTAAAGAACCAGTTTTAATAATCCTGGTTTAAACATTTTAGATTTGCGCGCCGCATTAGCCATATCAACCTTTACACATATACAAAAGAAACAACTCACTACTACTCATGCAATCTTTTATGTGAATATCAAGGAATGCCATGACGTCAAGAGCGAGCCCACGCGATAGCCAATCAGATTCGTACACTGAGGGGCACGCCTTGGGAAACACGATAAAGTGCTCTTTCAAATTACTAAATAATATGAACCTAAGGGCGATGAAAATTCATTTTAATTGTAAAAACACATTGTTGCATGGGATTAGGCAACACTTTTCTATATTATTTTGATTTTAGTGTGTCATATATTCTCTACCTTTACCGTTCTGGCACACACAACATGAACTGGCTAAAAAGAGATAACAATAGTGTACTATCATGAATGAAAAAGACCGCGTATGTGAGCGCGTTCAATGCAGTGCTGACGGCGACGTCCGTTACTAGCTAGTTGGTCGTATTCCTCATTTTCTTGCGGATCTGGCGAGACGTATCGTACTTAATATTTTAGACCGCGCGGTGTTATATTGTTTATTAAATAGTCAGTATACAAGTGTTTAAAAATGGGCATAGTAATTAATAACTTACCAAAGGTGAGTGAAACCATATTACTTTGATTTCAAAATGTATTATTTCAAAGCCGGCTTTGCATTGGAAAGCAACGGTAGTGTTGTAATGACCGCTTTGACCTTGTGAAACTCGCTCGCGATAATGAACAACTTGCTCGTACGTCTACAAGTATTGCATATTATGTTCCATACCAAAATTTTCAAATTAGTTGGAATGTTGGAAATCAAGTATTCGTTATACTTACTACTTTTTAGGATGCGCTTTGGTTTTACTCTTAAATATAAAATTACTTACATAGAAAACTGTGGGCTGAATAAAATATATATGGGTGTTTCGCCATGTGTATTGTATAAGTAAAAATAATAATATTTGTTATAAAAATATAAATCAATGTTTGTCCTCTATGGACTCCGAAAGGGCTGGATCGATTTTGATGAAACTTTGGTAGGGTGTTCTGGCCCAAAAATCTATATTAAAAAAGTGGCATTGCGACGCAGTTTCTTATATAAAAAAACTGTTACAAATGTAACAATTAATTTTGTTGATGTAGGTATCGATGGGGCGTTACACCTTACACCGAAGACCTCAACTAAAAACTTCTATCGACATACCTACATTACTGGTTACAAGAATATCTAAAATTAGCACCTGTGTCGTTTGTCTCACGTCAAACTTTCGAATAATAATAAATATAAAATGGTATATTCGTTACAGATTCGCGAAGAATGCGAAGTTCTACACTTGACAGATAAACAAATCAAGGAGATAATGAGCAGACTCCACAATGATCTGATCAAAGGACTTGGAAAAGACAGTCATGCTAACTCTATTGTCAAGTGCTGGATTACTTATATTCAAGATTTACCCAATGGAAAAGGTAACATTCAACAGCCATTCACAATAACACTAAATCCGAATCTGGGAAGGATCCAATTCCTCCCATATATGATTATAACATCTAACTACTTATTCTTATATGTTTATTTCAGAACGCGGTAAATTCCTTGCGTTGGATTTAGGAGGAACTAATTTCAGAGTTTTGATTATAAACTTAGGAGCAAATCATTTCGATATGCAGTCTAAAATTTATGCTATTCCAAATCATATTATGACTGGCACAGGGGTTGCGTTATTTGACCATATAGCAGAATGTCTAGCGAACTTTATGAAGGTGGGTAACAGTACCTTTTACGCTAATTTAATTTGTAAGTAGGACTTATAATGTAACTAATTGTCTCGTATTTTTTAACTAGGAACATGAAGTTTATAAAGAAAGACTGGCGCTTGGCTTTACGTTCAGCTTTCCTCTAAAACAACTGGGACTCACAAAAGGAATTCTGCAGCGGTGGACCAAAGGTTTCTCTTGTTCTGGTGTTGTGGGAGAGGACGTCGTTCAGGGTCTCAAAGACGCCATTGCTCGACGAGGGGTGAGTTGACTTTTATAAGACAGCAGTTAATATGTGAACATTTACAAACATGATATTCTTCACAATCTTCACTGTTACACCTGAAACTCGTTGTATTAGCATGATTATTGTTTCTTTTAATTCTTGTGTGCATGAGTAGTTGCCCAAATTATGTAAAAAAAGAAATTTTACAGGACGTTGCCATATATGTGATGGGCATCCTTAATGATGCAACTGGCACTCTTATGTCGTGTGCGCATAAGAATCCAAATTGCCGAATAGGGGTTATAATTGGTGAGTTGATGATGATAACAGCTCTCTATTAGAAATTTAAGGCATGATGATTATTGGAGTCAATATCAGAGAGCCAAGTAGAGGCTTTCAAAATAAGTAACAACTCATTGGATACTGTTACTTTGTCTTGTCGTGTATACTGATTGTTTTAAACGTGTTATTCAAAAAATCGAGCATGACAATTTTTTTCATATTTTATTAGCCATTCTATTGTTATTTCAAATGTCAGTTATTTATTTTCATAAAGAAACGAGGAATTGCTTTGTTTTTATTATTTTCAAATGATGAATATCTACATTCATTAAGTGGCTTCAATTTGTTACAATGGATGATAAAAAAAATATCCAGAAACTCACTTACGTGGTCATAAAATAATAATTCATATGTCATAAATAAGTACCTACTTACTTAAAACATTATATCAGCGATCATTTAATTATAATCACCACATCAAATAATCTTAATTATTATTATTTCGCCCTGTCATTATGATTGTGCCAACAAAACATATGAAAAACAAAAAAGGGTTTAGATTTCAAGCATGCAATCTATAAGGTAACGTTGGCACATGTTTTGCTACTCATCGTATTTAACAAACAGCTATTCAAAGATATGTCAACACATTATAATAATTTACCTACAATACCATTGTTATTTAAACTGTATTACCTTTCTACGTTTAGTGTTTAATACTGATGATACAACAGGTTGACGCTCAAATGTAAACTTTAATGTAAATAGCAATTTTTCCAAGTTTAATTTTAACAAAAAAAAATACAACAACCTGTAGATATTAATTCGTATTTTATCAAAGAAAACTGCTTACAAAAATGTTAGTTTTGGATATTGCTGTAATTAAAAGACGGTGAATGTCTTGATTGTAGTTGTATTGGAATTAAAATTTTGCAAATACTTACTAAGTACAAATCGTTCATCTTCATAACTTCAGACATAATCTCAGACAACTTTTTTTATGAAACATTGTAATAGAATGAACATTATCTAACGAGTTGACACGCCACCTTGGAAGCCTCTACGAATCAATCATCTTCAACCTAAAACAGGTGTAGAATAACCCCTCATGTCTGGACCCTGGAATGATGATTACTATCTCTCATCTAAAACGCATGTTTTCTCACTCTTGTAGGACGTACAGATTGACATATGCGCTATTCTGAATGATACTACGGGTACATTGATGTCATGCGCGTGGAAAAACCACAACTGCAAAATAGGACTCATCGTTGGTAGGTCTACCTTATTTTTTGTGTAACTAAGTATTTGTGTCGCTTTAACTGAGTTTTGTGAGTTTGTAGCTTGCAAATACACAATAACCATAGCAAACTACTCTATAGTCTATAATAAATTGGATTTGCACAAGCCTCGAACGATACGCTACCGTTCAAATTCAATATTCATAAGAACTCATTGGGTTGGCCATTGGCACTTTAATGTGGTCACAGTGTGCTGAAATAATTGTTTATCATATTTCCTAACAACCATAGGTGTTCCCATAATTACCGCATGATTAATAATACCTAACAATGGCGCGCTCTTAACAATAACTATAACAATTTAAATATACATACAATACGAATGATGGGTATAAGGTTATTTTGGTCACATGCAGTGACACTATCCATGTTTAAACTGTTAACTGAGCCAAACCATGCATAATCAAAAACAATAACTGCAAGCCTTTTTTTGCACACCCTGAAATTTCTTAAATAAATCGCAATTTTTGTTATTTGTGTCGTATATAATATATTTAATCTTACCTTAAAATGCTTTTTGTTGTTGTGCGACTTAAAAATGTTTTGTTTATATATATTCCGGTCCCTGTTTTTTATTAAGACGTTGTTAATTTAGGTACTGGCAGTAATGCTTGCTACGTAGAAAAGACAGAGAACTGTGAACTATTTGATGGGGAGCCTGGAAAGCCTGAACTTCTCATAAACACCGAATGGGGCGCGTTCGGAGATGATGGAGCCCTCGACTTCGTTCGCACGGAGTTCGATCGCGAAATCGACAATAACTCCATCAACAAAGGCAAACAAATGTAAGAATATCTTCTCATTACTAACCAGTTGTTTTTTTTAATAAAAAACATAATTTTCCTTAAACCGTATCTTTTCTCCTTAAACTTGACGCTCCCAACAATATTATCAAGAATATTGATACCATGTTATCTATTTACTATTCATGTTTACCTACTTAATTTAAGTAGCGAGTCATGATCTACGTATCATCTTTTAAATAAACAAGTTACCTACAAAGAAAACTAGATTATGGCGGTTGGGCAGTATTTTATCTCTTGAAGAAGTGTGATTTTTTATTGATATAACTGTCGCTAACAACTCGCAATCTTGCGCACGAATCAGGACACGTTGTTTCGATTCCTTTGCTGTATTGTATGCGATAAATAAAGCTACTATAACGTTGATATACGCGATTCGCACATAATAGAATAACTCCAAACTCTTTTCTGTCACGAAATTAAAATGTGAAGGCACAATCAGTTCTTATGCCCAACGTTTCAACAAAATTGCATCAGTCGTGGTCAAGGCACATAATATTTTGTAAAGCATCGTTAGGTTTTAATGCAGCTTTTTTGTCAGATTAAGATTATTTTAATTTGTATTTGATACCAATTTTACTTTAATTTCAGACAAGAGAAGATGATTTCAGGCATGTACATGGGAGAGATAGTTCGTCTAGCATTAGTGAAGTTTACAAAGATGGGACTTCTCTTTGGAGGCCGCGGTTCAGACCTTTTGTTCCAGCGAAGCAGCTTCTACACCAAATACGTTTCTGAAATTGAGTCTGACAAACCCGGAGACTTCACCAGTTGTATGGAGGTTCTTGAAGAACTCGGTTAGTACTTTTAACATTCTTATCCTATACTATTAAATGAGCAATATATATATATATCCTATTTGTAATCACGTTCTCGAAAACGGCTCTAACGATTTCGATGAAAGTTGCAATATAGGGGTTTACGGGGGCAAAAAATCGATCTAGCTAGGTCTCATATCTGGGAAAATTCGTTTTCTCCATATTTTCACCTGAGCAGAGCTCGGTCGCCCAAAGTTTAGAACAAGATGGCTACCTTAGAATAATGACATGGCAGCATAAAATTTACTAAGGGCCTACTATCACAGCAGCATGGAATTAGTATGTTACTATACATGGAATTAGTATGAACTATCCTATACTATTAAATTCTCTATTTTCAACCGAGTAGAGGTCGACCAGGTACTTTTCTTTAATAAGGCTTATTCAAACCAAGTTTTTTTCGAATTGAAACTATCGTAACCAGTTACTTTGAGCTCCATGACAGGGGTTTCCACATAAAGTTATGTAACCTCTCTGCTAATCAAAGCCGCTTAATGAAAACTAACCAAAGGTACATGTTGCGTAACTATTTTTATGAGTGATCAATTACGTCATACCTACATACGAGTACGTATATCTGCTAGTTATGGGCGGATTAGAGTATGTCATTGGACAGACTGTAAGAATTAATAAAACTCACATGATGCAACGGGCGCGGCCTTTATGATAGCACCCAGTCATATTATAATTTTAATAATATGACGTGAAAGTCAAATACCGTACATAGGGAGGTATATGCTTCACATCGAAATATAATTTTTATAATAGAGTAAGTATATGGGTTAACACAACATGGACATCGTTAGTGTTTTTACTAACGTTTTCCTCGATCAGCATAATTATGAAAAAACCCAAACATAATACTTTATCTGCATTGTAATATGGGAACAATCGCATTGAGTCACTGTATTAATATCAAAGTATTTTAATAATAAACATGCAGTTTAGGAAGCTATTAGTTAGTTTGTAGTTGCGAGAAATTGTTACTAAATTAATACAGCCTAGATAGTCAGCCCGCTAGAAAGTCCGCGTCTGTCTGCTAGAAAACGCTGATCTCGAGATCTCAAAAAATGCTTCATTGATTTTATTCAAGTTTTCATCAATAGATTGTGGCTCTCGGATTAGCCAGGGCGGATCAACTCATATTTGAAAATTAAAAGAAAAAAAAGGCATTAATTGTGAATTGGATTAAGTATATTCATTTCCATACACATAATATTATTATTATAGAAGTCAGACACATAAAATACATAAAGGTCAATTAAGCCTTGAGCTTCTTTGACATTTTTATGCTCAAGCGACATCATTCATTCCAAATTAATTAGAACCGGACTTTGTATCAATCAAATTAACAATAATAAGTGATAAAAGATTAAAATTACATAAACAATAACTTTATCACAAATAAACAAAAATATTTAACGGACTTGATTCAATTAGAAGCAGTTTCTGTCCACTAATTAAAAAAATACTAAGTAGGAATGTAATTGAAAAGATAACTACCTAATTACAATGTATGGTAGGTACCTTTTCTCTCACCTGACTCAAAAACGATAAAAAAGTTTTCATTGCTGCTCCTGATAATGTCTTCAGATGTGACTAATTTCAGTTGGCAATTCTTTGCCCACGTCATGAGGAAATTTAAAGTAAAAAACACGTGTATCCTTGAAATGTAACCTAATGAATAATCTCTTGCTTCAACATCTGTGTAACGTTGTAAACTACATTGTCTGAGGCTATGCTAATTAGTTTTATTTAGCAGTATTGACATGACAATGTCAACGGGTGATAGAAAGATATCACAGGAACAAATTAGTTCTGAGATAATTAGTATAATTATTAGCACTTCATTTCAGTACTCATAATACTTTTATATATGGTTCCTACTAAAAAGTATAAGGTTTCTACAGCGGTCGATAAGGGGCGTTAGGTACAATGTTCCACTTTGGTCACGATTCCGTGCCAATGACAGAGCTTTGAACTTTGGCCAGCTACATGTAAATATATGTGTGTGAGAAGCGTGTTTTAAGCCTCAGACTTCGGCCTTGTGAGTGAATAAGCAGATTCCGCTAGCAGAAGCAAAAAGGTTAAAGTTTTTTTTAAACATCACGTTGTTTTCTAAATAAATCTCTTTAAAAATATTGTAAAAACCTGTTTTTGAAATGTAATTGGATTTTTTTCCATAATAACGACTTACGATAGTAGGTTTTTGCGCGAAGAGGAAAATGCAACTTCGTTTTATTTTGTATAGATCCCTGATGGCTTACAAACTCAAGCATATATCAGAACCTTATTCATATATCTAAAAAGACTTTCGTTTATAGACTTTCCCAATTTCTCAGTTTTACACTAAATGTTCAATTACAGGTCTATCACATGCAACCGAAGCGGACATGGCTGCAGTACGCCACGTGTGCGAGTGCGTGTCGCGGCGCGCCGCCCATCTCGTGTCCGCCGGCATCGCTTGCCTGCTCAACAAGATGAACGAACCCCGCGTGACCGTCGGCATCGACGGCTCCGTCTACCGTTTCCACCCACATTTCCACACACTCATGTGCGAAAAGATCACGCAACTTGTGCGGCCTGGCATTCAGGTATGTTAACAACCTCTATCTAACAAAAGTCTAAAGACCCAGATTTCTACATTTATCTGGTGTACTACATAATGACTACCTCGTACGCAAAATACGCGTACGGGGTAGTGACTGGTGTAACCTGGTGTCGAGAGTTTTTTTAAAGCCGCCCATGGGCCTCTGACTTGGCTTCACATGCCGTCGAGCAAATCTCTCAGGCATGCTGGAGTGTTGCGGGCACCAGCCCGTTATACAATAGAATAATAAAGAGTATTCTATTATATTCTGTTCAAAGATCATCATCGTCTCCTGCCCATACCCCAATTTATTTGGGGTCGGTGCAGCATATCTTCCAACACCTACCTTTCTAGATAGTTGTTTATTCTTGGGATAATCTTTACCTTATAGTACATATTATACAGGGTGGCAGGGTCATCGACGCGAAAACTGATACCATGGATTCAGTACATGAATCTGAACCCCCCTGCGTTAAAATTTTTCGTCGTTTCGTTCGTTTTTCGCAGGGGGGTTCAGATTCATGTACTGAATCCATGGTATCAGTTTTCGCGTCGATGTCCCTGCCACCCTGTATACCCAAATATGTCTATAATCATCTTGAAACCTCGAATGTACTTAGTTAATTCCATACCAAGAAAAACCAGTGTAATTTTATTAGTCTTTAAGAATAAATAATTCTCTTTTATCCTGTTATGCATTTCGTATTTTAATACAACTACAACCGGAACTGTGAAGGTTGCCAGAACGGCTGTGACGTCTATGTTTATAATTTGTGTATCATATTCATTGGAATCCAATCAAATCAAATAAAACGTTAAAAGCTAAACGTTATCGGAAAAATATCCGGGACGGCCTCCACCCACACGCTTACGAAAATTTACGTAAATAAAGCTCTATAGATAAAACCATTATCTACTTTTAGTAATCAAGTAAAGTATGACGTCCCTATTAGTTTTGTCTGTGCTAGATTAGGTTCATTATTTTCTTATAGAGTTCAAATTCCAAACTGATAAACTTTTATTATTGTTCAATAATAAATTGTTAGTGCTGATATATTATGCAGAAAGGGGCGACGACTCATAATCTTAATAATACAAACGACACACCCACCTCAACAAATTTAGTCAATTGTTTAAACATACTCTAAAAGAAACATGTTCACTATTATCAAATTCATTGCACAAGTTGTTGTGCCTTTACGTATAAATTATTATTTTCGAAAATTAAAAATTATATTTGGATATAAGTACACAGCGATGAGGACGAATTTTTTGAAGGCCAATGAGCTCTTCCCTGTCTTTTGTTTTTCCTTTATGTACTTGTTCATCTATATATATAAAAGAAAGTCGTGAAGTCGTGTTAGTTACACCACTTATAACTCAAGAACGGCTGAACCGATTTGGCTGAAAATTGGTGGGGAGGTAGCTTAGAACCAGGAGAAGGACATAGGATACTTTTTAGTAGGGTAGGTAGGGTAGGTAGGGTAGGTAGGGTAGGTAGGGTAGGTAGGGTAGGTAGGGTAGGTAGGGTAGGTAGGGTAGGTAGGGTAGGTTGGGTAGGTAGGGTAGGTAGGGTAGGTAGGGTAGGTAGGGTAGGTAGGGAGGGTAGGTAGGGTAGGCAGGTAGGTGCGCCGTAGATAAGTACTTAGTTCTACTCGAGCGAAGCCGGGGCGGGCAGCTAGTAATATATATATTTTAGTGTTAGCTTGTATATTGTATTTAAGATTTGTCAAGTACACCTAAATATATATAATTGTACATGTAATACCTAATTACAATCTTCGTATCTGGTTTAGATTTCAATTCACAATTTAATGCAATGACTAGCTGTATAACAATGATATTGTGATTCTATAGATATACGGGTTGTAAGCCGTCATCACAATCGCTGAATTACACAGCACAACCGGAAATTAATTCCTTCATGAAGATTCTTATCATTTCTATAGTTACATGCCTATTTAATTATAATTACCTAGGGATTTAATACAGCCCAACACAATTGCGTCATAATTATGTGATTAGTTTGGTACATCGTCTTTAAAATCAGAATTAATAGTTGTCCCACTCCACTCTAACTAATCTAACGTAGGTATTCTTGATAATGATATAAATGAACAGACACCGACATGACTCTGCAAAACGTGACGGAAGTCAGACACTGTCATCGTTACGATCGAGATGATAATGATATAATCTGACGCACTAATTACGGCAAAAAAGGGACAGGATGTCTCTCCAAAAACATGATGCAATAACAGAATAAGTACTAATTTTTCGGACTTCGCGAATTAGACCCAACAAACAAATCCGGATAGCATAGGAAAACATCCGGCCCCACACCTAAACTCAGACGATCTCCCGAGTTATTTTTTTATCGCAGATGATAAAAGCAGCATTATTTTTTAAGCCATCCTTGTCAGTAAAATCTGTGTAGGTATTGTTTACTTCGTTTTTTTATTCAATAATGTATTAATTGTATTACAGTTTGACCTGATGCTGTCAGAGGACGGTAGCGGTCGCGGTGCAGCTCTCGTCGCTGCCGTGGCTTGCCGTCAGAGTAATACGGTCGCGTAGGCGTCACCCGCACTCACTCGTCCCACACTTCACTTGGCGATCTCTCCGACGCGCGGCGGCGACGCAACTCTGAGCCTTCGCATGTAAGCCGCCTAAGCAATCAAGACACTGTAGTGATCATTTCCTAATAAAATAGCAATATATTTTTAAAAATTATTTACATCGAATGATATTTATATATCGTTTGAGGAGCTCGTGGCTAAGTAATAACAGCTGCACGGGTCGATCGATCAGGTTAAGCTACGCTTGCCAGGGTTGGTCCGTGGATGGGTGACCATCTTTACATATCGAGATTCCTCCGTGCTTCGGAAATCACGATAAGCCGTTGGTCCCGGCTGTCATTCTTGGATCTTTGACAGTCGTTACGGGTAGTCAGAAGCCCGAAAGTCTGACAACCAGTCTTACCAAGGGGTATCGTATTACCCAGTTACTGGGTTGTGGAGGTCAGATAGCCAGTCGCTCCATGTTAAATACTTGTATTCAGCTGCATCCGGTTAGACTGGAAGCCGACCCCAACATAGTTGGGAAAAAGCTAGGCAGATTGTTTTGATATTTATATATCGTTTAATATCGTAATACACCTTTTCACTATAAGTGTGGATCACTACTAAAGAAAACGTTATAAAAGCTGGTCTTCTCAACACACAGCCGTTTAAAAGGATCATAAATAGACATTAAGGCCAAGCTGGCGGCTACTTTAGCACGTTTGAATAATTATAATTATGTATTAAATAATAATGCCACTGTGTGCTACGATCCGACGGCTTTAATGCATTCGCTCTCTGTTGGAATACTATTAAAATTGTCGTTGCTATTAAAGAATTCTAAAGTTTCTGTCCAAATCTTGTAGCATGTTAGACACTAAGATTCAATATTTTGTCCAACAGTGTTACTTAATGTTACTTAATTGCGATTTGTTTGTACTTATAATGATGACTTAAATCTAGTCATGATATTAGGAGTTGGCCTTTACAAAGTTCTATATATGTCTATAACAGTGTTTGTATGTTTTAAGCTGTTTTACACTTTTTGTTTTTGAATAAAAAGCATAAGACTGATTCAACGTTGCGATCATCATCATCGACGTGATTAGTCTACAAAATTACATTTGATCTTAGTGTCAATCGGGATACCGCGATAACATTAAGCATTTCCTTGCCAGCACAGAGTAACATGGCTCAGAATTCTCTTCAGTGACTTGTGTTATATTAGCAATAAGTAGTTATATAGTAATGTATATTTTATCGGAGAGAAAGCTCTTATCTTGTTAAGTAGGTATGTAATTTTATATACTAATAGCAACTGTTGGAAAATTTAATTAGAATGATGATATTATAAATTACTTAATAACTGGACACTTAATGCGAAATACTTCTTTAGATACATTGTTTAGTCATAGAAATATTTTATACGGCGACCACGTCGACTGATGTATTTTAGATAAATGATTTACAGATTTGGTTTATAATAATTACAGCATACATGCAAAAGATTATATCACATGCATTTGTTAATGTGGTCAACAAAGATTCTTCCCACTACTTATTTTTGTTCATACCGAAATCAGCTGAATTAAGAAGATGTCTACTGTATTTTCGGTGAGAATCTCAAATAATGTATGCTGTAGGTACAACACACTTTTAATACCATCATTTAATCAAGATGTTGATCATCGATTAATAAGTAAAATACTATATATTAAACAAATGTACATACAATTAAATCAATTTATTTATGTAATAAAAATCATTAAGTAATGAATTCAAGTAGTCAAATATGGAGCTCTATTAGATTTACATTGGAATTAAATTCAAGAAGTTGCGGAAGTGTTTTGATATTTTACTGTGATAGAACTAGGACTTAGTTCAAGTATGTTATTTTCTGCAAATGTTTTGTCAGCAAAATTTATGTATATTCAGCACCTAATACAAATTGTGTGCCACTACTTTGTTGTTTTTAAATAATATCAGTTAACAATAGTAAAAATCCAATTGATTCAAAAGCAGTGTTATTGAAAACTATTTATTAATTATAATCGGGTTCATGGTTTCACAACATATATAAATAAAGTGTATACAAATAAATCAATCAATCACACCCAATTATAGTTCCTAGATTCATTATATAGGTGCATTTTAATTTATGTATGTGTTGTGTTGTTACATCTGTGTGCTGCACGCGTAACGAACACTTAGATTTATTTATAAGTAATAATGGTGGATTAAGTGTACAGTGTTTTAGATTTTATTAAGTACATTATTGTTTAGTCGAAACTAATATTTAATTTAACCACGCCGAGCTTGTGAATTTCACAGGGCTTCATAGCAACAGTTTTAATTTGTCAGCAAATTATAGATGGAGTATAAAAGTACAAGTAAATCTTTTCTATTCATATTATTGTGAAAGATACTTAATATTGCTAATAAAAATTGTTGAAGTTTGCAATGCTCTATTCATTAGTTTACAATTCTGCAAAGAATATATTATATTCTAATAAAATAAAATTTATTCAAATGCTTTGCTCAAATGAATAATTTTATTTGGAAAAATATGATTTTATGAAATGGTATGAAAATAAATAAGTAACCTTATTTTGATTACTTTTGTTTTAATTTCAGTTAGATGCATTATTTAAAGATATGGAAACTTTCTGCATCAAATAACAAATACCACATTCCACTTGTAACTGGAGGGTCATAAATGTGTTGATTTTATTACTACCCGCAGAAAATGTACATATCAATTTCAATAAGCCAAAAATATCAGAAAGGCGTATTTATGTTTAGAAATAATTGTTTCCCAAAATGTAAATAATATTATAATTTGTGACATTGCTTTGGTATATATTTTGGAATTATTAAAAAAAAATGATAATTTTGAAAATTATTCACATGCTTTGTAGATAATTATTGTAATAAATCGAATTATGTTTGAGCCCGTTTAAGGTAGTAATCAAATTCATCATGTATGTACACGCTCTTAATGCATAGGAGCTCCTAGAAATGTTATTATTTCAGAAATAAATTTGTATCAAACCTATGTGGTCTTTATATTTGTTATTTTTGAATAAGTGTGTGCTTACTTAGGGCCGGCGCTTACTGGCGGCACGGCACGGCAAAGGATATTTAAATTGAAATTTCAATGATGATGTCTAAAGACGTCGCGGCATGCCTAAGGATACTGCGGCTTCGCTGATTTCAATTTTATTGTCATACACATAAGTAATATTTCTATTCGTCGCATAAATATCCTTTGCTGTGCCTTGCCGCCCTTAACAACTTTATAACTATAACCCCTTTCCATTCTTCTGCATGCAGTTATACACAGTCAACACGATCGGGAAAATTAATCTATTTAAGATGACTTACATCACCTGCCAAACAGAATATATAATCAATGAAGTAAAATAGACTAAACCTTAACCCAAATATCGCTCAAAAAGAAAATTATTGTAAGCCTAATAAAGTACTTAACAGGTTCGTATCGAGGATCAGGGGCTCCTGGTTGTCTCTCCAGAAAGAGCTTCTTGAAACAAATCCTAAATGGACTAATAAACCGTGGGTTTTATTTAATAACCACGGTTTATTAGCCCATTTCCACGGGTTCGAATAAAGAACTGTTAAGGTATATTCACGAGGTCGACGAATAATGCCTTCAAAAAAAAGGGAAATAATAAAGCTTCCGAAAAACAAATTAACTTCCAGCGATCAGTGGTTGACTGTAATACTATCTAAGCTGTGAATTTCGGTAATGAATTACCGAAAAAAATACCAAGTTTCCAAAAACATATGTTCTGCTAAAATAATAGTTTTCTTAAGCTCTATAGAAACCAGCTTAATTTCTACTATTGAATAAAGAATAACTTTTTAACTCTCAATTTTAATGAAAATTACTACTACCGGTAGTTGCGTTCGGGTGCAGAGGTGAAAAGTGGGTGAAATAGGTTAGTTTAGGTTAGAACTGTGACCCACCGCGCGTGAGCCGAGCGAGCGCTACTTCCAAGTTGATCGCTGAATTTTTTTCACCAATTTCTATTCCCGGTTTTGGGATGAAAATGTTTAACTGTAGTTTTCGTTAAAACGCAATTTCAGCTGGTGGAAAAATATTACGTCAGCAAATGCGGTATTGGTTTTTCGGAATTTTCAGTATTTTATTCGTTCGTATCTTTATTAGCATTCGCATATAAGTTGTTGGAAAATTTGTATTTAAAGCAGTAAATTTCATATTTTGAGTATGCCCATATTTTAATTTGTTTTCGGAGCTTTTATTACTACAAAAACAAAAATTGTTCTATCCACATATATCAGGGCCGTGCCCGGGACGTGACAGAGCCGCTGCACAGATAGGCCAGACACCACTTTTGACAACAATTCACAGTAAATTGAAACTTCGCTAAGGTTGAAAATGGGTTGAACCTATCTGTCACATTAGTCTTGAAAGGTGTTGTTCATTAATTACGTGAGGCGTTTAGGGGGGGAGGGGTCGAGTCGAAACTCACCCAATCTCGGGAGGAGGGCAAATATCAGGTTTTTTTTTCCCGCAAGAGACAGTGTACCTATTGCTGCGAGAAAAGAGAGATTGCTAGTCCATTGCGCCATAACTTCGAAAAAAAATTGAGCAGATTTTTTTTTCGAACTTATGAAGCAATGGACTAGCAATCTGTTTCAATTCATTTCAATTTATTATTGATCGTGCATTACGTAATTAGGCTGCAGGTCAAATTATGTAAAACATGTTTCTCCACTAAAATATGGCTAAATCCTGCACAAAAACGAGAGCCTCACGGATTGTCACACATCGAGCTAGTTCTGTGTGCAAGCGACAACGGTTTAGAGTGGCTAAATCAGAGCAAGTTAACGGAGCAGATGATTTTACTGAAAATCATGGATATGTTGGTTCCAGTAGTCACTCTTGAGACCACACGAGTTCTCGTGGATTGAATTAGAATGAATATTCTTTTACGAATTTTAGTAGTTCATATTTAAGTTTTTAATGTTCGATTTTCTCACTGTGATTCTAGACTATGTTCTTAGTAGTCTAGGAATGGCTGTCCTAAGATTTGTGCAATTTTGTTAGTTTTATGCAAAAACTTGATGTCCATCTGTCCGGTCTATTGTAATGTGTGGTTTCAACGGTGAGGTAGCTAGTACAGATGGTGTATGAATTAATTTCGGCCGGTAATTACAGTAAAAAAAGGTAGTCATTGTGTCTGGCGTGGAAATACGAATGGTTAAACGCTATTGCTTTTTACTAAAGTATATGTCTAGGTTTTTAATATCTAAAATTCCCCTGCCACCTTCTTTCCTTGGGAGTGTGATCCTCTGTCTTAGGATGATCCGTTCTGTGTTTAGTCAGAGTGGTATATTTATAATCCGATGTAAATGTTTAAATTCGGGCTCGCTCCAATTATTATTATATGGGTGGTAAATCAATTACGCGGTCGACTATACCGCAATCGTTATTTTATCGTCGCTGAAAATTACGAAAAGCTGTCACATAATTTTGTTTTGCCCATGGGGGCAAGCAAAACGCCACAGCAAAAAGAAATGTTATATAAAAAAGAAGTCGCAAGAAGAAATCTGGGAACAAAAGTGTAGTGACAAAGGCCCGAGAAGAGGCTCGTACTCGGTGTCAGTAGCAGTGGTGAAGTTCAGATTTGAAGGTCAGAGTTGGATCGATATTTTACGTAGAAATATTATAATACCCGATAAACGTCCACTGCCTACAACAACACATGTAGGCAGTTAAGAGCGTTTATTCTGAAAATAGGCAACGTCGCAAATAGATGTCAAATATTACGCGGTTTTGATTAATTTGGCACTTCATTATTAATATTCTAGTTCGCTAGTTAGCCACATTTCTTATTTCCATACAGTAACATTGCCAAATTAATCAAAACAGGTAATTTTTGACCGCTATTTGCGACGGTGCCAACTTTTAGGATAAACGCTCTTAGAAGGCGTAAGTTTAGCACTGAAGTGAGTGCCTGACTTTAAATTAAACTAATAAGGGTTCAAAAGTATTTAAATAAAATCCAAAAATGAGATTATAACTAGTTTATCTCATCTCAGTATATCTCAACCTGACAGACAGGAAAATGTGTGCAGTAAAATAACATAATAATTACAGCAAGATGTGATAGCATACCATTAATAATTTAAAATCATATTCATAATCATGTCGTTATACGTAAATCTATAATATCTAATCAGATCGTTCCATCTTCCATATTTCTTAAATGGAGCACAATTAAATTGCCTTCATATACTTTTGATACTTACATAGGTACTTATCATAACAATAGCATTAAAAAAGTGAGACCGCAAATAAAACATAAGTGAATTCATTATCTGCCTGCAGATCATGCATTCTATGTAACCGACAATAAGTTATTTATACATGGCAGGCGCAATCAGAAGGACTTCTCGCAGGTTTCTTGGGCGCGCTAAGTCGTTTCGAAGTACCAGTACCATATTGAATGCCTGAACCTATCCGCTCCGGGTCTAATTCTCCTGTTTCAATTTTAGCCAAAATGGTTTTGGAACATTTTAAGAATGCTTCTTCTACATTTTCTCCAGTCTTAGCACTCGTCTCGAGGAACATCAGTTCTGAAAGAAAATATAAAGATAGATAGAATACTCTCCATTATGTACACCATAAAAATTACAGATATAAATGTAGAAATTTTACAAGGGGTGACACAGTGGGCGGTCTTATCATTAAAAGCGATAATTTGCAGAATTAGAAACAAAAAAAAATTGTGGAAGTTAAAATTTTTTAGTCATGCTTACCGTTTTCTTGGGCAAATTGACTAGCTTCTGTGAATGTGACTTCTCTAGATTCTTCCATATCCTTTTTGTTTCCCACAAGTAAAATTACAATATTAGGGCTTGCTAGCGTTCTGGCATCCCTAAGCCAATTTGAGAGTGCATTGAAAGAGTCCCGAGATGTGATGTCGTACACTAGCAGAGCTCCAGCGGCGCCACGATAATAGGAACGTGTAACTGAACGAAATCTTTCTTGACCTGCAGTGTCCCATATCTGTAGTTTAGTAGACTTTCCCCCTATGTTTACAATTTTAGAACCAAACTCAACTCCAATTGTGTGACATCTATCTTCTTTAACTGTAAAAATAGAAAAAGTAAAATGATAATTACCGTTTTTTCTTAAATGAGGGACCAAAGCATCAGCGTGGTAAGTTTTGAATTTCTTTAATTCAGTTTGACAGCTTTTCTTTCTGTAGTTATGACTAGGCCAGACTAGAGCCTGCAATTTGAGTATAGTCAACCTCGTAATTTCTTTATAGTGCTAAGATTGAATGCCACTTTGCACGTCATAAAACAACAAGGGCGATTTGTCTAGGTGACTGTTAGATAAACTGATTTAAAGAAATTCACTTACTGATAACTTGAAACTTCACTAAGGTTGAAAACCTTAGTGAAGTTTCAATTCACCAGGAAATGTTATCAAAAGTGGTAAAGTAATTAGATGGTCGACTATACAAAGCAGTGCAGTATTCTCAAAAATCGAGGTAATGGCTTTTTATATCAGTTTGCTCTATAGAGAATGATGATTTTCTATTTATAATAGTATAGACTATTGCTTCAAAGTTCTATCCCACAAATTCACCTTGCACTAAACTGAACTAATGACTACACTACTCTGTGTAACTAAGGAGCTCCGGAACAAAGGCAGATAAATCCACTTTATGCCCGATTTTATTTCGTTCATCATAGTACTCATAAATAACATACATCACACAGGTCGGAGCAGATCTAGATAAAAACGTACTAAATATTCCAATATAATTATATTACAATTACGATAATTACAATATAGCCGTTCAAATCCCTATATTTACATTATGGTCAGGCCAAAACCCAATAATTCCATATTTAAAGTTGTGGGAAAACTAACAACACTCGACTTTTTAAATCACTAAATCCTATTTGAAAGCCCTTGCTACAAGCCAAATTGACGTTTTATTAGTTTAACAAACAGCATAATCATTCCTATGTAAATTGTTATTTTGTATTTTCTGTAAAAATACGAAAAGTGGATTTATTGGCTTTTGTTCTGGAGCTCCTCAACTGTACGTTTTGAATGTTACAAAATACATTTTATGCAACATACCACCTTATTCTTTGGTAAGATAATGATTACTGATAGAAACTAAAACTACCACTAACTGTACTTTAATATGGGGAAAGTAACTTACTGTAAAGGTGATCAAGATGAAGGTGAAAAAATATGTTAGGATTAGATCACCAAAAATGTAAAGTGTTGTAAAAGCCTAAAGCACAAAAATTTTTTTTTGCATCTCCAGGGCAGATGGGCTTGCTGCACTATGCTACAAAACACTAGGTCAAAGTGCATAACATGACATTATATTAAAACAGTTTGGTGAAAGCGACATAGTGGTAACTTCAAACTTAGTTGTGTTTATGTTTATGGCTGTTAGTAAAACATATTATTTAACAAGACAGCTATACGAACATTCTGGCATCACTGATCAATAATTTATTTAGTTGGTTAATTGCACAAACATTGCATGGTAGGAACAGACCTTTTTAGTATTATTCCATTTAGTAGACACATAATTTGGTTCATGATAATTCATTAAATTTTAATATGAATAACATTATTAGTTCATGCATTTCTTATAAAATTCGTTTATTAATGACTGATGAACACACATTATCTAATCTAAGTTGATTATGGCTAGGTAGGTACTTACATTTGTTTCCAATGAAATTATTGAGAAGGCTAGACTTTCCTGTACCAGCGCTCCCAATTACCAAAAATTTAAATAGGTATTCTGTAATAGAAGTATACGAATTAGAAAACTTATTATTGCAAAAAATATACAAACAAGATTACAATAACAATAAACCATACCGTAAGATTCAGACATCGTGTATGTTCATCCGGTTTAAATACAATGATGTTTACGTTCCAGTGTACACAATCTTATAATTTTCACCTATCTATCCGAACTGTTATTATTAGACGTAATAACTGCGAAGTTTCTTTTAATATTTCTGCTTTCACAACTTTCAATTTACTATTTTTACATGAATGAAATGAATGATTGAATGAATTACTGGAATGACCGTACCATAACCATAGACATATTAGACATTAGACATTTTAAAATATATTTTTTGCCTTTGTACCATAAACTATGCAGAAGCCGTATGTATGCACAATATTCCGAACAAAAAAGTCTGTCACTTTTAGGGGGGTATTACACTATCAGTTAGATCCTATCTTTGATCCTACATATTTGACGTCTTTTTTTTTTTTTTTTTTTTTGAGGATGGGAAATTATCAAATAACTTCTCCCGCTCTGGGTGGAGCGGGAGGGCGTGTCAGACTTTTACTGACTAAAACCCACCCGTGTTCCTTCCGTTGCCTGTGTGCCGAGGTCGCGATATCCCTTTCAGACAAACCCGCAACCCCGGCAGGCATTGGCCCTTCCGGACCCCGTCAGTTGGTGCTGACATCTCTTTGAGGCGCGCGTGGAACACAACGCGCCGTCGACCCGGGCCTGGTCCTTATCGGACGGCGAGCTACCCATTGCTCACCGTCCGCAAGCCCGCGCCTACGGTGGCCGGAAGTCGGCTCGCGACTCCCGACGCCCGGGGCGTCTCCTGCGGCGACTAGGGGCGCGAGGGCACAACTCTTGCCTCTCCCTCGCGCGCTCCGCCTCCTCCTTCGCGAGCATTACTGCTTCGCAGAAGGAGGTGACGACCTCCCATGCACTCTCGCTCCGGACCATGGCCTGAACCAGGGCCGGACGCGAAAGATCGCCGCCGCCGATCGCCTCCGTGAGGACACGGCGGTGCTCCGCCCAAGCTGGGCAGACCTCCACCGTATGCTCCACCGTGTCCTCCGGGCGATCCACACAGTGGTGACACCCGGGCGTTTCCTCCCGCTTTATCCTGAACAGGAACCTCCCGAAACAACCATGTCCGGTGAGGACCTGTGTCAGGCGGAAGGTGAGGACGCCGTGGCGCCTCTCTAGCCACTCCTCAAAGAGGGGACTTATCGCCACAATTGTGGCGTGCCCAGCGCTGGGTTGCGACAATCGCACTCTCCATGCCGCCATGAGATCCCGAGTTACGCCCCGGCGTTTCGCCTCCTCGCGCAACTCCCATATATGCGCGAGAACTTTTGCCTCCAGATCCCATGGCGGTAGTCCGGCAAGGAGGCTCGCCGCCTCACGGGAGACCGTGCGGTATCCTCGGACCAGCCTAATGGCCATGACCCTTTGGGACGCGTTCAACTGCTGGGCCGGTCGCAGCCTCAACGAACGCGCCCACACCGGTGCCCCGTAAAGGGCCATGGACCGCACGATCCCCGCGTAGAGCCTCCGGCAGGAGGCGTTTGGACCCCCTAGATTGGGCAGAAGCCGCTTCAAAGCAGCTCCAGCCCTCTGCAGTTTGGGAGCCAAACGTCGGAAGTGCTCCACGAAGTTCCACCGGCTGTCGAGGACGAGTCCCAGGTACTTCATCGTCGACTCGACACCGATGTGAACCCCTCCTACCGTTATCCGGGAACCCGACGGTGGCGCGTTCCGAGGACCATAAAAACACATGGCCTCGGACTTGTGCAAGGCCACCTCGAGTCCCAATTGCCGGATCCTATCCACGATTATCGCAACCCAGCGTGTCGCCAGTTCGGCCGCCGCCTCATGCGACCTCCCCTGCGCCAGGACCAGCGTGTCGTCAGCGTAGCACACTACGCTGACGCCACTAGGGAGGTCGGCGCGCAGCACCCAGTCGTAGCCGATGTCCCACAGATGCGGCCCCAGGACCGATCCCTGTGGGACACCGCACGACATCTCTCGCCGGTTCCACTCTCCGTGGTGACCGGGGTAGATGACGGCCCTGTCCGTCAAATAGGCCTCGACCACTCGACAGAGGTAGGTCGGCATCCGGTGATACCGGAGTGCCTCCCTAATGCAACTCCAGGGCAGGGTATTGAAGGCATTGGCGATGTCAAGAGACACCGCCAAGACGACCCCACCCTGGGCAACAGCATCCCCGTCGTGAGGGCTCGAACGCGCATGATGGCATCCACCGTAGAGCGCCCCTTGCGGAAACCAAACTGGCTCTCCGCCAAATCCGGTCCCACTCGCTCCAGCCGCCCGACAAGGCGGTCTGCAATCACTCTTTCAAAGAGCTTGCCCACCTCGTCGAGCAGCACGATGGGCCGGTAAGCGGACGGAGAATCCGCCGGGCGCCCCGGCTTTTTGATGAGGACCAGTTTCCCCGTCTTCCAACGAAGTGGGAACTGGCCCCTTTCCAAACATGCGCTTAGGAGCCCCCTTAGTCGAGGCCCGAGAGCCTCCAAGGCCAGAACCCAGGCTTTTCCAGGTAAGCCGTCGGGTCCTGGGGCGGTATTTTTGGCGTTCAGCCTACGTACCGCCACTCTCAAATCTACCTCGGTCACCTCCGGAGTGTCGTCGTCGTCGTCACTAATGTGGTCCGCATTGGGCACCGCAGGAGGCGGAGCCATGGGCGGGGGAGTATGTTCCCCTCGCGAAGGGAACAGAGCGCTCACCACGTCCTCCACGAGCTGGGGCCGGAGACTCTGAGTCAGCGGGGGAGCCCATGGGCGGAGTTTATCTCTCACCCATTTGTATGGGCGACCCCACGGATCTCTGTTCAGAGTCTCCAGCGACTCCTCACGGGCCAGTCCTCTGGCCCGCTCGATCTCCGCTCGGAGGGCGGTCTTCGCCGCTCTGTACCCGTCGTACAGCTCCGCCTCAATGGCTTCCGTATCCGGAGGGCGGATACGGAGCCTGCGGTGCCTGGAGTACCGGTGGCGCGCAGCAACGCATGCCGCGCGTAAAGCGGTCAGCTCACGCGACCACCAGCACACCTGGCGCCGAGCACGTCCGGGCTGGACCCGGGGCATTGCCACGTCACATATTTCGGACATGGCCTCCCGGAACCACTCCGCCTCGACATTGATGTCGGCAGGCCTGTCCGGTGATGACACCCAGGCCTGCACGATCGAGGCTTCCAGGAGGAGCTCCCGGTCCAGCTGCTTCAGCGCCCACCGCGGACCACTCAGGGTCTGTCGGACCGGCGCGCCCGAGGTCTGGGCGGAGACGTCAAACCGGATGTACCGATGATCGGAATAGGTCTCCACCCCCTCCATGACGCGCCAGTCAATGACACGTGGCGACAGGGCGGGGCTGGCGAACGAGATGTCCACCACTGATTCACCCCGCATCCGCACACACGTGGGGACAGAACCCCGGTTTAGGACGACCAGGCCTGTCTCCAGGGCCCAGTCCTCCACCATCCTGCCCCGTGTGTCCGTACACCGGGAACCCCAAGCCACGTTCTTGGCATTGAAGTCCCCGAGGACGACCACGGGGAGGGGATGATACCCGACGACGACGACTCTCAACTCCCCAAGGGAGTTGTGGAACTCGGCGAGAGTTCGGTTCGGGGAGAAGTACGCTCCCACCACGACAATCTCCCCGAACCGTGCTGCCACGCAACCCCGTCCTCTCTTGACGGCCTCGAGGGACGGGGTACCGGCGGCGGCCGACGATATAATGGTCACTGAGCCGCTCAGGTCCTCCACCCAGTCATCCCTGGGCGGGACAAAGTACGGCTCAGCGACCACGGCGATGTTAATCGACCACTGCGCCATGCTCTGGAGCAACAAATCCTGAGCTGCGGCGCAGTGGTTGATGTTCGCCTGGAGGAGGCGTAATGGGGCCACTATTGACAGTCCATTCTAGCCTCCCCCCGGGCCCCCTGTGATGGCCCTGCCGCGGTATTATTGGCGACGACGACGGTAGAGGCGGCAACGGCGGCGGCAATGGTGGCGGCTGCGGCGGTGACGGCGGTGGCGGAGGGTTTGCCCCTGCCCCTGGGTTTGGCGGGTGGAGCACAGGCCTTGCTCCCAGCCCGGTGTTCGGCCGGCTTGCCAGCCGCCGCACATGCATAGCAGTGCGGCGTGGCGTTGCACGAGCCGGCCTTGTGACCGGGCCGACCACAGCGGAAGCATTCCTCGCTGCGGTCAACCTCAGAGGTGCACTGTGCTCCCACGTGGTGCCCCACCCGGCAGCGGAAGCACCTCAGAGGCCTGGGTTCCAGCAGCTTCACCTGCGCGGCTACCCAGCCCACCCGAAGTCTTTTGCCCTCCCCGGCAATTTTTTGGGCCGCCGACACGGGGCAGCTCACCGTAAGGGTTTGCATGCCCGTAGTGTCAGGACGGATGGTGCCTGCCCTCACCTGCTCAGCAGAGCATCCCCCAGTCCTAGCCACGGCGGCCACAACGTCATCCGCCGTCACGCAGTCGTCCAGGCCCAGGATGCGCATGTCAGCGCACTTGGTAGGCCTGGAGACTCGGGCCTCTTCGGCATTGAGAGATGCCCTGAGCCTTTCGGCCAGGGCGTCAGCGGTCGGGCCGCTGGCCGCACCAGGGATCTCCAGCATCCGAGCCCCCGTCGCAGTGACCTTCATGCGGAAGCCATCGTCGACGCCGATCTCCGCCAGGTTCACTGCCGCCCACGCCTGGGCGAGCACCTCACGGTAGGTCACGCCCTTCTTCTCCGCCTCCGGCTGTAGTGTGATCACTACAGCAGCGGACTTGGGGGCGCGGAGCCTAGCCGCGGCGCTTCGCTTCTTGCGTTGTTGCCGCCTCTCCTTTCTATTGGCCGCCCTTTTGGCCTTACCCGCCTTCCCTTTCTCCCCGGCTACTTGCCATTCGACGTCAGCCGGAGACGGATTTGGAGGCAGGGGCAGTTGCGACCGTCCTACCGCCATGGCTGGGGCCCTCGCCTTCTGCGCTGCCGTCTGCACAGTCGTTCCGCCCTTTTTTGGGTTGGACGGCGCCGCTTTCGCCGGAGGCGCTGGCTTGGCCGCGGACTTGGCCGGAGCAGCCACGATGGTGGCAAAAGTGGCCGGCCTGCTCGCCGCTAGCGGAGGGCGCAGGACAATGCCCTCCAGTACGGAAAACCGGCTGTTGAATGCAGCCAGCTCCTGCCGCACCATGGTCAAAACCCGGTCCTCCGCCGGCAAAGGCAAGGGCAGGCCCTGTCCATGAACCGGTCCCCCCTGGGGCACCTCCCGGGGGCCAGCTCCTTGAAGCCGGGCCAGGTCCGCACGGAGCTCCTCGTTCTCCTTTCGGAGAAGCTCCATAGCGGCCGTCAAACGGCCGACCTCCGCCCGCATCTCGGACATTGCGTCCGACGGCGGCCCGACCTGAAGGGCCTTCGCTGCCGCCATTATGGAGGCCGTGGCAGCGGGTATGGCCTTGTCTTTAGAGGACTGAATCCTCTTCAAGCCCACACCCCTCATCGCTGCTGCCACGACCTCCTCGAAGCTCTCGAGGCTCATGGCTCCTTTCGCCTTGGAGCTGCTGGTGGCTTCCGGCTCGCCGCCCGAGGACTCAGAGAGGGCCACGCTGCGGCTGGACTCTCCTGGGCTGGCTCTGTTCGGCTCGCTGTCCTCCGGGGTGGTGAGCCCTCTGCCCACACCTCGTTCCCGAACCCCTCCCCGCTTGCTGATTGTTTTCTTTTTGCGGGCCGAGTTCCCGCCTTCAGAAGACGACCCCTGGCCGTCCCCTGGTTTGGGCCGCTTGAAGAATTTCTTCTTCCCTGCAGCCCCCCCCACATCCACACGCGCCGGGCTCTTAAACGAGCCCTCTGCGCCAGATGCAGCGTCGGACTCCGACCCCGCATCACTCCCCTCCTTTAAATTTTTTGTTTTTTGTTTGTTTTGTGTTTTGTCCATATTGTTCCCACGAGTGTAAAAAGTTCCAACCAACCAACCAAGAAAAATTGTGGTTCGCACTAGTGACTAATTAAGCTACCCATTAGTCAAGCTATCAACCTCCCTCACGGTGCGCCGCCGCTTGAAGGTTTGGGGTGATTTTTTATAGAGGTTTTCTACCTCGCGGCCCGGGCGGTTAAGCCAAGACCCTCGACCCCCGTCAAATGTCAGAGACATGACCTTGACACTCTTCGGGGCTACGAGACCAACGGTGGCAGGAGAAAAGACTTCCTCCTGCCTGCCCGACGGCAGGGTTAGTGCACGTCGAGCCCGCTCCCACTCGAACGCTGCTCAACGTGTGCTCTCAACGAGTACACGTTAGAGCGCTCGGTCCTCCTGACAGGATATTGGCATACGGGCAACGAGACCCCTTAGGCACGCAGTACCTAATGGGGAGACATTGCCCGCACCCCAGGGTGCACCGTCCCAGAGACTGGCCTTCCCCCCGGACGCATCCATAAGGGAACTCCAGCCCCCAGGCACACGGGGAGGTTTCCTGTCCAAGCACCCCACATATTTGACGTCTAGGATCATATCTGTGTATTACATTATCAATTATCTAGGATCCTATTTTTTTTACAGATGTGGTTGCAATCGTCGATTAAAACAAAATACTGAAGCCTTTCGGCAAACAATATAACAAATAGAACTTAGAACACTAATGAAGCCACAAAACAATGAATTCCCGGCTGCCCGGCAGCAGTTTGATTTTTTTTTAGTACAGCGGTGTTGCCAACAAATAATTTTAGAATTCCAAAGCGTATTGTGAACTTGCGCCAAAATTTCGTTGTGCTTACGTTTTATCCGTCAATAAACCCGTCAACTTAGAATATGGCAGTAGCAAAACTGAAAAGGCAAAAACACATAATTCTAGGGACGAATTTTGTATCAGGAAATTATGAAAATAAATGTAAAATTCAGTATATAATATTCAATATGGCAAGACCCGTTTCTTTGATCCTATCTAACAACAAATGTCAAAAATCTTTGATCAAAGACGATTTGATTCATATGTTTGTATTACATTATCATATAAATGTGACTCAGAGATCTATGATCCTAGATAATTGATACAACCTCCTGGCGAAAACATACTCGATACGCAGGAAATAAATATCGCTTCACAAGTTGATTATTATTAGTAATAATAAGAAAATTACTTTTAATTTTAGTAATTATTCCAATTTTAATTAATTCAACATTCCATTTTTCTTCATTAAATGTCTATTTTCGCTTAAATCTTTATTTTTCTCGTAGTCATGGTATAAAGTATTGTATGCAACTCTTGAATAAAACGGATTTATATCGAGGGCCATGAATTACTCGCGTCGCTCAGGATTCTAACACTTGAATCAAATCCTTCACTTGCTCGTGATTCATCTATGGCCCTCGCTTTAAATCCGTCCTTTATTCACTAATTGTATAATATACTGTTATAGATTCCATGCGAGTGGCTGACCTCAGTGACCTCTATTTACGTCTATGCCTCTATGTGCAACAATTGTCAAACTGACATTTTGACACACAAACAGAAAAATAAACACAACGAAGTTTTTTTTTTCTTCCGAGGGTAGTGGTGAAGGCTTCACGTGCTTTGTTTGTGCTACGAATGTTTTCGATTTTAGTGGTTTTTTATTAATGTGAACTTAAATCGAGATTATTCTTTGTGTTTGTGTTTTCTGTATAAGGTTAGTTTTATTTGTAATTGTCCCGCTTTTTAACCAATATTGTTTAAAATGAACTCCAAAAAGCCCCCTGACCCAAATCCTCCGAATGAACCTTTTAAACTTTCCCCTGCTGTTACCCTCCCCCATGACACCCAAATACTCACGCAAGACCCCATTATGGATACAGAGACGTCAAACTGAAAGAGAGTTGCTGGCTCACCACCTACGATTTCTAATATCCCACCTAAGATAGAAGAACGTAATCGGCAGACTATACAGCCAGGGATAATCCGCCGTATATTGTCCGTTTCCCTTAAAGATGATCAAACTTCAGGCACTGTATCACAACCGGTTAAATTATGGTATGTTTTTGACGATGAATAACGTCAATAACATACACCTCGATGTGATCAAACGTTTAGGTAGAAATCGTGTCTCAGTCGAGTTTAAATCGCATAAGGACGCAAACAGTTTTTTTTAAATAATAACCTTTTATTAAAACACAAATAAACTGCCTCCATCCCACAATTCAATAATACAAGAATGGGTATTGCTAGGGACGTCCTTGAATGGACAGAGGAAGAAATTATTAAAAATATTAAGGTTCCGGAAGGATGTGGTCCAGTTGTTAAGACCTTCTGGTGTAGCTGAGTGGAAACCTACGCAGACAGTACCACTAAGTTTACAATACAGTGCAGTGCTATCATTGCTGTCGCTTTGGCCACACCCGCACTCTTTGCCGTTCGAAACCAAGGTGTTTTAAATGTGGTGAAGATCATCCTGGTGATGGATGTGAAACCAATGCTGAGCTAGGTTTTTGTCTTTCTTGTTCTGGGAACCATTTCGCAAACGACAGTGCTTGTTCTGAATTGGGCCGGCAGAAGAGCATCAAAGCTCTGATGGCGGAGAAATCGATGTCGTATGCGGAGGCAAGTTGGGTCTTTCCCCCTGTTTTCAGATCGTATGCCGATGTCTCAAAATCTTCCCCACGTAACAAGGTTATATTTAATACACCACAATCTCGATCATCAACCCCAATTCCTGTAACCCAAAAATCATACCGTAAAACGGTCTTCTTAAACCCTAAACCCCGAGTCCCCCCTTTCACCTGGCTATAATAAACAGGCCCATCAAGCCCTAACTCAAAACTACTCTTTACTCTTCTCTTTCATGGATATGGGGGATGTGCTTTGCTCATCAATAGCAAAGTATCATCTTCCCCAATTCCTCAACCCTCTGTTGGCGATAACATAAATGTTATTGCTGTTAAGGCTATGGATATAAATATTTTTTCTTTTTATATTGCACACCCACAACTCGAATATCTTTCGGTAATTAGAAATTTGTTATGCAGTGTTAGCGGTCCAATACTTCTTATGGGTGATTTTAATTGTCACCATTATCGATGGGGATCAGATACTTGTGATAATTTTGGCATAGGCTTTCCACACGGCGGTCTGCTCCGGGGCAGAGTAATAGTTGTGTTGACTTGACGTTCTGCTCATCCAGTATATCTAGTCTTCTCATCTGGCGTCGCTTGGATATGACTTATGGAAGTGACCACTATCCCATCATGATTGAATTCCCTTCTAAAAATGTTCCCACTAAAGGTTCGCCCCCCTTTTAATACACCAGCTAAAGTCAGCAGATTGGGATTTATATTAATAAAATTTTAGATTTAAGAAAAACTTCCCTTCCAAAAATTAACAATGATAATGCCCAGGAATGCTTTGTGTCCTTTTCTTCCATCGTTTCTTCTACAGCAGATGACTGCTTCCCTTCCAAAAAAACCCCAATCTGATAGAATTCCTTCAGGGCCAGGAATGAGGCTGAAGATACTGTTAACAGCGATATGAACCTGGATAATCTCATCACCTTCAAGCGAATATTAGCTAGGTCCAGGAAAGTGTTAAAAAAAAAGAAACGGGAAGGTTGGTCAAAATATTGCAGTTCCCTGAGTTCATCTACCCTGGTTTCAGTAGTGTGGCGAAAGGTGAAGCGTTTTAGATGTAGTTTAGCACCTGCCGCCTCAAACAACCTCACAGAAGAACTGGGGTACCAGTTTTTCTCAAAAATTGCTCCAGCTTATGTTCCAGGTGTAGAGGACAGTGGTGTTGGCATCGATGATGTAGTCGACACTAACCATCCTATGAACATGCCATTTAGCTTGGACGAATTAAAAGCTGTACTATCCCATGTCAAAGATTCTGCACCAGGGTTTGATGGATTCCCTAGCTCCTTTATTTCTAAAGCTGGTCCAAAAACTCAGCAACACTATCTTGACTTGGTTAATTTTTGCTTTATTGCTGATTACTTACCCTCAGACTGGAAGGTTCAAGTTGTCATTCCGATATTAAAACATGGCAAAGATCCTAATGATCATTGCTCATTTAGACCTATCGCTTTATCGTCCATACTAATAAAACTTTTAGAACATTTAATTAAAAATCGTTTACGAGTGGTTGGTGGAGAACAGGAGGCTGCTTCCGGCGACTCAGTTCGGCTTTAGGAAAGGTCTGGGCACTGCTGATAGTGTGGGTCACATCAGCGGTCCGGCTGGCCCTCAGCAGGAATGAGTTTGTGGTTGCTGTTTTTCTGGACACATCGGCTGCTTATGATTCGGTTCTACTCCCTTTTCTCAAGCAAAAGCTGCAAGAGCTGAGAATCCCGGCTAGGATCTGTCGTATCGTTGGTAGCATCTTTACCAACCACGTCATTCTTTTTTACTGTAAGTGCAGCAAGCAATTGTTATAATATAAATAAATAATTATATAAATAATTAAGAATCCCTGGGGCTGACTCAGAACAAAGAACAGGAGAGGGTTACCTCAAGGATCTGTTCTTAGTCCCCTATTGTATAATATAGGTATATACAGCTAACCTATCTTCTTCTCTAAATTTTGACTGCAAAATCCTTCAGTATGCTGACGATATTGCATTACTGGTCACTGGCCGTTCAATTCAGGATGCCGCTCGATCGATGAATGTGTATCTGTCCTCACTTAACCTCTTGATCACGGGTTATCTTTAAGTGCACCAAAGAGTACAGCGGTCATTTTTACCCGCAAGCGTTCTGTTCCCCAAATAGATTTAAACATAGATGGACAAATCATTCCAGTCAAGGATAAGGCTCGGTTCCTGGGAGTAACTTTGGATTCGAAATTGTCTGGGGTTGACCACATTAACAACAGGCTCAAAAAGTGTGAAGGCTCCGTGTCAATCTTAATGCTTTGGCCGGAGTGTGGTGGGGAGCTCACCCCTACACCCTTAAACTGGTCTATAATGCGCTGACCAGGAGTGCTTTGGTATACTGTTGCTTTCTTATTGCGCCCTGCAACAAAGAAGCACGCCTGAGAATTGTTATTGGAACCATGAAATCCTCTCCTATAAATGCGCTTCAAGTCGAATGTGCAGAACCGCCTCTCTACCTAAGAAGATAGTATTTGGCAGATCGCTTCCTATCCAGAATATTCGCCCTTTCATCCCATCCTTTACTCCCAATTTTAGAGCAAATCGACCTTTCTTTTAGTGGTTCTCCTTATTGGAACAATAAAATAGTTCCTCTATTGATAAATAGGTACAGAGAGCTTAAACACCTCTCTTCGCCTGTTTGTCAATATCCAATTCTCCCCGTTTTTTCCACCGCATACGAGCCGATTTACTTTGAACCAAAAGCCGTCTTGGGACTAGGTATATCAAAGAATTCCCAAAACGCAAGAGACGACTTTGAGTAAGCTCTCAAGCGTTACTGGGAAGGATGGAATTTCTTTTTCACTGATGCATCTAAACTATCTCAAATAGATTGTACAGGAGTGGCAGATTATTTTCAAAATTCAAAAATAGCTTTACTTTATCAATGTCCGCCAGAAGCATCAGTTTTTACATGAGAGTGTATTGGAATTTTAGAAGCCATCCACTTTATTAATCTCACCAAATTAAAAAAGCAGTAATTTTTTCAGATTCCCGTAGCAGCATTCAGGCCTTAATTAAGGCGAAAGCGTCAAGGTAGCCCGCGAAATTCAAATTTTCTTACGATTTTTGCAATTTGCAGGTCAGTATCATGTTCTATGTTGATCTAAATATGATTCGCGGCCGTAACAAATGTTTATATATAGAATTATAATCATAAAAATGATCAATACAACTCTCGAAGTTCATGTAATCCCATGGAAAGACTATTTCATGAAATCATGACATTTGACAATTATGCTAACTTATGGAGTTGTATTGCTGATTGTTATGATTATAATTATGTAAAGCCATAAAACCTGACACTGACCTGCAAAATGCAAAAAACTACCTTAGCGCATCCCCCTTAAAACAAAACCAACTTAGAAGTAAAGTTCATAGTCAAATCATAATAAAAATTAAGAACTTATTATTTGATTGTTCCCAAAACGGCTTGGACATCGAGATAGCTTGGATCCCTGGTCACTCGGGTATTGTTGGCAACGATTGCGATGATTCGTTAGCAAAGTATGCCACATCAAATCCGGCTGATCGAAAGCACTACGTAGCGCATAACTACGATTTGCGAAATAGTGCCAAGCCAAAGTTATTCGATTCGTGGGTAAAAACATGGAGGAATACCTCAAAAACTAAGGGCGGATCTAACGCAAACCTTGGTTTTTCAAATGACAAAATTGTACAAGAGAACTGTTTCGTCGGACAATGTTGTAGCCCAGTGTTCCTGAACAAGATCCGTGTTCGGGACAAATTCTCTTTGTGAGTGTTTCCTTGATGAGTGTACTTTGGATCATATATTTTTCTCCTGCTCTTTGAACACCCATTCCTTTGACCTCTATCGAAAAATTTCCAAACATAACATCTCTCTCCCAAGTACTCCCAACTAACTTCCATTTTCTTCTATCCCACTTCCTCTCCCAAAATCATCCAAATTTTAGCCACAACAATGAAAATAATTTAAAATTTTAACTGGTGCGTAAAATAACGATGTATTACATTTTATATATTTTTATGTTGTATAGTATTCTGAATTAGTTTGTAAATTAGAATACATGTTTTCACTAACACTTGTTTTCGTGCTTGCAGTTACTAACATTTATCTACCCACAAAGTTCAAAGTCCGACGGCCTGCCACTCTGCGCTGGCGCTGCCGTCTCGACGTGACACTGGCAGAATAGTCAACATCGGCTCAATTGCCAAGAAAGGAAAAAAAAAAAAAAAAAAAAAACGAATTTTAACGCATCTTCGTCTGTACAAAAATAAATATTGAAGTATCATTTTTTGTACCTGTAATTTGTATTTCACTTAACACATATTAAAATCACCGTAAAAAAATGCTGTGTTCTTTACGTCACGTACGTTGCCTGCGCGTTGTTGTTATTTCGTTTACGTGTGCTTGTTACGACTAGGTACGACTTACTTTATTTCTTATTTTCAGAAAGTTCTAGGAGCGGTTGCTTCTAGGATATTTGTACCAAGAGATAACCAAGTCAGAACGTTTTGGGAGTATGTAAATCTGAGTTTTAATAGGCCAGATGTCGACCGAATCAAACAATTTGGCCCAGATCGTACATGCGCTGAATGGGTTCTGCGTAATGGTGGCAAGGTAGTCTGGGACGGTGGACGAAAATTGGCTGATTATAACATGTTACCGCCAGAAAAACAAGCAGTTCCAAAACTAATTGAAATTGATGGCACCGATTCTTCTATTTCGTATTATGGCTTCTCTCATTTAAGTAGGTAATGTTGTGTGCAGAATATTTTTAATAGACTGAGCGGAGTTCGCATAGCTGAATTTTGGGCGAAACAGTCAGTGACATGATGGATATATCATATAATCTTTAGTGAACATCGTTTTGATTCATCTAAATCTATACTATGAACTCAGTTCTTGTAAAATTCATATTCACTCAGAAAATAATGTGTACTGAATACCTTCATTTGCTCAATAAAAGTACTATTCAAATAAATTATTTATTTGAAGAAAAAAAAGCTTACTTGCTTTGTGTTATTTGAAATTTTCTGCATTTACAAAGTAAGCAATGGCAAAATAAACATCCAATGTTTTTTTATAGCCAGTTTTCAAAAAAAAAATGTTTTGTTTTAAGTTGGGTGCACAAAGTTGAGCAAAGTTATCCTTCACAACGCCAGCTACATTGAGGACAGGGCTCTAAAGGGACTCTCCCATGGACGTGGAACAATAACGCATCTTCAAGTGTCCAAGTGTATCAATGTCACAAATGCTGGATTAAAAGAACTGAAAGCTCTTGATAAACTTGAATCCCTATTGTTGTTTCAATTGGAGAGCGTTGAAAATTTAGAAGAATGTAAGCTTTTAATTCAACAGTTGCTGCCCAAGTGTAAAATACTAGGTGCAAAAGGTAGGCATGGCAATAAATGATAAACATTGGGTAACTCCATGTATTTGGTATTTTTATTTCTTTCTTATATTTTTTTTTGTCTTTTTCAGATGGTGTTGAATTAAATGATAACAAACAATGAAAACACTCATGCATAATAATTATAGGTCAACTTACATAAATATTTTTTTATAGATATAAATCAATTATGTAAACATCTACACAACTTTAAATACAAACTTGAACTTTGAGGTAGTATTTAATTAATATCAATCTTCTAATATTTAATTCCTTTACCAACTGCTTCATTGACATTGCTATATCCATCACGTTGGAGGAGTTCAGCTAATTCATTCTTTATTTTTGAAACAACTGTTGGTCCGTGATAAATCAAAGCAGTGTATATTTGTACAGCACTTGCACCTGCCAAAATCTTATCATAGGCATCCTGGCCTGTGAATACTCCTCCTACGCCTACAATGGGAACTTTACCTAAAACAACAATATTTTACTTATTCATTTATGCCAAATTAACAAGGATGTCAGGAGATTAGGGCAACCAGGATATTGTGTTCAACTTTATACAGGATGGCGGGACATTGACGCGAAAACTGTTACCATGGATTCAGTACATGATTCTGAATCCCCTTGAGTTGAAAATTTTCGCCGGTTATTAAAAAAACAAACTCCTGTTTCATATAAAAATGCCTACACGGTCAAAATGTATTTGTAGAGCATTTTTTTTTTTTTTAATAACCAATGAAAATTTTCAACGCAGGGGGTTCAGAATCATGTACTGAATCCATGGTAACAGTTTGCGCGTCGATGTCCCTGCCAACCTGTATAACTCGATCGGCTCGCACCCCCTAAGACCTTGCGCCCGGGTGCTACGCACCCCCGATTAAAGACGGCCCTGGATTACTATTAATGAATAATTAATGCAAATATACCTTTGGTCATTTTATACATCTGCTTAATCATTTCTGTGGATTTAACAGCAAGTGGTTTTCCACTTAAACCTCCTGCTTCATTTGGAAACTCAGTATTCTGTAGTTGAGGTCTGTCAATTGTAGTATTAGAGATAATCAGGCCATCCACTTTGCTTTCTTTCTTTGAGATTACTGAAACAATCTCACTCATTTCATCATTGCTCAGATCTGGAGCAAGTTTAAGTAGTAATGGAGGATTATTATTGGTCTTCATAGCATTTCTTGCATTATTAACTTCCTTCAGAAGTTGATACAGTTCCTCTTTCTTCTGTAATGACCTTAGCCCTGGAGTGTTAGGACTGTAAAACAAAATTGATATGTTACTTAGATAATGAATAGTAATTTAAATGGATGTTGAACTATGTTTTTTTTTTCATATGCTTATTATGTACCTGCTTATGTTTATTACAAAATAATCAGCTACATTTGAGAACTTTTTTATTCCTAAAACATAATCCTCAATAGCATTATCTGATAACTTATTTTTTCCTAAATTGATTCCCAATAATCCTTTATCCAGTAGTGGTTTTTCTATCATATCTATTTTTTTGTACACTTCATCATGACCTTCGCTATTGAAACCATATCTGTTAATAACTGCCTTGTCTTCAGGTAAACGAAAAACTCTTGGTTTAGGATTTCCAGGTTGTGCTTCTGGTGTGACTGAGCCAATTTCCACTATAGAAAATCCTAATTTTCTCAAACCTATTACAGCATCGCCATGTTTATCAAAACCAGCTGCTATTCCAATTGGGTTATTCAATTCATATTCAAGGAATTTTGTTTTCTGAAAAGTCCAATTTATATTTTTACTACATTGATGAACACACAAGGAACAGTGGAAAATTATTATACATTTGCCCAGCAGTGGGACAATATAAGTTGATAAAAAAAGAGACTACCAACCTTGATTGTAAAAACCTTTTTTTTATTGGCATAATCATATTTCAATGTACTTACCAATACTTGTGGATCATCAGCTTTTTCAGGAGGAAAAAACCCATATTTTATAGCTGCCACTCCAAGTTTGTGTGCCCACTCAGGACTAAGATATTGACTGAGTGGTTGCAAAACATTAGTATAGTATCCATCAAAATCTTTTTTGTAGTAGATTAACTGATATACTAACGATCCCCCAATAGTTACAGTACATAAAGATTTGAGTTTTTTCTGAAATAAAATAGGTATATTATATTTTGTATTGTTCTTTCTAATTTTGAAGATTTCTATGGCGAAACTAATATTCAAGTATTTTTGCACAAATTATTCAGTCCTATAACAGAAAGTTTGATGTTACTGACCATAGCTTCTTTTTTATAAGCCATCGTCGTTATATAACAATTCTTTTTTTATAATTTAGTAATCTTAGTTAGTTTGATAATTATGTTAGATTAACAATCAGGCAGCATCACACACTGCACTGCATCAGCGCCGTAATTTTATTTAATCTCTGCTTTGCTTCAGCTCCTGCTGTCAACGCCTGACGCCGTCAAGAAGTTGTCAACGTCAACGTTTCGTTTTAGTGTTGGGTAACTCAACACATGTGGTATAAGTTACATGCTCTGTGTGCTAGCACTCTCTTTATGGTTACTTTACTCTTTGGCTAGCACGGTTGTAGCTACTCCACAGACTAAGTAGTATGAGCTACTCACTTGGATGAAAAGAGTCACTCAGCTACCACACACCACAGGCCACAGATTAGCTACAACGAACATTTGTACATAGGTATTGTGAGTATCCTCCTTTAGCGGCGAGCCAGCCGGCCTCGGGCCAGCGGAAGGCGGCATCGTATGCCGCCGCCGCAGCTGCCGCGGCCAAACCAGGCCCGTCAGGGCAGACCAGGGGTGGGGCTGCTACACGGGCAGCGAGGGCCCCGGCCAAGGCGGTGGGGGCCCCGGCTCCGGCTCCGGCCCTGGCAGTAGGAGCTCCGACTCCGGTGGCAAAACGGACGCCCCTGCCGGCTACTAAATCTCCTCAGGCTGATGCCGAGTGGCAAATCGCCGGGGAGAGGAAGAAGGCGGGCAAGGCGCAAAGGGCGGCCAAGAAGAAGGCGAGGCGGCAGCGGCGCAAGGAGCAGAGTGTCGCGGCTAGGCTCCGCGCCCCGAAGTCGGCAGCTGTAGTGATTACACTACAGCCGGAAGCGGAGAAGAAGGGCGTGTCCTACCGCGACTTGCTCTCCAAGGTTGGGGCGGCGGTGGACCTCAATGAGATCGGCGCCGCTCAGGGCATCCGGGTTAGGGTCACAGCGACAGGGGCCCGGATGCTGGAGGTCCCCGGAGCGGCCAGTGGCCCGGCCGCTGACGCCCTGGCTGAAAAGCTAAGGGCGTCCTTAAATGCGGACGAGGCCCGAGTGTCCAGGCCCACCAAGTGCGTAGACATGCGCATCTCGGGCTTGGACGACTCAGTGGCGGAGGCACAGGTGGTGGCCGCTGTCGTCAGGACTGGGGGGTGCTCTGCCGAGCAGGTTAGGGCTGGCACCATCCGTCCTGACTTCACGGGAATGCGAGCGGTGACGGTGAGCTGCCCCGTGTCGGCGGCCAGGAAAATCGCCGGGGAGGGCCATAGGTTATTGGTGGGCTGGGTATCCGCGCAGGTCAAACTGCTGGAACCCAAACCTCTGAGGTGCTTCCGCTGCCTTGTGGGTAACCACGTTGGAGCGAAATGCACCTCGGAGGTGGACCGCAGCGATCACTGCTATCGCTGTGGTCAGCCCGGTCACAAGGCCGGCTCGTGGGAAGCCACGCCGCACTGCGCCGTATGTGCGGCGGCTGGCAGGCCGGCCGAGCACCGGATTGGGAGCAAGGCCTGCGCCCAACCCGCCAAAGCCAAAGCCAGGGGCAAGCCCTCCGCCACCGCCGTCACCGCCGCAACCGCCGCCGCTACTACTGTCGCCGCCGCTGCCGCCTCCACAGTCGTCGCCGCCGCCGCCGTTGCCGCTGTGGCGGGGCCCTCACGCGGGGCTCGGGGGGAGGCGAGAATGGACTGCCAATAGTGGCCCCATTACGCCTCCTCCAGGCGAACATCAACCACTGCGCCGCAGCTCAGGATCTGTTGCTCCAGAGCATGGCGCAGTGGTCGATTAACATCGCCGTGGTCGCTGAGCCGTACTTTGTCCCGCCCAGGGATGACTGGGTGGAGGACCTGAGCGGCTCAGTGACCATTATATCGTCGGCCGCCGCCGGTACCCCCGTCCCTCGAGGCCGTCAAGAGGGGACAGGGTTGCGTGGCAGCACGGTTCGGGGAGATTGTCGTGGTGGGAGCGTACTTCTCCCCGAACCGAACTCTCGCCGAGTTCCACAACTCCCTTGGGGAGTTGAGAGTCGTCGTCGTCGGGTACCATCCCCTCCCCGTGGTCGTCCTCGGGGACTTCAATGCCAAGAACGTGGCTTGGGGTTCCCGGTATACGGACACACGGGGCAGGATGGTGGAGGACTGGGCCCTGGAGACAGGCCTGGTCGTCCTGAACCGGGGTTCTGTCCCCACGTGTGTGCGGATGCGGGGTGAATCAGTGGTGGACATCTCGTTCGCCAGCCCCGCTCTGTCGCCGCGTGTCATTGACTGGCGCGTCATGGAGGGGGTGGAGACCTATTCCGATCACCGGTACATCCGGTTTGACGTCTCCGCCCAGACCTCGGGCGCGTCGGTCCGACAGACCCCGAGTGGTCCGCGGTGGGCGCTGAAGCAGCTGGACCGGGAGCTCCTCCTGGAAGCCTCGATCGTGCAGGCCTGGGTGTCATCACCGGACAGGCCTGCCGACATCAATGTCGAGGCGGAGTGGTTCCGGGAGGCCATGTCCGAGATATGTGACGTGGCAATGCCCCGGGTCCAGCCCGGACGTGCTCGGCGCCAGGTGTGCTGGTGGTCGCGTGAGCTGACCGCTTTACGCGCGGCATGCGTTGCTGCGCGCCACCGGTACTCCAGGCACCGCAGGCTCCGTATCCGCCCTCCGGATACGGAAGCCATTGAGGCGGAGCTGTACGACGGGTACAGAGCGGCGAAGACCGCCCTCCGAGCGGAGATCGAGCGGGCCAGAGGACTGGCCCGCGAGGAGTCGCTGGAGACTCTGAACAGAGATCCGTGGGGACGCCCATACAAATGGGCGAGAGACAAACTCCGCCCATGGGCTCCCCCGCTGACGCAGAGTCTCCGGCCCCAGCTCGTGGAGGACGTGGTGAGCGCTCTGTTCCCTTCGCGGGGGGAATATACTCCCCCGCCCATGGCTCCGCCTTCTGCGGTGCCCAATGCGGACCACTATAGTGACGACGACGACGATACTCCGGAGGTGACCGAGGTAGATTTGAGAGTGGCGGTACGTAGGCTGAATGCCAAGAATACCGCCCCAGGACCCGACGGCTTACCTGGAAAAGCCTGGGTTCTGGCCTTGGAGGCTCTCGGGCCTCGACTAAGGGGGCTCCTAAGCGCATGCTTGGAAAGGGGCCAGTTCCCGCTTCGTTGGAAGACGGGGAAACTGGTCCTCATCAAAAAGCCGGGGCGCCCGGCGGACTCTCCGTCCGCTTACCGGCCCATTGTGCTGCTCGACGAGGTGGGCAAGCTCTTTGAAAGAGTGATTGCAGACCGCCTTGTCGGGCGGCTGGTGCGAGTGGGACCGGACTTGGCGGAGAGCCAGTTTGGTTTCCGCAAGGGGCGCTCTACGGTGGATGCCATCATGCGCGTTCGAGCCCTCACGACGGGGGATGCTATTGCCCGGGGTGGGGTCGTCTTGGCGGTGTCTCTTGACATCGCCAATGCCTTCAATACCCTGCCCTGGAGTTGCATTAGGGAGGCACTCCGGTATCACCGGATGCCGACCTACCTCTGTCGAGTGGTCGAGGCCTATTTGACGGACAGGGCCGTCATCTACCCCGGTCACCACGGAGAGTGGAACCGGCGAGAGATGTCGTGCGGTGTCCCACAGGGATCGGTCCTGGGGCCGCATCTGTGGGACATCGGCTACGACTGGGTGCTGCGCGCCGACCTCCCTAGCGGCGTCAGTGTAGTCTGCTACGCTGACGACACGCTGGTCCTGGCGCAGGGGAGGTCGCATGAGGCGGCGGCCGAACTGGCGACACGCGGGGTTGCGACAATCGTCGATAGGATCCGGCAATTGGGACTCGAGGTGGCCTTGCACAAGTCCGAGGCCATGTGTTTTTATGGTCCTCGGAACGCGCCACTGTCGGGTTCCCGGATAACGGCAGGAGGGGTTCACATCGGTGTCGAGTCGACGATGAAGTACCTGGGACTCGTCCTCGACAGCCGGTGGAACTTCGTGGAGCACTTCCAACGTTTGGCTCCCAAACTGCAGAGGGCAGGGGCTGCTTTGAAGCGGCTTCTGCCCAATCTAGGGGGTCCAAACGCCTCCTGCCGGAGGCTCTACGCGGGGATCGTGCGGTCCATGGCCCTTTACGGGGCACCGGTGTGGGCGCGTTCATTAAGGCTGCGACCAGCCCAGCGGTTGAACGCGTCCCAAAGGGTCATGGCCATCAGGCTGGTACGAGGATACCGCACGGTCTCCCGTGAGGCGGCGAGCCTCCTTGCCGGACTACCGCCATGGGATCTGGAGGCAAAAGTCCTCGCGCACATGTGGGAGTTGCGCGAGGAGGCGAAACGCCGGGGCGTAACTCCGCTGCCGCGAGAAATCGCGGCACAGCGGACAGTTCTCCGGCGGGATCTCATGGCGGCATGGAGAGTGCGATTGTCGCAACCCAGCGCTGGGCACGCCACAATTGTGGCGATAAGTCTCCTCTTTGAGGAGTGGCTAGAGAGGCGCCACGGCGTCCTCACCTTCCGCCTGACACAGGTCCTCACCGGACATGGTTGTTTCGGGAGGTTCCTGTTCAGAATAAAGCGGGAGGAAACGCCCGGGTGTCACCACTGTGTGGATCGCCCGGAGGACACGGTGGAGCATACGGTGGAGGTCTGCCCAGCTTGGGCGGAGCACCGCCGTGTCCTCACGGAGGCGATCGGCGGCGGCGATCTCTCGCGTCCGGCCCTGGTTCAGGCCATGGTCCGGAGCGAGAGTGCATGGGAGGCCGTCACCTCCTTCTGCGAAGCAGTAATGCTCGCGAAGGAGGAGGCGGAGCGCGCGAGGGAGAGGCAAAATGCGCCCCCTCGCGCCCCTAGTCGCCGCAGGAGACGCCCCGGGCGTCGGGAGTCGAGAGCCGACTTCCGGCCACCGTAGGCGCGGGCTCGCGGACGGTGAGCAATGGGTAGCTCGCCGTCCGATAGGGACCAGGCCCGGGTCGACGGCGCGTTGTGTTCCACGCGCGCCTCAAAGAGATGTCAGCACCAACTGACGGGGTCCGGAAGGGCCAATGCCTGCCGGGGTTGCGGGTTTGTCTGAAAGGGATATCGCGACCTCGGCACACAGGCAACGGAAGGAACACGGGTGGGTTTTAGTCAGTAAAAGTCTGACACGCCCTCCCGCTCCACCCAGAGCGGGAGAAGTTATTTGATAATTTCACATCCAAAAAAAAAAAAAAAAAAAAAAGGTATTGTGAGTATTGAACGAAACGAGTCACTCACACAATTGCAAGTTTATTTACGATTCTAAACTACTCTCAAGTTGTCAAAAGTAAAGTCACTGCCACTGAGCCTCTCACCTCTCAGTCGTTCTGTCAGTAGTGACAGTCAGTCAGTGTCAAACTCTAAAATCTAACTTTCTATTGCCTCTTGTAAAAGTAAACGAGAAATCATGAAATAAATAAACTAAAATAAAAATAATTGTTGTGGTTTCATAGAGTAGATTATATTGTGGTTATAGTTTTTTGTTAATCGATTGACATTAAAATGCATTTGACTTTCTATTATAGTTTGTGTTTATAATCAGAAATTGTTCATGCGAAAGGAAATTGGTCTACTAATTAAGTTTTCATTTAAACTGACTCCATCTGGTAATTGGTTAACACATTTCTAAAGTGCCAGTCAAATAACACTTATAATATTTATATATATATAAGTTGTTAACGTTGAATCACATAGTAAAATAAATAAATAGATAAAAATGAAGGCTGCACTGGTATTTGATAGTGTTAATGATTTAGTGTTTGGAAAATGGGACTCCGCTTTCATTGAGCGTATGAAGACGTTCGGTGTTCAGGCAAGTATTTTTTTAAATACTTTTCGTGGTTATTCTTACTCTATACATCCTAATAACTGAATTTCTTCATTAAATGTTAGTAAGTGGCTCCTAAACCTAATACTTAACTTACTATTTGCAGACAATATGTAACAGTAACAATAAAAAAAAACTACTTCGTAGTAGTACTTTCTGAGTTTATCTTGGATAGGTAAAGGAAAAACATTGTGACGAAACCTGGACTTATACTGAATATAAGTCTGTAATCGCCAACCTGTCTTGAGCAAGCATGGTGATCAATCAATCTGTATGAGAAGAGGCCTTTGCCCTGCAGTGGGACAAGAATAGGGTGGTATTATTATTATATAATCAGGAATGACTCTTTGTTTCCAAAGAAATAATATTAACTTAATAATATCTGACAACCTTTCAATTTGGGTTAAGAAAATGTTAATGAAATATGCAGTTATTGTATAATACCAGCCTAAGTCAGACTATGATGCCCAGTGTTTAATCAATCTATAATCCTCTCAGGAGAATCAAACGGATGTAACAGAGAACAATACAGTGTCACAACTACTGGCGCCTATCATAACATCCCAGCGTGTTATGGCTGCACAATTTGGTAACACATACTCTTCCATACAGTGCACAGACAAAACTACACTTGTGTTTGATGAGGTAAGGTACTCTTATGAAGGTATATTTAATTGAAATACTATTATATGTACACACCAGCACGCGTAGCATGACCACCGTTCGTATATTTGATAGTTCAACTGTCATTTTGTCTATTCTTCTGTCAACAAAACTCGTTTCTACAGTGCTCATGCTACGTATGCAGAAGTATGACCAAATATTTGCTTAAATTTGCTATTACAAAAATAGCTTTATTTCAGTTGTAATAGGGTATATTTTGTATTGGCCAAAATATTCCAAATATAGTGCCAGCCGAAGATGTTTTAACATCAGCAATCCTTTAACATTTTGTGAATATCCCACAGTGGCTTGATCATGTGTTCATGATAATAAGTGAGGACTATGTTGATGATGCCCATCGTGAACTATTGGACTTCAAAACATTTGTACAACACATTTGTGGCCAGAACATTAATCTGTAAGTCCTTAATTATCCATCAATTAGTTTACTTTTGACTACACCATATTATATAACATTTCAGTTGAATTGCAAGTCATATAGTAATTATTTATTTTAAAATTAATTTATTAATAAACTCATTTTAACGATTTATTGGAAACCATAAACATTCTGTGAACTACCAAATGACCTAATGCTGTTGTTCCAATAGAGAAAATGTACCCACACCCACAAATACCACAATTGATATGCCAGGAAGATAAATGCATACTTTAATGGATTCCATTGAAGTAACCATTTCACTGAATAACTTTTTAACATAATATATTTGTGGAGGATTTAGTTGAAACTATTTAAACTTCTGCCTTTTTCCCATGGGGATCTGCAGAAACTACAGAATCCGCCTGCTTTAAATCTCTTTATATGTAGGTAACATCAATCATAACTTTCAGTCTCCATTCTTCAATTTATCAAGATTGGCTCTCAGTGCTTCTGGACAGCCGCAACAAAGGCGATACGATACCCGGTGCCAATGGCGTCATCGGCGAAACTGGAGCAACTATGGCTGCACTGAATGCCCTCAAAAGTGCTTCAAAAGATATCAAACTACCCTATACACACAGTCATCTCATGTTATTTGTTGGGGACAAGTTACTTGCACTTTACTCCAGGTAATAAACTTTTTTTATATCATTCAGAATTGGCAATTTGGTTTTTTTTTATGATAGGTTACTTGCAAATCAAATGATCTCCTATTGGTGATTGACGGTTTAATATCCTGCTTATTATCTTGTTTGAAGTTCCCGTCACGAGAAGCTAAACATTTTGTAAATAAAGAACTTCTACTAAGTTACGTAGTGAAACAAATAATCCCAAATTTAATCAACTCAAAGGAACATACGTCTAACACGAAACTAACGAGCAATTTCACTTGGCCGGGTTATATTATAGCGATAAAAATCGCTGTCGTCTAATGTTTTGTAGTACTGGAACTCAAACCCGTTCCTATATCACAAAGAATTAGACGACAGCGCTCTATATAACTAAAATATAACCCCACCAAGTGAAGGTGCTTGTTAGTTTCGTATCACACGTATGTTACAGTTGATTGAATTTGGGATTATTTTTTGTTGATTGAATTGTCTTTATGTAACTTAGTAGATCTTTATTAAAAAAAAATTTTAGCTTCTCGTGACGGGGGACCTTAGCTATTTATGTAAAGTAAGAATAATAAATATCACTATGTATAGAAGTGAAACTGAGCGTATACGCTCAAATTATAGGCAAATGGCGCGATGTTAAAAATGTTCTGAGTTGAACTTCAAATACGGACTATATATATATTTGTTTTTGGTAAGCGAAAGTTCAGTAAATTTTAGGGACATCACCATCAAATCTATAACCTAAGTTATAGAGTAGGTACTAAAAGTCCATTTAAGTTTGCGGCCGTGATCCGTGTCCAGATGGTAAGTACATTTTTTGACGCAGGTATTTATGTTTTCTAGTCGCGGAACCGAAGACTTATCGCCCCCGGATTTAATTTTATTGAGCATACAATGCATTGCTGCTCAAGAGTATTGGAAGGACCTTTATAACGAAGACTCGGATGAAGAAAATCTAGAAATTAATCGATTGCCTTGTGAGTATTCTGATAGTTATCTATTTCCATTAAGTATGTATTTTTTTATTATTGAACTTTTATCGTCCCACAGCCGGGTGAATGCCTTCCGTTTCCAACTTCCACTTGGCTCTGACTGCCCGGACACCAGTCCTTTAGAATTTTAATTGAATCCAGTTCATCTCGCCATCTCCTTCTGGGCCTGTCGCGTGGTTTGCTGTTATTTGGGACTGCAAAGTAATATTCGTCAAAAGCTTGGATGCGGCAGGCGTGACTAGCCCAATTCCATTACTTACTCCATTTTTAGGGTTCCGTAGACAACAAGGAATCATAAATAATTTATTTTATATTATTATTAGTAAGTACATAGATGTTTTATGATAATAGTCCTCCATGTCACATGGGCATGCAAATCATATTATTGTTGAATTTACACTGCTTACACAAATTTAAAGCTAATATAATTGTAATTAACAATGAGGAAAATAAAATAAATAATACAAATTAAGATTCAAAATCAGTAAAAATGTAATAATACAAAATTGGCAACAATATTACAGTAATTTAAAAAAAACTCAAATTTCAACAAGGTTGCAGTAATAAAAAAAAAAATGTCAAATGGAATAATAGCATGTCAATCAATCAGTGATTCATCATTAAGCAAGTCGTCAATTGCGTACTTAATAACTTTTTAAAATTAATATTTCGTTTAGCGCCCTTTTAAATCTGAATACATTCATAGTTTTATAATATTAGGTACTTACCTTATTATAAATGCGTGGGGCAATACCAAAAAAACTTTAACATTGCACTTGACACAATTGATTAACATATTGAGTCCCTATTGGATTCTTTCTGACCGCTGATAATTTTTGAAAGAGATTATTTTAGTTAGTTAGTTTCCAATATATATATAAAGATGGAAACGTTAATATTATTCAAGATTTTAAATAAGGGAGTCAGCTATCTGTGGTCTTAAGACCGCACATTGACCTTAAGCATCGCTTTTGCATCCTAAATACGAGCTTCTTATCAGTAAACTGCCCCCAAAAAATAATACTATACCGTAAAACACAGGGAACTAGTCCATGGTATGTAGTCATGCTAGACCACATGTTGTCACATTTTAATTCAAATGCGATTTTACATGGTCACCAGTTTCACGAAAGGTAGGTCGACACTCCCCGCCACAGGGTGGCGGGAACAGCTGATTTCACGCGTCGTTCGTTAGGGTATTTCAACATCCATTGCTGGTTTTTTTATTTTAGCTGTTTTGTTTACGTAAATGGAGTGCTGAGTACAGAGAATGTAATTTTACATGGAAATAAAGAAATAGTAACTGAAACAACGATTAAAAAAATGAACAATTTCCTGAGAACATTTCCGGTAGAATATGATTCAGAATAAGCAGCGAATGAACCCTGTTAGTTTGAGGTGGGCTCTCCCTTACACCCTGTATACATATAACGAAATTAAAAGGAAATCTATCATAAGTAGGCTCTACAAGTTAACGAATAATAATCGACCAACTTACATTTGCAGTTGCAAAAACCTGTTCTCCCATACATTCCGCATGTTATTCAACTACAATGTTAAGTTTGTTCTTGGGATAAATGCATCCCAACTACGGAACCCTTAATTGTGCGTGGTCCGACACGCACTTGGCCGGTTTTTATGTTCAAATTTGAAATATTGATCAAGAAAAATATTGCAGGGTTGTCGACGGAGAATAGTGCTGTAGTGAACTTATGCGCGGGACCTGCCGGTAGCCCTTGTGCTCCGCATTCCATACATCTGGCTGAAGTCGCACCCAGGATTACATTCGTTGTCGTTGTTGATATGGACTTGAGGTGGGGCTCTGAATAATCATTTATTATTTCTGTATTAAGAGCGTTTATTATTTTACTGTATGGAAATAGCTGTGGCTAACTAGCGAACTAGATTATTAATAATTAATGAATTGCAATTATATCATTGAATTTGATGTTGTACCCGTTTTAGGTGTAAAAAAGGCATTTGGAAAGCTTTTTTTACATGTCAAACTAAATATTTGGTGTGACGATATTAATTATTGCATTTCATAATCAATATTATAGTTCAGTAGTTAGTCACATTTATATTTCCATACAGTAATATTACCAAATGAATCAAAACAGGGTAATATTTGACGGTTATTTGCGACGATGCCAACTTTTTTACATTTATATACTATATATCTATATGCTGGGCGACTACTCTCCAAGTTTGTCAACGAAGATATGGACCCGTCCGAAAATAGTTCGAAACTTCGGAGTGAACCCTACAACCGATTAATTAACTTTTTTAACCGACTTCAAAAAGGAGGAGGTTCTCCTTTCGACTGTATGTTTTTTTGTGTTTGTTACGAGATTACTCAGCTCCGCCAATATGAATTCAAAAATAACTTAAATTTCGGAAGTTGTTGGTAAAAAACGAAAATTCATAACCAAAGACTTCCGAAATTAAAGTTATTTTTCAATTTGTAGTGTTTTTTTTTGGAAGCCGGTTTTTTGTAAAAACTTTTTCAGACGGGCTAAAACACATCGGGAGTAGGGACAACTGTCGAATCGTGGTGTCATTCATTCTTAGGTCGGGCCCCAAACTAATCTCATGTAACTTCGGCCGTATGATCGGATGACTTATATTTACAGTTAATAATATTCATCAATGAGCCTAAAAGAGTTCATGAATGGATAGTCTTTGTCTTTCTGGATTTACTTACTTATTATAAGTTCCGCTATGAGCAACAATAGCCTTACAAGTGTGCTTATTAAATTACAGAGAGGTCGGCGTTTCGGCATACACGTCGAATCAGATTCTCTCTAATTTAAGAAGACTTTTATTGCAAAGGAATTTGGAGTTGTTGCCTACCACATTGGATTCTTTAGAAGCAGCTTTGAAAAAGGTAATATTTAATAAACTGTAGAATTTATTTTGCCTTCCAAAACTAATAATTTATTGCTTTATATTATTTTCTATATTTCCAGACGACAGATGCGCTGCGTAAAAATAAATCAAACTCCAATCTGTGTGCCCGTCTAACAAGTCGTATGTTGGAACTTCGAAAGTCTTGCACTACTACTACACCGTTAACTCCTGAGACAACGGCCACAGCAATGCACACGGCGTTGGAAGCCGTCATTGAACAGTTGAAGCCCGATATCCCGAGCTTGAAGATGGAACAACCTTTGAAGGACTTGAGGGGAATATTGTCGCCCTACGTCGAGTTCCTTTGCGTGAAAGCCAAGAGATACTTCAGTTTGGGATCATATCCTTTTCATATCAGTATTTCAGTTCAACGTATAACTTTAAACAGCTTTACTTAACCAGTCGCATTGTTAGGACACCACATAGAGTTGGGATTGAAACATTTTTGTTTTTGAAGAGCGTCGGTGGTTATTGCTAAAATGCATTATTTCATAATTGTATGCTTCTATTTTCATGCAGCCCGTAACCAGACAGATAAATTAATTAATTAACCCAGTTTTTCCGCCCAAGCTGCTTTAAATCATACTGATGTTGTTGATCACATTACACACACAACAAATAGTCAAGTACTTCATTGCAGTGTATTTGAACACACAATTACTGAAAAGCTGAAAAGTGATAAAAGTCTGAGTCAGAACCTAACGATAAAACCAATCCTTGGCAATATTTGTAGGTGTGAAATTTTGTGAATCAAGAATTATTTGAATCTTTAGAAGCTTATAGCTTTTAGCTTTATCAAGTTTCTGCTTAATAAATATTTACGTCAAAACTCATATTAGCCGTTGAGATTAGTTGAATAAAGTACAAGCAACAAATTTTAAAGGAAAGCATAAAGTAGGTATGACCTAGGTTACTGATACAGATAAAAATCGATACATTTTTTTGTTTAATTAACATCGCTTCTGTTAAAGTTAGCATTTGCTTTTCCATAGTCATCTCCGTTCATGCTTAAATTATTGTATTAAGATTATAATTGTTTTGTGACACTCTCATTACAATTTTAAACATCTCTCACAATTTTAAACCTTTAGTTAAAACAATGAAAGGTCACAAAACAATCCTTGTCGTGTTGGAATCGATTATTTCGCTTAATGTGGGAGTCTCTGAGCACGGGCGAGACGGATGCGAGTTGTTCCCTAACGCTGCACAAGTATGTGGAGGAGTTCCCTGGTCTCATCCACTTCATCTACGTGGACCGCACCATTGGACGGTTCCTGGCTCCCGACATGGCTGATTGCGCTGACATGCTAGCTCCAGATACGGTAAGGTTAAAAATGAAGCAAAGCGTCGCCTCCGATCAAATAAGCCCACATTCGCACGGATGTAAAAATATCGCGGCTGGATTTTATCGCGCACTGGATTTTCAACTCTCAGCGTTGAGCCGATCGTTAAGAATCCAAGGCGCTGGGACGCACTCTCGTCCCAGCGCGTTGAAAAAATATACTGTTGGATTTTCAACTTTCGGCACTGAGCAGAACGTTGAAAATCCAGGGCACGAAAAAAAATTTCCCGTGCCACCCTTGGCTAAATCGTACCCTAAGTGATATTTAAATACATATTTGTCATTTAGACGAATCTGAATCAACGGATCGTAACGTGCTGATCGTCTCGATGTAAATATGTCTCTACTAAATAGACTATATATAATTAATGACTATCGGATCATTACCAGTTGTGTCGACGATTGGTCGAAGAAATGAATCGTTCCGTAGGTATATGGGGAGCCATAGTAGAGATAAACTACGATAACATGGCGCGCCCCTCCACTTTACTGTTTCAATGGGTCTAGTGACTAGACTTACGAATAAATAAATCCTCGGATTTATTTTTGTTTGATGGTCGTCTCAGTACGCACACAATGCGTTGTGAGTCTTGGTGGCGCTTTGTAAATACATTTCACAAATACTTTCAACCGTGTATAATTTGAGGGGCGCGCCATGTTATCGTAGTTTATCTCTACAAGTAGTTCTTTGTGATCAGGTACGTCGCGCAGTCGGCCGCAGCTTCGCCGTAGTGCGGGAGGGCTACTGCGCGGCCACGTGGCGGCGCGGCGCGCTGCACGGCTGCGCGCTGGTGTGGTGGGAGCGGCGCGGCGCGCCCGTGCGCCCCGCCGCGCCGCCGCACCCCGCCGCCGTGCGCGCGCTGCCGCCGCCCGGAGACATTCGGGGCACCTTCTACAGGTACGTGTGACCATCACACGAAGCCAACTTCGACATATCGATACCTCTGGGCTCAAAGGGCGTATAGCACAAAACATGGGTTTATGTTTTGTGCTATAAGCCCTTTGAGCCCAGAGGTATCGATATTCGAGTGCAACTGCCATACCGCCATTCTATTGCTAGAGAACCCTCGAGGACGGTTCTTGGCATTAGATTTGAAACAGTGTTATAAAACACTGTAAAACGTCAGGGGTCTTGTCGTTATACCTAGTATGTCTGGGGGTATTTTCATGTACAGTAACATCCGAAATATGGTTGCCACCTAAAGGGCCATTTTTGCCTGCTGATTGCACGATAGAATCTGCTTTACCGACTCAGAATTACTTTTTATTGCGTCGGAATATCAATACCGCAGAAGGACATTTAGCCATCTTCTCTCTCTATCTCCATTTTATGAAACAAATCTTTATTTTTATTTAATTGTCGGATTCTGTCAGTGTTTCCATTGTCAAAATGGAAGGTAGGTAGAGTTGCGTCTGATTAAAAACTACTGGCGACTGCTAGTGGTTTATGTACCTATATTATGCAAAGAACGCACGAATAATCTTTATTGCGCGGCGCAGGATTCTGTAACGGCTGGCTTGCTAACTTACTAGGTCAACGTGTAGCTGTCGGTTCAAGATTTTAGTCTGTGTTTCAAAGCGTCCCAAGTCTTAACTAACCATGAGCACCGAACATTAGTTAATCTGATGGTCAAACGTACGGTCAATTCTTTTATATCTTCGTCAGTTTTCAAATTCTGTCCTTTATCAAGTTAGGACACATAATACCTTTTGAAGCTACGGCACTGAGCATACTCGACAACAAAGATCAAATTAGCATAAGGACATTCAGCCATCTTCTTTAAATGTCAGACCGAATTAAATTGAGACACTGACAGAATTCTACCTGGACCTGGACCTGTACCCTAATTACGCATTACACGATCAATCACAATCTGAATCGTTTTGAAACAGATTGTTAATCCATTGCTACTTATGTTAGAAAAAAAAACTGCTCAACAACGTAAATAACGCAATGAATGTTGTTGAACTGTCAAAACGAAACAGAGTACCTAGTCGTAATCGTTTACGAAAATGTGTTGCGTAATTAGATAGCTGGATTCTGTGACCCCCCGTGACCCCATGGGACCGCGCCTACATGAGCAGAAATGCTTTGATTATTTATATGTCTAGATAATGTCGCGCTGCAAAAGAACTCAAACAAACAAACCAACTTTTTTACGCTGGTGTGCGTGATCAGCTACGTCTTATTTCGACGAATTCACAGCTTTGACTGTCTATCTAGACATACTTATCTTTGCAGAAATTTTTCTATTGCAAAATCGTCTTTCACTTTTTTTACCTTATCATATTACGTGATGGAGAAGCTCGTGGGTCGTGGCTAAGTAATAAGAGCCGCACGGGTCGATCCATCATTTTAAGCTAATTGCTTGCCGGGGTTGGTCCGTGGATGGGTGATCATCTTTACATATCGAGACTCCACCATGCCTCGGAAAGCATTTCAAGCCGTTGGTCCCGGCTGTCATTCGTCGATCTTTGACAGTTGTTACGATTCGTCAGAAGCCCGAAAGTCTGACAACCAGTCTTACCAAATGGTATCGTATTACTCAAGTTACTGAGTTGTGGAGGTCAGATAGGCAGTCGCTCCATGTAAAATACTGGTATTCAGCTGCATCCGGTTAGACTGCAAGCCGACCCCAACATAGTTGGGAAAAGGCTAGGCAGATTTTAGATTCTAATATTGTGATGAGCGGACGACATTGTTACCATCGCGGGTAGAACTTGGATGAGACTGCCACAAGAAAAGAGAGGCCTATGCTCAGCAGTGGTCAGTGGTTGAAGTCGGGCTGTGAAAGATGATGATTCTAATAAGTAACTTTTTACTTTTCTTTCATTTTTTGTATTACAAATAAATAAATTTTACAGACAACTCCTCGAGCTCGCGTTCCCCAACGACTCTCGCGGGGTGACAGTCAAGGAGCTGATCTGCATCCACCTGGGTCTGCTGCCGGCATCCACAGCCGTGCAACAAGCGCGTCGGCTCGCTCACTCGGTGCACGAACTAGCGGGAGACGTCGCTACCGGCGCGGCTGATCTGCTATGAATCTGAGATTTATAACACGGAGTACTCAATAAATGGAGTGCACAACTTCAAAAGTTCTCCTACAATAGTTTAATGCGTTTTGACTGATATTTATTTTATTATTTACTAGTTTTTGTCCGCGGATTCGCCCGCGTGCAAGTCGGAAATTATCACACGGGAACGTACTACCGGGATAAAAAGTATCCTATGTTCTAACGCCGGTCATGGTCTAGCCATGTTCCAAATTTAATTCAAATCTGTTAAATTGTTTTAGCGTGAAAGTGTAACAAACAAACTCACTTTCGCATAATAGTTAGGATTAAGATGTACCATCAAAGAACAACACAGACATCTAACCAGTTTCAAAACAAAATCCCGTGAACACAATGACCACATCTGATACCGGCCCGGTGCTATAGCCGCCGAGCGCTGCAAGCAAGAATAGTCCTTACGGTGGTTAGATATGAACTTCTTCGATGGTACACAGTAAAATATAACGACATATTATAACTTTTGAGTACAAAGGTACCGCTTATTTCTTGAGAAATTTCTTCAAGCAAACCTGCGATAGGAGAAATGTAGACAATAGTGTGTGAGATGATAAAAATATGTTGTGTTATAAAGTAGCATTGGTGACTGCCACAATTTATGGAAAGTTCATCATATTCTAATATTCTGGTATCGATCAACTACGTTCACCCGCTAATCACTTCATTTATTACTACTCCGTAACGCGGTGTACGCAGTTCTTGCCAATGTAACTTATAATAGTGATATACTTATAGATTTATAATCCATGTATACTCGAGAAAGTGTTATATTATGTATTTCGACATTTTGTCCTTCAATGAGATAATTATGGCAAAATAATAATAAGTATGTATATTTATAATAGTATCTCAACCGTTTTGTCTATTTTTTTGGCAGCTTCTATGGTATTATAGCCGGAGAAATATGTTGTAATCAGATTTTTTATATATGCTAGTCGAGAAATGTCTCTCGAGTCTGAATTTGCTTCTACACCACGGAAATTTGTTACACAGCATTCGAAAGTGAGCACTCTCGTGATTTTAAATATTCAATTGCAAACTAGTTACGAAAGGAAATTTAGTAAAAAATGTCGTGCTTAATACAGATTATTCTGTTCAGACCTACTCTTGGTACCTACCCTGTACGAAATCTGTAGTTTGAGCCGAAGTTACGCTCGATTCCTACTATTTATCACCTACGGACATGAGATTAATTCGGGGCCCGACCTAAGAATGAATGACACGACACCACGATTTACAGTTCAGTTGTCCCTACTCCCGGTGTGTTTTTGCCCCGTCCAAAAAAGTTGTAACTTGTATTGTAAGGTTCACTCCGAAGTTTCGAACTATTTTCTGATGGGCCCATATCTTCGTTGACGAACTTAGAGACTATGCCCCCAGCATACCCACTGTCCAAAATGCTCGTAGCCGTACGCCGATTGCCCGCTAACACTCGTGGTGTGGATTCGAACGGACCATAACGGCATTTGCAAACGAAATTTACAAGACTTAAAGAATGGAATGAACTTGAACATTCCGTAAAAGCCATTCCAATTATTATTTTATTAAATAGATGGTTAGGTGATCTTCAGAAAATCTCTAGAATGTTATTTTATTTTTTTATAAATTAATTTGTAGGATACATCCCAATAAGCTTGTGACCATCAATTATACAAAAAATAACTACAATACGGTCGATATAACTTGGCAGTTCCGAACATAGGCACTACGAACTTTCGCGCATGGTCTCTCACTCACACTCGCCTCATGCCACCATTTGGTTCCTAAAAAATATAATTGGCGGCCTTCTGCGCGAAGTTCGGAACTGCCAAGTTATATCGGCCGTATTGTAAGCATACTTTTTTGAATTTTTGTGCCAAAATAAGTTTATGTGTAACTATGTATGAAGGTGTAGTCAGTGCCGGATTAAGCAAGCGCGGGGCCCGTAGCAAATTTTATAGACGGACCCTTGATCTGCTATGGGTTCTTATGTATAAAGTGGTAAAAAAAAAACAATACTCAATACGTCTATTTGCAATCAACTTTTAGAAATTGTATTACCCATATTCTGACGTCTTAGTCGGCAAAGGTAGTACGTATCACGTTTTTGAGACATCAAGTAAATTCAATATACCACTTCTTAATAAGTTTCACTCAAAAAATTATGCTCAGGCGGAGGTGGGGCCCGGGTTTGAATACGCGGGGCCCCCTTTAGCGCGGGGCCCGTAGCAATTGCTACTCTTGCTACGTGGTTAATCCGGCACTGGGTGTAGTGTAGATGAAACAATATCTGCAAAATAAAAAGTGATACACACAATAAGATATCAGACCAACATACCAAAATTTTACTTACCTACGTAAATGCATGGTGTATCTGTATGGTATATACATTTATTTTTGCATTACCAAATCAAATGCGCTTTTAGTGAATTAAGTGTAATCATTAGTAAATGTATATTTTGTGTTTAATGTGCCATGTTTTATTTTTGTTATTCGTTAATTAAACCTATTAAGAATAACTTTCTTTTTTTTTTGTTCCTAAAGAAATAGGTAATTCAAAAATAAAAAACTAATTCCGTCTTGCTGGTTGGTTGTCGCATCCTTCGCCCTTTTATGTGTTCGTCTCCAGATTGTAATCAGGATTACAAATCATTCAACATAATATGTCATTGTTCAGCTATTTTCTTGACCCCGCAATAACATTGTAAGTTCTGCGATAAAAAAACGAATCCAGTCCACTGCTACACTGTCTACACAACAACAATCTAGCTCTCGGAGTGTGGCATCTACTCTACACGATTTGATTGATCAAAGAACTAAAATGACCTATTGAAATGATTCCACTTACACCATCCAAGTTGCTTAAACATACAAAGGTCTATGTGTGTATAAATAAAATTGCTTATGTTCTTTATTTACATTTGTATTGATGTAATCCTATTAGTAAGTAGTAAGGCAAAACAATAAAGATAAGTAGATGTATTTCACTGTCATTAAATTAACCCAATGCTAGCATTTGTAACAGCCAACGGAATTTAACTTCACTAGATAGATAGAATTAAGTAATTGTGAATGGTTTAATCAACAATAATAGAAAACTAAACACCTGTAAGGTGATATCTGCATCAAACATGAACAATGTGCACTGAAGAAAATGATATATATTTAGAAAATGTTTTATGAGTATTATTAGTAACAAACAAAAGTGATATTACAATTAAAAGATTCACTTATTTGGTAACTTATTGAATATTTAAACACTTAGCTGAAAAGGCACTTGTTAATATTCTGGTGAACTATCACCACACTTCACATCTTCACTTACTATCAAAGTCTTTTTTTTTGTCATATGGTTATCTTCAACATCAAAGATGATCAAATCTTCACTGCCATTGTTTCCTTTCTGCAAAATCATAAAAAAAAAATATCTTATCTGCATTCAAAAACTGTGGTTACCAACAAAGTTACACCTTTTTCAATCTCTGGATACTGTTGCAATACCAAAACAAAAAACAGTACAAAAATTCCTTATTTGATGATGAAGCCCAAAGGTGAGGTAAAAGTATCTCATAACCTTAATTAAATCAAGAACTTCAATAATGAAAAAAAATACTAAAAATACTTACACTTGTAGTTGCTACATCTTGTTTAGTTTTTAATGCAGCAGCATAATTAAGCTTTTGTTTTGATGAGCCTGAAGTTATCAAAGGAGGACTTGGGCTGGTGTCTTTAACTTCGGTCTCAATTAACTGCACGGAATCCTCCATGTCAACATGATTGTAGCTCATTGGGACATTTTTAACATTCAATATATCCACTTTCAAAGGAATTTTTAACGCCTCCAAACATGCTTTGGCCATTTCAGCTTCCCGGTTTATTATCTTATCCTCAACATACTTGTTATATGTAGCTTGTAAATCAAATGAGTGTTTGTCTGATAATATTGTGGCCATTTGCTTGATTTCTGCTTCTAATTCTCTGATTGTACACTCATTTTTAGCACCAATTTTAGCTTCTTTGACAAGTCTTACATCCACAGCTTCTTGGATACGTAAAATTGCATCACTTGTGTTATTGCTTTGCACGTTACTCTCTTTTACAATTTTTGTGAATATACTATGTGGTGACAATCTATGTGATTTCTTGTATCCAGTATATTTTTCACCTAAATTTGCTGTAACGTCTTCAATGTATTCATACATATCAAAACAGTTGATTTTTCCGAATCTGTACATAAAAGTGTGCGTAGATCCAGCAGATGACAATTTGTTTGACAAATTACATGTTACAAAATTTTTCTTTCCATGATACTTTTCAAAGTATTTTTGTAACCCCTTTGATATTAATTTATCCCTAAAAGTAGGTTTAATGTTGGTATTCTTTCGATATTTATACCAACCAACAATTTCATTAGCAGTGCTAGAAAGCAAATCAGTGAGGACATCTTCCTTTATTCGACCAGTAGGAAAATAAAACAGTGATACTGACGGCAGCGGGAGGACAGTTCTGATTTCTATTTGAGTGTCTAAGCGAGCATTATCACTCTGTGAATCGGAAATGTGATTGGTTATTTCTGAAGTCACGTCGCCGATTAAGAAACCTTCCTGGAAGTAAACACGTGAGTTAATAGGAGTGGTAACACAAAACCAAAATCATAATGCATTGTTATTAGTGTAAAATATGAATACCTGACTATTAGCCGAGTTAACGCATTCATAAAACAAAAATGACAGAGCGGTGCCACTCAATAAAACTTTTTCTGTGTAAGCCATCGCTACATTTACAGTTTTTACATAAACAGTTCACAACACTTTATGGTAAAGAATGTGGATTATATTTTGTGATGTTTCATTTATTATAAATTTATTGTATTTACAAAATTGTTGGGCAGTCGCACATACAAAAATTGTCGATTTGACGTGACTAAAGAAAATGACTGAAGGTGTCAATCAAATGTCATGATGTCATTGTTGAATGCATGCTAAGACCACAGAATATACACCCTGACAACCTGACCAATTAAATCATGGAAATTGTAAGTACTAAAGCTAAAGAAAAAGACATGTTGCACAGAATGTCTACGCAACATGTCGGCAGATCCCAAATAAATTGGGATAAGAAACCTAAGAGAATGCTGAGTGTGAGAGTGAGTGTATCGCTTCTTGCATGGAATCCCAATAATAAGGTTATATGCTATTTAATGCTCGCGGCCTAATTTATTCAAAACTTGAAGTAAATCCTATCAGTCGCAAATACTTAAATCTGGGCATTGATGTAAATAATCGATATATCTGGGTCCGTGCGGTATATAAATATCTAAAAACTCACAAGTTCACATCAAATGTAAAACGTCAGAGGTTGTGCATTTGACGCATCTTCTAATGAGCTCCTGCAGACATTCAATTGTAAGTTGGCCAACTATAGTAACTTACTAAGATACAGATACAGATTTAGTTGGACAAGATGTTCGGGCTAGCATATGTCACTAGACCTATTGGTATACTCTGCGATTTAGTCGGCCAACTTGTAATTATAAATCTGCGGTCACCCTTAAACTGCCTGTATTGGCCGTATTATTTGAATATCCGGTCTGCAGCTAGGGCTAGCCCCAGGCACTCAATAGATTATAACTAGGTCTCTCGTTACATTACATTACTGTACTCTGTATAGGCTTGACAACCGTTCCACGAAAGCCGGGATGTCCCGGTTCTACAGCTTCAGAGGATGCGTACCGCGATAGACCTGTGTGGGACGCTAATTGTCCCGTTTTGCCGTTCCTGCTAGCCGTAGATAACCATAACCTTCGGGTAGAAGTCGGAATTTAGTGAACGCACGTTTTATGCGAAAGCGTCAGGGTAGCCCGTGTCCGGTCAGTATCAGGTTATTTATGTTGATCTAAATAGGATTCGCGACCGTATCAATTATTAAAATATTTATTGATAGAGCTACAACTAAAATTGTAAGTCTTGTACTTTTATGTCAAAGTAAAACATCCAATAACACCATTTAATTAAAATGATTTCTAATATTGTATTTTTCGCCTTCCTGTATTTTGAGAGCTGGGTTCCACTTTTTTTTGTCACGTCCCGCATTTTGATTGCCAAAATTCCCGGTAAATTCATGCATTATGGTTGGCAAGCCTTGTGCTACTGAGCATTCTGTACTTTGATAAGCATCAAACATCAATCAACATTCAACAGCGAGCGCTATTGCGAGCGATACAGCATTGCACCATTTGATCAGCAATAAATAAACCCAGTTCATATTGTATTCTAAGCAAGCTTACATTATTATCTTATAAGCTAAGGAAAAGAAGGATACCAGAAATAAAACATTTTCTCTCTATTTTTATTTTACCCAAGTCGTTTGGAACGCTGACCAAGTTCAGTGGTGAGTATCATGAAGAAGTTATTTATATTTCTATGCTAAAATTAGTGTTTGGCACTATGAAAGGGTTTAATAGTTTTGGAGACAGATTCCGTGCCGTTTTAAGGTTTGAGTTCAGCAGTCGGAATAGTTATTTTCGTGAGGTGGTTATCTAATAATTTACCGTCTTTTTTTTCATTTTATCGGTCATATTTTTCAGACCATGTAAACCCATTTCACTAGTAAATATAATGTTGTGACCTGGCAGTATAGAGCTTACATCTCATACCTTTCATTTCACCCTCTTCAACTTCAAAACCTAGTTTCAAAGTAAATTACTAGTTCATCATTTAAAGCTAACCTACCCATAATAAGGTAACTGAACTATCTACTTGTTGTTATTTCAGTATTGAGTTGTTTTATTTTTTTTAGTTGAACTTGCTTAAAAGAGTTCCAGGTCGGTGGTCAGCCAGTAGGTATAACGTAGAAACAGTTCAATATACACTGAAACTTTAAATTGATTGATTGATATTGATTTTAAAATCACCATACTTGCAAATTCAATGGACAAATCTGTCTGATAGTTTCCAAAAAATATAGATTATTCTCATAAATTAACCAAGAAGCAAATGTCAGTCACATGTTATTGTAGGGTATAATTATTCTTGTTATTTTAATAATAATTATCATTGTTGATTTTGTGAAATAAAAAAAAAGATCTTAACAGAATTCCACTACATGTAGATGTTTTAAAGAAATAGCAATGTTTTCACATCCTGACAAATGTAAAACAATTTTATGAAATTATGCACAACAGAGATGATAATACATTTCTTTTTGCAGGCATGAAATCATCAGTTTGAAATATTCTGAATCCGCATGAACGGGCACAAGCTACTAAGCATTATTCTAAGAAAACAATCAACCCAAAGATACTTCAGTCTAAGTTTTAATTTATTTGAAAAAAAAACTACAGTAACTAACAATATGGATGTTTGTACCAATAAAGACTGTGATCTGACTCAAGAAAATCTAAAGCTTCCGAAGAAATACTATCGCCGTGCAGAACACAGGTAAGATCATTTAAAGTGTTCATTTAACACTTTCATTACAATGTATATTTTAAGCAATGGTTTAAGATAAAAATATTGAAAAGCAGGATTCTGGAATATTGGGCCAGAATTGTTTTATTAGGAAACCATTTCAGGAGTAAAACTCTATATATACTATAAAATAGAGGCAGTGATATTGACAATGCAGGTAATAGGGTGGCAATTCAAATAAGGTGGCTCCTGTAATTTTGAATAAAAAATCCTTAAATGAATTACTTAAAAGTAGGTATGTACGTGTTGCATCTGACGAGAAGCGATTTCAAAACCTACAAATGTGCAAGTTATCCACATCCAAATCAAAATATTTGATTGAAACTCCCATCTAATATACCTTTGAATGAAACTACCTACTACCATTACCTACCTTTTTTTTTTTTTTTTTTTGGATGGGAAATTATCAAATAACTTCTCCCGCTCTGGGTGGAGCGGGAGGGCGTGTCAGACTTTTACTGACTAAAACCCACCCGTGTTCCTTCCGTTGCCTGTGTGCCGAGGTCGCGATATCCCTTTCAGACAAACCCGCGACCCCGGCAGGCATTGGCCCTTCCGGACCCCGTCAGTTGGTGCTGACATCTCTTTGAGGCGCGCGTGGAACACAACGCGCCGTCGACCCGGGCCTGGTCCCTATCGGACGGCGAGCTACCCATTGCTCACCGTCCGCAAGCCCGCGCCTACGGTGGCCGGAAGTCGGCTCGCGACTACCATTACCTACCTACCAATATTTTTAATTTTAATTAAAAAAGTATTGTGTTTTTAGTGAAGTTGTTTAACTCAAACTCAAAGCATTTATTTCAATTAAACCATTTACAGGCACTTTTGAATTGTCAAGGAATCGGTCAGTCAAAAATATGAAGCTAGTGGCCCATTCCAAAACGCTTTGGAATGGGCAAATAGCTTCATATTTTTGACTGGCCGATTCCTCCGATTCCGATACTGTAGGTACCTATGGAGAAGAACGGGCAAGAAACTCCACAGACACTTTTAATTTCTCGTTTATGTAGGTTTTTGCCATTACTATCACCAGCAATAGAACATGTAGGTTTCAGTTATCAGCATTACCTATTAGATCACCAAGTACCTACTTATCAATCATCATCATCAAATATCTCTTTTAGGTTCCTACCTATTTAATCTTGCCTAGGGTCTGGCGGACACATGGTGAAGCGTAGACAAATAATTTAAACGCAGTGTTGATTTTTGGGCTTATAAACCGCGCTGCGCTTCGCAAGGTCTGCGCCATGCCGCCGCCAACACTAAGTGCGTTTGTCCACCGCAGTCGTCACCGGGATGTCACCGAGAACGACATGACGGCGGCGCCGAAGTAGCGATACATACAATGTGAAAATTAATTCGTTTGGATCCTCTTATCCTCTTAAGGGGTCATTGTACTCATCATTACGAACAAATTTCACTATGGGGCCAACCCTGAAATCGCGAAAAAAATATCAGCTGTTCCATACATTTATGTTCGCATAGCTCGTTATAATGTAGGGAACAGCTGAAATTTTTTTCGCGATTTCTGGGTTGGCCCCATAGTGAAAGTTGTTCATAACTAATTAGTCGATGAACGAAATTGGACAGTCTAGTTTCGTTAACTATATATTCGTCGACGACGACGACCCATCTCTATTTCGAGTAGTTTGGCGCGACCGCTAGAACTCGGCCGAGATTGTGACGGATCGATGTGCCGGCAATACAAAACATGTTTGATCTTGTCCATCCACTGCTGTCGCATCGACGCCTTTCGCCCGGCTTTTGATTTGTGTATTGTTTTATGAAACGTACTGAACTGCCGAGTTCTGTCGCCGTGGACAAACGATCGTCGTCACCGTCATCGGGACGTCACGTTCGGTTAGAATAATCTCGTTTCTCGGTGACGGCTGCGGTGGACAAACGCCCTAAGGGTAGGTAACAAACTTTCATAAAGAGCCAGGCACAGCGCCACAGGTACTGATAACTTCGTCTTCTAGGTTAATAAACGACCGGGATATATAACATGGGAATGGCCGTAAACAGTGTAAAGACATTACATCATAAAAATGTTCCTCAACACGAGTCAGTGTTTATTATAATTCTTCTATGGGTGTTTTTCAAGTTTTTACACGAATATACAGTCAATATTCTTATTTACATCACTTGTTGGCCCGGTCAAGAGTTATCATCTGGCGAGGTTATCTTTATCGTCTACTTGTTTTCAGTGTTATTCTGATGACGCCAGTTGTAGTTTAGCATCGGAACTAGATTGACTTATCTTCCTGCTCAAATAAACTTTAAAAAAATGCCAGACGCTTTTGAAAGTGCGTATCCTCTAACACCACCGTTAAACCCGCAAGATATACGCGCACGCGCAAATTCATCTACAAAGAATAAAAAACCAGTGGTGACTTTTTTTGGCGATGAAGTCGTTGAGATACCCGACAAATCAGAGGCCGGTGTAGACAAGCCTTTAGTCCGAGGGGAGGTTGAACTCGATAGTATCGCAGTATCGTATAATACTATGCATTCAACTTGGCTTGATAAAAGAGTGCTTGAGCACAGGTATGTATTAATTAATTAATTAAAATAACTGTACAGTGTAACCTAATTCCTCAATGTAAAAGCTCTTCCACCTTTCTCTTCTGAAATTCGATAGATTCTTATAAAATCTCTGAAAGGAAGTCCTATTTAATCGCATGGCCTTTGATGCTACCGCCGCTGTATAAAAATGATTTTGCTAAAATGTATATAATTATGTAATTCACTACGGTTCTAAACCGTCATTTCATGCGAGTAGGCTCTGTTCGTCGGTCATACATACACCCAGTAATTTGCGATAAGAAGAACAAATGCTTTAGTTAGTGTGACAGTGACTAAACTATAGTAATTTACTGTATTGCCAAAAATCCGTTTTGGGCTTACAATTTTGGAGATTAAATTACTGGCAGGCAATAAACAATTATTTTTATCTTCATGTTACTATAGTCAGCAACGAAATTCGCTTAACAGTTTTTCTGTCAATAATTGTAAGTAGGTAACCACATTTCAGAATCAAAAAGATAATGTAGGTACCTAAAAAAATGGCCAAGTGTATGTCGGACCACGCACAATTAAGGGTTCCGTAGTTGGGATGAATTTATCCCAACAAGAAACTTAACATTGAAGTTAAAAAACATGTTCTCCCATACATTCGAACTGCAAATGTAAAGTTGTACGGACAATATTGAGAGATTTGACTCCTTATAGGTTTTCCTGTAATCTATGAGTAAAGAACCATTCTCCGTATTTTATTTTTTATTTTTAGGATCAGTAGTTTCAGAAATAAGAGGAATGGTAAATTTTTCAAAATGGTCAATTTCATATTTTATTAATTTAGCAGGCCTTTCTTCAAACGCGGCATTTTTGTCAATCACTTTTAAACCTACGAACATCGCGCAACGTTTTGTCAGAAAATCGGCATGAGCAACCGTTGTTGAGCAGTTTTTTTTTCGAACTGGGTTAGCAATCTGTTTCAAAACGATTCAGATTCATCGTGTATTACGCAATTAGGGGACCGAACCTGGCTTTCTTAGACTCTCTTAGAGTAGTAGGACATTGTTAAAGACCTGCCTCTCCTACAAAGTACTGCCATAACTTGTGCAAATATCAAAATAAGGAAGGAAATCTTTCAATGTTTATTTTCCTCTCTAATTTTGAATCCATATTTTACCCTAAGAACGTAGTTTACCAAACGTTCCAATTAGTTTCAAATAAGTATAGGTAGGTTAACTTCCTAGCCGCCAGTTCCTGTCTTCTAAAAACGTACAGTATTGTTAACGTGTTTCTCTAATTGATGATGGAATTGACTTTTCTAATTTTATAACATCCATATAGCCCAGTCAATAACAACACCAAACATCGCAAACGCGCATTTAACTACGATGGTTTTATATGTTGTTACGTATTTACCAAAGTGGTTGAAAACATAGCTGTAGTATCCCGCCACAATGGCGCTGACTGAATCTTTTCGATGCCACCATCGACCACTGTGAACGTGCGGTACGTTTGCGTTGCTAGATTTTCGATGGATACCCACAAGATGTAGCTATGAGGAGCACTAAATCATATACTTATCGAGAATTTTTCACTTATTCGAAAAAAATGCCCATCTTTAACTAGCTGTATCTTCGAAGGCAATAGACCTAGAGTGCTTGGGTTGGGCTCAGATAGTAGCAAATTTAGCTTGCTTCACAAAAATAGATAAACAAAGATACCTAAAAACACGTCCTTAAGGTATATTTTTCAAAAAATCTGAAACAAGTGCCAGAATTTCGAAGTTTTTCGAGCAACATGGGAGTAGCACAAGGTTTTCAGGGTTGAGTTTAAATTTGGGTATACACTACTCTCAGGGGACCTAACAAAATATATAAAAAACCGTAGTTACATGCGCGTTTGTGACGTTTGCCTATTTTTGTGTCGATTTTGACTAGGCTAATAGCTTTGGAAATTAAACTGTAGTAGATTATCTTACTTGAACTACGGAGCCCAAAAAATTTAATTTAGTAAACAGTCAACATTTATGTAGTAATAAAGATAAAGATTACATTTGTTCAAGATTAACGGTTAGCTCGCATAATTCGTGTCGTGTTAACTGATGACTATGCTATGAGACTACTGAATAACCGAAGTTGGCGAATCAGCTGTTAGCTACGGCCGCGGGGGAAGTGATTGTACTTGTACCGTGGGGCCTTAAATGTATAGACGACCGTCGACTCCGACAGAACGTCAGTATACGCGACGCCCTCGCCGATCCATATCGCACGCACATTAATTGATAGAATTCTGTTATCGCCGCGATTTCTGATACGTGACGTGCATCTGTGTACAGTGTGTTGTCAACTCAAACATAATAAGTATCTCAAACTAAACATTAGTGGTTGTGTTTCGTTATATTTGTTGCTATTGGTAGTGCTTTCGTACAATTTACTGCTTTAATAAAATACCATTCACATGAAACACTTATTCTGACAGTAACAAGGTTGTTATTTTAACGCGTAGGTGGCGAGTCACACTGTACTCTGCGCAAATAACATTAACTCATAATTTCTATTTTGTTGTGCAAGCGTTTACATCCAGTTTTACTTGTTTTGTTGACCGTCCTAGATTTTGGTATGTTAGTTAAAGGGAAAGTATTATTTTTTTGAAAGCCTGCTTACTATGCAAGGTACCTATTAAGAATTGCAACAAATAATTAGTTGCTTATAAGTAATTTTTGTAACTGTTTGTTTCTCTTATACATACTATGTAGGCTGTGCAACATACAGTTCATGTGTTTTTTTAACTAAAATTATATTTTTGTTTTATTATGATTTAAAAAAAGAAGCAAGTCCGTGCTTGTGTATTACTCTATAGTCACCGTACGTAAACCAGTATACTTGTTACCAAATAGGACAGGAAAATTAGGTTTGAACTCTGCACTAAATCCTAACAGCGATTTTTTTCTTGAATTGTGTTTTTGAACTTGGCTTTTCAAAAAATTTAAAAAACAAAGCACCAGGACCGCAACAAGGTTAAAAAAACAAAAACGCATTTTTGTGAATAAAAATTGAGGCAAAATATATAACAGGAAAATGTTGGTTATATTATGTAAAAAATTGGCAAAACGAATATATTATTTTATAATTAAATATAAAAAAAAACTGCTGTTAATATTTTTGCTTGAAGTACAATTTAAAAAAATCGTAATTTTATTTTTATGGAAATTTCCGTACACGAACATGTTAACTTTTTTTGACCTACTTGTGATACTGACCTAATGTCTTCGACAAACACTCCATACAAACATATCAAACATGTCTCCATAAAAATCTACCACGTAAAATTGAAATCGTTTTCTTTAAAAAAAACGTACACATGGGGGTGAACTTTTCGGTTCGCGCCATACATTTTAACATACTCCTTTGTTAAATAAAAAAAATCGCTGTTTTAAATTAATGCAAAGTTACCCTAAAATTCGGCGTAACTTCCCTGGGCTAATAGTCATTATTAGACAGGAAAACAAATTACCAAGGCATGTACTTATTCCTAGAATCATATTGATTCGTTCCCTGGCAGCCTCTCTTCCATGCGCCCTGCACTGCATCGCATTTCAGACAAAATGATCTGTATCGTATCACAGGCGACCCTTATACTTTTATATATTCATATTCTGATTTCACTTGTTAGATATAGACAACAAATTAATTAAGAACGTATTGATCAATCGAAAAATGTGTATTATGTGTACATAGAACTTTTATTAATTTACGATCACACGATTTTTTAAATAAAAATATGTAAAAAAAAAATGAAATTGTAAAAAAATACAGGGAATAGTTCTATACTTATACAGGAATACCTATAAGAAGTCTATGGTCTTAAAATAACATGGTAAATCTCTCAATATTGTGCGAACACTTCCATAATATGCAGTTGGAATGTATGGGAGACCATGTTTTTCAACTATAATGTTAAGACTGTTCTTAGGATAAATTCATCTCAACTACGCAACGCTTCATTGTGCGAGGTCCGACACGCATTTACCCGTTTTTTTATTATGATTAATCTAAGTTTTCTTTCAATTTTGAAAAAAAATGCATGTGCCTCCTCATTGAACCAACGTTCAATGAGGTAAGTATCTACACAAGTTGTGGAGGGAAATGCATGTCGTTCACCTCGTCCCTATTGTTTAGCTAGACTCTTTTGATAAATGTGTCTGAATTTAAAGTCTTTTGAGCTATTGACATGGCATCAATGAATAAGTTTTAGATTTAGGTCTGCTTATCATGCAGGATGGTAGTCGTTAAAGTTAGTGTCATTGCAGTTTAAAGATAATACGAGGCGATGAGATAATAGTGTACTTTGTTCAAAAATTTGCTGTGAGTATATAAAGTAGGGCACACAGGCCAAAATATAGCCATTCTTGGCGTAGTCATGCTATGAATCATCAGAATCTGCTATAACGTAAACTATTGTTTGTGACTAACAAAGACGACTCACAAACAATAGATTTGCAGCTGAAATGCAAGTAGGCTAACTATAACCCACATGTTAAGTCTAACGCTGTCAACACAGACGAGAGGACCGGTCTCTTCAACCTTGTTACTGTCAAGGATATCCACACAAATGCTTCCTGCGGTTCACTAAAACGATTGCAGTGAGTCACGAGAGACGTGTGAACCGCAGTTACAGTACAGTGAAAATAAATGTTTTGTTATAGTGATAATACCAAATTCCGAGAATCTAAAAACATTATCTATAAGTGTATGATTGAATCGACATTATTTTCACCTGATTTTGTGTTGTGAATAGTGTAACAGAAGAAGCAATTTTGTGAGTGATTTGTAATGGAGAAACAGGTCATGGCTAACGGATCTGCCCATCGTTTTGTGGACAAGTCCATAGTCATTGGTTCAGCATATGGCACAGGGAACAGAAACACGGCAGCGCCAAACGAGTGAGTTGATATAGCCTTGGAATATATCTATGTACCAACTACAGTAAATTGTATGTAAAAGTAAATGAAACTGAAATTCAGCCGTCACATTCTAATAATAAAAATATTCAGTGACGATCGAGACTTATAATCCTGTGGTGTGTTATGTTTAAAAACATGTTTATGAAAGTATATCAATTTAATTGTGTTGACTTCGTAAAGTGACGTAGCTTCGTTTGCTTCATTGTTATTTGTTTGTATACAGATGGACTGTGTTATTGTTTTAAAGAAAGCTATAAATTCTTTGTTTCTGTTTGTTGGTTTTGGTCTTACACTGTCAATATTTCTTTAGTAGCATACTAGCATCCTATTCATTATGTTCAGCATTGGCTAACATTGGACCAGACACAGATTTCCAGGCAGAGGCCTTTTACTTTTATTACTCGGAATTAGAAGAGCTTATGAGACCATGCGTCACAAGCCAATCCTAACGTGGAATGCAACTTTTGGGTCTAGTCATCAGTGAGAAGTATAATAACATGGTTGTTCGCATCAACAAAAAAAATATATCGTCTGAAAGCTGCAGAAAATGAAACGAATGAATTATTTCAAAACCTTAACATTGGAAATATTACCAATGGTTCTCTATTAGTATTAAGTACTTACCTCCAGTCGAGAAATTCGCTTTCAAATAGTAGTAGCTGCGTAGGAGGGCAGGCTTACAATTACAACACAGTCTCGTGTATTTGGCTCAATCAGGTAATTGACGGAATGCATTATCCAAGATCTTCTGGCTGAAATTAACAGCTTCTTTAATGCTGTTTTTTTTCGGCCTTAGGACTAGTATAGATTCATGAGTGAATCAAAATAGTATTTTGGCAAATCTATAGTACTAAAATTTCTCCTAAAAAGGATTTTCTTGATGGCTATTGGTCGGATTACTTATCAAAGACCAATCCAGTTACATTGGCTTTAATTTTGCATTTTGCTGTTCTAACCTTCAAATCTGAAAGGCGAAGCCCGTCGTGTGGGGTTTACGCTCGTTGAAACGCAAATTTTGTGTATCAAATACACCCAATTTCCGTTTAAAGATTGATCATTAAAGAAATCTTTAGCAATTGCTGTTCTCCATTTGATTTCCAAGAGAACTGCACCTTAATTGTGTACTTTGAATCAAATTCTGAATAATTTTGTAGGATATCCATTGCTTCATATTTTCGAAAAATTTGTCTATTTCACAACGTAAATAACGCAATGAATGTTGTTGATCTGTCAAAATAAAAGCTATTGCTATTACTGTAACTGTAAGTGTGTTACGCAATTATACCGCTGCTCGGAGAAATATCACGAAGGAGAGAATACTGATTAAGATCGGATATTATTATCAGGATTATGTTACTTCAGAAACTTTTATTACCCTTTCCTACTCCAACCTTTGTTTTGCCTTTTGCGCTAATTAGTTACGAGTACGACCAAACGACTTACATTTGTGCTAGTTCTTTTATTTCAAGGAGAGTGACACGTTAACATGGCTACAAGTTTTCCCGTTTTACTAAAATAGACTGTAAGAAACTAATATTGATATCTACGAAATTATCAAACGGTGTTGGCAAAACGCTGGAATTCCACCCGATGCGTGTTTCTCGTAGACTGTAGGCGTGTAAGTTACAAATTTAAAACACGTTGCATATTGATAGTGATTAAAATGGACATCAAACTGGAGCCAACAGCAACGTTCCGTTCTGCTCGTTCTGGATTATCGCTTGACTTGCATGAAGTTCTTCACCTTGTGAGTTGTGCGACACGTATTCCAAAAATAACTAAATACATTGCTGTTATGACTGGTGCCCGCTAAATTTAGCAAAAAGCGTTAGAGTTTGTAATTAGGTATCGTTTTTTACAAATAAATTGAATTTACCTACCAGGAAAGGTAATTAAGAGTTACGTCATTTGTAGAATTTAGTTGACACTAGAATAGATTAAGTAATTACACATATCGAAAATTGTTATTTTATAAATAATGTGTCAATTGCCATTTAAGCAAGAGCGTATACCTACCTAGTGTGTTAAGGAAGGATGAACTAGCATGTGCTCAAGATATTATTGTAAAGATCTCCGATGCATTTATTAATTTCACAACCTCGTGGAAGGATTAATGACGCAATTTACCACTAACCACGCAATTCATTATCATAGTAACACGTTGTTTTGTATCGTTGAAGATCAAACTGACATAAGTAATCTTGGAAATATTACCTGAAATCCTTGATGTGATCTCGGTTTACCACTGATAATAGCTTATGTTCTAAGTCACTCAATTTGAATACAGCTGTCACGTATAGGCATTATTCTTATCACACTCAGGCGTCTTTGGACTGACGTAATTCTTATCTACGTAGGTACTTGAGTCTCAAGAAACAACGGAACGGATACGGGTGGCGTGTTAGCGCTAGTTAGCTGACTAATCATAATTAAATCAAATTGATAACTTGAAGAAGCATAATGAATACTCAGAACGCTTGCATATTTGTTCTAAATAGAATTTAATGGAAATAACCAAAACTTCCGACGACGTACGACGTGCAAATAATTATGACTGCTTGATTTCAATTAACATACCCTACATACATTGTGGTTGTTTAGTTATGTATGATGTACCTATTTAAGAAAAAGTTCCACTGACCCACTGTCCACCTTTGTGCAGTTTTTACGTGTGCGTGAAGCACTAAATTAAATAAATAAAAACTACTAGATAATATGGTCAGCAACAAAATTCGATTAACACTGCTATTTTTCTTATAATCTCAATAGCAAAAACAAATTAAACGTATTACAATTTATTGATTTTTTTCGTTATTGTTTTGTTTTGTCAATAAAAAATATTGTAAAAACTGAAGAATCGATTTTCTTTGCTGACCTTCAATGGGAGTACCTAGATAACAGTCATATCGTTAAATGTGTTAGTATTATGATGAGCCTATAAAAAAATATTATAACATGCGTCGGGGGTTAAAATACCTTTTGTTTTGTATAATAGATTAATAATGCGCCTAATTTGGGACAGCGCACCTAGATGGGCGAGTCCTATTACTGGCTGGACGTACGACGCGTTGCGTGAGCTCAGCACAGAACACGCAAGCTAACCACTCAAGGCCATTGGCATTAAGTCGCGTCTTAAGGGATTGCGTGGAATCCTTAAAATCACGGAATATTTTATTTAATGCAGTTTTTAACACGCTAGAAAATCTCGAGATGGATTTCTAATTACTCAAGCATTTTTTTTGGATTTCTGTTGAATGCAGGTTTTTGATTGCTAGAATACATTTTTTTTTTTTAATGCTATTTGGTCGTATTACTGGACAGATCATGCAGGCGTTTGCTTACAAAGAAAAATGAGAAGAATGTCAAATTGACATACACAGTTATTGTCAAAATTGTGGATGGCTTTTTTACGAAAGCCACTAATGTTAACGAAGAGTTGGAGTTGCATTAAAGGCACACTATGTCCTATCCAAAATAAAATGATTATACACGAAATTGTCTCCGACTCAGAATATTAATGCCTTATCTTAATAAAAGTCTTAGTTTACGTAGGACTAATGTGGAGGCACCACATCAATTGTAAGTTAAAAACTACTCTTATCACTGAAGCATGGTAGCCACCTTTCGAATGTTTTGTAAGTAGTCGATTTTATCTATTTACCGAGATGATATATGCCTACAATCTTTACTGGCGCCACGCGCCAGCGAGCCAACAAGTCCGCGGTTCATATTCAAGGTAAACAAAACAAAAGTTGCAAATCATGGAGCTTCGCCTTTTGAATATGGGACTTGGCTGTTTCGAGGTTTGGGGATAAACGGAAACGTAAGATTCTATGGACTAATTTGGATGAGGTTGCAATTAGGTAGGTAAAGTATGCAATTTTCCTACCGAGGCTGCCACGTAAAATCTGCAGTTAGGGGTAGTGGTGAAGCAAAAGCTATCTTCGACGTCATCTAATTTAACTAACTAATAACGGGATCTAGAATAGGTAGCTATAGGTAATAATTCGTATAAGTTGTTTTATAACCAGTAGGCACTATATTATGTAACATATCTTTGCATAGCGATTAACTACTCATGAAAGTAATGTTCCTTTTTTGTTTTGTTTCAGAATCTTTGTCAACAGATCGCTACATTTAGAAAATGTTAAATTCTATGGCTTTGATATGGACTATACCTTGGCTGGTAAGTTTTAAACATACAAGTATCTTTCTATCATAGATTATACTGTTATTATTTTATTATTTTATATCCATTTTTCACGCTATGCTTGTGCACGATTGTCAGATTTGTCAACTCATCCACTGCCAGCTTAGTCTTGAGTATTGTTCACTGTTCCACCTGCATAGTCTACAGGGTCAAATTAAATTAGCTAGCGAAACTGCAGACGTGATGAGTATCGATATCTAAACACTTAGGGCGACTAAAATCAATTTTTTTTTTGTATATTTTGACGTTCATAAGTGCCTTTTATGTGCCTATCCTAACAAGTGTTATAATTATGCGAAAGTGAGTTTGTTTGTTTATTTATTTATTATGTTTTCACGCTAAAACGGCAGAACACATTTGGATGAAATTAAGCATATGGGTAGACCATGACCTGGATGGGGGATAAAAAGTAGGCATCGAGACTTATGCGGGCAGCTAGTTTCAAATAAATTATTTGACAAATTATAAAATTAAAATGATTTTATGATTTTTTGGGGGGTCAACGACCGCTGGCAGTGTTGTTACTTGAAGTATGAGTTGAAAAAATCTTTTGTTTTATCGTGTTTAGACTTTAGATACCAATAACGTCTGTGAACTTTGCACAAAAAAAACAGTTTTTGTTTGAGTGACTAAACTAAATGCGGTCCATGACCCTCAAAAAAAATAATCGAATTATGTGTTTATAAAATAAAGAAAGAAAGAAATATATTTTAATTGGGCTACGCAAAGGAAATACAAACAGTAAAAAAAGGAGCATTTCAAAACTAACAAAATAATAACTACCTCCGCGAGGCCAAAAAGGCTCCTTCTTATCTCAGCATAATGCGGCGATATTGAAGAAAATAAATAAATGCCGCAGCGCTGGTATTCTGATAAAGCCCAATGTCATGATCAATGTTTAGATATCGATACGATACCCATCACGACTACGGAGTTTGGCTAGCTAATTTAATTTGGCCCTGTATAAAGAACGCATCTATAGTTTATAGCACGTTTGAACATCACTAATAATAGTTTATTTTATTTTAATTTTACTTTTCTTTTTTGTTTCAATAATTGCCCAGTAATGTATGGGCGACTATTGTTTGTGTAAACCAAAGCGTGTTTTATATTTTAAGTTGGTAACTTAAAATATAAAACGCGCCTTGGTGTACGCTAGGAATGCATAAAACATGCTGTCTTATTTTACTCGCCGACCACCTATCTGATAACCAAATATATTGTCGTAGGCTTTTAATCTGATCAGATAAGGATGGTCAATGTCAGTATTTTAAATGGTCTGTATACTGTAATGTAACCCAATTCATTGAGGGCCTAGTGTGAGTTTGTTTTAACCGTCTCGATTTTACGCATCGACCGCGTTTGGCACTCTGATTGGCTCTTCACTGGCCTTCACTAGTGAAGGGCCAATCGGAGCGCCAAACGCGGTCGATGCGTAAAATCGAGATGGTTAAAAGAAACTCACACTAGGTTAAACTTGACTGAGTGTTGCAATTTTGGGCTTTTGATTACCCGTAAATTTGAGACTCGCCTTATTAGGCCGACCGAACCGACTTTTCTCTGAGTAGAGAATCGTATCATCATCCACATCCAACGTGTAGGCAATATAGAAGCGGCGTGGGCGCGGACGTTTCAAACGCCCCGCACTAAGCTGTGACTAAAGCCCACCACAGACGTAGCTATAATATATATTTCTAGTACGAACCAAAAAAGAACTCAAAAAAAGCAATAGCCCCTATATTAATATATATTATAGCTATGTCTGTGATGGCCTTAATGATTCGATTTTTGCTAACTATAAGTGCTTATTCTATAATATGCATGAAGAAATTATAGGTAGAGATTCTATACAAAACAATTTTTTTTACAGAATACAAATCGCCGCAATATGAAACTTTAGGATTTAATTTAACCAAAGAGAGATTAGTGCACAAAGGTTACCCACAGGAAATAATGGAATTTGAATACGACCCTTCATTTCCAGTTAGGTGCGTATTTCTTGTTTCTAAAATGAACCAATTTATTAAATGGTAATGGTAATGTGTGGTGGTAATATCTTAAGGTACTTATAATCTTTATATTTGCTTTTCAGAGGTCTATGGTTCGACACGTTATACGGTAACTTACTTAAGGTAGACGCCTACGGTAATATTTTAGTATGCGTACATGGATTTGAATTTCTGAAACAGTAAGTTTAAATTTGAAATCCTAATATGTTAAGTTAAGTTATTTGTCTAATACAGACACAATTATATAGATTTTAGCACTGCGTAAATTAAATCTAAAAGATTATATTTTTATTTGACGATCGCTTTACCATTGTGTCAATATCAGTTGATGACATCGGTTACCTAAGTTGCGAATGCGACGTTTCGCTATTCAGCGTCGTGCAGACCGGCGCGGCGCGACGCGACTTACAAAACAATTTCTAAGAAAGCTTCACGGTAGAACAATTGCCGGTGTCGCGACAAGTCACGCTAGTCTGCACAAGCCTTTAAACTGACTTGAATTGTTTTGATAATCCTAAAGATATTTTTATAATTCCAAATTGAATTCTCGCGAAATGTTTGACAAATTGCGTAAGAATAGAAATTACTTAGATTTATTTTGGACCTACTCTATAAACAACAGTAACAACTACATAAACTCACAGCACAGGTGTCAGCCCGCTAGCGTCTAAGAAAAACTAATAATTTCTACGTTTGTTTCAGTTCACAAGTATACGAATTGTACCCGAATAAATTCTTGACACTAGACGAGTCAAGAGTGTATGTACTGAACACATTATTCAACTTGCCGGAAACTTATCTTATAGCTTGTTTGATAGACTTCTTCACTAATTCTCCACAATACACAAGGTAAGCAATGAGTTACTACGCTTGTTAATCTGAATAAATCCTTTTACTCTTAATAGTATCCATAAATAACAGATAATTGGCATAGATTAGAACATAATTTATTTCTATTGTTGGTTGATGTCTCGCTGAACGAATTCCATTCATTTTACTGTGTTATAATTCAACTAATGTGGCTATAACTCAGGAATAGCTCTCCGCCTGAAATCGAATGGGTCGATAACGGTCACTCGTCACACAAAGCTGTTTTGCATTGCGTAATTCGCATTTCAATCGTCGACCTACAAATGCACTGCTCTAAATATGGCCGTTCTAGTTTATTTTATAAAGAAAACTAGCTGTCCCCCCCCGGCTTCGCTCGAGTAGCACTAAGTACTTATCTACGGCGCACCTACCTGCCTACCCTACCTACCCTACCTACCCACCCTACTTACCCTACCTACCTTAATACCTACTCTACCAACCGTACTAAAAAGTCCTGTCCTATGTCCGTCTCCTGGTTCTAAGCTACCTCTTCACCAATTTTCAGCCAAATTGGTTCAGCCGTTCTTGAGTTATAAATAAAACTATACTTGGACTTTCTTTTATATATAAAGATAACTTGAGGCTTTCATACTCGCACATTATTACCAAACATGTTCTATAAATAAATTAAATGTATAATAAAATGTATTGCAGAACAAACTATGGTGTACGATGTGGAGATCTCGCTATGTCATTCAAATCGATCTTCCAAGACGTGAGAAACGCGGTCGACTACATTCATATTCATGGTGACCTGAAGGACAAGACTACGGAGAACATGGAATTATACTTGAAGAAAGACGACAGGCTGCCAATGTTCTTGTCAAGGATAAAAGAAAGCGGTGCCAAAATCTTTATTCTAACCAATAGCGAATACAATTTCACAGATAGAATTATGGAGTATCTATTCGATTTTCCATACGGCGCAAAGGTAAATATAACTTTAACCAAATAACTATATTTGCATATGTATGTCTGCATTAAATAACGTTTGAACGAAGTGATTGATCACATATTGTGAGTCAAAACAGCTGTCACTTGTTATCGTCAGGCGACTCTGTAGATAAAACACTTTAACCGATACTATATTTATAATTCGATTACTTACTTGTAATAATGTTTTCAACTTTATTGTTTTGAAGCTGGATTAATCGAGATGGCTCTTAGTTACATCTTATTCAAGGAACTTGAACAATTTCAAGGTTATCAGTTCATATACATATTATAAAACAAAGTCGCTTTTCGCGTCTGTCTGTATGTCCGCGTTGTTCTTCTAAACCACGCAACAGATTTTGATGAGGTTTTCACCATCGTTTAGAGAATGTATTCCGGAAGGTTTGTGTGTATTATACGTTAATATTAAAGTTACGTTTACCTAAGAAATCTCGATGTTTTGTCAAGTCGTAAAAACCGTGCGAAGCAGGCGGCCTACTCCCTAAGCAAAATCCGTAGTTTCGGCCGTCGTTACCGGCACTTCGCTCTCCTTCTCGCTTACGGTAAGTCTGTAATTGAAACGGAGAACGAAGCGCCCGTAACGACGGCCGACGGTACGCTTAGGGAGTAGGCCCACAGGAGCGGGTCGCTAGTAGCACAATAATCTTATCTACAGGTTGATTACTCACTCAATCATGAATATAAAAATAGACTTACTATAGGCCCGAACTTGAACTCTGAAATATCGAAAAAATGCTATTTCATATAAAAATACAAACTAATCCAATGAGTGTAATGACTATTAAATAATAAAAATAAATTCAAAGGCAATTTAGCTACTTATGAATTATTTTGGGGTTTGTTAAGTTAAATCGTTTATTTTGTTGATATGTTTTAATTTTTTGTTTTATTTTTTATTGCAAAGCAATGCCGTAGGACAATAATAGGTTGATATTATTAGTTTTAAGATCTGCTCTTCATTAATTTTTCATATTTGATGTCATTGTTTATAGCCTGGTGAGCCTCACAGGAACTGGAAGACTTATTTCGACTGGATCGTAGTGGACGCGAAGAAGCCGTTGTTCTTCGGCGAAGGCACCACTCTACGGCAGGTTGACACTAAGACTGGGGCCCTGAAGATGGGCCACTATGTCGGCTCATTGCACGAAGAACTCGTTTATTCTGGAGGTAAGTCAATTTTTTCATAGAAAATAGACACGAGCGTGGCCAAAATCGGAACTAACGCCGCCATTTTGTCCTTTCAATACAGTTTCTATGTTTCAATGGGGCCAACATACGGCCAAGTAATAGTGAACGGTCAGTAGCTCTCTAATCGACACTTGTGGGGTCCAAAAACAAATCCGCCACTGTTGGTCTACTTGTAAGTTTCAGTACGTTTCAAAAAGCCATGAGCGCGACTTTGAATCTAAAAAATGCCAGTTTTCCTCCTCTTCTGTTCCGCCTTCAAGATATTGTTTGTTCCAGCCGGTCGATTCTGTAAAAATATCACCGTGAAACTTAGGTGAAGTGAGCTGTCAATTGTGTTAATCCCTAGCATCCTGCCGGTCGATTTGTGACAGTGACAGCTCACTTCACGCTCACTTCACCTAAGTTTCACATTGATATTTTTACAGAATCGACCGACTGATATCAATAAAAGCCTACATCGAACAATATTATGCTTCTAAGAAGTTAAAATGATTTCACCATTGTTCTTGGTATTACGATAAGTATCAAGGAAATGATGTCCTATCAATATCGATAGACTATTAGTGGCCAACATACTTTAAAAGTAATTAATGATTTTTTCTTGTTGTTTCAAAGTCTATTCAATCATAATAGGATTAAATTGTATCGTTAATGAAAATGATTGGCGATTTAGCAAGACGAAATAGGGCGAGTATGTTAAAGATAACGACGGCTATTAAATGGTACTTATTATGGATACAGATAAACTGGTATCATTATCTAATATTGTTGCATATAAGTACCTATAAATATCTACTTATCCATACTTTCCATAGTATCTATACTAAAAGGGATAAAGAAAAAAAAAACTTTTTGGCCCTCAGGTAGATTATTAAAAAATATTGGACACGTTTTTTTTCTTTTTTTACTTAGTCCATTGGATTACGTAAAAAAAGACATAGAAATTAGACACAGAAATTATGACGGCGATACATTGAGTTAAAAATGTGGCATGACGTCACACCTATGTAGATTTTATACTTAGTTGTGACGTAGCGAGCCCCCCACTCCCCCAATTTAATGCGTTTTATCTGAGTAATTTTTTATTAATATTAATACGTGTCTAATTTTTTTTAATTATCTGACAGATAAATACAATTCTCTTTTTTTTGTACGTTTATTTTGTTACGGTTTTTGATGTAGGTTATGTACACAGGTAGACAATGACCTAGGTTATGACATAGCATACTTTATCCCGCTAGTACGTTCCCGTGGCATGATTTCCATGCGGGCGAAGGTGCGTGCAAAAACGAATCCTAACAATATAAAGATTATATACTTATGTAACATTTAAATACGATAAGTTTGTGCGTTGTCTGTCACGTTCTGAGTGTTGACACGAGTGTGGAACATCAATGCTCCAGACCCAGATAATATTATCTTAATTAGAATGCTATATTAAGCATAGCCACTCAACTGACTGATAACCGACTGAAGATTTACTATCGCGTTTATTGTCATGCTAATGGAAGTTTTTAGTGGAACAATACAGGGCGATGTTTTTAGATATTGTTCAGCTGCGCACGGGCAGCGGCGTAAACTCACCAACGAAAAGTCACCATTAATATTTTATTTAATCTGCGTAGATATCAGTTATTAAAAACAACAACAATACAAAGAATGATGAAAGAATTGAAAGACGTAAGTCCATGAGATGGTTAGTAACCTCAATCCTTATCGTTTTTTTTACGTAATAAATTATGATTTCTCTGGTAAACATTTTTTGCCAATTTCTCGTTATCAATGTGAATATTTTTTGTATAAGAATAAAATATATCTTTCTGGACTTAGCAGAGAGTAAAGCTAGCCTAAATTTGATTTAAAAACATAGTCTTAGAGCTTTATATTCCGCCGACAGACGAAGAATAATATATTCTAATCGGGTACACTGATTCATCTGTCGGTCAGACAAATTATTAGCGTGTTTATCGCATTATTTACATAAGGTTAATTTAGTAAAAATGGGGTCAGCTTACAAGCAATAAAAAACATTGAACTGTTCAATGTTTTTTGCAGAATATTAAAACTCAAAACAATTAAATTGAACATAAATGCAAATTACTAAGAAGCCTTTCAACGCTCAATGGGCCTTCGCGGTGCCGAGGCGATTGATAACATGCAATGTAAAATTTACATATTGTTCTAGGTTCCTGCGATGTTTTTACCGACATGATCGGTGCGAAGGGTAAAGACGTGTTGTACGTCGGAGACCACATATTCGGTGACATCCTCAAGTCGAAGAAGATCGGAGGCTGGCGCACCTTCCTCATAGTGCCCGAATTAGTTCAAGAACTTCACGTGTGGACCGACAAATGTCAGCTGTTTGAGCAGCTACAAGACCTAGACGTGGATCTAGGACATATGTACAAGTAGGTATACCTGTTAATACTTGCCAACAGTTTTAATGAACGTTGTTAATCAATTCTGTCATAAACTATTTAATGTGTGTAATTGACAAGCCGTAAAGATCATTTTGAAATAGGACATGAAATATTACGATGGTATGTTTATCGCATTTCCCTGTTGATTCATAGGAAGCTAATTTTGTTACGATTACACACAGATTATTATAAAACAACTGTTATTTGAACTATCATTCACTGACAGATAACGCACAGCCTAAATCGCTGTGTCTAGAAACATGAAATTTTACACAAGAGCTCGAGAGAAGGATTTTTGAAAATTCGTCCTCTAAAGGGGTTAAATAGGGGATGAACGTTCGTAATGAACGTTCGTAATTGTTGCTTTTGAACATATTTGTAATTAAAACAACTGTTTTGCAGAGATTTGGACTCGAGTACGAAGGAGAAGCCCGATATATCGAAGCTGCGCTGTGCGATCCGCGACGTGACGCACAAAATGGACCTGGCGTACGGTATGCTCGGCTCACTGTTCCGCTCCGGATCCAGACAGACTTTCTTCTCCTCGCAGGTGCGATATATTTTCATTCATTTTCACTGCTATGTCGGATGTATAAAGACGCGTACCGAAGCCGAAAGTCACTTGAACTCCCCGTCAGTTTTTTTTTTTTTTTGTACTGGGCTGTACCTGAGACCTTTCTGGTTACGGAGAAATTGAAGGTCGAAGTTACAACTATTTTTTCACGAACACATGGTTTAAGTGGTATAAAATACCTTTAAATACCCCTGTACTGTTGCATGCACCTATAAGCACAATGTTTTGCTTGTGTTTCATTGCGCGCTACCGTACAAAGATTTTTCACCCAAAATAAAAGTAATTTCCCAGCAATAATTTTTGCTCCTTGAAACTTAGTCTGATGTACAGAATGCGTCGATAACGGCTATGTGATAGGTCTTTTGACACTATATATCTCATAAGAGTTATATTTTGTAAGCTATTCGTTAAAATAGTACACGCTCGCAGGAACAGCCATTACAAAAGACAGATAGCTGTGTCGCTATCATATTTTTTTTCTATTACAGCCAAAAATTTGGCTAAACAACTTGCTTCTTTTGAGCAATGCAATGACTTTTTAAATAATTCTGCCAATAATTTGGCAACAAGTATTGACATTAATTATAATTTAAATTAGAAATTAGGACAATAGAGGAAACCTCTTGCTTAATCAATGAAGAAAATTTAAATACTGGTTTAAATCATCAAAATGTTACAAAAAGTTCTTCTTTGATATCTCACCCATCAAATTGTTGTAATTTAAATAAATGTAATAATAATACTCTAAAAATTGTTCATCAAAATATACAGGGTGTGATAGGTAAGGAATTAGAATTGGAGCTGTTCATGAACTGTAGTTATATTGATATCCTATGTGTAACTGAACATTGGTTGAAAGTCCACCAGTTCATGTTCAGCTTTAACAACCATCAGGTTGCCAGCTCATTCAGCAGAGTTAATATGATACGTGGTGGCTCTCTAATAATTGTTCGTAATAATATGAAATTTAAAGAACGTAAAGATATTGTGAGCCTCTCTGTTGAGCGAGTTATTGAAATAGCTTGCATTGAGCTTGAGCAGTTCATTGTAATGAGTGTGTACAGGCCCCCATGTGCTTCATATGATGTATTTGAGAAATATATGGAAGAAGTATTAATAAAGACTTCTAACAGTAATAAAACGGTTGTAGTCTGTGGAGATTTCAACATTAACATACTGGAAAAATGTGCTGTGGTAAATAAATTTGTAACTTTATTAAAGTCATATAACTTGTATAATACATTCTTTGAGCCGACTAGAATAACTGCCACCAGTGCTACCTGTATTGACAATATTTTTACAAACTTAAGACCTTCTAGCCATTTAATTATAAATGAGTTGGACTCTGATCACTGTGGCCAGTTAGTCACTTTCCCTCAGAAAACAGTCAGAGCTCAAAGAAAACTTGTGACTTTTGTTCCTGTAAATAACAGTCGCTTAGGACAATTTAAAAATAATTTAATGGAAAAGCTACCGGGTTTGCCTTATCATAACGACCCGGATCAAGCATATGCTTCATTATTTAACCTCATCAATTGTGAGTTTAGGAAGGTTTTTACCTCAAAAACATTACCTGTTTTTGACCGCGTTATATTTAGTGATTGGGCAACACCAGGTATTTACAAAAGTAGGCAGAGGTTATTTGAGTTGTATCATGAAAAAACATATAACCATGATGAAACTTTTAAAGAATTTGTTAAGAAATATTCAAAAACTTTTAAAAGAGCCTGTTCCTCAGCAAAAGCCATACACATTAAAAATAAAATAAAATCTTCTGGAAATAAAATTAAAACAACTTGGAATATTATTAATTCGGAAACGGGAAGAACGACAGTACGGAATCGTGACTTCCATCTAAAAATCAATAATGTAGATATTAAGGCAGACATGGAGGTGGCAACTGAGTTTGAAACTTTCTTCACTAATGTTCCCATTTTAACAACCAAAACTCTGTCATTGTCGTCCTCCACTTCTGCTTATTCAATACTTAAAGAATGTGTACCAGAATGTGACAAACTTTTTGAATTCACAATTATTAATGCTAAAGACATTATAGAATCTTTTAAAAAGCTTGATGTAAAAAAAACTGCTGACCTTTGGGGATTATCAGTACATACCATGTCTTCAATAATTGATGTTATTTCACCCTTTTTAGCAATAGTTTTTAACTCTTGTATTGCATCTGGTGTATTTCCTGATTTGATGAAACTTAGCAAAGTGATTCCACTGTTCAAATCTGGCAGCACAACTGATCCCACAAATTTTCGGCCTATTTCGATATTACCTACATTGAGCAAAATCTTTGAAAAATTAATTTTAAAACAAATGTTAGGACATTTCAATGTACATAATTTACTCCATCTGAAACAGTTTGGTTTTACTAAGGGTCGTTCAACTACAGACGCGGGCGTGGAATTACTGAAAAGCATATTCGAGGCCTGGGAGGAGTCGCAAGATGCTCTTGGCATTTTCTGCGACTTGTCCAAAGCCTTCGATTGCGTACATCATGATACTCTCATCAGGAAACTGTACCACTATGGTATGAGGGACAAGGCTCTTGACCTTCTGACTTCTTATCTGAATAATAGAATTCAGAGGGTCGATGTAAATGGCAAGAGATCTGCAGGATCTGCGGTCACCATGGGCGTTCCGCAGGGTTCAATTCTAGGTCCTTTCTTATTTCTAATTTATATAAATGACTTACCTTACCACATAAGGGATAATCACAAGATCGTATTATTCGCGGATGACACTTCCCTCATTTTTAAAATCAAACGTCAGTTAGTCAATTTTGAACAAGTCAACGATGCACTCTCTAAAGTTGTGCATTGGTTTAATGTAAATAATCTTCTCCTGAACGAGAAAAAGACTAAACTCATAAAATTTTCAACGCCAAATGTCAGGCAGCTAACTACCAATGTTCAAGTTAATGGAATAGAGTTGGACCCTGTTGAGTCAACAGTTTTTCTTGGAATAACAATTGACGGTAAATTACAATGGGGCCCACACATAGAAAAATTGTCAGGTAGGCTCAGTTCCGCCGCCTATGCTGTTAAAAAAATTAGACAGATAACTGACGTAGATACAGCTAGAATTGTTTATTTTAGTTATTTTCATAGTCTTATGTCTTATGGGATTCTTCTCTGGGGAACCTGTGCGGACATTAATACTATCTTTGTTCTACAGAAAAGGGCTGTTCGAGCCATTTACAACCTCGGTCCAAGAGATTCCCTTCGGGAGAAATTCAGAGAAATAAATATTCTGACTGTAGCCTCACAATATATTTTTGAAAACCTTTTGTATGTACACAAAAATATATCAAATTTTAAGAAAATGTCCGATATTCATAGTTTAAATACCAGGAATAAACACAACCTTGCTGTACATCGCACACGTCTCCACAGAGTAGGCAACTCGTTCATGGGTCAATGTATACGCTTTTACAACAAACTTCCCATTGACGTTCGAAACTTACCCATTAAACGATTTAAAAACTGTATTAAAACCAAACTTTGTAAAAAAGGGTACTATAAAATTTCAGATTATTTAGAAGATAAAAAAGCTTGGGATTGAGCTGCTCGCTCTGCTAAGCCTTGTGAAAACCATAAAACTTGACATTTTGATTATTCATCACAATAAACCAGTTTTATATACATATTGACATTGTTGAAAATTATATTCAAACTGCACATGATTACTTTGTTAAGTATTATATTTTTTAATTATTGTGAATGTGAGGACTATGTGGATATTTTATTTTTATTTTTTCTCTTTCATTTATTTTTTCTTTCTCAGTTAGTTTTAATGATGGTCTGGCAGTTTGAGTAGTTGATGCGGCCTAGACAAATATCCTTTCTTTGGTATTGTTCGTCGAGTTGAGCTCCTTCAGTTTTGAGTTGAGCTCCACGATTACTGACAAATGCTTGCACTGACTGGATAGGTCCACTCAAATCTGTGTGGTTCTTTCCTCAAAAGACCATTTCAGACACTAATCCACATGGTCTTCATATGACTTGACCAAGATTATGTCTGGACTTTAAAAGAGACTATGACCTCTGAGTTTGTTTCGGCCTTTCTTCTCAGAGTAGTCAGATAGGAAACACCGACCTCATCTAGCTTATTTTTAATATTTCTTTATATGACGTGTAAAAGTGATTCCGATATCCTATTTACAGAATAAACAATTTCATTTCATTTCATTTCATTTCATTTCATTTCAACACCAGTTGTTCTTTGCGCGAGTGTTCCACTAATTCCTGGCATGTAATGAATACGGGACGACAGGATACTCTCCCCCACGTACAACGGAACACGTGTGGTCTAAAATGTGTCACGTGTGTCGGATTCATAATATTAGATAGAAAACCCTAAACAATAGATATAGTTAAGAATAGATACGTTTTAAAGCCTCTATTTTGCTGTGCCCGACATGATTCATAATGATCTCATAAAAGTTACCACACGTTGTGGAATGCAATAAACAATTGAGTATAGAGTCTTACGGCCTGTCTCAATAAAATAACTTCCGTTTGCTCTTAAACTAAAAGTTGGCAACGTCGAAAATAGCTGTCAAAAATGTACCTGTTTTGAATTTGGCAATGTTACTGTATGGAAATAAGAAATGTGGCTAACTAGCGAACTAGAATATTAATAATGAATTGCAATTATAACATTGAATTATATGTTATACCCGTTTTAGGTGTAAAAAAGGCATTTGGAAAGTTTCCAAATACTTTTTTTACAACTAAAACTAAATATTTGGTGTGACAATATGAATGATTGCATTTCATAATCAATATTCTAGTTCGCTAGTTAGTCCCATTTCTTATTTCCATACAATATTATCGCCCAATTAATTAAAAAAGCGAAATATTTGACATCTATTTGCGACGTTGCCCATTTTCAGAATAAACGCTCTTAATATAGATTATTCGAGATAAACCGTACGATTTACACCTATCTTTTGCTGATATCCCAATCACAATACTTCTACCAGCTTATATTAAGATCCTCGATGCAAACACACTCTATCAGAGTTACCATATACATCGCAGATATACAATCCATCCACCCCAAGTTGAAAACCACCCAAGAAGATTTTCACTCGAATAAAAGGAATTTGAAGTATATAGTCGCACGGTTTCCATAAACTTCATGTTTGTTGTATCTCCTCAAACTAGTTGCGCGATCCCGTAAATTCTCATGGGAATATCGGGATAAAAAGTATGCTATGTCTTAATCCAGCTCATGGTCTACTCATGTGTCAAATTTTATCCAAATCTGTTCAGCCCATTTGAGCGTGAAAACGTAACAAACAAACTCGCTTTTGCATTTGTAATATTACTAGGTTTCACCCGCGGCTACGCCTGCGTGGAGGTCGGGAACGTGAATAAAAAGTATCCTATAATATTAATCCAGGGTATAAACTATCTATGTGCCAAATTTCATCCAAACAAACTCACTTTCGCATTTATAATTAACTATACAGGGTGGCAGGGACATCGACGAGAAAACTGATACCATGGATTCAGTACATGATTCTGAATACCAATAAATAAAAAGTGCAATACCTACGCGATCAAAATGTATGGAAAAGCTAATTATTTTAAAAAAAAACCGACGAAAATTATCAACGCAGAGGGATTCAGAATCATGTACTGAATCCCTATCAGTTTTCTCGTCGATGTCCCTGCCACCCTGTATAGTTAATTATAATAATTATAATTAGGATAAATATAATAATATAGTTAGCATAGGATGACGTGGGATCGGAATGCAATGTATTAATAATATTCACAACTTATTAATACATTCGTTTGGCGACATACTTAGGTATATTGTAAACAAAGTTACTTGTCAATGTCGTTAGTCTCATTATAAGGTCAATGTCCAAACATCCTGTTATTTATTTATTAAGCAAGGCACAACAACTACATTTTACAAAGATTAATAACGAATCTTCATTACTGTGTAAATACATCACTTAAAGGGATGATTATTGCTGTGGAAAGATTATAAAATTCCGCTTATTTATTACGACTATGTATCTGTATCGAAGTTCTGTGTTCACAGTTATCTTTGAAATGAATACACACGCATGAGACAGGAAGTAGAGTTCAATTAGGTTTGTACTTTGTAAGGACATCAGTGGAATTGTATATTTTGGTCCATCACTAGCCACTGTTTGCTTTTACAGGAGTTCGGAACGATATGCATAAATGCTGAACAAACATTAAATAACATTCTTATGTACTGAAATAACATTATCATTTGTTATATTTGGCAAGAATTACCGACAATTCAAAGAAACAATTTAGGTCACTGGAATTTAGTTAATTTTGTCAAATAAGTTGACACTTGAGTCGAGTCAGTTGAATCATGGTGCCTATCTCAAATCTACAGAATATTTAAGAATAGAATTTTCGTATCTCTGGATACAGCTACAACGAAGTATTCAAGTAATATTTAATGCGTCTATCATCGCCTTAGAGTGAAAAGCTCGGGAATGCAAATTTGACTTTTTATTTTATTATATTTTTGGTAAAAAAATCCTCGCAACACACGCAGTTTGTGGCGGCATCTATATCGCCACATGCGACCTACGCATCATAGTGACGTCACGCAAAATCCTGCATCGCGTAACCAAATTATACCGCGCGATCAGCTTATAATATGCATAATTATGTATTTGTGAATTGACAATGTGTGTACTTTGAAATCTATATAATAAAGAACCCGACTGCAACAACACATAGCTCTGTAGATTATAATATAATTCTTGTTTTTTTATTATCTTTTCAGTTATGTGTTGTAGCAGTCGGGTTTTTTTTATTTTCAGTTTTTTAGGTTTTTATCATTTCTCATTCCAAATTAAACATATAATTTGTGTATTTTTGTGATGACCTTTCAAAACTCTTCATTTTGATACCCTACTCGATAGGGAAGGGACGTTTTTTTTTATTCTTACGTTTTGTGCCCAAAAATCCGCCATTTAGATTTTATTAATTTTAATATACAGTCGCGCAATAAAAACTAATCTAACAACATATCATTTATCAAAATCGGTTCACCCGTTAAGTAGTTAGAGGGAAAATAGAGACGGACATACATACAGGTCAAACATACCTAACCCTCCTTTTTTGGCTTCGCTGCAGTCAGGTGAAAATATTGGTTTTTGGTGAAAGTATTGAGTATTGAAAATGAAATGCTGTTCGTTGTTTAGCGCATCACTTCAGAAGGGCTGGACCGATTTGGCAAATTTTAATAGTTGCCGAGAACATTGATTATTCTTTCTATGGGAATTTTGAATGAATTATTGAAATTTGGACAGGACATCGTCTGTCGGGTCAGCTTGTGTAATATAAAATTAAAAGCTGGTTAAAATGATAATCAGTGACTGCCTAGTTGGTCTAGTGGTCACAAGCGTTACTGCTGAGCATGAGGTCCTGGGTCTAGGGTCCATGATTCCATGGTCGGGCAAAGTGTTATTGGGTTATTCCACCAGGAATTTCTCAGTCGCAGCTTGGAGTCTAGATTCGTGCCCGGTTGATGGCAATAGGCTCGCCCCCTAGTACATGGGACATAATCATAACTGGTGAAATGAGGGTGTATTAAACGTACACCTCTGCTTAACCCTTTGGGGTTTACAGGCGTGATGTTATGTTATGTAAAAATGTTAATTTCAGGTGGTGAGGTACGCAGACCTGTACGCGGCGTCGTTCCTGAACCTGATGTACTATCCGTTCTGCTACATGTTCCGCGCGCCGGCCATGCTCATGCCGCACGAGTCCACAGTCGCGCACGAGCAGAGGTTCACATTTGACCAGCCCAGCATTGACAGGTCAGCTCACATTGTTATCATATTTTATACTAGTTGGTGAGGTTGTGGGTTCAAATCAAAGTACCAATGTGACTGTCATTTCATATGTATACTTTCTATATTTATCTTGGATATTACCGACATCGGTGAGGGAAGACATCGTGAGGAAACTTGGATTTATAGTTAATATAATTCTCGTTCTTTCTCTGTATGAGAAGAGGCTTTCGCCCTGCAATGGTACAATAATAGGCTGGTATTATTATTTAGAGCCTGCGCCAACTGGGAGTATAGCACGGCAAGGGATATTTATGCGACAATTGGAAATATAACTTAATAGTATGACAATAAAATTGAAATCAGCGATGCCGCAGTATCCTTAGGCATGCCGCGACGTCTTTAGGCATCATCATTGAAATTTCAATTTTATTGTTATACATATAAGTATATATTGTATGTTGTTATATATAGGTATATATTATAGTAAATATGTATGTATATGTAAGTAGTTTGTAACATATTTATGTATTGTTATACCTATTTAGTTATAATGCATTAGAATGTATTTTTTTAATTTTCCTTTATTCCTCTCGAATAGAGCACCTGCCATCTAATCTCTTCACCACTCTTGGTTGACTGGTAGAGAATGCCTAAGGCATTAAGTCCGCCTTTGTACTTTTTTGAGTGTGAAAAGTTTAAATAAATAAATAAATAAGTTATATTTCTATTCGTCGCATAAATATCCTTTGCCATGCCGTGTCGCCAGTGAGTGCCGGCCCTTATTATACTAGTACCCGTTTCTGTGCACCCTTCAAATATTTTAGTAGTAGTAAAGTTCTGCTCTTTGGTGAGGAGATAAGGCTCCCGCGACCAGGCGCGACGTGACGACGCGACACCGATAGAACAATTTCCGAGAAATTTTCATAAAAAATCCTCCAGAGTCGCGTCGCGCCTGTCTCTGGGACCCTATAGACGAATACGATCAATGAGTCCCCATATCCTAAGGCGTGCGCGGCGCATGCCTCGTGATGTCTGTACGTGGCATTATATTTGAATACAATCAACTCTAACTAAACGATTGCCAAAGACTTCGGTTCAGACTTGCTCTAATAATCATCACAATCAACTATCGATGTTCCATGCCTTTTGGTACATACCCAATACGATGCAAAAAAGCGAAGAAAGTATTTGTGACATAAAACATTCTTTCGCTAATGAGGTCACTAACTGAGTGCTAACTGAGCTGTGACCTCATTACCGAAAGAATATTAGGAGTCGTCAAGTAATTAATACGTTATATTTAGAATTACTACGCGTGCCCGAGCATAACTCAAGCATACTGATGATCTGTGGCCTTGAACGGCGAGTCGTTGGCACTGCTGTACTTAAAACTGTTTCCATTTTATTGAACCACCCCACCCCATTTAAAGGGAATTCTCTAAGGTAGCCATTCTTTAAATTCGCCATTACCGTCGCGAATCGAATTTTTATCAACATACGAACTAGTACAGAGCTGCAACGTAAGAAAATTTGAATTTCGCCTTTCCCTTAGGCTCCTTGCACATTGGAGAAGAATTGAAGCGAAACGAAGCGTCAACGTCAAATACAAGGGATCTCGCAGGAACGCGCGCGTCATCGCGCGATTGCGACCGTCTTCGCGCGTCCAGATCATAGTGGTGAAACTGTTGAATAAAAAGAGAGACCGTTGAACGTTGCTCAAGGAAACTCGTGTACAGTGGTCAACAGTGCACAACGGTCGACATCGATCTTAGTATGACTGAAAAAGAATACGCGCGATATGGCTCGAGTCCGGCCGCTGTGAATAAAAGACGCATGGCTACGCGCGTACCCATATGAGTAAATTTGAAATGACAGATAATGCTATCGTACCGAATTTTAAATAGGTTCTAATAACTGTATATTTTTATAATATTGTTACTGTGTTAATTACTATATGGTATCCTATTTTCATCTAAGCAACACATTCGTTTTACAAATAAATTAAATTAATATTTTCATGTTGTAATTTAATTGAAAAATCCTTCTCCACTTAATTGATGCATCAAACAGTTTGCTGCCCACCACAAAATAAAATTTTATTGAAAGATTTATTTATTCGTATTAGCTTTTGCGACACGGTTTTTGCGACTTGACAAAGATCGAAATTTCTTTATTTATGTAAGTTTAATATTAATGTACTTACATAAGTATTATACACATATATAAATACTCTACATGATTTAGAAAACCGGATCCTAATCTGCTGCTTAATTCAGAAGAACAATGCTGTCACACAGGCAGACACGAAAGGCTACTTTAATTTATAACTTGCATACATAGATATTGATTTGCAGTGCTACTGACGTCATGCTCTAGAGCAACCCTATCACCTGTTTTTCCATTTATATGTTTATAATACTTTTGTAACCAATATGTACTCAATTTGAAAATACTTTAAAAAAAAAACTTGAAAGGTTAAGAGACCTACAGACACTTATAAATAGCAATATAGTTTTATAGTCTAACACAGCGCGTCGGGTGAACTCGGGTGGCAGTCGGCCCGCGTCGTCTAATAATACGTAACGCGTATGATGTAAATAGTAAGTTTTTTGTAAATACAATCAATGAACTTTTCAATGAACTTTTCTTTTTTGCTAATATCTCGAAAATGGTGTGTCCTATCACAAAAATAATGAAAGTTTCGACATCCTTTATATAACTCAGAAACCATTATAACTCAACACTTAGGCAATAATTTTCATATTTTCCAAACAAAAAGTGAAAAATTCCATATAAAACACGTCTAGGCTGCCCCTCGAGCGGAAAGTTCAAACGCTTCATGAGATATTATTTTAAATAGTGTTTTTACAATTATTTACTTTACAACGCCTAACAATTTAATGTGTGCAAAGCTTTTTGTTTTTGCTCAGGCGCTTATATCAATCGCCCGAGAATTTTAAACTTGACATAACTAGTCACAGCTTGCATATTTAATGGTATAAACAACATACAATTATTTTCTGACACTTTGTAAATACAATTAGCATCTACGTAAGTTTCTTCATATTTTAACTTGGGGTCGCTGGAGAGATGCTCTACAGCAACATACAAATGAAGCGTCTGTACTCTTAACCTTTCAAAAACCTTTTGTTTTAAAGTATGCACATGTTGGGTACAAAAGTATTATAAAATTATAAATGGAAAACAGGTGATGGGGTTGCTGACAAAAACAGAACGCCACAGGCGTTGTTTTTTTTCTAATTGACTGGCATTTTCTGAAATGGAACCCTAATTTATGTAAAAACTGTTGCAAAATTCATTCAAAACTTATTTTAGTTTATTGATCGTAGAAATGCTTTTTTAAAACATCTTAATCAAAGGACTTATTTTTTTTACTACAATCTCGTGTGTGTTTTGCTCGAAGCGGCCTTAGAGCTTAGGGATCTCGCGCACTAGACCGCCACGACCACTACCAGTGGTCGCAGCGACCAGGTAAACTAATAGAAACCGATATGCGCACTTAGTCGGCTAGTTGGACGTTGAGACCCTATAAGGGTTCCGGATGTTGGTATATATAAGATTGATAAAAGATAAACTTACTAAAAGATAAATAATGTTGCAAAATGCTGCTCTACACAAAAAGTTACGTCGGTGTAGAGCACCTTAACATGTAGCGCAATGTCTTTTATACGTTACTAAACGGAGATTAAAAGTTCAATCCATACTATACTATAATATTGAAAATACGAAAGAAACTCTTGCCTGTCACCTTTTCGCGGGTAGACCATGTCCTGGGTTAGAACATAGGATACTTTTATCCCGGTAGTACATTCCCGTTGGATAATTTCCGACCTTCACAAGGGCGGAGCCTCGGACAAAAGCTAGTGTACTATTAAGTGTAAATACATACATGTCGTGACGCTTGGCTTCGACTCTGCCCCAAAGAGTAACACCACAACTCCGGTGTCATTTAGATAAAAAAAGTACTAAAAGTACTTCTCACTCCACAAACAATTATTATGTTGCTCATCTCAAGTTATTAGAAGCTCATAACTAAAAAAGGAATTAATTTAAATTTCGATAGTTGGATGTTTATATACAGGGTTTTTGTTAAAACACCAACAACCTCTTAAGGGGTCATTCTACTCATCAATAGGAACAACTTTTAATATGGGACCAAACATGAAAACGCGAAAAAAAAACAGCTGTTCCCTACATTTATGTTCACACAACTCGTCAAAATGTATGGAACACCAGATTTTTCTTTCCCGATTTAAGGTTTGGAACCAAAGTAAAAGTTGTTCATAATGATGAGTACAATGACCCCTTAAGAGGTTGTTGGTGTTTTACCAATAACCCTGTATAATTTTGCGTCGGTGAATTACCTGAGTGATCTAGATAGATTCTATTGTAATTTTTAATTATTTTCAGATCCAGAAATGTAAGCGTACCGCACGGCGTCGGCATGTCAGATTTAAACGACGAAATATCATCCTCCTCAAGTGATACTGTAGTGAAGGATAAAAAGAGAGAAATAACGGTGAGTTTCTTTTTAATATCTCTACTATGACTAAGTGGCGATATCCGTGTTGGTATGGGGTGCTGCAATAAAACTGAATTTGTGTAAACGAGTAGATTATTTATCCTAACCAATATTAGAAATCAGACATTTCTTAAGCCGGGTCCACCGCATATGTTTTACATAGTTTGATATGGTTATAAAATGAATATTTTTCGTCGTCTATGTTTGGCTCCTTCAAAACCGTCGGCCCGCCGCGGGCGACCCTGTACTTGCTAGTAGCATTCGTGTATTTTGCATGGTACAATATGACGGGCCGCGCAGCGCGGTTTAAAAAAAAAATTAAGTATTAAGTACTTAGGCCCAGGGGGGCAGCTGACCTCCGCGGCCCCCCCCCCCCCCCCCCTGGGTACGCCCATGGAAGAAACGACATGTTGCGCCGACCCCAATGAAATTGGGATAAGGGCAGAAGAATGATGATGAATATCGTCGTCTTAGAATGAAAACCTAACTTCCCAGTTGCCTACCAGTTTTTCGCATATAAGATATGCTAAAAACTGGTAGACGACTGGGAAGTTATATTATAAAATATGCTGATCGCGCGGTAAAATTTGCTTAGGCGATGCAGGATTTTGCGTGACGTCAGTATGATGCGTAGGTCGCATGTGGCGATATAGATGCCGCCACAAAACTGCGTGTGTTTCTTTTTAAAAAAATGTAATAAAATAAAAAGTCAAAGTTGCCTTCCCGAGCTTTTCACTCTAAGGCGACGATATACATATCTAAGTCTATTTCAGATCGCGACAGCATCGGTGCCGCACATGCGCCCGGAGACGCCGCGCCAGCTGACGCACACGCACGACGAGGACTGCTCCGATGACGATGAAGTCAAGTCTACGCACACTAAATAAACCTGTATGAGGTCTTCTCGCATCGTCAGATAATTATGCGTACACAAGGTGGCCGCCGCACGGTCAATGTGACAGCATTGTGACACTGATCGTTCTCGTTACGCACATCGTCGTGTAAGTTTATTTATAATACGAGAGTAGTGCCTAAACTATATTGATATGTTTAGCGAAACATGTTCAGTGAATTGTTGTACCAATTAATGACATGTTTAGAATACACTTTATTTTGGGGAGATTCAAATGTCGAGATACAAACCATCGCGTTAACTAATAAATTGAAGTATTAGCATGGGCAATATTTCATACAAATGGATATTCAATTAATTAATTTATAAGTAACTTACTATAGCACAGTTCCAAGTCATAATTATGATTGAATGAGGCTTGATTATTATTGAGATGTGTTTTTATTATACTTGTGTTTCTGTTGAATTATGATTTTAGATGTTCTATATTACTTATAATAAATCTGACTATTATACCTGCAATTATTTAGATATACTTTTATTTACAGCATGTTATTTAAAAAAAAATTGGGAGGAGACATTTATCGCAGTTATTTTCTAAAACTCCTGTATCGTTACGGTTATTTATTAGTTATCGTCTTTTTAAGTATATTGGTAAGATGACAAGGCGACAAAAATTGTTAGCCGTAAATAATTATGAACATGAATACAATTTTGGAGATAAATATTGGTAGTACTGTGAAAAAGTCTGAAGCAAGCTGATAAATTAATTCAAACTTTTCTACTTACAACGTCAATCACTATGTCCATTCATCGGCTGTGTATGTTTAACATTACAATATAATATACGTCGTCTGTTTTGCGTAAATGTTTATTATTAATGTGCAGTAAGGAACCCCAAATCGGAGTGACGCGACTGGCGTGCTTACGTTTTGTTTGTTATGGATACAGATCGAGTTGTACTGGGTATGTTAAGCTCAAAGCGCCCGTCGTTTGGAGGTCCTTACTGTTCGAGAAAAACATTTTTTGGAATAGTTGTTATTCCACTTTTACATAATAAACAATTCTTTCTGTATAATATGTAGATTGCAATAAAACGATTTACCTAATTCAAAAGTGTTTATTTCTTAGTTTGACTTATTTACATTAACAAGTCTTCCAGATACTCTTCAAATTCTTCCTCCCGCGACTTATCTTCAGTTTCTTGTAATCCTAAGTAAAACAACGATATCATTATAGTCCGAACAATGTCAAAACCTCGAAAAATACAGTAAATATAATTAAGAAACTATACCCAGTGGCGGACTAAGCCTATTGGGGGCCCGGGCCGGCAATCTAAATGGGAGGCCCAGGTATGCAGAAAACTTAGAGAATTAGAAGAATCTAGAATACAAGAGCGAGCGAAGCGAGCTCGAAATTTCAGTACCCTACTTCGAAAAGATTAGGTTTTCTTTTGACCATGCATACAGAAATATGTACTTAGGATATACTTTATCAACTTATACGGAAATGTTGGAACATTATACAGGATGCGAAAAATTTTGCACTCTGGATATGTAAAATTTAGTTCAGTATACCTTTATTCCCGGTCGTTTCACAATTACTGGGAATAAACGTTAAATATAGAAATAGGAGTTACTTTGTCGACTTTCACAGACAAGTTTGGTGAATGTAGGATGGCGGAAATTTTTGCACTACATTTACATTCAGCATACATATGGGGCACCCAACAAAGACTGTCTTTAACCTACTGAACCTATTTCGGCCTTGTTTGGAATTTGATTAAAAAGTATTTCTAAAGATTTGTGGGCCCCCAGGACCGGGGCCTCGGGGCGGATGTTGTAATACCTAACTCTTTCGGAAAAATAGCTTTCCAGCTATAATATTATTATTAGTTGAAACTAGTGAAACTCTAATCTATGAACTGGGAATCGAACCCAACTTTCACAGTTCGCATGTTACTTGCATCACATTTAAAAGGTTGTGAACCTGCTATGGTTTCGGTTCCCAAAAATATAATGACATTTTTCGGTTAGGACCGGTAACTGTTATTCCGATTTTGGCGAAACGTTGATGATGTGACTTCTGCCTTACCCTTTGGTGAATACAAATGCATGCCTCAAGTCGCACAAACCTGTTTTCCATAATGACGCTTCATCGGTCTCTGTTACTTCAGCTTCAGCAGAAGTGGAAGGTTCCACTGGCTCTTCTGGAGCGCCGGGGAAGAGCAGTTCTTCCTCCTCATCTTCACTTTTTTCCTTGTCGGGCTTTTTAGCCTTCTTTGATTTCTTTTGACTTTTCTTAAGCCTCTTAACTTCACGTTTCTTTGATCTGTAGTTTAAAAGTTCAGAACATCCAGGGCATAAACCTAATAAAGAGATTATTCCATAAGTACCTACTTGGTATGAAAACTTCCTTACTAACCGCAGTTATCAGTTAGTTTACCTACGTATTATAGTACTTAGTAAGTAATAGGGTAGGTAACAAAAATGCAACCTTTACACCCGAATACTGAAACGCCACTCAAAACTTAAGCGTTACTTAAAACTAGTTTCAACCAATCAAAAGGCTTTAAACGAGTCATAAGTAACGCTTAAGTTTTGAGTGGCGTTTCAGTATTCGGGTGTTAGTCCGTCTAAGGGCCTATAAACACGGCGCCTTATTTATGCGCGGTCGCAGCGCGTATATCGTGCTGCCAACGAACCTCGTTGCATATTTCTCAAGTTTATTATGGAAGAAAACACGCCGTCGCACTATCGGACCAAACAGTGCGTTCTATCTCAAAAATCTTTAAGTTTTTTGTTTGAAACTTTGTTTATGTATTCCTGAATACTTATGCTGTTGATTTTGTTACGCCACTTCTTCCCAGCTAACGCACTAGGAAGTGGTGAAGGGTGGGCGTTTTAGGGGACTTTCATATGTAATTTTGAAGTTCGAAAAGTGCTGATTCTCAGCCTAGTTTGAATAAATGACTTTTCAATTAGAATTTTGATTATTTATTAAAACACCGAATCTTTAAAATATTTATTTAGTAAAAAAAAATACAAAAAAAAAATATTGAAAATTTTCCTAACTTTTAGCCTAGCTATATTTCTTTTAGTCTTTATTACGAGCTTCTTGAGGATCTTCAGAAACTGCAAAATGTTAGTTTATTTTAACAAAATCTATAAAAATAAAAATGTGTGTTAAATCATAACGTACATGTAACACAACAACTAGAGATCCTGAGCAATCCAAAAAGATATAATAGATACTTATACAGGGTGGCAGGGAAATCGACGCGAATACTGTTAGGTGAGATTCATGTAGGTACCTACTGAATCCATGGTAACAGTTTTTGCGTCGATGTCCCTGCCAACTCTTGCCATATCTTAAGTTGAACTTCCATAGTAAATGGGTAATCTAATTAATATGAAATTATCGTATCTATAAGTTCAAAGTTTGGGTGTAATTTTTTAAACTTACCTAAAACTGCTTTTTTTTCTGTTTCATCGGATAGCACATGTAGGTACCTATCTCAGAATATAAAACAATCAAAACGGTTTCACTACTTTTGTCCGAACCATTTTTGAGATGCAAAATGTCGTTTGGTCCCATAGTGCGTCGATACGGATTAAGTATACGGAACGCGCGTCAACACGGCGCGTAGGTATAAAATACTTCTTGTGCATAGGCCCTTATATGGGAATAATCCCTCCCTTGGTGTGGCATATAGACAACGAGATCCAATTGGCGTAATTACTTCACGTCCGTTTCAACGAACTTGTGGTCGGTCAAGTACCTACCTACTACCTACATCCTAAAGTAAAACCATAGTTTCAAGGGATATTTATGATGGATGGTTTACTATTGTATTCAACAAGTAAGCTGCTAGAAGCTAGATCATGATTAGGTTAAGAAGATTCAGAGCGTTCGCAAACATGTGAGTAACTGCAACATCCTCATAGATGATAGAATAATTCTACCTATCGTCAGTGAAGTTCTAACAGTACGTAAGTCAAAAATGGCTACTTTACATCAGAGTGAAAAAACTGTCTGAAATGAATGTAACTTACGCTTAAGGCCTTATTGTGTTCAATTATTAATACAAATGAACTCTGTGATGATTTGAACCCATGAAAATGCCAATAATCTTTTTCATTCAAGGAATTTGGTAAATTTCGCAGTGCTGCCAGTAAAACACTCAAAAAATGACTTACGCACTGTTAGAACTTCACTGACGCTATGTCAATATTTAAGGCATAATAGCTGCAATAAAAGTTCGCATGCTTACACATATTTATCGGTCTAAAACTCAAGCAGTATTTTGATCAGGGATTTGAAGATTTTGCTGCCAATTGGCAGCTATTATGCCTTATTTTTCTGACTACCTATACTGCCCTGCTAAGCCGAAAGGCGGTATCTCTGAGATACGCCCTTTTAGTTTTTTTATACCATTCAATAGCTATAATAATTTCGCATGGTATAAGCCACATACCTACCGCTATCTAACTTAAAACATTTAAAAAAACCACTCGGAAGTTCTTTATATCCTTAGTTTCCTTAAATTACAATTTACAAAAAGTCAATTTTCTCAGAACTTACTCCGATTGAGATACCGCCTTGCGGCTTAGCAGGGTAGTATAGGTAGTCCAAAATCCTAACCTCACTGGTTTGCCTGTACTGCATGATGAATCTGGGGTACGTCTCTCCAGATAACACACAGTAAACGGTTTTTTGAGGCAATTAAATTAAGATCCAGTCTTAATTTAATTGCCTCAAAAAACCGTTTGCAGCTATTATGCCTTAAATCTTGGCATAGATGGAATTATTCTATTAGCCACGAGGAAGCTGTAGTTAGTAACAGGGACCGCGGAAGTGGACTGCAGAGGGGGCTAAATGCCTCCCTAAAATTAAACAGGGGGACGCGCCCCCTCCAATTTTACTACCTGGTAAAGAAGGTTTCTCTATGCTATTCTTCAAAGAGCTTTGTATCGCTGAGTGCACTCCGACCTCCGACGCATCGGAACATTCCTTAGGCTATCAATGGAGCAGAGAATACTAACCTATCTAGCAATACTGCACGTACATAGGATAGAAATATTTGGTTTGGATTTAAATGACATTCGGGAATTCGTTTCAAAGGCGGCTGAGAAGCTCAATGTCTTTTGGTCTTCGTCCAATGAATCTCCGCAATTTACCTATGTATTAAATAAAATATTTTTATAACTTGTCTGATAATGGTGTAGGTACTTCCACGATCCCTGGTAAGCTATGCAAATTTCGCTGACGGCATACAATCGGTGGCCGATTTTTTGTAGGTGCTTGAAACAACAAATGTATCAACGCACACCCTACAAAAAATCGGCGACTGTGCACTTTTATCATTTTTAACGTGACGATATTATCGCGGACGACCACGTTCACGTCACGGCATCACGATAACACAGGGAAATAAAATATATTAAATTTCCGTCCACAATAACGTTAAAGCGTGCAAGTATTTCCAATTTTCCATACATTTTGTGGACGTGTACATCCACATCCACGATAATATCATGACGTTTTATATTATAAAAGCCCACAATGTATGCCGTTTGCGAACGCTCATAATTATGCTGGCTATTAGATTAAGATGAATTTAGATAAATGTAAGCAAGTGTTTATCGACTTTCGTTGGATAAACACATTACCGATACGTACACACAGCTACACATCAAGCTATACATTTCCAGTATAAGCTGACCTCGCAGTGTACGGAAATCCTATACAATGCGAGATCTTCATAAACTGGAAATATATAGCCTGATGTGTAGCCGTGTGTACCTACTTGACTAAGCGCCGTATATATACCTACTACCTACCTACGGTGCCCTTAGGTAATCCTAATAGGTGTGTAGGTAGGAAGATACCTAACGAAACGGCACCTATTTAGCGGCGCAGGCGTTGTCGGCCAGAGCGTCCTGCATAATGGTGCCGAGGTGTAGTAAAAGAGAGAGGGAGATACTTTCTCCCTTTCTTTTAACCCTTTTAGACTTGCCACGACGCCGACGGAACAAATATCCGAAGAAAATCATGGCTACAGTCATTGGCACGCAAAGTCAATGTGAATTTCGTTGCTGACCGTACTTTACCTACAATTCCCTACGACATGACGACTCCCACTTCGAAAGTTTCTACGCATGGGTATTATTTTCAACTGGGATAAGAGCAAGAGGATTAAGTATATGTAGCCGGTTCGTAGATTTGTGCCCTTGGCCACGCTCATAATAAAGCACTTACCTATATGGAGTTGAGAGAATGAAGTTTAAGTCAAATACAAGCAAAAGTCACGCGCAGTCGTAGAACTAAAACTATATATAAATCTATGTGTTTACTTTTGTGCCAGATTAAATCGGACCTACATGTATAAATAATTCCTGCGCACTTTTCAGATCGTGCCTGCTACCTACGTATCGTTTCGTTTGCAAGTTGCAATTATAAAGATAGGTAGATAGATAGGTACATCTACGGAGTAGGTAAGAATTGTACAGATAGCTTTTAAGATAACATCAAACTTACGAAGCTTCACGAGAGTATTTTTCCTCTCGTTATCTTCCATGTAAGCGAAGTTGACCTCCCAGGACTTGAGATCATCGCTTTTGTTGCACACCTTATTGCCGCATTGAAACTGACCCTTGCCGAGTACTACTTCTTTCTCGATGCGCCATCGCAGTGCTACCTAATGTTTCATACATAATTTATATGAAGATCGAGGTACATAGTTAAACCTGTTTAAGAAACTAGTAGATTCCTGTCTACTAGTTTCCTGCACGCGTGTGAAAACATTAGGGAAAAAACTAAGAATTCTAAATAATTGTTCCAGTGCATTTGTATAATATGCACTGGATAAGACATCAAAATTACAGGGTAGCTAAAAGTACAAGGTAAGGTAGGTATATAAGGGTTACCATGCACGACTTCCGATTGTATTGTAGGTACTGACTGACATACCAAAGGAATCTATTTATGTTATAAGATACATAAATAATAAACATCGGTTTACTTAGGCTGTACCTATAGAAAGGACATAATACAATTTCGAAAAAATAAAATTATACCTACTGTGCCGCTACGAGCGTGTAAGCACAGCGTGCCTTTTTGTCATTGATTTTGTGAGACAAATGGGGATCGGCTGCGGCACGAATGGCCAGATGTGCGTTACTGTGTATCAATGCGGGTGAATGTATAGAGCTATATTTAGCCTACAGAAAGGCAGCACGGCCTTTGTTGCACTCCCTACTGTACAACACAAAGGAAGGTCTCTCGGGCAAAAAATTTAGTTACATAAGGGATCGTCCCCATCTCACAGCCACGTTAAATTAGGGGAGAACCTTTATCGCATATTCAGATGTGACCTTTAGACCCGTTAGAAGGCATTATTGAGTCCGATATGATTGAATTTTTTGTTAGTTACGAATGAGAATTCCTGTTGCAATGGAGACAACCGGTCTTTGGTATTTTTAGAGTTGTGTGTAAATAGATTTTATCTATCTGCGTTTAATTTACTTAAACTTACTTTGTTTTCTTTATATCTGCTTAAATCACAAATGCAATACTCTTTGAATAGTTTATCGCAATACTTTTTAGCTAACTGCTTCTCCCATGTATCAGCAACATCGTCTTCCTCCCACACAAATTTGTGGTTTTCTCTTATAATATCAAGGTCAGTTCGGTCTCTGGAAGTGTCCCGTTTCAAAGACGTGGCAGAACCCTTCGTATTCAGACAATAAACATTAACTAAGTATTTATGCAATTCATAGGGATTAAGATTACGTAACCTTGCAGACATCGTTAGTGCAACCTAGAACAAAGGGAAAAATATTATTCAATTCTGAAATAAAACATAATTTGCAACAAACAACTCTTTAATAAAATCGCAATTATTATTACACATTTCCATAAAATATTTTCATTATATCAAACGGATCTTAATCTAATTGTCATGTTGAGTTTTTAACAAGGTGCATTTTTGATAAATAGAAAATTGCAATAAACAGTATGAATAAATAATTGTTTTTGTGCACAAGTTAATACCTACTCTGAATATTATCGTCAGTCTTGTAGATTTTGCGTTTTTATTTCGTTTGGCTCAATATCGATTTCTTAAACCTACAAACAAGTCATGCAAAGTTAAATACCTAAAAATTAAATATAATAAATATATTAAAATATGATTATTGTCTATTATAGATTTAATAAATCTAGACAATATTATAAGGCATTATATTACAACCAGTTTATGAAATCCAAGTGGCACAAAATAAATTAATTTTAGCCTTTGGTTTTATAGCCAATTATAAAATATGACAATATTTAATCTTTGGGATTTTCGTTACTTATTTTGGTCTAAAAGTCTTATAGCATAGGGAGTCATACCCTCGCCTACATAGTATACTAATTTACTAACGTTTCTTAACAGTTACAAATAAATATGTGCACTGTTAAAACATTTGTGATGTTTAATCAAGACCTCATTTCGTAAACCTTAACTAATGTATCAATATTATAGAATAGTTGTTCAGTGTCTTAACTAACAAATTAGGAGACCATCAAGAAGGAAAACTATTGAGTTCCTATATTTCATTCACTTCTTCAAGAAAAAAAGAGGTAACTTACTAGTTACCACTGATTTTAATTTATTACATCTATTAACACTAATAATTAAATTATTTGGTATACTCGTATTTATAATAATTATTATAAAGAATAGGCACATTAAAAATGTTATTGCTTTGGTTACAACACAGTACAGTAATAAAAATCACTTGAAATACTTATCTAAAATTTGGCAAAAGTTCACTTCAACTGGTAGTTTAGTACCTCATAGTATAGGTTTACAAAAATATATTTTGTGACATATTTTGGAAAGGCCCGCTATTGAATAACAAACATGTTTCCCTTTATCTAATGTAAACATTACAATAAGGCTATCGGACCTTTGGACATTCACCTACATAAATATCCACATATTAAAATATCACTTTATCTAAAAGGCAACATTGGATTGAGATATGTGTGACCTTATTGTAGAGCACCTGCAAAGACATTTTACTAATTCACTAATATTAACCCAAACATACAATTTAAAATAATATAAATAAAAAATCTTGAAAGCAATTACAGCAGCACACATGAGTGTGTTTGAACACTCGCATAAACACAGAAACACACCATAATGACTAAAATATGAACTAGATCATGATAGGTTTAAATTTAGTATAAACAATGTAAAAGTTCTATTCTTAACAAACATAAAACTAATTTTTTGGCAATAAGAGAATCAGAAATCATAGCTTGTTGAAAAGTATTATACCACAGTGTTTTTGGCAACAGAAATGACCAGACATTATTAACTTGACAATTTTGATATTAAAATGCAATTGAATTGCATGTTATATTATGACATTGTTCACAGTTCCATATTCTAATTCAGTTCTGTCATAAAACATTTTACCCATGAGTTTTCTCATGTTTCTTCATATTATCAGAGCGAGTGAAAGCTTTGTCACAAACTCCACAATAATAGGACTTCTGCTTAGTGTGCACTGTCATGTGACGGGATAGTTCACTTTTGGTTACAAACTTCTTTTCACATACGGTACAAGCATGCTTTCGCACATTGAGATGGAATTTCATATGTATTGAGAGTGAACTTGATTGAGAGAATGCCTTGTGACAAAGTTCACAGACAAATGGTCGCTCACCCGTGTGTTTACGTAAATGATTCATGAATCCTGTTTTTGTATAGTCTTTTTGGCAAAGGTGACAGAAGCTTGACTTAGATTCCAACATTCCTGGAAAATGGCTACTTAGGTGTTTTCTTAAGTCCCAATAGCTTGGAAATTTTTCTGAGCACACATGACATGGGTACTTTTTTTCTTCGGTGGGTTTAGCAGTGCATTTGTGTGAGGCAAGTGAATTCTCATTAGAAAATATTTGGTTACATTGGTTGCAAGTATGACTAGCCTCGGAGTCTGTTGATAAAGTGACCTCCAAATAGTTTTCGATCGACATAACATTACCGTTAGAACTATCCGCATCGTCGATGTGAATTTGTGTCATACGTTCCTTTGGTGAAATATCTTTTGCATCAATCTTTTCGACATATTCTCTGTAATCTAATGACTCTTTACCTGAATTATTATTGTCAGGTTCTACGAGACGTAAAATAGGCGACTCACTCTGTTCCCTATCAGGCGACGTAGTTTTTTCGTTGTCGGAATGATCGGGTCTGGAGGACACATTATTATCAGACTCCCAATCATTTTCGACTATTTCTACATCCGAATCAGAGTCTTCAGCGCTCGAAACAGTATTGTTGACTAAGTGGAATCCAATATCGTCAAAACGTAGTACATTTGGTGGAAGTTTAACCCCGACGATAGCCTGAATCGCCTGCCATGAAAGCTCCTGGGGGTTGTTCTGCATATTAGATCGCACTACTCTAACCTACAAACGAGTATACATAAATTACTGATTGATACACTTACAAGCCACTAACTACAAAAAAATAAAAAGATATATGCTTTATTTACCTTAAATGTTCACGATCAGTATTATTTTTGATAATTATTCAGATGACACCTTTGATTTCTACATCTAAAAATATTATGCACTTCTCTCTCTATGGTTTGCAGTTTGCTCCTCTTCTCTCCTTGTCTCCTCCCACCCTCGATTTATGGCTTTGGTAAGTTGTTTTCTTTATGATACAGATAAAAAAAAAATGGTTTTTCGTTCAGTTGTGTGATCTAAATTGGGGGCAGCACTGCTGATAATCCAGAAAACACCATTTTTTTGTATGTGTTTTTCTCCTGCCCTGGAAAACTAAACAAATAAAAAAATTAAACTGTCTGTTTGTAATGTTAAAATAACAGCTTTTTATAATGCTTAGGAAACACTGTACTTGCATTAAAAAAATGTTTTTTAAAGTTTTTGTCTGTCTGACTGTTTGTTACGGGTAATATTTTATTTTAGAAAAAGAGTTAAAATCCACGCGGGCGAAGCCGCGGCCAGCAGCTACAGTTCGTTTTTTAATCCCAAAGACTAATTTGACACAATCACTTGAAATGTCAAATTTGGTGCCCCAATTAGAAAAAACACTACGTCAAATTTTCACTTCTGAACTGTGAGCAAAACAAGCACAAAAATAAATCTAGAGATAATATGAAGAGACAAAAATATTATTATGCATTCAATTAAGATAGCTCGCCCGTTCTAAAGTATGGCATGACCTTAGCGCAACTCGCTTGGCTTCACACCACGACATGGGCTTGTTTGGGTTCGTTGAATCTTATCATGAGAGTTTGAGCTCTCTAGCATTATCCAGGCAGTAGAGTGAGAGTGTAGAGTGTTTAAAAATACGACGAAAAGCTTCGAAAAAAGATAGTTATTGCCCTTGCTTTTTGTTTTTGGCTCGTTTTGGCGGGGGCACTATCGTGCCACCAGATCTAAATCCATGGAATTAGTATACACTTTAAAGTACAACATTCTAAGTTTATTTGTATTTACAATTTGAAAGACTAAATCAGAGTGTAATACGAGTGCTTTCAGCACTCGTATTACACTCTGATTTATTCTAAGCTCCTTGTCTGAATCATTCAGCTGACGTTTCCTGAATTTCCTTATTTCTTTACTAGATCTACGAGTACACAACGGATTACTAGCCTAGCGGTTGTACCATGGTTGAAATAATATATAATGCCACTACCGTTATACCACATTGGCTTCTACGTCAGGTAACACTTAATTTTGTAAGTCAAACTCACACATGATGGCGCGAAGGCGCGGCGCGAAACAATTTGACTTTGACATGTGATCTGTCAATGTGGTAAACAAACAGTAAACATTCACCAAACACAACCAGAAAAATATTTTTAATTATTTTATAGGACAAGATGATAAAGTCACTGGAAGAACTAAAAGATTTCATAAAGTCTAAAGACAATTTTAACAACTTTATAAACTGTTCAGATGTTCCAGATGTTTGTAAAACTGAACCATGCATGCTCGGAGTTGACGAAGCAGGACGAGGGCCTGTTTTAGGTAATGTAATGGCTTGTGAATTGCTTCAGGCGCTTGTTTAGCTCTTTATCATCGTATTTTTATCTTATAAAAGTCACTGTCCCGATTGCCTCGTAGAAACGGCGGGGTTAGTGGAATATTACCATCCATGCTGCTTTCTAAAAGTGTAACTGAAAGAACTTAGCCCAGAAGTGGAACATCCATAGCTTAGCTATAATGCCTTCTTGCGGGAGCCCTTCAGTTGGTTTTGGCCTATGCCGTTCTACAGTGGAACCAAAATACAGGCTTTGCCCAGTTCGGTTGCAGTGGCTACATCCATTATATTAGAAACTATTACTGCCAAACTATTTTCTGTAAAATATTACAAATTTTTTTGAGAAATACAAATTTATTATTATTATTTATTTAGTACATAATAATGCTAATAAGAAATTGTGTCATTAATTTTATTTTTTAGGTCCAATGGTGTATGGGGTGGCTTACTGTCCAGTGGACCAAACTAAAGTACTTCATAATCTTGGATGTGCCGATTCAAAAGCATTAACAGAAGAAAAACGAGATGATATATTTACAAAAATGCTATCTGAGCAGGATTCGTTGAACAATGTTGGATGGGTTGCTGAAGTTATTTCTCCCAATTACATATCCAACTCAATGTACAGAAGAGCAAAACATTCATTGAATGAGGTCTGTATTATCTGTATTGGTTACCTCTTAATATTTTTTTTAGAAAAGGTATTTTCTTTATTGTATTCTGGTATTCAAAATCCAATGCTGCCATATTTCTTTGCCTACTATGGGGACTAAAATTGTCTTATGAAAGTACATCAATATAAAATGTTGTTTGCTGTGTCTCATGCAGTACCTAACATCATTATGATCATCATTTCTTGAGGACAACTCAAATCATAATAGTTAAAAATCATATCTGCCTAGCCTTTCCCAACTATATTGGGGTCGGCTTTCAGTCTAACCAGATGCAGCTGAATACCAGTATTTTACATGGAGTGACTGCCTGTCTGAACTCCAAAACCCAGTAATTGGGTAATACAATACCCTTGGTAAGGTTGACTGGCAGACTTTCGTAATTCTGACCCGTAACAACTGCCAAAGATGCACAAATGACAGCCAGGACCAATGGCTTAAAGTGCTTTCCGAGGCTCGGAGGAGTCTCAGTATATAAAGATGTTCACCCATCCACAGACCAACCCCGGCAAGTGTAGCTTAACCTGATCGATCGACCCGTGCAGCTGTTATTACTTAGCCACGAGCTTAGCTTAGCTACAATAGTTACGAAGAAAACAACTTAAAAAAAAAAAAATATGGAATGTTGTTTAATATTTGAATTATTAATATTCCAGGTATCAATGAATTCAGCAATTGTATTAATAAAAAAGGCAGCAGAGAGTGGTGCCAACATAACTGAGGTATATGTGGACACTGTTGGTCCTCCAGAAAAGTACCAAGCCAAGTTAGCTGCAATATTCCCCAACTACAAAATAACTGTAAGTATTTTTTTCATTATTTAATGACCTGCTGCCAACCAATGCAATATTTATTATTTGTTTGAAGAATTTAATTGTAATAAATAAGAGACTAAAGTAAAATAAAACATTACTGGTATTTTAGCTACATTTAAAATGGTTTAAAAATTGTATTTTAAAGTTATTTGACATGAGTTTTTCAAATTTTATGTGGGCCATGTGAACCGCTGCGTCTTTCCATTCTGTGCAAGGCCAGAATGCAAGGATGTGAAACTAATCGCATATAGATTGGAAATCACTTTTTTACTAAGATCTTCCAATCTATACAAGAGGAGTACGCAAATACTCGTGTATACTTCGTAGTGACCTAATTAACTAACTTATTTCATAATATACATTGCCAGTATGCATACGGACTAATCGTATATAGATTGCGACAAATTGTGAACTGGACTTGTTGCGCTAATATTTAATAGTCTACCTGGCTGCGACAAACTTAGAAGTAGCGATCGCCGGCCGCTGCCGCGACAACGCTTGCTCGCTCCCTCGGCTCGCGCACGTTTGTCACAGTTCTAACCCAACCTCACCCATTTCAACCAAGTCACAATTTTTTTTCTTTTTTTTTAATCTTTATCTTTAAAACTCTTGTCAGGCGTAAGCGATGTAGTATATATAGCTTGGAACCAGGACGCGCGCTTCCACTTTACAAAATACGTGTACGTGTCGCAGTAATATGATTAAAGCCGTGATTTAGTTATATCTTTAGGGATATAGCTATATACCGTAATATAGTTACTTATATGAAAGCGGTTCTTAACTGTCTTACTAGGAGTATAACTATGATACGAGCACGATCTAGTAATATAACTATTAGGGCACTCCGACCAAATAGGTTAGGTTAGAACTGTGACCAACTACGCAGAGGCCGACGAGCGCTATGTCAAAATTGGGCGCGATAACAAGGTTAGAGCACTCTGACAGTTATGTACGCTTTCATATAACTATATTATGGCATATAGCTATATCCCTAGGAATATTACTATATCACGGCTATAACCATCTTACTGCGACATATAATCACAGATTTAAAAATAGCATTACAATGTATATGCGAGCAGTTCCCTATGGCTGCGTTCTGGCCTTTTATAGATTGGAAATACGCTGAACCGCTGTTCATAAAAATACCATTCCGTAGCCAACCGCATGCGGCAACAGCAGGCGACGTGCGCCGCGACACGACTGGTTTCTATGAATTTCTAAGAAATACCTTCTGTAGAAAGCGACACGTCGCTTTCATAGATACATAGAAACCAGTCGTGTCGCGACGACACCGACGACATGTCGCCTGCTGCTGCCGTCTATGATGGTCGGCTACCGAATTGAACCTTTATACCCAGAGCAGAGTTCAAGGATTAATCTCATTTCGAAATAGTAGATTTCATACTAATATGTACTCAAATCTAGTTATAGGCTTGAGGGTCACTTGAATGTGGGCCTAAAAATAAAAGTTTGTTCTACTTTAAGCGCTATAAATAAATTCTTATATTATTTTCAGGTTGCAAAGAAAGCTGATTCTATATACCCTATTGTGTCTGCAGCTAGTATTGTGGCAAAGGTGACAAGAGATCATGCCTTAAAAGTGTGGCAGTTCCGTGAAGGATTGGAAATGACACACACTGAATTTGGTAGTGGATATCCTGGAGGTAAGTTAAATGGACTAACTACTGTAACTTTCTAGTCTCGACCAACCAGACCAAGAACAAACCATTTACACAAAGTTATTTATTTATGATCTCCAACAAAAGATACACAAGACATGACACTTATATAATGGGCAACATCAGGTATTAAGACCAGGCACTCTTAAAGACAATTTTCACGCAAGCTCTGCCCCCATGCACCCCGTCACTCCGGTATGTGCTAAACACTAACACATCAGTAATAAAGTTGAATATCGCGTGCGCTCTTTAACCGTGTTCGAGCACGGAACTAAATGGCGTAAGTCTTAATTCTTTCGTTTATAACTGAAGTAATAATTGATCTAGAGAAAAAATATCTTGTGGCTGGATAATAAACTATATTTTCTTACTGTGAATACTTATTTTAGACATAAAAGCCGAGTAAACTTCATTTTTTTTATTTTTTTTGGTACATGATTTTCGAGAAAAAAGTGAATCGAGCGAAAATTTTACAATTACGTAACTGTCTTGTATGTGGAAAGGAAAAGATCAATAAATCATATAAAAAGGTCCATTTTGTTTGTATGCGTGACTGTTTCAGCATACTAATGCAAATTAACATACAATTTACTACTACTGTGTACGCCTTCACTTATAGGAGATTATAGGATGCACAATAAAGTTAAGAACTAAGCTAACAAAGTTAAAATATTAATAACAGTTTAAAATGTTTAAAGATAAATTATTGATGTTGGTAACATTTCATTAAAGGGGTTAAAGGTATATAGAGTTAAAATGTGATGTTCTATTTTCAGACCCGCAGACAAAAAAGTTTATTCGCGAACAAATTGACAATGTTTTTGGATATCCAGCTTTGGTCAGGTTTAGCTGGTCAACAGCTGAACATATGCTCCAAGACAAAGCTGCTACCTGTACATTTGAGGATGTGGATGATGAAGGAAACACTAAGAAGGCGAAGACAAAATCTATCAGTTCATTCTTTGCAAAACCTGATGAGGAGAAAGTTAGGAAACGACACAAGTATTTTGAAGAAAGGCTCCTGACTGGTACTAATCCTTTTGAATAATACAGTAGTTAGCAAAGTACTTACATGTGAATAAATAATCAATGTTATTGGTTCGTAGTTCTCATTTTATAAATAGTCTTTTCTTATTATATTTTGGGCTTATCCTATTTGGTATATATGAGTTAATTAGTAGCTGTTAGAATACAAGGACATCTTCATGGTAAGGTTAAAATAATTAAAACCATCCTTTCCTGTTTTCTAGACACGACTGATTATTCTATAAAAGTCACAATGGTTCATCTTTTCAACCATATTCTGTTAACCCAACAAATACCGTTCAGGGGTGTAATTTTTACATGAATAGTAGGTACTTTTTAGGGTTCCGTACCTCAAAAAGAAAAAACGAAACCCTTTATAGGATCACTCGTGTGTCTGTCTGTCTGTTCGTTTGTCACAGCCAATTTGCTCCGAATCTAATGGACCGATTTAGTTGAAATTTGGTACACATATCGCAAACCTAGATAAAGAGTGGCACAACTCAAAATACCTCTTTTTTTCAGGAACAGCAAAAAACGGATTAATTAACAGCAATAATCCGTTTTTTTGTATTTTGAGTTGTGCTGCTCTTTATCTAGGTGTGCGATATGTATTTTTGTGACCCAAACACGGACGTCTAACGTAAATAAATGAATTTTGAATTTTGGGGTTACTTTTGGGGGCAAATAAGAAAATAAAAATAAAAAGTTTTGCAAACTGAACCGTGTGACATATCGAATGAAAGGACTTGTTGCGAGGATCTCCAATATTTTTTTTATACTTTTAAACGAAACTACCTAACGTTTAAAGATATTTAAGATAATTTATGAAAATTTACCCTTACCTCCGAAACTATTGAGCAAAAATTTTGAAAAAAATGCAGAGAATGGTTCTTTACTCATATATAACAGGAAAACGTATAAGAAGTCTATGGTCTTAAAATAACAGTAAATCTCTCAATGTTGTTGTTGTAATGTTAAGTTTGTTCTTGGGATTAATTCATCTCAACTACGGAACCCTTCATTGTGCGTAGTCCGACACGCACTTGGCCAGTTTTTTAGCTTTTCCACAGTACAAAAATAAAAAAGCTGATTTCTCTTTGTCCCTCAAATTCATGCAAACCTTGTCTCCACATTGTCGTGAGCTTCAAATATATTGTCATTCAAGGACGGTGTACGTTTAGCGGCGCCTGCATTAAATCACGAGTTTAAAGAGGCAATACTGCGTGAAGATATTTTACTATATTGTAACATTTTCTGACTTAGCCCAAGTCCTCTGATCCCAGTGCAATAGATACAGGATGCAATTTTTTTGGGGGCTCTTCCTTGAAACGAAAAACGATCACTTTCGTATCCGTCCGTCCATCAGTCAAAGAGGTTGTTTAGGTTATCATTTTTGACAAAAAAAATGCAGTTTTACTCTTAATTTTCTCTACTGCTCATAGATTCGACCTCGCCAGAAAGTTGCATGTTGCATCTCAAAATTAAATCATCTGCAGGTTTATTGAGATTGTTAGTAAAGAGGATAAGTATTTCTGCAGACTGTAGATATTGAAATAACACCCTACGTTGCTATTGCGACCACGATTATGAAAATGCAAAGCGCATAACTTAGTAAACTGAAAAGGTCTTTTAGTTTCGTTTAACTTAGCAAGTGAAAATGACGCAGCTGTGCATTGCTGATCAGTAGAAATCGGCAACAATTTAAATACAATTTATGCTGTTGTCGTATGTTTTACCATACAACTTGTATTTTATCATTTTGGAGTCCGTCCCAATACATTTGGCTGTCGGAAATGTTGGCAAAATTTATTGTTACGTGCACCGAAAGTTAAACAACCATGTAACATTTTATTTGTGTTAAATCAAACGAACAAAATTGTTTTTATTTTCATGTTTGGATATAATCATGTTAAATCTTCAAAACTAGGTATCTTCAATGGTACGAACGGTAGGTACGTAGGACACTTCGTAATAAAATCGTGTTTTTGTTTTTGCATGCAGTTCTATTAGAAATACTAGAAAGCACAGCGCTATGTCGATTTTAGGGTTCCGTAGTCTACAAGGAACCCTTTTAGTTTCGCCATGTCTGTCTGTCTCAGATACAGTTAGTACTAGAAAGCTGTAATTTGGCATGGGTAATATTAATCACGCCGACAAAGCGGTAAAATTAAGAAAATAAAATTACATCTACACGTAAAGTAGGGATGTTTTGTTTTTATCGCGTCTATCCCATTTTTGGTTCCATTTACGAAATATGAAGCTTTAAATTGCTAAGTTTTGTTAGAGTCAAGTACCCTCTCCTGTCAGCTAGATGCTTGGTTCTGGATATGTGGAAAAAATCACAGCAGTAGTATTATTTATAACGAAAGGAAAACTATCTCAGCTAAGTAGGCTCTACAAGTTAACGAGTAATAATCGACCAACTTTCATTTGTAGTTGAAAAAACACGTTCTCCCATACATTTCGTATGGAAGAACATGTTTTTCAACTACAATGTTAAGTTTTTTCTTGGGATAAATTCATCCCATCTACGGAACCCTTCATTATGCGTGGTCCGACACACACTTGGCTGGTTTTTTTCTCCTTCAGTTGCAGAGGGGTACCTAGTTATTATGAGTTGCTTCAAAGGTTTATTAAATCCTTAGAAAATACATGTAATATAGAGTTAATGTAAATTATTACATTCAACCTAAATTTCCTCTTATCCTAATTAGATCGGTCCCCCCGCCACGTGATCATCAAAACCCATTAGATATTCTTCAATCTCTTTATCCATATATTCTAAGTTGCTGTAAATTTAAATTTAAATGGATATTTAAACTAATACGGCCCGGGCCTTTTAACACCTAACCATCTTTAACAAATTCCTCAAAGGCGCTGGGGAATACATAGCACCTAATAAAAGTCGGTGGAGACATTAGGAGTGTTTGTTTTGACGTGTGATGTTAGGTTTGAACACTTTATGTGCATTGTGTAGGCTGTTTCACTGCTGTGAATCATTGCTCTTAGGTGACTTCTACTAAGCATAAGCTTAATGTCGCTTCGTGGTGATTTTCATCATGACGTTTATGTTACCGTAATAATTGAGACGGGTAGAGCCGTTAATAGCATTTAGTCTAATATTTACCGGGACTACAGTATTGTCTATCTAGTAGTTATTCCCTGAGGTGTAGTTGTCTCGTCTGCTGGTAATTGCATTACTTTAAAGATGCTATTGTAACTTCTTTTGCGTTGACTCTCGATTACATAATTATTTTTCTCAACTTGATTGAAGAGCTTTCGAATGCGTATTTAACCTGGAACCTCTTACTTACCTTAGTAGTCACAAGGACATTTGAAAACCTAATTACCTACGGAGCGCCACAGAATGTCAAGTGTTGCTTTTCCGCTTTGTCAAGTATGAGGGTGGCGCAATCTGTTCACTTTTATCTTTGTTAGTTTTGATTTCCGCCCAGAGCACTAAGACCTAGTCACAGTAGTGCACAAAATTGACTTACGGAAGAGTTAAATGGCTGATGTCAAATATTGTTTAGAGCCGTCATAAAAAAAGAAATAAATCCATTCCAGCAAGAGAAAGGAAGAGTGCACAATGGAGGCTATATTTCATCAGACGTAATTCATATAACATATTTTTATAACATGACCGATAAAAGCGACTATAAAACTTTCACAGACAAATTGCGGTCTATTAAAGATTTCTTTATGCGATGAAAGGTCCCGATGTTTGGGGAGGCTCATCCAACAAGGCTCGTCGGTGGGGCGCGATGGTCTCTAAGGTCCATTAGCATGCGAGCCGCAACACGCGCGTGCCTACTTACCATGAGCAATGCGGAACGCGCTGGGCTCACTCAGAGAATTTAATTGTGTTCCATTATCATATTTAGGTTCTTTTACGGTAAGTCAAAAGTGAAAACTGAATGGGAGTCAACGTTGCTTGTCATTCGTTAGTTGCGATCGATGGCGACAACTTCTTTCGGGCGGTAGACCGAGGATTAGCAGCAACATGGCGATCTTTAAATATTTTGCTGTAATATTAGCGGTTAGCTCTTGCGTTTCTGCAATTGTCGGGCCAGCAAATGTAACAAAAACGACAGCGTCAAAAACCGATACGTATTTAGATGCATATTCTAAATCGCGCGTTGAAGCAGAGAAGGCAAAACAAGGTGTTGTGATAGTAACAGCAAAAGATGGAGAAAAGAAGATTACAAATCGTGATGACAGTTATCAATCTGGCTACGACTACTCACCGTCATATTCGAGTGACAACAGTTTCAGTTCTTCAGGATCGTCTGGATCGTCTGGATACTCTGGACCTTCGGCATCAAACAGTTACTCGACACCATCGTCTAGTTACGGATCACCTATGAAGTTTGAGCCAGAAATAACCTACAACTCGCCTCCGAACACTTATGGCCCACCTTCTCCTAACTATGGGCCTCCAGCACATAGTTATGGACCACCAGCTCCATCTTATGGACCTCCTGCACCGTCCTATGGACCACCAGCTCAGACCTACGGGCCCCCAGCACAGTCTTACGGCCCGCCGGTTCACAGGCCCTTGCCTCCACCAACATACGGTCCACCTCTGAAGCCATCTTATGGAGTTCCTTACACAGCACCGGCATTAGGATTTTTAGACAAACTGTCCCTGAAACTAGACATCTTGACGATTGCAAAATTGCTGCTGAAACTTTTGATCTTCAAGAAGCTTGTGACTATGCTTGCCGTGGTTTGCATGTTGTTGGTGATACCGAAACTGATCTCATTCAAGAAAAGCAGCAGCGGTGGTGCTAACCCTGATACTGATGAAGACGAGCGCAGCTTTGGCAGGAAAAACTGTAAGTACCAAATACATTTCCCTTTTTAAATAATAGGTGTTGAAATATCCGACCAGGGTTAGGTCATCTAGACTAGATTTTAAAGCCATGGTTATAAAATTTATCCAAGAAATAAGAATCATTAAAGTTTCTGTGGTAAACTTTAATTCCTTGATTGATGGATAGAATTGATTGAAGAACTAGATAACGTGGAGTTTGTATTCCGCGATTGGCTACGCGGAATTTCAGAGATGTACGGTATAGTTCCCCGAATGCAGTATTAGATCTTAGTAGGTAATTGATATTAATTGTACAGTTTATATGAACTCCTTCCATTTACTAATCTATATGATTATGTGTAAGCAATAGACAAATATCGACGACTCATAAAGTACCTAATTAGGGACTTATCGCCTGCTGGTCCTGGGTTAGGTCCCCAGGTCGAGTGAAAGGTTATTAGATTTTTCCATTTGCAATTTATCAATAAAAGCCCGGAGTCTGGATTTGTGCCCGATTGATGGCAATAAGCTCGCCCCCCCTATAACATGTTATTTGGGAAATCTAGGTGTACTATACACCCGTGCGTACCCCTTCGGAGAAAATAGGCGTGATATTAAGTTATACATGGGAAAAAAAATGGCATAAACTCATAAGCCAACAACACTGCCACATCTGGGTATCAAACTCGGGACGTCACACTCATTACTTGCGCTCGTTATAATCTAATGAAGCAATTCGCTATCTTTTGTTTGAGAGACAACCAAACAAGTAGTTCGTAAAACTATGAGTCACTGTTAAAGTAGCAGTGATACATTACTCTACACAGAAGCTATTGATATTTCATTATGCAATCATTGACGAATTCAACTTTTTGTGAAATAATGTTGGTAAAAATAGAGTAACCAGAGAAAAATACATAGTCTGTAATGTTTTTTGTAGTTTTTCATATATTCGGATCGGCGAAAAGCCAGCTTTTCCTTCTAAGTTACCGATTTAATATATATTTCACAATCAGTACTGTCCCACTGCTGGGCAAAGGACTCTTCCATAGCATTCCATTGTTCCTTGTGCGTGCCTTCTCCGACCAATCTCCTGTACACGCCTTTGCTGTAAGTAAAAAATATTTTTCTCATCACAGTGGTGGAGTTAACATCGGTGCATCAGCTGTTAGAGCGAGCTATCTCCGTATATGGACAACAAATGCCGAACTGCGGCGTCACGTGTCGCGTGCGCCGAGTCATCGACGACATCTACGAATTTCAACCCTATTTCAGGTAAACAAAGCTGTTAATCAAATGTAGAACAGTTTCATATTTATAGACAAAACAACGCAGATCCAATTAGCCGTAAATTATTTAAGTGTTATTTAGTAATGTGGTTCATTTCACATGATAAAAAGGTCATATTTTTAACACGAATATTTCTTTCTACTGTGTCTAAAAATAAGACGAAAATAAATTCGTAGAAATATTGGTACATTCACCCTTTCCTGATTAAAATCGTTCGAGAAATACAAATAATATAGGTTTCTGAAGAAAATTCAGGTTTATGAATTTACTCTAGATATACAAAGGCACAATATTTAACCCTATTGAAAGAAATACTGTTCTCTACATTTACAAAATTGTGTCGTTATGGCATTATCTTTAGATAGTAAAAGTTCTAGATATTTTATAATCCAAATAATTAATAGTATTTATTTTCCTTCCAGGGGAGACTCGTTCTAAACATCTCGCAGTGTAAGTGCTGTCAACGGTCATTGTTATATTGGATTGTTATAGCAGGTGCCATTGAAATTAGTCTGATTCAAGTCATACGACTTATTTATTTATTTAATTTATTTGTAGATAAGTAGTTATTTATTGTGATTATAAGTTAATAAAAAAATTGTTTTAATTGTTGTGTATGCTTTGTAGATCAGCCTGTATTTAGAGCTAGAGCATTTGCTGTAGTGTAGAATGTAGCAGATGGTAATTTATAAACATAGTTTTGTAGTTACATTGTACAGTCAACAACACTTGCACTACGAAAATCGCCCTTACTGCTACGACATAAAAGCGCTGTCAATGTCAAATTGTTACTACTCGTATGCGGTTGATTGTACTTGACGTCCAAATTTAAATGCTTTAACACGTTAATTGTCGGGAACGGTTCACTCAAGTCGCATATGGAATGCCAGGTGCCCTCGCGGAGGGCTCATTTTAAATGTAGGTTTTCCTTAGCGAATTCAGCATTATAAACTGTGAAAATAAAATCTGTTGTATATTTCAACAAGATTTATACATATTATACGCGTTGGTTTTGAAGTTCAAGAATTTTACAACTGGGGTGGAAAACAATTTCCACAGTTACAAATATTGAATAAAAATATTTATTTTGAAAATGTTAAACACTAGGATGAGTTTACCAATCGAGATTTTTCAAGGTTCCTTATCAGAATGGTAATAAAAGAAAACTTATTGTGGTGCGCCTTCGGTTGTCTGTCTGTTATTCTGTCACAGTCGCTTATTTCACGAACTACTGTGATCCTGAGACAGGGACACCTCTGTCTCGGAATCAAAGCGAGCGCTTACACTTTTTCTTATTTTTCTTAATTCACGTCCTCACCCCACTAGTCCCTAGGTACTTGAAAGTACCCCCAGAGATACGAAGTATAGCGACGAGACCCCCCGAAAACACTAACTTCGTTTTACAGTGTTTTATAACACGGTTTCAAACCTAATGCCGGTGACACTCCTCGAGGGCTAACTTCAGCGCAAGCGTAATGCCAGTGAACCTCCTGGGGGGTCAACTTGCATTATATATGGCGGCATGGCGTATGAGCTCTATGAAAAATCGGTGGAGTCGAAAGTGTTAAATAATCCTTCAACAACTTATTTGTATTTGTGACATAATCTTTCACCAAAAAAGGGAAACTTACACATGGTTTAAATTGAAAAACCTATACGCGTACGAGTTATTTGTCAAATTGTGCAATTGCTATTTGGGTGAAATTCTACTTTCTCTGTATCGGATTTTGGATCAAAGACCGCGACCTCGTATGCTTTGACAATGCTACGCACGGTCCCGTACGGGGACGGTGACTGAATAGTAATGCCACCGGCGATGCTTCATTGTTTGTCTCTGGACAATTAAAGAAAATTAGGTGAAGTTTGAAGCGCGATTGGTATGCGCAGGATCCGGTGATCGATTTGCCGAGTAGGGAAAGTGGCGTATGAAAGTTATGTCCTTGTCCATATTGATGATTTGTTGCGGTGACCTCGATAAAAGTAGGAAAAAAAAACTTAAAGCTTCATGCAGACTAGCGCGACGCGACACCGGTTATTGTTATACCTCACGGTATGACAATAACCTGTGTCGCTTAATTTTCTTAGAAATTGTATTGTTCGAGTCGCGTTGCGCCGTCTCGTCGCGCTGGGCTGCACGATCCTTTACGGAATTTAAAATTAAGTTTCAAATAACCCCCGATGACACATTTAGTGCTCAAGTACCTAATACCACAGCTCAATACGCAAATATCGGGAAAAAATCAATCGATTTAAGTTCTTAGCCACAATTTATCGGGAATAAACATTTGTGCATTTGTTTATTTGCAATTTTGCCGGGACGCCCGAGGATTCGTCACCGATAAAGGGACTGTTTCAATACTTGCACAGCTGAAGTTGTTATTTAATCATGTAAGTATGACCACTTCGTGGTGCGATGGGTTATTTAGCATTTAAATTCAAAAGGGGGTCTCCCGAAGGATAGGCATTTGAGGTCCCTTAAAGACAAAGGACCCTAAACCCTGAAGGAGGTCTGGGCCCTTTCTTCATATCTTTGCCCTTGATAAGAGGTAGTCTAACAGGAAAAACATATTTTTCTTATTGGGGTTAATTTCTAAAGAATCCCAGATCTTGAATGAATGCAAGCCGAGTTGTTCCCTGCCACGTCAATCATTACAATGATGTAAGATAAAAAATATTTTTCATCTAATTTTCACACCCTGTTTTCCTCCTAGGTTTTTCATTCCTCTCGATTTTTATCTTTTTAAGGAATATCATTCCGTCTTTCATCATGGGAATATACGCGTAGGACTCGCGAGATGTTAATAAGGTATCGTCTAAAATATTTCCTAGCAAAATTAACATTGATGATAAAACGTTCCTGTCTGATTAATTGCTGAGACTTTATCCTTATTTCAGCTGAATCACTTATATTTAGATTTTTGTGTTGTCTCTTAATTCGAGCCAATTCAAACCAATTGACATGTGCTTGAGAGGGCAGTACACCGTATGCGAGTGCAAGAGATTTGGATGTGGGATTTATTTTCGTGTAACTGTACTATTGGCCAGTAAAAATGAAAAAAAAAAACTTTTTTTTTTGTGCCCTTGATGTATGTAGTACCGACTAAGAAAGTCATTTGAAACAAGAACAAAAATTTATCTCCACGCGTGTGTGGTTTCCTTATTGTATTTTTATCTAAATCAGTGATAGTCCAAACACCCACTGAGCAATGTCGCCGCGTCGTGGTGGACAATATTTATCTTTCCTTGCATGAGTAAAGGCATTTAAATCGTGACATCTTGTCTCGAGTTTCCCGTAATGACCGTATATTTAGACCCAAATGCACATTATATAATTAAAACTGAAAAGAAAATAATCTGTGGTTATCTCAACATACTTACTGCAAACCTAATAATGAACAAAAAATTTTATCAAAAGGAATAACCACACAATGCGCTATTTCTATAATTGATTATTAATGGAGTAAAAGTAGAGCAAAAAGAAAGTGCATTTTACTTTTCTTTAATTTTATAAAGACCGTTTTTATCGTCTGCCTTAGGTAGCATTCGACAGGTTACTTCGATCATTGGCCGGGACTCCAGTAGTATGCGCAGAGGCAGTTGATCTCATGGTCCTAGATTTGTTTCCTAGGAAATGCTTCCCATAAACTTCTTTCCATAAAATTTGGGCTTCCTACGTTTTCCTGGTATGCGGGAGTGACGACGCATCTATTTGATCTTGTGATGACACATCTATACCTAAATATTTTTTGTGTTTCCGCCGTTTCATTTTATTAATTAGGTACCATCGAAGAAGTTCATATCTAACCACCGTAAGGACTATTCTTGCTTGCAGCGCTCGGCGACTGTAGAACGTGGCCGGTAACAGATGTGGTCATCGTGTTCACGGGATTTTGTTTTGAAACTGGTTAGATATGAACTTCTTTGATGGTACCTACTAAACAAACTTTTTATGTTTCAATTTAATTTTTTAAGTGTTTAATAACGCGGTAACCTTGCAATTAATCAAGTGTTGACGTGATACAGGCATCATCAAAATATCCTCATTATAATTTGGCCTAAATTAGACTAGAATTCATACCTAGGTAGGTGTATCAGTATCACTCTGAATAGTGCTCGTTTCGCAAAATGATGGGTTGCCAACATGCTCTCATAGATTTTATAAGGGAGGCATCCGCTGTCAATCTTGTAGAACTAGTAAAACAAGTACTTAGATGTTCCTGCTTGAAAGGATTAACACAAGAAGATAACAGATGTCTAGGTACATTACCCTGCCAAGATAATAATAAACATAACATCAATTCTGTTTTCCCCGAAAAGGAATGGATGTGGAATCAAATAGTACACCCACCCGCTGTCCTATCTAATAGGGACGAACCTATTATCATTGTATGGACGGCAAGAGGATTTCCCATCGGCAAAAATGACGAACTTCCACACAAATTTTCATCCCTTTTAAGGAATTAATTTTCAAAAATCCTTCCTTAGTGTTCAGTTCCGTTACATAAGGAACTGTACTGCAACATTTCATGGATGGTAGTTTAGGCTGATGTGCGTTGTCTGTCAGTGAATGAATTTAAGATTGTAAAATATCTACAGAATTGTTCGTGGACGAAAGTCTATTAAATAAGGTTGGGGTCACAGAGGGGCACGAATGCGACATCGACATGCGCCCGCGACGCGACGCCGCGGTACGACAATGAACTTGGCGGAAGCAGTTGTCACGCCCGCAGCGCCGAACAATGCCCCATGAAAACAGATAATGGCAATTAGCTATTCCATGGTGTTAAAACTAGAGCACAGGTTTGAAACCTAGTACCGTGAGTTGTCTAAGTTTTTTAACTCAAGTTCATTCATGGTGGACTAAAGTAACTAGGTAAAACTATATCAGGTCGGCTCTTTTTATTATTATAAAATACTCCACAATTAAAAGTAAACAACCGTCGTTTAATCAGTAAGAAAACATGTCGGTAATGTGCACAGTGACGGCATATTGTGATGTACTTAATGATAAATGCCAATAATGAGAGTATAGTAAGCCGTACGTATGGTGGATGCTCTATTTAACCCATTGTTGCGGTGGAGGCAGGATGGGCCGGTCCGTGGTTATTGCTGGTTGAGTCAAGTGCAGGAGCATTCGCCTGGAACGCTCGGCTCACTGTGGAATCTGCACGTGCCCTCGACACACGTGTGCCTTGTGCCTTGACGCACCATAACATCGCCGGGATTGTGTAAACTCAGACAGTGTACTCGCCACCTTACGTCTAAGCGATCTTAGGGAATTGTGAAAAAGCGCCGATTTTCAGTGATCAGTGTTGTTCAATTGAAAGTTTATTTAATGATTGCTGATGATAAGCTTTACTATGTAAGTTATGATTTCATTTTTCTTTTGTGTTCTTGCGTGCTTTGTCTTATCATCATACTGATTCAAACATTTTCCAAGCTCCAACCAAAATTCTAAACGAACGCCAGAATGTAAGACACTCCAAAACAAGAAGCGGTTACCTTACTTTACTTGGAGAATTCCTAAATATGGTGTTTATACGTAGACTGATTAGAATTTCGAAACGCGTATAGGTAAGACCTACATACTCAGCTGCCGAGAATAAAATTACGTAATGACGGATAACGTTATACAGTTTGCTTTTACACAATACATGCTGTTAGATTACGATTGTGTTCCATTGTGGTCTTTGAAAAGTTTCAAAATACTTGCAACTCTTGAAGTAATAAAATGTGTTTACTGACATCGAAAATAATCGAATTTATCTCTGTTCTCTCATGCGATACATGTTATCTGTTATCACTTCAGACTACCTCTACATGCATTGTTTGGAATGTTAAAAAACTGGAGTGTTATTGTCAAACACGTTGTATTCGCGACAATAGCTTCCGTAAAATTCAATCAAACTGTTGGTATTCATTTAAATTAATCGATTATATTGATCGCCTACATATACCGCAACTCGAATAGCAGTGACGTGTGTAAAAAAGTTTTAGGCGTATGTAAGTACTATTTTTAATTTGTTTTGATAATAGTCTATATTAGTCACTAAACTGTTACCTACTGAATTCGCTAGCCAAAGCGTGATCTACCACAGATCTTGCTAGTACCTATGCTTACAAATTTAAACAGTTAAGATAAATTAAGAATTTCAGTGGGTATTATGGGTAGCCTCAAATATAGAAAACATTTGAAGACTGCCTTGAAATATTGCCAAACAAATATGAATGGTTAGTTCTTATCAAGATTTCTGCGATAAAGATTCGATAGTTCCGACACAGTTCCTGTACTTTGTGTAATAGCCCATTGCCGGTGATAGGATGCAACTAGAGGTTAGGTACACATTTTCGGAAGGACGTTAGAAATCGCGGTTGGCATTTCCTCTCAAATTGGCAGTTAGATATAAAATAGTTATGTTTATGTGTCTCTGCTAACCCGTAGAACTGTTCTAGGCGCTATCTTGTTTTCTTTGTTTAGTTAAGAAAATGTGTTTGTAGGTAACTTTATCTTTAGCCTAGTTGCTCATACTCCTATAATTTCTAAAGATGATCCTAAAGTATGCAAAACAACCAGCTTGTATCCAGTTGGTAATTATAACTGCCCATAGTTTGTCGGTCTCGTTGTGATGGGGTAGGAAGAGGGCCCAGAGTTCATATATCTCCATATATGAACTCTGGGCCCTCTTCTTACCCCCTACCCCTTAGATAAAAAAGAGCCCCTGAATCATTTGACGTCCATAGTCTTTCTGATTATTCCTGAATCATCCATCAGACAGGACCGCAATGTTTCTTAGAACTGGATCATCTAAGTCTACTTCACATGAAATGATCAGATAGGTACGTACTTGCGTAGTACCTACTTATAAACATCTTGAACGCGCTAAATAAATAGACCTATTATAATACTTATATAAATAACATTATGATAGTTAGGTACTTCGATATCGACCAACGTACAGCAAACAGCACACATTGTATATTGCAGTAGCATTGTGTCATTATGAAGTTTGAAGGGCTTCTAGAGACATATCAAATTAGAGCCGTTGATTAACTAGGGCACTAATTGAAGGAAGTTCGAAATGCTACGACGACCTTACGTGACTGAGTCCATTATAATGCAAATGTTTCGTTAGATATACGCTTGAAAGGAAGCGATTTGTTTTGATTTTTTTCATGTTTTGTTGCAGAATTATGCAGTTTGAAAAGCAATTTTAGCTTTGTGATCATTACCAAAGATATCGCCAAATAAAGTAGCCCTTATTGAAAGAGTTAGAGATACCTATCATAAAAATGCCAGAGATAGGGCCGATGATGCGCGCACTCGAGCTGCAGAGGCTGATAGAGGACAAAGTGGCCGAATGGCGCGAAAGGTCAGCGAGGGTCGCCGGAGCAACTGTAGCCGACGCTTATCAACAGCCACTCAACTTCAAACGACACACATATAGGCGTAAGAACAACGCTGAAATAAACAGAATTATCGCAAAGTACTCGAAGCCCACTAAGAGATCGGACGAACCCTATTCGGTGCGCCACACGCCTGATACTTCCCCAAAACGCCCACCGAGAGCTAAGAAATTATCAAACCTTAAAGTGCTATCAAAAAGTGAGGACAATCTAACAAGCATCGGCGACATGGAAATTGAAACGGATCCGAAACAGGAAGCTCAACCTTACTTCACACTATCCAAGTACAACACCAAAAGCTGCGAGGATGTCACAGCGTTCGTCGATATCCACCACAATGTGAAAAGTAAAAATTTTGAACAAAATAGTATATTGAATGCCAAGACAGTCGTGCAAAATAGAAGACCTAAACTTCACAGCATCTGCGAAGGTGTTACGGACATTTCAGAGTTCTCAGACAGTGGCTTAGAATGTGATAGATCGATAGATAGATCCTTTGCTACATCAACCCCTTTATCAAAAAGAAAAACATGTCCTCCCGGTGGCTCTGTGTTGACATTAAACTTTGAAAAGGTTACCAAGAAACCTACTAGTGTTAGTGATTTAAGAAAAGGTGTTTCAGAACCGAATATCCTTAGTGCGGATGCTAGTGAAAGTGGAAGATCAAAGACTATCGATTTCAGAAAGCGCTGGAAAATGTTAAAGCCGCCGTTCAAAAAAGGGGCTTTCGATTGTTTACTGTTATGGCGTGGGAAGAAACAAACTCCGACAAAAGAAAACAACAGCCGGAGGTAAGTCGACTACTTTTTGTTAAGTTTGATATAATTTCCCTAATAGAAGTTAAGTGACTATGACTTTTTATGTGCGCAGTTAAGAAATTGCGGAGACGTGTTGACCTCAACGCACGAGACGATACTGTATGGAATCTTCATAAGTGTCATATACAGTTAAAATACTCATCAGGGGTTTTTTGTCTTCCTTTTTCTCCACAATCAGGAATAACCCTCCTTTCCTTCCGATCCTTATTTATATGGGGATTTAGATCTAGGTACCATCATATTAACTGTATTTCAACGGTGCATTATTGAGACAGCATGCTTCTATGAGATAACTTATAATTGTTTCCTTTTAGTGCGATACTGTTACGAACAGTTTCTAGATTAGCGGGTCGCCCGATCGCGAAACATGTGCCAACTGTTTATTATTGAAACGTGACGAATAAAGTCATAACAGTTTATAATACTAATCAAGTTAACTTTAACGTTACTTTGGGACTTCTCAATAGCAGCCCGGAGTCTGGGTTTGTGGCCAATAATGGCAATAGGGTCGCCCCGTTTTACATATAAACACACATACCTTAAAATGTGTGTGTGGTAATAGGTACCTACACTCGCCTATTCCTTTATATACAGCTAATAACATAGAAACATAATGAGTACCTACTATGGTAAGCTTTCAAATTAATTGAAAGAGAAAAGTCCAAAGACTTTGGATTAAATGTATATAAGCTTTCGCGCTACGGATACCGAAGTACTTGTTTAATACAGTTAGTTAGGTTAATTAGTTTTAATTCGCCGCTCTCTACATTAATTAGAAAAATTACCGTTGGGAATGCTATTTTAAAATATTCATGCTGATTTCATGAATGTCCTTTCTAAAAATAAGGGTGATCGTCCATTGCCGAAAAATGCTGTTTTTGAACACTTTTAAGGCGGTATATAACTAGTGTCTAGTGTCTATTAGTGGGCTTACTGCAGTGCTATTCTGTAACCATCTCACCGTGAAAACTTAGGTGAAGTGAGCGTGGAGTGAGCTGTCATTCCACAGGGATTGACACTATTGACAGCTCACTTCACTCAAGTTTTCACGGTGAGATGTTTACAGAATAGCATGGCTGGTATAACTTAAGTGCGGAATTAAAGGAATTTATTACCAACGCAATTATTACGTGTAGATAATAAATGGCCAGTAATAATCTAATGCTACGTTTTATAATTTAAAAATAATAATATATCTCTTCTATAACCATGTAAAGGGATATTGATAGTTAGTGTTGCGGCAAGCATCCACTTTATTTCATTGTACATACTTACATAATTGTAGTAAAATCGTGTAGGTAGGTACAGACGGCTACACATCAAACTATACATTTCCAGTATAAGCTGACATCGCATTGTACGGAAATCCTATACAATGCTAGATCAGCATAAACTGGAAATGTATAGCTTGATATGTAGCCGTGTGTACTATTGCGGCTGAAATTCACTGTTATTATGAAAATAAAATTAGCATAAGTTCATAATTACTAATAAGTAGATTGATTGTGGTTCGAGAAAATTGGACGGTGAAGAAAATTAGAAAAGATGCGGAAATCAGAAGACTTGATGCTTTAGTAATGGAGAATCTAGTTTTGGTCGTGGTTTTGAACTATTGGATGACTAAACTTTATGGTAAATTTTTCTTCTACTCAGTTCATAGAAACAAGTGCGTGTCGGTCCACGCACAATGAAAGGTTCCGTAGTTGGGATGAATTTATCCCAAGAACAAAATTAACATTGTAGTTGAAAAACATATTCTCCCATACATTCCAACTGCAAATGTTGTACGCTCAATATTGAGAGATTTGCCATTTTATTTTAAAACCATAGTCTTTTTATAGGTTTCCTGTAATCTATGAGTATAGAACTGTTTTCTGTATATTTTTCAAAATTTTAGGCTCCGTTTTTCGGATATATGGGGATTGTCAATTTTCATCAATTTCCTTAAATAACTTTAAATCTATTTATTTTAAATTGTAAAAAATAATATGTTTGAAAATTGAAACCCTCTCAGTAGGTACCTAACCTCTTTCATTTGATATGTCACAAGGTACATTTTACGAAACTTTATTTCTAATTGCCTCTCAAAAATGAACCCGTATTCAAAATTCATATAATTACGTTACACGTCCGTGATTGTGTCACATGAATTCATATTATTATGTGTACCAAATTTCAACTTAATCGGTCCATTACATTCGGAGAAAATTGGATGTGACAGACGGACAGACTAACACACGAGTGATCCTATAAGGGTCCCAGTTTTTCATTTGGACGTACGGGATCCTAAAAAGAAATCATGTAGGTATAGATAGGTAGGTAGGTGGTACTTACTAAGTTACGTACTACTAACTATTTAAAGAAAAACGATAATTTCAAATTATTACCATTTTTTGCTATAATAACAACAGCTATCCATCAATCTCAATAACAATAATAGTACGGATATTATTAATTATAAAAAAAACACTGCGCTTCACTAGCGCCTCTGACGGAAAACAGAGGAAACAATTGACGCTGAAAGTTCGAACAAAACTCACCAGATGGCGCGGTCAGTCACCAAATACCACATCGCTTGGGTTTTCCGTGAGAAACTTGAACAATGCACAACATCACGTACTAGCTTTTCAAAAAGAAAAAAGAAATAACCTAAGTATGAAAAACCCGTTCTTTGATTATGGGGTTCCCCTCGGTATACATTTCAGTTTTATATTTTTACATGGTGTTGAATGAAATGCCAAATTCTCTTACAATTAAGTAGGTACTTTTGAAGGTGGAAAATATTACATTTTCATTCTTTCTTTCTTTAAATGAGATAAAGCCTTTTATAATAGCAAAAAACTATTGCCTTCCTTTACGTATTTTTAAGTGGATTTAAAACATCATTATCAAAAACATGCCATAATTGGTGAGTAAGCCCGACCTTGGGTTTGGTCATCCACACCATTGTGAACAGGTACTTCGCGTACATTACCGCGACCGTGAGGTTGTGTAACACCAATGTGCGCTCAAGTAGCAACTATTGTTTGTTATTATGGCATTTCCTATGTTACTGTGTCAATCGGATATAAGAAGGCGGTAGAATTGAACTTAGAATGGTGATTCAGTAACTGCAGATAAGATGCTTGAAGAAAAATTTATATTCTATTTAGAATCTATATTACAGTGTCAGGAACTCCAGATTGTCCGGATATCCATCAGTTACGGCAACGAGATGTAGGTCAATGAAACAATATTAGATGTAACTTTCTGCAATTGAATTCATTTTTACATGAAATTTTCTGAGTCCGGAGGTAGTGAAAGAGGCCAAACTACAGTTTATAATATGGCGTACCGGTCAACGATAACGTAGCAGGTCTGTAGTTGATACATTGCAGGTCAAACGGAAATGCTTAAGGTACAAATAGAAAACCTGTCAGGTTAACCTGCTAAGTTGACCTGTCATGTACTTGGCAAGTATTTTAAATGTTCATGGTAGGGCCCCAGTACTCAAAAGTAACATATTGAGGAATTACCTAGCCATTACTTTTTTACAGTATCTTTTACAACAAAATAAAAACGGTAATTAATTATACTTACATAATTATAATATTATGAGATAGAGCTCAGTAACATAAACTTTATGGAAGTAAATGGGATGTATTAAAGTTTTATTAGTCTTCATTAAGTTATGGTATTAACGGACTTTACAATTACAAGCCGGACAAGCCGGTGGCCGAGAAGTTGTGTAGAAATCAGCTGTCATTGGTATGGGCATGTGATGCGGAGGAATGAAGGGAACACATGTCGTGAAGTTACTATAAGTAGGTACCGATGATGTGAATGGTTATTGGAGAAGAGAAAGATCAAAGAAACGATAGATGTTTTGTGTGGCAGATGATATGGCTAGAAAGGAGATTACAGATAATAGAAATGTATGTAAGAAGCTTGGATGTATTGTACCATTGTATGGAAGATGATATGACTAGAAAGGAGATGACGGCTAATAGAGATGTAGTATGGAAGAATAAGACATGCAGCAGCGACCCCAAATAGATTAGGATATGGACAGGATGGTCAGTAAAACTAGAAGCCAATCGTAACACAAACATTTACGAATATCCCAGCAATCATATGATTATGCTTAGTTCAAAATAATTGCTCTCAAAAGCCCAATTAATATGACTAACGGTAGATGTAAACTAGCAACAGATGTGTGGAATCTTCGTTACACGCGAACGCGCCCGTACAGACCACGCTCATCAGCATCTTGATAAACATCATTCTGTTTCACCAAGAAAGACTCATTGTACGTACATACTAAATGACTATGTTCTTTGTCCATGTCTAAATAGTAGCCACACACTTTATCATTAAAAGCAGATAATTTACTGATACAGATAACTTATTCGAATAAACGGACGACTTCCCTTGAAAACTGGCTAGTCCATTACTTGGAAATTGTGGGAACTCGACTAGTTATACTTGCTCTATGCTTGTAATATAAATATTTGCCTTACGGTATGATAACAAGGTGCAAGCTGTAATATTCATCACTTTTTTCTCTCTATTCAGGTATTTCCGTCACTCTTGCTCCTGCAGCCTTTATGTGGAATTGTGGAGCCATTAAATTGTCCTGTTAGCCGGCATTACATTTAATTTTATAAACAGAAATTATCGCACCTGATCACAACAGAAAAATACTAGGAAAATTAATTTCAAATAAACAATCAAGCATCGCAAATGCTGTGGTAAATTGTGTGCTCATCGCTTAATGAGTTTGATAGGTAAGGGAATTGTACCATTATCATTACCTATTCCATTGCAATTTATTTGCTACATACGACAAAACATAACTAGCTCACGTTTTGACATCATCAATTCATTTAGGAACTGATGATCAATGCTAATTGCGTACGTAGGCATCTACCTTAGCCTAATAAGTTCCATGACAGTTCCAAGAACACAGCGAACGATCACCGCGGAACAACAATGACAGCGTTTCTGCCAAATGCAAATTATCTGCCTACACCTACTGCTTATACGTCAGCTGTTCAAATGACAATAATATAAGTACGTTCTCATTGTTAGGCTATTGACACACATTATGTATTATTACTTCTATTCTTTGCTTAACCTAGAAGTAAACGTAAGAATATATCATTAGGTTGCCAGCCAGTATGTAGTTTTTCCTCAGGACCGTCACTTTTAAGACTAACTGCAGACTGCAGTGAACAATAGGGTTAAAGGTTGCAATTACATATACTGTACTTATGTAATGAATTCATTGAATGTACATTATTCTCGTATATACGCTATACGATGGTCAATTTTTTTATTTTTTCTGCATTAAGGTATTTAGCACAGTATCTTTATAGGAACTAGTTTACATATTAATCGCTACAATAGTTTTTTTATTTCATAGCCTCATAGGCTCATGCATGCATTCTGTTCTTCAAACACGTATGTATTTTTTCTTTTAAACGAGTTCAAAATTTTGTATCCACAAAACAGCACCCTGTTGATGCTCTAGCAGAGCAAGTACCAATAGATTATATTAACATAGAAATGAAATGTAAACTACTACTATTCAATCACTTTACTGGGGACAAGTTTAGTGATAATGACAGTTTGATGCCTCATCGCCTGAGGGAAAGGCACTTAATTTTAAATTCATATTGAAGAACTTGTTTTCTTCAGTTGCAGTGTTTAAGAGCTGGGGTCCTACCACCACCTCTAAAGCAGTATTATTTTAATATTACTTTAGTCTGGGAAAGAGATGAAGCTCTACAGGACGTATAGCTCCATCACTTTCCCCCATTGAAGTAAGATTAAAATAATACTGCTTTAGAGGTGGTGGTAGTTAAACATTTGAGCAATAAATAACACTCTAGGCATTTTCGGGAGGTTCAGTAAAAAGAAAGGGCTCACAGTAAAAAATGAGGTAAACAAATAACACAATATCTATGAACAGATCACAATATTCCCAACTTTTAAAATGGTATATGATTTAGATCTAATCAACTTAATTATGTTATTTATTGTACAAATTCATATAAAGAAGCTTATTCAGAGGTTTAGCAAAAACGATCAGATTAGAGAAAATCTGCCAACTTGTATGGATGGCAATAACACTACCTCTATCCGTCATTGCTATAGTGCCAAAAAAGTGACTAAGCGAATAAACGGCTGACTAAGCGCTTGGTAAATACCGGCACTTCCATGCAACTTTATACACAGCAAACAAAATGTAACGATACTAATTTTAAAATGCAAGCAAATTCATTCGAAGCTAGGTATAGTCAGTTGCAGAGACATCTCACCCCTAGCAATGTATTTATTTATAGATTGCTAGGGGGTGAGATTTCCCTGCAGCTGACTGTACCTAAGTAAGGATCGTAGCAGGTGGCGTCACTGCCGGATTAAGCAAGCGTGGGGCCCGTAGCAAATTTTGTAGACGGGCCCTTGATCTGCTATGGGTTCTTATGTATAAAGTGGTAAAAAAAAAACAATACTCAATACGTCTATTTGCAATCAACTTTTAGAAATTGTATTACCCATATTCTGACCTCTTAGTCGGCAAAGGTAGTACGTATCACGTTTTTGAGACATCAAGTAAATTCAATATACCACTTCTTAATAAGTTTCACTCAAAAAATTATGCTTAGGCGGAGGTGGGGCCCGGGTTTGAATACGCGGGGCCCCCTTTAGCGCGGGGCCCGTAGCAATTGCTACTCTTGCTACGTGGTTAATATGGCGTTCTATACTTTCTGCCTACCCATGGGAAGAAGGCGTGAGTTTATGTATGTATGTAATTAAAATGCCAAGTATCATGGTCAGGTTTTTGGATTTACAATTAAATTGATATGTTAATGATAATGCGGGTTTTTTATTTGAGATATATTCCCCAACACTCTTATTGAAGTTGAAGTACTCTACAAGAACAATGCAAAAATCAAGTGTAGAAGGTGGATTTTCCTAATCCAGTTGGTGTCAGCTCGTAACTTAATAACTGTTGTTGTGAGGGTTTTGTTCTAACGCAATCATTATAAAGCAAAAAACTGGATTAGTACAATCCTTCGTTTACTCAAGCGTGATGGCGATATAAATAAATATTTTTCGCACAGTTCCGTACACTACGACACAACTTAGATGTAACATCGGCATAATTCGTAAAACCGATCACCATCCGAACTGAGTGCGTCTTCAAAATCACCAATCTTTATTACTGCTTTAGGTGGAAATGACCTTTACGAAAACGCAATAACTTGTAAAGTCATATATCCAAATACATTCGTAAAATTGAAATGAATGAATGAAAACATTCAAATTTATGGTAGAGTACATTATTTTATTCCTCAGATTTGATACGCCATTATATTTATGATTAAATTAAATTAATGATTAAGTCACTTTAATTAACATTTTTGGGCAAAATATTTTATATGAATACTGGCTTTTTACAAGTTTTTGATACAATTCCCAAAAAAACAACCGTTGACGTGAGAATTGACGTGAAACGCATTAGCTGTTTAACAATTGACCCTACAAAAAATGGTTTCCATGTAACAACCTTGGAACTCTAAAAACTGGAGTAGGTAAACCTCCGACAAACAAAGCTTACGGCATTGCAATACAGACAGGCAGTCGCTGACACCTCGCGCTGTCCGCAGCCTGAAAAATCGTTACACGCGCTATATAGGAAAAACTTCTCATTTAAAATAGAGCATTTTATACTTTTATATAAAGCTGTGCTATAGTTAAAAAACAAGGTGATCATTCAAAGTGAAAAGACAAAAGCAGTGACTGGTTTTTGTGAAAATGCATCCGAAAAAGTTTGAAGATCCGTGGAGTTTCGTGTACAGGAAGTTACAAGAAAAGGAAATAATCAGCAAAACAAAGTGAGATTGATGTACTTGGTTACAAATTTACTTAATTCTTTTTTTAGGTAATTAGTATACTTATAATTTTAATAAAATGCAAGAGCTCGTACTTATTTTATATTATTATTGGATAATTATTACTCCCATGTAGAATTACTTTTATTTTTATATCAAGACTGTAAGCGCGCCAAGTTGACTGCATTATTTTTGTTTCGCCTTATCCTATATACGGGGGATATCTTCATTCTTCACAATATTAACGCTTTTTTGTGGCTAAACATTAATATCAGGTTAATTTTAGACTTTTTTTGCAAAAGTGATGTAATTTTTTTTCTTTTATCCTGTTTTACGTGGATGGATATATGTAGTTCTATTTTAAGTGTTAGATTTTTTTTAAATGCGCTGGATAGGTCATTATCATAATTTTCCTGCCCTTTCTAACTGAACAGACAGCTGTGCTGCTGGGGAGTTTGTTGTGCCACTTCTTCTTCCCAGCTAACGCACTAGGAAGTTGTGAAGGGTGGGCGTTTTGGGGGACTGTCTTAAGTAATTTTGACGTTCGAAAAGTGCTGATTTCAGCCTACTTTGAATAAATGACCTTTGAATTTGAATTTTTCTTATCCCAACTTATCTGGGGTCGGCGCACATGTCACTTTCTTCCATATACTTCTACTACTATAAGTCTCGGTGCTCACCCCTTTCTAGCCATATCATCGTTCACACAGTCAATCCATCGTTTCTTCGACTAGATAGGTACCTATAAATAATTTGAAAGGTACGATAGGTTGAAAATGTTACCTACTTGAGTTCAGGTTCAGGTTAATAATAAGTACCTTTATAAAATCACGCACTGTAATATCGGAAATCGTTAAGAATTTTCAGATTATTTATGGTCTAAGATTTTCAACATATTTCGATACCTAAATATTTTTCCAATCAGTGGCATGTCAGTAAAGAAAGGAAATGAAAGTGAGAGTTTGAACAATTTTAATCGTTCTTGTATCTTGGTATCTAATACTTTAAATAATCTGCTTTGCTAGAGGACAGTTAATTTATTTACAGTTAGCACTGGTAGCGAGTACTAGCAAGAAAAGTCCTTTGTGAAAGGTCGGCAATGTTATAATTACCTACTGCAGGCGAGGATACTAAACACAAAATAAGCGTATAAAATTGTCTTACAATGAATTCTCAAAATATTTTGAACGTTTAGGCTTTGCAATTTACAATTTTCTCTATAAGAAAATTTGGATTTATATGCTCGACACGAAGCATGAACGGAGCATGATCATTGCATCGCTTTTTTTGAATTTTAGCTTGCCATTTTCATCACTAAATGTTCTAGATATTTTGCGTATCATGTTTGCCATGACCTTAACCTTTCCATAGCCCGCAAAAACATAAAGTTATGGTTTTTGGCTCATTGCCTGCCTCGTCGCGTCACCCGATCGATTGTAGGCTCTGCCCATCCTTCGCCATAGTTTCGCAAATGTACAAACATTCTAATTTTATTATCTACTACATAAGATTAAACACATATTATTATCATGAGACATTCATGACATCCCGTATGAGTAACGATGTGAAACTGCAAACAAATGGTTTTGAAGACCGCGAGCGTCGTGCCACAAACAAAATTGTCTTTTGTTTAAGTCTATAGCGTCAAGGTAGCCCGCGAAATTCAAGTTTTCTTACGATTTTTGTAATTTGCAGGTCAGTATCATGTTCTATGTTGATCTAAATATGATTCGCGGCCATATCAAATGTTTATTTATAGGATTATAATAATAAAAATGATCAATACAACTCTCTAAGTTCATGTAATCCCATTGTATGACTATTTCATGAAATTTGACAGTTATGCTAACTTATGGAGTTGTATTGCTGATTGTAATGATTATAATTATGTAAAGCCATATTTGTTACGGTAGCGAATCATATTTTAATTAACGTAAAACCTGACAGTGACCTGCAAAAAACTAAAGAAAATTTGAATCTCGCGGGCTACCTTAGCGCATCCCCCTTAAATTATAGTTACGAAAATTCAAAACCAAAGACACCGACTTTTTGGAAGGCGGTTTTTTTTTTTTGTAAAAGTTTTTATTTTTCACTTTTTAGTTGTGGTACCTACCTATCCCACACAAATTCGTATACCACTGCCTGCTATGTAAATAACAGTGACAGGAAGTTATCATTATAACGCTAGATATATACTAAGTGGGAAAAATACGTTCTATTGAAGCTTACTCAAAAACTATCCAAGCAAAGTTAATAAAAAAATTATGGGACCAACTTGGAAGTATACCCTTACACATAAAAAATAATTTTCAAAATCGGTCCACGATTGACGGAGAAATTGGCGGAAATACATTTTAAAAAAAAACATACTTACGCGATGAACATATAACCTCCTTTGGAAGTCGGTTAAAAAGCTGTAATTTGGCATGGGGATACGTACTAATAACGCGGACAAAGTGGTAAAACAAGAAAAAGAAAAAAAAAATTGGAGTACCTCCCCTACACGTAAAGTGGGGATGGTTTTTTTTTCTCGTCTGTCCTATGGTGTGGGGTGTCGTTCAAAAATATTATGAGTGTGTGAAAGCCATTTTTCAATTTAGGCATCGGTTTGCGAAATATTAAGCTTTAAAGTTGAAAAATGCTAACTTTAGTTAGAGTATAGTGTGTGTGTCCCTGCCAGCTAAATGGTAGGTAGTACTTGGATTTATGAAAAAATTCACAGCAATAGTACCTACATATAATTATAACGAAGTTAAAAGGTAAACTATCACAGCTAAGTAGGCTTTACAGGTTAACGAGTAGTAATCGGCCAACTTCGACCATAACATTCCGTATGGGAGAACATGTTTTTCAACAACAACAACAACATCCCAACTACGGAACCCGTCATTGTGCGTGGTCCGACACGCACTTGGCCGATTTTTTATGACATGATTTTCGCTGCAATCTCCGTGCGTCGTACGTTTCAAAAATGAACTGAGTAGGTACCTACTACCTACCTATAGTACTGAATCCCCATTAGTCATACTTACCTGGGTATTAAAAACTTACAATGCTTCTACAACGGGCAGAAACATTTTTATCTCACATTTTAATATTACGTAAACTGTCGTAGGTTTAGGTGTGTGCTCTACCACAGGCATTACTGTCCAAGAACTTTTAATTCAAGTATTTTAACGGTTAATTCAAGATTTTTAAGTTAATAATTTATAAACTTTTCGTACATAGAGCGTTTTAAACAAAAGATTTAAAAAATCAAAGACGTTCCACGAGTTTTAAAGTTCGTGGACCGTAACTCCTGTGGTAGAGCCTCCCTTCAACCTTGAGCTTGAACACGACCTCGCGTTAGCTCAAAATTTGGCCGAACTTTGCGTCATTCTCTGTTTGCTTAGATACCATTATCAGACGTTAACTAGAGCGATAATGTTCTTGTCTTCGCTAATAAGAATATTATGAGATGAATATTGTGAATTAGTGAACGGTACATGTTTGTCTGTCTGGTAGAATGCATTACGCCCACAATTTAACAGATATGGCTAGGTACCTAGCGAGTAGCGGTGCATTGGCTGTTTGTTTTATTTTATTATGTAGTCATGCTTGTGATGTTTGCACTTCCTTCTGTTTGCGTCCGTTTAAATACTTAGTTACTTATGTCTTGAATAGTCTAAAATTATCTAGCTAGCATTGTTTGATATTCTTTCAATATAGGGTTTTGAAAAATATCTCATATCTCTTTTTACCCGACTGCGGCGAAGCCAAAAAAGGAGGGTTATGTGTTTGACTGTATGTATGTATGTATGTATGTACCTACGTCCGTCTCTATGTTTCCTCGTAACTACTAAACGGCTAAACCGATTTTGATGAATGATATGTCGTTAGATTCGTCTTTATTGCGCGAGTGTCACTGGGAATATTAAAATCATAAAAATCAAAATGGCGGCTGTGAGTAACGTTAACTGGTACCCGGGCCTACCACCACCGCAGCGGATAGAGGGTCACTGGCGTGTGATTAAGTGTTAAACTTTGTAGCCAGTCAGCGAAATTTTCTTTATAGTTCTCCTTGTGGAAGGCCCCCACACACACACAGGAGAACTATAAAGAAAATTTCGCTGACTGGCTAACGGAATTCTCATGGAGGCGTCGCATAGCAGTTCATCATTTAGACCTGAAGAATTACTTAAATGTATTTAAATATTTTTGTGTTCTTTTTACACTACACACCAACCAACATAACATACAAAAATAACACATCTCGACTTCAAAGTAAAGTAAACACGTAGGATGCAAGAGCGAGCCTTACGAGCTTGAGACGTGGGGCAACCCGACTCGGACTGGGTAGGTTCGAAGATAATGGCGGGGCCGAACAGGTTAGGTTAGGTTCAAAATAACTACAAGGAAAAAGGAGCCCCGCAGAGTGGGTCTACTTCGACGACGCCTTAAATTTTTTTTTTTGACCTTGACCTTTGCGTTTCACATTGGCTTTGAAAATGTCCCCACTGTACCTACTTTACGGACCGCGCTTGCAAAGCTTAATAATTAATATCGTAACACCGCATATTTAGTTTTAGATGTAAAGAAAGTATTTGGAAACTTTCCAACTGCCTTTTTTACACCTAAAACGGTTACAACATCAAATTCAGTGTTATAATTGCCATTCATTATTAATAGGTATTCGAGTTAGCTAGTTAGCACATTTCATATTTCCATACAGTAATATTGCCAAATACGCTTTTTTTTTTTTTTTTCACTAATGTTTTCTATAGATTGTGTAATGATATTTTTATTTTTCTTTGGTGCAATGGATTGCAACAAAATGGCCGCGTTGCAATCGCAAACTAACGCCACCTAGGGATTACAGAGTAGCGTTTCCTTTTCTTGTTACTTTCCTTAAAAAATAATTATGAATCTTCTGTCTATTAAGAGGCCGTACACGAAATCGACTGATTTTGATCAATTTTGTTCATTAGTTGTGAGAACAGAATTTAAACAACATTATTTGTGATTTGAAAAGTCGAGTTCATAAATCATGTGGCTGAAAGGGATTTTTCAAATAAATTAAGTATTCATGGAAAATCACTAATATTCGCAACAAGTTTTCCGAAAAATGACGCGAGACTGACGTTATTCGTTTATTCGAAATTACTTTTGATTTTGAAAATTAAAAAATATCATCAACTTCATTATAAGGTCTACTTGCATGTGGCTGAACCACTTTTTCTACTTCTAAATTTTATTTTAAAAATAAACAATTACTTAATTTCGTAAATAAAATGGCAAAGTGATATGAATATGAAAGACCGCGGAAAACCCATCCCTTCAGTAGCGACCGGGCCTTCCCAGCGTGAGGACGTATCACTGCGTCGCATTGTGGGCTTTCATAGACTTAGGCATTTCAATTTGCAAGTGCCGGGTTTATTCCCGGATATCGCTTCTATTAGTTATACGCAAATGACACCAGAGTTAATTCTGCACAAAAACGAAGGAATTATATTTTTTTTAAGAATATTGTATGAAACTAGTATGAAAAATCTAATTATCTCTTAAACGGCAAGGAAAACCGTAATATCCTTACAGGTGATTATAGTACTAATTATTATGATATTTTTTCATACTCCACGTACCGGTTATCGCTGCCGAAGTTGTTTTTTAAATCATCAAAATATTTTTATTTATTTTTACATATGAAACGGTTCCTTTTAGTGTCTAAGTTAAGAACATCGTGAAGAATGTTATTGACCCAAATATTAAGAATATATAAAACAAGAAAATATTTAAAAAAATAGCTGTTTATTCTTTTTTATTGATAATTTAAATAAAACAGAGTTTACAAAAATATTTTTTAAGTACTATAAATACAATATATAAATATAATTATTATACAAAATATGCTATGTGCTCCCAAATTGGTCCCATATAAATTTTATTAACTTTGCTTGAATAGTTTATGAGTAAGCTTCAATAATGCGTATTTTTCCCACTTAGTATATTATATGTCGACGATATGATGATAACTTCCTGTCACTGATATTTACAACGCAGGTAGTGGTTTTCGAATTTGTGTGGCATAGGTACCACAACTAAAAAGTGAAAAATAAAAACTTTTTACAAAAAACAAAAATAACCGACTTCCAAAAAAACACTACCTACAAAGTGAAAAATTACTTTAATTTCGGAAGTCGGTGGCAAAAAACGAAAATTCAAAACCGCAAAACACAGACTTCGAAATTAAAGTTATTTTTCACTTTGTTGTGTTTTTTTTTCTTGTCTACATCATTTCTTTGTGCTCATTACTTCTCTTTGCCCACCGTTTGATGTCGAGCCTGTACGCAATGTGTAACAGACATTCCATGCAATTTATTCGGGCGTGTAGGGATGACAAGCCAAATTCGTATATGTCAGATCACACAGTCTTTGATGTTACAGCATCTAAGCGGTTCATTTCTGTAGGTTTTGCTCAGCACAGGTAGCACGATGCCTTTAATCTGGCTTCAGAAAGGTACGTGCAGACTCTAGCGTTGATCATTGTCATCATTCGTTGATGAGTCACCCTCTTACTATTACTACACTCTGTGGGGATAAGGGCCTTAATTTCATCATCCATTGGTCTTTTGTGATCAAACTGATCATTGACAACTGCTTCGTTCTCCTTCACAAAACTCATTTTGTAGTGATAAATATCTAGCTCAAACATAGTTGTCTAAGTGTGGGTATACTATAAACCTCTGCCTACTCCTTCGGGGATGTAGGAGTGATGCTAAAATTTTAACTAAATATGACTATTTTTAATCGCGGTTAAAAGGTGTGGAATACAATTAGTTATCATGAACTAAAATTCACACCAACACCTCGAGTTCAGGTGCAAAAATAGTACTGTATCTTTTTTTCTTTCATATTCATATTATATCTTTATTTGCATTCCCTATTGTAGGTATACGGGTGTTACAATGGCTTAGAGCTATGGTACAATTACGGACCCTGTAGGGCACAGTAAAAAGTATAAAATTAATTCTTGGTAAAAATTAAATTAAAAGAAACAAATTAATTCTTAGTAAAAATTAAATTAAAAGAAACAAATTAATTCTTAGTAAAAATTAAATTAAACGAAACAAATTAATTCTTAACATTCTTCAAAAGGTGTGGAATAAAATATGTTGTCATGAACTAAAATTCACACCAACACACCGACTTCAGGTGAAACAACAGTACTGTATCTTTTTTTCTTTTCTTTTGCTTTTATCTCGAAAATGGTGTGTCCTATCGCAAAAATAATGAAAATTTCGATATATGAAGCCCATAAACCCCTAAAACTCAATTTCTCATATTTTCCATACAAAAAGTGAAAAATTCCGTATAAAACATGTCCAACGTGCGCGGCTCAGGCTCTAAAAAAAAATTCACTGTTTAGGGAAAAACAAGTCGGTGTACAAGAGAATGGCCACCAATACTCGTATTTATGTAAAACGTTTACCTCAATGTTATTGAATGTCTAAAAATTGCATTTAACACCAAATTGTAGCATTTTTATGTTGATTGTTATAAATATACTAAACGAATATACACAAACATTCCAAACTTATTTCTTAACCGTACCTGCGTAACTTAAGAAAATATCATTTAAGGCGAAAGCGTTAAGGTAGCCCGCGAAATTCAAATTTTCTTACGTTTTTTGCAATTTGCAGGTCAGTGTGATGTTCTATGTTGATCTAAATATGATTCGCGGCCGTATCAAATGTTTAATTATAGAATTATAATCATAAAAATGATCAACACAACTCTCTAAGTTCATGTAATCCTATTGAATGACTATTTCATGAAATCATGACATTTGAAAATTATGCTAACTTATGAAGTTGTATTGCTGATTGTAATTAGTATAATTCGATGCCCCCAAGCAATAAGTCGGTAATGTGCTATTATGGACTTTTTATTGTTATGTCAAATTCGGAACCTATGGGTTGGGATACATCTTAGTAATTTATTTCACATTTTTCGTAGTGATATTTACGGAGATATCATGAAAAACACTTTTATTGTAGGGAAATTTAAAAACGAAATTATGTCGAGAAAAGTATCTTTACGTATCAATACAAAAGTGTAAAAGCTATTCAACAAAAACAGAAAAACATTTCTCCTGTAAAATTTAAGTTGTACGATAACCGACTTATTGCTTGGGGGCGTCGAATTATGTAAAGCCATATTTGTTACGTTTGCGAATTATATTTTAATCAACATACAACCTGACACTGACCTGCAAAATGGAAAAAAACTCAAGAAAATTTGAATCTCGCGGGCTACCTTAGCGCATCCCCCAAAAGGTTCAAAACTGTTTATGCGATCACTACGCTCGGTTTTTAGGAGTGTGCGTGAACCAACAAATATAGCATCGCAATGAATTTGCCTAAACTCTGTCGAGTGAATTTTGTGAACGGACTCTTAAATTAAATGATGTTATCTCTACGTGTCTCTACTATAACTAAACAATTGCTTTGGATCAAGAATGATTTATAAAAAATATACGTTTTCAGTCAAACGATTGTAACCCTAACTTGTAACGAAACGCAGCTTTGGCTGGCTGGGCTAAAGATTCTGTCAAAAGTGTCAAGTGTCAAATATTTTACGTCAAAGTCATCCGTGGCCGCAGAAAATCAATGTGTCAGAAATTAATTAAGTGCATTTACATTACGGAACGGACTAGATCGGACTGACGACCGTGCAATAATTTTTATAAAATTTAAAGTGCCTAATTTGTCTTCCATTTTAACGACTTAGATATATAAACATTAGGCCGCTGAGGTCAGTGATAAGTGTGAAGGTGCCATTGAGATATTACATTGTATTAACAACATTATCTGTACATAAACATGGTATTTCTGCGTGCCGGTATTCGTAGAAATGTAATAGCCTACAGAATTCATCATAGGCAAATGCATTTATTAAAAAATAAGGCGTACGTTGAGGGCAGATGGGTAACTGCAGGAAGTGGGCAAACATTCAAGGTGTACAATCCAGCCGATGACGCAGTCATAGAGAAAGTGCCGGATATGGGAGCTTCCGACGCTAGACGAGCTATTGGAGCTGCCGCTGTAGCTTTTCAATCTTGGAAAAATGTCACAGCCAAAGAGCGCTCAAAGTTAATAAGAAAATGGTATGAACTTTCTGAAGCGCATACTGATGATTTAGCACACATAGTAACGATTGAGAATGGAAAACCATTATCTGAAGCTAAAGGTGAAGTTGCTTACGGTAACTCATTTCTAGATTGGTTTGCAGATTGTGCCCGTCACTTAAATGGAGAAATCCTAACAAGCCCATGGCCCAACAAACATGTAATGATGACACGGCAGCCGATTGGTGTGGTATCCATTATTACTCCATGGAACTTTCCTTATGCTATGATAACAAGGAAAGTAGGGGCTTTGCTGGCAGCTGGGTGCACTTGTGTTATCAAACCATCTGAAGATACACCTCTGTCAGCTCTTGCTGCTGCTGCACTGGCAGAAAAGGCTGGGATACCTAAGGGAGTGATCAATGTTATTACATGTAGCAGAAAAAATGTCCCAGAAGTTGGACAAGAATTGTGTGTGGATCCTCATGTTGGATGCATTTCCTTTACAGGATCTACTCATGTTGGAAAACAACTGTATGGACTAGCAGCAAAAGGTGTTAAAAGGGTTGGTCTTGAGCTAGGAGGAAATGCACCATTTATTGTTTTCCCAAGTGCTGACATTAGTCGTACTTTGGATCAAGCCATGCTTGCAAAGTTCAGGAACAATGGACAAGCATGTGTTGGAGCTAACAGATTCCTAATACATGAAGACATATATTCTTATTTTATTGAAGGTTTTAAAAACCGTATTTTATCCAAGTGTATTTTAGGACCTGGCACACAGGAAGGAGTAACTTGTGGCCCACTTGTTAATCTAGAGCAAACAAAGAAGGTTTCCCATTACGTAGATGATGCAGTACAAAAAGGTGCAAAAGCCTTGATTGGTGGCAAGATTGCTAAAAAACTTGGCAGCAATTTCTTTGAGTCCACACTATTAGTTAATATAACACCTGATATGAAGGTGTATAATGAAGAAGTATTTGGCCCAGTTGCAACAGTTCTGAAGATTAAAAGTGAGCAGGAAGCCTTGGAAATTGCTAATAGTACCAGGAGTGGTCTAGCTGCATATGTTTTTACTAAAGACCTTGGACAAGCATTTAGAATGTCAAGAGACCTCGAGTTTGGTATGGTTGCCATTAATGATGGTATACTGTCAGCTGCAGAGGCACCATTTGGTGGCATTAAGGAGTCAGGCATTGGAAGGGAGGGCAGCATGCATGGTGTTGAAGAATACACGGATATCAAATATACCCTGATGTCAGGCCTGGAACAGTGAATAGAAAAACTGGACTAAGAAAATCACCAGCAGAAAGAATTCCCCAAATTTCAATAAGTATACTTTATTTGAAGAATTTTAGTAACAGATATTACTAAGTAGAACTTCTATTGTTTTCAATGAAAACCAAATGTTTTCACAATATGAAATATTATTTAAATTGGTCGAATTCTCGATATCTTTTCAGAATAATTATTTTTTAACAGCAATAGTTGAGGTTTTTTTTTGAGGTTTGAGGAACTTTAATTTGTAGGTATGGAAAGAAGATAAGACACATCACCTTTGGCATTTACATATTAACATAGTGATTTGCATTAAAATGTTAAATTGCATACATACATATCTAGGTTGTCATATTCAACGCCATATTAATTGTATTAGGTATTATAAATTAATACTAGCTGTTTTAAGATAGACTTTAAAATTGCATTTATGTAGCAGAAAACAGTAATGAATGAATACTGTATTTATAATATTGGTCTTTTGACAATGAGTAAAGTAATTTTACCAGTAATTTAAGGAATTTCGACTAAGGACTTGGTTCTAAGGACTTTAAGGACAACCCCTTAAAATCTTTTGCAATCACCTCTGTCATTGAGCTAATTTTGTTTTAAAATTAATTCTTTTTCTGATTGTTATTTATGTAGGTTCCTAATTTTTTTAAATGTTATTGTTACTTTTAATTTGTTGTTTTATTAATTCCTGTTGATTTTGAAATATACCATATAGAAAATATTTTGCTATTGATTCGAATATGTTGGATGTAACTGAACAAGTAGGTACAACCTATACTCCATAGGTTTAGGTAGTTAAAATAATGGTAAACAAACTGTAAAAAGGGCTTTTATAGATGACACTTTCTTGTTTAAAAATAAGATAAAACCAAATTAAACTTATTTTAGATTTTTACAATAGTTTCCTTTTTATAATGTATGTAAAACTATATATAATTATTTTTAAACTACTCCTCGAAGATGTAACTGCTTGAGCACAAGTTGCAAGTTGTATGTATTTTGTAATATGTCTATTGTAAAGAGCCCAAACTCTAAACGTCAACGAAATATAACTTTGCTAAATTGAAGAGTACAACTGTGGCGTAGCACGACAACTGAAGTGACTGGTATTACGTTTACTCGGTTAGTTGACAGCTGTCTCCTCACGTGGTTTTTATTGTTTACCTTTATTTAACTACATAAAATTATGGAGTATAAATTATGTTTAGAATAGACCTTAGTTCTAATCAATCATTCCTGAATGTATTAAACAAGACAATAAAGTATGTTTACTAAGGTTATTTTAATTGAATACATATATGAATTTATCTCAAACGTGTTGCTTTATTTCCAATTACTTAAGTCTTACTTTAAAATCACTATCAGTAGGTTAATAAGTATAAGTAAAAGTTTAAGAAACAACCGGCCAAGTGCGTGTCGGACGACGCACATTGAAGGTTCCGTAGTTGGGTTGACTTTATCCCAAGAACAAACTTAACATTGTAGTTCAATAACATGTTAGGAACAAACGGAAATAATCAGCAAAACAAAGTGAGATTTACCTATGTACCTACCTACTTGGTTACAAATTTATTGTTTTTTTTTTTAGGTAATTAGAATAGGTAGGTAGTTATAATTCTCATAAAATGCAATAGCTCGTTCTTATTTTTTATTATTATTGGATAATTATTATTCCTTTATAGAATTACTTTTATTTTTATATCAAGACTGGGGTGCTGTCAGCGCTCCCAGCTGACTATTTATTCTTTTTGGTAGGTATCGCCTTATCCTTTGTACGGGGGATATCGACATTCTTCGCAATATTAACGCTTTCTTGTGGCTAAACAATAATATCAAGCTAATTTCTGGATGGCTAGTTCTAGATTTAATGCAATCACATCATTTGAATTTACGAGACAAAAGAATTATACTTAATTAAAATAGTAGTTACATTCATTTTTTTTTTTTTATTAAAATAGTTATTAACTACATGATAAATATTGGTGTTATAATAGCATAACATTACTCTTCCAGTCAGCTTTCATTTTAAAAGCTGAACAAGAGCATTTTAGGACGGCATTGGCCTTACCTTCATTACTGTGTTTTATTACTTGTATTGCTGGTATTTTAACACAACACATGTGAACATTAATGCAGCCAAAAGCTGTTGTATAGAACATTTTGGGGAGCGTTATTCAGCTTGTTGCTGTAATAATGGTACACATGTGACACTTTCTAAATCTCCTGACATTATAATGGTACCTACACATGTGAAACTTCAAAGAGTTCACAACATTAATTCGGAGCTACAATGGCACACTGTAGCTGGATTATTTCGGATTTTAGCCGGTTCGATTCCCGAGTGTCGCAAGCGAATTTTCGAAAATCTTTGAATGCAGATGTGTTTCTTTAAAAAAATAAAGGAATGTTTCCCTTGAGTAAAATTTGCTATCTCCAGTATTTAGAGTACTGTCCCTCCAGCACGCGTAGCATGACCACCGTAGAAACGGGTTTTGTCGACGGAAGAATAGACAAAATGACAGTTAAACAATCACAATCTGTCATTTTGTCTATTCTGTCGTCGGCAAAACCTGTTTCTTTGGTTGTCATGCTACGCGTGCAGGTGAGGTTCAAAAATTCCACCGTGTATAAGATGTTGGTGAAGATGAATTGTGATACCACCGTGAGAATACCAATATCTTAAAAAAAATCTCAGAGTTTCTTAGAGAAACTCTGGCAAATTGCAAATGGCTGGTAAATTGCTCGTACAGCTTCTTTTTGAAGAACAAATATATTTTGAATGTCAGCGGCTTTTTCCTACAGCAGAATACCATAGGACATAACACTATGAAAATTAATTAAATAGACTCAGTGTATTGTCTTACTTTCCTGACAGCGTAGGCGGCCGAACTGAGCCTTCCCGCTAGGCTCGATATTATGTGGGCCCTCTGAAGTTTGGCATCTACTGTTATGCTGAGTCTACAGTTTCAAGCACCTCTTTATCTAAGACATTGTTGGGTCCTAGATTTTTAACATTCGGTAAGGAGAACTATATACATTTCGTTTTCTTGAAATTGAGAACTAAGTTATTTGTTGCAAACCAATCCGTAACCATTGAGATTGCACTGTTTACGTTATCAAAATCTTGTCTATTCCTGTCTACTTTAAAAATAAAGGAGGTAACATCTGGAAACAGTACAGCGTCACAGATATCCTTTAAATAAAATGGTAAGTAATTAATATACTTACACTAAGTGAGTGCAGGAACTGTATATCATGTGGCGTCTCTCAATGAACAGCCAGTGGAAGAGGAACATTTCAAACACAGACAGACAGTTGATGACGACTTGATCATTATAGTTAATCAAAGCAACAAGACTTTGCCATTTCCACACAAGCGTCAGTTACTGGAGATAGTTACTCTGGGCGAGGCTCTGCACTCTGGTCAACTGGTCAAGGTCCGCGTTTTGGAATCATAATTTTGGGAAAGTTTGTCCCCGGACTATTCACAAACCTGGATATGAATTCTGAACCCTTGCGAGAAATTAGGATCACCCTTTTTAGGCCCACTTGCGCGTTAACAGCTAACTCGGAGTTAACAAGTAACTCAGTGTAAATCCGATGATTCCCTTTTAATTAATCCTGAGTTAGCTGTTTATTCAGAGTTATTTAGCTAACCCATGAACGCGCAAGTGGGCCTTAGGGTTGCAAAATTCAAGAGTTATTTATTTAAACTAGAACGTCTGTCTGTTCAGTTTGAAAAACTGGATTGATTATATTTAATAATTACTTATTCAAAAAAACTTTTTACAAAAAAAAAAACAACCGACTTCGAAAAAAAAAACCACTTCGTAAAAAGATTTTATTTTTCACTTTATAGTTGTGTGGTTCCTACCCCACACAAATTCGAATACCACTACCTGCTATGTAAATAACAGTGCCAGGAAGTTATCATCATATCATCCACATTTATACTAAATGGGAAAAATACGTATTATTGAAGTTTACTCAAAAACTACCCAAGCAAAGTTAATAGAGGGGGGTGAACTGTCCTATGCGATTTGTAGCCTTTATGATTAAACGTGCTGATTTAAGTATAAAAACTATTTCATTGATAACGCAGCATATGGACCAACTTGGGAGCATACCCTTTCATACAAAAAATAATTTTCAAAATCGGTCCACAATTGACGGAGAAATCAGCGGATATACATTTTTTTTTTAAATACATACACGACGAACATATAACCTCCTCCTTTTTGGAAGTCGGTTAAAAATAATTTACATTACCACAAATTGCAATTCAACTCTCTCAAAAACAATTTAGTTAAGTTTCTCTATAAGTGAACTGTAACTTGTTCTTTGAGAAAATAAATGTCTTTAAACCGAACTCATAAAATAGAAACATTTTAATGAGTAGGTAGTAAACAAGGAACCCTTATAGTTTCGCCATGTCCGTCTATCTGTCTGTCTGTCCGCGGCTTAGCTCAGAGACTGTTAGTACTAGAAAGATGTAATTTGGCATGGGTATACATATTAATCACACCGACAAAGTGGTAGAATAAAAACGAGAAAAATTTTAGGGTACCTCCCTGACACGTAAAGTGGGGATGTTTTTTTTTTCCGCGTCAATCCTATGGTGACGTTGCAAAGGTCGTTCAAAAATATTGCGGGTGTGTGAAAGCAATTTTTCAATTTAGGGATCCGTTTGCGAAATATTAAGCTTTGGTGCTTTGATTAGCTTATAGTGCTAATTTTTGTTAGAGTCGAGAGTTTTTGTCGTCGTCCCCTGCCAGCTAAATGGTTGTAGGTACTTGGATTTATGAAAAAATTCACAGCAGTAGTATATACTATCACAGCTAAGTAGGCTTTACAGGTTAACGAGTAATAATCGACCAACTTAAATTTGCAGTTTGAAAAACATGTTGTCCCATTTATTCCGTATGGGAGAACATGTTTTTCAACTACAATGTTAAGTTAGTTCTTGGGATAAATTCACCGCAACTACGGAACCTTTCATTGTGGGTGGTCCGACACGACAAGCACATGTTATGACATGATTTTCGCTGCAATCCCCGTCGAAAGTTTCAATTGAAATTAACTAAAGCACGAATTCCCATTAGTCATAGTTACCTGGATATTATAAACTTAGAATGCTTTTACAAACATTTTTATCCCACATTTTAATATTATGTATATTGTCGTAGGTCTAGGTAATTTTTATGTGATCTTGACTTATGATGGCTCTACCACAGGAATTACGGTCCACGAACATTTAATTCAAAATTGAGTTAAAACTTAATAACTTTTCGTACATGGAAAAGATAAAAAAAACAAAGAAGTTACACGAGTACGAGTCTTAAAGTTAATGGACCTTAAAATTTGTGCTAGGGCCTCCCTTCGACCTTGAGCTTGAACACGACCTCGCGTTAGCTCAGAATTTGGCCGAACTTTGCTTCATTCTGCGTTTGCTTAGATACCACTATCAGACGTTAAATAGTTCTACGTTTATGTCTTCGCTAAGAAGTAAGAATATTATGAGATGAATATTGTGAATTAGTGAACGGTCGCGAATGTATCCTACATGTTTGTCTGTCTGGTAGAAAGCATTACGCCCACAATGTAACAGATATGGCTAGGTAACTAGCGAGTAGCGGTGCATTGGCTGTTAGTTTTATTTTATTATGTAGGTAGTCATGCTTGTGATACTTGCAGTTCCTTCTGTTTACGTCCTTTTGGGTTAAATACCTACTTAGTTACTTATGTCTTGAATAGTCTAAAATTATCTAGCTAGCATTGTTTGATATTCTTTCAATATAGGCTTTTGAAAAATATCTAATATATATATCTCTTTTTACCCGACTGCGGCGAAGCCAAAAAAGGAGGGTTATGTGTTTGACCTGTATGTATGTATGTATGAATGTACGTCCGTCTCCATGTTCCCTCGTAACTACTAAACGGCTCAACCGATGTTGATGAATGATATGTCGTTAGATTTGTCTTTACTGATAATTATAAAAAACCGAAAGGGCGGCAAAAGTTATGTTTAAAAAAAAAAATCTCCCTACCCTATCGAGTGGGGTATCGAAATCAAGGGTAGGTATTGAAAGGTAATTACAAAAATATATGTAGGTACACTTACAAATTATATGTTTAATTAAATGCAAAAGCTGAAAATAAAAAAAACCCGACTACCAAAACATACTTAACTGAAAAGAGAATAAAAACAAGCATTATAATCCATAGAATTTTGGTATCGTAAGCGGACCATATTTCAGGTTAAATGGTTTGTCCCGACTGCAATACCAAAAATTGTGCCTACAGCCTAGTATGGATTTGTAAAAGTTGAAACGAGTATTAGGTACATAAATATATAGTAACAAACACATAACCCACCTTTTTTGGCTTCGCTGCAGTCGGGTAAAAACAATAGCTTTGATTTTATGTAGAAACCTACTTATTACATTTCCAAATACGCTGAATCAAATGACGTAATTTATAGCAACGGAATCACCTTACCTCGTCACGTAGCTTGCGACAGTCTGTTGAAAAAGCCCATATTGACTAAAGGGTTTGCGTGCTGCACTCTTGCTGCTACAGCACGCAAACCCTAGAATGTTGAACAATAACCAGAGGAAATTACTAAGTACCTCATTTATGTCGGATGATCTTTATATCCTTGTGAAAAGGTGGATTGTATGGAGGATGTAATTAGAAACTCTAGACCGGGCCCTTTTGAATGAAATCCTTATACCTACAAAATATCGGAACAGGGTAGGCACTTGGAATATGGAATAGGTACTTAGATTTAAAATTTTATTTAAGCCTTTGTATTTTTAGATAGGTACTTACCTACTATTAAAAGAATCAATCAATTGTTAATTAATCATGGTATGGTTAGATCCTGCCTAAGTAATTCGTATGTATTCGTACCTGTGAACCTTGATCTTATAAGAATATTCAATGACGATTCCAGAAAATGACTCATCGTTTTTTATTTCAGTGACCATGGTGTTAAAATAATTTCACAATGGAAAGAATCATTGTCTAAATGTTTACAGATTGATAGTGTGACATTACAAAAGCACGTGCGCTAATGCAGAACATTTAGTTTGCATATTGCCGTGACACGGTGTGCGGTGTGCGCAGAACGTTCGCCTGTTCACAGCCACCTTGAAAAATCTTGGATTACGTCAGCTTAGCCCGGTTGACGGAACCGAAACCAAAACAAACTAAGACGCGTTTACTCCAAATAATTTTTACACGCCTGCAAACCAATACAGCCGAACGATCTTGTTGATTCGACGCGAATGTCAATGTGAAAATTTGTGTCTGTGTCACTGAACTCTTCAAGTGTAGTTGGAGCCGGTTGCTCTCAAACCGCGGCTGTGAATAACGTTATTTCCGTATCCAATCTAAGACTGAGTTAACTGGTACTGTTTACGTCATTTTCTTCCAGACCATATGACTCGATTAGTTTTGTGATTCATTGTGTATATCGATGACGATTACTGTGGGTATCTACATATTATTTTAGTCTGAGTTGCTGACCGGTCGCCTTTTGTTTGTAATAAGTATATTTTTTTTAAGTTTACATAAAAGATCAGTGTTTTATAATTCCGTTATCATCATGGATGAAGAATCAATGTGGAAAGGTTTTTACGAAAAATTGCAGCAACAGAAATCTACTGAAGAACAAGTGCACGATAACAGGTGACTTTATAAATTAGTTCTCATATTTTTACTTATGTTTATCACTACCTATCTACATAAATGTGCAATTTGATTAGGTAGGTTTTCGTGGACAAAGATTGTATTATGTAATTACGTTTTACTCAGATTAAAATTGGATACCTATCTGGCGAAAGGTTAGACTTATCAGTACGATACCTACCTACTTAAACAATGACCCAAGTCAGTATGACACAAACCAAGCTTGTTCATTTATTAACTGAACAAGTAGTTAGGTAGCCCAAAAACAACAAGATGTCTGCCTAAATTAGAAGTCGGTTAAAAATTACTTAACTCCAATTGGAATTTACTTTAAAATTGCAATACCTACGAAAACTATTTGTTTTGTTCTTCTCGTCTTTTTCTTCTTACCTGCACTTTACTTTACTGCACCTTTTATGAACTGAATCCATGTGGCCTGTATTTTTGTGTGTAACACAAAGACACAAATGTTTTCTACAATATTATGACTGAATTATTTAATAATACCTACGTATTTTTCAAAATGCTACGCGGCTTATTTTGTTGCAATCGCAAACTAACGCCATCTAGGAATTATAGAGTAAAGTTTCCTTTTCTTGTTTTGCCTTTTTCCCTAAAAAAAAAATGTGAATTTTCTGTCTAATAAAATGAAGTTTTCTCTACGTGACTCTACTCTAAACAATTTATTGCTTTGGTCAAGAATGACAAAAAAGTATACGTTTTCAGTTAAACGTTTGTAACGATATCTGTAACGAAACGTAGCTTTGGCTGGGCTGGGCAAAAGCTTCTGTCAAAAGTGTCAAGTGAGTGTCAAAGTCAGCCGTGCCGTGCCGACAAAAAGTCAATGTGTCAGAATTTCAGAAATTACATTGCAATGCATGCACAGAGTACATACTTTTTGTTATTATTACGGAAGAGACTGAGGACTGGCGTGCAATTTTTTTATACAATCTAAAGTTATAGGCACTTTTTTTGTCTTCCATTACACGACTTGTGTGAAGGTGTCATTGAGATAGGTAATACATCGTATTTACAACATTATCTAAACATGGTATTTTTTCGTGCCGGTATTCTTAGAAATGTAATAGCCTACAGAATTCATCATAGGCAAATGCATTTATTAAAAAAGAGGGCATACGTTGAGGGCAGATGGGTAACTGCAGGAAGTGGGCAAACATTCGAGGTGTACAATCCAGCCGATGATGCAGTTATAGAGAAAGTGCCGGATATGGGAGCTTCCGACGCTAGAAGAGCTATCGCAGCTGCTGCTGTAGCTTTTAAATCTTGGAAAAATGTCACACCCAAAGAGCGCTCAAAGATAATAAGAAAATGGTATGAACTTTCTGAAGCGCATACTGATGATTTAGCACACATAGTAACGATTGAGAATGGAAAACCATTATCTGAAGCTAAAGGTGAAGTTGCTTATGGTAACTCATTTCTAGATTGGTTTGCAGATTGTGCCCGTCACATAAATGGAGAAATCCTAACAAGCCCATGGCCCAACAAACATGTAATGATGACACGGCAGCCGATTGGTGTGGTATCCATTATTACTCCATGGAACTTTCCTTATGCTATGATAACAAGGAAAGTAGGGGCTTTGCTGGCAGCTGGGTGCACTTGTGTTATCAAACCATCTGAAGATACACCTCTGTCAACTCTTGCTGCTGCTGCACTGGCAGAAAAGGCTGGGATACCTAAGGGAGTGATCAATGTTATTACATGTAGCAGAAAAAATGCCCCAGAAGTTGGACACGAATTGTGTGTGGATCCTCATGTTGGATGCATTTCCTTTACAGGATCTACTGAGGTTGGAAAACTATTGTATGGACTAGCAGCAAAAGGTGTTAAAAGGGTTGGTCTTGAGCTAGGAGGAAATGCACCCTTTATTGTTTTTCCAAGTGCTGACATTAATTATACTTTGGATCAAGCCATGCTTGCAAAGTTCAGGAACAATGGACAAGCATGTGTTGGAGCTAACAGATTCCTAATACATGAAGACATATATTCTTATTTTATTAAAGGTTTTAAAGACCATATTTTATCCAAGTGTATTTTAGGACCTGGCACACAGGAAGGAGTAACTTGTGGCCCACTTGTTAATAAAGAGCAAACAAAGAAGGTTTCCCATTACGTAGATGATGCAGTACAAAAAGGTGCAAAAGCCTTGATTGGTGGCAAGATTGCTAAAAAACTTGGCAGCAATTTCTTTGAGTCCACACTATTAGTTAATGTAACACGTGATATGAAGGTGTATCATGAAGAAGTATTTGGCCCAATTGCAACGGTTCTGAAGATTAAAAGTGAGCAGGAAGCCTTGGAAATTGCTAATAATACCAGGAGTGGTCTAGCTGCATATGTTTTTACTAAAGACCTTGGACAAGCATTTAGAATGTCAAGAGACCTCGAGTTTGGTATGGTTGCCATTAATGATGGTATACTGTCAGCTGCAGAGGCACCATTTGGTGGCATTAAGGAGTCAGGCATTGGAAGGGAGGGCAGCATGCATGGTGTTGAAGAATACACGGATATCAAATATACACTGATGTCAGGCTTGGAACAGTAAAAAATTGAAGACTACCAAATAGAAAAACCAGGCTAAGAAAATCACTAGCAAAAAGAATTCCCCAAATGTCAATAAGTATACTTTAATTTAAGAATTTTAATAACAGATAATACCAAATGACTTCACAATATGAATTATTATTTAAATTGTAGACCAATTTAATTTGGTCTAATTCTCTGATATATTTTCAGAATAATATTTTTTTAACAGCAATAGACAAGGTTTTTTTTTGAGGTTTGAGGAACTTTAATTTGTAGGTATGGAAAGAATATAAGACATCCCATGGGCATTTACCTACTAACATAGTGATTTGCATTAAAATGTTAAATTGCTTACATTTATGTAGGTTGTCTTAGTCAATGCCAATGTAATTTTTTTATTATAAATTAATATAATACTAGCTGTTTTAAGATAACAGTAATGAATGAATACTGTAATATTTATTTTGGTCTTTTGACAATGAGTAAATTAATTTTACCAGTAATTTTAGGACTTTTGAGTTTTAGGCAGGTACCTATCCACTGATGCTCACGTCAATTGTCGAAAGTATTTACAACTCCTTAGAATCCTTTGCCGCCGCCTCTGTCATTGAACTGATTTTGTTTTTATGTTTTTTTTTTTATTCTGATTTATGATGGTTCCTATTTTTTTTAAATGTTATTGTTATTTTTAATTTGTTGTTTTATTAATTCTTGTTTATTTATTTCTTGTTGTTTTTAAAATATACCATGTACAAAATAATATGCTATTGATTCGAATATGCTGAACAAGTAGGTACAATACCTAAATAATGTTTAGAACAGACCCTTAGTTCTATTCAATCATTCCTGAATGTACTAAAACGAGACAATAAAGTATGTTTACTAAGGATATTTTAATTGAATATATGAATTTATCTCAAACGTGTGTTGCTTTATTTTCAATAAGTACCTTAAAATCACTATCAGTAGGAACTTTTTTTTAATAAGTATCTTGATATAACTTTAAGAAAAAACCGGCCAAGTGCGTGTCAGACCACGCACATTGAAGGTTCCGTAGTTGGGATGAATTTATCCTAAGAACAAACTTAACATGAAAAACATGTTCTCCCGTACTTTCCCTATGGGAGAACATGTTTTTGCAACTGCAAATGTAACTTGGGCGATTATTAGGTACTCGTTAATTTGTAGAGCCTACTTCGCTGTGATATTTTTTCTTTTAATTTCGTTATTATACACTACTGCCGTGAATTTTCCTTATCCCGTCCGTTTACTAAGTAGTACTTACCTACACGTAAGTCCACAGAACTAATTCAATAGATTCATGTACAGAAGATTTCCACCAACAGCGATGTCGTATTTACGGTAGCCGTTATGCATGTTACTATATTTACTGATATTTATTACAGAATACAAGAAGTAGACGACAGTTTCTTCGAAAAATTTGGTTCTATACTAAAACAAGCTTCGCAAAAGGCAGCGTTAGAGGAAGCTACACCGTTGGCACCTTTGAAAGAGGTTGAAGAGCAGGATGGAGAACAGAAAGTTGAGGGAGATCTACAGGCGGAGAGTAGAAGCATCTTACGCGACTCCGATAGTGGGAACGAGACCCTACTTGACACAGATTCTGAACCCGATGAGCATGACAAAATAGATCGTTATGCGGAGGCTGTTGGCTGGAACGTGAGTATCCATAATCTCCAGATTAGTCCAGATGTCATTATTACACAATGCTTCTATTTTTACCCGACTACGTCGAATCAAAAAGGAGGGTTATGATTTTGACCGGCATGTTTGTATGTATGTATGGTCATCTGTTACCTCATAACTTCTAAATTACTGATCATAATTTGACAAATGAGGTATCGTTGGAAGCATCTTGATCGTCTGCTGGTTATATGCTATGTGATGTCTCTCGCCCTCTAGATCGATCGTCTGCTGGTTATATGCTATGTGATGTCTCATTATGGCGCCCTCTAGAGGACATAAAAGGCTTGAACTAAAAAAAAAAAAATGTAATTATGCCATGTTGGGTAGGTAAATGAAAGGGCTTGACGAGCACATTACAGTTACAAATATGTATATAAGTAATTATCATATTGACTAAGTGACATTATGTTAGTGAATATGTTTAAATTGTTAACAACAAGCATAAGTAGAAAATGCCTCAGGCATTAAGCCCGCCTTTGTACGGTATTTCTTTTTTTTACCTATGTATAAAGTTTTAATAAATAAATCCTTACATATCGATACCTCTGGGCTCAAAGGGCGTAAGCACAAAACATGGGTTTATGTTTTGTGCTATACGCCCTTTGAGCCCAGAGGTATCGATATTATAAAACAGAGTCCCCCGCCGCGTTCCTCTGTCTGTCTGATCGCGATAAACTCAAACACTACCGAACAGATTTTCAAACAGTTTTCACCAATGGATAGAGTGATTCATGTGCGGAAAGTTTAAGTAAATAATTCATGAAATTCAGGCTGAAATATGACGATTATTATTGAAGATGTCGGAAAAAATCATGCCGACTGGGAGCTCTACTGGCGTGCGCCGCGTAAACCGTAAAATATACATACAAATTATGTTTTACAGAATGGTTCATCTTAAAAAGTTCAACAAATAATTCCGCGATGGCATACTCGTATGTCTATCTTCTAAGGATGACCCATAGTAACCAATATTATGTTTCAAAATTTGATAAAAAATATATTGTTATTTCCGAAACTATTTTGACTGGTATTATATTAATCCCTATCTAATAAAATATGTTATGTAAATTGGCCATTTAATTTAGATAAAAATATGCCTTGACATTATATCATTTAAATCAATAGTTTAATTAAAAGATACTTATCACAGATTCAAAATGACGCGTAACAAAATAATTGTGGTTGACGGCAACGCGGGCGCAGCTGTAGGAGTCAATGACCTTTTCCTCGGCTATTAGGTATGTAATCCCGGTAGTACATTCCCGTGGTATATTTTGCGACATCTACGCGGGCGAAGCCGCGGGCAAAAGCTACTTAATAATAAGTGAGACTGTGCTAAGTACGACGCGGCGTAAAATTAATGCCTATTATACAATAAAACTTAAACAAAAAAAAAAGCGGCTATGCAAATACTTTATAACGAAATGACCCTAAAATAATTTCAAAAACTAAAACCCGACTACTGAAAAATCACGCTCTAAAAACTATGAAACAAGACAATATTGTTTCATAGTTAGTTTCGAGTAGTCGGGTTTAAGTTTTTACTCATTCGCTTAAAATATAGCGTCTCATTGTTTTTTATTTTATCAAATCATTGAGTAGGTAGACAAATTAACTTAGATACCGCTTATAAAATAAATTTGCTTTTATAAGTTGTAAAGTAACATTTCAATTTTTTCTTGTACAATATTTAATACAACTATGTACACTAGGTACTAACTTATTTATTTAAAAGGTTATTTTTAAAAGGTATCTTATGTCCTTTTCTAGGTCATGGTCTACCCATGTGCCAAATTTCATCCAAATCCATTCAGCTGTTTTAGCGTGAAAACGTAAAAAAAATAGTTAAGATTGTTGTTTATGGATGGTTCATCGTGGATGATTGTTAAAACAATCAAAGACGGTTGGGAGTGATTCCCTATCATTTTATTTTTGTCTGATAAACTATAGGGTCAAGACAGTGAACAGAGAGACAAGACTCAAGAATAAGATTGTTATACAACGTGTCGCTACAAAGGCGACATTAATTTAATACACCGTGGGACTAGTGACCTGCAGTGCTATTCTGTAACCATCTCACCGTGAAAACTTAGGTGAAGTGAGCGTGGAGTCAGCTGTCATTCCATAGGGATTGACACTATTGACAGCTCACTTCAACCAAGTTTTCACGGTGAGATGTTTACAGAATCGCATGGCAGTAATCATAAATATATAATAAGAAAAAATTATTGGATAATTGAAAAATTAAAGTTTTCAACCGCTTGTGGACATACGGCTCTCCCTTTCCTTCAATTCGCCTTCTCTTTGCACGTTATTCGTTTTATTTTCATTGATGCGATGTTATGATCCCTGACCCCTGTAAATGATATCTGCGCTATATTAGAAAATTGTAAATAAATCTATAAATAATAACGTTTGAAATTAAATATCTTCTTAAAAAGAAAACGCTAATCCGTATACGTGTGTTAAATTAATGTCACCATTAAAGCGTCACGCTGTATAATACACTCGAGCGAATTCTGCTTATCTAGTATAGTCAATCAAACTCATGTGATTGTCTGAAGTTTAGAAGTATAGGAAGAACTAGCCGTAATTTATTTACACCATTTGACCCATATCCCTAAATTGGTTGTGCAGGAAAGTGAACAGACAATAAACATTTCATCGGGGCGGAAATCACTGCTCTCGTAACCCACGAGTTAGCCGAGTGTAGTTACGACATCCGTGGTATTTTTAGGTTTCTTACTGAACTCCAGTCAGGCCTAGCTTCTAATTGAACTAGACATTGGGCTATACCTATCCTGGGAAAGTGTGTCACAGTTAATTTTGGGCTCCGCTGAAACGATGCAGTGACATTAACCTGAGGTATTTGCTATCATGGGCAATATTCCAAGGTGGTGTCACGATTGCATCGCTCGCTACGCTTAACCGTGTTATGTTCTTGATTAAATGTTCGTATGTGAATGCGTAGTGGACAGTAGAATAGAACGCAGGACCTTGTAATATCTCAATAAAATCAGACGGCTGTGATATAAAATACAAATGAATAAAAAGCACCTATACCTATGGTTAACTGCTACAGCCATTTTTTTATGGTGCACTGCTGGGCCTGGTTTGTTGATTGAGCGCATGCAAGTGCTTACATACATCTAGCTGGTATATACAGTTTCTCTGGTCACCGGTGCCGACCTGTTAAGGCGAAGCAATATAATGAATTTTATCGACAAATCCACCATAATAAGGCATTTTGCACCTACTGTTTTGAAAGGGCGGTCATTTTAATTTTTTATTCTACTGAGTACGGGTGGGTTCATTTACTATGCAATATCTACCGATGTAGATGTCCTACAGGTATAAAAGTAGTAAGTTTCGTTCGACAGCTACAAAAGTAGCCAATAACTTGATATTAAAAGGTTTAACAAAAACTCCCATTAAAACCTTAAAAAAATACTTGAAACGTAAAAAGTGTAAAAAAATTTGATTGTTTTTTTTACTTAACCATTTCAAAACAGTAGGGGCAAAATGCCTTATTATGGTGGATTTGTCGATACTATTGATCATATTGCTTCGCCTTAACGGGTCGGACACCGGTGACCAGACACACTGTATAGTGTAGTGTACACTTCATCAACGTTCGTTGTATAACCTCATCCTCTTCCTCTGTAGTATGATTGTGTGGTCTCAATCGCACAATGGTCGCGCTACTCGCCCGTGTTCCTGGCAGGCATCCAGCAGATTTTTACTCTTCTCGTTTTATTTTGTCAACTTCCTCACCAAGGTTGATCTCAATGACCGTTGTCGTCTCCAATGCGTCATTTCCAATGTCATTCCCCTTTTCTTTAAAGTTGGAATTTCCGACTGAACTATTTTTCCGGGATTAGTTCACCTAATAGGCGTCATTGCCACAATTGCAGATATTAGTGAAATATTTAAAAGTCGACAGTACCAATTTTATCTATGACGCAGAGATCAAAGAAGGTGGTTCGTGAGTTCATGGTACAGGGGTCCCTAATTCACAACATCCGCTATGGAATGTATAGAGCTTAAAATGCAGAAGCGAATATGAAGAGTTGTTAATCTATAACCAAATAAGATCAACTTCAAAGCCACATTATTATTGGTACATTCTCTCTCGATGCCCCAAAGTACTTTTGTTTTGCATCATCTAGATTTAGACAGTTATACGCTTGATGTATTGCCTGGATATTCTCAAGATGCATTAACCTAATCTCTAGTCAGGGTTGTGGTATACGAAAAGCGTAAGATACAGTTACACGTAGATTCAGAAGTTCAGAACTACTCATTTAAACAGAACTAAATTCATCATCATTTTGTTTTAAAATAACATCACGCCTGTATTCTCAAAAGGGTTAGGCAGAGGTGTACCTACCTATAGTACACCCACATTTCGACGGTTATATTTAAGTCCCATATAATAGGAGGCGAGCTTGTTGCCATCAACCGGGCACAAACGGGTTGCTACGGAATTTCTTGACCGACCCAATTTGAATCGAACCTAGGACCTTATGCTCCGCAGTAGCGCTTACAACCACTAGACCAATGAGACTTTATAATAAGAACTGCTTACATCTGATATAGACGGCTGATTACATAGGCAGCAGGTAGGTGCTTGATTTCTGATATTGTACAGTGCACTTGATTTCCCCAAACAGGCATAATATAAGATGATTGTGTGATTTTGTGTTATTATCACTATTAAAGCTCGATTTACCATTCCAGACCAGAATGGAATGGCCGCAGACTGTTAGTTATCCGTAGTTCTGAATGATCTTGATGAATGTTGCTCGCTATAAGTCATGTGTGAATCGTGTGATAGGGCACTTCAACGGTTCGATTTAAAACACCAGGCAGCAACCAAAAACTAATAATCTACTCTTGTGAGGCCTTCTGTGAGATATTATAAGAGATTCTTATTTAAATAAGCTTCAACGTATATATTTAGCTGAAGCAGCACGTCTTAAATTCTAATCTTGTTGAGAATACACTAAAACAGTTACGTACTAGCGCCTACTGAAGTTCAGTTATGTAAATAAATTGGCAATAATGTAAGAGAGCAGTTTCCGTTCCCGGCAAGCCCAAACGCACGAGGTTAATAAAATAAATAAATCGTTCAGCACGCGCGCCTGTTGCCCTGCAAACTGGGAACCTTGGTTTCTGATTGTGTGTTCAACACGACTTACATGTATTATAAACACCGCCTAGAAGTTTTGGGAAGCTTTGTTATATAACTTTTTCACCTAGAGTCTATTTGAATAGGTATAACTGGTTTCTTCCCGCCTAAAAGTCTAAGTCAAAGTCAAATAATTTATTTCAATTATGCACATAGCCTAATTGAAATAAATGATTTGACTTTGACTTTTGAACGTCAAAATTTACAAAAAAATAGAATTGATTCTAGTCCCCCACGTCCGAGGGGCTGATTTCAGCTGGAGCGGCTTGCTTAATCCAATCTTCATCATGTATACAGACAACAGCTATCTAATTACGTAACACATTTTCGTAAACGATTACGACTAATCTGTTTCATTTTGTCAGTTCAACAACATTCATTGCGTTATTTACGTTGTTGAGCCGAACTTCTCTCGAACTTATGAAGCAATGGATTAGCAATCTGTTTCAAAACGATGCCGATTCTGATTGATCGTGTATTATGCAATTAGGGTACAGATCACTCTCGCTAGGACATAACGATAGTCTTTTTCAATTGCCAATTTTTGAAGCATTTAGTAATAGCTCGCAGACGAGTGGTTTTAGAGATCATAAGCGTTTTGGTAAAGAAAATTAAGAGGAAAAGCTTAGTTGAATGACGAGATACCAAATATCATCAGGTAGGTGCGTACCTAGTACTATTTTATATTGTAATAAAAAATAAATTTATTAAACGCCAGAACGGCCTGCCTCACGATTTATAGTTTTGGTTCAAGTGTTATGTATTTTTTTCGTAAGTAAAACTACATTAGGAATTCCATTAAACTTATGAGAATGTTCTGTTGTATATGTTCTTCCTCGCTCTGAAGGGGAACATACTCGTATATTACACCTTCTGCATTAGTAGAGATGGATGTATAGGTATGAGTGCTATAGAGTTGGAGCTAGTTCAGAATATTGCATCAATGGATGGAATAGTAACGACTAAAAGTTTACTTTCTATAGATAGGTAGGTATATGGAATCCAGAAAAACAATATAAATTCCATTTTTTTTTTGCTAATTTTGCTTGACCACTTTGAGACTTCAGTTGGGTTTTTTCGATAATAAAAGTTATGGTGGAACTTCTAAAAGGTAATTTGGTCATCCCAACAAAGATGTCGCTCGAGTGAGACATCACATCAGTGGTGTCTTTAAATATTTTGGAGATTTTTTTATTATTTAGGTGTGCTCTCGCATTCGTCTTCGTTGGCGGCGCTTTGCAAAAATAGAATTTGGCGGCAGTGCGGGTTCAATCTCGAGTCCCAGTCGGCCGGAGCCAGTGCACCGGCAGCTCTCACCACACTCATTTCTCTCCACTTTCCTAGTGTTTTTCTTCCCGAGTATCGACATATCGATAACCTCAAGTGAACCGTTTAAACCGTCACTGAAAAGATGCCGGGATACCTTAATTTTCTCTTTTTATGACGGAGTGTTTACAAGTTGTGTTATATTAGTGAATTTTGTGAATATGTGAGAGTCAACAATGACTGAATCTTTAGTCAAAATGAATGGCATGGGGACACTTCGGACTAAGTTCAGAGGCGTGAAGAAGGAATTGTTAGAGAGACAGACGAGCATGCTGATCCAGTCTATGACAGTTTGTACATCCTACACATTTTGTATTAGCTATGAAATATATTTTCGTTGTTTCAGAGAATTTTCTTTACTAAAAATATAGGTAACGTAAAGTTTAGACACCTTTCAGTTTTCCGTGGGTTTTGCAGCAAGAGAAAAACAAATAGTGTTGTACATAATAAGTCTAATTTGTATCGGGTTTGTAACGGGCTATTACCGATAAACTTTAATTATTTACTGCGTTAGTTGATAAGAGTGGTTCGAATAAGCTACGATGCAATCAAAGTCTACGTAGGTGCCTACATCAATGCTTCAATCTATTCAATTCAGATTCACTTGAGAACAATGTGAGGAATATCACCAGGATACTATCATTAAAATGAAGTGATGATTCGTTGCAATTACATTTCCTGTCAGTTCTAACGAGCGGGTTGGGTTTTTTTTTGGGTCATCAAATTCATCAGCTAGTATTGGCTTACTACTTTCCTCGTACCTGGGTCGCACGGTATAAGATACCTATTTTAAAAGTCGTTTCGTGACTCATAAGTTCTCACAATAGCGACCTTCTAAAGTTCACTAGGTGATCAATGTTCTGCTCTGTGAAACAAATAAAAACCCAGTTATTTCGTAACCAACCGACTGGCTAATCGTAAACACCACCTTTCTATCAGATCGATAGGCTTCCCACTACGGCGCAGTAACCCAACTGGTTTAAGAGGGTCACTACAAACTCGGTGAGAACTCTTTCGGTAGCTACATTCGTGTTCGGTCGCGCAGTCGGGTCGTTCCGGTGGTGGTGTCGTTTCCAGGACACCCTATCATTCAAAACTGTCGATGATTCATTCGGTTGTGGTTTTAGCTGCAGTGCGGAGTATATTATTGTGCAGCTTTATACTCGTCGCATCCTGATCCCGGCGACTAGTTTATGAAATTGCGATATTATTATGATTCGTCGGTGAGTGTTACCTCGGGCTACCGAAGTACCGATCTACCTACATAAAGCTTTGAATGAGTACACAGTGAGCCAACCACTAAGAGTATCTTTGAGCATCATTGTTATCACGTTTCAAAGTGGCTTCTAACGCAGGTTCTAGTGATCTAGTCAACCAAATGTGTAGATATGGGTTCCTATCATAAGTGGGTTGTGATTATACCGTAGAAATGTTAAAATTGAGTAGGATATTATCGACATCTTTATCTCTGGATACTCAATACTCCTACACTTGCGTGAATTTGGTACGAATCGACTAGTTTTCTTGAGTGAAAGCGGAGTGTTTCATATTTTAACGATTAATTAAAATCAATCAGTGCAACGTTTTCAGTATTTTGTGATCACTTTGAATAAATAGTAATGGTGCAATTCGAAACTATTCATGCCAAACCGGATGTGTTTGAGTTGACAAAGGTGTCCTAACAATTATTTTTAAATATACAAATACAGGGTGGCAGGGACATCGACACGAAAACTGTTGTTATCCAGTACATAATTCTGAACCCCGCTGCGTTAAAATTAACCGTCGGTAATTTAAAAAAAATCTGCTGTTCCATACATTTTGACCTCGTAGGTATTGCAGTTTTCTATGAAACAGCAGATTTTTTTTTTAATAACCGACGAAATACTTTATCCCTGGGGGGTCTAGAATCATGTACTGAATCCATGGTAACAAGCTTCGTGTCGATGTCCCTAACACCCTGTATATGCTCAAGAAAAATAATGATTCCTTCCTATGTAAAATAATGCAGAGAAAGATACCTTAAGCCCGTATAATTTGGGCATCCGTTTCTACTTTTCAATCAATACTTGCCTTGGTTATATGAGAATAGTTCAAAATCAATGTCGTTTTGAATAGGTAGTAGTTCTTCGACTTTACAGCAAAAATTTATGAATAAATAAACACAACTCAATAAAATTGTCACGGAGATGGCGCTAATAACTTATTTTATCGTGCAGGTCGGGTAGTTCGCCATAATAAATAGGTAGTAAGTAGTATTAAATAAGAGTAGGAATTATCGCAATTGTCGGCTGGGAATCCCTGGGATTATATAACAGCTGAGAACAATGAGTTAGAGCTTAAAAAACCTTTTTTTTTTCATAATTGCATTAGATTGTAATAAACTTGTTAGTGTTTTATGTAAATTGCTCCAATTATTATCTTGTACTTAAACATTATATCTATTTATAACATTTAATTATCATGTAGGTCATGAATGCAATTACCATCATGTTAGGTACGTATACCTATTCTAAATAAATGTTAATTTCCAGGTCGATGAACTTTATCTGGAAGTACTTTACGAGATATTACACAATGTCGGGGGATGTGACGTAGGGTGCGAGGTGGGACAGCTCGCGATGCTGTCCTACATACAAGAAGCTTTCAAAATAGCTAATGACAAGCACACACAGCTGCTCACACAAGCTGAAGCGAAGGAACCACCAGAACTGATGCTGAATGTTGAAGTGGTAGAATCCAAAGACTTGGTGCCTAAGGACCCGAACGGTCTGAGTGATCCCTTCGTCACGATATACTTGATGTCCAACCCGACGCATAGGTACAACACTTCAGTCAAGTCTGGTACTCTCAACCCGTTATGGGAGGAACATTTTTCTTTGTAAGTAATATTTAATTATGTTATTGTCTCATTATTTTTTAGACTAAAGTATGAAGGACTGTAATTGAGGTAGTTCAAGTAATAAAGATACAAGTACTTAGTAAACAAAATTAAGAAGATGAGACATGTTACTGTTATCATATATGCAAACAGTGGATGCAGTGTTTTCCGAGAAGTATAGATAAGTGTTATGTACACAGATACTTAAAGGCTTAGATAAACTCGGGAGTTCGTTGATGAAGTCATGTGTGAAACAAATATGCAGATTACTAGCGTATAAAATGCATTTTCTGATGATTTATTAGTGCTAAGAGATGCGATATAATTTGATATTACGATTAAAATATCTGCTAAAAGATCGATACAATTTGATATTACGATTAAAATATCTGCTAAAAGATGCGATACAATTTGATATTACGATTAAAATATCTGCTAAAAGATGCGATACAATTTGATATTACGATTGAAATATCTGCTAAAAGATGCGATACAATTTGATATTACGATTAAAATATCGAGATATTCTGATTGTTCGAGTAACTGTTTCACATAAACCTGATGACGTAGACAGAGAAATGTTCCACACATCATAGTAACATGTAGTAGAGTAGAATGTTGCTATAAAAGTTTACGACTTCGTTAGTGCAACTGCAAATACCCTTGCCTTGTTCCTCGGCATACATTTCACACGAAATGCCGTTCAAACTTATTGGAACGAAGTTCCTTATCGCGCGTTGTGAAAGGGGGCTAGACGGAAAAAATCCTCACGAAATGTTGTAACGACACTTTTTGCTATAGTAAGCTATTGTAAGCTGTGCGGCGTGCGCATGTTTCTCTGTCTGTCTCTCTCTCTCTTCGAACTTCGTTCCATCCGGGTGTCCCTTGACACCTCTCAATTTTTTTTAATTTGTTGCTTGTTAATAAACGAGTAATTAAACAGATGTTTATGTTTTCAGACCTATGCCAGGAAGCGTTCAAGAAGACTCTCTCGTACTGGAAGTATGGTAAGTTCAAACAACACTCGTTATAAATTCTTTGCCTGTTGAATGAAATTTATTAAATCTGCGTGACCAAAACAATCGAGTAACAAGAAAACCCCAAAACCAAACCGAGGGTTGTTCACCCCTGACTCCGTTTACGGCTGTGATTAGCGATTTCACTGAACCGCGTTACCTGTGTTTTAATAGTATTTTTATTAAGCCGTGTTACTTTGCACGAAACGATATGAAACGTGTTCATATTCTTGATTTTAATTACCCGGGTGACGTAAAACCACAGTGATTACATTTTTATGCCCTAGGAACAAATGCCAATGACTTGTTTATGTAGATATGAAATCATTTTTTATTTACCTTCCAGGGACTTCGATCCTGCGGAGACGGTAAAAGAGAAAATGACGAAGATCTTTGAAGTGAAAGGGGTGAAAGGACTCCGGAAACTTATGAAGGAGATAGCTATCACTGCTTCTACTGGGAAGCATGATAATGAACTGATTGGAACTTCTAATATACCACTAAAAGTAAGGAACGACTACTAATTTAATCTTCACTTTTACCCACATAACAAAACAGATTTCGACAAAAACTTTGCATAAAAAACATAAAGTTGCAGACTCAAGAATTATGATCTAACGACTAATAATTTCGTAACACAAAATCTTTGCTTGAATGTTCAGAGTTTCAACCGATTTTAACCCTTGAGATGTTTAACAAAGTCGTTTAATTGCAGTCAATTCCGGCTGGAGGGATGACAATGTGGTTCAGTCTCAGCAAGAAAAGCAAACTCAGGCGTCAAGGCGTGGTCAAAGTGAGGCTCAACTTCTCTTCAGAAAAAAACTCGCAAGTAGCTGCTCAGGAACACCGACACCTCCTCAGAATCATTCTCCTCCACGAGCTCGAAAACTCAAAGGTCAGTTTACTGCGTAATTATGTAGCCAGTATTATATCAGTCGTAGTAGTTTAGTATTAGTCACTCATACAGCCGTATGCGAGGCATGCATACTAAACGGTGACTTCCTATAGGCACTGACCTAACGTACCATATGGTAGCTATTATGAGGTAACTCCATAAAAGATCGTATGTTATTCAAACTATTTTTGTAACGACAATCTTTATCGATGTCTCATTATGAATGATCTCAATATGTAAACTGCATAATCCTCAGACGGTGTCTCACATTCACGGAAATATGCCTAGGTATTATGATGAGAGTCAGGTAGACAGGTAGACTCATTAATCAGTTGTATAGACAATTGAAGGTCTCACAGTTATTTTTGCGTTTGCATCATTTTATTGACTGACAGTGATACGAAAAACAATCGTAAAAATTGCAGCTTTCGTCGCTTTACGATCTCTGAGCGAACTTTTGAATTCGATTGAACTAGATCTTACGTCAACTGTTTCCAGTTGGAATGTTTCGTTTTATGTTCGTAATAGATCTATCTGTTAGAAGTTTAACAGATAAACCACACACTAACCTTAACTTTTGAGTGTACCAGTTATATTTTCCGATCGTAAAAATGTCCCTGTTTGTGCTTCGGAATAAACAAACTACTTAGGTCATGGTCTGGTTCAGACTAGCGCAGACGTATCTACGAAGTTTTAGATACAGAGATTTGACCTTCAATTAAACATGCATAAGTCCCTATAAATGTTTAGTATTGATCATAAACGCTGATTAATTTATTTAAAATATACTTTTCCTCTTCATACTTTAAAAATGTCGATGCTATTTGTAGATTATATCAAACATGGTTTTTGTCCAGGAAAATTTTATTGCACGGACCACTTTTTTGTATGTTGAAACTAGAAATAGTGACGGCCAATTTTAATGAAGCTATCGAAACATTAATTTGCAAATATCTTGGCCAGAAGGTCAAATAACATAATTATGAAATGAGTACATATAATATGTTGTAACACTTACGTTTCGTCAATGATGTCCTTTCGGTCACCAACCCGGTCTGTTCATATCAGTTCTTGAACTAGTATACAAGGATTTCCCCTTACGTGACAGCTTTTTACTATTAACGGAACAAACTATTTACACAAATAACAATGAACTTTGTTATTCGTGAGCAACCGTGTCGAATACCCAATTAGCACCGTTGTTGTATGGTGCCGTAGTAATCATGTCACGGCTTGAACCTAGTCGCCTGTCCTGTTACCTTTGTCATTGTTTATTGTAGTTTTGAATACTAAGCTGGCATAGGAAGCGATATCTTTTTTGCAGTAGAAAGCCACTTTTGACCACTTTATCACTTGGTGTGAAAATAAACCAACAGAAAAGATTGTAAGCTAAAATGGCGCGCCCCCTTATTACTTAAAAGTTTTTTTTATTTATAACTAACTGCGCTCCGCGGTTTCACCCGCATAGATGTCGATTACTTAGGAATATCTACCCATGTGCCAAATTTCATCCAAATCTGTTCGGCCGTTTTAGCGTGAAAGCGTAACAAATAAACTCACTTTTGCATTTGTACTATTAGTTAGGATTTAATATGTAAGACCATAAATCATAAAGTAAAATTTGAATAGTTTATTTCAATTAGGCACATAAAAGGCACTTATGAACGTTAAAAACAAGAGAATTGATTCTAGTTGCCCCTTTCAAAAGGTAGTTTCGTATGGAGACACCTCTCCACCTCTGCCTATCCCTTTAGGGATCACAGGCGTGATGTTATGTGTTCTATCACAAGGTGTTTTGTTGTAACATGTCTCGGCAGTTACTGAGGGATGACAACCCATTTGTGTGTAACTTTCAACCGTAGAATATCTGGCTAATATAGGTACCATGTTTGCATGCTTGGCCCGCAGGTGGCACCATACTGGTGGTGCGGCAACTACAGTGCCGCCGCGGAAGCGATCGTGACGCAGCACGCGGCGCAGTCGGGGCTCAGCGCGAACGACAACACGCTCGCGCAGTGGGCCGTGTACTGCGCCGTCACCAACGACCATCCGCTCAGCTTCGCACTCTTCAACACCTTGCTGGATAAGATCACCAAGCCGCTGCAGTCGGGTAAGAGCGCTTTCATCATCACCAATTCACCATCATTATCACTCAGCTGAAAGACGTCCACAGCTAGATATAGCCTCCTCCAAACGTCGCCGCTTCGATCGATCCATTGCTTCTCATATCGGATCAACGGATTCCCGCGATCGTCAGAAAGGTTATCGGTCCATCTTGACCTGAGTTCGCTTTACATAATTAAATTAAATAATTGATAACTGTATAGCTGTGAATGGTTTGTGTATGTTATCAAAAAGTCTTTTTATTACCTACCAAGATAACCAGTATTATCCATCAGTACCTATTGTTAATCTAGGTGAATCGAATCTTCTTCAACGTGTGGCGATGTAGATACCGCCACATGACTCCCCTCCGGAGACCGGAGGTCGATAGTGGGCTGAGTCCTGTATCTTTCGCTACTCTTCATTCTTGCTGTGCTGTGGACTTTAACCTGTGTATCATCAACCTAAGTTCTTCCAATAAACGTTACTGTGTCAATGTGCAAGTATTATTCATCTCCACACACACGCATACCTACTTCAAGAAGCAAATCGCTAAATTGGCCTTTGTCCTTTTCTGTTCCAGGTCTAGTAAATGAAGAGGACGTCAAGCTGTTCTGGGACGGCGCGAGGAAACTGCTCCCAACATGCTACAGTCACATTAGGAAACTAAGGAAAAAGACTGCTGGCGACAAAACTGTCATGAAGACGCTCAGAGAAGTCCTCAAGATTCTGTACAAGTTGTCCGTTTTGGATGCTCCGGAGAGTTTAGACTTATTCCCAGTTAATTTGTATGGATGGCTGAGGGAAGATATGGGGAAGTTGACCATTCAGATCGTGTTGGAACAGGCAGTGATACAGGGAGCTTCAGATTGGTTTGTCCACATACTGGAAAACAATGAGTGTAAGGACGAAACTGAAGACAAAAGACTGCAGCATTTGATCAGAGCCATACAGTTGGTCCGGTCGGATCTGCAGAGAGCCGTCGAGTATTACGACAGAGTTTTCGTTGAGTAAGTATATTCATCATTCAATTTTCAATAACAGCGTTTACTCATACTGTAGTCATACCTATTTTTAGCACAATTTTCTTTGTTACTATGCTTAATATGCAAATGATATTTATTGGTTCGCTAATTATCTTACAAAGTAGTGAGTCTGTGCTACTGCCGAGCATGGGTTCAATTCCTAGGGTGGGAAAGTGTTTTTGAGTTTTGTGGCCAGGAATTTCATAGCAGCACTGAGTCTGAATTTATGCCCGAATTTAACCAAACTAACCAGTGGGCGTCTTATAACATGAGATTTAGTGCCAATTTTACCAATGAATCTGAACGAGAACAGCACATCTAAACTGCGTTCAAGAGCTGTCAATGTCAAAATTCCAAAACAATTATGACACTGACGGCTCATGAACGCGTTTTAAAAGTAATGAGCGCATTCAGTTTTATTAGTGAAATCCGTTCTTAGAAAGAACTGGCAAAATTTGGTGGTTACTATACTTGGTGTTATGTATTTGTGTGGCAAATAAATTTATTGGAGCGTTAATTCGTTACAGGGTAATGAGCTTCCCCTACTCAAAGACCCTGTACGGGTTGTACGAAAGCAAGTTAGCCTTATTGGTGGAGTCAGAGATAGTCGACGTATGTAAGAGTCTGAAGAGACTGCGGTACAGTGAGGGGTCGACGACCACGCTGGCTGGAGGCATCAATGGAGACACGGGACTTGGGACTTCGTCCGTGGGTTCAGAACCCCTAACTATGGGGACCACGCTGTTTGAACTGTACCTCACACTGCAAAGGTTTTTGACGTGAGTATTAAAATAATTATACATACATTAAATACTTGCATAGTCTGTTAAAATTATAACCTTCCTTTGGCTTTCCCGTAGTCGGGTAAAAATGCTAGTGGCACGTGTCATTACTACTACTACTACTACTACTATGTATACTTTATTGTACACCAGATTATACATTACAAGAAAAAGTAATACACTATAAAATATACAATGGGCGGCCTTATCGCTTACTGTCATTCTGTAGTTTCTGCCTTTCAAAACTTTATGGCTAAGCTTATACTGAAACGCAAGTGACGCAGGTCCACGCAGCGCAGGGTAGAGCAGATTGTGTAATTCTTGAACGTACTGACAGCTGGGTACGCTGTGGCGCAGGCACGTGCTACGCAGACATGTGTCGGTTCTGCTCTGCGTCTCGTTGTAGAGCCGGCACAGATTTCTGCGCGACGCGTGCAGGTCGTCACTTGTTTTTTTTGCTGAGACGCAGGTAACGCAGCAAAGCCGTCTGTTGTTTGTACTAGCTAGGACGCGAATGTGTCTGTGTAGCTGCGTCGCAGCATGCGCATGCGTCCTATGTCTGCCTCGCCTGCCCTACCCTGCAAAATCTGTACTGTGCTGTGCTGTGTCACCTGCGTCTCAGCATACGCTTAGCCTATGAATATAACCAAACATGACAGAGATATCTTCCTTATTTAGGTAATTTCATTACTCATTTACATACATGTGTTAAGTTTTAAAGCTGTGTGCAGACTAGAGTCCGCGCCACCACTGAAGTCCATTTGACGCGGCGCTAGTGTCTATGTCATTGCATCACATTCCATTAAAAAAAAATAGTTCCACAATTTTCCGCGGGCCTTCTTTCGTAGCGCGCAATCTTTAAATAAAGCTACAATGCCTTTCTTTTTGTTGAATGATTCACAAAACTGTCTTTTATAGCTCTTTGTTGAATGAGACAGTAATTATTTTAAAGATAATTTATACTGCTCTCGTAATATTTAGGCGTCCATATCTTATTGACGCGATAACGTTTCTTGTTATTTAGCATGAACACTTACTTATATTTTATTAGGTACTCATTATAATCTTTGTATGTAGACTTTGTCCTATATTAAGACTTTCCGAATCATTAGGTACTGAACATAGCCTCAATCAATCAACTCAGCCGCTCTCCTAGTGGTAGATCTAGGATTGTCGTTTGGAAGGGGGCTGACCCCACTGAGGGTAATTTGTAACAAAGTAAACGCTAAAAAAGTACACAACATTTTATTTTATTTTGCTTAACGCATAACAAGCCTCCTCGGATAACTTTTCGCAAATTCCTCAATGGAAAATATACTCTTGAAAACATTATACTTATTAAGTTAAGGATAATTGATGACAAATTGTACCTTAGGTAGTGTTATGCCTGCCAGGGTTGCGAGTTTGTCCGAAATGATATCGCGACCCCGGCACACAGGCAACGGAAGGAACACGGGTGGGTTTTAGTCAGTAAGATTCTGACACGCCGTCCCGCTCCGCCTAGAGCGGGAGAAGATATTTGATCATTTCCCACCCAAAAAAGAAAAATGTATATGTTATGCTTGTTAAAAAGTTTAAGTAAAATATTATCAAGTTCACTTGAACATTTGTCACAGAAGAACTCAGATGCTTTTGGGCCCGAGCCCCTTAGCCTCCCCCCCTCCCGCCACCGCGCGTCTCCCCCGCGGCGCCACAACCCCCGGCCGCCCACCGCCTCCGACCTCCGCCTTCCGCATCCAGTCCACCCAACTTTTCAAGGTCGTCGACCAAGCGAACATAGCCTATGACACAAAAATTGCCTTATGGAACATAAAGTAAACACAATTAATGAAATCGATCCTCGTTACTGTATTAATAAGTCATCAGTTTCAATGTGTGCTTAGAATACAGTAACATAAAGTAAACGAATCGTACAATGGACTTAATAGCCACGTAATGTTGTTAAATATTTAAATGCGAGGACCGTCGCGTCTACAATTTTTCTTTGTTTTATAATCGCGTGAAAAATTGCTGCCGATTATATTGTGTATGAGTATTATACCTATGTATATCTGTGCAAACATGTATATTTATTTTGATATATTTGCTGAACTCTTATATCTGAAGTGTTTACTATATTATTATCTCTATTTACCTACGTTGTTTTCATTACCTACATAATATACCGGGTGTCAGGGACACCGATGCGAAAACTATTACCATGGATTCAGTATATAAAAAAGATAGAAAGAAAAATAAGTTTATTTGTCACAGAAACACACACGTGCATAAAAAAAAAGATGATAAACATATATAATGATGATATATGATTCTGAACACCCGTGCGTTGAAAATTTTCATAATTTATTTTTAAAAAAAATTGTGTTCCATACATATTGACCGCGTAGGTATTGCACTTTTCTATGAAACAGCAGATTTTTTTTTATGGTACCAGTTTTCGCGTCGATGCCACCCTGTATATGTTAAAAAATGCCAAGAAAAAAAAAAACACAACTCTGAAGTATTTACTCTATTCTTCCCTATAATTACGTTACTTTCAATATATTTTGACACTATCTAAACCTCTCATCATTCTCATTACAGACTCGGTCAAGGGCTCAACGAGACTGACTGGCAATCATACGCCATATCAAAATTCCACGCATGGTTCTTCGGTGGCGTGGCTCAATGGTTAGACATCGCCGCATACAAAGCACTCACACGCATTGAGAAGGCCGTAGACCTTGACAACTTGGTCCCAGTGGATACTAACGTGAAGTATAGCAGTTCCGGAGTGGATACCTTGGCTATCTTCTATCAGATCAAGATCTTCTGGCAGCAGCTAGCGTGGCCCGATGTTGAGGGCTGTTATACGTTTGTGGCTAAGATTATTGATGTAAGTATAAAATGGTTCATAGAAAATATTCTAGATCTCAGATGGTGATATTGTGCAAAGTTGTTTTTAGCGTGCTTTGATTGATATCACTTGAAATCGCCGAAAGTGGAGTATAAAGTTCCCAAAACTTGCTCCAAAATTATTCTAATGCATAATTAGACATTTTGGCGAACCGAACTTCTTTCTACTATTAAATCTAACCACCAAACATCTACAATTTTTAGGATATCTGCCGCTGCTGCGTGTTCTACTCAGACAAGATGGCCGGCCGCGTGGACAACGTCGGCCACGTGTCCAACGTGTTCGAGGAACGCTTCGAGGTGACCATCGAGTGGTGCGTCGCCATCAACAACATCGACTACGTGCGCCAGAGCCTCACGCCCTTCGTGACGGAGCTCGGCATGGACGAGATCATACAGAAGATGTGCGAGGCCAGGTCGCCCATGGAGGCGCAGAGGTGGGTTTTATTTAATTAAATCATTCTATTCATGCTGGACATTGCCTCTCCAAGGTTACGTCATAACACGGGTCTCTGGCTTCCGCATCTAGTCAATCCCAGATGCCTTTTAAGGTCGTCGCTGGCGCATCTAGGGGCCGAGACGCTTCCTAGTTTGGCAAGCATAGCGAGCCGAGGATTCATTTTTCTCCATCGTCCATCAGTTTTTAGGGTCCCTTACCCGAAGGGTGCCAAACGGAACCCTATTACTAAGCCTCCGCTGTCCGTCCGTTCGTCTGCCTGTCAGCGGGCTGTATCTCATGAACCGTAATAAATAGACAGTTGAAATTCACAGATTATGTATTTCTATTGGTGCTTTAACAACAAATAGGTAATAAAATAAAATTGAAAATTAAAGGGGGTCCCATACAAGACAAGTTTTTTTACAAAATATTGCACGGTGGTACGGAACCCTTCGTTTGCGAGTCCAACTCGCACGTGGACGATTTTTATTTTTATTGCTACTTAAAAAATAACCCGCCGCTTTTAAAAAAATCTTCTTTTTATTAGGTCTCAGATCACGATCAGTAACTCAGCTGACCATGTGGTTTCTGTAATTTTTTTAAAGATAAGTCATATACTGAGTTTTGCCCTCGGGCAAACAAACACTATAATAAAGGTTATTAACACCAAAATTCGGTAAAAATTTGCAGATGTAAGGAAACTCTACAGAACGTCATCGCCAATGCAATAGATACTGTAAGAAATAAAATTGTGGATCTCCTAGAAGTTATGGTTAAAAAGGTGAGTTCTGTGATCACAACATTACTTTTAAGATAGTCAACTGATTCAGGCCTTGCGGAAATCCATTATAAAATAAAATTGCCGTAGATTTATTTTGTAACCTATTCCGCTTAGCTATTCCTTAAGAGTCATAAAAAAACCCCTGTAAGAAATCGACACATGTTTCCTCTCAACGAGGCACCCTCAGGATGACGATTGACTTGTCGCGAACCCGAACACGGCGTATTGCCACGCCGAACCCCGAACGCAGAGTGAGCCATACCGCATCTGCGTCCGGCGCTCGTGGCGATATCACTTATATCTGAATAGGTCTTAAACCATCAATAAAGGGCATACAAATTCGATGACCGAAAAGTTATAAAATACTGTCACTGTTTCAGATGATGCCATCCATCACACGTTTCTTGATCGAGGGAGCAGAACTCCTCCATCAAGACTGTTCAAGCATGGACCGCGTTATGCGCTACCTAGAAGCTAACTTAGACACTTTATTCCAACACTTGAACAACGAAAACTTCTCTAGAACACTTGAAATTGTATGGGAACAACTCGGAGAAGTCTTATATGAACTTATACAGGCAAATTTAGAGGTCAGTTGCTATTTTGTATGATTATTTTATAGATTTGATTGTAATTTAGCTAACAGCTGTATAATAGCATTGTTTTAATACTCTTAACTTTCTAATCAGCTGTATTTTTTTATAGTCATTGTAACTAGACATGAGCTATCAATTTTTGTGTGCACGACCGCCATTCAATACTAGTTTGGCACGATTTCAATTGATCTGCGATGTTGCGTCTGCGCAGGTCGCACTACTTTCAGTTCAGTGTCCTCGTACCTTAAACAAAGCTCATATCTAGTTTCGATGACTGATCTACTAACTACTACTTTACCTTCTACTAATTTCAGTTAACATTTAAATATTAATCCTTGACATCATAACTACTTACATACACAAACACATATTAATTTCTCATACATGAGGATTTTCCACAGAACTCACACAGAACAAAATAACTCTCTTACAATACTAACCCATTATTAATTTTCGTTTGTAGAAAGAAAATATCTCCACCCGTATTCGCTTGTTTAGGCGTAGATATTTTGGAAAAAACAAAGTATCCCCCAACTATATTATGTTCAGGGTAAATAATATTGCATTTGTATCGCACGCTATTGCAATTTTATTATTTAGAAGTGAGCACTTCACAAGAACTTTGTTTGACTGAGTAAACTTTAGAACTCACTGAAATATTTAGAAGACAAAAAACTTTTTGAAGTAGTAAAATCTGCTTCCCAAGAAGCAATTAAACTTAGTTTTATTTTTGAAGTGGTAGTTAATTTAATCAGTAACAAATGACGGCGTACAAATGAAAATTAATCGTCATTTGTTCCTGGTTAATTAATTTTATTTTCCGTGACGTTTGAAGGGCGAACGTCGTGTAATAAATTACCACGAAGCCATAAAGATATAGAGAGCACTCATTATCATAGTAAGTACTTATCCGCAAAACTATTGATTCAAAATTTTGTTGTTTATAATTTAGGTGTTTGTTTCGTTATTTTCCGACCAGTTTCGGACTCAAAGGGAGCTTACTCAGGATGTCGCTTCGACTCCATTTGAGTCCGATTCTAGTCGGAAAACCCCGAAGCACTCCTTAGCCAAATCGTAAACAACAATGAACATGAATGTGTTAAAAGTTAAAAAGAGTTTTGTTGTTGTTTTCTTTAGCACCGAAAGGCAAAGATAACTCGCTATATCGACCCGCGCCGCTTGAGCAAATCGGCAGCCGCCAACCTCGAAGCGGTAAACCATAGTCCTAGCAAGCACCTTGTTCATGTTACTGTCTTGTGTTGCTCTTATCCCGAGTCTACACTTATTTACATACATTGCGGACTGCCAACTACAGCGTCAAATTAAATTAGTGAGCGAAACTCCACAGACGTGATCATCATCAACATCATCATGCTGTTTAGAACCTCTCGGGAAATGGATTGGTACCATCTGACGACCAACTCTAGCACCGCGCGCGCTCATTGGTCAAATTAAATAGCGCGCGATTCCCCGGCTTCCTGTTACACACTTCCGTCCCTTTTTACGAAATCACTCCCACAGATTGGAAGGTACCACGGATTGCAGATTGCAGGAAAACGAGAGGAAATATGTTACAAATAAAAAATAAAAACACATTTGGTGACGTTTTTGTTCAACGACCGTAGGTAGTGGTTACTTGAAGTACTTAGATCAGTTTTTTTTGTTTTATCGTGTTAAAATAATCGATACCTAAACGTCTGTGACGGAGGGAGGGAGGCCCTTGCCAAGCAGTGGGACAACAACGGTTAAGAAAAAAAAAAGTGTGAAGGTTAAACAAAAAAAAAAAATTAAAAACGGATCTTTCAAGTAACTACGCCACCTACGGTCGTTGAACCCAAAATAAATATGATCAACTCATTTTATTCTTTGCTTTATCATGTTAAGATCGATACCCATCACGTCTGCGGAGTTTCGCTAAGTCATTTCATTTGACCCTGTATACATTGCGGACTGCTCACTATAAACAAATAGACGGCACGTGTAAAATGCGTAATGTATGTAAAATGAGAAACGACTTTTGGACTTGGCGTCAATGTTTCGTGTATGGTGACTAGAATGTTACACTAGTTAATGATTAAGTCATTGACCTGTATATGTTAGAGCTCTAAGCTGTTCTCGTGTATAAACTTGTTTGTTCGCTTTTAAAAGCTTAATTTCCGAAGAATGTGAATATGTCAAACGTTATCCGTCAGTCTTGTTAACCGTCGTCTTGCGTCTTTCCAAATTGTAGCATGTGCGATATTGTCCAGTAATGTATTCTTCAGTCGCCTTCGTGATTTTTGAATTGAGAATTAAATGAGGAGATGCAATAAAGTTATAATTCCAGCTTTACAATATCTTTGATACAAGCTAAGGTTGTATTCATAGGTATTATTATTGCACGATCAGCATGTCCTTTACATATCATGCGAACATTTCTAAAGCCACATCCTCCACATATGCATGAATGGTGACGGTTTGAAGATCATGACCGCTTTGTATCGTTTAATACCTACTAGCATCGTGGTGATGGGAAATCTCTTAAAAGTGTGTTTTTCTTGACTTGTCTTATTTGGTACTTAAACAAATATGTTGTAAATATTGAGATATTTTATTCGAAGCAGTTTTTGATGTAATTCATTCCGTATGTATCTTGCATAGTTCAAAACGTTCACACCTAATTGAAAATGTGTGATTAATGCGAAAACTCATGTTTTTCGCTCCGTATTGGTTCACCAAAAAAGACATAAAGAAAAAATACAGCTTACAATTTACCACTTTAATGGAACAGAAAATAATAATAAAACAAAACATTACAGAAACGCCGGCCACCATCATTCTTCTCGAATCTACACGAATGTGTCAAAATAATGATACGGTCGTTCAGACAAGACAACAAAGACACTTACTCATCGGACACGTTGAAACGTGTGGAGTATTTACTAAAGCTCCATGGTATGGAGACCAGGGAGCTGATACACCAGTACCATCTCGAAAGATGGCAGGAGCAGCAGACGATACAGGAACCCAAGATGGGCATGTTGACTGTTAGGGCGCAATTCATAGACGATAACTTGAAGATTGAGATTATGAATGCCAGGAATTTGATGCCTGCTGATTCTAATGGTAAGGATTTGTAATTTTTTTTTTTTTTGTCACCTTAAAATTGTAAATATTTGATATCGCACTATACAGAGTGGCAGGGCATCAACGCGAAAACTGTACATGATTCTGAACCTGCGTTGAATTTATTCGCAGTTTATTTTTAAAAAAATCTGCTGTTCCATACATTTGACCGCGTAGATATTGCACTTTTCTATGAAACAGAAGTTTTTTTTAAAATAACCGACTATAAATTTCAACGCTGGGGTCAGAATCATGTACTGAATCCATGGTAACAGTTTTCGCGTCGATGACCCTGCCACCCTGTATTAATTACTATCCCGGGTCGCTTTTAAAGGCCCCTTAAAAGGTACAGGATAGAATTTAATTGTGAAGCATTTATACCACACCAAACGACAGAACAAGATTAAACTTTTTAAATGTTTATGTGGCTGACATTATAGTGTCCCATTTATCAGTCACTGCACTGGGAAACGCTTAAGTATGATATCAGATTAAGATCGGGGAGCATCCAAGTAAAACTCAGTTACATATAACTACAATTCGCTTTTCCAGGTCTATGCGACTCGTACGTCCGAGTGGCCTTACTTCCTGAGGATTCGTTCGTGAACGTACAGAAGCCGAAAACGCAAACACATAACAAGAACCTATTCCCGCTTTATGACGAAATGTTCCTAATGTAAGTACCAAGCTAGTCTACTTGTTTTTAGTCGGCGGATTATTATATAATTATTTGTGCCCGACAAATACATCGGACGCCGTCAGAGCCGCGCACAATCTGTTTGCGCAACTGCCATCCAAAACTGTAGCCAGAGCCGAATTCCCAGTCTGTCGTACTCTAAAGATGCTCAATGCCCTTCTGTCTGCCAACCATGAATGTGATGTGTTTGCAGATGAATGGAGTAAAATTATGCGTGTTTAAATTAAACTTTTAAATTAAATTATATACAACATAATTATTGTCAACGAAATGGCTCCTACACTCAGTGCCGGCGGCACGTGCCCCCGGCTTTTGCGCCTCCATTTCCTTTGCGCGGCTTGTCTGGCGGCAGGGCAGTGCCGGAGGCCATGCGATGAGATACTAAGAACTAGGCACTGGAATAATAAATATGATACATAATTAAAAACAATTTCTGCGTTAGTTTCGAAACTCACCACCGGTTTCCAGTATAAAAAATCTCTTATCAATATGATTGGTCTTTGATATAATATTTTGTACAATATTTGACAGGAAATGTACTGACCAAAGGTTTGACAACGCGTGTCGTTGTAAGGCTTCCAGAAATGACTAATTGATACTAGTGAAGTAGCCGATATGTATCTGCTGAAGTCACAACTATTTTGATACAATTAAGAGCCAACCTAACCGGTTTTAGGGATGACAAGCGAGGTTTTATTAATCATACTTTTAAATGGTCTTCGGAAGCGATAGCCGAGTGTAGCAGTGACATTGGCGTATAAAATACCGATACAGCTAATATTGGAAGAAGTTCATGGATCAAAATAGAGTATAGATGCCGTAGGCCAAATAATGCACATCATTTGGCAGCGTGCCCCGTTGTTTGTTTTCTCTGAACTGAATTTCTTTAAATAAGTTTTCAAATATTTTGTTATTTCTGTCAATGCTATTTCTCGCAGTTTCAGGGTAATGTCCTCTAATCTAAAATTATAATGTTGCGTTATTAAATAATTTATAAATTATGTGGCACTTTTGCGTTGGATTACTTATTGCTTTAAAAGTTACTTATAAATACACAAAAAATGCAGCATTTGCAGACACAAATATTACAGGTGCAAAAACACAGACTGGCCTAGACAAGACCTATCTATGAGCCAAATATAAAATGTTCCGTGCGGAAAGCGGTTGCCCAACCGTGCCGTTAATGTATCTCTCTTGTTTATACATACTTTTTTTGAAAGCCTAATATTATCCCACTGTAGGGCAAAGGCCTCTGCTCATACAGAGAAAGCACGATCGTTGATCACCACGATTGGTCGAGACGGGTTGGCGATATCAGATGTAATGTATGTAAATATTCAACTCTTACAATAATCCATCCACTTTCTTTATCTTCCAGCCCTCTAACACCAGAACAGCGGCGCATAACCGACGGTTTGATCCACCTCGTAATAAAAGACAAGGACATGTTTAGCGTCAGCAACACGTTCGTGGGCGAGGCGTACCTACACTACAGCGAGGTGCCCGACACGCCCGCGCCCATCTCCAGCCTCCCGCAGCAGTTGTTACCGCTCTCCAGACCTACCAGTATAGGTCAGTACAACATTTCATCTTCACCTGCCTAGCCTTTTCCCATTTATGTTGGGTTCAGCTTCCAGTCTAGCCGGATGCAGTATTTTACATGGAGCGACTGCCTATCTGACCTCCACAACCCAGTTACTGGGTAACACGATACCCCTAGGTAAGACTGGTTGTCAGACTTTTGGGCTTCTTACGACCCGTAACAACTGACAAAGATTTAAAAATGACAGCCGAGACCAATGACTTTACGTGCTTTCCGAGGCACGGAGGAGTCTCGGTGTGTAAAGATGGTCACCCATCCACGGACCAACTTCGGCAAGCGTAGCTTAACCTGATCGATCGACCTGTACGGCTGTTATTACTTAGCCACAAGCCCCAACAACATCATCGTCAGTACCACATTTAAGTTGTTTAATTATTAACCGCTGTAAACGTTACCACTTCCTTCCTCTGGATGTGAGGCGTCATATTGGAGACATAACTCTGCTTATGGGTGTCGCAAATGGCCATATTGACTGTCCTGAACTTGTAGCAAATTTAGCATTGCGCACGAACCTAATGGGATTACGTCAGCGACCAATATTAAGTGTGCCTTTCACAACGACCAACTATGTGAAAAATGTTTTTTCAATAAGGAGTGCACTTGTTTTTAATAGACTTTTAAGGGATTTCGATATCGACTTATTTTGCACCAGTGTGGCGTCCGTGCGACGACAAATCGCACAAAACTTCTTCGATAATTAACAACCTTCTATCATTAGTAATTAATTGTCACCTGTACTCTTTTTTTTTTTTTTATATGTATTTTATTTTCTTGTCTATGTGTGGAGGCTTGTTATTAGCGATTTGAAAATATTACACTTTATATAAAAATTTTATTTGTTAGTCTGTAAGCCTTCTTTAAAATGAAATAAATTAATTAATTAATATCAACGTTCTCACCCCATTATGTCAATTTACTTAGCGTCGGTCCAGCAAAATTGTATTCTTTCTCTATTTATTTTTCTTCCATGCAACTCTAACAGCTGTTGTATCAGGTGAATAGCATTAGTAGGTGAAAACCAAAGAAGCGATGGATGGACTGTGTCAAAAATGATGTGCCTAGAAAGTGGGTAATTCTAGCTATATCATCTTCACGTAATCCTTCCATCGCTTATTTGGTCATCATCTCACCTACTTAGTAAATTCCGTCTCATGTAACCAGTACATACAAAATATTATGTAATGTGATCACATCCTTGCCTAATACTGCGTGCGCGATGTAGAATTCTATGACGTCAATGAAACAGTGGCGACATCTACACTCTGCCGGACGCTGTGTCACTACGTAGTACTTATTTATCTGTATAGGTGTCGCTACAAATTATTTATATCGATGGTGCGAAGATTTAAAATGAGTTAACGATAGATTTTTGTTATCCTAACGATTGTTTGAGCTCAATATGTATTCCATACGGCTAAGTAGAAAATCCAGCATTTTAACTATTTTAAACGATAATAAAATTTGTTACAGACGGTGAAGCAATCAAAGCGTTGGAAACCCGACAAGGCGACAGACAAGCAAGAGACTTCATCAAGAAACAGAGAGCTAAGTTCCCTGGCACAAAGCAGTTCTTCTCACTCGGTTGAGAATCAATACTACTTCCTAATACTTAGGATTAAATAAAGGATACAACTATCTGAGCTGTAAATAGCAAGAGTTCTGGCTACCAATTTTGTTTAACTGAACTAATTTGTACTGAGAATATGAGTTGAAGGTAAGGTTTAAATTAATTAGCAAGTAACACCGGTTTTGTTTATTGCGACTGGTCAAATTATTACATTACCTACTTATATCATGATTCAACTCACGGCTGTTAGCATAATTCTGCATATTGTATGCACATTGCAAAATGTATGAAATCATCGATATTTATGCAAAACGTGGTAGTCTTGATAAGTCAGTAGCTGAGATTTCAACAATAAAGTATGTGAATGATGCTTGCTATGTACATCTCAGTTATATTCCTAGACTGTATATACATTGCTTGCTTTTATAACGCACAATATAAGCTCTAGGCTGTGGTATGACGCTCATATACTAAAACCCGGTTTCTGAAAGGCCAACACTAAAATTAAATAATACGATGTCAAATATGATTTTGGGTGACCGAAATAACAACAGTCAACCAAATTATACTGCAACACGGATCTTTTGGCGCTTGAATGACGTTGAGAGGGGGGCGCTGTTGGTAAACATTGTTTATAAAATGTATTGAAAAACAAGATGGCGGCGTTAGTTCCGATTTCATCCACGCGACATGATTGTGATTTGACAACAGATTAAATTCAATAGTCTTTCAGAATTCGGGGGCTGATCAGAGCATTAACTTATGTAATATGTAAAATCTAAATTAGTCTGAAATATTTCTGGTTTTATTCTTAAAACTAAGGAGAGAATTGTAATGTGTGGTTCCACAGATGTGTGTATTTCGAATATTAGCGTAATACTCTTACTTTTGCGGCGAATTTGTAAGGATGTGATGAGTGCCTATGGTTAAACTTGCCGTTATATACTTTAGAACGTATGTACTCGTATGTCTATGTATGTATGTTAAATGTAGTATTATAGCTGTTATAGACATTGATAATTCTCAGTTTTAATACTTTTATGAGTGTTTAAACGTTGGTTGGTCCATTTAATAGCCGTAGAAATGTGATTTCGTGTGTGGGAGCTATTCAAGATTGTCCATAATAAGTTGACCTTTTTCACATTTAATTTTTTCCAAAGTAAAATTATTTCAAACTTTTACGTCAATTTATAGTAGACCATCTAAAGTACACCATGTATATAGAAAATATTTTTATAACATGTAGGTGTATGTATTTACATTATGTTGTAAAAACGAATCGCGTTGTAATAGGGAAAAATGCATTGCAGAAGACCATATTTGAATTTTGAGATTGTTATTGAATTCACGTGTGGTGACTGCTTAAAATGTAGGTAAAGGCAATAAATGGATTTTAATAGTGTAGGGGTATATTAAAATATGAATAAAAATTGTTTTGTGACCCTAGACTACAAATAAAAAATAATTAACCATCAAAATCCGAATCAAAGTTAAGTATCTATGAAATTGTGTGATACACAGAATCGTGACACTTTAATAGCGCGTGTGTGTAGCCCTTAATGTTCGTGAGTCACGGAATTTGAATCTCGAGGGTCCACGGCACCGCGTAGGGACAATAAATTATCATTATCATACATTTTCCTAGTGGTACACATTCTACCATTACTTAGATCTCATCTCATCAGCATCATAATGGTATCTTAGTTTTTATACGAGAACAGTAATTTATTGTTTCTACAGATTATGTAAAATTATTTCGAATGTATAATTTTATTTTAACTTAGGCCATGTGTATGAGTAATATTCAATTTTGGCACTTAATTACGTAAGATTCTAATTAGTTATCCATATAACTATTCAGAATCTCTTAATGAATTCGTTCTACTTTGTGCACAGTGACCGAAGTTTGCGAACACTTGATGTATATTTGAAAATAATTATTTTATTACGAATAAACAATTGGTTGCTGTGCATCAAGTACCATCGAAGAGTTTCATATCTATACACCATAAGGACTATTTCTGCTTGCAGCGCTCGGCGGCTATAGCATCGCGCCTGTAACAGATGTGGTCATCGTATTCACGGGATTTTGTTTTCAAACTGCTTAGATATGAAGTTCTTCGTACATACGAGTCATTTTCCTTTGTTTATAAAGTAGTGAATCCAGTACATCTAAAGTATGTATAAGTACTTTTTATACTGTTGAATAATATTGTATACAAGTATGTAAGTAGATGTGTAGAAATTTTGTAGACGTCGTTGTATTCTGTGATAAAGAGAAGTGCCTTATTTTTTAATTGAGTCTATATTTATTCATCAGAAATCGTACCTATATTATTTTGATCACGAGTATGTAATACTGCAACCCATTTTGTTTCAACTGATAGTCTTGAGATATTTTTATTATTGCTGAGGTATATTTGAGGCATAAGATAAAGAATAAAATATTCCTGTATGTCTGTTTATATTTATTTGCAAATAAAATTGTTCAAAAATTAAATACGTACTTTTGAATTCCATACCCCAGTTAAAACACAAAGTAGAAAAAAAATACATTTCGAGTTTTTTTTTTTTTTTCTTAAATTCAAGGAAGATAGCACGGAGGCCTGTAAATGCCTTGTAATATCAATTAAAAAGCGTTGTTTAAACGTGAGCGATGCACTAAACTCGTAAGTATGATAAAGCAAGCAGGAATGTATAGCTAATGCGAGTTGTTTATGGCAAATTAATTACACAAGACGCCAGTAGATGCTGCTCTCAAAGGTACGGAGTTATTGCTTCATGCATATAAAGTAATAACTGCTACAATCTCTGTGTACTACTTCACTGGCGTCCATAGGAACATACGGCACGGTAATTTAATTAATTTGATTTTCGAACTTTTGTGCAATTAAGGTTTTGTTTCATGTCAAATGTTTTTCTAAGTATGTCTTCAGTTGTGCTTGGCTTTCAGCGAAGATACATTTATTATTTAGTATTGGCGTTCCGGCTTTTTAGTTCCTCAACTTTTGCTGCAAGGTTTAACCATAACATTGGTGTAAATAAACTGGCATTAACTTACGGATACGAATAAAGGAGTCTCAGAATTATTAAGTAGCGATTTTATGCTTGTCAATCTGCCAGACATAAGATAAATATCATAAATATGTATTGCACATAGCTACCTATAAGATATACCAGTCCATTACCGCAACACCATCAGAATACTTTACCTTCGTCATTTAAATCTGTAAACGTGTCATTCAAAATTAAAATCAAATTAATTAAAATGTCACAGAACAAAGGGCCAGTCGGTCGTGACGGGCGGCGATGGACACGCGGCCTCGAATGAAACATCTCGGCGGACGGCGGCGCCTTTCAAGTTCCTCCCCTCGCTTTGATCGCGCCGCGCCGACAATCCGCTCGACTACTTATCGGTTCAGATTTATTGTGATTCGGAGGCTGTGGGCCGCGGGGAGTCGCGCTCCGCTACTGCTCTACTCGCCCATTCGTACTTCGCTTACAATGCTTATTCATGTGGGTAATATCATAAACAAAAGTGTTGCTATTGTTTATATTCGGCTCGAAGCACCACATAAATCTGTTGATGTCGATAACTTGTAATTACTTCCTTGTCCATAAGTCTTGAATTTTATTAGGGCTCATGAAAGGTTCATTTCAATTGAACCATTTAGTAGTTTTGAAGCAATTCCTTTAAATACCTACTTGCCATATGGATGTTCTTACATTCTAGAGCTTTTACAAAAGTCTGTGATTTCAAAACTAGTTTAAGATTAAAAGCGATTATTGGTAGAGTTTGTAAAAACTCAAACAGGTACAGAAATAATTAAAATGACCTATCCGTAACTAATAAATCACACTACGATCATCAGTTTGTCAAGGGGTTTTTTATGTTACGTTATTTACGTTGATGAGGATATAATACATTTTTCGAACATAGGTATATGAAGTAATGTATTAGCAATATCCTTCAAAATCATTCAGCTATCTAAATTACGCAACACATTTTCGTTGACAATTCCGACTAATCTGTTTCAATTTGACAGGTCAACAACATTCATTGTGTTATTCACGTTGTTGAGCAGATTTTTTTTCGAACGTACGATGCAATGGATTAGCAATCTGTTTCAAAACGATTCAGACTCTGATTGATCGTGTATTACGTAATTAGGGGTTCAGATTGTGATTGATAATGTGTTACTCAATTAGAGTACTGGGACTGCTGGGCAAGTTTAAGTCTATTCTTGCGCTGTCTATTTTATTACGTAGGTAGTAAGATGAGGTTAAACAAATACTAATAATTGCAGTTAGGTCATCTTAGTGTAAAGTTAACAGCTAATCTTATTTCGTGTTTTTACGTATTTTCGTGAGTCGGTGTTCCTAACATAAACGCGTGCCTAAGGTAGGCATTTATGAGATAATATCCGGTTTATGACATCTCATTAATTTTGCCTTGTATAATAAATTATAAAATAATACATAAAGATGAACATGAACATAAATATAATTTTCTATTAAAATGGTTCTGTCAGAATCTTTAACGTTGAGAAAATCATAAAAACTGTCACGATTCCCGAACCCAATATACCTAGGTGGTTTTGTAAAAACAGGAAAAATCCTTTCACAAATGCAGTTTAAAAACTATATTACAACAATATATCTGCCACGCCTGTAACCCCGGAAACAGATTCCCGGAGGCGTAGACTTAGATGTAACCGTTGTTGACCTTTGACACAGTTCACCTACGGTTATAGCTTGGTAATTTATTTTGTGGTCACTCTCGACGATTATCGTAACGTGCTGGGCGGCAAGTCTTTTACTGAACACGGCTTCAATCCGACCCGGGGATCAAACTCAAGATTTCACAGCGATAAAAGAAGTACATCGCTTTATACCTACTCCTCGATGCGATTCAGTCGGGAAGTGTACCGATCTTTGGCGTCACCGAGAATGAGTACCACATTTTTTTTGCCTCCATCAGTGCAAACCCCGGTAGCGACCGCTGACTACTGTAAAAACTCCACCATTATTAGGTACTACGTTCATGAGTGACTAGCGGTTTATTACTAAAGTGAAGCTACTTGTACCGATTGTACCTATGACAGGCAGGCCACCTACCCATAGCATCTACGTATAACTAACGTAGTTCGTGTATTTATCTAAAGTCTGTTAGATGTACTAAACTTAGTTATTTATAACTTGGATCGCGAACTTCTAAGAGTTTATATCTGGAACGTAAAACGTGCTAAATGTGACTGATGTTGTTGTATTATAAAATTAATGTGGCGCAATTTCCCGGCCGCGAGAGCCCGACATTATGCCAAAACATACTTGAAATATGTTTTCACGATAGAGAAACAATAACAAATTACCGTAACAACCTAAAATACAGACTAAAATATTTAGGTAGTTTATAAACACTCCTTTTGCTTAGAGAAATAACATGCGAAATATATTTGGTCATCGATCAGAGTTGTTTTAATTAAACTGATAGCTAGTTTTAGAGCAAGAGGTATATTTTTATATATTAGCTTGATAGATTATATACTAAGTACCTAGTAACTTAGTTCATAGAGTCATTTTCTCAGACGGGAAGTCCTTCATCATGGGTAGTGTCAGAATGCAATACTGCAGCGTTCACCGAAAAAAAAATTGTGGTGAGGTTGACGTTGATGTGCCTCGAATCTTCTTGACTTTATTCCTCGATCTACTATTTTCGCGATGGGAAAACGCTTTTCTAAGTACCTATGGTGCGCGTGATCCACCACGTTGCTGACTGGCGGGCAGTTTGTATTTTCCGCGGCTATTGCTTTATGCGCTTACGAGAGAAGACTGTTTGATGTTTTTCCAACTATCTATTCAGTTGTCTTTACACCTGAAACCATAAACTTCAGTCAATGTACAATCCATGTGGATTGTAGAACATATAGAACGACGCTGCTGAAACACTTAAGTTATCCTTCTTAGTTTTCAGTTCGGCGGGAAATGTGCTCACTATCTACGTGTAGTTAGTTGGAATACAAAGCAGTTAGCTCGTGTCCTCTCACGAAACAAAGTTTTATCATCATCTGCCACTTCAGGGCGGTAAGATTGAGTAGCAAAGTACACATCTTTGTGGTTAATATATATTCTTACTTATCTTTGCTTTTGTTGAAGTTTGTCGAGTGATCCCTATTAGTAGGTACGTACCTAAGTCTCTTAGTAATGTAATGAATATGCTAGTTGATTAAGTTAATTGTGTCTGTGATCAGTATCCATTATCATTCTGTCTAATTCACATTGCACACTTGCTGACCATAGGTACTTAGTAAAAAATATAGCCAATGTTATAGCCAAGTCTAAGAAGACGATTCTTCATCCTCTGACTCGATTTTTCCACGGGAACTGCCTTGCATACCGCATACGGTCATTGCAAAATGCTACTCATATTGGTTAATTATAGACGCGAAAGTTTATGAGGATGGATGGATGGATGTTTTATGACTCTTTCACGCAAAAACTACTGAACGGATTTGGATTAAATTTGGCACACAGGTTGTCTATAACCTGCTATCTAATTACGCAACACATTTTCGTTGACAATTCCGACTAATCTGTTTCGATTTGACAGGTCAACAAAATTCATTGTGTTATTTACGTTGTTGAGCAGATTTTTTTTTCGAACGTACGAAGCAATGGATTAGCAATCTGTTTCAAAACGATTCAGATTCTGATTGATCGTGTATTACGTAATTAGGGTAGGTACAGGATTACTACAAAGAATATTTTTTATCCCGATATTCACACGGGACCGAAACTTATGCGGGTGAAACCGCGGGGCGCTACTAGTAGGTAATAATGTAAAGAATTCCTTGCAAATATAGACACTAAGAATTTTACCTCCCACAAAAATAAAACGAGCAGCCACTTTACAAAGTATCTTCATTATCATGGAGCTTACTTGTGCTTGTTACATTACCAGCTGCAGTTTGTTATTCAAAGTGGATTCAAATGGCTCGGAAAAACACTAGAATAATATTTTCATTTATCTTTGTACTTTTCCTTTATGATGCATCTGTAATAATTGCGTCCTTGTGCTGGAGAGCTGTTGACCGGCGTTCTACAACTTCATATTATTGGCATCGTTACGAGATTTGCATTTCCCGTTCTTAAGAGAAAATGTACCTACCTACGCGTGAAATACTCGTAACGTATCTTGTAAATTACAACCTACCAGAGATGCAATTGTATCTCAGTGATCTTTCATGTTCTCTTCTTCCTTATTGTGTTGATTAATTGATTTGGTTTTCTTTGTTATTTACCTGTTAGTTCCCTCCGTGATAGTGTGTGGATTGACACGCAATTAACGTTTGTAGCCTTGTTATTATTGCGTCGCATCTTCTTGTGAGGACTAATGGCCGATTCCTATAATTTACGGACCGTTATTGGTTAAAATTAAGATTCTTGTATCTTTACCAATAATGATGCAAAGACCTTTGCATAGTAGACCCTCCCATATGGAGCTAGCTATCACGAATCTATTTATATGCACGGTTTGGAAATAAGAAATGTTACCATTGGTAAGATAAACTATTCGTTTTTATTATAGGAACCGTGCATTTGGAATTTTTTTATTACCCACGTACAGACTATGATGAATCATCTTCTCATCAGACCATGCTTCACTTGCTGGAGTGTCCTAAGTGCCCTTTCACCTGCACCTCGGATCCTCCTAGATCTTTTAGATCTAAAGAATGCCACTGATGCCGCTATCAACGTGGCCACCTACTGGGCTCATTCAATATACCTAAAATCAAGGAAGAAGAGCACCATTGACACGAAACGAAGAAGAAGAAGAAGAAGACTGTGATGAAGGTTTTGGGATTTGTATGAGTGAGATAATTATGTCCTGCTTTTGTGTTTTCTCCAATTTTTCAGCTATTTGGTTCGATATCGATATGATAGACGTCGTGTGTTTAAAAGTTATACAGATGCTGATGACAAAACAGTAGTGGGATAGTAGTAGGTATTGAAGACTCCATCACCTGTAGATCCACTTAAATATTTTAATTAAGGTATTTTTGCATATCTAAATTGGTATTTAAGAAGATTCACGAAATAAAAAGAGAGATATTTAATTATTGGTTTATTCACTCAAGTGTTTCTGGAATAAGTAAAAAATAATATTAAAGTATAGTATCTAGGTAGAGAAGCCTTACCTATATTTATAATGCATTTTACATTCTTTTAAACATCTTTTATTGCTTAATGCTTGTAATGATTAAATAATAAGCAATAAAAGAGAACGCGGGACGAAAAAATATTATATTCATTGTTATGGAAAATGGGCTGTATAATGGTCTTTTATATTAAAAGCTCTTTTAAAGAGGCCGTCCCACTAAGTTTTTAATGGGATTGAATAATAAGCTATAAAGATTTTGAAAGGTCTAACTAAATGGTTTATTCTTTCCGCCCTGTTTGTGAGCGGTAGCGCGTAATTCTTTAGATGCCCGATTCACTATCCGGGATAGCTAGATTGTTGTATTGGGAGTCGATAAAATAAGCTTAAATGGGTTCGGCTCGTATATCAGAGTCGGCATCATAAAGGTGGGTACCAACTGTCAAATGGCTCATTGTGGCGGCTTGGCTTTATGATGGCATTTTTACAGGCTTTGAACGTCTGCCATGCCGCCCGCCAATTATATTCTACTTAACTCGGTGTCTACGTCCAGTTTTATACACTTCGGACAATTTGCTTTGAAATAACACCTGCGGCCCATACATATGTCAAATCATACGATAAAATCTTTATTGACTTGAAAACTCGGTTCTTTACGTTAAAAGAAATTATTTTACGACTCCTTGTTAAAAAGTGATCGTAAAAATTTAAGGGTGGTCTAAATCATTGTCACTCTACAAAAAACTCTTTAAGTTCCATTAAACGAAAGTTAGCTTGAAAATAATCGTTAATAAGGTGGTTTGAATATAATGTTAAATTACAAAATTGGTAGAGACGAGAAGTTAACTCATAGATTATGCATAGTTACGTTTTTGATACGGAATTAAAGATTGTATGGTTTCAGCCTTGGAGATAAAAAATAGTAATTCTAGCTTAAATGGAGGTATGAAAAGGGAGTAAAAGCTCTCTGTTTTACGACTTATCAAGTCTGCCGCTTTTTCTACATTCGCCAAAGGCAATCTTAGCATAACAACATTTGTTCGACGTCAGTGAAGCGTACCTTAGTAGGGATATTTGTATAGTTTGATTACCCAACTATGGTCTCTGTTTTGTTTTGTTTGTACTAAATCCGCAGTTAGCCGATGATAGTAGCTCTAATGAGGCGACTTTGCAGTTTCAGCGGTGGTTTGTTTGGTAACTTCGACTTTTGCACAGTTCCCACTGAAGTATTATGCTTTGTTTTTTTGATAAGGACCGTCGTTGCTTAGCAATTCATTATTTTATACCGATATTATTATGAAATCGCCAATCGCGCTGTTCTACTAATTTGTAATTATTATCCTCCTCCCCTTATACTAATTTATTAGGGGTCGTGATCGTGAGCATAATATCTTCTCCATATATCTCTATTCATCATCATCTCAGTGTTTCCCCCTTTGTCAAGTCTAATCATCTTTTGCATAATCCATGCATCGTTTCGTCTTTCTCTGCACTACCCAACCACCTTTATTCTCAAATTTTCTTTACCATATAATCCTTCATTATATGATCCGTCATTCAGTCATTCCATCGCATCACATGCCCATATCATGATCACCTATTTCCACACATCGTCTCGGTCACTGGCGCCACTTTAAGACTCTGAAGAACTCAACTGTCTTTAATTCTAGATAGATATACCTTCGGGTAACACCAGAACCTCCCATCCTTCTTAACATGGTTCTCGTGACCTTCTGACATTTCAGCACCACCACAAGAACCGCGTCATCTAGCGCTATGGCTCAAAACGAGAAAAGTCCACAGAATTCCAGAATATGTAATTATTCGGTTTTGGTTCTGCTGGTTTTCAAGCCAATATTATTCAGTATCTACTGTCATCTCTCTGTCTCTCTGTAACTCAAGTTGAATACAATATGTCGTTGTAAAACAGCATGCCCCATGGTAGCAACGTTCATAGCAACTCTTCCTGCAGCGACCTCAGACCATCCATTTCAGGTCATCTCCTACTTGTTGATAATGGGCGCTCTGAGTTACTTCTTGGTTGGTAAGGACTTAAAGTTGACTTGATGGAAGCCTAATTCTTCTTAAATAAATATTTGTTGGCAGTATTGGCGTTACTTACCTTTGAGTCCGTCTGTTTCGAAAAACTTGTAAAATTTAATAAGGCGTAAAATTATGCCTAAAATGAACATAATATGGCTAATCTGTGAAGAAGGCGGTGTGCGCGGCGCGGGCTCAGGCCGGAGGGCGTCGTTTTGTTCGGTGTCGATGCCGTTGACAGGTGGAGGGTGCGCAGGGCCCGCGGGGGGCGCGGCGCCCGCGCAGCTCGCGTGGCCCTCTCGCCTGAGTCACGCGCGCCTCGTAATGCTTGCATAATAATAATGACGGATGCCGATCGCGCGGCGGCTCCTTTGATCTGCGGCGCGTTTGATCTCGCCGCCGGAGCCGGTCCCGCCGCCCCTGCCGCACAAACGAGCCGCCCGCTCGCCTACTCGGTCGGGCGGCGCAGCGGCGAGCGCTGGCCCTTCGCCCTCGCTCTAAATAGAGGCTTTATTTTGTAAACAGCGGGAGCGCTACCGTGCGCGCGCGTGGTGCGGGCCGCGCAGTGGTGCGCCTGCGCCCGCCAGTATGGGGTGTGCTCCGGCTCGCTGTCTGCGCCCGCGCTTCGACCACCACCGCCGGGAGCGATGACGCGCTTGTGCGGCTCGCTCCGCCGCTACGACTACTGGATTGTTTGGACATTCTGTGTACGCATTGCTTTATTATTTTGTGACATGTGTTTTTCACGCCGCCGGTCTCAGACAGTGAGAGTAAATAGTGAAGATCTCTTAATGAGGTGCAAGTTAACATGTTTGTGGTATCTGACTTATACCTTTTGAAATCAATATTGAGATGAGAGATTCCGATATTTAGGTGGATGTGTTTTTTGTGATAAGTTGGTTATCGTTTAGCTACAAACTACTTCAACTACTTTACAGAGAATGGCAATGGCCTATTACAGTCTTGGAATAGCACCACGTTAATTGACAAGAAGTTTTTTTTTTTACAAATATACCACCACGATGTTCTTGACCACGATCTGGCCTAGTGGAGAGCGATGGATGGCGGTCTATATTTTCATTTATTTGACCATTTTCGTCAAACCATTTTCAACGAATCATTAAAGAACTTAAGTTATCCCGGTGTTCTTCACAAACACTCTCCAACTAATTCCAACTTTGCTGCGTTTTATTAGCAGATGATTCCAGTTTTCATGTTTTTGTTTTACACCACGAAAATTCATAGAATTATACTATATTTGTTCATAAATTCTTCTAAGAAGACGTTATCTTGATTAACTTCGGTGTATATTGACTCATTAGTTGTTTAGATGAGAATATATTCTCCTTAATGGAGTTAATAAGATTAGACGTTCAGAGTTTGCTTGGTTTTTTACCCTTACTGCCCTCATCTGTCATCTGTTCAAAAACGTATTTTTGGAGGTCTGCATCTCTTGTTGCAGCGTCAAATATTTTTTGTTTACGACTGAATTTCTCTTGTTCAATCAGTTCTTTTATAATATCTCACACAATTCAATTCTCATCATCATTCATCATCAAAGTCATTCTGTGATGCTGCTCGTACAGCTGTTTCATTACTTCGTGGAAGTATTATTCCATAGATTGGTATCTGTGCTTGCATTCGAACTTTGTCAAGGAATACTTCTCTGAACCAGTAGACAGGTTTGCAGTGTGATCTGTCCTAGTCGGTTAGTGTATATCAATACCTATTTATATTATAAATTCGAAAGGAATTCTGTCTGTCTGTCTGTATGTTACCTTTTCACGGCTAAACCACTGAACGGATTTCAATAAAATTTGGAATGCGAATTGACAGTTAAAGTAAAACTACCACAGCATATGTAGGCGCTACAAGGCTATTAGCGAGTAATAGTCGACCAACTTATAAAATGTACTTGGCTAAATAAAAATTTCGTAAAAAAATCATAAAGCGTTTAGCCATTATGTAAATAAAACTACTTGTAATGAGTTGTAACTTATATGAGGAATACCTTGAGTGGATAGGGACTTTTTGTCTCAAAAATAATCCTAAAGGGGTGATACAGGGGATGAAAGTTTGTATGAGAAACCCAGCATTTCTTAAGTCAGGGATATGAAAAATTCAAATTTATACTTTTGGTAAGAAATAAAGAATTTCGCGTTTCAGCGTTTTTGTAAAATCATCCCTCAAAATTTTTAATGTTTTAATGTCTTCTTTTCAAGAGAGTCAAGGAATTTAGTCATAGTCCGTGTCTTGAATTAACATTTAGTCTTTATTTAATTAAAATCGGCCCACTCTGTCATAAGTTATTACAATTTAAAGTCGTAAAATTACGTACTCAATGGCGGCACTGAGTAGGTATAACAAATTAATGGTGATAATAATCGTCAAATGAATAATTAGTATTTTAAGGAATTTAGAATCATATAGGAACCTGTTTTATTTATTTGAAAAAACCGGACAAGTGTGAGTAGTACTTGCGCCCTGAGGGTTCCGTCTCAAAGCTGTGCTTGCTCGGCTGCCCGAATTTCCAAATCCAGATTGAAGGACAAACTTAAAACTTCTCAATTGAATAAAACTTTTAATATATTGGAGAGTACCGATTTGGATGAAATATGGACTAAATGTTATTTCAAGACACGGCGTATGAATTTTTGATCCCAGATTGAAAAACAAACTTCACTTTGCAGTTTATTATATATAACTATAAGTTATCAATTTTCGGATTTTCCTCTTTACTTGACCTTGCTTCTCGCCAAACTTCATGCGACGCACGACGGGCCAAATAGGCTTTGGCTTATTAGCGAGTGTCAAAATATGCGGCATAAATGGCCGTAATATTTTTATTGCGTTGACTTGGAAGTTTGATTTTCGTTACAAGATCCAAGGGACCCTAGATCTAAGATTTTGATATCTATTTCAATTCGATGCCTCCATCACGCGTTCCTGAGAAAAAGGGTCTTAACAGACAACGAAGTCATCCTTTACGGGTTTCAATTTTTCATTTTGAGGTACACAACCCTAAAATCTGCCTATTACTGTTTCATGCCGTAACGGCTGAACGGATTTAGTTGAAAGGCATACGGATAGGCCATGACCTGGGTTAGGACACAAGATATTCTAAATCCCGGTAGTAGGTTTTACCCTGGTAGGTCGTCCCTGTGGGATATTTTCCAACCTTTACGCGGGCGAAGCCGCGGGCAAAATATAGTATTATAATAAATGACCGATTGAAGCTAGGTAAGTATGTGTTTTACGTGTAACGAAGGCATTTACTTCACTGCTGCTAAAACAGTTTTGAAATGAGAAATTGCTCTAATAAAGATATGAGAGTCCATTAGTAGCTGCACTACATTCAAATAGGTATATTTACTCGTACCTCGTCTTGAGTAAAATCACAAGCTAGCAAAACAAGATCTCCGAGAAATATGAATATTTTGAATAAGATCCGGCCATTTGCACCATAACTTATGTACCACTGTGCAATAATCTGTGTTGATATTGGCAACTAAACTAGTTATAAAGGAAATTGAGTGCGATAAGAATGTTTAAAATGAAATGATCTTATGAATTCATCTGCAGTTATCATCTTTTCCTATTAGTTCATTAATAACTTTAAATACTACCACGTACTTACTTAGATGCTTGTAGCATGTTCTTTTTAAGGTCTTGGGGGAATTTGAATCCAGGTCTAGTCCTACTTGAGAAATTCCTCTGTTTCGATTGTAATATTTATGTACAATTCCGATAAATTCCCAATTGGCAAGCTTACTAACCATCCATGGTTAGTAAATAAGTCCATATGTTGTCATGGAAACTTAGCTAGTTGGTACGTTGATTGACCTTAATAAGGCATATAGAAATAATAAGGCTTAAATAAATCAATTGTATCGGTTTATCCTTTTATTCCTTCGCATTAGATTGAGTCGAGTTGAACTTTCTTTTATTTCTTTTGGCTTATTCTTTTGGGTATGGAAAACTTGATATCACAAGTTCAGAACACCGTCCAAAAACACTTTACTTCAATTTGGTATGTGGGTACTCGGGAAAAGACAATAAGCTGAAAAGTAGTCTCCCTGAAAGATTCCGTAACCCATTTCTTAAATTATTTTGGTAACCTACATGGATATTATTTTATATTGGATTGGTTAATAAAACTAAGTGATTAGAACTGGCTGTTACTTCGAAATTATGGGTCGTTTTCAATATTAATGTAGGTACATTTTGTATCCATGATACTTATTGGTAAAATAAAATAAAATACAGCTCGAAATGTAAACATATAGATCAACATTCCGATTAATTAGTAGTAAAATAGCAAACAGAAATATTTTTACATGGAAATTGGTTTTGTTGTTTTAAAAAACTAAATTTAATTCCTGTCAATATATATTTTCCATATACAAAAGAGCAATATCCACAGTAGCGCGTATTAAAAAAATGCAGCAATTAATAAATAATGCACGCAATAAGTAACCTGATTCAACAATGTTTTGTCGGGTAAGTTACTTATATGGAATATTCTATAAAACAATGTTATTATAATAAATCATTTATTTATTTGCCCACAAACACGTGTCTCATATTCCATTCCTTTGTGTTATTCTTTCTTGTTACTTTTATATTTTATAATAATAGAAGTAAATTCCAAATTTTATTGTGTACAACGACAGTGCGACAGTTTTAAAGTGCCAAATTACGTAAATTCGGTAAGTAGGTACTATACTTTACAGTGCAGCATGTCAGTGTAGTTGATGGTAAATTATAGTTAAATGAATGTTGCACGAGTAACTCCAGGGTGAAATTACAAGAATATTATTATTTGTAAGGTATGGGCCAGGTTGATCTTGTTCATTTGTGTGACCATTCTGTTATTATTATTTTTTTACGTTACACAATGGCTTGTCGCAGTATATTCACTTAAATGTGAATAGTAATTCCATTTCCGTTTTAGGAAAGATGCCGTTAACGCCCGCTGAACGGCAAAGAGGTTACCAAGAGCGTTCAAAACCAAATCATCCACGAAACTTGAAGGAAGTACAGGAAAATAACTTGATTAGATTCGTCGACTACGTTTTGACTCTGCCCTTATTCTTCATTTGTATTACTTTTAAATAAATACAAAAAAAAAATGTACATTAATTTTGAAAACGAGCCTTATAATATAATTTTGGAAAACTTATCTTGGCTAGGTCGTAGAGATATCAAGTTGTTAAATTCTTGCTTCATTAACATACAGATTTTAAATCGTAGGACGGCAGGACGTGTTTGTTTCCAGCAGGGTGTATGTGTGTATGTTTACGGCACGTTCATAGGCGAGTTAACTTTATTCATTTACTTGATGAGACTGCCTCAGTGGTCTTGCAGTCGTTAGAGACTATTATGGGCTGGCTTAGTGAAAGGGTATCGGGTAAGGGTCCCTAATTTTGTGCTTGTTAAATCGCAATAGGATTACCACCACAGCAAGGTCCGCTGTTGATAATCATTTTCTCTGTCCTTTTGTTTTCAAGTCGTGTTTTAGAACATATGTTCTAGCTGTGCCATTTTAGAACACATGATAATATATTATTTCTTAATTTAATTAGTATTGAATGTAATGTGCAGGTGATACTGTGTGGGGCGTGCGAGAGCTCGGCGCCGCCTGACAGCCTGCGCCTCGTGTGGCTCTCCAATACTTCGCTCACCTGCAACGATGGGTCTCCTGCCGGGTACGACATAGTTTACATCATGTACTACTCATATCAGTTGTGAAGTGTGAAGGTGATCGTAGAACCAACTCTCAAGTTCAAGTAATGCTACCGCATTACTTGAACGTCAGCCCATATTTAGATCAATACTGGAAAGCAGGGTTAACCAGATGCCGATGAGGTAGACGTCTGGCGAAAGCTGGATGTTATGCACTTTTCAACAATATTTGTTGCCTTAATTATTTAATTCCCTTTGCAGTCACCGTAACTTGAACTGTCTACAATCAAAATGTTTTAGCATAACAGCAATTTTAACGGTTTTTAATGATTTCAGGTACTATTTCCGGCGCGGTACGAACAATGATCACTGGGTGGTGTACCTTGAGGGCGGCGGGTACTGCTGGGACCCTGCGTCGTGCAGCGCGCGCTGGCGCCGCCGACCCGCGCTCATGTCCTCTACGCGCTGGCCGCGGGCACGTCGCGCGCCCGCTTTGCTGTCAGCTGACCCCACTGCCAACCCGCTGTGGCATGCCTCCAACCACGTGCTCCTGCCCTACTGCTCTAGTGACATGTGGGCCGGCACCAGGAACTCTCGTCATCCGGGTGCTGGATTCGTGTTCGCCGGCCGCCTCATCGTTCGAGCTGTCCTCTCCGATCTGTTTCGCTACGGACTCACTGGCCGAATGCTGCTCGTGGGCTCCAGTGCTGGCGGCGCCGGCGTCATGCTGCACGCGGACGCTGCGAGACGCGCGCTGCGCTCGAAAGGTGTTCGTGTTGCCGCCATCGCCGACTCCGGCTGGTTCTTGGACCGTCCTGCACGAACGCGACGCGCCCCTGCCGCCACAGTTGCCCGACTCGGCCACACTCTCTGGCGCGGCAGGCCACCGACGTCGTGTGTCCGTGAGCACACCGCCGAGCCGTGGCTCTGCTACTTCGGCTACCGACTCTACCCACACATTCGTACGCCTCTATTCATCTTCCAATACTTATTTGATTCAGCACAGCTGGCTGCAGAGGGCGTGCGCGCTCCTCGGACTAGGTCTCAGTGGGACGCTGTCCACCAGACGGGTGCTGCATTGCTGTCAAGTTTGGCTCCAGTTCGCGCCGCCTTCGCCCCCGCATGTCTCGCACATGGGGCGCTCGCGCGTCCTGAATGGCAAGCTATAAATGTTTCGGGCATAACATTGCCACGCGCTATTGCATGCTGGGAACAGAGGCTCGGCGGTGGCAAGAGAAGGGCTCGCGGGGGGTGTGCGCCGCGGAGGCTGGTGGAGCGCTGCACGTGGCCGCAGTGTAACGGCTCGTGCCCGCGGCTGCGCGACCCGCGCACGGGCGAGGAGGTGGCGCTGGCGGCGCTGCTGCAGAGCTTCGGGCTGGACGTGCGCGGCGCGGCGGCGGCCATGGGATTGGACGCGCGCGCCCTGTCGCGCATGAGTCGCGCCGAGCTGCTGCCACTGTTGGCACCTCACATGTGACGTAGTTTATACGGACTTTTTAAGTGCTTTCTGGCACGGTGAATCTACCTCGTTTTTGCTGCACAAGTACAAGTAATATTACGTATAGATGTTAGATACTATTTATTGTTCGCCGAACGCGTCGTATTTCTAAGTAAAGGGCTGGAACTCTTTAGTTTTGGTTTTCTTTCCATCTCACTTTTACTAGATAAGATAAGAATTAAAACTCAAGATATCTTTGGCACACCTGTATTTTATATACAAATTAATACCGATCCTTTTAAAGGACCGACAGACTAGTTTGTCTCTATCTACAAATAAAATATCTAAAAATATCTCACTACTTGTCAACTGGGCGTTCTAGTTATGGCAGTGATGAGGCGGATATTCACGATCAGCAGGTAACTGGATAAATTGAGTGGGTAAGTATAGCCGACGCGGCGGTTCCAAGTGGTTCCGCCAGAGCGGCAGCCAGGGCGCGCGGCTGCCCGGGGTCCGGGGCGCGCGGCTGCCCGGTGCCCAGGGCGCGCGGCTGCCTGGGGCCCAAGGCGCGCGGCTGCCCGGTGCCCAGGGCGCGCGGCTGCCCGAGGCCCAGGGCGCGCGGCGGCCCGGGGCGCCAGCTTGGCCGCGGCGTGGTTTGTTCACGTGGAGTCCCCCGCTTCGTAAGCGTTTATGGCGACGTCATAAACGGGAGGCACGCTCTTCGCTGATCATTATGGATAAATCGACGACATCGTTTCCTAAGAAAAAGTCGGTGGATATGATGTTGGCTTGAGTCCGCCAGCGTGTCGCGAGGCGCGCGGTCACGTTGCGGTTGACTTCGTCGGCGTTATCTCGCAGTGAGCCGCGCAGGAAGAGGATGTCGAGCACGGTGGGTGTGGTCTGCGCCATCGCAGAGAACAGCGGCGAGCGTGCCGCCGGCTGCGGCGACGACGAGATCGCGCTGTCTAAGAACTGGAACAACTCCGTCGCACTGTTCTTGTTGGCCCATAAGTGAGGTAGAATAGGCCACAGCCACGAGTTTTCTGCAAAAACATATTTTTTTAATGAGAATAGTAACAAAATATTTTAGTTTAAAACTGGCAAAGTAACTTTATCTGGAACATGCTTTATCAGAATTTAATTATCTGCCAATTATAATTTTATATTGGACGTCATTTGTTGCGCAGAAAATTAAATTAAAATGACTGATTGTTTTTTGTTGAATTTTGTAGAAAGATAACAGTTTTATGAAAATGATAAGAGAGAATATTATTTAATGAGAATCATCATACGAAAGTGATCAATTGATCATAAACGTATGTTTTGTTTATTTTACCCAGAAGTATTTAGTAAAGTTATATTGTTACAGGAGACGATGTTTCCTATAGGTATTTATTTATCTACATTGGTTGTAAGATCTCTGATGGTGACGAAAAAGCAATTTAGCATACTCACGAGAAACTATCGAATTATCGACATAGCTGAACAGCAAACGCTTGTCGGCGTTGATCAGCGTCTGCAGCGTGGGCCCCTTGGTCCCTACGCCAGTGGCGAACTCATCGGCAGGTGCCAAGTGGGGGGCCAGTTCCCGCTGCACTATCTCTAGGAGTCCTGCATGCACGGCCCAGATTGGCGACCCGTCTGGTTGGTAGAATCCGACAGGGAAGTGGTGGGCGTCCAGGAATACTACCTGAAATCGGGACGAGATTGAATTTAGTTTAGATGTGTGAGTATCAGGAGCACACAAAATACTTATTGGGTTATAAATGTAATTTTATTTTTTTCTTTATGAAAACTAAACTTCTTAGTAATTGATTACAATCTAGGCTAATGAGCAATTTTACTCTAACTTAATATTTTACGAGATAGATTATGTTATAAACTTATAACTAAGAATAGTTTCAATTTGCACTTTTACACAATTTCGTAGCAATTTTCTAGGGCCTGGGGCCTTACTATGACGTGTTAAAACCATCGCTTTTCCGTTGTGAAATAGGGATAGTGCTATTCGTACTGTATAGTTCCATCTCTCTCTCACACTGGAATAATTACTGCTTTAACAAGTCATAGTACAGCCCCTGATAATTGATGAAAACACTTTGTTCATGTGTAACATACATAGAACAGCGTATATTATTCATTCAGTATTTTGTTAATTGTTTTATTATTATAATTTTGCTTCGTTTAGTACAGCCCCAAAGTTGGATACCGTACGTCCAAATTGGCATAAGAATATGCTTGTTTAATCAATATCATTTTTATGTATTGATAAACAGTATTTCCTTACGAGTAACCAATATATACTTTTGAAACATATGTCGAGTTCCTGCCTTTTTTTTTTGACTTGAGATTTCCAGCGCAGCCTGGCGTCAAGAGTTATGCCAAGGTATTTGGCTGTATTGGCATAAGGCACTTGCAAGCCGTTTATATAGATTGGCAGGTAAACCTGCGATTACCACCCAATTTAGTTTGCTAGTAAAGTTAATTATAGTGAATTGGCTTTTCAGTTTGATCTTCCACTTTTGTCCAGTCATAAACTTTGTTCACTAGCTAGTTGAACTTTTTCTACTTCTTCTTTGTGGCTTGCATTGAATACCTGTATCATCTGCACAGGTCGCAATGGTGATGTTTTCCAGTTTTGAGTACATGTGTATAGCAAGTACAGGATTGGACCTAACACATCCTGAAGATCTGAGTCGATCTACACGATTACTGACAAATGCGTGCACTGACTGGACGGCTCTCAAATCTGTGTGGTTCTTTCCTCAAAATACCATTTCAGACACCAATCTACATGCTCTTCAAATGATATGACCAAGATAATTTCCGGATTTTTATATAAACATTGACATTGATCAATTTTATATATCCAATGACAAGAAAATTTACTTTGTGAAGTGTACAATTATTTTAATTATTGTGAATGGGAAGACTGTGTTGGTCATTGCTTTTTTTTTCTTTCTTTTCTCAGTTTAATTAATCTATGATCATCTTTAACCATGGCCTGGCGGTTTGAGTAATTTTTATGCGGTCTACCTAAATGTCCTTTCTTTTTCTTCTACCCAAATTTCCGTTCGTCGAATCGTTGAGCTCCTTAAGCTCCGAGTTGAGCTGCACGATTGCTGTCAAATGCGTGCGCTGACGAGAGAGGTCCACTTAATCTATGTGGTACTTTCCTCAAAACACTATTTCAGATACATGGTCTTCACATGATCTGATCAAGATTATGTCTGGACTTTAAAAGAGACTGTGACCTCTGAGTTTGTTTTGCGTTTCTTCTCAGAGTAGTCAGATAGGAAACGCCGATCTCATCTAGTTTTAAAAATATTATTGACGAGTAAAAGTGTTTTACATACCTATTTACAGAAAATAAAATCATTTCATTTCACACTTCCTTGTGCTACCCCAGCTGTTATAGTTTTTAGCTCGGGATATGCATCCTCTTGCCGTACCTATTCTAAACATTATATCCTTTATTCATAAAGGATGATAAAAGTTAAGAGACTTTTAAACGTCAAAAAATTATGGTTAAACAGACGCTAATCATTGCTTAACTTTAAGCAACGTTTATGAATAAGAGGGGTAGTTACTAATATATGACTCTAGAATGTCTGCAAATTCTGGAGTTAGCATGCGTCTGAGTTTAAATATTAGACCCTTATGCCAAACTTTATAAAAAAATGAGTAAATTGGCGTTGTAAAATATGTAACTACTATTATCACATTGTTTCAGGAATTAATTTGTTGTAACTAATTGATTTTCTCTGATGTTTTTTTAGGTAACCGTTTTTCTAGAAAGTAGACTTGGTTTGGAACTTAATTATTCATAGACTTATTGTAAAAGTCAATCGGATGTGTGACAAGAATAACTTACCTCTTTTGTGGCATCAAGAAACGCTCTTATTTCTCTTAGAAGCGGGACCAATGGACGGACTCGAATTAAATTATGATTCAGCCAATATCTGAAAATGTATGACAACAAAATTAATTTAGAAGTCTTTTTAGGGTTCCGTAGTAAACAAGGAACCCTTATAATTTCGCCATGTCTGTCTGTCTGTCCGTCTGTCTGTCCGCGGCTTTGCTCAGAGACGGTTACTACTAAAAAGCTGTAATTTGGCATGGGTATACATATTAATAACGCCAACAAAGTATTAAAATTAAATAAAGAAAAATATATTTTTTTAGGGTACCTCCCGTACACGTAAACTGGGGCTGTTTTATTTTTGTCATCTATCCCATGGTGTGGGTTATCGTTCAAAAATATTGTGCGTTTGCCAAAACCATTTTTGGATTTAGAGATCCGTTTGCGAAATATTAAGCTTTTAACTGCAATACCCTGCCAGCTAAATGGTTGTACTTGGATTTCTGTAAAAAATCACAGCAGTAGTATATAATATATAACGAAATTAAAAGGAAAACTATCACAGCTAAGTAGGCTGTACAGGTTAACGAGTAATAATCGACCAACTCGACCAACAAACTGCAAATTTTTAAATTTGCAGTTTGTATACATTCCGTATGGGAGAACAGGTTTTTCAAACTGCAATGTTAAGTTTTTTCTTGGGATAAATTCATCCCAACTACGGAATCCTTCATTGTGCGTGGTCCGACACGCACTTGGCCGTTTTTTGCTGCATTAGACTAGCCATGCATTTTTCCTTTCATTTGACAGTCAATTAACTGTCTGAAATACTTGTGCAATAACCTGGTAACCGAAGTAGCCATGCGAGACCATTGATCGCCTGACCGTTCAATGTTTATTTGGTATTTGGAACAAAAGGTTTACGGCCACATTATCTGCATTAATTTCTGTTACATCACTTCCAAGCAACCGCATACTGCTTACGTGCTCGCACTGGCATATAAAGACGTGAACAATGTTTGTTGACAATGCTGTGACACTTGCGCGACTGTGGCACGAATCGAACGACTTGCCAGGTTAAGCAACGATTCGATGACTCGGTCAAGTGCTGAATGAGAGGCTGTTCTCAACCCCTCTAGGCTACTTCGGTCATTGAAGAGCACTTCGGTCGCGGGTCGTAGTTGTATGTCATAAATACACGGAGCGACTGTCTTGGACATACTGAGTCTGAAAACCTCTCAAGTGATTCAACTATAGGCGACCCTCAGACAGGAGTCAGGTCAGGGTCTAGAGGCTAGAATACCCAATTTATGAAAAAAATGTGAGCCGTCACGGGACGCCTGGCAGATGTGAAACATCGACATTATTTTGTAAAAGTAATATGCAGAAAAGAACAGATTGTGATAGGAACTAAATATTATGTCATAATGATAAAATAAAATATTACGATTTTTTTTCCAGATAACGATGACTATTTATTGAATAAACATTTATTTTCATTAAATACAAAAATTTACGAATTTATTTCGTATCATATAGCGTGGCGACGCGTCGCCACGGCATGCGTCGCCACGCCAGAAATCGTTTTTACGTGCGGCTATAGATGTTTCACATCAAAAAGGAGTCTTCAAGTTTCTATTAGGCATAAAAAATCAAAGACGTTGATTTACCTGTCTTCCACATTGTTATAGAACTCGTAGTAAGCGATCCTGAAGTCGAAGTATCTGATGCCGTGCACGAGCTGGCCCCAGATGGAGCGATCTTGGCACAGGATGAAGCTGTCCCGCGATACGGAACTGACTTCTGTGTTGAATTTCCACGCACCTGCATTATGCGTACCCGCTATTGCTAGATCACCAATACGCAGGTTGTTGATCTTAGACCTGAAGTTTGAAAGATATTACAATTAGAAACTGTTTTTTTTCTTTTTTAAAAGGGTTTTAACCTAGACAGATTATGCCACCCTCATCCTTACAAGTCGGCTTTTACATGCTACTACACAACTAACACAACTAATAAAATTTATCTTACACTATCTAGATCTACGATTAATCCCAATGTTTACGAGCTTGTACAGCATCCTGGCTGCTTCCGAAGCAGGAGCAGCAAGGACACTGAATTAGATACTCTTGGGCAGTTTGTTACAAGTGGCGTAACAAACTGCCCAAGAGTATCTAATTCTTCTTCCCAGCTAAAGCACTACTAGTTAAGTGGTGAAGGGTGACTGTTTTATGTAATCTTGACTTTTAAGAAGTGTTGATTTTCGGCCTAATTTGAATAAATGACTTTTGATTTTGTGTTTTTTTATCTTCATATAAAAATAGGTCATAACAGTCGTATTTTTTATATAATTTTACAAAACATGCACTTTAGGTAAAGAACGCTTTTTGATGTAGACGACGACGTTGTAAAAGCAATATAAATTAACTTGGTAAATGTAGTCGTGCTCGGGATGTTATCATATATATCGTTAGTGCCTTCAAAGATCTCTGCTACGACTTTCAAAGACTAATTAAAATGGATACTGCATTTTTTTTTAATAATCCTGCTCACCCTACGTCTTCCATCCAAGTGGGTTGTATTTTCAAGCAATTGTAAGCTTGTATTTCAACGATGTTTCCAGCTGCTACCCATGGCCAGAGGCACTGGGGTCCCTTTGTACCCACGCCAGCTTCCCAGCCTGCGGGCAGGGTCCCTCTGCCTAGGGACATGTTGGTTATCACATGGCCTTCAACCGATGTCACCATGAACACTGATAAAGCGTTGTTCCATGACTGTGGTCTCTCGTCAAAAAGACCTATCTGCGGAAAAGAAATTACAGATTATTAAGATGTCTTTCCAAGACACATAAGAGAAAAACATTGGCGACTTATATAAAATTATGGTTATTTATGTTACCGCTCAGCTCAATAATGTTATTACTGCCAATAACAACATTACAACAAAGAGATTATTTTGATTGTCCATTTCATTCCCTGGCTAAAACATGATACATGGCCGTTGATTTCCTGCCTTTACATTCACTCGCAATTGTATATGATATGTGGATATGATCATACATCGGTAGGTGACATGTAAGCGAATACACTTCCACTATTATTATATATATTATATATTTCGTAACGCCTAGTATTTGAAGGAGCAGTGAATGATGCCGTGAATAAAAATTGATTGTCGACGGACGGAGCGTCACGTCCGTGTCGTTGTCATACTTTGTTACGTAAAATATGATTTATAGCCTAGATTTTGTTTTGGTTTCTATTGTGAGATTACTTTTATGTGTAATTTTAGCAATAAAGTTGGACAAAATAACAATTCATGGTAGATCATAGCATGGACTTGAGAGAACTGCAAAATAAGGTCATTACAGACATCATTTTCGGAACAGCACAAAGTGATGGATAAAGAAGTGAAAGTGAGTGTCATGACTAACTCGGGCCTACAGCTTTATTAGTATCAATTTACGGTGACAGATTTGTTATTTATTGAGTAATGGAGTTGCTATCAAACAAAGGGTTGGAACAGATCTGTTTAACTCTCAACTTTTGAGCTGCCAGTGATCATTTAGAAGTTTACGTGAATCAACGGTGACCTGATTGTTGCCCTAATTTCTCTGTCATATTCCGGCCGTTGAGAGAATGCGTTCCTGACACCACACCAGTCAGACAAAAGAATAAGTGTTTTACGAATTTACACTTTATTTGTTCCTAATCGTGTCCAACTGCAGACACACACACACTGCCGACTGCTGACTGCAGTCAGGAACGCATTCTCTCAGCGGCCGGAGTTTAGTTCTAAGCAAAAAGTGTTTTACACTAAGAAAAAGTTAAAGTTTTTAGTTAATATTATAAGTAGGCTTAGCTATCGCATTAGGTTTCTAAACCTGTAATGATAGTTTAAGAGTTTTAAATAAATAAATAATAATAATAAATAAATAAAACCTGACCTTCTGAACGATGATTGGTATTGTTAATTTCAACTTCGTCATATTTAGTTTTAATATTTGTATCTAGTCTAAATGTTTCAATAATTAGTAAATGTTGTAATGTTACGTATAGACTTAAGTTTTTTAACTAGCTATGCTCATTGAAAATGGCAAACAGCCATTCAGAAATCAGAAATAAGAAATCATTTATTTGCAAAGAATGTAGGTAACAAAACATAGTTTTGATGGTGTTAAAAAAGAAAAACAAAAGATCCAGTACATTCTACCGCATGGCATGCAACATTAAGCACTATCACAAATAAAAAAAATAAAAATAATGAATGATGATTGTGATTAAATAATTAAAAGTAGCTACTTGTTTTGGCGATGGAAAAATTTAAGCTTGGTTCATCTTGATAAGTCACGCTTCGCGGCTGACTGCGTAGCGTGATGAATATGCACTACTATTACCTATGTATAAAAAATGGAGGTATATATATCACTGAGTTCCTTCATTGGTATTTGACCAAAAGTTTAAGGAAAACTTGTTCAAAAATTATCCGTTTAGTTAGAACACACACACGCTATCCTCTGGTCTCATCATTGATGACTTGCTAGCATAAAAATACTGCTGATGACAACATTAATTGAAGCGCTGTATTTTTTTGTTATGCACTAAATACAATAAACTGTATGCATATTGTGATCACCAATATGTCAACATAGTGAGAACGTAGTGGTTACGACAAAGTTTTTCAAATTTAAGACCAAAGATTGTGTCGTACTTACAGAACGCCGATGAATTCATGACATACTTACTTGTCTTGGTATACTGAAACACCCATTGAAGTCCCAGTTAAGTTCCAGTGCATCCTGCAGGGTGGTGGACGCTCCCAGTCGGATATCGGGCGAGTGAACTGTCAGCCACACTCTGCCACAATGTGACTTCTCCAGTATCTGATTTTCTGATGCTGAAATCAGAAGCATCAGAATTTCAAATGGCTGTACCAAATTGCGAGGTCGTTGCGTAACACACTTCTTTCTTTTTCGTGTCGTTAGTGACTAACCTGGTGTCAGAGATTTACAGCCGCCCATGGGCCTCTGACTTGGCTTCATATGTCGTCGAGAAATATCTCTCAGGCATGCCGGTTTCCTCACGATGTTTTTATTTACCGTTGTTGAAGCAAGTGATAATTTTTCAATGCGCACATGAATCCGCTTTTATTTTGCCAATTCATTGCGTCGTCTTCGTTGTAGAGCAGACGAATTTTTCAAACATATAAAGCATTGGATTAGCAAGTTTTTTCAAAATTCTTTGGATTGTGATTGCAAGTGTGTTACGCAATTAAGGAGCTGGTTATTTACGCACTTAGTTGTTATTTTGTTGATAATGTACAATAATGATGTAACCCTAACGTACCTAATTGCACAATCAGTTTCAGCAATAAAGTTATTTTACTTGTAAATAAAGCAAGTTATATTATGCATTATAAATGTTCAGCATTTCGGAAGCGATAAATCTGTATCCAAATGTGTATTTACAATATTATGATTTTAGCTTATCTCGACATATTATAATTTGAGTCTACATTTTATTACGTCTAATATTATCTAATACTGTAAAAGTATGGATGCAATAATGGTGTTTGCAATTATGCCAAATTGGCTGGGTAGATTTAGCTAGAATTTTCTATCGATGAAATTGTATTTTAGTTAGGCTATTATGGAAAGAAATGGAGTCAAATGAAGATGAGCTGCAGGCTTCGCTTGTTTTCCATTACCAGTTATCTAATGACGTAAAGGAACATTATTTTTAAATTATGTTAGTAGTTAAATTATATCTTGATTTGAAGATGTTTACTACGATTTCTGCAATTTACAATGCGTGCCACCGTTCACCAGAAGTGCGGTCCTTTGAAACCGACCACTTTACGTACATACACGTTTAAGAGTCCGTATGATCCGGCTCGGTTTTACGACCGGTATGACTATCGGTGACGCCTTGTGAGGTACCAGTGAAACTGAAAACGTTACATGGATATAAAATAGATGCATACGAAGTACTTTGAATGATGCAGAGAAGAATGATGATGTGCCTGAAATAAGATAATGATACAGTAATAATATGTGGATGAGATAATGCAGGGAAAGATAATTTATGATCAGTATCGACTGCTTAGCTTGCAAGATGTCTGAGTGATAATAAACATAAAAGGTAATAAAGTTTAATGACCGGCAATGATTTTGGTTTTATGTAAAGTAATAAATCTGGAATTCAATTTAACGTTCAGTGTTTTATCTTTGACAGTGTCAAATAATGGAGGTGCCTTAATGAAAATTAAATTTAGTCAACTAGTTTTATCAAGTCGATTTAAGTCAACCAACACTCACAAATTAAGTCTCGAACGCGGAAATCAATGTTTTTTTTTATCCGTAAGTACCCTGAGTTCCAGCAGACGTTAAGTAATGTATTGCTAATGACATAATTGCACAGGCGATGTGTACCGAAGCATATTTAATTAAGTGTTTAGTATATCTACCGCGTGGACCTCCTTTACGGATGCTTCACATTATGTAAGAGCTGTTACTGAGTCTTTTGTCGCTGGACGAAGACTTGTCGTAATGTATTGTTGCGAAGTTGACGATGACGCGTGAGAAAAAAGGCTATTGATCGTTATGAGAAGTATTTTCTAACTTTCCATTTATAAAGAGTTTTTTTTTGAGCTTCTGGTTAATTTTGAACTAAGTGGAGTTCCTTGTTTTTGGTCGAAATTATTGTTATCTAAGCTAATTTAGATTGGCTATTCGAAAATATTGTAAATGGTAATGTACCGAATATTTATGAGGTTTTGAGCTAGCCATCTATAAGTAAAAAAAGTATAACAAATCGTGGTAAGGACGAGGTTGTTTCGGAAGTCGGTTTAGATTTAGTTTGATTTTACGACCTTGCTCTACCAATTATAATTATTTATGATGTTAGTTAGATACAGATAAGTTATTGTTATCATACAATACTGGCACCTAACCTTCACAGTATCCGGCTAGTAATTTAAGAGCATAATTGATTAGCCCCGAATTTTTTTCGGAATAATTATTCGTAGTGAGATTTCCAAAACTTCAATCATGATAATTTCTAACACTTCAATAAGTATAATATACTCAAACTCAAAGCATTTATTTAAATAAACCAAAACCAATGTCAAGGGGTCGGTCAGTCAGAAATATGAAGCTAGTTGCCCATTCCAACGCGTAGTAGGTTCCTATGGAGAAGAACGGGCAAGAAACTCCACGGATACTCTTTTAAATCAGAATATTTTTACAAAATATTGGTTACATTATTCATGTTGTAATTATACATGTGAGCACAGTGTAGAAAGACGTGTAGGTTAAAAGCGTCCTTAATAAACAATAAAAACAAATTCAAAAATTCAAGTAAATTCAAGTAGGCCGTGGCAGCTAAGAAATGACCAGTCACCACTGACAGCGCCCGATCACGAACATGACGCATGGATCAGCACCATTTAGCTCAACCATTTTGAAGGGAACTTAATGATCCAACACACACGCCACCATCAGCGAGATATTTGAGTAAGCATGGCATACTCTCAGCCGCCAGGGCACATTCAAGTCAAAGAAAGACGTACCCTGTAAATGGTAGCTGTAAAATAGGTAAATAGTGCTCACACATGTGCTATGCAATTATATAATACTAAGAGATTGAATTTATACAATCTAAAGATAGTTTTACAATCTTCAGCAGCTTCAACAATATTTTTGAATGCTAATCAATTAGTTTATGCGCCCTTGTGGAGCTGGACCAGCGTTGAGCCAAGCATTTTTGTCATCGATATAATCCCTCAATTTATAATATGCTTGGCAGCATAGTGTGCGTTTTATACAAGATTTAAATTTCGTTTCATTCAGTTGGAGTATTACCGACGTGACGAGACTTTATGAGATACTATTATGGGACGTGACACAATGTTTTCTTAACCTTTATCCTTTGTCAGGCCATTTAGAAAATCAATACTAGTAGCGACTGGTACTCTAACTGAAATAAAACTTCTATTTTTAGAATTCTTCGCAATGTTTATCTTAAACAGTTGGAAATGTTAATTGGTTTCGTGCAAATCTTTTTGTTCACAATTCAATTTGAATTTAAGTACATTTCAACGTGACTCTGTGCACTTAAAAAATTATGTAAAAACCAAATCGAATAGAATGTGTAAATTAAAGGCTCTCGCAACCAGGCGCGACGCTAATAAAACAGTTTCTAAGAAAGTTTCATGCAAATTGTTCTACCAGAGAATCGCGTCGCAACGCCGCGTCGCACCTGTCCGCGGAAGCCTTAATACTATGCTTCTCAATTCTTTTTTGTAAGTACCGACCTATGTTTTATTTCGGTAAGGATCCGGGTGCTCGAGTCAAATTCGACCCTCGTAACATCGGCAAGACTTTCGCCCCTTGCCTTGGGATCACCATTCAAATCAGGTTACGTATTTCGAAGGCAAAACAGAATATGTTTATCTAATTATTATTAAATCTGCAAAAAAATGTGGTTCGTGTATGTTATTTTTTTTTTGTATATTGGCACCTTGTATTTTTTTATATCTATTCATGTAGGTACTATTTAATGTTAATATGTGTGTGTTATTTTAATTGTGCACTTTTACGTGTTCTGCTTTTTTTCTTTTGTGTGTACAAAATAAATGTTTTATCTATCTATTGTAGGAATGTACAAATATTACTGTAATTAAGAAATAACAAATCCAGTATCTAATCTAATCTGAATACCGAAGAAGCTCATCTTGTTTGTTATATATAAGTAAATAAGTATTAATGATTTATCAGGTTTAATTAATCAAATAATAGTCATTTGATAAGGATTGGTGTTTTAGGATTTATGGTGACGTCAATTAGATTTTAGTTTTCATGTTATTTTTTTTGCTCTATTAAAATTTGTAGACAACGAAAATTTATAAAATACTTTAGTTTAAAATTAGAAGATAAGTAGGCAATAAATTAAGGTATGTATCGATTTCTAAGGATAACTATGATCAAGAAAGGCAGAGATTTGATATATAGAACTCCAACACCCGGTTTTTGGAACGAAAATTATCGAAGTGTCAAAATTAAAGGCAAATCAAGTGATCCGATTGGCTGTCGATAACTCAGTTAACTAATCACAACACTTTACGGATGCTTGACAATTTGTTAGTTATTTTTGTGTCGATTTTCATTCCAGAAACCGGGCGTTAATCTATCCCAATTCTCAATTCTTTCAATGAGAACTAACTTCGCTGGTTAAGCTATTAAAACATGAATGATCATGAACTAACATGTTGTGTAAGGTCATGATCGATGACCGTGGTGCAGCCAGCCAGGGTGAATGATGCTTTTTGAAAGGTGACAAGGAGTACTACCAACCTTCAGAATTTACGCTGGATGATCGATTTTAGGGTATTTGCATGACTCAGAGGCTCAGGCAGGTCTGCTTGCTTGCTTGTTTACATGTACTTAGTTGGTTGTTACTGCTTCATACCAATGAGGCAGTAAAAATCAACTAATTCAGCCAAGATTGCAAGCGCTACTAGCTGAGCATGAGGGACTCCGGGTTCGATTCCCAAGTAGAGCAAAGTGTTACTGGTTTTTCTATCTGGAGTTTCTCAGTACCTCCCGTAGTCTGGATTTGAGCCCCGGTTGATGGCAAAGACTACTGTTTCACTTAAATATGGTTGGCGAAGTGTGGGTGTTTCTACTATATACACTTCTGCCCTACCCTTCGGGTGATAGGTACAGTCGTGATGTTATGTCATGTTGTTTAAAAAAACTTTTAGTATCGCAAATCCGCCTCACTAAAGCATCGGGACACAGGAGGACCCAGAAGGTGGCTTAGTGGATGTGACCTCCTGAAGGATTAGATCTACAAGAGGAATTTATAAAGAGGTGAGGCAACGGGAATGCTACGTTAGAAGAAGCATTAGGGATTTTAGGCTCCATATCTGTGTGTGTGTCTATCTATATAAATTAAAATTGCTGTACGTTGGTAAGCGCATCACATTGAGAATGCCTGGATCGATTTTACTATTTTTGTTTTAAAATGGTCGTAATAGTTCCAATGAGGGTGTTAGGAAAAGAAAAAATGTGTAAAACTGAAAGTGATTTTTTCCATGGGATTTTTGTAGATAAGATAAAAGTCTTTTTTTGTCTTTTGTCTATTAACACGTTAACTGTCCCCATACAACATTTTTCGATAACCACATACGTCCAAATTTTTTTTGGTAATATTTTGTCTGAAAGTCCTATTGACAAGTCCTGACATATAGAGCAACTTAACTCACAAGTCCATGAAGTTAGAGCTCATAGAAAGAGACAGGGGCGCATGTACCGTTTACGGTACACGGACGTGATGGACCCACGTGGCTTGTACTGTATTCGGTACACTGGACAGGTAACGTGTTAAGTTGTTACAGTCAGGCATTAATCTAAGTCCACATGTTTAGCTATAGGTACAGGATATGTATCAATTGCATGCAAAATAATAATTATTAGTTAATTGTTGTCAATATCTGTGACATTGACAACAATATAAGGTCAATACATTATTATAATAGTTTTATCTTATTATACTACGTATGAATTATTGTTTGGGCTGGACAACGTCTGTCGGGTCGGCTTGTCTATTTATATAAAAATGAAATGCCGTTCGTTGGTGCCGCATGACTTAAGAACGGCTGGACCAAATAGGCAATTCTTTTTAAAAAAATCGTAAATTCCGAAAATGGTGTTTAAGAAAAAAATGTTTTAAAAGTTTACTGGAAAATGGGAAATGTATTTTTGTAAGAAAAAACACGATTGTTGTTTGGACAGGACCACGACGGTCGGGTCAGGTAGTTGTCAATATTTACAGCTTCTATTTTAATACAATTGATAACGAAGATAACAAAACTCGTGTTTTACATGTAAAAAATACAAACAGTGGAAAAATGCCTTCCAAGTATCGTCAAATTACAAAATAATCTAGATTTCCGGACCTAGGTAAGTATATATTATATTGTATAAAATTATGTTGTGTTGATTTAATCTATTTAATTACGTAAATAACAAGTCGGAAATAGTTAACTATCACGTTATGTAATCCAGTCAGTACCAATTTTTTTGTCTGAAGCGATATGACTTGTGTTTTGCTTTTGCTTTTAATGTATTAGATAATATTTCTGTATTCTTCGTCTTTATATAATTTTTATTTGTAATAAAAATATTTATTTAAATGCCACTAGTCCTTGGGTTTTTTTTTCTAGTTCATATGGAGAAATGGCTGCGAACTCCAAAGATCATCTTTAAATGTCAGATGAATGTAAAAGAGATAAACAAAGACGAAAAGTATTGCAAGATTCAATTTAAAATTAAGCAAAAATAACGTTTTCTTCATTAGAATAAAATATAATTTAGAAAAAAAAGGAGTTATAAATGCATATAGTGAAAAAAAAAAACTGACTAAAGAAAACGTTGCTAATTATTGAAATTTTTAAATAAATACAGCCTATAGATACATGAAAAGAATACAGTGTATTTATTATAGGAAAATGCAAAATTCACTGAATTTTAAATACTATAAAATGATAGTTGTTATGAAAACATAACTCACGTCCAATAGTGGCCCCGAGCGCGGTGACGGCGAGCGCCAGCACGGCGTACCACGGTGCGGCCATCTCACTGCGGGACTCTCGCGCCACTGAACTACGACCACATTTGGCGTTCTTTCTACACAATTGATTGCTGCGCAGGAGACGTGCACTTACTCTAACTCAGCGATCCAATCTAATTGCGAAGCGTAGCTCTACAGGCTTGACCCGTTTTTGCGCAAGCAATCCAGTTTTGCGCACACAGGCACGCCAGTGTATGTTGTGCTAAATCAAACGCGTCGTGGGGTCCCAAGTGCGCAGGAGTAGGTACTGTAATGGTAGTGCGGGCTTCCGACAGCTCCCTCGTTTCCGATCGGGTGTCGCGTGCGTCGGCGCAACAGGCTGCTTCTGAACCACGTGCAGCCCACCGGATGTCACTGATCAGCTCAGAACGGTTTAAAAACAGATTTGTTTTATTGATCGAATGCAATTCAGTACACCCGCTTTGGGTATTCTTTTTGACTCATTGAATTGACTGCTCTGCGCTGTTGCTCTTGTTCCTATTTTAAGTACATCGTGTGGGGTCAGCTTTGTATCAACATTCGGCAAACGTGTGTTTGCTGAATGTTGAAAAGGACACCTACCTTCCTACCTGAGTGTACTCGCATCTCTTATCGTTGTGTGTGATAGGTACCACAAAATGTCGTACATTTTTAAAACACTTTCAAAAGATTGTTTAATTTAAAGTTAAATCACTTTGACCCCCAAGTCGGCCAACAAGCGCTGAGCCAGCATCTTTTGAACGTCATTAGAGACTGCAAAAGAAGGTTCAAACAATTTCTAAATAAAATGATTAAATTATATAATATTTGTTCCTTAACTCTGGGAAATACACAAAACTCCCTAACTTTCTTTAGAAAATCTGATGTCATCTAAGTTCGGTGAGGAAATTGAAATCCAATCTGTTTACGTAAGAATTGCTGGGTAGAGTATTCTAAGGCTGCAAGTCAATAGTTGTGTTTGTTTTTAAATGTGAATGCTCTACCGTAAAATTCTTGCATTGAAGCAAACATCAAGTTCTGAATTTTTAGTCTTTCTCTCATATGAGTTGGAGTGATTTACAATCGTTATTGAAGCCGATAGCTAAATATCAGCTGCTAAAAGTTGGACACTAAATATAAATTGATTCTTAGCTCCAAATTGCTCTTATAACTTTAGTTGAATCGTCTTCCTAATCTTTTCCCAAATGTTTGAGAATAGGCTTATTAGGCTTCCGAATTTCTTTCATAAATATTATAGGGAGTTACGAAGATCTATCTTGACGTCATTGGTACTTATCCGTCGATTATTACTAAGTAGGTATATCTAGCAGTTCTTATCATTTTTAAGCGGATCGAGAGATATTAGGTTTCAGGTGTGTTTGTCAGGTTGTTACGTAAATAAGATTAATTATAGATAATATTACTTTAGTATGAGAAAGTGATGAAGCTCTACAGGACGTATAGCTACATCTCTTTCCCCCACTGAAGTAAGATTAAAATAATACTGCTTTAGAGGTGGTGGCCCCCTGAACACTTGGTATTGTACGATAAAAAGTTGATCTTGAGTCACAAAGTATTTAATATTTCACTGGTCTGCAAGACCAATGTACAGAATTGAGAACACGTTCAGTGCCGGGAGTCCTCCTGGAGGGTTTACTCAAGTCGCATATGGGATGCCGGGAGCCCTCGCGGAGGGCTAAATTTAAATTTAGGTTTTTTTAAGCGAATTCGGTATTATAAAACTGTGAAAAACTATTTGCAAGTATATTTCAACAAGATTTCAAACCTAATGCCGGGGACACTCATCGAGGGTTAACTTACCGCAAACGTAATGTCGGTGCCCTCTTGGAGTCAACTTGCAATATGTATGGCGGCATGGCGTATGAGCTCTATGAAAAATGGGTGGAGTCGAAAGTGGTCACAGGTCAAAACTTACTTCCTTACTTCTTCTTACTTATATCTGTTTTGAGTTCGTGATTATATTTAAATATATTGTGTTTTATAAACTTGTTCTACTCGAGTTTTTTTTATTTTTTTATGCACGTGTTTCTTTGACAAATAAACTTATTTTTCTTTCTCTCTTTTCTTTCTTTCTCAAGGCAAATTAGTACATTAGAAATATATTGTTATTATTTGGATAGACCGAGATAAATCAATGCTCTTTGATGAGTGCAAATGATGCAGTAATTCGAATTTTCAGACAATAATTTAATGGTCTCGATGTACCGATGTCGTCGATGTGTGCGTGTGTGTGTGTGTGTGTGTTTGCGAGTGCATTTTCTTAAAGTTGTACCAGTGGCCGTAAGTCTGTCATGGTAAGGAAAAGTCGCCATAGTTATTACAATGATTATGTTCGAAACCAACAGTTAGGAACAGGTAGTAAACGATCATGACGATTTTCTCGGTTTAGAAAGCAGTAAGCAAAGTAATTGAAAGGTAGACGGGAAACAAAGTTTGATGATAATGACGGTCTCAAAACGGTGAACGAAACACACCATCATTATCCCAATTTATTTTTGTGGTCGGTGCAACATGTCTTTTCCTCCATACTTCTCTATTACTCGTCATCTCTGTAGTCACCCCCTTTCTAGCCACATCATCATTCACATAGTTCTTCCATCGTTTCTTCGGTCTTCCCCACTCGTATAGCCATTCACATTCATACTCAAAACGTTCCTGACGACAAACATTCCTCCGCATCACATGCCCATAACATGACAACCTATTTATTACCAATAAAAAGTAACCCCACGCCTAATGCCACTTTGAACCTCATGTATACACTCTAATTCATTCACATTCATACACCTTCACACTCACATTCACGCACTCTCACTGTCACTCACACACTTGCATGCCTGCATACGGGCTGCGTTTTTAGTTTTTTAGTTTTAATTATCTTTTCTTTGTATTATTATTTCATTTAGCTTCTTAACTTGTATAGAATCAAAAATAAAACAAGTAAATTGTACGTATATAAGATATTGGAAGAGCGGATTCTCCTAACACAGGCTTATTTGCTTAAAAGGAGGCTCCAATCACTAGTTGTTAAGGTATTTACTTGTTTCTTTTTTTTTTATTACCACACAACTTTTCAGTCAGAAATCGACATGTTCTAGCATCTAAAATTCGAAGACGTATGACATCCACCAACACACGCTGGGCCTGCGTGGTGGTTTAGGTACAGCCCGCTCTTTCTCAAAGAGAGGAGGCATGTGTCCCAGCAGTGGGAACATTATAAGCTGATTATGCTGTAAGATGAAGAATAAATCCACCTTTTGAAAGAAAGAAAGAAAAATATTTTATTTGGGACACGCACAGGAAATACAAACAGTAAGTAATAATAAAAATAAAAAATAAATTATAAAATAAAAAACAAAAAAAAAGAATTTAAAAACAGAATAATAACGACCTGTGCGAGGCCAAAAAGGCTCCTATCTCAGCATAATGCGGCGATATTTAAAAAATAAATAAATACCGCAGCGCTGGTATTCTGATAGCCACATATTGTTTTTGCATTCATTCGCCTCTCATATGGTTGCTTTTTTTATTTTTGTCGAGACCTGAAACACTGATGCTGATCAGTTGTGATATAAAAAGATGTTTTATAACATTTGAAGAATAGTGTGTGGACTTATTACAGGCACACCCTAATAATGTTAATCGGTTATTTTGTTTACTTATTATTGTATTTTCTCTGTAAGTGATTAATGTAATCTTTTGAGAAATAAATGTCTTAAACCGTAATTAAAATGGCAGGTATTTAGCAAAGTTATTTTAAAATAGTCTATTGTAAAGATGTACTTCTATGTATTGTGTTATGCCAATTAAGAAGGTAAAATACAAATCATTTTGCATTTTCTTACATTTCTTATCATGATTTCACTGTAAATTAAGGATTTGCCGATAGAAGAAATAACAAGGTTGGTATGTTGTTATTACTACTTGTTACCTATACTCATTTTCTACGTCTTGATAAAAGCATCAATCATGTTGAATTGACAAGTCTATACCGACAAGAGGTCAATCAAAACATACCCGATAACGCAGAAAGAAATAAAAAGATTAACTTCATCTTTTCCTCACCTTTGCTCATATCTGTGCCATTTTACACTAAGTGCCAATTGAGTGCCATATCGGTTTTATATTGAACATGTGTGTAGATGTATAGTCGACCTCGTAATTGCCTTATCACCTTTTTTTTTTCTTTTTTTTGGGTGGGTAATTATTAATTAACTTCTTCCGTTCTGGGCGGAGCGCGAGGGCGTGTCAGAATCTTACTGACTAAAACCCACCCGTGTTCCTTCAGTGTTGCCTGTACGTTACAAGGGGCCACGGTATCCCTTTCGGAGTTTCCTGCGACCCCGGCAGGCTTCGGTGAAATTTATGGATTTTTATGAAAAATCAAAGCATTAAAGCTATAGTAAATTCAGCCCTACAAAACCCATTTTTTTTACAGACTACGCATAAGTACTACTAAATCTAACCAAATTTTCAAAAATATCCGTCGGCTAGTTTTCGGGTTCTAAGGTGGCTCCTCAATTCAGACGTCTGAATTGAGGAGCCTCCTTAAACGTGCTGTAACTTTTTTTAAGGGTTTTACTACAAATTCCATGCTTGGGCCTACAAAAGCGGCTAATTTACTACTGAATATTAGTAGTACCCGTGTTTAAATGTGAGACATGGCTCCTGAATCCATACGGACAAGTGTGTCCTCAGCCAGGAAATGCTTTAAGGTCATAGCACACATATCAACTCGGGAGGGATCGTCACCGTATCGTCGCGGTTCGTGAGCTTGTCCCGAGGCGAAGCGATTACGTTACGATTCCGATTGGTGTGCGTTGCAGTTGGGAGTTTCATACAAAGAATACTGAATGGCTCGAGTTAAACGGTGACGATTCTTTTCCGAGTTGATATATGTGCTATTTCCTTAAGCCGTAACTTTTTCCTTTTCTTATGATGGTTGTTACGCAGTGCGAGCAACACAGTCATTATGCTGTAGTATATAGTAACTTGGTGTGAATGTCCTTAGAATTTCCTTTTTTTCTCTGTATTTTATAAGTGGAGACCCGTAATTGGCTTTCTTTGTACTGTCCTTGATCTGTTTGTTTTAGCTGTAAGTTTCCCAAATAAATAAATATTCAGTTACGCTATAAAATAGGAAGTCTGGATGATTAAATACTGTTTTCAACCATCACGACTTATCGCCGAGTTTTAAGAAGCAGCCATCTTTGAGTGCTTCGCTAAACTTTCAAGTGAACACATAAACATCTGTAAGTTACACTGTATGTTGCTGTTTATGTTTTGCCTTTTTCTTTATAATACCAACCAACTTATCTAGCTTAGGAATTAAGTACCTACTAACTCGCGCCGACGAAGCTTCGTTAGCGTTCATTCATGCAAACGCTTTCAACCCCAAAAATTAGATCGGTCGAAGGCTAGCAAACATTCGTCTGTGTATTAACCTTAGTGCATGTAGCTTTTATTTATACTAATTTTCATTTGCTTATTTTATTTTGTAGGTACGTCAAAAGAGAACTCAGCCAAATAATCATAGTGGATTACACATAAGGCAAATGTCTACAATAAAAAAGTTTCAAACAACTTTTAGTATTGAACTAGTCGGCTAGACATGACCCTTTGTTTGATGTTCTAGATTGATAAAATAAAACTATGAGTTCCAACAATAGCTCATGACTGCAAATTGGTATCGTTTGTTAGAAATCAGTTAAAAAACTCCCTTCAACCTTAGATATAAATTTTCTGAGCATTCAAAATATTGCTCTGGTGGCGCAATTGTGGTGAGGTCGATTTTTACCCTTTGCTGAAGTGTGTGTAGCTGAAGCTTTATACTGATTTCAAAGATCCAATAAACATTTACAAAATAAACATTACGTTTTTATTACTAAGTAAATCGTCAATTTGTTGTTAGTAAAAAGCTCACGACAATAGTCTATGAAAGTGATTTGCACACGAGCACTATACAATCAAAGAAGCTTTTTAATTATTGAACTTCTTTTTCCAAATCCATAAAGTTTTCAATATCTTTGGCTTGCTTCTCTCGTCGGTCGTCACTGCCTAAGGAGGCGACGGATGGAGCCCTGCTGGGGTTGCGGAGCACCGGCTTCCGAAGCTGGAAGAAGTTCAGCGACGCCTTCAGCTCCTTGATGAACACTTCTTTGTGTGTGACCTGGAAAAATAATGTTGTAAATTCGTCAGATTCAGAGAAGTTAGTGTGATTATTAAGTTTGGTAAGAACCATCAGGGAAAGGCCTGCCTTTTCTGACCAAACGCTGACATAAAAGGTAATTTTGTTGGGATTCTAATATGTTGTTCGACGTTTGTCGGTTTATATTGCTCCTACCTTTCAATCAGTGGGTCATGTGACGATGCTATGAAAAGCATCAAGAAGACTATTACACATCTTCTAGTTTGTATGGATGTTAGAGGAGAAACTGCTACTTTTATACACTATACAGGGCTCTCATAAAATAAAAACTATAATTCATCACAACGAAACGTACCTGTTCCCGAACGACAATATTACGGACTTCGTTCATGAACTCGATGGCAGTCATAAAAAGACAGAACACCAAACCCACCACCAATACCACGAATGCACCAATCAAGTTCTCTATTTCAAGATCGCCTTCTATGTCGTTCTCGTCGGTAACTGGCTGAAATATAGTACAAGAATACTTTCAAATGAGGTTTTATAGGAGCCTGGAGGTTCTAGTATTCATCGGCAGTTTTTAAGACGTGGCAACAAAATATTAAAAAACTTTGGATGGGAAATCCTAATAGATAGATATGCCTACAAGCCCATAATAATAAAACCTATAATTCCGACTGGAACGTTTTGACACCCCCTACCAAAAATAGACGATGTTCTATGCTCAGACTAAATAAAAAAACAAGACAGATCGCTGCGAACAATAAAGTGAAGCATGCCAAAACTACACCGCCGCCCTGTGCATACACGCTCACACGCACACTTTTACAACAATGATACTACAATCAAACTACACCACACAAAGTGCACACATGTTTTCACTGTACTGTTGACAGCACTCTGTCTTGGTTTTTTATTTGGTCTGAGGTTATTTATTTTATGAATTTGCAGGGCTTTTACTGATTGATTTGACACAATAGCTCTGAAAATTATGTTTCATAGTTCCTTACAGCACATGTTTTGGCTCCATATTTATGAAGCCACCATTTATTTTTAATTTTGTCCAAAGTTGTTAATTCTTTTAGTTTTAGAATTGCTCTGTTTATGTCCGTTCTGAACGGTGAATCTGAAAATAAAAGACATGGTATTTATTATTCAGATTATGGAAGGGTTCAGTTTAAAAAAAGATCACTGCTACCGATAAATATACTAATTAAAAAAACACAGTAGTTAGTCAGTACGAACTAATTTAAGGTTATATACTCACTGGCCGGCATCGCTATCCCATAATCCTTACTGTCCAATTCACCTCCAACTTTCTTCAAGTCACAGTCTCTTTTTAATTTGTACTCTATGGTACTGGACTCCATAAAGAAAGCGTACTTGTTTTTACTCTTGATAACTCTTCTCTCTCCTTCGTCATTGCTCTTAACTAGGAGAGCATTATTTGACTGCATTGTTTCGTACATGTGTCTGTATGTTTTGTCTTTCGAGGACTGTAATATAATGATTGTTTAAATAAATGTTACGATCAATTTGACTGGTAATGAACTAATGACTTACCCCCTTATTCATAAACGCTGCTTAAAGTTAAGTAATGATTAGCGCCTGTTTAACCAAAGGTACATTTTTACGTTTAAACGCAACGTTTATGAATAAGGGTAAGTGCCTAATGTCTTAGAGTGTTTTGTGGCTTCTACAATATGTGCATAGCTACTCTTTGAGTTTAGTAAAGCAAAACAATTTCATCGGCACAGCAAAAAGAAGAAAACTTAAATTATTTGATGAACAATGTTACAATTAGAAGGTACCTTAAAAAACTCAAGGGTTGATCCTCCGTCGATAGCTCCGTATAGAATCTTGGTTTGCTTGGCCAAGTCATCGACGCTGTTGATTGGTTCGTTTTCCAAGGCTGACGTCATAGAAGCTGACAGCTGGGCGATGTAAGTCTGACACACGATCACCGCGAAGAACCACCACATAGCACAGACCCAGCGTGTTCCAAAAGCTCTGAAAATGTAAAGAAAAACGCATTGTTTTTGGACACAGGTTTAAGAGGTAGTAGGTATATAGTAGGTATTATTCATTGTTGCAATCCTTGAAACAATTATTATTTACTAGCGACCCGTCCCTGCTTTGCACGGTTTTTACAACTTGATAAAACATCGAGATTTCTTTACTATAAAGGATGTACCTACATTAAGCGTCTTTTTACATCCGTTACAGTGTAGAAGTAACAAGTCACTGACAAAGCCAGGAGTGACTTGTTCTTGGCTCAGTACAAAAAAGATATCACAGTGACGGCAACTCATTCACCTTCTGGTTAAAGGTCAACATTCAATTTTTTTTAAACTATTTTAAACAAAACCAAATTTTAAATGTTATAATTTACGTTTAAACTAGCTTCTGTCCGCGAGTTCGTCCGCGAGCCATAACCTTCCTTAATTATTTATGGCAATGCAAAAAGAATTTGTCAAATCTGACTGGTAGGCCCGGTGATTACCCCTACATACAAACAAACAAATTTTACCTAAGTTAACTATATTATATAAGCAAAATGTTTTGGGTTACATTGCGCGCTTCCGTAAACAGCTATGAATGATTCCAGGCAATCATTTTTGCTCAAAGTTACTTCGGTTGTTTGAGGAATAGAGTGCGTAGATAACGGCTACGTGATGGGTCATATTAATATATTAAACACATAAACGGAATAGATAAATGATGGGTGAAAGCCGCATCAAATTCCGTTGCGTAGTTAAGAAAAAAACGCGGGCATTAAAAGCGAATTTAATTTATAATATGTATATGTATAGATATGAATAAGAATGTTACAAATGTTTTTTTATCTTTCCTTCTCTAATCAACTTCCGAAGTGTCAGTCGGTTTAAAACAGAACAATCTCAAATAAAATTACTTGGGCAAGATGTCGCATCCTTGCGTCATAATGGAGCCCATCGTTAGCCAGGCGCAGTTCTTAAACGTCCATATATTTTCCAATTCCTCTGGATCTTTCTCGCATGGCTCTGGATTTTCCCAATCAGCTGGTGATATTCTGAAATTATTTTATGTATTAATAAATTCGTTTCATATAAATATTATATACCTACTTTTAATAAAAAAGCTTTGCATAGTTTTTCATAAAAGCTCGTACAGACCAGCGCGACGCGACGCCGCGCCGCGACACGAACAATACAATTTCTATGAAAACTTGACGGTATAACAATAACCGGTGTCGCGTCGCGCTGTCGCGTCGCGCTGTCGCGTCGCGCTGGTCTGCACGAAGCTTTAAAGATCAAAATGTTTCGAAATATTCGTTGTTAAAATTAATGGCAATAATTTCGGGGAATGTTTCAGTGATGGAATGAATTTTGTACTTATTACGTTCTCCGAGTCGAAAATGTCAAATTCACTTACAATGTAAAAAATTAAAAATATATACCTGGCACAAATGAAAAGAACCATGGAAACTACACAATACGCAGTTGCCGTGTGCATCCAAACCTCAAAAGTATACGGATTGAGGAACGAGAACATCCCGGGCTTGACTTTACGATCCTGGGTGTATAGGATACTTATTCCTAAAGACATGAAGGGCACTGAAAAGTCAACAACTTTTTTCCTCTCTTCCGTTATTGTAAAATCACATACAGCTAAATCAGCTTTCTGTAAAAAAAATATATTTTATACAAAATTGAGGTACAGGTGATTTTTGTGTACTAAATAATACAAACTTCCCTTTGTTTTTAAAATTAATAGAAAACATTCAGCGAGCAAGTCAAACTCTTCAAAGTCAATGTTTAATGTAAGATATTATTTATTTTGTTTTTAATAAAATTTCATATTTAAGTTCAGATAAAGCAGTGTATGAAGCTGCACATAACTAGGCATTAAAATAATCGTCAATAATTTCATAAACTACTATTAAATCATCACTTGCTTTGTCTAATAAGACTCCCACGAGTCCGGCATATCCCATATCCTCTTCGTGAACGAATTTATAAGTATAATTGAACTTTTCTTCTTTCAGTATTTTAAATATGTGTTTGACTAGGTCCACGGAGAAGCCTTCGAATTTTTCATTGGGGTCATCATCTTCATCTTTACATTCTTCGGTTTCACATTTTTCTTTGTACCAGAAATAGGGCTTCGCTCTACGGGACACGACCTGTGTTAGAATAATAAGGTTAGGAGAAAGTTGGATTATTTTTGCAACAGTTTCAAATCCAAGTAACTGTTCAATACTTACTATAAATTCCTTGCTTGAGAGCTTGTTACTGACGCTATTGGAAAATCGTCTCGTTTCAATGATGTCCGTTCCATTGGCGGACTCCCACCTGCCGATGGTTTGTTGGATCCGGATGTGTATTTCATTCACATACAGAACGTAATTAACTCTTCGACCTTGTTCGTCAAATTCTACGTTACCAGTAACTCCGTAGGTTTTTGTCTGAAAATGTTTTTAATAGAATTTTAATATAGTTTAAGACAGCGATGAGAACTTTTCTTTAAATATGGATTAAGGTTTCAACCCAGAGCGTGAACGTTCTATAAATCTTGTTACTCGAAAACAAGAGTAATGGAATATGCCAAACAAATTGATAAAGACGAGCGACTATTGAAAGTCTTTTGGGGTCACCAACAAATTCGACCAACCCAACTGAATATAATTATAGGAATTTAATAGTGCAGGGGGCGTAGACATGTGTGATATTGGCATTGTATCCGTGATAACGATGATGCATCGGATTGACGATAGCGAGCGAAAAGCTTAAGTCACTCCTGACAAAATAAAGTGGTAGAAATATGAAACGTTTTGAAAGCGATTGTCACTTCACTAGGCTTGACTCTAGATCACCTCTAGTATTTTGCGTTGAAATGCAGCCCCTTGAGCCCAAGGCTCCTCTTCTCCGGTACAACTGAATGAAGGTGGCTGTTTCCGATCTTTTAACTCTTCCACATCCAGCGCCTTCACTAGATGATTAGCAACGTCATCCATTATTAGAGATTCGAGCTGTATGAAATCAGAAGGAATAAGATTAATATTAGCACAAGCGTAATTCCTATAATGTTCCTACTGCTGGGATACAGGCCTCTTCGCTTCGAGAGGGAGTGGGCTATAAAGTACCACGCGGGCCCAATGCGGGTTGGTAGATGTCACATGTCTTCGAATTTTTGGTTCTAGGACCTATCGGTTTCCTCACGATGTTTTCCTCCACCGTTTTGAGAGCAATGGTGATGAAAATATTTACCTACACACAGTAAAGCGCCCGATTGGGTTCGAACTCACGACCTACAACTAGTAAGTCAGGGCCGTTACCACCGGGCCACCACTGCTTTCCTTTATTAAATAAATATTATTATGCTAATTTTAGGCAATTTTGATTTCTTACTAGCTAATGCGTTGCAATGCCTTTTTTTAGTTAAGATCCTTCTCTGGCGTGGACACAACAACTTACCAAAGTTTTATCACAATCGGTCGAGCCATTTTCGAGTTTTTGCGAGACTAACACATGACAATTATTGAAACGAAGTTCTTTATCGCGCGTTGTGAAAGGGGGCTAGACGGAAAAAATTCTCACGAAAAGTTGTAACGACACTTTTTGCTATAGTAAGCTATTGTAAGCTGTGCGGAGTGCGCATGTTTCTCTGTCTGTCTCTCTCTCTCTTCGAACTTCGTTCCATCCGGGTGTCCCTTGACACCTCTCAAATTTAGAAAAAAATCTATATTATAAAAAAAATATTTTTTGTAATATAGATTTTTTCTTTACTTTGCTCAGAGGCTCGTGGCTAAATAATAACAGCCGCACGGGTCGTGCCGAGGTCGGTCCGTGGATGGTTGATCATCGATCACATATCGAGACCCCTCAGTGCGTCGGAAGGCACGTTAAGCTGTTGGTCCCTGCTGTCATTGGCAGTCGTTACATGTAGTCAGAAGTCCGAAAGCCCTACAACCAGTCAAGGGGTATCGTATTACCTAGTAACTGGTGGACTGTGGAGGTAAGATAGGCAGTCGCTCCATATAAAATACTAGTATTCATCTGCATCCGGTAAGACTGGAAGCCGACTCTAACATAGTTGGGAATAGGCGATGATGATTTTTCTCCTTACTTTGAACTGGACGACGGTTGGTGATTCCTCTTTAGAATGCCAGTTGCCCACTCTTCTTGCAAGGTCATGTCTGCCGTCCTTTAGCGTGTCATATTGCGTGATGCTGAGCCACGTTATGTTAGATGGCATCTTCACCAGCTGCTCAGCTACTGTCGATGCGTCCAAGGAAACTAAAATGAAGTGCTGAAACACATTGTGAAGATATAGCACATGATGAATTGTTTCAAAGGATAATTATAATTTTTGAAGTTTTTTTGTTGTTTAATTATGCTTGTTTAGGAATATATAGTGTATTAGAACATACTTTAAGGTAGTGTAGTGTAGTACCTACTCATGAAAATTATTCTTTTTTCTATGGGAATTTGTCGAGTTATGCGAACATACCTGAATAGCATAGCGGATTAATTTCGTAACTTCAGTGTTTGTCGTACTCACTAATATGTATACTCACTATACAGTCCTATAAAGTATGTCTCTCGTTTAATTTAAAATACTGTATAATAAGTTGTATAAAAACACGTACCTGATAAAAAGTAACTAATTGTGCATTTTCAGCTTCCCCTAGATATTTTAAAATACGGTCAGCGTGACAGTCCAGTACGAAGCGGGCTATATGATACTCATGTAACGACTTGAAGATCTGAAAATATCCGAAACTTTAGAAGCGTTCTTATTTCTAAAGTTTCGTTCTTATAGCCACTGGTTTTCAACATGTAACCTGTGAATCTTCGGAATTGATTGAGCTAATTCCATTTAGGAAGCGTGAAATTGTTAATACAATCAATCAACTCAGCCTACTGTTGGTTGGTCATAAGTTTATAAAATGAATACTTATGATCTTTGAGAGTTAAGACAGATATACTTTTCGTTTTATCATAAGTACCTACTTGGGCGACCGAGCTCTGCTCTCGTGAAAATAGAGAATGCTTATTTAATAGTATAGGATAGCTACACATACATACTAATTCCATGCTGCCATGTGTGTCAATTTTCAAATGTCAATTATTCTAAGGTAGCCATCTTGTTCTAAACTTTGAGTGACCAAGCTCTGCTCGGGTGAAGATACGGAGAAAATGAATTTTCCCCGATATGAGACCGAGCTTGTTCGATTTTTCGCCCCCGTAAACCCCTATATTGCAACTTTAATCGAAATCGTTAGAACCGTTTTCGAGAACGTGATTACAAATATATATAAATACATACAATTATTGCTCGTTTAATAATAAAAAAGTCGTCGTCGTTATTATGGAAATATTACCTGTCGGTTGTCGCCGTCTGGATCCAATTTGTACATGAAGATTTGAGAATGTAGTGATACCTCAGATAGAATCTTTTGCACTCTTAATAAACCTAGATCAAAAAGAATAAATAAAGGCATATACAATTTGTAAAAAAATCCTAATAATGTAGATTAATAATTTGTTCATCGGTTAAAATATACACGACAAAACGATATATGGTGTCTAAAAATAATGAAATGCTACAGAAAACGCCTATGTGATAATCGCCGCGATTTCAACTCCGAATATTTTTTGTAAATAATATTATCTGGATTTCATATCTGTAAAAATAAAAACAGTTGTGTACATACCAAAGTTATCTTCGTAAAGGGCTGCAAAACCTGTCCATTTATAATACTTCACAAGTTTACCATAAGCTATTGCAATGTCCTCTGAGTCCGGATAAAAGTTTATTGAAATCTTTTTAAAGGCTAATTCTTCGTCAGCTTCTCCTTCCTCGTTTTCCTCGTCTTTTGGACTTGTTTCTTCTTCTTCGTCATTTAATTCCATGTCGGGGTCCATAGGTTGCCACGTGGCTTGAATGTGCGGTATGTTCGCAATAGCGCACTGGTCTCGAATGGCGCCGTCTGATATTGCATTTTGTGGACCAAATACAGCCACCGGTTGTATTCCATTGCTTGAACACACTGGAATTGTATAACAAGAACGTCTGCTTGTGCAAATAAAATCAATAGAATAATGTCTGTGCAATTTCTTTACGAACTTTGCAGATACAAGAAAAGCAATATTATATTTTTACTTTGTTTCTTTTATAGTAAAATGGGTAACTTCTACTCTAAAATATTTTAATTTTATAAAAGAAGTCGGTTAATAACAAACTGTTCAATGAAAGCCAATGTTACATTATGCTTGTTATGTTACAAAAATTGAGAGGACTATCAACGTACCTAAATGTACCTAAAATAATACATTCCATCATTGAGGGCCATTATCATCATGTTAGATTAATTATCGGTGATTTTAGTATGTTGTGATTATCCTAATGGAGGCTTTATCCTATTACATTAGATAATTCCTTAGTAACCTATAATGACGGAACAGCAACGAGGTACTTTATTCTCGGAAAACGAAAATCGGGAATGTACCATCGAAGAAGTTCATATCTAACCACCGTAAGGACTATTCTTGCTTGCAGCGCTTGGCGGCTATAGAGCCGGGCCGGTAACAGATGTAGTCATCGTGTTCACGGGATTTTGTTTTGAAACTGGTTAGATATGAACTTCTTTGATGGTACGTCTGTTTAGTACATTAGCGGACCCCCATTGAGTAATAGCGAATTTGAACCTTAATGCGAATTTAGAATATTCCTTCGTGCTTTTCAAAAAAGCATGTTTTTACGTGATTTTTATCATTAAGGTTGAAAGGCTAATGAATGAGTTACGAGATTAGTAAGTGACACGACTACTTACATTTACCAAGGTAGACGAATAAAAGTTTGAGCGCCTCAGTGACAATTAAGTTAACTAGCAGCACAGATAGCAGTCACAGCGCGCAAAGATTTGTGTACAAACTTTAAGTAAATCACGAAAAGCAACTTTTAGACAAGTCCTTTTGTTTAATATTTTGTTGTTACCAAAGCAGCCGTACTATTCAGTAAACATCTCACCGTGAAAATTTAGGTGAAGTGAGTGTGATGTGAGCTATCATTGCACCTAATGCTAGGGATTGACATTATTGACAGCTCACTCTTCACGGTGAGAATTTCAAAGAATGGATCGACTGGTGTCTCAACTAAGTGATTATACATAATATGATTATATTTGTTGAGATTTAATATAGGGGTAACACGTTTAGTGCCAGGAGCCCTCCTGGAGGGTTCACTCAAGTCGCATTTGGAATGCCGGGAGCCCTCGCGGAGGGCTAGCGAATTCAGCATTATAAACTGTAAAAATAAAATCAGTTGTATATTTTAACAAGATTTATTCATATACGTGTTGGTTTTGAAATTCAAGCAGTTTTTTCTAAACTTAATGCATATTAAATTATAAAGTAAGTCTTTACGTGACTCTAACACAACTTTTATCGATAACAGTTCGTACTTAGGCATACAAAATCTAGGGGAGGGGGGGGCTGCCCTTCCCTACCCCTCCCTGGGTACGCCCATGTGTCTGTCCGTTAGTCTGTCACAGTTGCTTATTTCAGGAACTACTCTGATCCTGAGACGGGTAGATACCCCTGTCTCGGAATCAGAGCGAGCGATTACATTTTTTATTATTTCACGTTCTCACCTCACTAGTACATGAAAGTACCCAGTAAGTAAGTAAGTAAGTATAAATATTCAGTAAAAATTTTAAAGGTTGGAAACTACGTATAGCGACAAGAACACGTACTTTAATTATTGTTTTTATTTTATTTAACACGTGTTAAATAAAATAAACTGTCTGTCTGTCAAATAAACCAAATTTCAGTAAACAAAAAATTTAACGTCTTAAAAATGTATCGGTTTCGGTACCAAGTCGGTCGATCTCTACTTACAAGCATACCATGCTTTTTTAATGTTAATAAGTGGTTAGAGTAGTTTTACGGTATTGGTACATATTGATTACTTACATTCTCTCCAAACTGAATAGCTATCAGACCTCAGCGGCTGCAAGGTGACTGGTTTGATCCGAACCTCCTGTAGGTGCACATGGTTCAAACTATCGTTGAATGCCGACAGCTCAGTAGTGGCGTTCTTGTCGAATATACCCGCTGCAATGGAACATTCCATCAAGCGAAATTAATTCCAAGTCATATGAAGATGCTTAACTTTTGGAATTTTGACTCAATTATCGTGAAATATACTGCACTCTGTTTTGATAATTAATAATTACGCATCAGTATGTAAGTAGATAATGAATCTAATACTATGTTCCTAGTCAAACATTGTTAGTCACACGTTAATCCAAAACTTACCTATTTGGTACGATACTTCAACAGTTTCCGTGAAGACAAACTGCGGAGTACATTTCTGAACACAAAGTAACAATACGAGTAAATACCAGAACATGGCGTATAAACTTTAATGCGAATGCATAGTTTACTTTATAAAAACTGTTTCACTATAATTTGTGGGCGCACCGCTTAGCGAATGAACGTCTGGGTAGCCGTTCACTCAAATAAAATTAACTTCTTTCGGAGTTATGAAAAAATGGAGGAGGCGTACTGCGGTATGGAAATATGTCACGTGTTTTGGGCAGGATATTATATTAAAGTTATAGAATATTCAGTCATAAGAAGATTTTTGAATTTGTTGATGTCCATGCTTTATTTAGTCATCGATTCATCGCTATACAATTTCCTTAGAATTCACATGAATGATATTCCAGACTTCAGTCGCATCACGGTGGCGCGGGCGGCGATACGGCGACGGGAGACGCGAAACGTGACGTCGCACGCGACGTGGCCTAAAACTGCTTTCCAAAAATACTTCAGACGGCGGAGAGGCGGCCGGCGCGCCGCATGCCCGCCCAAACAACTTATTGTATTCATAAACCAACATCAACTTCCACAATGATCACTTTCAAAGCTTTCCTCATTGTTACCTCTATTGTATTAACACCGAGTACTCATGCACTCCGCACGGCCGCTTTCCCCATAGGTATGTGAACATTTTAATACATTACAAACAATATTTTGACAACAAAAACAATTGGGTTGTGTATGTTTTCAGGGGGTCTTTTCAACCGGGAAACGCTGCCAAGTTCCTTGCAGGTATTTGATAACATGATTGAAGCAAACCGAATGAAGACGTACCACGGTCGGTCCTTGGACTCGAAGGTAGTGGACAGCTATTCCACGTCATTAGAACGTAAGTCATTATCATCATATAATTGTTTATCATAATAGCGATTTGTGTATCACATTATACCTAATTATTCATTCAGAGGAGTCTACATGGGCTTCAAGTACACGCTTGTAGCTAACACATTCTGTTAAATAATCTAAAGAATTGGTGAAACTGATTTAGAGACAGTTTTAAGACCAAGTTTATTCCAGCAGAAATGTCACGCTTCGAATTAATAACAATCCAGATTTGTGTTTCATTATTTATGAATAATTATTCTTTCCCTTGCAATTGAATGTGATACCTTTCAATTGTTGGAAACTCATCGTACAGCAAAGGTTAATGAGGACTATGTAGGTATACAGGATGGAATTTTTGAACTTCATCTGGAGGGAAAGTACTCTAAATATTGGAGATAGCAAATTTTACTCAAATGAAACTTTAATTTATTTTTTTAAAGAAACAAATCTGCATCAAATATTTTCGAAAATTCGCTTTCCACACTCGGGAAACGAACTTCTGAAAATCCGAAAAAAGTAACACCCTGTACTTTAATGACATCAATCGATAGGGTCAATCATAAGGATCAAATATCTCTAATAAGAGTGTGGCAAACGAATTTTCGAAAATCATTGAATGCAGATTAGTTTCTTAAAAAAAATAATCGAATGTTTCCTTTGAGTAAAATTTGCTATCTCCAGTATTTAGAGTACTTTCCCTCCAGGCGGGGTTAAAAAATTCCACCGTGTACAAAAAATAGTACCTACATTGTCAAAAACATAATTCTAAATTCGAATAGTGACGAGGTGTCAACCCGCAATTTATACACTTTAAAACAAAAGAATATTAATTAGTAAGCACTATTTAATAAGTTTATTTCTAGTTCTTCTTCCAGTTCTATAGCACTTATATAACACTGTTGTTTCCCAGTGTGTCCATTTACTTCAGAAGACAAGGGGATCGTGGCTTTAATAGACTCTCGCCCGACTTACGGCATCTGCGACACTACTTGTTTGTTGTGTAATAGATTAAATGTAAGTTATTCTTTATGTAATTTTAGATACGTACCTTATATAGCAGCTACACTTAAAGTTACCTTTTTCAATTAGAAATCAAATCGTCATGTTTAGTAATGGAGGATATTGAGAACCTGTGACGACACTTCAAATTTTCGCTTCCAACCATGCTCGTGCTAATCATACCAAGAAATGGCCTCAAGTCTCCTCAGGCTTTTGCCAATACAACCCAGGAATAACAATCGAAGGCACCGTACAAATTAATAGCCTCAGAATTATCATGACTCTATCGTTTACGTACGTTTAGATTGTGGCGGCATCTACATCGCCACATGCGAACTACGCATCAAAGACCTGACGTTACACAGCATCCTGACGTCACACAAATCCTGCATCGCGCAATTAGAGTTTACCGCGTGATCGACATATATACAAGCTGGGAAAATTCAATCATTGGGCAGTTGCTCGCCAGACACGACACCCGTCTGGTCGGAGGATCCTCCCTTTTCTATAGAGGATGAGTGAACTGTAGACCCTGTTCCTCATACCTCTAAAATATCGTTGGTCTACCGTCCAGAGATGAGCACATTCAATAGATAGATAAAACATGTGTTCAAAAATTCCAGATTACCCATTTGTCCTTGGGGTGGGAGCCTACGGCGACTCTTGCTGAGGACTTCTATTCGTTCTCTTTCCATCCACCACCAGAAATAATCTCGAAGGCTTATGCAACGCTCATCAAAGACTTGACATGGAACAAGTTTACCATCCTATACGAAGATGATGGCAGTGAGTATACTTTATTATACTTTACGATATTGGTAGGTAGGTAATATTATTTAATATATCAATAAAAAAGCTCTACTGGATGGATGGCGCTCAATAGAATAGAAGCCAACCAGAAACACCTACAGCAACGGTATACAATATTCTTGTTTACCGTTGTGTGGTCAAAATTAAATGAAACCGGCCAAGTGCGAGTCGTAATCGCACACGAAGGGTTCCGTACCACCGTACATTGTTTAGCATAAAAATGAAAATACTAAACGAAGAATATTATTATTTTTCATCTTAACGAAAATCGCAAAGATAAATTTGTATCTCATAATGATACTATGAATTACAAAGTTATTTTTGCAGTTGCAGAAAATCACCCATAAGTAAATAAATACCTTATCAATCGGTGTTTTTTGTATTTTTTGATTATATATAGTTTATGATACATGTAGAGAAGTTTCAAATTCCTAACTTGTTTAGTTGTTTAGATAGAGCTCGTACAAAAATGGTCTAAAAGTGACAACTATCACGGTCCCCTATTGAATAATATTTGAAAAAAAAAATTGTTCTCTACTTGATGCGCTCTAGACAATGACACCCTCACCATGCCGGGGAAAGATTTTTTTTTTCAAAATCAACAGTTTATTGTATGGAGACCCTTTAATTTTTAATTACATTAAATTTTTATATTTGTTGTTATATAGAAATGCATGAGATACAGCTCGCTGACAGACAGACGGACAGAGCCCTAATAGGGTTCCGTTTAGCACCCTTCGGGTACGGAACCCTAAAAAGTATCTCTATTACATTCTTCTAGGGTGTATAATAAAAAAAAGAACATTCTAACATCAATAATATAACAGACAGCCAAACTATATACAAGAACTATTATAATAAGAAATAAAGGGAATGATAGAAAGTAGGAAAAAGTCTAGGAGTCTATTCTTGGGAGTCTTTAAAATATTATTTAATTGAGTAATAACATTTCTGTAGAAGTCAAATTCGCGTCAAAAAGTTGTTTTTTAAATATTATGCGACTATCATTTGTTTTTCTTAATTGATGATGCATTGTCACACCACAACATTGCACTTGCCATCTAACCTCTTCACCACCCTTCGTTGACTGGTAGAGAATGCCTAAGGCATTAAGTCCGTCTTTGTACCTTTTTTGAATGCGAAAATTTAAATAAATAAATAGTCTCATCATGTGCTTGTTATTTAAAGTGCTTGCATGGTTATTTGAAATGTATGACAAAATTAAATCCATAATTACCATTCATCATCTGTATTCGTTGGTAAGTGGCAGAGAAGTAGCGTCGTTCACATTCAGCCGCAGCGGATGATCGATTCACAAAATTCACTTCAAATGAGAATTTTCTACCAAATATTTCTAAATTCTGGGCTCCTGCTGAGAATTTACTAAAACAAAACCTTAACTTCAGTGACCAACCTGGGAATCAAACTTTAAATTGGGTTTTTTCAGGTTTTTTACGGCTGCAAGAAGTAATAAATTCGTGGCCTGCTGCCGAGGGCGTGGAACCAATTCTCTTCAAAAAGTTAGACCCTAACAGTGACAACCGGGAAACATTCAAGTATATATTTAAAGTAGCACGAATGACCTACCACATTCTGGATTGTAACGTAACTAACATTCATAAATATATGAGTGAAATCATACAAGTTGAGAACTCGACGGAGTACCAAGTACGTATAATGTTGTGTATTAAGTAAAGTTCTCCACACATATGTACCTATGAGAGTGCACTGGCTACCAGAGATGTAAAGTAATGAATTTATGAATGCAATTATATATAACAGATTCTATGGTCTTTTTTGAAGGTCTATGAACTTTGAATCGACTAACATAACGTCTTCTTTCCAGAGTTTTATTTTAACAAACCTAGATGCATACAGCCTTGATTTTAAAGTGATTTCTGCTCTCATGGCGAACGTTTCTACCCTGCACTTGACCACACCGAGTGAGGCGACTTGGAAGGACAAAGGAATGCTCCAGACCAAAGCGTTAGGGGTAATACCATTCATTCCATATTACTTTAATTATCATACGTTACAACAGTAAATACTGTAGTCCACATTTCGTTTCAAGTGTCGTGACCCAAGAAGGTTCACCTGGGTCAGGACTTGTTTTCAAACACTGCATGCCGAAATTACGTCGCGCAACTCACATACTGAACTTCCGTTGCATATTTTACCGAAGATGTGTCACTAAAAATAGATATTTTGTAGTACAAATGGTATTTTTGCATTTTAGCTGGAAACAGCTTTAGCATCTGATGCACTAGGTCACTTAGAAAAAGCGATCAGAAGCATGCAGCTTGATGAGGACCCACCTGAACCACCCGCTCTGTGTCTTAAAAATGGGAAATCAGAGTACGAGGATAGCGCATGGCCTGTAGGATATGATCTACGAGAAGCACTTCGTAAGGTGAGAAATAAATAAAATTGATATCAAACATCCGAAAAGTTACTAAACAAAAAGAGATCTCTGTTATTTTCAAGACATAACTTATGTTTTAAACCATTTCCAGACAACGACCAAAGGCTTCTCAGGTCACATTGAGTTCGATGATGAGGGGAAAAGAGTAAATTTCAACTTGCACTATTCAAAATTAAACAAGGAGAGTCAATTTACGTATACAGGCGAATGGGACTTCAAAACAAATGTTATCACTAAGAAGGATGTAGACGATAGGTCACTCGCTCTGAATAGAAACTCGAAAGTTAGGGTAATTATTTTTTTAATAATATAAATTATATCATCATTTAAAAATAAATATTGATAATTAGTCTAATAAAATTTCCATTCAGGTGGTGACCCGAATAGGAAGACCATATTTTGATGTATTGAAAACTGAAAATGGAACAGTTTATCGTGGTTACTGTGTGGATCTAATTGATGCCATATTTAAACATATAAATAAAGAAAACAAAGCCAATCTAGACTATGAGTTTTACATAGCCCCAGAGAATAATTATGGTAGCCAGTTGGAAGGCACTATAAAGTGGAACGGAATAATTGGAGAACTGATAGATCATGTAAGTGATATTTTGTGTAATTAGTTTCCTTATGTAGACATACATAATATCTGATAGTTTTGTAGTAATTCAGTAACGTATGTACGTAATTAATTATATAATATATATATTTTTGGCACCGACTCCAATATATCGTGAAAATTAAACAATGCGATACGACTGTATTATGATTAGATAGATTTCAGTATTTTCCTTGTATAATTAATTTATTGATCGTAGGCGTTACCATAAACTGTTGAAATAGAATGTTAAAGCTTTTAAAACTGTTACTATACGCACTTATAATTTTAAATTAAACCTATTTAACTTTTCAGAAAGCAGCTTTAGGTATCTGTGATTTGACAATTACCTCGGAACGAAATGCCGTCGTGGATTTTTCGATTCCTTTCATGTCTTTGGGTATCAGTTTGTTGTTCAGAGAGGAAGAACCCGAAGCTCCGGACAGATTCTCATTTATTAAGCCATTGTCTCTAGATGTTTGGTTGTATTTGGCGACCACGTATGTGATTGTCTCGTTTGTATTACTTATTTGTGCGAGGTTGGTATTTTATTGTCTGTTTTTTTTTAGGACCCTTAAGCACTGGTCAAACTGAAGCGAATCCCCGCCGGACGTGAGACGCGACTGTGCGTGGCGGTTGTTTTAATTATTAAAATATTCGCGCCAGTTTGAACATCTATCACCTCCATACAAGTTAGTTGACACAATCGGCGCGAACGAATTTCGTCCTGCATCCCGCGCGGGATTTGCCTCAGTTTGACATTATTGCATTATCATTGTTGCAGGCAGATTGTATGATTCGTCATGACACATACGGCGCTGTCCGTTTACAAACGCTCGCAGTTATGAAATATGCCGAAGGCAAATTGGCATCTCTTTCAATTGTTATAATTTCGACATTGATTATTATTGTAGGGTCGGTTGGAAATGTGAACAACCACCCGCGACCCGAATTGGTCGCAGTTACTAAGCTAGGGCACCCCGACCAAATGGTTAGGTTAGGACTAGGCCGGCGAGCGCCTTAAGAAATAGCACAAAATACTTCAATTTTCCGCGGCATTTTGTAAACGGCGTTTGAATTGTCCATCAAATGTTGTGGCATGTAATTTACATTTTGCCTTCAGAATATTTCATAACTGCGAGCGTTTTTAATTGGAGGACGCCCTTTGTAAAAAGCGGAATCATACAAATTGCCTGCTACATATGCATACATATACATATCATATTTTATTGCGGGAAACATTTGTGTGTAAATTTTTGCCTGACATTATCGTAAATATTCGTTGTAAAACTTTGCATTAAAATCAAATATAGGTATAATTTTTACTGATTAGAGCTGTTGTTTTGTGGTCAAAAGTAAATGATGTTGTGATAAACTTATGTTAGTATCTATGTACCTACTAATTATTTTTTAGAATGAGCCAAGACGACTGGGTGAATCCTCACCCATGCAATCAAAATCCTGAGAATTTGGAAAATATATGGAGTCTCTACAATTGCATGTGGCTTACTATGGGTGCTATTATGACTCAAGGATGCGATATTTTACCAAGGTATGGAGATTTCTAAATCTTTTGCAGCCATAAATTCTTCATGTTAAGAGCGTTTATTCTGAAAGTGGGCAACGTCGCAAATAGATGTCTAATATTTCGCTGTTTTGATTAATTTGGCAATATTACTGTATTGAAATAAGAAATGTGTATGTGTTGTAATATCGTAACACCGAATATTTAGTTTTAGATGTAAAAAAAGTATTTTGAAATTTTTCAAATTACTTTTTTATACCAAAAACGGGTACAACATCAAACTCAATGTTATAATTGCAATTCATTATTAATACACGGAGTCTTTACTCACTTACATCGCCTAAATGAAAAAACGCACACTTACAAACATATTCACACATACATCCACACACATTCACCCTATATTCATTCACACATACAAACCCACAACAAGCACATAACACATCACACCACTACACATCCCCTCCACATTTTACTCATACACGCACAACTATTACTGCTGTCAAGTTTAAAAGGTAGATCGACACTGTCCACTGTTGTATAAAAATGGTGAATTTATAAGCTAGACACTGTCTCTTAAAATACAGGATAGCCTAGTTTAAGAGGCAGGGTTACATATAATTATGTACAGATTTTTTTTTGCAACACACTGTAATGCCTAGAATAAGTCTACCCACTAGTTATATCTACTTGTGTACATTTCTGTAACTATTTTGGTAAATAAACTTTATTATTATTATTATTTATTATTATTAATATTCTAGTTCGCTAGTTAGCCACATTTCTTATTTCCATACAGTAATATTGCTAAATTAATCAAACCAGGAAAAAATTTGACAGCTATTTGCGACGTTGCCAACTTTTAGAATAAGCGCTCTTATTCTTCGGTTATTTTTCATTGAACAGGGCAGCAGGTTCGAGGTGGATCACAGGCATGTGGTGGTTCTTCGCTCTCATTGTGACTGCGTCGTATACAGCCAACATGTCGACTTTCCTCAGTAATAGTCGAAGAAGCAACGTCATCAAAGATGTCAAGGAACTGTCCGAACAGAACAAAATATCCTATGGAGCGGTCTACAACGCGTCTACATACAAGTTTTTCCAAGTACGTTTTGAAATTACATTAATCCCTGACACAGCCAAAAAGTATCGTGGTAGACCTCGTAGAAGATGGGGGAAGGAGATGGGATGAGGAGACAAAACAAACTATCAGTGGTCCACATTAGCTCGGGATCGTAAGAACTGGAAGACATGGGGATGGCCTTTGCCCAGCAGTGAGATGATACAGGCTGAGAGTAATCAATTTAGTTATGACACTGAAAATAAGTTTGGCTTATCTAATGTTCCATCTAACTGGGGGGCGTCCCAGCTAGATGGACCGATCACCTGAAGAAAGTGGCTGGAACAGACTGGATACGAAAGGTGGAGGGACAGGACGCAGCTTGGGACTTGGCCTATGTCCAGCAGTGGACTGCGACAGCCTGAGTTCTTTGATTGATGTTCAATAACACAGGCGTTATGTTACTTTTGTTACTTAGCTAATTTTACTCATTCATTTACAGTCGTCAAACGATACAGTGTACTCGAAGATTTGGTCAGTGATGAGTTCAGCGAAGCCTACAGTTTTCACATACAGTAACGACGAAGGGAGAGACCGTGTACTCAGGAGTAAAGGGAACTACGCGTTCTTTATGGAATCTACCTCCATTGAATATTTTATTAAGAGAAATTGCAAATTGAAAATGCTCGGTTCTAAATTGGATTCTAAGGAGTATGGTATCGCCATGGCAAAGAGTAAGTTTTAAGAATAAGCAGTTTTAACCCTTTACGACACACAATGGCTTTTTATTTTTTCTGTAATATGAAAGGTTAAAAAAATTAATAATTATAAATGGATATAATAATTATATATTTTAGATAAGAAAGAAAGAAAAAGTATTTATTGAGACTCGCACAGGAAATCACACATTAAACTAAAAATACACTGAACATAAATAAAAAACAAAGTAACATAAAAATTTAAAGAATGAAGTCCCGTACGAGGCCAAAAGGCTCCTATCTCAGCATGATGCCGCGACATGAAAAAAAAATTAAAATGTCGCAGCGCTGGTATTCTGATAGGGCCCACAGTGATGTCACGGATAGATTATACAGAATTAAATAAATATAATAAAAAATAAAAATAAATAGATGATACTTATTCTTATGTTTTTAGACTATCCACACAAAGGATGGGTTGATGGGGCAATTGTAGCACTTCAAGAAACAATTAATAATTATAAATGGATATAATAATTATATATTTTAGATGATACTTATTCTTATGTTTTTAGACTATCCACACAAAGGATGGGTTGATGGGGCAATTTTAGCACTTCAAGAAAAAGGTGATCTTGAGAAAATGAAAAAGAAATGGTGGGAAGACGAGGATAACGAAGAACATTGCGAGGTTTGATAGAGATAGAATAACCAATATTTTTAGATTTTTGATTGATGTTTCTTACATCAATCAAAGAACGTTACAAATTAAACAGTTGTTCTCGTTTTGTTACAGAAAATGGCGAAGGAAGAGGAAGACAATGGCTCGCTACAGATGAAAAACACCAGTGGTATCTTTTTAGTACTGGGTTCGGGAGGACTCTTGGGCCTTGTCGTGGCTATTATAGACTTCATGTTCCACGCTCGGCAAATCAGCGTCAAAGAAAGGGTAGCTATACCTTCAGTTTACATTATCTAATTAGTTCATTGACTCAGGCGTGACTTTGCGGTTATAAAATACAATAGACGACGTATATTTTGTAACCTAATCCGCTTAACTGTTCTTAAAGAACCCTGTAAGAATGACGATTGACTTGTTGCGATCCCGGACACGACGTGTTGCAACGTCAAGCGCCGAACGCAGTGTTATCTAATTAATGACTAGCAACCCGCCTCTGATTCGCACGGGTGAAATGGCGACATGTAAAAACATTTCGGATTTCTGTGCTGTATCTAAGTTAAATAAAATTATCTGTTATATACATATACCTTTCGGAACAAGTTCTCTAAACGATGGTGAAAACCGAATCCATATACATTGTGTAGTTTAGAAAGCTACACAGACAGACACGAAAAGCGATTTTGTTTTATAATATATACAGGGTGAATTTGAATTCATGCGACACCTGTTAAGGGGTCATTGTACTCATCATTATGAACAACTTTCACTATGGGACCAACGTTGAAATCGAAACATTTATGTTCGCATAGCTCGTCAAAATGTAGGAAACAGCTGATTTTTTTTTCGCGATTTCAACGTTGGTCCCATAGTGAAAGTTGTTCATAATGATGAGTACAATGACCCCTTAACAGGTGTCGCATGAATTCAAATTCACCCTGTATAGTTATAGATATACAAAGAAGGACTCGGATAGAAAAAAAAAATCACCAAAGGATAGGTAGTCCACTAATCTTCCTCTGGTATTCGTGAAAGGCTGCTAGAGCTACTTCAAATATATCAAGGAATGGTTTTGTTAGATATAATATTTAAAATATATCTATGGATTTAATAACTTCATTTTGCATTAACTATTTATCGTGATATGATGTATACTGTGTGTTAGTAACAATTAAATATTACGAACATATTTTCAACGTACATTAAATCAATTCTATAATTGGGGACATAGTAACTTATAATATAAGTTGTTATGTACCTATATGTTGTGTGGGTACATTGTTACTTATATTATAATGTAGTATACAATAATAAATACACATTCTACAATTTATTACGCTCCTATATCACGAACTCGTGTTGCCAACGATATATTTTGTAACCGTGGCATACATTTGAAACTAGGCAAATATCGACGTCATAGTATACATAATCAACTTGCTATTAGGTTCAGACATCTAGTAACGAGTTTAGCGAAACCAGGCAAGCGAAAAACACTTAAATCCTTATAATATGATCGTTTTAGGATAAAGTTATGTACTGCTTATAATTTTCCCACTGCTGAGACTTGGGTCTCCTCTGCTCTTCTCTGTGAGAGGGAGTTGTGAGGTGTTAGGATACAGAATGCATACAATTGAATGGAATGATGATGCTAAATTAGCATGATGTTAGAATGAATGCAAAGAGTTTGATGAAACTCTTGGCATTCATTCTAATTTATACATTATATATTATAAAAAAAAAAACAACAATCACAATTAATAAAGAGAATATAGATAATGTCATAATGTGTAGGTAATGTCAATATCTGTAATGTCAAATTATGTTTAATGTCGACATAGTTATTCTAATTTAACAACAATCATAAAAATTCACTAATAGGTATAACAATGTCATTATAATAATCATAAACATTTAAAATTGCAAAAATAACCTATTTTTATTTTTTTACAACATTTTACTAGAGAGTTTTGTCATTTAAAAAGATATGTGTTGCATTGTTGGTTGGTTTTACGTCAAAATTGATCATTCTTTGATCGTGAATGTGCTACTTAATGTTGATCTTATTTAGGTGACGTTCCTGGAGGCGCTATCAAGCGAGTGGCACGCATCCTTGAATCCACGTGAGCTGCACAAGCCGGCTGCACCCCCTCGTTCTGCGCCCCCCTCCACTGCCAGCCCTTCTCCGCAGCGCGAGCGGTCCCAATCTCGAGCGGTGTCCGTGCTCAGGGCTGCCACGTCCTTCATCAACTTTGATGAGATTTATTGAGCATACACACACGCTCACACATACACACAAGACACACACTCATTCTACACTTTATTATCATCTCAGTCAAATAGTTATGGTTGGGTTGATATTCATAAGACATTGAATTGGATCACAATTATCAACGCACTGAGTTTTGTGGTCATTCACTGTCAAGCGTTTCGTTGAAAAGCACCTGTCTATTATGCACCATTAGGGTATTAGAGCAGACGATGGAATTTTTATTCGCTGGACAGAAATTTTACTATTCTGTTTTTGCATACATTTCCATTCGTTCTTTCGTCGCGGACAAATTGCCCATCGTCTACTCAGCGCTTTATTAGAATTTGGTAAAGTAGCTAGCTGCTAGCAGCAGTGCGACTTAAGTGTTTGTTATTGAACCATCATAATTGGAGCAAAATTAATACGATTACGTGATTTTATAAATATGTGTTTTTATTTACATAAGTTGACATTTTAAACAAGAAATATCTCAGTTATCTACTACCTCAAAAATATTGTTAATTTATGCTTTTAATAAAATTGTTACATGCATAAGTTGTATTTTGTTATTGTCACTTAGTAAATACGTCCAGATGGAACAAATCCGCGGCGGACCGAAGCACGGACGAAGCTCTCGAAGCATTCTGGGAGCTCGAAGCACTGGAGGATGGACGAGAATGCTTCACTGGCTTCTCCGTCTCCCAGAAACTTAGTGCAAACGATAACTCCGCCCACAGCGCTTCTGATTGAGTCATCTGCAAATAGAACAGAAAAAATTTGATAATTCTCGCAAAATACTTTTTTCTAAACGCTGTAGGTACTCATCATTAAGCTTCGTGCAGACCAGCGCGACGCGACTCGAACAATACAATTTCTAAGAAAACTTGACGGTATAACAATAACCGGTGTCGCGTCGCGCTGGTCTGCACGAAGCTTTATGCATATATCTTTTACTATGGGAGCAAAGTTGACCTCGCGAAAAAAACTGCTGCTCCATACATTTGCATATGCTCACATGACTCTAGAAAATGTAGGGAACAGCTGATTTTTTTTCGCGAATTTATTTTAGTTATTTCAAATTATACTTTTGTAGTTTTTGCATCTAGATTGAAGCATATTTTCATGTCATGGAAACTCAGTACAATTCAAATTAAAAAAATATATAGCTAGAATAGCAATATAAGGACTGGTTGTCTATGCAAAACAGTGAATATGTGGTATTCAATGTCGCTAAGGTCTTTTACGCATTAGCATATGAATGCTATTTGGCGCTAAGTGAAATTCGTACCTTCTGCTCGACGGCGACTTCTCTAACGTTCCAAAGGAATTCAAATATACCCATTGCGGCGGCCATGCTGCATCCTAAACCCAAGACTACGAACACGCCACCTACATTCTCTACTCCTAATTCTCCAGCAGCGCCTTCTTCGCTTGCTTCTTTTGCCTGAAATATTAATTATTACGATTAAAAAATAAATATAATTTTTCGCTGAATTCTAAACTCAGCTAGAAGCAATTAACTGCTGGATGAGCGGCTATTCTGATGGGTGATCCAACGGTCCGAGAAGTCGGCCCTTCGGCAGCTCAATTTTTTATGTCATTCCCGAACGATTCATTATTTAATCATCTAATATACAGACAGAGTTCTTCAAAGGTTACTCTGAACTTACAACACAACCTTCTTCCGCTGGTGCTTTCCACCAACGGTTTTTAATTTCCACAAGCTTGCCACTTTCAGCTAATTTCAGTAAAGCATTGTCCACTGCCGTTCGATAAGACGAATCTATAAAAATATATGAGTGATGAATATATTACCTTATATATAAAAGAATCATAGGTGAAAACGTTCCAAAAGTACATGTATTTAAAATGTAAACAAATATTAATTGGGAAGTAACTGAAGTAAATTGGTACACAAGAAGTATTTGAATCTAATCATTACTGACCAAAGGGCATAGCTATTCCATAGCCTTTAGAGTCGAGCAATCCACCCACTTGCATTAGCTCGCAGTGTCTTTCTAGCTGGTATTCAATGGCTGTGGACTCCATAAAGTAAGCATAATCTCTTTTGCCTTTCATCACTCTGTCCAACCCCTCGTCGTTATTCTTGACGAAAACTGATGGTCGAGCTGATTCCATAGCACCGTAAATTCTTTGGTACATGGACACATTGGATCGCTGGAAAATAAAACAAATTAAATAAATGATCTAACAAGCAAGGTTATTGGAACCATATTAAACGGACAGGCAGAAATAGTTTCTAAGACCTTTTGAATACAAATTGTTTCTTTTTGTGCGTATTTTATTAGAATACCTATTATAACATTTATAACAAAGGACGAAGTAATAGAATAAATAAAAATTACCAAACCTTGAAAAATGAGTACGTGGAACCACCTTTCAAGGTTCCATATTTAATTTTAGTTTGCATAGCTAGATCTTCCGCAGATTTGATTGAGTCATCCATTGCAGCATTGGTGAGGAAAGCAGCCAGGTTGGCAGTGTAGGAGGAACACATGATCAGAGCGAAGAACCACCACATGCCGCACACCCATCGGGTGGAATAACCTCTGTTTTAGACATTAACATTGTTTTTCATTAGTTGTAAAATTGTCAGGGTTACATTGTCCACCATAAAAAAAAAAAAAAAAAAGGGTTACATTGTTAAGCTAATTGAGTTATTGGAAATTAATTGTTAAGTTGTTTGTAATGGCTATAACACACCACGTCAATTTGGGTGTTATAACAATTACGTACAACTAAAAAAAAAAAAAGGGCTACATTGTTAAGCTAATTGAGTTATTGGAAATTAATTGTTAAGTTGTTTGTAATGGCTATAACACACTACGTCAATTTGGGTGTTATAGCAATTACTTACAACTGTCAAAGAATGACAGTTGCGATTTGTATATACGGACAATCTAAGTTGGATCAATTGGCTTCACAATTATTTTCCCTGATTTAACAACACCAACCAACATAATGAGAAAACACCACTGAATAAATATACTCTATATTTGTAACCCCCGACGGAAACAGAGGGGTGTTATAAGTTTAACGTGTGTATCTGTGTATATGTCTGTTACTTCGTAGCTCCTAAACGGCTGAACCGACTTAGGTTTTATCAAACTTACTTTGGTAAAATATCAGAACCCTGTGTCATAATTGATCCCATTGTTAGCCAGCAAGAATTCTTAATGTGCCAAATATTTTCCAACTCTTCAGGTGATTTGTCACAAGGATGTGGATTCTCCCAATCGTTTGGCGCCAGTCTAAATAAATAAACAAATGGAGATTAATCATAGTTATAAAAGGTAATTTTATTGCAAGTATGATTCGTCGAAAGGAGCTCGTGGCTAATTAATAACTGCCGCATGGGTCGATCCATCAGGTTAAGCTACGCTGGCCGGGTTTGGTCTGTGGATGGGTGACCATCTTTACATACCGAGACTCCTCCGTGCCTCGGTAAGCACGTTAAGCCGCTGGTCCCGGCTGTCATTCGTGGATCTTTGACAGTCGTTACGGGTCGTCAGAAGGTCGAAAGTCTGACAACCAGTCTTACCAAGAGCTTAGCTTACCCAGTTACTGGGTTGTGGAGGTCAGATAGGCAGTCGCTCCATGTAAAATACTGGTATTCAGCTGCATCCTATTACACTGGAAGCCGACCCCATCATAGTTGGGACAATGCTAGGCTGATTGAATTTTTTATTGCAAGTATGATTCGAAACTCTATAACTCACCTAGCTAAAATATGAAGCAGTAACGACACCATTAAATAAGCTGCAGCCATATAGATCCATACATCAACCGAAAATGGTTTGAGAAATGAAAACAGCTCCGGTTCGGGAGGAGTTGGCTTTAAATAAAGTATACTTATGCCCAAAGTCATAAAAGGTGTCGTGAAATCCACAGAAGATCGTCGTTCATAAGTTATTGTCAAATCACAAATGGCTAAATCAGCTTTCTGAAAAACAATCCCAAGATGTACTCAAGATATTACTTACTGTTCTTTATTTAAGATTAAATTGTAATGCTACTCACGAACCCTTTCTAAAAGATGTCCCACTAGACCATCCCATTTTTTTGTGTCTTTCATGTATGACCCATAGCCATTACCAGGCACTATTTCGATTTCATAGTTCAAGTGTAGTATTTCTTTTAATATTTCATGTATTAAATCTTTCGAATATCCTTCATATCGATCGTTGCCGGTTAGCGTTTCGCCTTCCTTGGGGACCACTTCGATTAAGTACGGTGCGCCGATGCGTGACACTACCTTGAACGTTTTGTTCTGCCATTTTTCTGCCAAGCGATCTGATGTTTCATCCGCAGACCGAACATATTCAAAACCAGCTTCTGGATTCCACTTTGCGATGCTATTAAATCCGCTGTTCGATAATTCCATTATTTCAACGTTAAAATTCAATCGTTCGCCCGTTATATTATCTAAATTGATTTGGTTTGTTATACCGACAATAGGATTCTGTAATTAAGAACAGTCAACAGTTTAATAGGTTGATTTGGCAAACGATATTGTAGATATTGATTGATAATACATTGTATTTTACCGTCAGCAAATGATTGGTAAAATCTTCACCGACTTCCCATGTGTCCTCAGAATCACAACTTATTTCCTGGGCTTCTAATTTAAATTCTTCAGGAGCATTTTCGACAGCATCTGTTATAAGTCGGGCTGCATCACTAGCAAGTGCAGCTTCCACCTGAAATATCATAATAATGAACATATTATTTTACTTTTCTTTATTTTATTACATTACAGATTACAGACTTACAGTTATTTCGTGAGATTGTCGTGGAATTTTCACGTCGTCTGAACCTTTAACTTTCCAGTCTGCTAAATAAGATCTAGTTCTTGAGTCTGAGTGGTCGAAAATCCTCAAACAAGTTACGTTCGATAATCCGTAGCGTAACTCTTCCAGATCTAAAGTGTGGGCGTCCAGTGACGTCAAAACGTAGCTCTAGAAGATAGAAAAACGGCTTCTCTTAGACTCTAATGGTTGAATGATGTGTAGATGGCACATTGCTTTTTATTATAAGCCCGAAGCATATTCTCGTTAGTGTAATTAATTTTGCTGTATTCGCCTTATTTTGGGACTCGATCCGATTCTGCTGAGGTAAAGCTCGCGCTTTTTCTTGGCGACGATAATGAGGTACAAACAAAGTGTGTTTATTCTGTGTATTAATGTTATTTCAGGTTTGAAGATTATAATACTTTAAATGGAAAGCTTTGTTCTGATACAATCATTTTATGAGGGTTATTCGTCGAATTGTTTTTAGACAGAATTAAATTAAAGAGCTTAAGAGAGTAGAAAACAATATTATTTAAATTGTTTTTCTCTCATAAAACGTTTCGGAGAATTTACAAACATTCTAAGGTATTGTGGACTTACCATATAATCTTCAAAAAACTTGACTTCGTTAGCTTGGCGCAGATATTCCAGTACCCTATCGGCGGGACAATCAAGAACGACCCTAGTTTCTCCGGTACCTTTCAAAGCTTTTAGTAATGGCCGGTTGTCATCACCAGGCACCAGTCTTCGAACCAGCCACTTTACCTCGGGATCAGAATGTTTAAATACTTCCTGTAGCCTTATAAGACCTGAAACGGTAAATTTGGACTTATTTTAGTTGTTTTCTTTTATGGAAGTATTGTCAATGTAAATTGTAAACTCCACGCCAGCCTTTAAGTTTTATTACCAGAAAAATAGTCCTGAAGAAATATGATGACGTTCCTAAAGCCAGTGTCAAATTAAATAGTTGACATTAAAATTAGGGAGTCATACCGAGATCATCATCATATAATAGAGTGTAGGACCGCCAATCGCTGTCCATTATAAATAGTGCCACTGCTTTGGAAAAGGCCACGGCTTCAGGGTACAAGTTGAGGCCAGGTGGACTTGGTTGCTGCAGTCCTCGAACTGGTGGCGCACGCCATAGTGCCTGAAAATTTAACCTTCCATAAAATATTACTGTAAACCATAGCCAGTTCATCTGCAGTTCAGAAGCCTCTTGCAAAAAGAAGATAGTGTTTGAAGCAATAGCTTTCTGATGCTGACAAGTTGCACGGCTAATACCAGCTTTCAGTCGACGAAGAAATTACATTTGGCTATATCCGCCGTACATTTCCTTCCTTCTTACGTAGCTACGAAAGCAGTAAAAGAGGGGAGACATACGTGAATAAACGAATAAATTACTACATGACTGAGGAGAATTTCAAAAAGTAAATTCTAGGCCTCAAGTAGGCCTAAAATTTACTTTTCACTACCAATCACTAAACACATTTAGTGTTGCAAGCGTTTGAAACGTCATTCCGTCTCTGTCATCTTCAAACGATTGACCGATACAGAATGTGTTTAGTGATTTGTGGTGCCAGCGGGCCACAATACACTAGCTAACAAAATCTTTTGCCAGTACTCTTTGTCTCTTACTCAGTAGTATGAAAACGATGTTAGTAGATATGTTACTCAATACTTGTATACACGAATAGTACCTGTATGTGGGGTACACTGGCGGCCCGGCAATGTGCTTCGACTGCCGATGCCGACACCGGGTCTGTGGGTCCGAATACAGCGATCACGCCGCCAGCGAGCAGCTCACATGCTGGGAATACACGTAATTGCAACGCTGTACCAATTACTTTACTACGTACAAAGATACTGAGCTTTTGTTACTTGTAAGATAGTTTAACGTATCTGCTAGGCAGCTCATATGCTGCGAATATACCAAATTGTAACGCTGTACTAATTACTTTAGGTACCTACTACATATAGATCAAGATCCTAGGGCCGCCAGGCGTCACTTATTTTCTGTTGAACATAATGTGTAAGAATGAGTAGTGTTAGTATGTACTATGATCATATGCCTACCTACTAGCTTGGCCAGACAGCCATTTTCCAGGTATCAGGTAATCAAGGTACGTAAAAACGCTACTCACCTCACTTAACTTCTGGCAGCTGATTTTTACGTATATGTTACACAATATCGTTAAAAATCAGTCATGAATACTCCCAGACACTTCCCGTCGACAGTATTACCTTACAGACGCTATCGAGCTCACAAAAAAATCACTAATACAAAGATACTGAGCGTTTCGTGCCGGTAAGCCGATCGATTCTGTAAAATATCACCGTGAAACTTAGGTGAAGTGAGCGTGAAGTGAGCTGTCAATAGTGTTAATCCCTAGCATCCTGCCGGTCGATTTGAGATAGTGACAGCTCACTTCACGCTCACTTCATCTAAGTTTCACGTTGATATGTTTACAGAATCGATCGACTGTTTATGAGACTTCGTATCTAGAATAAATTATTCGTGAATTTTTTCGATGTTTTAATACTTATTCTGCTATTCGGGGCGGAGAGAAATCTAACAAATCAAAGATCATAACAATCGGTCCCGCCGTTTTGAGTTATAAAAGGTGTAACTAACCAGACTTTCTTTTATAGATATAGATTTGAAATAATTTATTTGACTTTGACTTTGAGGTAAGTAAAGTAGCTGTATTTAAGTACCTATGACAGAAGAAGACAAAAGAAAACTCGTTACTCCAATAATTTATGTCAAATAAGTATTAGCTTTCATATTGTAGAAAAGGAGAGAGTACTCTAAACGCATTTATGAACTGTTTTAAGTAAATTATATCAATCATGTTTAGTTAAATCCCATGTAACTTTTATTAACTGTACACTATCTCAACATGTTTTATGTGAATAATCATAATCATAATCATAAATCTTTATTTATCTCAACATCATATTACAGGCACTGGTTAATAAAATGCACAATCTTAAATAGAGAAAGGTGTCTGAGGTAGGAGGATCCTGAGTTACAGATCACCCGGCTCTCTTAGATAGGACATGTTAATTTACAAAACAGTAGAGTCAAGATATTATTGGTATAGCAAAAATTTTGAAAGACTAACAAAATTAAAACAAAATCATTATTGTACCTACATAATGTCATTAACAGTGATAACGAACTAATAAATAATTGAAAAGTGATAAGGGATTAATATTTGTTTACAATTGTGTAAAACTATTATCTCTCCAGTAATTTTCATTTCAAAATAATGCAAAACCAAATTGCTGTAAATAGGCAAACCCTAGATGTGGTATTAATAATTTAAACCGTTGTGGTAAACGTATTGTGATCGGCGAATGCAAAATTGATCAAACATTCTGTCGTGTTGTTTGTTCACGTGTATTGTGCAAAATTAATCTAACATTAATGGCGTCAAATAATAATGTGAAAGCTCATTGTTTGCTACGGGAAGCACCACATGTAATTTGTTGCTGGTAGAGTTTATCGAGAGCTGTTTAATCATAATTACTTAGGTAAATATTTTGATCGAAACTTAGGTTTATAATTTTATTCTAGTTAATAACTGCCTCTAGTGCTCGCAAGCGCAACTGAACGCATGAGGTCCTGGCTTTGATTCCCGGGTCGATCAAAGTGTAATTAGGTATTTTCATCTGGAATTTCTGAGTGGTAGCCCGGCGTCTGAATTTAGCCCAGTTGATGGCAATAGGCTCGCCCCCTATTACATGGGACTTAAATATAACTGGCGCAAAATGGGTGTACTATAGGTACAACTCTGCTTAACCCTTCGGGGTATACAGGCGTCATGTTATGTTATGTTAATACTAAATCATTTCTATCATTTCTAAGAATGATTGATATTCTGTTTCAATTTACAACTTATCAATTACTTCACTCATAAATAAAAAATAAAACATAAATATAAAAAAATAATTACCATTAAGTACTCGTATTCTTTGCAATAGAAAAACACCTTGTCGGCAATTTTGTAATAAAACTGCAAAGAATATGAAATTAGAACACTGTTCAAATATTTACCTGCCTTGGAAGCTGTGAAGCTATCACCAAATGGTGAATAAACAGCTTTCATTACAAAATGATACTTTTCGCTCTCCATCGAGGCTCGTGCTAAAGCCGATGCGAATGCCACTTCCGTCACCGTGTTCGGCGGAAATATTGCACCTAAACAAGAGGTACGGCTTATTGGTGGTTTGAATTAAATCGGCCGAAACGGACGAATTGACACTTTTAAATAATTTAATTTTTTCTTGAAGCGATTCGCACGAAATTATTTGCAGGCGAATCGACAACTCCAGAAATCGATTAGCCTACAAATAAATTAACTTCGTGCGAATCGCTTCAAGAAAAAATAAAATTATTTAAAAGTGTCGATTCGTCCGTTTCGGGCGAGTAAATTCGCGCTAATCACCAATAAGCCGAGGTAACACTTAAAATATCTAACCATATCGTTTAAAAATACTTTTCTTTTCAAAGAGCAAAGAAAGCATTTTCTTTAAGGGCTCGTATTATCCTGGAACGATCAATCATGAATCTCGATTTGATACTGGTAGATTTGATCCTAATCTCGATTCAAATCTAGATATAATGGGTATCCTGAGTAGGCATTGTTCAAGAATACGGGCCTAATAGTTGTAGACACAATATTTTCATTCTCTATAATATCATAAGGATTTTAAACAAGTTAACATGATTTGCTACCGTTTTGTCGCTACGGATGGCGTTCTCCTTAGTATTCCAAGATATTATTTGCACAAACTTGTATCTCAGTCGTAAACCAACTTACCGATGTTAACAGTCGCCTTCAGAGTTTCAAATTTCCGAAATACGGCTCCAACGTTCCCGAGAATTAATATAATTGTTACCACCGTCACGTACACTCCTGCAAGAGCAATATTGTAGTAAATAACTTTGTAGGTACTAACTGGAAACAGATTTAAATGTTGCCAAGATAAACACATGATTTCTAGTAAATCTCACTGAAGTAAAACTTGGTACTCGCCCCGGTGTAACATTTTCGAGACTGGATTTTCCGGAATAAAAGTAGTGAATTGGAACAATGAGATTCAGCGCGGCACAGCTGTCGCATTACAAGTTTGCCGGTCGTCGGTGGGTGTTTACCCGACACACATGGCAAACATTGGAGCCCGGATGCAGAGCGTCACCGAGCGTGGTGCTCGCGCGGGCTGCACCGCGAAACGTCCCCGCGCTTTCATGCACGTTATCACAGCTGTTTTGCCAACTGTAGTCGGACCTATTATTAGATAACGCTAACTAGTGTAGTAGTACGATGTCCTAGTTTCAGGTTAACAGGTGACAACGATCAGCAGCAATTATATCTTACCTAGAATATGTGCCACTGCAGATACGCTCTGCTCCCAAAAAGGAAAGAGCATGAAGTACCTCACTTTTACATGACTGCTTATTTGCGGTTTCTAGACCATTAAATCCAGGGTTACTCACGATGTTTTCGTTCACTGTTAGTGGTGTTTTATCTGAGTTTAGAAAGTACGACGTATGGTTCTGGTGACCACAAATCGAATACCCAGTAAACCAACACCACGAAAGACGACATTAGAAGTAAGTCTAGTTTTGAAAAATTTAATGTACCTATAGTTTTTATAATAACAGTCTTCTACGAAACTCTCATACAAATCTAGATAAAGTTTAAAAGTTAAAATTTGATGTTTAAAAAAAATGCTTTTAGCTGCACTTTGTATTCTTGATAGCCCCTATCAAGAATACAAAGTGCAGCTAAAAGCTGCGTGCCTAACCTTTTCCCAACTATGTTGGGGTCGGCTTCCTGTCTTACCGGATGCAGCTGAATACTAGTATTTTACATGGAGCCATGCCTATCTGACCTCCACAACCCAGTAACTGGGTCATACGACACCCCTTGGTAAGACCCCATTCTTGATAGTATGGGTTTACGGCAGCGTGATAAATCGCACGAAAAAATCTGCTTTTAGGTGCATGCAACGGTTCAGGAGTTGTGTATTTAAAATTAAGTAAAAAAATTTAAACTTGTTCTCGCAAATAAAAGTTTTTTTGAACTTTGTCCTTCAAAAAATGATAACAATGACTCTCGGCTTCATTAAGAGTGATATTTCGCCCGGTATATCATTGATTAATTTGGAACAAGCTCATTTAATATTGAGCATACTCGTATGATTCAGTGAGTACGTAGACCGAGCCAGGTGAACTGAATACGCCATGGTCAGACACTTTGGCGCTGGTCCAGTGTGTCGGGCTCTGTCACGATTACTATTATCGTTAGGGACTGCTGACGTGTCAGAATTAACCGACCAAATTGTTCCGAGTGTTTGTTCAGTGGTCTGCTAGGTCAGCATTGCGGAACAGTTTTTTTTTTTTGGTCCATAAAGCCTGTGTTAAAATAACTGACATAATCTTGGTAAGGCCATATGAGGACCATGTAGATAAGTGTCTGAAATGGTCTTTTGAGCCAAGAACCACACAGACTTGAGTGGATCTGTCTAGTCAGTGCAAGCATTTGTTAGTAATCGTGGAGCTCAACTCGACGAACAATACCAAAGAAAGAACATTTGGGTAGGCCGCAAAAACTACTCAAACTGCCATTAAAACTAACAGAGAAAGAAAAAAATTCACAATAATTAAAATAATATAATACTTTCCCAAGCTTTTTTATTTTCTAAATAATCGGAATTTTTATCCCTTTTTACAAAGTTTGGTTTTAATACAGCTTAATCATTTATTGGGTAACTTTCGAAGGTCAATGGGAAGTTTGTTGTAAAAGCGTATACATTGACCCATGAACGAGTTGCCTACTCTGTGTACTCGTAGACGAGTGCGATGTACAGAATCGGACATTTTCTTAAAATTAGATATATTTTTGTGTACATACAATAGGTTTTCAAAAATATATTGTGAGGCTTCAGTCAGATGGTCTATCCATGGTCTACCCATGTGCCAAATTTCATCCAAATCCGTTCAGCCGTTTTAGCGTGAAAGCGTGACAAACAAACAAACTCACTTTCGCATTTATAATATTAGTTAGGATGTAAAGTACAATTCACACACTATTATAAGTCCCTACACTGTATTCTAAATAATAATAGAGAGTGTAACATTTTGAATAAGAATTTTCATGAATATTTAACTATGTTACATTACATTTTGTAACCTCAGTGTGGGAGGGCCATTAGTAGAGATAATTCATTATTCAGTTAGGTCGTGATCGCTAAGTGCTCAGTTCCTATGTCCTACATCGGATCGGTTATTTGAAATTACTCGGTCGAATATTACCTGTGAATTTCTGTTAACCATACCAAAGGATGAAAGAGTATTTCTTGAAATTGGCGAAGGTCTAACCCTGATCCAATATTAGGAATCTAAGTTGAATAAATAACGGTAAGACGTTGGAAATAAGAAGTATAAAAAACATAATATTGATATTTACTGAAAGATTGACCTCAAATTCGTTACGTAGATCAGAGTGGATTAAATTTATATAATTCTGATCCATCTTTAAATAAAATTACTTCGTCAAAATTTTTAAATAAAAGTTGTTGGAACAGCAAAATCCTTTTCATCCCTTTCATCGTAATTTAACGAGACTGAAAGTGACTCGGTAATGATCGCGGTGGATATTCTACATTTTCGTCAAACTTATAACTAACGAATACAGAGGCGCCATTAAAATTAATTGAATACGGTCTCTTGTTTGGAAAAGTTTTTGCAACAAATATAAATACGTAAGTATATTATATACGTATAAAGCTATAGAAATAAACGTGTAGTACAGTACTTAATTAATAAATGTAATAACTATATTTCAGGTTTCATAAGTAGTTTTTATAGGGTTATTGATTATATGTCAGCAATCCGTTAAGGGATGTAGGAGAGGTCATTTGTAACCAAATGACCCCTATGCAAATGTCAACAATTTTCGAGTAATTTGACATTTTATACCAGTTGGCAGGGACATCGACGCGAAGCCGGTTACCATGGTTTTAGTACATGATTCTGAGCCCCCTGCGTTTAAATTTTTCGTCGGTTATTAAAAAAAAAACAGCTGCTCCATACATTTTGACCGCGTAGGTATTGCACTTTTCTATGAAACAGCAGATTTTTTTTAAATATCCGACGAAACGTTTCAACGCAGGGGGGTTCAGAATCATGTACTGACCCCATGGTAACCGGCTTCGCGTCGATGTCCCTGACACCCTGTATTTTTATTTAGTTCGTTCTAAAATAAAAAAGTGAAAAATACTCGAAAATGGTTGACATTGGCATAGGGGTCATTTGGTTATAAATGACCTCTCCTATATCCCCTTAACGGATTGCCGACGTATAACCAATAACCCTGTATGTACCTAAGTTGTATATAAACTGTTGGTTACGTGTACCTCTCCAGCTACATGATATGTTGGTCCATGCCACTGACTGATGATATGGGCCCAACAGTGGACTGCAACTGTAAATGATAAATGATTTTTATTTCTGTAAGTAGGTTTGTACAAAACACTTTTACACGTTAAACATATTTTTATAAACTAGATGAGGTTGGCGTTTCCTATCTGACTATTCCGAGAAGAAAGGCCGAAACAAACTCAGAGGTAACAGTCTCTTTTAAAGTCCAGACATAATCTTGGTCAGATCATGTGAAGATCGTGTAGACTGATGATGATTATGATCATAAATAAACTATATTTTTATTATATTATTTTATATTATTTTTTTATGTGTGACATATTACGTTTCGCTTTCCTGCAATCAAAATCAAACTCTAAGTAGTCGAATCTATGAGAGTGATTTCGTGAAAAGGGATGGTGTCACAGGTAGCTAGGGAAGCGCGCGCTATTTGATGTGACCAATGAGCGCGCGCGGTGCTAGAGTTCGCTGTCAGAAACGACCTTGACGAGACCCGGCCCCTTTAATGAAGCTTATTACCAAGGTGAGATATCAGATATTACACAACTATGCGACTACTGTAAGGCTCACTCGTTTTTTTATACATAATTATATAATCGAAGACTCAAAGCGACATGGGCAGCATGTGCAGCTCATCAATTCCGCGCTTCATCATAAAGCTATTTCCCATACGCGAAAAATGTTGCCGTTTATTGGACAGGCGACCGGATTTAAAAATGTAATAAACGTGCGTCAATCGAGGGTATCGTCCGTCGCTGGCAAAAATATATAAAACGGATTTTTTGGTTACACCCGGTCGCGCTTCAAAAATCACGGATCCCGCTGTTCAAAATATTGTATGCGAGAGGCTGTACGAAGTGCTTAAATTATATAAACGTAGGTCAGGATAACATGCTATTTTCAGAATTAGACAACAAAATATGAGGAAATAAAACAGGTGAACACACTCGCCAGAGAATTGGTATATACGTTTACGGTATGGAGTTTACGGTTTTCCCATCTAAAGAAAATTACTGGTTCTCAACTTCTGTCATTTTAGCAGTAAGCTAAAATGACAGAAGTTGAGAACCAGTAATTAAACTTTTACCATGCCGTCCATCTCATGGGCCCAGCTTCACCATAAAAATCGAATAACTGAAAGTATTTAAATTTTCGTCACGTTCACATAAATCTGATCGACTTTAGAGCTCTGGCTGAATAATTTCTAATTCTGCGCAATTTCCATTTTAAAGTAGCGTGTGGCTTCCGAATTTCCGTCAACCCCTAAAGTCGTTTGGCGCCAAGAACTTAATTATAACGGGTTGGTTGGCGCGATGTCCTTCACCAACCAGCACTTAACTCATCGTGTGTGATTTAAAAGGCGACCACACAACTTTGTAATTGTTCTCACTCCGACGCATCGCGACCCCAAACAAGAGTAGTTTCCAAACTTATATGGAATTTAAAGCTTCAGTAATGAATTGTGTTAATTTCTTTGAGTTTTGGGCGCTTGTAAATTGTTGTTTGATCTCTTTGTGGCTTTTGTGTGGTGACTAAACAAATGACGTGCTTCACGCTATACCAAAATGGTACATCCTTTCATTACACAGATTTTAGGAAAGTAGGTACCTAACCTAAGTTTATTAAGAAAACAATTTATTAACAGTTTCGACACCACCCAGTTTATATGGAACTCATACGCCATGCCGCCATACATGTTGGAAGTGAACCCTCCGGGTGGGTTGCCGGCATTATTTTTGCGCTAAAGTTAACCATCGCGGACGGTATACGCATTAGGTTTAAAACCGTGTTATACAACACTCTAAAACGAATTAAATTGTGCTTTCAGGGGGTCTTGTAATACGTAGTTTCCAAACTTTGAAATTTTTTGTGAATATAACCGCGTTTTTGTGATTGTAATCGCGAACAAAAAATAAAAATGCTTCGATTTTAAAACCAACGCATATACTAATAAATCTTGTTAAAATATACAACAGATTTTATTTTCACGGTTTATAATGCTAAGGAAAAACTATATTTAAAATGAGCCCTCCGTGAGTCCCAGCATCCCATATGCGACTAGGTGAACCCTCCGGGAGGGCTCCCGGCACTGAACGTGTTAAGACCAGGCACTCTAAAGACAATTTCCACGCAAGCTCCGCCCCCGTGCACCCCGCTACTCCACAATGTGCTAAACGCTACCACATCAGCAATAAAGTTGAATATCGCGTGCGCTCTTTGATCGTGTTCGAGCACGATACTAAATGGCGTAAGTCTCAATAAGTATTTCGTTTATAACTAAAGTAATAATTGAGAATCTAGAGAAAAGATATTTTGTGGCTGGATAATAAACTATATTTTCTTACTGTGAATACTTATTTTACACATAAAAGCCGAGTAATCTTAATTTTATTTAAATAATCTTTAAAAAAGACATGATTTTCGAATAAAAAAGGAATCGAGCGCAAATGTTACAATTATGTAAAGCTTTGTGCAGACCAGCGCGACGCGACGCCGCCGCCGCGACGCGACTCGAATAATACAATTTCTAAGAAAACTTGACGGTATAACAATAGCCGGTGTCGCGTAGCGCTGTCGCGTCGCGCTGGTCTGCACAAAGCTTAACTGTCTTTTAAATGGAAAGAAAAATATCCAATAAATCATATACTAAAATTCAATTTTGATTGTATCCGTGACTGTTTCAGAATATTAATCTAAATTCACATACAATTTCGGGAGTCTCCTCTTAAATACTATTTGAAAAATAGGTCGAATGAAGTCGTGACATACACAATAATTGTTTGTGAATAAGGGCTGAATTACGACGGCAATCATAAGTCATTTATTCATTTGTTTATGTATTCGTCCTTATGTATTAGTAATACAGTACGAAATAAAAGAACTACTGTAATACATATATGTAGACTGAAACAAAACATAATCGATTTCAATAAAATCTAATACCTAAATCTTGATTTTCCTCCCCAATAATCTTGATTCAATTTAAAAAGCGGATCCTAGTTTAACCCGACGACTGTTTGATTTCGTTGATCACGTGGTACATACGGATAACCACGGATAACGGATCACGTAGTCTTTACTCTTTGTGAACAAGACAAATTACCACAACCAAGTCGTTTGTTACGCGACAGATTCGCGAAGTGAATTGACTTAACCACGTCGCGGAGGAGTACCTATATTGGTTTAGGTTTAATAAAGTGTGTTTCTTTAAGCCCTGAAAGGTTTCTGAAAGGGCCGAAAATACTTTTGATCTACAAATATACATCATTATTGCGGTAACGTGAACGCTACAAAATTAAATGTCACGACATTTATTTCCTTTGATCTGTCAAGGTAGCCCGCGCTAAATTGATGGAAATAAGACTATTTCGTGAAAATAAACGACGATTTGTGATGTTTTAAGAAATTATAAGTAAGTCATACTTGTAGAATAATTGCCGGAAGTTAAATTTTTATCAAATCTAACGTAAAATAGCGCTGCAATTTGTAAAACACGTTAGATTTGCGGACTACATTGAAGGAACCACCTTAAATATTTATTTTATAAGAATACCTACATCTTTATTTAATTTAGGCACTAAATTGCTCGCAATAAAACGATTGTAATTTAATAGTTATAAATAAGTTTTTATGATAAAGCCAACCTATTTGTTGAAATAAATTCATAAATAAAAAGGACCTAAACCGTTATGAACAAGGCTGTATATCCAGGCACACCTAAATAAAATTAAAGAGCAGAAGTCGCCAGCGGTCGTTTTCACATTCGCGGTCCGACACTTACTTGTTTTCAATGCCTAGCCCAGATATAGTGGCATAAAATTTTATAGACTTCTGTAAACTCGGTCTTGTTCAAGTTGGAAAAGTGGTAATGGCACCGAGCGGGGCTTAGGGACCCTCTCACAGGAATACGAATTGAAAATGGAGGAATTTTTTCATGTAAATCTGCTCGCTGGTTGAGATTTATTAAAGCAGTAATCGGAAGTAATCCAATTCAATGATGTAACGAAATATTCAGTCATTCTTCATTTTTGTTTCCGTGTGTTTAATTTCCAAACACAGATATAAAACATGATAGATTTAGGTCAACTCTTATTGATTCATGTTTCTGCTAATTTGCAAAAGCAGCAGCTTAGTTTTTTTTAATAGACACGCTTCAAAGTGTTTGCTAACAAAGTTGTGTGGCTCACTAAGTTGGTCTGCGTCGTCGGGCAGGCAGCGCCACGCTTGGACGGAACTTGAACGTTTCTTAACAGCTTCATTACCAACGGAAAACTTCTAACTCTTGAAAACCTGATGAAAACTAGCCAGCTGAGACTGCCGGCTAGCTCTCTCAGTAATTGAAATTACTCTGAATGACGTCATTTACAATATTACGCAAGTTTTTGCTGACCGTAATATTAATTTGTAATATTTGCAGAACATTTTCTGCGGATATTACCAATTAATATTATAGCTACCATTTTGTTCATAATACTACCGGCGAGGGAGTTGTATGAATAAATTGTTCAGCTCTTTTATAGAACCAAATATCTAGAGAGTCCTTGATAGTGTTGGAGCAATAAAATGTACCTATTTTTTTGCTGTAGAATGGTAAACTTTCATATACATTCACAAAATATAATATTTGCAGGAAAACCTACAAAAAGCTTGTTGAAAGTTTCACTCGTAGCGATAAAAAGGGTTATACCGTTGAAAATACCTGGTTTCGAATAAAGCGGTAACAGTAAGCATAAATGGATGAAAAAAACACTACCGACCTAACCAACAATGAAAAGGTATCCTATTATCCGCCCGAACTACGAGTGAAAATCGTAGCTATCAATGAAAATAACGTTTGAGCTGTGTTCGTATTTGCGGTTTCTATAATTCGAAATACAATCCTGAACACATAGGGACGTAGTAATGTGCCATTTAGATTCAAACTGAAGTGCTTGTTTGGTACAGGGGGATTTATATCAGTAACTGGAATATTATTCAATGTTACACACCTACGTAATACGTGCCACATTAGGTAATGAGTAGGTAATCTATTTTAGTCACAGAGGCAATGTTTTATCATAATAAAATACCTTTCGAAAATAGAGAAACGTCGGGGTGTTCACAGGAAGTGTTCCTTATTAGTAACCGATATTCTTTTGTTTATTTGTTATGTTTGGCCGTTCCTAACTGGATTATTTGCTGTATTGAGTAGCTTAAAGGATCTTGATCTTTAAGGCCTTCTACCTATAATATACATATATCACCTCTTTATTTATAAAGATTGCTTAAAGTTAAGTAATGATTAGCGTCTGTTTATACAAATATTGTTTACCTTTATGGTCAGATAGACAATCGCTCCTTGTAAAATACTGGTATCCAGCTGCATCCGGTTAGACTGGAAGCTGACTCCAACATAGTTGAAAAAAGGCTAGGCAGATTGATTGAAACGTCTCTTAACTATAAGCAACTTTTTTTTATTCACCTACGTCCAATCCAAAATATTTATCTACGTGTTCTTGACGTAAACTGTGCGTAAATTTCATTATGCATTCCTCAAGCACGTCTAAGATGAAGGCGTCTCCGCTCACCGCGTCATGCTCGACGCTTGGCATGCAGCCAGTCCTCAGCAGGGACATGAGAGCTATCGAAATCTATCTATGAAGTACACCCTCCAATAATCCCTTACCTGTTGAATAATGGATGCTTCCACGTATTTATTCCTGCTCTCAGTCACAAAATAGATAGACACAGAAGGTCGGCTTCAAACGACGAGCGAAAACAGGCGCACGCACTCATAGATCTACGTCTACGTACGGCGATCATCAAAACTAGGAACGCATCATGCCAGTGAACTAAAGGTGCTAATAAACTTGAGCATTCACTTGTAATGAGCATTCTAGTGAATGTTACATTACAGAAAAATAAACGGGAGCGTTTTAGCGAGCATTCTAGTGAGCGTTCTAGCAAGCATTGTAAAGGACAGTAAATTTGTTTCGAGCTTTTTGCCGAGCCGAGTCAAGCTTCGTGCAGACCAGCGCGACGCGACGTCGCGTCGCAACTCGAACAATTCAATTTCTAAGAAAACTTCACGGTATAACAATAGCTGGTGTCGCGCTGCGCTGTCGCGTCGCGCTTGTCTGTACGAAGCTTCATTCTGTCATTGTTCCGTCGCCGTCCCTCTATGCCTCCCGCACCCCTGTTTTTTTAACGAGCATTGACTAGAACGTTCGCTAGAATGATGGTGAAAATGTTCGTAGCGATGTTTGGCTCTATGCTTGGCTCTGTTCGTTGTTCAGTTCGACAAATTTAATACCGGCGAATGCTCGATCTTCTGTTACAAGTGAATGTTCAAGTTTATCAGCACCTTAATGTAGCTTATTGGATGAACATGGATAATTCACATCCATGCAAGGTACTTGCATACTTCTGTGCAAGTTACTGGCACTTGTATTCCTGGCTAAATGAATGCAAGTCGCGAATGTATTCACAGGATAGCCTGTTTAAGTAGCCAGCAACCTCTTAGGTCGACACAGGAGATGCCATTAAAAAAATGCGTGTGATTTCGCTGTGCATACGTGATTCGTGTCTATATGTATGTGCATTATCCACTCATTTTATGGAGCTGACCTTCTGTAGCTAACTATTTGCCTCAATGTTCCCCCGAGTCCAGTTCACCTACTCCTTATTTGAATCGCATTTAATGATGTTTACTACAATAGTCCGCCGGGTCCAAGACGCTCGTGACTGTCAAATATTGAAATTGATTGGAATAGTTATTTAGACCGTTGGGACCGTCGTTTTGTATGTATTTGATAGTTATAGGTACTTAGTTTTGATTCGAATATGTTTTCACAATAACGTAATGTATAAAGTTACAAGCATAAATAAAAAAATTATAAAACCCCCGACACAAAACGTTTCCTCATTTCTCTTTCCTACTCCATCACCAGACCCTGTTCATCATCTATCTATATCCTATTCATTCAGTCCATTCCAATGAGCCCAAACACGATACCTGTGCTGCAAGCTGGTAAATGAGTTGATTAGCTTGCAAATTCCAGGTGATGCTGCAGCATCAGTTTAAGGTTCATTGAAGTAACAGAAAACCAAATTTCAAATCGATCAGACCAGTGGAAGATGCAGACATTCACTCATTAACTAGAAAACAGCTGATAATCTTCAAACGGCTGAACCGATTTTCTTGAATCATAGCGAAGAACACTCTCGATTAAGTCACCTTACATCCAAAAAAAAAACAAATACACAATCGGTTCAGCCGTTTGGGAGGTACGACGGCGCACACAGACACACAGATACATAATAACACCCCTCCTTTTTCGTCGGGGGTTAAAAATACCCAGGCAAATAGCGGTCAAAAGCAAATAGGACCTCCATTTTGTTTTGAACGTTATTTGCCTGGGAGCTTTATTGCTTAAATCAATCAATCTCCCTAGCCTTTTCCCAACTATGTTGGGGTCGGCTTCCAGTCTAACCAGATGCAGCTGGATACCAGTATTTTACACGGAGCGACTGCCTATCTGACCTCCACAACCCAGTAACTGGGTAATACGATAATACTTTATTGCTTAAATATTATTCAATTAATATTATTAATTAAATACATTATTCACGTCTGCCTCAATATGTCACATAATGTGCAATATCTAGCTAGAATCATATGTCTCGATGTTCGTTGCTGCAAATGGAAGAAGCAGGTGTTGTATTTTCAAAGAGATGTCAGCACCAACTGACGGGGTCCGGAAGGGCCAATGCCTGCCGGGGTTGCGGGTTTGTCCGAAAGGGATATCGCGACCCCGGCACACAGGCAACGGAAGGAACACGGGTGGGTTTTAGTCAGTAAAAGTCTGACACGCCCTCCCGCTCCGCCCAGAGCGGGAGAAGTTATTTGATAATTACCCACCATCAAAAAAAAAAAAAAAAAGGTGTTGTATTTTCCAATATCTTCATATATATTCAATAGTAAGATAAAGAAACATGAAATCTAGTCACGTTAGCAAATATCTTGTTAGAATCTGTACACCTAGATACCGTGTACCCTCGGTCTCAGTGGAATAAGCTGTTTATGTGTGAATGGTCGCAGACTGATAACATTTAGCTGCGAACTCGATTCGCTTACCGGTAGTTTACAAAACTTGCAGTGTCAGCGGAATAACTGTTCAAAACACCGCAGATAACAGACGTCCTAATACGAACGCGCGACGCAAAGACAAAGTAAATTCTAACGATTTTGTATTTGTAAATAAAATTATCCTATAGTATTTTAGCATTACCTATATTTGAATAAAGTCATATGAGCGTTTATCCTAAAAGTTGGCAACGTCGCAAATAGCTGTTAAATATTTACCTGTTTTGTTTAATTTGGCAATATTATACTATATGGAAATAAGAAATGTGGCTAACTAGCGAACTAGAATATTAATAATGAAATGCAATAATTAATATCGTAACACCGAATTTGGAAACTTTCCAAATGCCTTTTTTACACTTGGAACGGTTACAACATCAAATTCAATTTTATAATTGCAATTCATTGTTACTATTCTAGTTCGCTAGTTAGCCACATTTCTTATTTCCATACAGTAATATTCCCAAATTAATCAAAACAGTGAAATATTTGACATCTATTTGCGACGTTGCCAACTTTCAGAATAAACGCTCTTAAAACTAAGTAATATAGTAATTATGTGTGAGAGGAGTACGTTATACGTACGTTTACTCCACGCCTTCACGATGGGCACTAGTTCCAGTAGATATAACTGGTTTGATTATGTAGATTGCTTTTCTAAAAGTATTTGGTTCTCACTATAAAGTTTAAAGTTAAGACGGATTAGATTGATGGCAAGGATTATGAAAACAGAAGAAAAAAGAATAATGACCGAAGACAGTTATAAGACTCGACTGAATTTAAAAGGAATGAGTTAAATGGAAAACGTTTTAGACTCCAAGTTAATAAATTCTCCTAAACTTTGAAATGAAATTGATAAAGTGAATTAGCATCACTTGAAAGTAATCTCTTTGTGTCGGAGTACCTTCTTTGTTTCTTGAATAAGTAACAAAATTAAGTTGTACACTGTCGAGCTTTCTATGAAATTTAAACTTGCCTATTTCAATACCTAGCTGTTCATTGTGCGATTGTATTTTCATTGACTACATATTATTGACATTCCTAGCATTCTTCGTTTGATATATATATATTCGACTGAACGAATTTCTCTTTCTCTACAATTCTTGGCCGCAAACAACATATTAGGTTAACCGTCCTCAGCAGTAGACATGTGTGGGCTTATTAAAAGGTCCTTTATTTTTGTGCATTTTGTTATCTATTCCAGGAATTGGTCTCCATATAGTACAACTTATAGGGTAAATAACATTATGTCAACATTTTTTTTATTTTTTTTATCTTAGGGACAAATTGCGATTGTTAGATCTTTTATTCATGCTGTCTTGGGATTTCAGTCCCAAGACAGCATGAATAGAACTTACAGAGCTGTTGAATTCCAGTCTCCGGTGTCGTGCAGACAGCGTGTCAAGTCAGAAAGCCGGTGCTCAAGTAAACGTGACAACTCCTAAGTATGAATACGTAAGCGTTCATTACACGCATACACATTTGCATCTCGCCTGGCCGTACGTAACTCGACTCAACTCAATTTCCTAGCACTCAAACGGTTTCCCGGTCGTAGGGGGTGGAGGGATCGGGGGCATTACTCATTTCCGTATCATAAAGCACTTGTGCTATGCAAATTTGTTTACGCTTTACATTCATTACTCTGTATATAAGGTAATAACACTAGTATAATTGCTGTTCACTGTGAAGAGAACGCAATTATAAATAAAATTAATTTTCGATGCAGCTACGTGAAATGTCGCGTCTCGTTCGTGGAACAAGCGACAGAAATATGGTCCTGTAATGGGGGACGCACAGTGGGCGGTTACATTTCATAATTTTGAAATGTTTGGTGCAATAATTTCTGAGTTCGAGGCATGTGAAGCCAAGCCATCTGACACCAGGTTAGTCACTAACCATACGAAAAGAAGAAGATTCGAGTTTGGAATTGTTTATACAGAATCCAGCGATGGAGGATCGTTTGTTCTTTTAGTTAACCTGTAGGTACCTTTTTATAGGAATTTACTAGCTTGGAAATACCGTTAAGAAAGAATAAATGCTCGTGCAGAACAGCGCGACGCGACTCGAACAGTACAATTTCTAAGAAAACTTCACGGTATAACAATAGCCGGTGTCGCGTCGCACTGTCGCGTCGCGCTAGTCTGCACGCAGCTTTAGACAAACAATACGTCAAGTGTTTGTGAGAATAACAAATAAAATCAGTAATTTTATTGTTTTATGAGCTTAACTGTCACTAACGACATACAATAGAATTTTTATTATTATCAACGTCTAAGTGAGTTCAGATATTGTGGTTATGATAATACAAGTAGGTATACTGTACCGATTGAAGTAAATAGCTGAATCTGAGGTCACCTAAGTACTGCACATTCAATTCTTTAAGATTTTTACGTGATGCTTTCACTGCTATTTTAGAAAATGCCAGCAAAAGACTGTTGTTTTTAAAGAATATTATTATGACTGTGTCCAACCAACAAAAACAACAGTAATTTTCAAGGAGTCTTGAACAAGTCTTACTAAACACAGAGGATGGTGCTGTACCGACTAATTATCTTGATTATTGACTTTGATTTATTGCGACCAAATTAAATAGGGCAGAAGATTGTTAAATACGGCTACGTCGCTGAGCCCGTCTGTCAAAGCATTTTGTCGGAATAATCGAGAGTATTATAAAGTGATTTAGGAACATCTGTCATTCCAACACGGTTCAGTATTCCTGTAGGTAATCCTGTGTACTTTTTTCGGGCTCAAATGGGTTTTTTTGGTCATTAATCGTTTCAGTCGTCACGGGAAAGTCTATTGAAGTGAGTCTATTAGAGTTAATTATTGTGTTTAACACGTTCAGTGCCGGGAGCCCTCGCGCAGGGCTCATTTTAAATGTAGGTTTTACTTAGCGAATACAGCATTATAAACAGTGAAGATAAAATCTGATGTATATTTGAACAAGATTTATTAGTATATGCGTTGGTTTTAAATTCGAAGCATTGTATTGTTTTTTTTTTGTTCACGGTTGCAAATATTCACAAAAAATTTAAAAGGTTGAAAACTACGTATAGCGACAAGACCCCCTTAAAATACAATTTTACTTCGTTTTATAACACGGTTTTAAACCTAATGCCGTTGAACGTCCGCGATGGTTAACTTTAGCCCAAACGTAATGCCGGCAACCCTCCCGGAGGGTTCACTTCCAATATGTATGGCGGCATGGCGTATGAGTTATATGAAGAGTGGGTGGAGTCGAAAGGAACGTGTTCAGCCTGTTAGAAGGTGGGATTCAAGTGATCATATTAGCTCTTCGTCAAATGAATTGGGATATTGTGGCTCGTTGGAGGGGTTGCGGCTCAATAATAGCCACCCGAAACAATCGATTTGCGACGTTAAGCTGCGCTGCGTGAGCGGTCAGTATATGGATTGTTATCATCCCCTACAAATTGGGTCCCTTTGTACCTTGGAGCATAGGTAAAACAGTTGGTTTGTGTGCTCATATCTGTGGTATTCATAATGGGCTTAGTTGGTCTTAGTGCACAGTAACTGGGTTAGTCATAGCCCAGCATTTATCTACGACTCGTAGCAAAGTTCTCGGTTGACAAAGATTGCTATCGACTCGCTAAGAGTTAGAAGTGTAATTGATACCTAGCGTCACCTCGTCAAGGGGTGAACGGTGGAGCGGTGTCGCTTTACTTTGCGTTGGTCTCGGAAAACAAATTTCGAGAGAACAGTAAAATTTAATTTTAGTAGTTTTAGCGGTGATGTATGTGGAATACATCCTAATATTATAAATGCGAAACTGAGTTTGTTTGCTGGTTACGTTTTCACGCTAAAACGGCTGAACGGATTTGGATGAAATTTGGCACAGGGTTTGAACTTGACCTGAAGACATAGGCAGCTTTTCATCGTAGATCGCAGACGAAATCGCGGGCAACAGATTGTACTTAATATTAAAAATGCGAATGTTACTCGGTCTGTCTGTCTGTCTGTTACCATTTCACGCCCTTACGACTGAAAGGATTTCGATGACGTTTGGCAGACAGGTAGACTATGACCTTGGTTTGGCCATAGGATACTTTTTATCCCGGGCTATACGTTCCCGTGGGATAATTTCCGATGTCCACGCGGGCGGAGCCGCGGGAAAAAGCTAGTGTTACACTTATAAGGAACAGCAACGTCGATCAGAAGCGACTGCTGAGCGCGGTTGTTGTGGTGGTCCGGGGTAGTTGGTGAGGTAATTTCGGTTTTCGATCTCGAGTCGAACGAAATGGTAGTGGATTTCTCAGAAGCAGCCCGAAATCTGGTTTAGCTATTTGAAACTGAAACAAAACATGGGCGAACCCTTTCCGGGAACACAAGCGGGAAGTTGTTACGTCAGTATACTCTATTGCAGCGGTTCCCAAATTTTTTTGGCCACGGAACCCTTATCGATCATGGTTTTTTGGCGGGTCCCCATTTTGATAATAACAAAAGTGATTGTACCTTGTAGTTAGGATATTATCATGTTTGACTTTAAAAGATCTACTACTACTTAAATGAAAAATAATAACGCATATAATAATTGATAAGTGTTATAAAACATTTATTGTACAAAAAATAGAACTTATAATGACAAATTTACTTATAATAGCACTAAAATTAGGCTTGTCTGGTAATTTAACCCGAAAATTTGGATCTGCATCAAGTCTGTTTGGATCTGCATCAAGTCTGTTTCAGTACTTACTTGTTTGGTGTAAGTGTAAGCTAAAAAACCAGTCTCGCAAGTTGTCACAAACGGAAGTAGAACTATGATAGCCTTCTCAACGACTGCATGGATTTTTGTTTTAGAACACTGACAACTCTGACCCAGTTGAACATCGATGGTTGGGTATGATTTGCGAATGGATTCCATACCCAGTCGATTACTTAACTCTCGGACGGAACTCGAAACCCTACCACGTAATCCCAGTGTGGCGGCATCTACACCGCTACATGCGAACTACGCATCAAAGACTTGACGTCACACAACATCCTGACGTCACTCAAATCCTGCATCGCGCAATTAGAGTTTACCGCGCGGTGGACATATATACAAGCTCACGACTTCAACCTCTGGGCAATTGCCCGCCAGACATGACACCCGTCTGGTCGGAGGATCCTCCCTTTTCTATGGGGGATGAGTGAACTTTACACCCTGTTCCTCATACCCCTAAACCAGTGTTCCTCGGACCACCTTTTGGGAACCACTGTTCTATTAGTACAACTAACTAAGTACCTCTTATTATTATCGAAGGATTCCAATTATACATTGTAATCACTCCGCCTTTATACTCTATGTTACGTTTGGTCTAGCCAATCCATCAGGCTGATTCCATAATTCATATCTTCTATTCTTCTTCGTTCTATTTGGGTCATTGCGCAATACAGGACTAATGAAACTAGATTGTATTCTTATTGTACTTGTTTGGAGGATTCACGCCTATTCATTATTAGAGATTCATGAATTTAGGGACTATTTGAAGTACCTAGATAACATTTCATACCATACAATCACGCTTAAATTCCCCGAAGGGTCTGGCAGAGGTGACCTATAGTATACCCAAAGATTTCAATCGTAGATTTGCCCTGCCGCGTTAAAAGATGGTCGCGTTTCTGTTTCGTTTTGACACCTCTGAGACAGACAGTGTCGCAGAGACTTGACTTGGTTGTCATGGAAACGCCATTGTTAATGTGTGAGCTCGCTCCTCTCATTATGGTCGATTTTTTGTGCGACTTAGTACAGTGAGGGCAAATCTACGATTTAAATCTTTGAGTATACCCACATTAATTCGCCGGTTATGTCGAAGTCGAAATATCTTTTTTTATTTAGGTAGTTGTTAAATCTTGTTAAAGAAAAAGGTACCTATGTGGGACAGGTTTCATATTTTTCACCAGTATTTAGTAGTCAAGGTAAGTACATATACAATGTGAAATTTAATTCGTTTGCATCCTCTTATGGGGCGAACCCTGAAATCGCGAAAAAAAATGAGCTGTTCCATACTTTTATGTTCGCGATTTCAGGGCGGCCCCATAGTGAAAGTTGTTCATAATGATGAGTACAATGACCCCTTAAGAGGATGCAAACGAATCCTCATACACATTGTACAGGTAGACTTAATGCTCTAGGTATTATCTACCAATCAATGATAGGGTGACGAAGAGTTTACATGACATGACATTGATGGATATTATCATTTTATTTGGAAATTTTCACAGGGAGAGGATGAATAATCACAGGCTTAACAGTATGGAAAAAGCGTGCTAATTAATTAAAAGCCCGACCGACCAACATAAAAACAAGTGCGTGTCAGACCTCGCACAACGAAGGGTTCCGTAATTGAGATGAATTTATCCCAAAAACAAACTTAACATTGTACTTGAAAAACATGTTCTCCCATACGGAATGTATGGGAGAATATGTTTTGCAAACTGCAAATTTAAGTTGGTCGATTATTACTCGTTAACCTGTAAAGCCTACTTAGTTGTGATAGTTTTTCTTCAAACCTCGTTATATATACTACAGAGCAGCTGTGATTTTTTTCATAAATCCACGTAGAACCATTTAGCTGGTAGGTTAGGCTGGACACTATACTCTAACAAAAATTAGCGCTTTAAAGCTTAATATTTCGCAAACGGATCCCTAAATTGAAAAATGCTTTGACACATCCACAATATTTTTAAACGACCTTTCCAACGACACCATAGAATAGACGAGAAAAAAATTCATCCCCACTTTACGTCTAGGTGAGGTACCCTAAAAAAAATAGTTTTTCTTGTTTTTATTTTACCACTTTGTTGGCGTAATTAATATGTATATGCTAACATTCTCTGAGCTAACCCGCGGACAGACAAACAGACAGACAGACAGACGGACATGGCGAAACTATAAGGGTTCCTTGTTTACTACGGAACCCTAAAAACACTAGCTGAAAAAGTTTTAAAAATGATATCAAAGAAAATGGTGTGCCGACATCGTCGTTGGCACTTAACGATCTATTATCCTTCCCTGTACAATAGTTTGCGTAAGCGCCACTAACTTTACTTGTAGTTTCAATGATGGATTGCTCCCTTTAGTTTATAAATCTGTAGGCTGTTCACTCCTTTGATGACCTCCTGTAAAGGTTGATGAACTTAAGAGTGGTTTTGGCGAGATTTTGAGGGATAGAAGGGATGGTAGGTACCTATAATTATGAATCTCTCCATTATCGTTGAAAGCAAATTATTGCTTTTTTCCCTCGACTGTTTGGATTTCGGCGTAGCAATAAGCCTTTCAGAAAAATGCCAAGGCACGTTCCAGTGGGCATAACATGGTAATAAAGAATTCCATTTTACAATCCACACTAACCCTAACGGATCCTAAGATATATGGCGACATATTGAAGACAAAGCTCCCGCCTAAATATAAGGTCACCGGGCGAGGACATTAGTCAACACCCGCCGGTCGATGCTAAACAAATAATATATTGGCTGGGATCGCCCATCGCCCATCGCCGCTCCCCGAATATGTTTTTATTAGGGTTCCGTAGCCAAATGGCAAACATCGGAACGGGGTAAGTAGATGTATTCTGTGAACGGAATTCGTATTTTCACACAAAAATTGAAAAAAAACAATAAATTGTGGGGGTTCCCCATACTTAGAACTGAAACTAATTTTTTTTTTCATCAAACCCGTACATACGTGTGGGGTATCTATGAATAGATCTTCAAAAATGATATTGAGATTCTTATATCATTTATTTTCTAAACTGAATAGTTTGCGCGAGAGACACTTCCAAAGTGGTAAAATGTGTGTCCCTGTAACTTCTAAAATAAGAGAATGATAAAACTAAAAAAAATATATGATATACATCACCATGTAAACTTCCACTGAAAATTGGTTTGAACGAGATCTAGTAAGTAGTTTTTTTTTAATACGTCATAAATCGTAAACATCGATCAAAGTTACAACGAACTACAAGAACTTTTATATTATGTTACTTGCTGCTACGGAACCCTTCATGGGCGAGTCCGACACGCACTTGGCCGCTTTTTCCGTGTCGTGAAAACCTTTAACGGTTCTATCTTGTTTCTCTTATTTCACCTATGCTTTTAAATAAGCTGTGTAAGTATATGTGCGAAATGTTCCGGAAGCTCATATACGTGTTTTATAGGTCTAGACGAAGGGGCTCGGGGATTTATCGATAGGGCTATTTGTTACTGTAAGATTATCAAAAGGATGTTTTGACGTGGCCTAGTGAGATACGAAACTGTTTACACAAGCAACTACAAGCAATCAGGCAGGAACGTTTAAATCTAGTAGTTAGCGTAACAGCAGATGCTGAGCAAGTTCGGAAAATGTGGAGGTATTTTTAAAAAATAATTAAAAGTTTAGACGGAAGGAAGCACTGGAGTGGGCGGAGCGGAAATAAGAAGAAAAAGTATTAATAGAAGAGTTTGTTAGCTGTGGGCGATGTCGGGGCACTCCCGGGGCGACGGCAAGCTCCAGCCATTTGCTGGTTAAAGAGTCCTTCTAGCGAGGCGAAAACGTTTACCATTCCTTTAAAGCCTCCATTTTGCATACCCACTCACCTTCCTAGAAAATTAGAGGTAGCCGGAAGATTTGCCTTTACTGAATCAGATTCCTTAAGTAAGGTTCACACGGTCAGTACAAACACGATCGCAATATTTTAATCCAAAAAAGTAAGTACTTAGATGTTATCCTGCTTTCTCAAAATTTAAAAAAAAAGAGAATTTACAAATGACTCTTCCGTATTGATTCTGACTACCTTTTGATAAGCCTGAAACAAATTTATCTTTCTGAAATAAACTTGGCAGTACAAAAACGGAGTACAAAAAAAAAATATCGGAATATACCTACTAGTTCTCACCATTTCTGCGAAGTCTACAATTTTCTGGGCAAAAATCTACAGAACAACTGGAAGAAAGATGGACGAAGCGACAAGCTTAGTAATAACCTAGTCATTCCACGAAATAAAAGTTACGATAACATGCGGTTGAATGCTCTAGTTCCTATAGAGACTTACACTGCCAAAGAAAAACAAAGGAAAACCAAATAAAAACACGGAAGCTTTTCTATATTGACTTAATATTACGTTCGAAGAGAAAAACACTCGCGGCTGGATTGGATAGGTAATTTAATGCGTTGTGTAAAAAATAAACGAATCGGAAAAATAAATAAGCTTTTGTGGACCACTGAAAGAGTGTAATTTGAGGAAGTTATTGAAATTAATCAGCCGAGTGCGGCCTACGGTGGTTCGAGTTCGAGTTAGGTTTGATTAAAAATATTCAGTTTAATTTCGTGGAAAACTTCCGCAAATTTTCACGATATTAAACAGTTTTTGCTGAATAGTTAAAATTATCCTCGGCTCTTTGAAAGCTACATACGCTCAATACAATATGCTTTATTATTTATTCAAATTCAAAATAAGTAATAAATACAAAATGTTTGAAGGTTTACAAAGGACGACGGTTTCTGCCATCAACGTTATGATTCCATAGAAAATTATAATTATTTCTAATTTGGATATCAGTGTAAATTAGAACGATTATTACATCAAAGGCCAGCGAGTTTAAAGGGATGTTACCGGGTAACGACTCAACAAGGGGCCATAAAGCCGTGACTCCGTGAGGTCTCGACTATTGAATGAGATTATATCACGTAGATGAGCAGAAACCTTCGTACTATCAGTAAGCTTAGCACGCACTACCGCGATAAGGCATTACGCGGAAACGTCACGGTATTTTTGAACAACTCGTGCAAAATTCGACAAAATGTCTCGTTGAGATTTTGAAAGCTTGACCTGCTTAGTAAGTCAGGATAAGTAAAAGTAATTGGAAAATCCGTTGTAAGAATTTGAACAAACAAAACAATGTAAGTAAAGCTAAATAAAATCGTGTATAAGTCTTAGCCCTGCAAATAACCGGAAACTTAACAGATCTTGAACAAAGGAAATTGTTTTACAGATAATCGTTTTTCCAGCCACCAGAATTACGAAAGATGTAGTAGCAGAATAGTCTTCCTAATTCTGGTGGTTATATTGGGTATACCTATGAAATTGGCGTTTTTTTTCTCACAAATAGAGAGCCTTGTCACTTCTATGAATTAAAATATTCATCAATTGCTTGGTATTATATCGAATAATGACCATCATAGACAACTACCGATGGTAAAAAAAACCTTATTATTTATAGTTTATAAACATAAAAAATACCTTAAAAAGGACTCCTCATTTTGTTAGCAGAAATGACCACTATTTGTTTTACCTTAGCCAAAACTTATTTTTCTAGTGGCATTGCGCGCGTGCCATGTGCGATACATGCTACAGCTAACATCCAAGGTGACGGAAAAGTGCTGATGTATGCAATGCGCGCGTGCCATGTGCGATACAGGCATATTACGTTATCTTAGTTTTTAAACCTTAGTGCATAAAAGTTTTAAAACATTAGTGTTCATGGTTGTTATACAGGGTGTTACAGAAACCCTATTGCTATCCTTAAGCACTAAAGATAACAGCTGGTATAGAGTCACTATACGTAGTTTCAACTCAAAATAAAATACTCTAAGAATTGATACCAAATTTTCGGTTTCATATGTTTCTTAAATTCAAATCATAACAAACGTGTCACCGCACTACGTAGGTCAATAACTTTCCACGTTACTTGCCAATATCATGATACATCTCCTCCGTAATTCAGCGCGCCTAGTACAGTAGTAGCCTACCGCAGGCGGTGTTCTTTGTCGGCGCGAACTGACGAAAGAAAAAACATGCCGCCGCCCGCCGCCGCCGCGTCGCCCAATGCGATTGCGCGCGCGCGCACTAAACCGTACCTACTTTACCATGATGTAAAAATTAATGCGTAATTATTGATTTACAGATTATTCGTTAATATCAAGCCAGAAATTGCACGTAAAAACTGAGATAACAGAACTTACAAAAAAAATTGAAACAAAGTTTAGGTAGGTTAACTAGTTTCATCTCTTATTATTACTTATTACCGAGTAAACAGTAAAATCTTAAAGCTTTGCTTATTTTAGTAAATTGACTTACATTTTTAAAGATGGGGTTCGATGTGGTGACCTTGGTATTGTATGCACAAGGCCGCTCGCTTGTTCATGGACACCTGAACATTGCGTAGCATGTCTGGTGTAATTGTCCTGAAAGCAGCCTCAATCCACACTTTCATTAGGTCCATTGTATCACACTGCACTGCGTACACTACATATTTACCGCACTGAACTGATGCGCGTATCACAGGGATAGGAACTAGTGCACTAGACGGAGACGCGGAACAGAGTCGACTGACAAGCAAAGCAATAACAAACAATAATCCTAAATAAAGCTTCTATTCCCTGCTATTCTGGTACTTAAATATTATTTCGTTAAATTTAGATACCTATAGGGTAGCTGTCCTATTGTGTGCACTACTATTGAAAAATATTGTTCAAGAATTCAAGATTATTTTACATCCTTAATAATAATTTCAACTTAACTCCGTTAAAGTTTTAAGTAAATCTCACACATCGAGCAGACTAATTACGTTATTCAAATGCAAAATTGAAAAATCATTTATTTTTTTGGGGGTGGGAAAATCATCAATGACTCACTTTCCGCCCTAAGTGGGACGGAAGGAAGTGCTTAGACTCTTACTGACTAAAAACCACCCTGTTCCTTCAGTTGCCCTTGCATTCCGGGGCCGCGTTATCTTGTTAAGACATTCCCGCAACTCCGGAAAATCTTTCATTTCAATCCATTAATGATCATATTATGGAGCCGCCTTATCTCGTTACAAATCTGAATTAGAAGTTTTATTTACCAGGAGTAATAGAAACTACAGGGACTGCAATTGGTTCACATACCCTAAGACCCTAACCCAATAGGTTTACACACATTATGATGCTCTCATTGTGTGTGTAACGACGTAATCAGGGATCTGTGAGCAAACGATTTTCAATTCGGCAATAACAATTCCTGTTACTCATGCGGTCCTAGTACTTTTATTAATTTCTTTCTACATTTAGATGCAGTTTTGCGACATTTTTTATTATTTATTGACTTCATTTGAATTATAAAGACTAAACGTGCTCAAACCAATAGAACCCATGTACCACTTCAAACAGCACCGACAGACCGTGAACTTCCGATAATTCTTTCGGTTAGTCCTACAGACAAAAATTATGCTTTCGAGCTATTATTTTGTAATAAAACAAAACTATTACCTTGTTGATAATAGTTTATTGACAATTATAAAAAAAAAAACATATTTTAACAATTATGAACGGAACCCACTGTGATTTTATTTGTACTAGGAGTAGGATAAGTTGCAAGGAAATGAATTGAAATTATGTTTTGGGTTCAGTTGGACATAAATCGTTACTAAATCCTTTTTCTATTCTACGTAAGTTCTAATGGCAAATAATAATGTTTATCTAAGCAATTAATTCCTGGTAGGATGCACGTAAGGATTCGATTTTTATGGTCAATGCAATGGTACGAGCTGACGATTTTTCGAAACAATTATTTTTAATGCGATCTTCAAGAATATCGATTCAATAGTAAGGTGAATCGAATCTCCTGGATCGTATGTGTAAACATTATTATGATATGGGCTCATAATAGTTCAAGTTCATATTTGCCCAAAGTACTGTGCTGACAATCATAGACAGCGAATAGGTAGGTTTATCTATTTAAAACAAGATCAATTACATACATATGCCGAGACTTTTTAATTTCTCTGCACACTTTTCTTTACAGGAATATTGTTTTTGAATTAGGTAGGTATTTACTGTGTTGTAGGTACGATGTAGATGGTAAGGTGGGTGGTGGGTGGAAGATTATACTATGTAGATAATAATTATCTACAAAGTAATCTTCTAAAGGACAACTACGTAAAAAACCAACAAGTGTGTAATGTATCTATATATTATTTCGTTACATTTTGATACCTAGACCAATTTTATTAATTGTATTGTAACTAGTTCACAGACATAATCAAAGTTTAGGAAAAGTCAGTAATAATATTTTGTAAACAAAAAATAAACATGCGGAACCTTTTATTCAGAAATACCAGGAGTAAGAGGTTTATTTTTACTTACAAATAGTTCGCTGACACCGATCAGCTGACTTAGTGCTAGTGATGTGTTTATTTCAATTTTAAAACTTCGGTTTCTGGTATCAATGTGTTAAAAAGTCTCATAACTTCCAAACATGTAGAGATAGGATTAAAAAACCCTTCCAATATCGTTTAATATCATCCAAAGAAGCCGTGCCCTTGGTATGTATATACCCTTTCCGTTACACGTTGTATAAATTAAGAAAATGTTAGTATGAAAAAAGCAACTTCTTTAAAATTCTCCATACAAAACGCCTATAATCCTAATATAATATAATCAGCCTTAAATGTTTCCACTGCTGGGACACAGACCTCCTCGCTTCGAGAGGGAGTGAGCTGTAATCCCACGCGGGCACAGTGCGGCTTGGTAGATGCCAAACATGTCTTCAAATTTTTGGTCTTAGGACATGCCGGTTTCCTCACGATATTTTTCTTCACCGTTTTGAAAGCAGTGGTGATGACATTATTTACACAAAATAAAGCGCCTGCCTGGGTTCGACCAAGTCGTGGGTTCACCACTGCTTTTCACCACGTTTCATATCGTGTAACTAATGGATCAATTACTGGATTTCAGCATTCAATAACAGCTGGATAGCATAAATATATTTGCATTTTAGAGCGGTCCCAAGGTTGGGTAACGGAAACCGAACAGCATTTAGGTTTATCCCCCCCATTAACCTCGTCCGGTTCATTTGTTATTCTTGTCGAAGATATTACTGCACCCTTGTTGTGCCACGACCACACTCGTTTGTAATTGTTACTAGCGGTCTGGAGCGATAAGCGCTTCATAAATGTTACGTTATTCATTTGGTGGATTTTTTTATCTTTTATGTACCTAATACAGAACAATTTAAAGATGGAGAATTCTTTAAAAGATGTTTTACTGCAGTCAAATATGACGAACATCGCCAGACTATTAAACAAAACAAAAATGTCTTTACTTTACCTGATATAATCGTAATTAAAATTATACATGCGAAAATGAGTTTGTTTGTTGCGCTTTCACGATAAAACGGCTGAGCAGATTTGGATGTAATTTGGCAAATGGGTAGACCATGACCTGGATTAGGATATGGGATACATTTTATTCCGATATTCCCACGGGGTCGAGACTTATGCGGGTGAAACCGCGGTGCACAGCTAGTAATTTATAAAAAGAGAAGGCTCGCATATTGCCTTTTATTTACCTCAAAACTAAATTGGTTAACAGCACTTTTTGTCGTCCTACTCTCTTAGGTTTCTTAACTACGACTTTATTCCTGAAATTTTATAATATTCAGTAAGAAGTTGTAAAATTTCTCGCCCCAAAAACCTTTTAGAAGACGATAATATCATTAGGGCATACATTCCTTGCATTCCTTCCCAAAGCTGTTGAATATATGCAGCTCCTTGATGAGAGCAGGCTAAGTTGTTCTCTTAATGAGTTCTCGAACCCAACTTTAGGCGTAAACTGCTCTTTTGACGAATTAATTTTGAAGTTTGACTTAATGGTGCTCTGGACAGACTTTTTGCATAAAGCCGAGGCGCATTATTACTTTTAATAATGGCTTCCGAAATACAAAGAAGATAAAAATGCTCGCATTTTTTAAAGCAATCTTTGTTAAAAAAGATTGAATAAATAATTGCACAGCGTTTATTTTTTTACGCCCTGAAATAAAAAACTGGAAATTGTGCTGAATATAAAACAGTTATTTTTACATTAATGCTTCTGTTCGTTGAGAAAAGCAATGTCAAGATCTTTTGTGAAACATTTTAATTAAATGTCACTTAAAAAACTTGTAGCAAAAATGTAATAAACAACTTTGCTGTTGACAGGAGAGTGGCGCTGAACTGCTGACCGCTTGGATTGCGGCCAGAGATACGAAATTTTGCGGCCATTTTTACACTACTTTTGAACGATTCGCGGCGTGTGTAACTCAGGCGTGCCTATATAACTGGAGCACTTTATATCTATGTGCTCAGACCAGTTGTAGGGTTGAAATATGGCTTTTATGAATGGACGAGTTTGTGCGGTTTTTAGGAAGCAACCTTTTGATGTTTGAGTAGCATTCCTGCTTTTAGCTCACTTTGAAAATTGTTTGTTTTGCTTTGGAAAAAACAAACCATTGTCAAGTAGCCTACCTGCATCTACGTAGATTTAAACTTTCGTTAGTATAGGGGCGGATTAACTGGTTTAAATTCGTAACTCAGTAGGTAGCATTAAATTTTACCATTAACCTGAAACTTTACGACGTTACACATTAATTACACTTGTAGTAATATAATTTAATTTGAGTTTAGTTTAAGTCGTTTGTTGGTCGACGGTCGGCTATTATTTTAGGTAGTTATGTTAAGGGGTGAAATTAATTAAGTAGGTACTTAGGACGTGCAACTACATTGCACTTGGTGAGCTACGAACCAAGCTATTTTATTTAAGTCTGTTTAAAGCTCAAGGGGTTGAACTTATAAAATTGTTTCAATTATAAGCAAGTTTTTTCCCAGAACTCGATTTAGATATAATATGTTTACCTACTCACAGTAGGTAGGTAGCTACCTAATGGGGATCAAGCCAAATCAGACCAAGCCAATTAATTCGACCGACATCTTTTTTTGGTCAAGAATTATTTATATGAATGTTTTCTATGTATCCCATTGCCAAGAGAAGGCCATAGGAAGCCCCCTGACGACAGTAGAAATAAGTCTTATGACCCACGAGTAAGTAGGTATTACTCTAAAAGGAGGTTGAGATCCTTCTCAATAAAGATTATAATTTATGACGTAATATCATAAAATCAAGCACGGGTAAACGTCCTCTTCTGACTATCACTCAATGAAACATCAAAGTGAAACTTTCAAGTTCCCCAGACAGATTGCCAATCACAGATTACTGTTATTACCAAGATAATACGGTATAAACAACAAATGCTCTGTTATCTTACATGTAAATGTATCTGTATTATCGCCTTTTGCGTTTCAAGAGCATTTCAGCGTCTCATGGGATAACAGCCATGTTTCCTTATCTCCCACAAACTACTTTGAAAATATACGCAAAGAATATTCTTTGTTCAGATGTCAAAAGAAATATATATGTGGGTAGGTAGGTAAGTCGATCAGAATTTCGTTATGTAGCAGAATGTTAGTGGGAAATCTTATGTTTTCTTAGAAAGTATTTATAATTTTAGGGGTTCGGTTTTTCGTAGTGGAATTACGTATGTCGTATGTGTATTTATTTTCTGGAAACTTGCGCTAAACATAATCCTTCAAGTGACAGTAGCAATTTAATGATCTTCTCGACAATCTCTGGCTATGGGAAAAAAGAGGGTGGAGATAAAAATAATATCTGATGTTTATTTAATATTATGAAGACTACAGCAGTGATAGCCTAGTGGTGTGACCGTCGGACTGCCAAGTCCTAGGTCTCGAGTTCGAACCCAAGGCACGCACTTCAGATTTTTCGGATTCATGTGCGTATTGTATAATTATCACTTGCTTCAAAAATGGTGAAGGAAAACCTCGTTGAGGAAACCAGCATGCCTGAGAGATATTGCTCGACGGCATGTGAAGCCAAGTCAGAGTCAATGGGCGGCATAAAAACTCTGACACCACGGTAGTCACTAACCACACGAAAAAGAAAGAAATTAAAGAATGAATAATAAGATATTCCTATTAGTAGTTTGCATCTATGATTAGGAATAAGACTATAACGTAATACTAGAATATTTCCCGTATTAAAATTAATTCAAAATAACCTAGGACCGACTAAAAGATGGTTTCAAAATTATAACGAAGTATCTTTAGATGCGCAAAATGTATATGAACTTTGCATATCAATTCAAAGGGGTTGTTTCAGGCTAGCTTACAACTATTAAGCATAATCTCACTAAAGTCGGGGTTAAGATAAATATATATCTGCGTTTAAATTCATCCTTGATCCATCAGGTTTAGCTACGCTTGCCGGGGTTGGTCTGTGGATGGGTGACCATCTTTACATACCGAGACTCCGTGCCTCGGAAAGCACGTTAAGCCGTTGGTCCCGGATGTCATTCGTGGATCTTTGACAGTCGTTACGGGTCGTCAGAAGCCCGAAAGTCTGACAACCAGTCTTACCAAGAGGTATTTCAGTTACTGGGTAGTGGAGGTCAGATAGGCAGTCGCTCAGCCCCTATCAGAATACCAGCGCTGCGACATTTTAATTTTTATAATGTCGCGGCATCATGCTGAGATAGGAGCCTTTTGGCCTCGTACGCGACTTCATTCTTTAAATTTTAATCTTACTTTGGTTTTTATTTATGTTTAGTGTGTTTTAGTTTAATGTGTGATTTCCTGTGCGAGTCTCAATAAATACTTTTTCTTTCTTTTCTTTCTCCATGTAAAATACTGGTATTCAGCTGCATCCGGTTAGACTGGAAGCCGACCCTAATATAGTTGGGAAAAGGCTAGGCAGATTGTTTAAATTCACCCTCAGACAGTTCATAAAGGCATATTTGCTTCTCCTTTCATTCTCTCAATAGATGTGATGTTAATTTCAGTGAAATTCGGCTGACTTGAAAATCTTCTTGTTAAATGTTCCGAAAAATATTTGTTTCTTATTCAGAGAATTCAAATTGCGAGTACACGCGCCATTTATTTTTACATTGATAAATCAGATATTAATTTTGTTACTGTAATAATTAGCGGACTTGGAATGTTACTGCATTAAACATCTGTCTATGACTTTTAAGTAAGGTAAACTCTGGCGAAGAAAAGATCTAGGTATGGTCCGTAAAAGGATTGCAGTATCTATTGCTACCTATAAATCAATTTATCAGTACAAAAAATGAAACGCTGTTCGTTGGTAAGCGCATCACTTACGGAAAGAAATCTTTATTTCTGTAAGAACCTGATTCGGACTAATATGAATAAATATCGAAAATACATTTTTAAGCAAAAAATAGCCAAATCGCTCCAACCGTTGTCAAGTGATGCAGTTACCAACAAAATCTTCAAATTCAGGAAACCCGAACGTCCTTTTTTGTATGTTGGACAGGACAACGTTTGTCTGTTTTATTCCTTTGAAACCACAGAATTCAAAAATTGCATTACGGCTCGTGTAGAAGTTTTTTAGAAATTGTTTTGTTAGAGTCTCGTCGCGTTATCGCGTCGCACCGGTTTGCACGACGCTTTATGAGGTCATCGCGAGGAAAACTGTCTTGTAGCAGGATTGTTTTGTCAGGTGTCAATCGTAAGTAATGTATTGTCATGGGGGAGCCAAACCATACAGGAAAATTGTTTGTGGCAAGCAATGGGCGTGAAAACATTTATGTCTCACCCGACACACTTTGTGAGATTAATCTCTGCACAACACAAATATTTTTAAAGAAAGCTGTTGTACGGGGCTTAAGTGAAAATATTTCCTTCAACAAATGTTGGCTAATGGAATGGTTTATTCAATGGTGAACCTTTCAAAATAAAAGGCAAATACTTAAATACACCAAACAATGATTGACGAATACCATAAAGGGTTACTTATGGGGCCTAATCTCCGAAGCCAAAGTGTGATGAATTGATTGATTCTGTATTCTCCATCGGATAAACAACCCTCCCACAAACACACTGATTAGTAGGGAACAGCGCACTACCGACTCGATTAATACCAGTTCCGCCTGACCTAAAAGTGTTGTTTGTTTTCTTGGTTCGTGCACCGGTAAGAGGGAGTTCGAGGGGTCTACTTCACTGGTTGAACCTACCCACTGATGTTAGGTTTCGTAGTTGTGGTTTTAACGTTTATCCATTCATTTGTTCTTGTAGGTGTGTTTAGACGTGAATTACGTCTGCCTCTTATTGATTCGTAATTTCGAGCGAGAGTCATTATTTTCACATTGTGACGTATTTCACATATCCCTTAACCCTTTTTACAACACATTCAAAGTAAAAATCACTTATCTATTCGGGGCAAAATAATAAAAACAAATACGACATAGATAAAAGAATTTTCAGACCAAAAGGTTCGGTGTTTACATTCAAATGTGGCGGAAACCTTCAGTGGAACCAAATGTAATTTTATTGTCAATGATTTCGGTCTAAAAGCTTCCACACAACCGCTAATATTGTACCACACGATATTAAGCGATGACGCGCGATATCGCGAATGTCGACCCTACGAGCATACTTATTATATATATACTTATTATGAAAAGTTTAAGAAAAAAACCGAGTGCCAAAAGGGACCGGGAACGCGGTGGGAAATTAAATTTCCGAGGACACAGAGTTTGATTGCTTTTCAGCGGAATTGAAAATTAAAATTGTAGATTTAATATTTGTATGGTAGATATTAACTTTCAATTACCTTGCCGGAAATGGAAGCAGTAGACATCGGAAATAAGCTATACTAAAACTAAGTGGATTCAAAGCAAAACTATAAGTGCAACGGTTTTCAAATGAAAACTAATGTGATGGTTTTCAAGGAAATAATCTCATTAATAAATGGTCAGATTCTTTTTTCTAGTACATGTCGAATCTGCCAATACTATTTCTAATAGTTTATAATTACTGAGCAATTAGGTACCTATTGTAAATAATTAAAAACAAACGCCTTGAATAATAAAAAAACCGGAGAAGTGCGTGTCGGAGCACGCATAATGAAGGGTTCCGTAGTTGGGATGAATTTACCCCAAAAATAAACTTAACATTGTAGTTGCCACCATTACATTAACATTGTGCTTACCATGTTATTTTAAGACCGTAGACTTCTTATAGATTTTGCTGTAATTTATGAGTAAAGAACCATACTCAGATTTTTTTTTTTTAATTTTAGGCTCAATAAAACTATTGAGAGGAGATAAGGGAATGGTAAATTTTCATATATTTTCTTAAATATCTTTAAAAGTATTAATTTTAAAATTATATTTAAAAAGAAATTGAGATCCTCACAACAAGTTCTTTCATTTGATATGGCACACGGTACAGTTTGCAAAACTGTTTTATTTCATTTTCCTGTTTGGCCCCGAAAAGTGACCAACATATTTAAAATTTATTTATTTACGTTACTCTTCCGTGTTTGGCTCTCAGAAATACATATTATGTGTACCAAATTTTAACTTAGTCGGTCCATTACGTTCCTTGACGGACAGACAGACAGCCAGTCAACCAGCCAGACAGACAGACAGACACACGAGTAATCCTATAAGGGTTCCGTTTTTTATGAGGTATGGAATCCTAAAAAGTATTTACCTACCTACAAAAAGGTCCTAATACTATGCTATCACAAGTTTAGCACGTCAATCTTCAGCTACGGCGAACTATTCTCATGATGTGTACGTAAGCTCCGAAAAGCTTCCAAATACAAAAACACAGAGATTTTCCCGGCGGCTGGCTAGCAAAGCGTACTGCGCACGGGATTGGCTGCTGCATTCAGACACCGATTGTCAGAAGCTGGAAATGGATTCCGCCTCAATTCAGCTTGCTCTGTGAAATCTGGGAAATGGAAGCGGAGCAGACATGCGATTGATTTGTTTCTGTTTGTTATGTGGTTGATTATGTGAGAGGCTTTTTGGGTTAACTGAACGTGTGATAACTCCAGCTTTTTGGCGCTTGCTTGCGGACCACAGTTCAACTGAGCATTATGTCGTTTCACCTCATAAGTTTCGCATTTTGTGCTTTATAGCTGATGAACGTATCATCATAATAATATTATTATCGTGTCGAACATGAGCTCAATTCTGAGACAAGTGACGTATTATACATAAAAGTCTTATTTTCTTAGGAGTATAGGATTTAGTTTGTTATTTTGCGTAAAGGTAGTAAAATATTAAGTATAAAACAACTGTATGAGGAAATCTTGTATTTTTTTTGGGTATTGTTAAAAAATACACAAACAAATATGTACGGAAAAGCAAAAACATCCCCATAAACGTTTTCACCGTGAATGCTCAAAATATATTTGTGAGTTTTGACGAGCGTATACACTGCGTAGGTACATACGCCCCTATGTATTGACGTTGATAGAACTGAGATAGAACACGAATACTCGTGCGTTGATTCAGCAAAAAAGTAGATTTCAGACGTGTCAGCACAAACGAGGTAACGTTAATCTATTACAGATTACAGTACCGTGTGTAGGTACCAGGAACTGGGTCACATCCTACGGTAGGATAGGTCTTTTAAATCATAATGATTGGTGGGGTTTTGAGGTAAAGGCGCGTTAGAAAGGTGTCCTGGTTACTTAATGTTACGGATTGAACGGACATCGTGCTCGTGAATTCCAAAGCCGTCCTTTATTGGTAGGAGAAAAATGTGTGTAGAATGCCGAAGGTGTAGCGTTTCGTAGTACGGCGTAGCACCGCGTAGCCTTCGCGTAGCAAAGACATTCACGTAAGACCAGAATGTCTTACATTCTGTTTCTTAATAGGTCGCAGGTACAAAACGCGGGAGACCAACAAATAAATTCTGACATCTTTCTGTGATTTAGTTTTCAGGCTCAACCATTTCAACTTCAAACTATTTAAACTGCACTAATATTTACTGAAACATAAATTAATCAACAAAAAAACTATAATTGTGATAAAGCTTAATCGGTTATTCTGCAATGATTGATTATGTAGAACATAACAAATAATGGATGAAACAGGTTGAATGCGGTGCGCGTATTGGTATGGGTATGAACACATTCGTACGAATATTTTTAATTATTTAATTTGGGGAAATTAATTTGGGTCGGGCTGTTTAAATATCCACTTTAATTATATTAAGCGAGCCATAAAGATACTTTATAAGCCTCTTTCATAAAATAAGGTCCTACTTCGAAATACGTCCCTGTATGCCAACGGAGTCTTTGTTTAAAATGTTTGTAATATTTTCCTTATTAGAGGGATGCTTCACAGGAATTTTCCCACAATTCCCACCAGTTTCTGCTCCACATTCTATGACTGCAATATTTTAAGTGGGTCCCCTTTCATGAGCTTTTATGTTCAATGTTTTTTAATATTGTGCTATTTAGCTTAATTAGTTTTCCATTCAGGAACAGAAATCTAGCTACCATTGCAATTGGTCAGGACCAGGCCTAATGAGATGTCAAATAAGGCTATTGTTCAATAGGCCATAATTAGTGACACAATAATTGCGCTGAGTTCGAGGCACATTTATTGCTGAATTCAGAATAAATAAAAAAAAGATATTTAAATAAATTCACTTGGCTTACAACGTCTCAAAAGTAAACCCTGTTAGACACGTGAGCAACACACATTATGCAGCACTTCATGAATACTTAACAAGTTGATGAGATGCGTCAATATTACCCAGTTACTTGCGAGGCGAGCTACGCAAATACGTGTAGATACACGTTCTAAATAATTAGTGTGCCGAGCTAATAGGTTGCGGCGCGGTGCTAACGAGCGGTACCGGCCACATTTGCGAGTGAAGCGCGGTTCAGCGTCTTTTGAACTGTAAGGGAGATGCTACACAGAAAGGGGAAAGGGGACTATAAACTTAACTAGCATCAAACTTGATCACCGCAGACGTTCGGTTGTGTGTGAAGCAGACTTTGCTACCGTCCTGGTTACTAATGTCTAAACCCTAGTATACAAAATAACTCATGGTGCCCGACAGGAAGAACAGACTACAGATACAGCTGACACACTTAACGAAGCACGTTTGTAATAGCTTACAAACGTGCTTTATTTCGGTGTCTGATCTCGCAACTACACATAAACATGAAGTATACATGGTGTATCTTTTGCATGTAATTATACAATGTGAAATTGAATTCGTTTGCATCCTCTTAAGGGTCATTGTACTCATCATTATGAACGACTTTCACTATGGGACCAACCCTTAAATCGCGAAAAAAAAATCTGCTGTTCCTTACATTATAACGAGCTATGCGAACATAAATGTATGAAACAGCTGATTTATTTTTCGCGATTTCGGGGTTGGCTCCTTAGTGAAAGTTGTTCATAATGATGAGTACCATGCCCTTAAGAGGATGCAAACGAATTAAATTTCACATTGTATAAAGCTCGGTATCTATGTGGTATATCTAGACAAGGCGGACCACACTACCACTCCGCTTCATGCTCAAGCCTGTCTATCAATGTACATCGCTGTCACTCATTATTCTTAATAGACATGATAACCGTTCCTTGGCATAAATCCCGGTTTCTGAATTGAGAATTTGAAGTTACTTGTCAAAGATCAATCAATCTGCCTAGCCTTTACCCAACTATGTTGGGGTCGGCTTCCAGTCTAGCCGGATGCAGCTATACCAGTATTTTACATGGAGAGTGAGAGACTGGTTATCTGACCTTCTCAACCCAGTAACTGGGTAATATGATACCGCTCGGTAGATACGATACGATACGGGTTTTCAGACTTTCGGGTTTCTGACGACCCGTAACGACTGTCAAAGCTCCACGAATAACAGCCGGGACCGACGGCTTAACGTGCTTTCCGAGGCACGGAGGAGTTTCGGTATGTAAAGATGGTCACCCATCCACGGACCAACCCCAGCAAGCGTAGCTTAACCTCTTGGATCAACCCGTGCGGCTGTTATTACTTAGCCACGAGCTCGTCCTCTTTAGCATTACTTAAGATGATCCCTTTAAATTAGCCCGCGGAGTTCAACATTTCTTACGTTTACGAGTATTGCAAATACATTTTTGAATTTCGCGGGCTAGATTCAAGGAATCAGCCACAGTAAGAGTTTGACAGGGTTCTAAACTTCAAATTATCAATTCAGAAACGGGAAGTCTTGTCCGCTCCGGTCCTCATCCCGCGTGCAGTAAAGCGAAGCCTGTAATCAGCAAGACCTTGTGTCCCTTATAGCCAATATGACACCCACGACCTTTCCTTTGATAAATTATGCATATGTCACGCCTCGCGTCCTCGCATCATCGATGTTGTGACGGCTACATAACACACGCTTTTGCTCTCCGACACTCGCTAAAGGAAAATTTACATGCAAGAGGAAAAGAGAATATCTTTACACTCGCATATTGCTTTGAAGATGCTTTACGTTGTCTCTCAACTATATGAAAGATTCTTACATGTTAACGTAAGTGTAACAAGTAAATAAAACAGCAAGAAAAGTAGGTAAATATTTTTCATTTGGATTTTTCTGTATCTGACATGTCTTACTACAATATTAACTTCAATTGTGAGTAGGTTTATGGAATCGCAATATTTCTTGTTGTTACGCGAACATAAAGTTGGATATTATTAAACGTGCCTATATTATGTTGGGCTCGGGTGAGCTGAAATATAATGAAAAGTTAGATGTTACTACACCATCCATCTAGGTCTCATTATGCCCAAAGCCTTGATCAAATTCATAATACAATCATACATTTCGAATGGGTTGTAGAACTTAGAGTAATTGAACATGGTAACCAAGCATCAGTGGCTTGCTTGTCTTTCACCAACTTGTTTGTTTGAGACTTATCGGCGACAGATTGACGTGAACAGTTCAAGCAGCTTTTGCATGTGCAGCAATTTAGAAACAAAGCCAATGCCAAACTCGTTTCTTCAAGTATTTACCGTCATCTTACTTGACTGTATTTTGTTTCTCTTGTTACTTTTAATTGTCTAGAGTTGTCAAAGTTTTAGACTACACTTTATCAGAATTAACAAAGTCAGAGCTAAATGTTCAACGTTGAATTCCTTAAAACCTTTCACGATGTTTTCTTAGCAAAAATTCCGTCATTATTTTAAGCCGAGCTCAATTTAACTCTAAAAACAAGTCCCCTAGGCGTATCCAAACAACCATTTTTAAACAGCCGGATCTTTTAACCGGATCACAGCAGCGGCGGCGACGGCGGATATTTTACGCGTTAGTTCCTTTTTTGTTTTGAGTATCTTCTAGTTAAATGAAAAACTTCGATGTTTTTAGGCTGTACGGGTTCTGTGTCCCGAAAAGGCTTTATTATATAAGTTATTGCTCAGTAACGATATCGCAGCTCCGATATCACATGTCTAAACATCGTTGTGAGTAGAATGCCTTCCCCGGGGCCTATTCAGTGCGTCGGTCGTCAATCTCGCTGCTATCCCAGCGGCTCGTCAAATCGTACCAAGTTATCTGGTATTTTCAGTGCTTTACAACGTCCCTAGGGATGTGATGTACTGCCTGACATGCGTTTGTGTCACTATTGTCTTTAAGAGATATAATAGCGATAAGTCGTGTAAGGGATCATTCGTTTATTTATTTGCTTGGAATAACTGACTTATTCAATTATACGTATCAATGAAGTTTTCACAAAAAGTTTTCTTACACGATCATAATAAATTAGATCCACATTGTTCATGAATACCTAAATTCTCATTAGTGCTGAAAACAGTACCGACATAAAACTTAAGACGTGTTTGACTCACAATTTCCTTACTTAATTGTTGTAGACTTGTCGTTTGTTGAGAACATTCGGCCGATAACGATGTGGTAAGCAGTTTGCCGCTCGAGTGTTCGACTTAGGTGCTCTAGCAGCTACGAGGCGGTTGCTAATGGTTCACATGTAGAACAATTTGTGTCTTACCCCCTCGTTTACACCAAAGTTTACAACAAGTGTTCTACATGTCTTTCATTACTGTTTTATTTGTCGTTTACACTTTAAACAAGATGTGACAGACTTGTTGTACAAAAAAATTTTTAGAAAACTGTTATAAATGTCAAAAATGAGAGCAAATAGTAAACAAAACATGTCGGAAACAATGTTATTACATGATGATGTGTATGATACACGTTGCGATCATGATATATTAGGTCCCCACCTATGAAATCAGCGTTTTGTATGGAGAATTTTAAAGAAGTTGAATTTTTCATACTAACATTTTCTTAATTTATATAACAACCATGAACACTAATGTTTTAAAACTTTTATGCACTAATGTTTAAAAACTAAGATAATGTAATATGCCACTTAGACAAGCGACAAAAAAAGTTTTGGCTAAGTTAAAACAAATAGTGGTCATTAAAATTTCTGCTAACAAAATGAGGAGTCCTTTTTAAGGTATTTTTTATGTTTAGAAAACTATAAGTAATAAGGTTTTTTTACTATTGGTAGTTGCTATGATGGTCATTATTCGATATAATACCAAGCAATTGATGAATATTTTAAATCATAGAAGTGACAAGGTTCTCTATTTGTGAGAAAAAAAACGCCAATTTCATAGGTGGGAACCCAATATATGTGACAAGTGTTATTGAAAACCAGTATCACAACTTGTATTTGGGTAAAAACGCGGGGTTAGGTGGAAATCGATTCATTTGTTTTATGTAAACAAGGTTGCTTTTAGTTCCTGATAATTTGTTTTGTATGTTTATTAACACAACCGTTTTTTGTAGGGAAACTAACATTGGATTTTATAACGACACTGAAATATGTACAAAATCCAGATAGATTATGTACATATTTTAGTTCTAAGTACATTTGCTTGTCTGTATTAAATGAGAATATACATATATATAACTTGTAAAGCGAATTTCTTACAAAGAATGTATTTTATGTACCTATTCCATTACTTATTGTTTACTGTTGTGTAACAAACTTGGACCTAGATCTTTCGAAACGTCATAAAAGGATCCTAAATTGAAATCATACCCTTACTTAAGGTATGTAAGGTAGCATAAAATATGTAGGTACTAAAGAATATATCTGAGTCATAAAGATGACAATACTAGTGGTTACATTTCCATCCATATTCTGTACTCGTATGAATGAGTTCTCGATGATGAGATGTTTACGGCCCCGGAAGAAATCTCGGTAACAATCTGAAAGGATTTTTCCATACATACCTTTAACATATCTTACATGCACGTAATTCAAGGAGGAATAAGCAGATTGTTCCTTTGTGCACCTACGATATGCTATAATTAGGTACCTGTTCGTAAAAAATATGCCCTTTGAATACACCAAAATTTTTGTTTCAACGTTTGGCTTTTGTTTCAACGTTTGGCTCATCAAAATTGACAGCTTTCATCAACTCCTGAAATAACTAAGAAATATGTATCTGCGCGTCTGTGTTTCGCGCCAATCATGACAATCCAACTAACTTTCCATTAGGTGAGTCACACGACCGTAAAAATCACGACAAAAGAATTTGTTAATACTTACTTACATTTTCTTATAAATAATATTTTGATGTCATAAATTATCTTTGATATTCCGTATAATTTGTTTTAAGAAAACTTTCAGATATTGTGTGAATGTCGTGACCGTAGATAACTTTATTCAGGAAACTACATAGTCAAATGGGAATATTGTAATTCATGGAATTCATATGGATGTAACTTTTGTGGCAGCGGCTTCTGAAATCCTTTTGATAGCGCCTTGAAATATGTATTCAATGATGTAATCGTTTGAATAAATTCACGTCACGATTGCATTGCTAATAATAATATGTTACTATTTATCTCATCCCCTAAATGTGGTGCGACGTGACAGGTTTATCAAAGGTTGGAGCAGCACCCCTCTATGTATGGGGCATATGTATGTAGATTAAACTGAGATCACCAATTTGTTTGTCAAACGTTGTCGAGTGTCAATACAATTCAATTCAATTTCAATTCAATTCAATTTATTCAGTAACAATCTACATTGTGTTCGAAATTAACCAACATTAAACATAATTTTATGCACAAATATTACAAAATAACGATGTTTAAATATAATTATTAAAAAAAAACATGCAATTCAATATAAATTACAACACAACAAATAAAAAAAAAATGGTACAAACATAAATTATAAAACAATATTATGTCAAACAAAAAAAAAAACAAATCAAAGGCAAAATAAACACAAACTAAAATGAAAAAAATTAATAATAATAAGCACAATATAACCCATATACAGGATAACTACTCGAATTTGTAGAGGCAAGGCAATCTGGAGAAGCATAGTCATTTAATACATTCTATTACTTGTGTTGTTTGCCTGAAGGCTGATATGGAAACTTGTGTCTTATACACAAGTTCTATGTGGTCAGGAGATTATAAAACAAGGATCTTTTCAGGTAAGACTTAGAACGTTGCTGGACTTATCTATTCCGGTAAATTTTCCCTGAATGAGGAATAAAATCAAGAGCAAATTCAAGAAATCCTGTTCCTTTGAAATCAAAAATCATTTTGTAATACATGAATTGATATATTTGTTTACATAAGCGGATTGCAGCGTTGCTCGGGTGGAACTTCGCAGTGATTTGCATTTAAAGTACCTTTCAGGGATAGCCGTTTGTGGGCAGCACACACGGTTACCTACCTGTATTGGGGATTTGGATCGCATAGAGATATTAGATAAGTATATGTACGTATATAATATAACAACATTGTAAACAACGGGGTATTAAATAAAACAGATGAGTGAACCAATCGAATACAATGTAGTTAGAGCTAAAATATAGCTCTATTTTATCAACTTCGGTCACTCGCTGTATTTTATTTAAACCAAAGTTTGATGTTCAGCAAAATGTTACTTTGTTTATCATCAAAATGGTACCAATTAATAAAAACCGTATAAATAATGTTTATAGATATCATTCTAACCCGTTTAAAACCTTAATAATTATAAACAAAATGGAAAACCCAACATTAACGAAATAACCCGTAGATTAGAAGCAACAATAAAAATTCTTTAAATCTCCGTAGCATCATTAAAATGGTTTGTTTCAGTAGACATTCATCAAGCGGTAGTTTAATTAAAACGAAAGTCTTGTGGCAACACTTTTTTCTGTTGACTGACCCAACAGGGTAATGTGATTACAGGACGACGTGGAATAATATGAATGGAGTGTTAATATTATATTATTTCATATTTATAATATTATTAGGATGTTAGGATATTAATTTTAGCCATAGTTGAGGAGATCACTGATCACCTGAGGATCCAGTTAAATGGCATGCTATTGGAGAGGCCTGTCAAGCAGTGGACTGCTGAAGATGCATATTGATAAGAATATGGTGAGGTTTGGTTTCTTTTGAGTAGGTGATAAATATTGCATCATATCTAATACACAAACGCTTCAAAAATTTCAGAAGTACTTGCTAGTATCTGCTACTAGCTGAAAACGACAGGAATGCCAGTCACAATTCTGTCGTTTCATCCACTACGACGCTGCTTTTGCGAAAGATTAGCTTTGGACTCCATTTCTTCATACTCCGTGCGGTGGCCATTAATTTATGCTAAATGCTGGCGGTATTACCCGCCGCTCGTGTAAACATAATGCCGTCCGATGCATTGAGGATAGAATTTAAATGTGAATTTGTACTTTTTGCCCATTCACGCCGCTTTTTTGTAGCGTTTACATTTTGAGATTCAAGGTTGAATTTGTATAGAATATTGTGAAGAGGGTTTTTATGTTACCCGGATGATTTGTATACGTGTACGAGTGAGTTGTATGCTGATTCGGCTTCGTAATTCACCGAAATTATTCGGGCATCTTTAATTTAAAACCAATTTCTATCAGATACGATTTTCGATCTTGGCTCACTCTCCAAGAGACAACTCAAAAACGACAATGTATTATTTTGTACATATTGAACGTATTCAATAGGGTATAGTTTTCTGCTACAATATGAAACAGAACAGAGCACAGTTTTATACTTCTCCCGAGGCGATAAAATGTATCAATGGCGACAATTCTTCGGCAAACATCGATAAATTCGGTTCAATGTGGCCTATCTAGGCTACTAGTATTGACACCATTTGTGGCAATATCTTCTATATATTTCTCCATTTTAACCGATACGTCATCTATTTACTATGTCATTTTGAGAGTTGGGTATGTGTATCTTATCAATTTTCTCTTTGGATAAAGGAAAACTTTATATTTATCATATAGGTACCTAGGCTATCTACAGTAGGTTAGGTGGCTAAGCCGGTGGCTACGCCTTCTTAACTATCCTATCTAATTAGTATGTATACTGGTTGCACATGTATATACCTACGTTTCCCCTAGAATTTCATTCTGACCACTAGAAACTTTAAGTTTTAATTCTGTGTATTTTCTATTTATCTGTTTCCTCTCTATGCGGTTCCCGATGCGCCCAAAATGACCGTAGCCCGAAAATTTACGTATAGCGCGCGTTACGTGCGTACATGAGTTAGATTTACGATGGTTCCACGAGATCGAAAGATTTGGCGATGTCAGAGTAGGTAATCCAGGCTCGTGCGTCGGGCACGTTTGCATCATCAAATAAGTTTGCTTTGTCCTCGCACAAGGACCCTCAGGCGACGGCCCACAGCTTCGCACTTCCGTACGTGATCATTACGCGTACGGTGCTTCCATTCAATTTGCTCAGGTAACGAGAAGCTGTATTGTTTTCTAAGATACTGATTATTTATAGCATACAGAACGGTCTTTATATCAATGCATCAAGCAATAACTGTACGAATAAATAATAATTTCGGTTGTTGTGTAAAGGTTCTCGTTTTACGAGCGCAGAATTATAACTCGTAGGTTTTATTGCACAATCAAATTGTAAATACGATTCAACAGAGGCTTTTCATAGTGAGAGGGCAATATTGGAGATAATAAAAACATAACGAATAAAAATATAAATTGCGTAGCACTCGTAGCAGGTGCCACGAAGCGTGAACACTGGGGTTATTATCAGCGCGGGTTCCGTCCCAAAAACCCTTTTCCTCTTAGCCGTCTAACCGGAAACCGGAAAACCCGTATTCAATGGGTTATCGTTGGAAATTGTGATTTCGAAAGCGTGTGAGTTTTACACCTCGTATTTTACATTTCATCGCCCTAGTGCTTTTGAGATAAAAAAGGCGATTCGAGATGAATTGCTTTGAATTTTCCTTGCTTTTCCTGTGTGACTGGATTTTCTTTTGGAGAACTTTTACTTGAGAATGTCGGTAAAAGTTCATGAGTATTAAATCTATATTTTAAAACTCTGTTAGATAAATTTCAATGTTTTTTCATCTGGCTTTCATGAACCCACACATATCATGACGCAATATGTTAAAAACGTTTTGTTAGATATTTAGGTATAAAACAAAAAAAAAAAACAACATGTCCACATTCAGCCCGGAGCATGAATACAAAATGTTAATATAACTGGCATTCTGTTAACACGGAGCAGCGTGCCCGTCCGTTACAAAGAGTAAACAACATAAACACACAAGTTATCCGCAACATGCACGCCTCGCTCTCGCTTTGCTCTCGTCTCGCGCTCGCTTCGCTCCCGTGTCGTCCTCGCTTCGCTCCCGTCTCGCCCGCGCCACGTCGCGCCATTTTGTTTCGGCTAATTAACGTAGGATTGTCACAGTCCCCCGGGGACCTCGTTAATGTACCTATGTGTACAAAATGTCTAGCTAGGGGTTAAATTAATATTGTTGGCAGAATTTTTGGAGTAGGTTTTTTTTTGGGAGTTTGATGTTGGGCGATAGTGAAAGATCATTATGTTTGTCGTGACTGTAAATTGAGTAAGTAATAAGTTTGTCATCAGGATTTAATTTTAAACCAACCAGTTTCTCAATATGGCTGCGAGGATTAAAGTACCTAACCTAGAGTAAAATAAACTCTTTTATTCAGAATTGAACTGCACTGTACAGTTGGAGATGTATGTTAAACACTTTCGACTCCACCCACTTTTCATAGAACTCGTACGTCATACATACATATTGGAAGTGAACCCTCAGGGAGGGTTGCCGGCATTGATTTGATTGATTTATTTTTAAAGGTCTTTATTAAACAGAAAGGTAATACAAGTTAACAAAAACGGAGGGTTGCCAGTATTATGTTTGCGCTAAAGTTACGGAATTAGGTTTATAACCGTGTTATAAAATACTGTAAAACGAAGTAAAATTGTGTTTTCAGGGGTCTTGTCGCTCGGCGGCGATCTCTCGCGTCCGGCCCTGGTTCAGGCCATGGTCCGGAGCGAGAGTGCATGGGAGGCCGTCACCTCCTTCTGCGAAGCAGTAATGCTCGCGAAGGAGGAGGCGGAGCGCGCGAGGGAGAGGCAAAATGCGCCCCCTCGCGCCCCTAGTCGCCGCAGGAGACGCCCCGGGCGTCGGGAGTCGCGAGCCGACTTCCGGCCACCGTAGGCGCGGGCTTGCGGACGGTGAGCAATGGGTAGCTCGCCGTCCGATAGGGACCAGGCCCGGGTCGACGGCGCGTTGTGTTCCACGCGCGCCTCAAAGAGATGTCAGCACCAACTGACGGGGTCCGGAAGGGCCAATGCCTGCCGGGGTCGCGGGTTTGTCTGAAAGGGATATCGCGACCTCGGCACACAGGCAACGGAAGGAACACGGGTGGGTTTTAGTCAGTAAAAGTCTGACACGCCCTCCCGCTCCACCCAGAGCGGGAGAAGTTATTTGATAATTTCCCATCCTCAAAAAAAAAAAAAAAAAAGGGGTCTTGTCGCTATATGTAGTTTCCAACCTTTTAAATTATTACTGAATATTTGCAACCGTGAACAAAAAATTTACAAAAAGTCAAAATGTTTGGATTTTAAAACCAACGCATATACTAATAAATCTTGTTAAAATACACATCAGATTTTATTTTCACGGTTTAATATGGTGTACTCGTTAAGAAAACCCTACATTTAAAATGAGCCCTCCGCGAGGGCTCCCAGCTTCCCATATGCGACTAGGTGAACCCTCCAGGTGGGCTCACGGCACTGAACGTGTTAACGAAAGAAAACTATCTTACAGTGAAATAAGGATTACGAAATCTGCCACACAATGATCTTCATGACTTCGGGCATATTTGGTAAAAATGTACTCGTAGTTCTTTTTATGGAAAACGAAGGAATTAATTTTATGAAAAACAAGCAAGACTGGGGAATGCACTACACATCAAATCAATACGTTCAGCCCTAATTTGAAAACTGACATCTGTAAGTACTGATATAAGTTATTTAGCAGTAAATGCAATTTTTACAAAGCTCTGCAAGATTTGCGCTATAACTGCAAGTGAGAGTGTAAAACATTTTTTCCCTTTTACCACAAAACGTGATCACAGTAATATAACTTTTATTCTTGGCATAAAAATTCTTAGCTTGATATACGACGCTGTAAATCATTCCTTTTACAGTAATAAGTCTTTTAAGACAGCCACACTCGCTGGTGTAGTGGTAACAATCGTGACAGGCATACGCAAGGTCCAACGGTGAACTCCCAGAGATGGGGCACAGTTTAACCTGTTAGGGTTTTTCTCCAAGGAAAATGTCAACGGTACCCTGCCTCGTCCCTATAACGTGAAAAATATCAGGGTACTTACCTTAGCTATACAGTCCAAAAGAGGTTTAGGTATACATGCAAAAAATGTATCTTCCCTCTACTCTATAATACGTATTTTTTATTGTGTGCATATGTAATAAATATACTTTTTATAACACATTCAAGCACCTATGTGGCAGCATCTACATCGCCACATGCGAAATACGCTTCAAAGACCTGACGTCACACAACATCCTGACGTCACACAAATCCTGCATCGCGCAATTAGAGTTTACCGCGCGATCCACATATATTCAAGCTCCCGACTTCAACCATTGGGCAGTTGCCCGCCAGACACAACACCCGTCTGGTCAGAGGATCCTCTCTTTTCTATAGAGGATGAGTGAACTTACCACCCTGTTCCTTCATACTTCTAAACCTATACTTAGTAATAATGTAAATTGTAGTTAGTGATGTGACTTGACTATTTAGCATACTCGCAATATTGTTTAAAGCAGTTGCAAATTAGCAGCTGTAGGCATATTTATCTCTTTCATTGATGGCACAATAATACTAGCTTTTTCCCTCCGCAGTAAAGGCTTGACGTCTATCATTTACTTCTAAAGTGCCGCCAAGTTCTGCCAACAATATAAGTAACACTTAACACATTGAACGTCGAGGGAGCATGGGGTCACACGGGCAGTTACACAATTTCTTCATTGCCCTTTTGGGGGTAGAAATGACCGCATTACCTATATATATTTATTTAGTAGAGCAGCCGACACATGGTAAAAAATTGCAAACATTTTACGGTAAGCCGTAATAAATGGCCTATTATAAAAGAAAAAAGTGTTTGTGCGAACTTCGTAGCAAAAAACTATTTTCAATGTTAGTTTTTTGCCTTTCTAACTTACATACTTTTTTACTTACCTTATACCCTCCCCCTTACTTTTTCAGCTCTACTTTTGTTCGAAAGTATCGAACGGATCAGCCTTTTTGTGAAGAAAACTAGGACTCTTTCAGCAAAAGTTGAAATTCCTAATTAGTTTGCAAATTGGTCTCACTGATATTGGATTTCGAACTAAGTTTCCATTGTATCATACTTCGAAGAGCTATAAGCATTTTCTTTCCTGCCTAGACTTCTACAGTTATACTTCATAGACTGCCAACGTCATTTCTATCGTTTTCGCTAAAAATTAAGTATGTTTGTCTTAATTTATCACACGTGTAAAAAGTAGGCAGTGGTTCGTTCTATGATACAAATGAGTCCTATATAAAAACAGAAGAGAAAGATCAAATGTCTATAAAAATAAAGGCACTTTTACGGCCTCCGTCACAAATATTCTCAGTAAATACTGCAATAAGAAATACAATAATATATTATTTTGTGTGTAATAAAATATATAAAAAACACTTTACGCCGGTGACAAAGCAATATTTTGATAGGTGTTCTGGTTTACTACCGACGGCTCGTATAACCGACGGCAGTACGTTACTCAGCGGCTAGCTCGTATAAAAGTTATAAAACGGTCGTGAACTAACTCTAACTCATTTACCTGCCTCCTATCTATTTATTTTATTTCTAGTTTTACGTTCTGAACCTGAATCACTTATTATCTTGTTTTGATAATAATCCTCCCGACCGATTTTGGTCACGGCAGTCACAACGGAGACTAGCCAGGTACGCAGGAGATATAGTGCACAAGTGTGTGCGCTAACGCATGTGCACTCTCTCTTTCTTCACTCTCATAGTCCAATGGGACGGCAATCCGACACGACCGGCGAGATATCAGGCGCAGGATCGACGGCTTTACGTAATTTCTGAGGCACGGGGGTATCACACCACCAACTTCCAAACTCCCGGAAAAACCCAATAACTTTTTGTCTTACCTGGGAATCGAACCCAGGACTCAGCAGTCGCGCTTGCGACCATGCGACCAACAGGGCAGTCAAAATATGTTTTGATAATAAAGATATGAAGATGATACTTGCCTAAGTAAATTTTTTAATTGGCATTGACATTATCGAAACGAAACATGTTTGTCTGGGAGTTACTTTTAATAACTACGTGCATGGAAGTCGTTATAACGTTCCATTTCAACTATTTGTGTAACTCTGCTTCGTTAATATTGGGTTCACGGGTGCCTGGCGCTTCATTAATATGACAGTGTATACAAACATGATATTTAATAACACGCATATTAAATAACAAGTCATGGATGTTAATAAAACAATTCATTTATTTAAACTCGGCAATGTAAACTTACAAAATATAGTACAGACAGTGAACAGGATATTTGGCACGTGTTGAGCCATCGAAACGATTCCGATACCAATTACAAGTAGGTATATTATTACATAGAGTATCATGTGGCAAAATGATAATGCTCTCATGTTATGATCGGTTCGTTAGGTTTCATCGTTATTCCAATTTACACTAAGTTTACACCCAATTAACTATAACGTAAATATCTTTAATTATCGTTAAAATTTTCCACAAGTCAATTTACTTTGATCCATCATTATAGTGAAAATTAAATTATTAAACTTATTTATTCCGTTGTAAATTTTCCTAATTATTAAATCTACTTTGGCAGTACCACTGTATCGATTTATTTACAGATAATTTTAACTGGAAATATTAACATTCTCTTATTCTATTTTTAATGAAATGTCAATTTATTCTAATCGATTCATAGATATAAAACATCGATTTATCTACTGATTTTATAACGCATTTGTCAAATCGATTTATAAAGGTATACAAGACTAAATCATGGATTAGAAAATTATTTCAGACGCGCCAAGTGTGTAGATTACACGTTCGTATATCTTATAGTAAATCGTAAAATTTGGCACATGTATCTTTGGCAAGGGAGACGCTACCAATCATGATTCATTATAAAAAGAATTAGTTGAAAACAATATCAAAACTTCGTAACATCGGTTCACTTACATTACAACAGCACTTAGCCTATACAAATTAGATATGAATTTATTTACAATAATATATCGTAAACATCTACGCTACTCGAGTCGACAAACGAACCTTCAGCTAGTTTGAACATTCACAGCAGGTTGAGGGGCCACTGGTGTGGCGACTTGCGCCAGCCGCTGGCTGGTAGCAGCGAGGGGGTTATAGGAGCGTCCGCCGCACTTGCCTAGACGTCGCTGGGGGGCGAGGCGGCGGGCTCCGGCCGCTAGTGCAGCTGGCTCTTGGTGCTGAACCCGTAGTGCAGGTAGGGCGAGCCGGCGCCGTCGCGCGCGCCGCCCGGCCCGCCCCCGCCGCCGCCTGCGCCACCGCCCGGGCACTTCAGCGCTGACCGCAGCTCTGACGCCATCTCCGAACACAGCGATGCCTGCGTAACAAACATTACCTTAAAATATGCCCCACGTAACAATCATCATCATCAAATATAGTAGTCCACTGCTGGACATAGGGCCTTTCCAATCGCACGCCTCTTAACTTCATCCAGGTGCTACATGCCAAGACTGTCGCTCCTCGTAGTCTGAGGTCTTACGTTTGTCGATACATCTAATATGGCTGGCTTATAGCAGTACCGAAAGTTTTAAGAATAAACTTACCTCTTCCTTCTGTGATCCAGGCAGCATAAAATTACAGAATTTTAGTGAGTTAAGATCGAGCGAGTTAGTTCAGTAGTACAGTAAAAAGAAAGCATAGCACATTCCGAGAATCAATTAATAACTTTGAAACTCAAGGAAAAATAAGTCTTTGGTACATAATTAATTTCTATACCTAATTAAAAGTGCCCGAGCTAAGAAAACAAACACAGACAAAACAATACAATATTTGTTTACTAATTACCGTCTCACTAGCGTCTACAAAACTGATGTAATAAGACTCACTGAAAATGATACCTACATTATTTTAAAAATAAACCTAGAACAAAACAAAAGCATAATTAATCATTGAACAAAATAAAAAGGAAAAAGAAGAAAAAACTGAAAAAAAATGGTACAGTGGGCTCCAGAGTAACCCCCTTGCATTGTTTTTACGTTTCTCTGGAACCCACTGTACATGCAACGGTTCCGAAAATTAAAATTCATCAGAAATTGTAAATAATTTAATGTCGAACATAATGTTAATTATTGTCGCCCCTCGAACTACGTTGGTGACCGGAAAAATATGAGCTTCTCGCAATTTTCCGCAGATGAAAATTATTTGCGGGGAAGCGTTGAACATCCAGTTCCAACAAAGGCCAACATCACCAACAAAAAGGTCGGTTGGCAACAAATATTTGTAGAGGCTACATTGCACACATTTGCTACCTTCAGATCCGTGTGATCTGACAAAAATCTGTATGACTGGGACGGTTAGTATTAGAAACTAAACAATGATCATTTCGTTTATGTGTGCAGTACATATTCGGTCAGACTGATCTGGTGCAGATTCGTCTGTTTAGATCGATCTCTCCATTTAGGTAGAAATAATAAAACATAATATTGAATAAATCATAATTTATTACTCACCCGTTCGTCTACGGCGACTTTGCGCGACTTCCAGACGAACTCGCAGACGGCGATGACGCAAGCTACGCCCATACCTCCCATTAGGACCACGAACACACCGCCAACGTTCGCCAATCCTAGTTCATTCGCTGTCGATGACGACTTCGAAGTTTCGTCCTGTGATATCAGAATCATTGTATTAGTTATTACAAAATCAAACACGCTTTACCAAAAAAAAATTACAATCAATCTGACTGTCTGTCTTTTCCTGACTATGTAATCAGCTGCATCCAGCTAGACTTGAAGCTTGGGGTCAGCTTCCAGTTTAGCCAGATGCAATTGAATGCCTGTATTTTACATGGATCGGCTGCCTATCTGAACTCCCTAACTCAGTTACTAGGTAATATGAGGTCCCTTGGTAAGACTGGTTGTCAGGCTTCTGACGATCCATAACGACTGTCAAAGATTTACGAATGATAACCGGGACCAACGTCTTAACGTGCTTTCCGAGGTACGGAGGGGTCTCGATAAGTAATGGATGGTCAACATCAGTGAACAGACCGCGGCAAGCGTAGCTTGACCGTGAATCGACCCGTGTGGCAGTTATTATTTAGCCACGAGCCCCTCTCAAACACACTTTACCATAGAGTGAGAAATATTGTTGTTTTTTTCTTGATTTTTTCGTTTTGGACGAAATTCGGGAATACGAGATAAAGTCCGGCGACACTTCTGTTGCATTATAGGTTGGTTCTTTTAGAAAAGTAAGAATAAGTTTATGTCCTTAGCTATTTACCAATATGCTGGTTTTCCAAACATTGTTTTATTTCAGTTTTATTACAAATCGTGAGGTAGTTTTGTTTGATCTATAGCGTGAATAAAGGTCGGGATATTTTATTTCGTCATGATTGAAACATTGTTGAGTACACGTGACACATCCTTGCCCTTTTATATCCCTTATAATGCCCCATAAACGTTTAGTGACGGCTGCTGACGTTTCCCGAACAAAAATGCGAGACATAAAGAAAATTATTCGAGTTCTTACATGCTGTGAAAGAAAAACTAAGGGTTTTTAATGAAAATTCTTCCTTTGAGGCTGCTTTCAGTATTTTCAATATGCTTATTGGAGAATGAAGCTAGAATAGAAAGCTCGTAATTAATTAAATAAGCTTGTAGGCTGACTACATTAAGTTGTGGAGTATTCTTAAAAACCATAGCTTAATTTTCTCATTTTCTTTTGTATAATACTTAAATATTTGTAAAACCCAAAAAACAAGAATTCAGAATCATCTTCTAACCGTTAAACACCGCAGAGCAAACTACGACTACTTCGAGTGGCTAACGACGCCATTTGCCCTTTACTTACCCTACAAGACCCTCCGCCACGTTTCTCTTTCCACCATTTTGTTTTCAGAATGTGCAATTTTCCTTCCTCTTGCAGTTTGAGAACGGCCCCGCTTATGGCCGTACGGTACGGCGAGTCTAAAAACAATTCGAACATTCAGGTAATTTAGACGTGAAGGTATTTATTCGTCTGTAAATACGGCACATCGAGTAAAAGAATAAGTTTAGCTTTCTAGAGAGAATTCTTTTGTCATTCATACTTATGTTAACAGTGGCTTTTCAAAGCTCAATGGATATTATTATTTCCAAGATTTTGTATGGATGTCAATTTTCATTATAACTAGCATAGCGTCTACCGAATCTGTATAAAAATACTTCTGCACACGTCGACGAACCTCGTTCATAAAAGTTGATATTGGTACAAAACTACGTTTTTGCCGATACAGTTTCAAAACTTTTCTCATTATTCCAAGCATAAGTATGAATTGTTTGAACTGTAGTTTCGACCGTTTATGCTAGTTTTGCACAAATGAATGGAATTATAACTTTCCCATTTACATTCGGCGGAATTAATTAAGATTTTATTATTGGCACACAAACAGTTGGAGCTCTTACAAAAATATACCTCTGGAGGTATAAGATGGATTTCACTTACTGGGAGGCATAGCAATCCCGTATCCCTTGGAGTCAAGCATTCCTCCCACTTGGGTAAGGTCGCAGTTCCTCTCCACCACATATTCGATGGTGGTAGACTCCATAAGGTAGGCATACGCGCCTTTCCCTCGAACAACTCTCTCTTCTCCCTCCTTGTTACTCGTCGCGAATACTGATGGCCTGGCAGACTCCATGAAAGACCACATGCGTTGGTACGTGGAGAAGTTTGAGTCCTGTTCAATAGGAAATAAGCATAGATATCATAAACAAAACGAATACCACCACTACCACTACCACTACCACTGTTTGTCTCTCCATGACCCAAAGGTTGACTGGTAGAAAATGCCTATGGCATTAAGTCCGCCTCTGTACATTTTTGTGCTTGAAGTATTAAATAAATAAATAAACGAATAAGATCGAATAGAACACAAAAAAACCGGCATGTCGGACCACGCACAATAAAGGGTTCCGTGGTTGGGATGAATTTATCCCAAGAACAAACTTAACATTGTAGTTGGCAAACATTCTCCCATACGGAATCTATGGGAAAACATGTTTTAGCAACTGCAAATGTAAGTAGATCGATTATTACTTGTTCACTTTAGAGCCTACTTAGCTGTCATAGTTTTTCTTTTAATTTCGTTATTTATACTACTGCTGTGAGTTTTTTCACGTATCCAAAACTAACCGTTTAGCTGGCAGGGACACACACTTGACGGTAACAGAAATATAGCCAAATATTTCGCAAACGCATCCCTGAATCCAAATGGTTCTCACAAACGATACCCCACACCATGGGATAGACGAGAAAAAAAAAACATCCCCACTTTAGGTGTAGGGGAGGTACGCCAAAAAAATATATTTTACCACTTTGTCGGTGTCATTAGTACCAGGAAGCTGTAATTTTGCATGGGTATACCCATGCCAAATTACAGCTTCTATTATCAGTCTCTGAGCTAAGCGGATAGACAGACAGACGGACGGACATGGCGAAACTATAAGGGTTCCTTGTTGACTACGGAACCTAAAAATGACTTTGAGAGAATTTGTCTTATGATGAGATTACGTGAAGTAAATTAAAACATAAAAAGAAAACAGGAGTTTCGGCATAAGAGCGCTGCATTTTTAAGAATTAGACACAAAAAGGTAAAAAAATGGATCCAACTTTTTTATTAATAGTTTATTATAGTAGTACCTAGTTACAATATCCTCATCCTTTAAAAAGGACTTGAATAGACCTATGTAACGTAATCTTTATAAACTCAATATGTCTAATAAAACACGGTACACGATAACACACCATAAATCCTTGACGTCATGCTTAACAACAGAATACGTTTCATATTTATGAGGTAGGTACTTGAGCCGAGCCTAAATTCATAAGGTAAGACTCTAATACAAAACATATACTTTTGAGACAAAAATAAGTCACATTTACCATAAAACCGTCATCATATTTCACGATACTTTCTCGAGACAAGTGTTAAGTTTAAAAGCCAGTTTAAATTAAAAGGATGAAGCATCTTTCGGTGACTTTGAGGTTTGTAAATCTACCGAACGTAAATTACGGGAATTAGAATTCATTTAGTTAAGCTGTCACCACCGTCTGATAGAAATCGAGGAGAGTAATGGAGTGGATTACACTTTGGTGAAACAAATTGCCTGAAATTGTAACTGAAATGTAATTTATTTTACAATCGTCTTAAATATCTCGCGTGATATTTCAGAGTAAATAAACAAGATAAATGTTTGTGCCAACAAGCAACTAGGCATCTTTTACATATTATTTTGGCAATTTGGCACCTCTACTAGAATGTACTCACCCTGAAAAACGCAGCTGTGGAACCACCCTTCAGCGCGCCATACTTAATCTTGGTCTGTTTGGCGAGATCTTCAGCACTCTCAATGGGCGAGTCCATTCTTTCCACGGTCAGGAAAGCCGCTAGGTTGGCCGTGTACGAGGATATCATGATCAGGGTGAAGAACCACCACATGCCCGCTACCATGCGGGTCGATACCGCTCTGGTGCAAACAACAATGTATTAATAACAACAACTTCAGTACAAGAGGTAACACTAACGAGCATTGTTAAAATAACTATGTTACCGTGAGACCTGCACTGAAAATTCTGTGGCATTTCAAGTATTTGAAAAAAATGTGTGACATGAGTACGATTTTGGTTTCAGTGCAGTTCCAATTTCTATAAAATTGTGTATTTTAAGGTGTAAATGCAGTAAATAAACGTGTATTTTCTAAATTAAACAAGACATTAATTTCACACTGAAACTGATGTATATAGGCCCAGGACATCAGAATATCAATGTGCTATCAATATCTCAGTCTCATAAGTATCTAACAAACTTTGATGCAGCAAGCTGTGGATACTGCACAAGCAAGTCTCGGGTGCGATATCAGTTACATTGTTGAAACTAGTTGTTTATTTAGCTACTAAATCAACTGTAAGTATTTAGCTAAGTACTGTGAAATGGAAACCAAGGCTAGTCGAAATAGCCGACACGTCTCTATTTAAATTGGACGCTCTAGGCGACTACCGATGCTTGAAATTTACAAAGGGCTGTGGTCGCTTTGAAACTAATTAGTAAAAGGGAGTTCTTCATCCAAGCTCTGCAACTGAAGGCTACATTTCCGTTTGTAATTACCGCGAGATTACTCTTCCACTCAATTTTACCCATTCTTATTATTTCTGATTGCGATAACCAGCGACGACTTTGCTCCAATTTTTGTCAATTTTAAACAATGCGATTTGTGAGTCGGCTTGCCGTTTGTGGACTGTTCGGAATTGTAGCCATCAGAGGCATAAGGGACTTACTTCGGCGCGATATCCGAACCTTGCTGCATCAAGGAGCCGATAGTGAACCACAGCGAGTTCAAGAGAGTGAACTGATTCTCCAGCACCGGCGGCTCGTCTAGGCAGTTCCGGGGGGAGTCCCACTCGTACGGGCTGAACCTGCGCCCAAATACTGCCCGTCATTCATTTACAATGTATCTCATGATCGCGCGCCAACTTACTTTTAGTGAAATTTCAACACTCGGTGTAATTTTAGCAAATGCAGCGTCGCATTTCCGTTTGGCAAACATTTTTTTTATGGAAAGACTCAAATGGTTCACGTATATTTTAAAATTAAAGTGCTATGGTAATCGTTTATAAATATTCTAGTATTCTTTTAAATATATTTTCCGCTGAGTTTTTATTTGTGAATTTAATTATTTTATGTAGAAATATACAGGATGGCACAGATATCGACGCGAAAATGTTACCATGGATTCAGTACGTGATTCTGAACACCACTGCGTTGAAATTTTTCGGCGCTTATTTGAAAAAAATATTCTCTTCCATACATTTTGACCGCGCTAAGATATTGCACTTTTCTATGAAACAGAAGTTTCTTTTTTTAATAACCGACAAAAAATTTCAACACAGGGGGTTCAGAATCATGTACTGCATCCATGGTAAAAGTTTTCGCGTCGATGTCCCTGCCATCCTGTATACTAGGTACACGATGTGCATATTATTAATTCTATTATTCCGGAAGCGTTTTATTGAAATGTGTAATATTTTCCATATTACACATTTCAATAAAACGCTTCCGGAATTGAAGTTCACTTGCAAGTAAGTCGGCGAATGATTGAACAACCCCTCTTTTATGTTCATCTTGTGGACTTCGCTGAGTTCACTATTTTATCACCAGAAATGAAACGCGTGTTTCGAATGCGAACCAAGTTTTTATTAGTTTCCTCTCTTTTATACATTTAAAGCGAAAACATGCTTAATTTCATTTCCGGCAAGGAACTGCTCGTTGGCAATCTGGTGCTAATAAAAGTTAATATTAGGGGTCTTTCTAAATTATCTTACTTGGGCAAAAAATCACAGCTTTGCTGCATAAGAGATCCGATGGCAAACCACAAACAGTTTGCTAGAGAGAAAATATTTTCCATTTTCTCACCATCAGGAGTATGCGTTGGGTGCCATTCGTATGGAGTGAACCTATCGGACAAATACATTTAGCAACCTAATTACAGTCGGCACTCTTCCAACCGAGGCAAGACGATGTTCCAACAGAAATATTGTCTTGCTTTAGTTGGCGCCATCTCTGAATCCATATACCGTAAAATATAAGGTATGTTATACGCTAAATGGTGTGCACACATTGCCAATTAGAGTAATTTGTTCAAAGTGCCAATAAAAATAAAGAGGAGAAATTAAACTTTCTGTGTATCTGTTTCCACGTCATGTAGGTGATATATACACATGTCTATGTGTACGTACCTTGCCAGTATGAAGAGCAGTACGGACACGCCGAGATACGCGGTGGCCATATAAATCCAAACGTCGAGTGAGAGCGGCGATAGGAAGGAGAACAAGTTCGGTGGCTGCTTAATGGGCTTGCGGTAAAGTACGGAAATGCCGAGATTCATGAACGGCATTGTGAAGTCAACCACTTGCTCTCTGCACAAACGAAAATAATACAATGAATAGGGTAAATACAATGCGCTTCAACGCGCCACAAAAGGTTGCCGGTCGAATAGTAAGCGAGATACAAACAATACATTGGTGCAATTGTTTTTCCACTTCCAAAAATGGTGACAATATTTTTCTCAAATGGAGAAATAAGAGAACTTATTATTACGTATTTTCATGTACCTGTCGTATGTAATGGTGAGATCGGCGATGGCGAGGTCGGCTCGTTGTTCCAACAATTCCCTTATCATTCCGTCCCACTCTTTGGTCTCACGGTTGTAGGACCCGTATCGACCGTCAGGCGCCAGCTTGAATGTATAATTGAAGCCCAGAATTTTAGATATCTCGTGAATTAGATCAATGGCGTAACCCTCGAACTGTGCGTTGCCTGTTAGCTTCTCGCTGGCCTCTCTCCTCATACAATACGGCGAGCTCTAGGGATTAACAGAACAGATTACATATGTAAATGCGTTAAAAAAGAATTAGGTACTACATGAGTAAACAGAGTTTACATACTTGGGGAATACACGTGAAATGAATTCGTAAACAGCGAGGCTGGAGAAATGCTCGAGTGATTTTTTTTATTTAAATACAGGTTTGTCTGTCTTCTGTGTTTCTGTTTAGGGCTTTGTATGTATCAAGTCATGAATAAGGATATGTCTCGCATGAATGTTTTCTCTCAGGGAATATATTTTTACTGTGTGCCAGTCTACATAAATCCCCTTTTCGCTTCTCGAGAGAACACTCATATATATGTGCGATACGCTAATTTTGCTTTTGTGGGCCACGAGAGAGCAGTAAAATGTTTCCGATAGATTAATGCCTATATCTTGAATGTTATTTATAGCTTACCAAAATGGTTGTTACGATGAGCGTCTTATTCTGCAGTATTTCCACTATCTGCTTTTGGTTCTCACCGTAAGAACGGGTGTAATTAACGCCTTCTGAAGAGTTCCAAGTTCCAGCTTTTTGCAGTCCGTCCCTTGTTAATTCAATTATATCCAGAGTGAAATCGCTTCTGAATCCTTGATGGTCAAACTTTATCACTCCGGTTAAGCCTTTCATTTCGACCTGTTCATTGAATTAACAAGTTGAGTATTGTGGAAGTTATTTTGGTTATCAAGTTTCGAAATCTATAATAATTAAGTTATACTAGTACATACAAACTTTTGGGTCAAATGTACGTTACAGTTTTGGTAGAGTCGTTGTCCTCGTTCATAGGGAGTATTACTTATTGATTATTGTTAATTGAAAACTGATTCAATTATATACACACGCTATCACGAAAGTGAAACCAATTTTCTGGTTTGGTCCATCCTATCGTTCGTGAGGTAATGACAATGACGGGGGTTAAGTTAATTACCACTATTGAATTACCAATATTGAACCTATCAATTTGATCTCCTACTATCACGCACAGCGTGCTCCTTGTATTTAATTTTATCATACATCTACGAAGGTACGTGTTGATATTTACTTTCAACAAGTGCCTTCACCAGCTAATTACAAAACAAAGTGCTCGTAGAAGCACACCTAAGTTAACGGTTAGTACAACAAGAGTGGCACAGATTGACATAAAAAGCGAAATCCCGGGGTGCTTAAGCTGAACATTGCTGGAGCAGTTAATCCGTCAAGTTTCACGTTCAGGCACTTAATCCCACTATGTTGGTCGCAGCTTTGTTCAATGACCACTAAACTTCTCTTTTTATTGCGAGACTTCAGTACGGTTTGAACGAAAATCGGAGAACGTTTGTAAATAGATTTTAAAAGAACAGTTATTGTTTTGCCATTAACTGTTGAACGAACGAAGGTTATAAGACTGGTGAATGTAGTAAGTACGTTTATACTATATGGAAATATAGTAAAATCATAATTCGTCCGTTAAATTCGAAAAGATTCATCTAAACAACAGGCTATTTTTAACGAAAGATTTATGCGATGAATTAAACATGTATGCAGATTGAACTTACGATTTTCATGTAATTGATGAGGCTGTACCCGTGGGGCCAAGTGTCTTCTGCTTCACATGAGAGAGGTTTCACGTCTATTTGCTGTGACGTATCAAGATCATGTAACGCCTTAGCAAACAGATGTACTGCATCATACATCAGGGCCGTTTCCGTCTGTGTACCAACAAAGGATTCCGCTCAGAGAAAATTAAATAAAAACTTTACAGTAACGAGGGTCAAGGGAAATGTTTAGGGATCTAATTCTAAGGAATAACTGAAGGAGCAGGAATTGTAAGGAGCTGCTATGTACTTTTAGAAATGTATGTAACAATGTTTAAATATATAATGTAAGTACTTAATTAAATTGTTCTCACCTTAATAAAGGTCATGTTCTCCTGTAAACAAACAATTAATTTTAATACAGCCCTGTTTATGTTTACTTATACAAATAAATTTATCATTGGCCTACATACAGATGGGTGATTACCTTAGCCGTAGTGTGTCCCAGTTGGAGTTTGCGTCCTTTTCGGGCTTCGTCGTAAACCCAATCCCTTACGACTCTTTGGACATCAGCACGTTCAGGGTCAAGTAATCTTAAAGCCGTAATATTTGTGCCGCCATATTTGAATTCTTCTAAATCTACACTGTGAAGATCCTGTTGACAATTCAGATTTTCGATACCCGGAATATTTATAGCTTTATTGCCTTATTTTTTTTCTAAAGACTTACCAAAGAAGTGATTAAATAACTATGGTAGTCAGACATCATTCCTATCTGTTGTGCTTGTTGAAGCACATCCCTTATCCTTTCAGTAGCACAATCCAATACAATATGTGACTCTGCTGAATTCTTTATTTGTTTTAATAGTGGCCTGCAAAGGATATAGAGCTTTAGTACAGGCACTTAAGTATTAAAATAGTTTGTGGATTAAGACTTACCTGTAATCATGAGAATCTGGAAGTTGTCTCACAGCAACAGGCAGTTCCGACGGCCCGTGAGCTTTGAGCAACTCTTGCAGACGGACTAAACCGTCGCTGTTCTCGTAAACTATTGTGAATGATCTCCAGCCCCATGCTCTCACTAAATCCACATAAGCCTAAAATAAATGAAACTCTTGTTAAGGTAAAATTTGGTCAATATTATGTGACCAACTCTGAAATATCGATAGCCACGGAGTTGAAATAATTTAATAATTGGCGTTAATTTCATTACTGTGTTTCAGATTAGTATTATTCCCGATGTGTTTAGTTATTAAATTAAACCCAGTGTTCCATCCAATATAACACGAATTCTGAACACATTATACAATATAATTAATTTATTTGATATTCATATTGAAATCGAATGTTGGAAAATTGGCGTTTGTTTCATAATGTTTCTTGCTTTTGAATGATTTTCTGTTGTGTGTGTCCATGCTATACAACTGCGCGATCGATCTAATTGCGGATGTCCAATCTTCCGGGCGGGTGGACAATTTCATTTTTACCAACGACGCGACGGAGCCGCTGCCACATGTGCGTTCAATGGCCGTATCGTTTTAGTATTCAATTTTATGTGGTATATATTACGTTTGAGAAAGATGGCGGTTATTATAAATTAAGCTTATGAATGTATTTGTCTGAAAATGGAGAAAATACTGAATAATTACGGTTAAATATAGAACACCTGTATTAAGTGATTACAAAGAATTTGTATTAAGTATCACGCAAATGATTACTAAGTTTCCCTTTGTTTATTTCAATCATGCTTACAAAGGCAGAATTAATTAAAATCTTTGTAATGCGTAACAATTAATGTATAAGAGAGAGTCAACTTTAATTATGGACAACGTTTTGTAAAACAATGAGTTGTTCTAAGCCTTTAAGATCTTAAGTGCTGAGATTTAATTAATTTTTCATCTTTATTTTAAGATTTCTGAACTGAGAAGTTGTGAAGCCTTGAAAACGGAAGTGGAAAAGCTAAGTTCAACGGTTTATGGTATGATGATGATGGCAACGTTTTAATGATGAAAGTGTTAGTCACATAAAGTAGTTATCTAAATACTTTCTTGTACAGTCACGACCGTGCATACCTAGAGTTACGAAAAGTTCAAAAGCGTTTTTCTCGAGAAATAACAATTCCAACGTTTCGAAAATACTATGTTCATAGCACCATAAAATATCTATCAATACGTTAGGAGAAAAATTTGAATCTTACTTGAGTGTAAGGTATTTGTGCTCGTGACTGTACCTACCAGAGTTTACGTAGTAGGTACAGAACACAGCTTGTATTAAGTTTTTTCTGGGGCTAGGTATACATATATTGGCGTGAATATTTATATTTCCGTGTTCCTCGATATCATCGTCCACACAAACGGGCCCATCCATCCCTTCGGGAAGAATTGTCGTCTCCGGAAGGAAAACATTTTCAATGTGTACGCTATTCTCGCGATAGGGTCGTCTAAGTCTCGCATACCGACGCCACTTCCCGCAATTAAGATAATTAATGAACAAAGTTTTCTGTGACAGTTTCTAAACCCTGCAATGTAGGCTTTCATTCCTTGCCGAGCGGTCAATGTTTACCGCATAAACTGGTTTTAGTGCTCTTGAGTTTTATTCGATTACATTCCTGAGCCCTAAATCTTGTTTTAGACCTAAGAACTAAGTACCTAAAATACATAAGTAGTTCTTAAAAGTATAAAATTTGATTTGAGATGGGATAACATAGTCAAGAAAGAGATTTATCAGTATTGACGAGATTTCTTATCAAAAGAAAATATGGTTGAGGGTAAGCATTAAGGCTAAGCGTATGCTGAGGCGCAGGTGACGCAGCACAGCACAGTACAGATTTTGCAGGGTAAGGCAGGCGAGGCAGACAGGCCGCGAGCGCATGCTGCGACGCAGCTACACAGACACATTCGCGTCCTAGCTAGTACAAACAATCTGTCATTGAAACAAAATTATTAATCAGTGGTAAAAAACAAGTGATGATTTGAACGCGTCGCGCAGAAATCTGTGCCGGCACTACAACGAGACGCAGAGCAGGACAGACACATGTCTGCGTCGCACGTGCCTGCGCCGCAGCGTACCTACGCAGCTGTCAGTACGTTTATGCATTACAAAATCTGCTCTGCGTAGACCGGCGTCACCTGCGTCTCAGCATACGCTTAGCCTTAACAAGGAACTCAAACGATTTTCAGTCTTACGTCACGTTTTGGGCGACCATACTCTTCTATGGAATCTCTTATTTCAAATCGTGATTCAAAACTGTGCACTGTTCTAGAACACAAGCCAGTCTAGATAGATTCATATATGTATTCAATTAATGGTTCCAGCAATACCTAATTAGTTCACAGCACACGATTTCTACTCTAGGTAACATTCGGGTATACAATTAGATAATTACCTAGCTAATATCCGAATTATACGCGATCCCACACATTAGTTGTAATATGATAAACTGTAACTAATTATAATATTATGTACGTTAACAGCATTATTTGGACACGTTTCCCCTAAAATGCATTTGGGGGTGGCCAGAAACAAGAGAGCACTTATTGCCATAGTTTATTTTATACCCCTTGTGAGACTTCCGCATACATTCAGTAAGTGCCTATCGCCCCTTTGACAAGGTGTCAGGTTATCGAAACGATAACGGTGAGAAGTTATATTAGGACATGGGGAGTTTACTTAAACATTATACCTTCAGTTACATTTTCTGTAACTATATTTTATAAATGATAGACAATAGCCAATAGTCAAACAAAGCCTATTAATGGACCAAAAAAAAGCTTTTAACGTTTTCAGAAACCATTTTTCAATTAAAAATTTACAAGCTTAACAAAGCTTACCGGCCGTTAGCTGAAATCCCTGTTCGAACAGTTATTAAGAACAATTTGTCAATAATAAAAAAATTGAAACACTCACTCGGCTTAACGCGGCTGGATGTGGATAAAGGTTGACAAGGCAGGATTCCCTTCGAGTCCTGTAGTCCCACCTAGTCTCCAAATGTGGCAGTTCCATTGTGTCACATATTGACTGGACGTGGGCCGCGGCTGGGGCGGATTGTGGACCAAAGATGGCCGCCACGCCGCTTCGTAGGAGGTGACATACTGCGCGGGGATAAATCTACGTTAGTCATCAATTTAATGGAAATATTTGTATTATTTTTGTGGTTTTATAAAGATAACATGGTCCAGGTTTGAGGAAAAGAGGCAATGGTTAGAGGAGATGACTTTTTAATATACATTATTTGAGTATACATTATTTTGTATTGGAGGTCGAAAATTATACCGATGACGTTCATCCAGACACGTTAAAAAACTAAATAATACACTACAATGTGTAATAGTGACACTATACACTATACAGCTTAAAAATACAGCTATAAAGCTTTATCACGAATCGCGAACCACGAATTAACAATATAACAACATCTTAAAAAAATACACGAGTAAAAGAGAGAAAAGTATCACGTACGGTACGGTCACGTTGTCACGGCACTGTGTCGTACGTGATCGCAGGGGGGAAACTATTACGTCACACATCCAGCTCCGAACTGATTGTATCCGTGCGGGATCGGACGGTCGGACCCGGCGCCCGACGGTTACATAAAACGGGACAACTACGAACCTTATTATAACGAGGACATTACTTCTCACCCAGCTTTGTACCGAATAAAAGGTATATTTTATGTGATTTTTCTGTAAGATTGATTACGAATGACTTATTTGACAGGCCTCAGCCTTTTTTATCGAGAAGGTATTACAATAGTAAATGTTTTAGCAATAATATTAGCGAATACACAACTTATTTTCGAATTATTTCTTGTCAGTCGACATGAAAGACGGATGAGTTATAGAATCTAGATTTGTTTCATTGCGGTACCTAGGAGTCCGTCAATAAATCGAGAAGTCTATTGCTTGACTCGTCTAATATTATTAAACTTTTTAGTTTGATTGAAAAAAACTGTTTTTTTGTGTCAAAGGCTGCCGAGGAAAGCTAGGCGTAGGTTAGGTGAAAAGTTATTATCGCCAGTTAGACACCTGCAACAGCCATGTTTGACGATACGATGTCAACAATAAAGACAAAATTAAGAATTCCTGCCGGTCGATTCTGTAAAAATATCAACGTGAAACTTAGGTGAAGTGAGCTGTCACTGTCACAAATCGACCGGCAGGATCACTATTGACAGCGCACTTCACGCTCACTTCACCTAAGTTTCACGGTGATATTTTTACAGAATCGATCGGCTGTACTTGCTCCAGAATCCTTCAAACCAGAGCACTACAATCAAACACACACTGACATACGTCAAGCCATTACCACAAGTCACAACAGTGTATGGTCAGTTTCCTCCCTCGTCCGTCAAGTACTGTATAGAGGAACATCCATCTATCTTCATTAAATAAAGGGTGAGAGGGACATAAAGAAACGTCGGGTGATATATTACGGCGGAAAGATTATGGCTTTGAAGTGACGCCGACGGTGACGGGGCGATAACGTCCTCGCGTTAGCGGTACCCTACTTTGAAATTTGCCTTTCCTAACAACTGCCTACCAAGATTGGTGACGAAACTTGTGGGTATAAGTTTGAACTTTGAAGTCACGTAGTAGTTATTGTGCCAGTTTTAGTCAAATGGGATCAAACAAATTTAATGTATTACAGTCTTGATTACACATGTTACGATCGGTAGAATTTTATTCCTTGAAAGATATGAGGTCGTTTAAGACTTGTATTTGTTCGGTAAATAAAACCTCTGGCGTGCCTCGGTCGACATGTCTGTGGGCGAAAATAGTCCTACGTGTCGCAGGTGTCGTCTGGACATTTTTTGCCTAAGTCAATACGATGGTTTAGTTTTTTGCGCCTTATATTTACACCATTAGCCTTTTCGAGGCTATTTTGAGCCTGGCTTCCAGCCTTTTTATTTATAGTTGTTTCTGTGTCCCTAATACTGGGTAAAGACCACTTTACCCTCTTTCCATTTTTTTTATTTAAAGCTACTATTTTTGTAGGTCCAGATGGTCCCGCCATCTCCTCGGCTTCCAGCCTAATTTATTTATCAAAGATACAAACCTCGTTTAGACGCATGAAAGCTGTCCTGCGGTGAAATAGTCTCGACTTGCGCCAGTAACTTGGCTCTCGGAAGCACTGCCCTGTCCGCGTTCACTCGCTCCACTGCGTAGCGAAACGCTACTTCTTGTTTCTCATCCTCCGGGTGGAACAGACCACCTGCGATGAACCACGATGGTATTTATATTGTCATGATTATAATATCACCCTATATATAGTCTTTAGATAAATACTGCATGGTTATTCACAACTATTCGATACGCTTCCGTGTCGTATCGAACATCAATAACAGCCATGCGATTCTGTAAACATCTCACCGTGAAAACTTGGGTGAAGTGAGCTGTCAATTGTGTCAATCCCTGTGGAATGACAGCTCACTCCACGCTCACTTCACCTTAGTTTTCACGGTGAGATGGTTACAGAATAGCACTGCTGTTATCGAAAGTGATGTTCACAAATCCGAAACCAGAAAATTTCCGCTATTTTACCGACAGCTAGTTGCTGTCGGGGCAAAGCAAATAAAAACGATAAAAAAAAGTTATTATAGTATTAACGAGTTTATGGAAGATAAGAAGCTAAAATAAAGCACCATGTTATTTATCTATGTATAAAAAGATTTTATTAATGTTACTATATATTCCAAATGTCTTAATTAATATAAATTAAATTAAATATGTTACAAAGAGATTATACATTGGTAGTAATAATAATGAACGTTGTGATATTGATATTTAGTAGGTATGCATTATATATTTAACCTAGATTTAAGTTAAATATTATAATACTTGCTGCGCCCCAACAGGGTCATGTACTCATAAGTTTTAGCCTAGCCTGTAACTGAGTGTACATTATGCAATAATAAAAAATAATAATCAGGTAATCGAATGTGCGTCATTTTCGACACGACAGCTTGTCGAATGGTTGCCAATGCTGGTCTTCTAACGGATAGCTACCTTGATTTTAGGGCTCGATAGAGTGATGGAGAAAATTCTATGTGTGATGCTTTTGATTTGAATGAGGTCGCAGCTTTGTTGGATTTTTTGACAAGACATAAAGAGATTATAATAAGCAAGCAGAGAGAAACTGATATCCTGGTTTCCAATCTCTTGCCTATTTATTTAATTTATAAGTCTATTTAAACAAAGGCATAGAAGGGTTCGACTATTTATGGCCTGGTATAAGTCGTAAACAAGTACTTTCCACAGAATCACGACATTCAATATTAAGAACGTTCATTCTAAAAGTTGGCGACGTCGCAAATAGCTGTCAAATATTTACCTGTTTGATTAATTTGGCAATATGGAATTATAAAATATCACTAACTAGTGATCTAAAATATTAATAATGAATTACAATTATAAGACGGAATTTGATGTTGTAAGCGTTTCATGATTTTGCAAAAAATCATTTGGAAAGTTTCCAAATTGTACTTTTTTTGAACATTTAAAACTAAATATTAGGTGTTACAAAATAATTATTGCTTAACATAATCAATATTTTAATTCACTAGTTAGAGATATTTCATATTTCCATAAAGTAATATTGCCAAATTTATCAAAACAGTAAAATAATTTACAGCTATTTGCGACGTTGCCCACTTTTAGAATGTAGGTACGCTCTTAAGGTATTTATTTGAATTTCGGATCTTTCATGAATAAATATTATAGTCTATTATAACCTTATAGGAATTTCCCTTTAGTAAGACTGAGAACTTGAACATCAATGAATTAACGCTTACGTTAACTTCAATAATATCGACGGGATGTTAAACAGTTAGATGAGATGTGTTTCCTTTCATGCCCAGAAGGCTACAACAACAGTAACTTCGTACTTGTTCACAAATACAATATTATCTGTAACTTTTGACATACCTACCTACACAGTTTGTATGATTCAGTTACGTAAGTATGGGTTAGGAAAACCTACGCAGGCTAATTATTAAATAAGTGGGTATACAAACACCTATGTTTCCAATTACAATTAAGTACCATTTACTTCAACAGTAGGTATTTGAACAAGCCTGAAATTACAACAAAACTACAAAGCAAATTAAGCACAAAATTGAAGTTACAATACAACCCTAAAATTATTAACTTAATGAAAATTTTATCGCCCCAAGGCTCTATTTCTAAGACCCAATTATAATCAGATCATTACTTTAATATAGATTTTTGAAATAGCTTCCACGCTTACACATAAATCAACGTTAAATTCAGATTTCGTTATAATTAATTCATTATTATAATTAACTCAGTAACGTTATCCTTACCTATTCGGATGGTGTCGGGCAGGGCAGAGAGATGGCCGAAGAATAAAATGAGGAATATTGCGTTCGCCCCTCTCATCCTGAAACAAAGACAAATGACGTCATTTTTACGAACTAGAGGATGTGAAGATGGATTGCTAAATGACAAATCATTTGACGACTTGAAACATTGATTGTTTTCCTTTTTTGCGGAATATTTGTGGTGAATCGACGCTTTTGTATTAGGATCGTCCCTTTTATCAATATGATAAAAGGGACGATCGACGATGATAAGTACATATCATATTCGGTCTATTTTAATTGGCACATATGCATAATTTCAACGAGATTATCTTGATGTTTAATATCAAAAGGTATCTTAGTATAATTTTATAGTAGAACACACAACATACTGTTGGTAATAAAGATCTTTCTAACCACTTTATCCTCGCTTTCAACGATCGTTTCCTCACATTTCCCTTGCATCGCAAAAACCTTTTTATTTGATGTGCTTACTACTTCCAATATATAGAGACATTTTTAAATCTTACACGAGTTTCTGACGAAATCCCTAACGTGTGAACGCTACTTTATTGGTCACCGGATCAATAGGAAAAGGTGTTCCTTAACGTACGACACGCGGGAAATGTCAACCGACAAATGTGTGATTTCTTTTTTCTAGAAATAGCAGTGTTTACCATGGACTTTTAAAATTGTGTTGTTCGTATTACAATTATACGTAGGTACCTAACATGGTTAAAAACAAACCACTTAATCTACGCAAAGCGACTTTATTTTATAGAATGTATAGATAAACATTGTATAAAATAAAGTCGCTTTGCGTGTGTCTGTCTGTGTGACCGCGTTGTTCTTCTAAACTGTGCAATGGATTTTGATGTGGTTTTCACCATTATTTTGAAAATTGATCCCGGAAGGTTCATTGTGTTTATTACACTTATATTAAACTTACATATCATAAGAAAGCAAGTTTTGTCAAGACATAAAACCGTGCGAAGCAGGGGCGGGTCACTAGTTATAGTATTATAATAGAAAATGATTGTAAAAAATACAGAAAATATATCCTCTGAAAAGTAGAATTCTTATAAGGTGACGAGCTGGTTTTTATAACAGAATTTTATTTTCGGATGTCTGGATACTTTTCATAGAGCGTCTGGATTGAGACAATACATTTCAATGACCTAAGGACAAAAATGCTGAAAATAACGAAAAGTTTTTTTGATTGATTCTCAACCATCTGTGACACTTCTGTGAAACAAAGATGGCGCCTTTACTTTGTATGCTTCATAACGTTTCTTACGATATGACATTATTTTTAGCAAGAACATCTTTATCGTAAAAATACATTGAAACTATGGACAATGATAATAAATCGTCTATATTTTCCTTATCGTTCATTTTTACATTAAAAAAAAACATTTTTAAAGGTATATAGGATAGGTTCTCAATTTTATTTAGTTAAAGCCCCGCTTGGGGATAGGCCTTCTCCAACATTTTTCAACTGTTTCTCTCTTGCGCTTTCTTTGTTCAGTCCTTTCCGGAAATTTATTTTATTTCATCTGCCGAATATTCTCTGGGTCGTCTTCTGACTCTTGCCGCTTGGGCCTGGCCATTGAGTTACCAACTGTGTCCATTTTCCATCTGTCATTCTTAATACGTGTCCGCCCACTTCCACTTCTGGCGTTTCGTATGTTGAAATCATCTATTATGTATATTCGTTTTCTTGCGTATTCTCGTTTTCTGCTTTTTGTTTATCTTTCAGCCTTATGTTCAAAATGCTTCTTTCCATGGCGCGCTGAGTTTTTTGTATTTTATCTCGTTTATAATTGTTGTATATCCAGGGTTTGAGATACGTATGATAGGCACACCCGGTAGCAGACACGATTTCGTGACTTTATTTTTCAATTTCAAGGGCATTTTTGAGTTCAGTATTTCTTTTAAACTCCAGAACTTATTCCGTGTATATCGTGTTGATTCTCCTCTCAATCTCATCTTTATGTGTCGAATTGCTGAACGAAATGCGTTTTCCTTAATATAGGTAGTTTTCCACCTACTTTAATCTCTGTGTTTGGTTTACTAATATAGGATTTTGAAGGGCGTCATTACTTTTGTTTTTGATGTATAATTCTTCCAATAGACTAGATGATCTTGAGAAGAGCACTATGTCGTCAGCGTATCTAAGGTGGCTGAGGTATTTTCCGTGAATATTGATTTCTTTTTGGTTCCAGGATAAGTCTTTCATCATATGATGTAGAATAGATGTGAAGATGATTGCGGTTCTCACTGTTTTACGCCTATTAGCGTCTATAGAGCGACAAAAAATTCAAATATGTAGAGTCTACATATTTGAATTTTTGCCCCAACCTGTCTGTATCTAGCTTTACACAGGTTAAGCATTTGCTATACATCTTGAAACTACGGAAAACACATCTCGTAACGAATATGTATTGAGTATCATAATAATAAATTATGGAATTTTTATTTTTTATATTTAATATATTTTTTTATATTTTTAAATGTTTTAATATTTTTTTATATTCTTATATTTAAAAATGTAATTTATAAGCGTTATAAATGAAATAAATGAAATTATGGTATAGAGTTAGGTTTCTTTATTTTCTTCCATTGATCTCGCAATTTGAAGAGTAATGATTTTCTTTTGTTTTGATTTTGTTCGCAGGCGGTGGAAATGAGGCAAGTGTCGTGAGGAATGATTTGAATATGAATGTAGATGATTATAAGGGTAGGACAGAATCAAAGAAACGATGGATGACAACTGTTTAAGATGATAATGCCACAAAAGGGGTTAATACCTATATAAATAAATATATTAATAAATAAATATATTATTATTATTATATTATTATTAATACGGCTGATCGAAATAGGTAGGTATATGGAACAAGAATGTATAAGTAAAGTTTCGACCCGAAATATTTTTTATAAGAGCAGGATAGTAATAACCGATGAAAATAGGTTAGACCACAACCTATAGCTAGATTGTATCACAGTTTCACTTTACAAAACTTGTAATTACTTGCTTTTGTTCCAAGGTATTTATTTTAAAGTAAATGTCAACAAACTGCTACCCACTTTTCAATTAGCAATTATTTAGGTCACTATCAGCTCCAAACAAAGGGGCTAAATTGTTAGTATTAATGGCCAGTTTACATTTCATTAAGTACCTAAACAAATAAAGTGTCTTATGCCGACGTTGTCACACAAAGTAAACAAAAATTGGTTCTAAAGATAACCTTTCTAAATGTACCCAAATTATCCATAACGACATGACAGATCCAGAGAACGAAAATAAAGCTAATAATAAAAGGGACTGTCTGCTAATACAACCAGGAAAATTTATTATTAACAATTTCGACTCCACCCACTTTTCATAGAACTCATACGCCATGCCGCCATATTTATTGGATGTGAACCTTCAGGGAGGGTTGCCGGCATTACGTTTGCGCTAAAGTTAACCATCGCGGACGGTCAACGGAATTAGGTTTAAAACCGTGTTATACAACACTGTAAAACGGAGTAAAATTGTGTTTTTAGGGGGTCTTGTCGCTATTCGTAGTTTCCAACCTTTTAATTTTTTTTTAATAATAGTAATCGTGTTTTTTTTTTTTTATGTGATTTTAAAACCAACGCATGTACTAATAAATCTTGATGAAATATAGGTAGGTACATCAAATTTTATTGTCACGGTTTATAATGCTGTATTCGCTAAGAAAAACCTACATTTAAAATGAGCCCTCCGCGAGGGCTCCCGGCATCTCATATGAGACTAGGTGAGAAGGTCTCCCGGCACTGAACGTGTTAAGCAAATTCACACTCTACGTCAATTTGCCGTGTGATTTTGCCATTTCATACAACGTACGACGTTTCATACAACGTTGTGTTTTGAATATACGGACAATTAAAGTTGGTATTAAATTTGCTTAGCAATAAATTTCCTTGACTTTCCACGCCAACCTTAAAAGTAATTACAACGTTACCGTGCAAAGGTCATAGCAGTTTGTGAAGTTAGTAATAGGTGTAAGTGGAGTCACATCTCGGTGTAGCGAAATTGATGTTGTAGCTAACTTCATACACGCTGCAGCTGAACGAACTGCTAACTACATCACAGGTATTTTACATCCATGTTATTATAATTAGTCGTGCTGAAGAGAATATATAAAGCGTTTGTTAGCGGTGTGTAATTATTTCGTGTTATTGAAAATGTTAACGTTCTAGTATAAATACTACTAGAATTGATAAGCTTAGGTATAGCTTAATGAGTATCGTATTATTATATCAAACATTTGGTTCGATCATCCAACCCATAACCACATCTAATTGGACTACCATAGATTCGGGAAAGAGAGAAATGAAGAATACTCTTTTTCCAAATGGCCTATTTAATCACAGCTTGATATTATGAAACATTCGCGGTAATTCGATAACAGTGATGCAACTAAGCATTAACATAACATATTTTACATCGAGCGACTGCCTATCTGACCTCCACAACCCAGTTACTGGGTAGCACGATACCCCTTGGTAAGACTGGTTGTCAGACTTTTGGGCTTCTGTCTACCCGCAACGACTGTCAAAGTAAAGTTACCTATATCATCTCTATTAATAAATAAACCGGCCAAGTGCGTGTCGGACCACGCACAATGAAAGGTTCCGTAGTTGGGATGAATTTATCCCAAGAAAAAACTTAACATTGTAGTTGAAAAACATTTTCTCCCATACGGAAAGTATGGAAGATCATGTTTTTCAAACTGCAAATTTAGGTTGGTCGGTTTATTACTCGTTAACCTGTAAAGCCTACTTAGCTATGATAGTTTTCCTTTTAACTTCGTTATATATACTACTGCTGTAATTTTTTTCCCAAATCCAAGTACAACCATTTAGCTGGCAGGACACACACACTTGACTCTAACAAACAATTTGCACTTTAGCGCTTAACATTTCGCAAACGGATTCCTGAATCGAAAAATGATTTTAACACACCCTCAATATTTTTAAACGACCTTTCCAACGACATCTCACACTATGGGATAGACGAGGAAAAAAAAGATCCCACTTTAAGCTTCGTGCAGACAAGTGCGACGCGACAGCGCGACGCGACACCGGCTATTGTTATACCGCGAAGTTTTCTTAGAAATTGTATTGTTCGAGTCGCGTCGAGCCGTCGCGTCGCGCTGGTCTGCACGAGCCTTTACATGTAGGGAGCTAAGTACCCTAAAAAATAATATTATCTTGATTTTATTTTACCACTTTGTCGGCGTGATTAATATCACGCCAAATTACAGCTTTGTAATACTAACCGTCTCTGAGCTAAACCGAGGAGAGACAGACAGACAGACGGACATGGCGAAACTATAAGGGTTCCTTATTTACTACGGAACCTTTGTAAAAATCAAATGAGGTTCGTTGGTAAGCGCATCACTTGAGAACGGTCGGACCTACCTATTTGGTTATTCTTTATTTAAATTTTCGTAATATCGTCCAATAAGGTTTTACCGGGAAGAAAAATTTGAAAAGTTGGCCGGAATTTGGCCAGGACAACATCTGTCGGGTCAGGTACTTAGTCTACACTTAATATCATAAAGAAAAAAGATTTGTATTTTGTTTGTAGTAAATAAACTCAAAAACTACTGGACCGATTTAAAAATTCTTTCACCAGTAGAGTGCTATATTATCACTGAGTAACATAATAGTAGTTTATGAAACTGCTGCATAATGAGGGGTATTAAAATACGAGAGTGTGTTTAAAAACCGTATCACACGAGTGTTTTAATTCCTAGTTATGTGCAGTTTCTTACACTACTTTATCTACTCTCATACATTGTGGTTGAACCTACTAAATAAAAGATCAAAGTTAAAGATCAAGAATACAAAATTCCCACGAAATTCGGTACAACAAAACGTATGAATGAATGGCGCCTGCACCCAGCACATCACCGCGCATGCGCTAGAGCGGTGCTGCTGTCCCCCGCAAACGTTCCAATACAAAAGTTGATGGAAACTCCTTGGTGATACTAACTTATTGGATTAGCCCTGTATCGTAATAGAAAAAAAATTGCTTTATATCATTATTTTGTTAGAGAAAAAGTGTTATAATATGATTCTATTTTTAAATTTCGGTATTGTGTTTATAAAGTATGTCAATATAAACTCGTTTTGAAGTTTATAATTCGAATATTACGATATGAGTGTAGATAAACTATATAATTTATATATTCGGGCAAATCCTCTACAAAATCATGCTAAAGAAGTGGGTCAATAAACATTCCAGCCAGTAATTAAGACCAATGGCTTGTTTTAAATACGATAGCAATTGTTTCTAGTTTAGTCCAAGCCTCGAGTGACACCTTAGAACTTCTGTTTGTAATCCAAGAGACAAAAGTTACATTGACATCAAACGGACCGAGTTACTTTGGAAATGTTACTCAATAATGTTCAGTAATCCGTGATTATCTTCCTTGGCTCTTCCAAAGTATATTGGGGACCGGGTTTTAGTCCAATAACTACAGGTAGCAGTAGTTAGGGAACTACCGCCCAAAAAAACTGATTGTTAAGATAGTTATCGATATACTTAGTGATACTACAACATACATACATACATACTTGGTGATATACTTAGTTGTAAGGTAATTTTTGTAACAAATCATAATCATCTACCTAGCCCTGTCCCACCTATGTTAGGGTTGGCTTCCAGTCTAACCGTGTGCAGCTGAATACCAGGTATTTTACATGGAGCGACTGCATATCTGACCTCCACAACCCAGTAACTGGGTAATACGATACCCCTTGGTAAGACTGGTTGTCAAACTTTCGAGCTTCTGACGACCCGTAACGACTGTCAAAGATCCACGAATGACGGTAACAATTAACACTACCTATAGTTTTTTTTTCTTATTGACAATTTAAAAGTGCCTGTAATGGTTTATTTGAAATAAATGCTTTGAGTTTGAGTTTATTCTATTTGTTACCTATTTTATATGCAGCTAAGCTATTTGGACATCGCATTTCGCTCAGTAAAGGAGCTGTACCAACTACTGATACTGTAAGACAGTTGTCAGATTTCGGGCGTCTCACTTGCCGACTGTCACAGATATTCACAAATACAGCTGGGACCATTTTGTGTAGTTCCCTATTTACACATCTCTCTCAGATTCGATTTGGCTTGGACTGGTAGTTCTATTTATTTTAGAAATAGTAGCTCTAATTGCATTCATGGTTGGTTCATTCTCAATATCTTTATCATTTTAACCTGTCCACTATTGCATAGTTGAAAATTGGGTTTAGAAAAAACGGACACAATGAACAGTTAATGAGAAAATTGCTTTAATCACAAAAAAAGAAAGAACACAAACACAAAAAAGAACAATTTGCGGGAAAATATGCGTCACATCCACGCAAAACGGCCATCGCTCAGCATAAAAAAAGCTGCCAACCTTTTCTCAACTATGTTGGGGTCGGCTTCTAGTCTAACTGGACGCATCTAAATAAAATATTACATGGAGCGACTGCCTATCTGACCTGCACAACCCAGTCACTGGGTAACACTATACCCCTTGGTAAGACTGGTTGTCAGACTTTTGGGCTTCTTCTTAATATGAGGTCCCTTGGTAAGATTGGTTATCAGGCTTCTGACTATCCGTAACGACTGTCAAAGATTTACTAATGACAGCCGGGACCAACGGCCTAACGTGCTTTCCGAGGCACGGACGCGTCTCGATATGTAATGGACGGTCACCCATCCACGAGCCGACCGCAGCAAGTGTAGTTTAACTTTCGATCGACTCGTGCGGCTGTTATTACTTAGCCAAGAGCCCCAAAACACAAAAAAAAACATAATCACAATAAAACTTATTATAGTGTCGTGTTATCGATGCCTCGATGAGGCAAAACAGTAAATAAAGCTTGTAAAAACCATTCTAAGAACGCAGACACGAATTCTTATTATTGCCTTCCCAATGTTGGAAATGTTGTCTTCGCCCTAGCCTAGGTAAACTCTGTGTGATGAGTAAACACACTTTCCTTATCTGGCTTGAAACTTCAGGAGGTAACTTTGGTATGTTTACATGTGTTCTTGTTTTTATTACTTTTACCTATTGGCAAACATGTCTATCATTATTATTCACCATGCGTCATGTTCGTGAACGGGCGCCGTAAGTTGGGACTGGTCATCTCTTGGCTGCCATGGCTTAGTTTAATCTTTGAATTGTTTTTTGTGTTTATCTTTTTATTACGGATGCTTTTAACGTACACGTCTTTCTACATTGTACTCACATCTACAATTTCAACATGAATGATGTAACAGTTTTTTTATTTAAAAGAGTGTCCGTGGACTTTCTTGCCCGTCCTTCTCCATAGGTACCTACTACGCTTTGGAATGGGCAACTAGCTTCATATTTCTGACTGACCGACTCCTTGACAATTCAAAAGTGCCATTAAATTGTTTAATTGAAATAAAATACTTTGTTTGATTTTGAGTTTGATTTTAAGTTTGAGTTTGATTTTGAGTTTGATTTTGAGTTTGATTTTGAGTTTGATTTTGAGTTTGATTTTGAGTTTGATTTTGAGTTTGATTTTGAGTTTGAAATTGAGTTTGATTTTGAGTTTTATTTTGAGTTTGATCATATGATGGAAAGTGGTTACGGCGCCTATTAACAATGTTAAGAGTTTTAGGTGCCTATTACTTTACTTTGTTTGTATAGAACAAACAAATTACACGAAGAACCTCACCCTTAGCCCTTAGTTCTGATAATCTTCACCCTTCAGACCTTATTATACGAGACATGTAAGAAGCCCGTCACGAGACACCACGATATTATAACAACGGAGGAATGATCCTTTTTGTTACTAGAATTAACACTTGACTAAGAGCTCTTAGTCGTCCCGAGGATTTGCAAACTAACTATCTAATAATTTTATCCCATTATCTTCTTGTCTCTGTTTTATTAAACCTGATAAGTTCACTAATGAGAATGTGTCGCCCAATGAACGGTCATATCGCAGTAATGCTGTAGGTAATCACGAAGCTTGAAAAATGGTTTGCTCATCGCGGGTTATTTTTATTAGCAGAAAGGAGGTCGCACTGCTTCCCGTCATGTAGCCTTTTACGACACCTACGTGTTCTGGAAAGAAGGTGCCTTAAAGACCGTTGCAACGGACGACCGTCAAAATCACCACGATTGGCTTAAGCTTTGTGCAGACCAGCGCGACTTGTCGCGCGACGCGACACCGGTTATTGTTATACCGTCAAGTTTTCTTAGAAATTGTATTGTTCGAGTCGCGTCGCGGCGTCGCGTCGCGCTGGTCTGCACGAAGCTTTACAGTCGACAACGATACGGTCACCCTGAAAGCTTAATGATACCAATCAATCTGCCTAGCCTTTTCCCAACTATGTTGGGGTCGACTTCTAGTCTAACCGGATGCAGCTGAATACCGTATTTTACATGGAGCGACTGCCTATCTGACCTCCACAACCCAGTAACTGGGTAATACGATACCCCTTGGTAAGACTGGTTGTCAGACTTTCGAGCTTCTGACGACCCGTATCGACTGTCAAAGATCCACGAATGACGGCCGGGACCAACGGCTTAACGTGGTTTCCGAGCCACGGAGAAATCTCGGTATGTTAAGATGGTCACCCGTCCACAGACCAACCCCGGCAAGCGTAGCTTCACCTAATGGATTGAACCGTGCGGCTGTTATTACTTAGCCACGAGCTCCTCAAACCTTAAATGATACCAACGGGTAAAAATATGGCTTTTACCTGTTACAATTGAACAGGTGACATCATAGAGGGGCTCGAGGCTAACAGCCACTTAGTCGATCGACGGTTAAGCTACGCTTGCGGAGGTCGGTCCGTGGATGGGCGACCATCCAGTACATATTGAGACCCCTCCGTACCTCGGAAATCACGTTATGCCGTTGGTCCCGGCTGTCATTGGTAGATAGCTATGACAGTCGTCACGGGTAGTCGGAAGCCCTGCAGATATCTGGTCTTGCCATTGTATCGTATTACCCAATAACTGTGTTGTGGCGGTCAGATTGGCAGTCGCTCCATGTAAACTACTGGTATTAAGCTGCATCCGGTTAAGCTGGAAGCCGACCCCAACATAGTTAGGAAAAGGCTAGGTAGATGAATTGGACAGTCGCTATCATCACCACGCTTGGCAGACGAAGTGTTTCTACGGCGACTACCTTAACAACCCATCGAGGGACGGCGTCCTTACTATCAAAATTGTAGCCTTTAGCGATACTCATGGTCGGAAATGTGGCCTTTTTTCAAGAAGTGTATATTAAGAATGAATGGCTAATCATTATAATGATGCCGAAAATAGGCTTTACTGATGCTAATCTATCCTCTTACAACACATTAAACTTACCTCATAATTAAATATATAAACATATACTGAGAGGGGAAGCGGTAATATTTAATTTTCAATTACGCTATAAGGAAAATCTCTCTATAAAACGAACTGGCGTGAAATAATAACAGAATAAAATTAGAATCTAATAAAGTATGTAAATATAGATAGCATCTATGTATTTCATTGAAGGAGAATGTTTTAAGAGATGATGTACCTATTACATAAAGAAAATTCTGACACAAAGGAACGTTTTGTATATTTTGTCTTCAATTTCTTCTTACGGTATGATTCGCTAATGCCAGACACGTCACATCCTGACACGAAAACAGGCTTTATCAGGTTTCAGGCTATTTAGGGTACATTAAATATATGCCCGCATGTATCTGACATCATAATAATGTACATGTGTCAGGTTCAGGCGAGAAATAAGCAACTTATTTAATATTATACAAACAAAGAAAGATTTGATTCTACGTTTTATGAAAATATATTAAGAAAGGAAATTGCTTCTATTTTTAGCTATTAGACCTCCAGTTGTTGTGCAACGGGCTCAGAAATAGTAGGTACCTAATATTTATAACCTCAGAAATAATAAGAATTCTCTTGAACAAGCTTAATAGTTTTGCTCAATGAAACGCGTTTGAAAATGACGTTTCTTATTAGCAATTTAGATCCGTTGTTTCACATTTTATCTTGTTTAAGTTAATGTCAATAAAACTACAATACATACCTGTAAAACTACTTAGTGTCACTCTCACACGAAACACCTGTGTTATGTACACATCGTCACCAATTAATTTACTACAAGAATACACACCAACCATTCACTGGAACCAATCACAGATAACATTTCTACATTGTAATTAGCGCTGCAGTACGTTAATGTGGTCGAAAACTGTCAATTGTTGCCTTTTGAGCATAGGAATCGTTGGGCACGTTACTCGTCTTGATTAATCGGATACGTATCGATTTGTATTCGAGAGAGAATCGAGTCATGTGTGTATGTAGGCCGGTAGAGCGTGCGGCGTCCGCCCGCGCCCGTGGCGTCGTCGAGCTGCCGGGCGCGGGGCGCAGAAGCCTCAACGCGCCTGCGTGCCAACACCCTGCCGATGGTCGCACATCCACTAGGATTGTATACTAAATCAAAATCATTTTAAATGCACAACTTATGAATGGTCAATGATATCACTACGGATTTGTATCGTTTAAAGGAGGTAGGTAAGTTTATGTGCCAGTTTAATTTTTCACGTAAATAGAAGCTCTTCCTTTTGTTTTAAATGTAGGTAGTAATCTTCAACTTTACTGAAATAAAGACAAAAATAAAAAAACGAAAACATTTAAGAGTAGTTCCTAGTTTAGATTCAGAATCAAGAGTTAAATAAAACAAATACTAGATGGAAGCTCTAGGCCGCGTCCGTCTGCCTCGCACGCATCCCGCTAGCGTCCGTTGAACTTGCGTCGAGGATTCGCATCGTCAACGCAAATTGTCTTTTCATTATTCACACCGCGATTATTTCGCCCTTTGACAGTAGACAATAAAACTTTGTGCACAAGAATGAAAGCGGTTCTTTCGTGGAGACCTCGAAACCCCTCTGGATAGAACCGAGTTAGACAGAAAAATATGTGATTTGTCTGTTTCATGTTATTTTACTGTTTTATATTAATGAATAAATAGGTCTGTTTTAAGGAACATTTGAATTCGCTTCGTTATACCTCGAAAGTGAGTTTGTTTGGTACGCTTTCACGCTAAAACGGCTGAATGGATTTGGATGAAATTTGGCACAGGGGTAGACCTTGACCTAGAAAAGGACATAGGCTACTTTTCATCCTGGATCGCAGACGAAGTCGCGGGCAACAGCTAGTAACCAATAAATCAATAACCCAAATACGAAATCTGGGATTTTTTTAAAGGTAAATAATAAATAAACTGGTCGGTACGTAATTATTTCAGTCACGGCTTCATTCAGTAATTTTATTAATTAATTTTGACTTAAACTTTCAGCGTTTTTATTATATTTAGTCGGAATAAAAAGTAATCCGCATGAAAAAAAACCAAGGTAACAAACCATGAAGAATGCTTAGATTATATGAGATTAAAAATGTCTTTGAGTGATCAAAATTTTCTTTCAAGTTAATGTTCGGTGCGAAAATCCAATTAGATTTTTAATTTCATTAAGTTTTTGCCCCTTTTGTCCCCGTCAGTAAATTATAGCAGAATAGAGGAGATTGTAAGAGTTGTTAACAGTTGATATATCAACTACTCGAGCTTCGCTCGTTGAGTGGTTATAACCAATTTCCTAGAACAAACTTTCATAAAGTGCTGAGATTGTAAATAGTTGTTTGTGAGGACTCAATCTAGCTCTCTACGTCAGCTAGAATATTAATTGGATTTATCCTATTAATATTGGGCTTTTAGAAATAGATTTATGTGAAGGCAAAACATTAGATTTTATAAAATGCGATGGACACAGGTCGTGTCGCTGTCATTTCCATGTTGGACACCCGCCAATGCCGATACCATTACCTAGCGACGTTTGCACTAAAAACATATAAAAATTCCAAAAGTGGACGAAGCTACCAAAGTTGAGATATTATTTGGAGACAAAATTAGATTACACCGTTACGACGTGACGAATTTATAAAGGTTTTATTATTAGATTCCCTGATAAAGCCGAAAACTTGACGGTGCTCTCGTGTTAGATTTTTTTAAAGAAAAAGGGCGATAGGTTGCGAGGGCAGAAATTAATCGACTTGGAACGTTGGTCTTTCGTGGGGCTGATAATCGGTTTTCTTAATATTTCTTTCCATTGTAAAAGTAAACAGATCTTAAACCAAGATTTTTCAACAATACAAAACGCACTAACAAATCTCAATAGCTAGATAGCAAATATTTGGTAGGTGGGTAAGTAAGTACGAGGCTCCCAAATATTTGCTACAAATTAATTAGACATTCAAGTGAATATATTTAATTAACTTTTACACATTTTAACATGTCAAAAGTTTTACTTGGCCTATTACGTAGGTATATAATATGGATATATATATTCGATAAGTAGCCGTAAAAGTATGCTTTTAGTGCGAATTTTCAATAGCACCGCGAGTGCACTAAACTTGCTCGACAAGTTGAGTACCAATCCAACTCTGGCGCTTGTCCAAGAGATAAAAGTCAAGTCAACCGCGGCAAACGTACACAGCATAGCATTTTATCAATTTCCTGCCCACGTTTGACATTAATCATCCATGCGAGATTACCTACTCTGTGGCTAAACGGAATTCGTTTTCAAATCCATTTTTTTTACCATATGCACTATTACACTAAGGTCGTCTATATACTGCGAATACTTGAAACAAAATGAACTAAAGACTAGTATTCATACAGTTGGAATCAAATACAATGATATTTGTTTTGAATTGGAAAACTCCCCGAAGGTAGATTTTGTACTTAAATAACAATATAAATCGTTCTGCAACTTGGTCCTGCGACGCGGAAGTTCTAGATTTGTGTATTTTTGCTTCATATAACTGAAGTTTGAATAGGTAGCAAAAGTTTCGAGCCTTTAAACAGTACAAAGGGAGCAGGAAAGTATAGGAGTTATATTTCGAGAGGCACACTAACAAGCAGTGACTGTATTTCAAAGGGAACGACCGAAAGATACGTGAATGTTGCGTTGCGTTTTCTACTTTCATGTTACGATTGAGAAAAAGGCTAGTTTCTCAGCATTATTTGATGTTTACTGCTATAGGTCTGTTGATATTGACTTTGTAATCGGCAAATATCTCGAAGGCTTTTATACGATATCCTTTACTCTATTGTTGCTTGTTGTTGTCGTCGTTGTATCGTGTCAATTTATCATTATATTTAGATAATAAAGAAGCCAGTTAGGATGTCTATTTTAGAGCGAGATCAATGAGCCGTCTCATAAAAACATAATAGAAACACGCTGTTGAGAGCTTTTTGTCTGGGTTTAATAGACTTATAAACTACGTTAACAATAGACTAGTTACGTCTATGGCACATTAAATAAAGTTAATAGTCGAGCTCCAGCTTTTTATTGAACACGATTAGTGTGTCAAATGCGTAGAAAAAAGGACACGTGAATAAGTAGGTACTTACACTTGTCTACATGTCTATATTCAGCGAATATATTTAACCGATAAGTTTATAATAACACGGACAATCTGGGGGGTCCAAACGTCTCCTACCGGAGACTCAACGCGGGGGTCGTGCGGTCCATGGCCCTTTACGGGGCACCGATGTGCCCGCACGTTCTTCTCACGTTCGAGGCAAAAGTCCGGCGTAACCTCTCTGCCGCGAAAAATCACGGCACAGCGGACAGAGCTCCGGCGAAATCTCATGGCGTCATGGAGAGTGCGATTGTTGCAACCCAGTGTTGGGCACGCCACAATTGAGGCGATAAGTCCCCTCGTACCTGTACGGCCTGGACCAAGGACCGGACCGGACCTCTCGCGGACCAGCCCTGATCCAGGCCATGGTACAGAGCAAGAGGGCATGGGAAGCCGTCACCTCCTTCTGCGACGCAGTAATGCTCACGAAGGAGGAGGCGGAACGCGTGAGGGAGAGGCAAATTTCGCGCCCTCACGCCCCTAGCCGCCGCAAGAGACGCCCTGGGCGTCGGGAATCGCAGGCCGATTCCCGACCACCGTAGGCGCGGGCTGGCGGACGGTGAACAATGGGTAGCTCACCGTCCGATAAGGACCAGGCCCGGGTCGACGGCGCGTTGTGTTTCACGCGCGCCTCAAAGAGATGTCAGCACAACTGACAGGGTCAGCTAGTACCCATGCCTGCCGGGGTCGCGGGAAAGTCCGAAAGGGATACCGTGGCCCCTGGCAACGTACAGGCAACTGAAGGAACACGGGTGGGTTTTAGTCAGCAATAGTCTGACACGTCCTCCCGCTCCGCCTAGAGCGGGAGAAGTTATTCGATAATATCCCACCAAAAAAAAAAGGTTGCTGTTCTTAAGACAGTTTCCAAACTCGCCGGGAAAGTATACACGAGCACTTTTTAAAACTTGTATATGATGAGTAACTAAGTATGCAGGCAAGTTATATCCCGTTAAAGTTATAATTGCATGCACTTGGCTTTAAATTAATTTAATACTGTGTGGAGAACAGCACATATAGTTAATTTACAGAAATTATCTCAGTGGAGCATATCTAATAACGTGCTAACTCGTAAACAGGAACACTGCACTGTGGTTTGCATTGTCTTGGTGGCCAAAGTTACGATCGCGCAATGCGCCTCCCTTTGTTTCGAGCTCGCTTTTATTTTTACCTCATGGTGGGCAAGATTAGTGGTCTTATACAATACTTAATCTAGGTTGAACCCGGCTCACAGATAGTTTATTTATGACCCTGCACATAGTGGTAGTGAGTTATCCTTCCGGGAGGAGTTTGATTCTTTCCGGCTTTTCTGTTTTAGGGTGAATTTATCTCTCAACAGTACCTACAAACATTTAACTAGTTAATTATACTCCATTTGAAATAAGATTAGACATTTAAACAAACCTTTTTTACAGTTCGTTCAACTGATTCTGACTTCTATACCGTAGGCGGCATAAGGATGGCATTAAAAGTAAAAAAGTGGTTACAATACAAACTGTTTACTGCAGCTGCTATTTGTCATGCCACCAACGCAATAGAAGTCAAAATCGGTTGAACGGACTGTAAAAAAGGTTTATTTAAATGACTAATCTTATTTCAAATGGAGTATAGTATGGTATCAACACTAGGTCTACTTTACATATTAAATTATCAGCAAGAAAAACAAATTCAGAATGATCGTCGACTACATACTCGTACCACCACTGAAGTCACTTTGACGCGGCGCTAGTGTCTATGTCATTGTATCAGATTGCATAAAAAAAAAATTAGTTCCACAATTTTCCGCGGGCCTCGTTACGCGGCGCGCACTCTAATGCAATTTAAAAAAAAACAAAAAAACTAGTTAACTATTATTTTTTGTCGTTCTTCATACTTTCGTGTATTTAGTTTTAAGATTAACTTGTATTTCTCAGGATAAGTGAATTGTATTCTTTTTGAGAAATAAATTTCCTGAACCGTATAATTTTTTGTCTTCAACAAAACACATTGACTCTCTATAAAAGATAGTGGAACTACCCTAGTTTCTCCAATGTGTTAAGCGCCGTAGCGTTGGGAGGCATTCGTGAGAACTGTTATTGGCATCTAAAATTGAAATGAACCATTAGGAGGGATGCTGTTTCTCGGCCAGGAATTCAATTACGTAATGGTTATGTGAATACATCTTCATGATATCGACATTATTGAATAGATGGAGGTGGCTTCAATGTTAGATCTTAAGTTCTATGCTATCATTGTAATTATTAGCCCGATAAAGACGTCAACTGGTGAACATAGGTTTCATAAAGACCTTTGTTCTCATACTTATAGTTATTTAAGCACAATGAGAAGGTGGAAATAACACTGGGTTTATTTGGTCCTATCCTGGGTTTGTTGTGCTGGCTATTATCCCGAAGATCTAGTGTGTCTTGATTATGTTTTAAAGATATTAGAACGGCATTCATTTTGAAAGAAATTCAAATTTCTAACTTCGGCAGTTGGTTGTTAGGTACCCATCACATGAAAAAATACCAGGCCAAGTGCGTGTCGGACCACGCACAATGAAGGATTCCGTAGTCGAGATGAATTTATCCTAAGAAAAAACTTACATTGTAGTTAAAACAAGTTTTTCCATACATCGATATGCGTCACATTCAATTCTCCAACTGCAAATGTAAGTTTGTAAGGACAAAAAAAAAGTGGTAAAACTAACAATTATCGGACTTGTATATATCTTGTTATATAATTACTTGTGCTGTAAGACCAAATTTCTTGCCTTGCTAAATTTCATGTTTTTGGGTCAAGGGGAAGTACGTTTTGATTTATTAGCGAGTATCAAAATATGTCGCATTTAGGCCGTATTTTTTTTGCGTTAGAAGCTTGATATTTTAGATGTCCAAGGACCTACGTATTTAATATTAATTTCAACTTGATACCTCCACGCGTTCCTGAGAAAGAGGGTCTTGACAGATGTTTTTTCCTTTTGACTTACGGAACCCAAAAAAACAAAAGATAATTAATTAATTAAAGATAAATCATCTTTTGAAATATGTTTATTACGAATGTATAGAACTCCCTAATTAACATTTTTCTTAAGCTTCCCACACAAAAACATTTTTGAACCAAAAATTGTGTGTACCTAAACGTATCAAGTGCTAATGAATCGCTAATGAGATCAGCACATAATTATTATTTATTGAAATAAATACTTGCCAAGTCAAAAATATAGCCAATTAATAATGAAACAGGTTTAAAACAATGTTTTCATTATAATATGTACATAAGTATAACGATAATATGTTTCAACAACCAAAAGCTTTTAAGTATTATTAAATTATAATATTGATGAAAAACGTTTATGTTTCAGCATATTGGGAACTTAATCAGCATTATTATTTTAATGGTCGGTTTTCATTTTGTTTTTCCGATATTATTTATTTCCTAGAAACGTTGCGCGCCCAATTTATTTATTTATTTATTCAGTTCGGACAACAATATGGTCCAATTTGTTAGTAAAATTCCTTATCACTAGTGTTAGTAGTACATAAAACAAAGATAAGAATAGCTGGTGAGTGCGGCAGGACGTGCAGAGAACGATAAAGCAAGGAATATGCTACCTCACCTTTCTCCCCACATAGTGCGTCAGAAAAGGGGAGTAAGGGCCCTCCACCACTGTTTTCAGGATACTATTGTCACTGACCCGCGTTCTACGCATCAGTGATGCGACTTTTTTGCGAATCGCAACATGGAAGCCGCGCTACAGAAACGGGGCAGTTTCAACAGCATCCTAAAAACATTGTTGTATTGGATGCGTAAGACATCTAGCGATCTTTTGGTGTAGCTGGCCCATAGACCCCCCTGCAGCTGCATTCAGACCTTGACAAAACGCCATGAACAGGGTGATTTTGACTTGGTCCGCACAACGAGAGAATCTACGGGCCAACATGTTCCCTCGGACCGCCAGAGCCTTATGTACCTTGATTGTACCTGGTAGTTTGAATATTTTCATGTTTGACTTGAAAAGAAAGAACAAATTTTAATTGACAAATAATAATAATTATATTAATTTTTAAGTAATAAAAAACAATTATTGAAAAATAAAACTACGTAACAATTTAATATAATGTATGCTCTGGAGCTGCATCCAGTCTGTTTCTTTTGGTGTAACAAGTGTAAGCTGAAAAACCAGTCTTGCATCGGTAAGTCATCACAAACGGAAGTAAAACTATGATAGCCTCCTCAACAACTGCAGGGTATTCATTTTTTAAGTCAAACAAAAGTAATTCAAATTAGAATTTTCTGATTCGAAATTTTGTTTTAGAAGGGAAGTCCTCGGAAAACACGTTAAGCCGTTGGTCCCAGCTGTCATTCGTGGATCTTTGACAGTCGTTACAGGTCGTCAGAACAACCAGTCTTACGAAGGGGTATCGTATTACCCAGTTACTGGGTTGTGGAGGTCAGATAGGCAGCCGCTTCATGTAAAATACGGTATTCAGCTGCATCCTGTTAGACTGGAAGTCGACCCCAGCAAAGTTGTGAAAATGCTAGGCAAATTGATTGCAGGGATGACCAGAACCACTTAATGTCGATAAAATTTTCATACTCTGACACAGTTAACATCGATTGTTTGGTATGATTTGCGAATGGATTCTGTACCCAGTCGATTACCTGTAACTTCTCCGGGAAATACTCTTTCAAGGATTTTGAAAGAACCTCTGTGACCCTTCCCCAGAACCCCAGGGTTCCGCGGACCACCTTTTGGAAACCGCTGCTCTAAAGCAACAGAAAAATAAAGTGTACTCTTAACCTTTCAAGTTACTTTTTTTTTTTATTATGTACAAATTGAGTACATATTGGGTAAAAAAGTTTTATAAACTTATAAACGGAAAAACAGGTGATGGGGTTGTTGAGGAGCAGGACGTAAATAATAGCCACATTTTTATAAATAGTCCCTGTATACTACATTTTGTAGTTTTGGTCTCAGCAGTCAAAATATGCAGAGGATCAGCACTGGTGACGCGGGAGCAATTGATGCACAGTTGTTTGTGTGAGAAGCAGCTCGTCCTGAGATTGACACTCGCAGCCTTTAGTAGCAATTTCCCAATGCTTGCGAAATTTTTCGTTTTTTGTACATTAATGAACGGCTGCGTTCCTGCATACTACCCAAGGGCACAACACAACTGACTGATGCATTGTTACAGATCTTCCTTTTCATTTTCGTGTCGTTAGTGACTAACCTGGTGTTAGAGTTTTTATGCAACCCATGGGCCTCTGACTTGGCTTCACATGCCGTCAAGAAATATCTCTCAGGCATAGCGGTTTCCTCATGATGTTTTCCTTCATCCTTTTTGAAGCAAGTGATAAAAAAATACACAGTTGAATTCGAAAAGTCAGAGGTGCGAGCCAGATTATTCCACGTCTATCACTTATAGCATTTATCACGGGATTTCTCATTCAGTCAACAAACCTTACCTAACCATATATATTAATATTTATTATAAACATAGATGACAGAAGAGACCTTCATGTTACTCTGTGTACGTTCTACGAAGATTCACATAATAAAAAAAAACTCAAAAATATCAATATTTAGGAATCGAACTTTCAACGTCAGGTTTGCGAAGCAGTCGCCGAATCGCTAAGCTAAATAAATTGTTCAAAATTGACCAAAATAACCGTTCTTATTTATGTCATGGCTGTTTAGCTCCATAAAAGTATAGCGTGATGATAGTCATTTGAAATCTTAATTTTGTAACTATCTGCAGTAATCTAACATTGCTGGCTATACTATAGAAGCATACGAACATCATGCAATATTGCTCATCCCCCTTAACAAATAGCGATATAGCATACAAACTGACCAGAGTTATAGGAAATATCTAAGTTTGCAAAAGAACAAATTCTATCCGGCAGTATTTGCGTGATGCTGGAACATTTATATTTAGACAAACAGATAAACAGACAAAATTATTTCAGCATTAGAATCGTTCCAGACCTCGTAACATTGATTTTTTTCTAAAATATTTAATGGACAGTTATCGCTTTGCTACAAATTTATTACTTTTATATATAGATTTCACAGTCCATTTACTTTATAGGATCTACCCTAGGTTTCATACAAAGTTCAGGAAAATCATATCAATTTCAAAATACTGTACATTAAAACGACTTGAGGTCATAATATGACATTTCTTTCAACACCCAGGAAAAGAAATGTGCTGATGAACTCCTTACCGTTGACTGCAAGGCTGAACGGGCGCCCAAGGTATCTCCGTTCATGAATATGGTGATTTTGACTCCTCAGCCCTCACAGATGTGAGTACGGCTGCCGTGGTCACATGTTGCAATGATGCATACGTGTAGGTATAGTCTGTTCCAAAAGTATCTGACGAAAGTGTAAATAAACCCTGTTCAGGTTAAATTCTTACGCATTAACTTATAAAGGGACTTAACACATTCATCTGTATTTAGAAGGTTTTTCTTTATATCTCACCAGTTTTTCCAACAATTATTGTTTGAATAACATTATTAAACTGTAATTGAAAAATCATTAACGAAAATTGAGTTTATAAAATTAGCCTCAATTATTGTCAAATGAAAACTATCTTTAAGGTGATTTAAAATTAGAATTTTAGTTTTAAGTATTCAAATAATCAAATCAAAGCACACAATTTGTAAGTGGCACTACAAATTGGCATCCACGTGTACGTTTTCTGATCCATTTGTTTACATTTCCATCAGATAGTTTTGGAACAGGCCATACAAGTTGAATGCAGGTAAAAGTACATACATACAAGTTATGATTGCAAGACTTGCTTACGGATATTTTTAACCTAGTTTTTCTTTTATTAAAAAATGTCTTATGCCAACAGTCTAGTACACTTATGTTGCTGTGCTGTTAATAATGTTTAAAAACCAAGAAAACGCTCATTTAAGAAAATATGAAACTTATCTATCTTTGCCACCCTATTACAGGTAAGTGGGTTCTTCAATTTCCTTATTCAATAATCATCTAAATTCGAAAGCCTATCAGTGCGGAGTATCTACTCCGCTGTTAGTACAAGCTTTTAAGTGCCTTCAATAATTCCCACAATTTCTGCCACCATTAACTGATAGGTCAATATTTAATCAGAAAGCTCTCCGCTCAGAATACGTTCCTGTTGTAATTGTATTTCAGTGCCGTGACTGTTCGCTTTGTAATTTTTAGTTAACGATATTTTAAAGGTAACTGAATCTGACTAAAAATCATTGATTGAATTTCTTAAAACCATCAAAAATATGGTGCATATTCCCAAAAATATTTCAGGTATCTAATAAAACATAATGTAAATGAATGATATTCTTAACTTACATAATCCATTTTCACCTTTCTAATGACACATTTCTGCTGTAAATAAAATAAAATTCTAAAAGAATCATAACAGCGAAATAAATTCAAAGCATAAAAGTAGGAATGTCTAAAAGAAGGAGCAATGTCAGTGAAATAATGACCTAATTTATTTTGCCAAGCAGTTGCAGGGGAACTGAATATAAAACAGGTACATCTCGGCGATGCGCATTTAAGACCGGGGCTTCAACATTTAAAAGATTTAAGTATCAAACATCATATAGAACCAACATGGCGTGTCCTATATAGAATGTAATCTCCGCAAAAATTAGCAACTTGGTAAAATATCGTTGGTAACTTTAGGGTACCGATATGAATAACATTGGCTCGGGAATATATAAACCGCTTACCATGAAGACGTCAACGAGCAGAAGGTCTGATCTAAGACGGCCAGGATCCCTGGAATCCTATTTGGAAGGCACATTGGGGTTATTAAGTGAGGCAACAAGATCAATAATGTATAATGTTCGATGGCGGAGCGTGGTGTTGACCTTTTGGAAGTTCCGGTGAGGTCGCCCGGTGGTTTGCAAGATGAGGGTATTAGGCATCCGCCCTACTGTTTAATTAATGGAGGCTTGACCCCCGTCTAACTTTCTCTGCCTGTATTTAAGAGACCGTTATGTACGTAGGGATGAAATAGTTTCATCGTATTTTTATGTCAGTAGTAACTTAGTACCTACTTGGGTAGCCGTTTTTCAGTATTAAAATGCTTAAGTAAAAACCTACTAAATCAATGTTGAAAGATCACGATAAAATATGTCCATTGAGCGAGGAAAGGCATCCATCCTTTGTGTGACGTATTAAAGCTTAGCCCAAGTAAACATACGAGAATATAAGTCTTAATTAGTAGTTAACCGTTAAAGGCCTGATAAACAACTAATTAACGTGCTAATTGACGTGCTTGAGGGTCACCCAGGGCTTTACCGGTTAAATCAAAGTAGTAATCCCTTATCCGTGCTTCAATTCATTATAAAGTTCAGTATATTATGCTTACGAGTGTTAAAATACCAACCAACTCGATTATGAATATTTATGTAAAAGCATATGAGCTGATGAGCTACGCTCAGTAACTGTAAACAAAGTTTATGCATACGAAACGTCGTAAAGTCGTACGTCAAGGCAGCGCCGCGACAATTTTCCTTGCTACATAAATTCGTCGAGTCTCTGAAGTAGACAAGTTAATATGAGATTTCATATCGTACGCGGAAACAACGGTGCGTCGAGCTCTGCGCTAATGAATAAATAACACGCTGTATGTCTACACTCGCTCGATCTCCCACGAGCCTGCATAAATAGCCCTTTTTTCTTTGAATTCTACAAATGTAAATAAAGCAAACTGTATGTAAAACATACCCCTGTTTTATGGCAATTAAAAATTTAATTGAAAAAGGCTAAATATTACTTTTGCTGTTGGTTAATTGGCATCAAGTACCGCGCTTCATACAATTCTCCATTCGTTAATGTTATTATTGGTTGGCGGGATAAAAGAGTGGAAACGGAAGTGGTGACAGAGTGAAAGGTTAATTAAATTTGCGGGCGGTTAAGCGCGGTGTATCACGTATCGAGCTGTTTCAATAGGTGTGACACTCGATGGCGGTGCTGCCGTCAATTGCCCGGGGCATCGCGTCCGCTCGGGCGGCGCTCGGCCGTCACCGACCGACGACAACGGCCATTCACGTCACGTTCGCGGCTTCCAGCAATTTTGAATTTTACGTGTAACTACTGCATTATTTGTTATGAAACTGGCGATGGCAAATAGTGTTTAGAAAAAACCTTTGTCATCGTAGAATTTAGTTTTTTTCCGGTTTTCAGATTCACCTTATCAGTTTATAAGTACTAGTGGTCGACCAGGGGTCGAAATTCGACCATAATTCATTTAAATGATTCTAAGGTGTTGGTGTATTCTAATATTACACACACATGTTAGTGTGTGTAATGTTTTTTTTATTAATTTAACTTATTTTTAATGTATATATTATATTAAAATATTAGCTTTCTGCACTCTTTCTCCATATAAGCTTTAACTGTGCCAAATTTCATACTCCTCCGTCCGCGTAATTTTCGTCAAAAGGGGTACAAAGTTTTTGCTTCACGTATTAATATACAAATTTTGTGTTTGAAAACTGAACAAACAAGCTTTCTTTTTAAACATTTTTGAGATTCCTTTTATAAATCAACTAGCGACCCGCTCCTACTTCCCACGTTTTTACGTCTTGACAAAACATCGAGATTTCTTAGGTAACTAGTAACTACGGTACTATTAACGTATTATATCTACACAAAAACCTTACGGAATTAAAAAACGAATAAATAAAAAAATCTAACTAAGGAATAAATAGAAATAAATTCTCTAAACGATATGGAGAGAAGCTCATAAAAAAAATCTTGTTGTACCTAACTCGAATTAACAACAAAATGTTCTGTAAAACAAAGGAAAAACTAAGGCTTTAACGACTTTAAGCTAAACACTGTGTGGAGCCACAGGTCCTCTTCAGAATAAAACCAAATCACTTAAGCACCATTTACCCGATTGGCAACGTTAATTTGAAAGCCAAAGCTTTTTAATTTACCGCCGCCGCTCTGCACGCCAAGAATTACTTCTATCCAATGGTAAGCTGGTAGATGTGTCTTAATTGTATTTAAAAGATAAAAAGAACTTTGCCTTTTAACAATCCATTATCGCGTACAAAGTAAGATGAAACGGATGTTTTATGACTCGTCTTTTTAATGCTCTTTCAATGTTTTAAAGCTTCGAGATAGGTACTCAGCTACAAGAATTACTTTGTTACGTGTTTGAACCTGATTAATAATGGCAAAGTTTTCTCGTTACTCCGTTACTGATTTTCTGAACTCATTTTTACTTGTCCGGCGCGAAAAGCCGTCAGTAAGTCCGACCTTCTTCAGTAGATAAAAGTTTGTGTCTGATAAAATTTATTTTGAGCTGTAAATGGAAGCGTTGATATACTAACATTAACTTTCACAAAATAAATTGAAGACTACTCGATTGATTCAGCTGAATTGTTGTATTCATTTTGCAGAAGTTTTCAGGAATAAATGAATGTACAAATGGTTTGAAAACCACAATTAGAAGCTCTGTTCCAACATCGAGTAAAGGTTAAATAAACGGTTCATTTTATTTTTATTTCTTGGAAGCAAGAAACAGTATCGTACAGTTAGCGGTAGCGGGTGCGCTACAACCCACAAGTCACGTACCTTCCCTGCAAGTAACGGAACTTGCAATTGTACTTGTACAGCTGCCTCCCCGGATGTTTGTGCAATAGTTCCCCAAGGAACTCTCCGGAAAATTTGAATACTTTAACTAGAATAACTGGAAGAATTGTTAACACAAATGGAAACAAAAGACTTTTAATTTATAGCTTGCAGCAAAAGTTTAATTTTTAGACTTAAGAGTTATGCTTGGAATTGGATCAGCAATACAAACTACCTTGTTCCAAAAGCATTTGAAGATCTGTGGCTTAAAAATAATGGGTCCATAAACAAAATTAATAGGCTTTAGAGCTCCTATGGAATTAGAAAGAAAAATAATTTTCTTAAAATCATAAAAGCTAATTTCGTAGCATTTCTTTGATCTTTGTTACTTTAAGCTTCCCACAAAGAACATAAGAATATGTATACAGATAATTACTTCGTTCAGAGAGTTTTACGTAGGTACCTTAATTTTGCTGCATCTGTTTATTAAAGCTTTGTATTTTTTTAAGAAACGAGAAGTTTTCTTTGTCTGTAGGTTCCTTCGTAAGAAAGATTTAACTCATAAACTTAAATACCTACGTAAAACAGCAAAAAGCAATACCAATTATCAAGTTGCAGAATAACCATTAGTTACCAGTACGTAAAATATAGAAACCCACAATATCATAAACAAACCACAAGACATAGTGATTAAAAGTATCAGAAATCAAAAGAACACCTGATAAATAACACTACTTGACAACATTTTTTACCCACAAATGAAACTAATATGTATTGACCAAATACTAACCAAATGGACTATACTATGGGTCCGAAATAAAAGCTATTTTTTAAATTGATAGTATTTTTAAATATATTTTATATTTTCTTAATAAGAGGGTAGTCAGAAAACAAATTCGATATAAATTATCTTCGGGTCAATTTTTTATTGTAAATTAATGTAATTTGTGAGCCAAACCGCTAGACTATGACGAATAACAAAAATAAAAACAAGACGGTCATTCTAAAATAGTTGGCGAACTTATCAGACAGAAGAGTAAAGATAAGTATCTAGACAACAAATAAATACGCTCCTTTGATTAAATTCATTGTTCTCAATATTTCGTGATGAGAAAATTTGGATGGATAGATAGGATTCAACACTACTCAGTAGGACATAACACACGGAACTATTCAGTAGGATGAAACATGAGATGCACAAAAGCTATATCTATACATAATTATAAATTGAAGTCGCTTTTCTTGTCTGTCTGTGTAACCGCGTTGTTATACTAAACTACGCAACGGATTTCACCATAATTTAGACAATTTATTCCAGATAGTTTATGAGTATAATACAGGTTGGCAGGGACATCGACGCCCAACCTGTAACCATGGATTCAGTACATGATTCTGGACGCCCCTGCGTTGAAATATTTCGTCGGTTTAAAAAAAAAAAACATACTTTCTGACCGCGTAGGTATTGCACTTTTCTATGAAACGGCAGATTTTTTTTCATAACCCACAAAATAGATCTATACTAGAGGGTCTACAATCATGTGCTGAATTCATGGTTACAGTTTGCGCGTCGATGTCCTGCCAGCCTGTATATTAATCTTACAATAAAGAAATCTAGATGTTTTGTCAAGCCGTAAAAACCGGGCGAAGAGGCGTGGAGATTGGAACAGTAAAACAAAGTCTTATGCCCAGTGGTTGCAGTTGGGCCGTGGATGATGATGAATAATATCAAAGAAGATAAATAAAGAAGAATTTAAAAATAAATGTCGTATTGGCCCTTAAGCGGTTTTAAGAATACAAGAAGACAATACTATAGGTATGCTGCCAGACATTTTTAGAAAAAAGCATCACCTTTGTACGTATTTTTCTGTTCTTTTGTTCTTGTCTGTTTATATATGTGTGTTAGTGATGTAAACCGGTGCACCGTACATTGTACATTTGAACAAGGTACATAGGTATAACTCAAACACGTATTCGAATAATTCATTTTAATGGCCACCTCGAGGATAGTGGAAGAGATATACGTCGTCTTAGTATTAAATATTTTATCCTTTATGTATTCAGATACTTTTGTTTCGCCATATGTACAAGATGGTGAAATAGTTTTAAGAATGAATGGAGTAAATAGATATTCTTATAAGCTTCACAATAACACATAAGCTGGAGAAGAAATGGCTATTTATAAATATTAAATTAATGTTTTATTCTAAATCAATCAATCTGCCTAGCTTTTTCCCAACTATATTGGGGTCGGCTTCCAGTCTAACCGGATGCAGCTGAATATCAGCATTTAACATGGAGCGACTGCGTATCTGACCTCCACAACCCAGTAACTGCGCAGTGCTGCGTAATACGATACCCCATGTAAGACTGGTTGTCAGACTTTCGGGCTTCTGACGACCCGTTACGACTGTCAAAGATCCACAAATAACAGCGGGGATCAACGGCTTAACATGCTTTCCGAGGCACGGAGGAGTCTCGGTATGTAAAGATGGTCACCCGGACCAACCCCGGCAAGCGTACCTTAACCTGATGGGTTGACCCATGCGGTAATGTGCGTCGTCTTCACAGACTACACGAGGCTCTTACGAGTGGCAAAACTGTTAAACGTCTGGTGCACCGTAAACCACCCTACTAACTGGGACATAAAAGTATCGCCCCTCATGAACGACCTTTTCGCATGCATCCCCACATTCACTTAATTAAGATTGTAACCTACTGTTTCAGTTTCCCGAACCGCATAGACAAACCATCAGCTTTTACATTGTTAGCGACTAGTTCTACAAGTATCTGAACAGTAAATCAAAGCTCTAATCGTGTACACGGTGTTCTGAGTAATCTGCTTGTTGATCGGGAGTTACGAGTGCGACAACAGTGTCGTGGTCACAATATGTTGACCAGCGGCTTTACGGCCACCGACACAGCCTCGTTGATTGGAATATCGATTAAGGGTGGGATGCCAGTGCGGTTCTGCGTAGAGAGCTTGTTTGCTTTCTATTGGAGGGATAATACACTGGCTTGTGTTGTTTGGAAATAAATGATTCAAGTTTAATTACCTGCTTGAAAGAATGAAGGAAACAATGGTTTATTGCCATATGAACACATGATAATAAAAAAGATAAGTTATCTCGAATAAATTATACTTATATAAATATAAATATGACATAAATTATAAGCTTCTGCTTTGCTACTTAATTACTTGCTTGCGTGTCATCATCTCCCTAGCCTTTTTTGAACCTTGTTGGGGCCGGCATCCAGTCTAACCGGATGCCGCTAAAATACCAATATTTTACATGGAGCGACTGCCTATCTAACCTCCACACACGACCCAGTTGCACGGTAACACGATAGATACCCCTTGGTAAAACTGTTTTTTTTTCAGACTTTCCGTCTTCTGAATACCCGTAACGACTGTCAAAGATCTACAAATGACAGCCGGGACCAAAGGCTTAACATTTTTGAGGCACAGAGTCTCGGTATTTAATGAATGGTCACCCATCTACGAGTCGACTTCGGCAAGCGTTGCCTCACCTTGAATATCGACCGTGCGGCTGTTATTATTTAGACACGGTGACGAGCCTTACTTGCGTGTCCAAATGTAAAATGGCGAAAACCGCATAACTACAATCAAAAAGCAAGCAAGCTGTGATCTCTAGATACAGACTAGTTGGTCTTGGATTAGGTACAACTTGTATACGTACCTACTTACCTATATGTATAATAATAAAACTGTCTTAGGGGACTCCGCGAGTTTGCTTCGGCCTCTCGTACGCCTTCTAAAGAACCCCATGGTCCCGAGCTATGTACGTAAACACGGGACATAAGTTAGCTGACTCACCTCTGTTCGGCCCACCGGCCACAGAGACATTTTGTAATAAACAAAGTAGGCAAATAAGTGTTATTCTGATTCTATGTACGTAAACATAAAAAGTATATGAATAATCAATAATATTTTTTAACAGATCATACAATTTACAAAAAATTGCTCAACGTCATCTAGTAATATGTAAGTCAAATAAGGGAATACTCGGCTATTCAAAACGAATTAATAGGGCAACCTTACTTGGCAATGGTAGGTCTATTTCTACAGTTAAACGAATAAGCATAGCCAAACGGAGCTCTGGTATTGAGCCTGGGAGGTTCAGTGTCTACAAGATAAATGTAGGCTCTAAAACAAAATGTGGAAACTTATTGTACACTATTTCGTGTGTGTACAACCTAAATGGATATTGCGAGCAGTTTTACCCGGTTGAAATGGAATCACTTGACATGTGGCTGGTTCACATCTGTTGAAGCCTCTTGTTTTTATTTCCATCACAATTTATGCTAAACATCTGATATATTTGGGTTCAAACGATCCGCCCAGAGGCATTTGTATGTAAACCAGGACAACATCTGTCGTGACTTTCAGTTGACCCTTTTGATTTATACATAAATGTTTTGTATTACTTTTAAGGTTTCATTGGAAACTTCGCACGAACCTAGAAGAGGTCTGTCCTCTGAAAATTCTCGGCCGTCCTTCCAAAATATTTGTTCGTTTCCAAAACACCCAAGAATTTCTCCAAAGCAAATCTCCAGAGCTCTTAAACGATCATTTGGTGGAAAATCTTTCTTTGATCAGTAGGTACTTACGTGCAAAAAAGTAAACACGTGGGGCACGTCGTCCCACCTCGCTGTATATTTCATGAATGTATTTCACGTCGTTATCTTGATCCTACTTTATAAGAGCAATATTGTAACACTTTGGGCGTTCTTGAACAACTCAAAATTAATTTTGAACTATATGCTGGGTATTAAAATAGTTTTGAAGAAGGTGCAACTTTATAAACAAATCTTTACTAACTAATTTGCAGTTTACTGATGAACATATTATGAAAAGATAATTAATGTTTACCTTAGCATAAAAGGTTTTGCTGAAATACCTAGGTATTACCAATTATTCAGTATTTTACCCAAACCTGTTTAATACTCTTGAACAAATTTATTACAAAGCCCCGTTTAATTCATTCCTGTGATAAACTATTTTACAAGGCCTTGAATATAGAAATTCATGTTATAATAATCACAGTAATAAGTAGTAAAGTTAATAGCTACGAAAACGGCCCTTGATATAAACCAACGTGAATTCAAAGTCGGTACCTATACCTAGCTACAATAACTTCGTTTTGTAAGTTATTTGAATAGAGTCTAGAGATCGAAACGAGATAGAAGTCCCCAAAATCAGCCACTCGTGTAACGCGGTTGGTCGACACTATCGGGATTACAGGTATTCCAGCACTGAACCAAAGTTTTGTCCAAAATCGTAGTATTTCCTGAGTATGGCATGACACAAAAAGGTGTGTGTCTGGATTGAGGAGCCATATCTCATATCGGAACGAGGGTACTACCAATATTTAGTAGTAAATTAGCCGATTTTGTAGGCCGGATCCTGGAATTTGTAGTAAAACCCTTAAAAAGTTATACGACGTTAAAGGTGGCTCCTCAATCCTGACGTCTGGATTGAGGAGCCACCTTAGAACTCGAAAACTAGCGAACGGATATTTTTGAAAATTTTGTAGGATTTAGTAGTACTTTTGCGTAATCTCTACAAAAAAAATGGGGTTTGTACGGTCGAATTTGAGATAGCTACAACGTTTTGATTTTTCATAAAAAACCATAAATTTCACCGCGCTGTATCTCGGAAAGTTATCAACCAATTACAACATATTTTTAGTATGATTTAGTAGTAAATGTGCTCGAATTTGTACAATAAAAATAAAATGGAAAAGCTATATAATTTCGGTAACACAACACATTTTATGTGGCTCCTCAATCCTGACGGTCTATAGAAATGATATGTTCGTAGCTACTAAAGTAGTTGATCAAATCGGATAACAATAACACCAATATTTAGTAGAAATTTCTACTAAATATTGGCGTAATCCAACATCCTGCGCATTCAGTATTTCAAAAGATATTAATAAAATAAACATTCCTTAACAAATTAGTGAATAGGGTGACCAAAAATAATTCAAACTATGATCATAAACAGAGTTTTACTTACACATGAATAATTCTTCACCAATCAGTACTTAAATTATGAACACAATATTAACACCAAGAATAAAAAAAAAGAAAATAAACTAAAAGAGCAATATCCCATAGAATAAACAAACACCAAGACTAAAAAAAGAAATCACAAAGAATTTTCAGCATCAGCACCAACTCCGAGCGACGCTCTAAAGAGATTCCAGCCCAAACTATAGATTAAAATTTGTACCTTAAATCTCTTTGTATGTCATGTTAAGGCGAACGCGCTCAGATAGCCCGATTCAAATTACATAACATAACATAATATCACACCTGTATTTCCCCGAAGGATTAGGCAGAGGTGTACCTATAGTTCAACCACATTTCGCCAGTTATGTTTAACAAGGCCCATGTAACAGGGGGCGAGCGTATTCCCATCAATCGGGCACAAATCCAGACTACTTGCTTCCACTAAGAAATGCAAGATGGAATTCCCAATTCAAATTATCTTATGTTTTGTGCAATTATCTGCCCGGTATCCATATATGATCAAAAAGTAAATTAAAAAAAACAACAACCCGACTGCGTAAAAAATGAACTTGAATGAAAGGAGGCAATAGGTTTTTATTAAAAAGATGTTTCCGACTGCATGAGATTGTATATAGTATTAACAGGGATTGGAGACAGAAATAGGTCATCTTGTTTCCATCTTTTTTTGGTATTTTGTTTTGATTTTTTAAATTTACTTTTTATTTTAAATTTTTTAGTTATTTTATCATTTTTAAAATTACTTTTAATCATATAATTTGTTTATATTTTGTAATCAGCTGTTAAAGCCCTTCATTTTGAAACCCCACTCGATAGGCTTTGAGAGTTTTTTTTTACATTGACAAACATTCAGTGTTACTCACGCAATAAAGAAGAATCTAACGACATATCATTCATGTAAATTGGTTCAGCCGTTTAGTAGTTACGAGGGAACATAGGGGCGGACATAGATAGATAAAAATTCAGCTCAACCACATAACACTCCTTTTTTGGCTTCGCCACAGTCGGGTTATACAAAAAATTAAACTCTTTACAATCATTCCTACGACTCAGTTTAAATTGTCCGAATACTTCAACGAAATCATGCCATTTGAGGCCAATTCTAACTTAGTGAGTTGAATTGTTGACGCTGGTGATTATACTTCCTGTAAATACATTATTTGATAAGTCGTCAGTCTCTTTGGTACATTATCAGTCGACAGCGATGCGGAATTTTAAGACGCTTTATTTTAGTTTGTTATAATTTTAGTTAGGTTAAGGCACAGGTATTCAGCTGCATCCGGTTAGACTGGAAGCCAACCCCAACATAGTTGGGAAGAGGCTAGGCAGAATGATTGATTTTGTTTATAACCCGTTTGTATAGTAAGTACTAAAAAAGTTAGAGGCGCCTGTTATGGTTCCTACACACTATGCCGATGCCACCGGATTTTCCCGCGCGGCACGTACCCCCGGCTTTTGTGCCTTCATTTCCTTTGCGATCCTTTGTGCGGCAGGGCAGTGCATTACAATTATCTGTAAATCTTCTATTAAAAAACGGTTAAAATGCTTAAGCGTTACCCTTAAGCATTTTAATGGAGTTTGTATCATTTATGTCTAACCGATTTTTTTTCTAATCTAATGCTTGTCTATTACATTCTTTACGTTACTATAGCAATAATGTTGTGAAAAATAACAGCGAAACAATAATGAATTTAAAATCATAACGTATGAATAAAAACTTTGACGAAGACAATTTATTTTACTATACACGAAGAGGTCATGTTTCTGCGGAGATTCCTATCACCGCGATTCAGCGGAGAGTGCTAAATGTACAACGCCATCTATCGATACATCAGGAACTAAAATATTGTTTAAATAATCAAACTAAACATAAGTTTGTATAAAATAAGTATCATTAAATTCATCACCGGTTACTGAATTTCATTTCATTAGGTTCATTACATAAATATCCCAACTACACTCGAGAGCAATGAATCCGGGTCACTTAAAGAATGTTAAAAGTCTCGGTAACTAAAAATGATAGGTTAATGCAATAAATTGTATTTAATAGACAATGTAATACTCCTTAAATGAAAGTAAAAAAAATATGAGTCACCATACATTTTATTAACACAAAATTACATAAAGAAAAAAACTGCTGATCTCTCCTTAAAACAAAAATAGGAAACATGAAATTTTTGAACTTTATTACGATTTTCTTGAATTTTAATACTTCGTATTGCCTCCTCGTGCTTCCATTACTGCGTTTACGCGGTTTGGCATGCTGTACACCAAGTTCCTTATACGATTTTGGGGAATATTCTCCCATTCCTCTGTGAGAGCAATTTTGAGCTCACAAAGCGTGATTGGGGGAGGGTTTCGTTGTTTTACGCATCTGCCTAGCTCGTCCCAAGCATGCTCGATCGGGTTGATATCCGGGCTGCGCGCTGGCCACTCCATACGAGTAATGTTCATCTCTTGAAGGTAGTCATTCACAATCCTACCTGTATGAGGTCGGGCATTGTCATGCATAAATATAGCATCCTCACCTAAATTGACCATAAATGGACCAACGTGATCATTGAGGATTTCTTCCACATATCTTACGCTAGTTAAAGAGCCGTTTTCTATGATCACCAGCTCTGTGCGACTTTCAGAAGAAATTCCGGCCCACACAAGTACAGACCCACCACCGTAGGCTACTTTTTCTTCGATGCATGCTTGCTTGAATCTTTCCCCTGGTCTTCGATACACTCTGTGTCTTCCATCGTGCTTGTAGAGCATAAATTTTGATTCGTCGGAGAACATAACTTTTGACCAATCTTCAATACTCCAATTTACGTGGCTCTGGGCATATCTTAGTCTTGAAATACGATGCCCACGCTCCAGTTTAGGGCCGTTTGCAGGTCTAAGGGGTTTTAAGTTAGATTCAGCAAGCCGACGTCTTACTGTCCATGCACTTGGGTTACTTCCTCCGAGGCGTCGAAACTGATTTGTGAGTTCAGTTCCTGTGAGAAAGCGATTTCGAAGCATGGTGTTCACCAAGTATCGGTGTTCTCGTGCTGTGGTACACCTGGTTCTGCCCGTTCCTGGTCTGCGTAGGTTAGAACCAGTTTCTTCGTAACGTCGGAGAACTATTTGTACTGTTGACAGCGACACACCGACAGTCCTAGCTGTATCGCGCTGACTCCGGCCGGTTTCCAGCATTGTAAGTATTCTGGTGCATTCTTCAGGCGTAAGCGACATAATTTCAGCTTGAATAATGAATATAGAGCACTATCAACATGGTTTATGTACCCACATAAATGACAGATTACAAACAAAAGCAAAACCAAATGCTGTAATTTCGTAGTTCCATCTTCGAAAGTGGCCCTTTTTCAAATTTGATTTTTTTATGATATAACTTTACAATAACTAAGAAGTTTTAATACCTTCATTTAAGGAGTATTACATTGTCTATTAAATACAATTTATTGCATTAACCTAGCATTTTTAGTTTCCGAGATTTTTAGGATTCTTTAAGTGACCCGGATTCATTGCTCTCGAGTGTATATAATATTATAAATGCGAAAGTGAGTTTGTTTGTTTGTTACGCTATATCGGCCGAACGGATTTGAATGAAATTTGGCACATGAGTAGAGCATAACCTAGGTAAGGACATAGAATACTTTTCATCCCGGTATTCCCACGGAATTGAGACTTATGAAGGTGGGTCCACGGGGCGCAGCTAGTATTTCAAATAATCTAAAACCACAATTACATAAGTAACACGTAGGTAATCGTACTTGTAGAATGATTTATAAGCAAATAAAACTACTTATTTCAAACAATGGTCTTCTTTGAATTATTTATGGTCACCCTATTCACTAATTTGTTACGGAATGTTTATTTGATTAATATCTTTTGAAATACTGAATGCGCAGGATGTTGGATTACGCCAATATTTAGTAGAAATTTCTACTAAATATTGGTGTTATTGTTATCCGATTTGATCAACTACTTTAGTAGCTACGAACATATCATTTCTATAGACCGTCAGGATTGAGGAGCCACATAAAATGTGTTGTGTTACCGAAATTATATAGCTTTTCCATTTTATTTTTATTGTACAAATTCGAGCACATTTACTACTAAATCATACTAAAAATATGTTGTAATTGGTTGATAACTTTCCGAGATACAGCGCGGTGAAATTTATGGTTTTTTATGAAAAATCAAAACGTTGTAGCTATCTCAAATTCCACCGAACAAACCCCATTTTTTTTGTAGAGATTACGCAAAAGTACTACAAAATTCTACAAAATTTTCAAAAATATCCGTTGGCTAGTTTTCGAGTTCTAAGGTGGCTCTTCAATCCTGACGTCTGGATTGAGGAGCTAACTTTTTAATGGTTTTACTACAAATTCCAGGATCCGGCCTACAAATTCGGCTAATTTACTACTAAATATTGGTAGTACCCTCGTTCCGTTAAGAGATTGGCTCCTCAATCCAGACACACACACTTAGAGGATTTTTATCAAAACGTTCTTGCTAAAAATGGCAGGCTCTATTTACGATATCTTTGCTTGAAATATCATCCATCATCATTAATTCACTCAAAATACGTTCACTGCTAGAACTACCTCTAGCCTTAGGTAGGCTGGCTAGCCCCTAGCATCGGCACATCGACCGGTCCCAAAAGTGAACATTTTGCTTAAAATATACAGCCCTGAATGAACCGAAACTTGTAATCCGAATTACTAAAATCCCATAAAAGAAAAGTTTGTAATTTGTAATCAAATAAGTTTATCTCAGAATTCAGTACCTAATTGTTAGAAAACAGTTATTCTGGTATTTACGTCATCACAGTAAAGTAATTTGTAGATGCTATACAAAAATAAAACTAATTTAAAATTCTCTCCTTTCTTCCAGAATTTCAAGTTATGCCGAGTTTAAAACAATCCTTAATCCAGGATTACAAGGATTATGTTCCTTTCTTAAATTGCTGGTAAATTATAAAACTTCTAATAGATGACTTGGAGGCTGTATTTTTAATACCATGCAGATGGAACATGTTTCCACAATAGTATCACAGAGTCTAGCTTTCGGGGTAAAGGGAAGCTTTATGCTGTTGCTGTCTTTTATACATCCTGTGTCGAAATTGAATTAGAATTATTTAAAATGGGTTTAGAAAGCAACAGCTTACTGCTAACGAGCCTTAGTGGCACTGTTATTTGAAATACTTTAAGTTAGTTAGTGTGAAAAAAACCGGGGTTCCGTACAAACCTGTAGGTATTTAAGTATTAAGTTTAAGACGTCATCGGCGCACGGTCCTTTATCGGTTAGAATTATTAAAAATATTTTTATTATAAAAACTAACAATCTATGCTTTTCGCAATGTTTCCTTTATCTGTGCTATAAGACGTTGCTCCGTACCAAATTTCAAGATTCTGAGTTCACGGGAAGTACCCTGTAGGTTTTGATTCCCTTGCGAGTGTCGAAAATTTGCAGCATAAACGGCTGTATCTTTTGATTGCGTTGGCTTAAAAGTTTGATTTTTTCACAGCTCCAAGGGACAGTAGACCAGAGATATGATATGAATTTCAGCTTGATACTTCCACACGTTCCTGAAAATAAGGGTCTTGACAGACAGACAGACGGACAACAAAGTGATCCTATAAGGGTTCCGTTTTTTTCTTTTGAGGTACGGGATCCTAAAAACAAGACGAATAATTATGTATATTCAAGTAGAGCTGCCGTAAGAAACCAAACTGTATTTGTCGCTAGTTACGTTATGAATGACTAAAGGAAAACAAAGTCATTTTTTTTTTTCGAAAACTACCAAATTTCTTAAAATAACCTAACATTCCACCTTCCACCTGGAAATCAGCCTGTATTTGCCAATTTTAGGCTTAGCGTGGAAGCGGTTAGGCGGTTAGCGACAAAACCCGAACAATCTCCAAGTTTACGATGCGATCCCAATCCGCCAGCGCCACTGCTTTCGGTTACCCTGAAATACTGTGACACTTTGCTAATTATTTGTTGGTAGGTATGCCTGTGTAGGAAATGTTTGCGTTGTAGGTTGGTATACTGACTCAATATTAAATTGAGTCAATCTACCTACCTACCTAGAATTAAAAGAGAATTAAGTTTAAACGTTGAAAAGTTTTTCAGTTACATTAGAAGGTTGATTTTATGATATTTGAATGTTTTATTATATAATAGTGTAAAACATGTTTGTAATTTCCAACTTCATCTCTCTAAACATCTACATAGTAAATCAGGATAATTATCGAGGACTAAGCACGAGTATAATTACTAAATTAAACGAACTTACCTAAGTGAAGTTGGTTAATTTCTATGATAGAATTACATTACAATGAGGAGCAGGAACAAGTCTTCCTAATTAAATTGTTATAGGGTAAGGGAAAGTTTATAAAAGCGCTCTTCCTCTCTCCTACCTTATTTTCTATTTTTGCTGTGCCCGACAGGGTCCATAATTGTTTCTTTTTAATTATATTTTACCACCTGTATATGTACATTATGGATTGCAATAAATAAATTGAATTGAATTGAATTGAATTGAAGTTCTATTGTAATTATACGAAGTGCTTAGTCCTCGATACTATGTTCCCTCCCAAGCCCTAAACAAGACCATATCTTGTTGTTTGACCCTGGGATTGAAGTTGGAGAATTACTGTCTGTTAATTCTCTCATTGCAGATTACTCTAAATAGAATGACATAAGCTGGATATAGTTGCCAGCGTAAAAGTTTTTGTTGCAGGATTTATTTTATTCTCTGAATATTCGCGTGTACACGATGGAACATAGTGGGACTATGGTATCTGTATCGAATTATTCTATGTAAGTCAATATAATGACGATATATTTGCGATCATAATGACGTAGAATGTCCTTAACTTGCGATTTGTTTGCATTGATATCTTCTAAATAATATTTAACATATTATTATGTTTTTCATTCTTTGTTTTTACAACATTGAGTTTTCAATACTAGGTGTTTTTTTAAAACTCATTCAACAACCCATGACAAACATCAAGCTATACCAGAGCGCCATCTAGCAGTGGCCACCAAAATAAAGTTTTCATGTGAAGCCAGATGAAAATTGTTTGTAAATAATAACGAGGCGTTCGTATTTTTTTTTTAAAGGTTATATATATACCTTTACAAAAGTATATATTTTATATCGAGCGCCATCTAGTGTTTCAACGTAGAAGTGGGAGGGGCCCGTGTAACAATTTGGTTTCAGGAATATTCAGAGTCGACAAAACCCTGAACTACCACAGTAAAGGCTGCTGGATGTATGAAACTGAGGAAAGAGGACGTCATCAACGTTTAAAACAATCTTTTGCTTTGGTTTAGATTTAAATATCTTATATTTACATGTCCTAGTCGCTAACGATGATTTTTAAATACATTATAGAACCTGCATGGAAACTATCGTTACACATTTTGATTTAACTTCCGAATTTGTACAGTTACATATTGGATTGGATTGGATATTGTCGTTTTAATACTACAATGTTACTTGTAGATTATAACGTGTTATAGGTACATACAAATCGGGAGCAGTGCTAATTTTAGCATTGCAGTTAGATGTTAGAGCCAGTAGAATAGCATTGGAAACAATTATAGTTAGGGCATCCGTGCTCGCATGGACATTCAGGTCAAGTGGTTTCGTTTCTTGTGGAGATACACTAGATATTTCAGTGGGGTTTCTTCAAGTTAATAACAGGAAGTTTACATATATGTTATGTTGGTTTGTGATTAATCATGCAAATGTCAAAGTTATTGCTAAGATGGCTTACAACAACATTTTGTTTATTCAATGCTCTTGGAGACAAAACTATTGGTATGTTTTGTAACCTATTATTAACTTGCTTCTTCGTGTTAACCAAAAGTAATCACTGTGACCTGGTGTATTTCATTGGTTTTAATGTCCACCTTTTGTTACATTGTTTTGTTACTTTTGTGTCTTTATATTATTTTGTTTATTTAACTCTATTTATTTTGTCTGCACTTAAGAAGATAACATTTTCTATTACCGTCCTAGGTGCTATTTTCGATGACGGAACATTTTTATTAGAAGCCGCTTTCAACATTGCACTTACCGCGGTATCCGAAGACCAAGAAAATCCATTTGTACCAAGTGTCATACGAACATCTCCTGGAGACATATTAGAAGCAGAAACTGCGATGTGCACGCTTTTAGAGGTATCGTTCACGTTTCAAAAATATCTAAGTAAATTGAAATTCTACATTGGAAAAGATAATTTTATCAACATTCTGTTGCAGAGTAACGTCTTCGGAGTATTCGGGCCAACTAGAAAAGGGTCACTACAGCATATTCAGTCTATAGCAGATTTCCTTGAGATACCTCATGTTATCACTGATCCGATAGAAACACAAAATCGTAACTGGTCTGTTGTGAATTTGTTTCCACATCACTTGGCTTATTCACAGGTATTTGAAATGTTTTATTAATTCACTTGTTTTTATTCACACATTCTAACAATTTCGTGGTCTTGTTTTTCAGATGTTCGCCGACCTTATAGAATTGAAAGGGTGGACAGATTTTACTATAATCTATGAAGGGGCTGAACTGTTACCCTTTTTCGATAATATCTTGTCAATGCAAGACTTGGATACTGGTCAGAAAATTCTAATAAATATTGTTCAACTACCTGATGGTGACGACTATAGGCAGGTTCAACTGCCAATTTCATTTAATTTCAGTGTATTATAGTACGATTATTTAATGTATGTTTTTTTTCTGATTTATTTCCTAGGTCGCAGCTAAAGTTTATAAAAAAGTCGGGGTCTGTGAACTACGTCATAAACTGTGGCAGAGAAACGTTGCCAAAATTATTAGAGCAGGCACAACAAGTGGGAATAATGTCTGACGAACATAGCTATTTAATAATGAGTCCAGATTTCCAAACAATCGACATAGACCCATTCAAACATGGTGGATCTAGTATAACAGGTAATATATTAAAATTGCAAATAAATGAAGTCTCATTCTTTTAGTCATATCACAATTTTGAGAGAAGTAAACATCATGTTGACTTGTTACAATAATGACATTGTTTTTCATGTTCAGGAATTCGTATGTTCGATCCAACCTTAGAGCCCATTCAAAAGTTTATCACATCTTTAAATGAGAAAGTAGCTGAGCTATCTGACAACAATATAGAAAATGCGATAGCAGAAAATGGTCTGACTCTAGATTTAGCTTTGGTATACGATGCTGTTACTTTATTTGTTGCAACTTTAAATACGATGGAACTAGAAGAGGGTTCTAATGTGACTTGTGATGCTGAAGAAAGCTGGGCTTTTGGTTCCAGCATCGTGAATTATATTAGAACTGTGAGTAATTTTGAACAATATTTATGTTGAAACTTAAATTGGTTTTATGCTCCACTAATGCAAGTATGTTCTCGATTATAGATGGAAGTTGATGGCTTGACAGGAATGATAAAATTTGATGAAGATGGGTTCCGTTCGGAACTAGAAATAGACGTACTTGAAATCATGAGCTACGGCTTGGATAAGGTATACAATTGAATGATTATGGACTATAAACTTAGCATAAGCATAATCTGCCAATAATGTTCCCACTGCTGGGATACAGGCCTATTCTCTGTGAGTGGGAACTGGCCGTAATCCACCACGCGAGCCCAGTGCAGTTTGGTGGATATCACATATCGTCGAATTTATGGTTCTAGGACATGCCGGTTTCGTCACAATGCTTTCCTTCACCGTTTTGAAAGCAGTGGTGATAAAGTTAAGTGCCTGCTTGGGTTCGAACCCACGAACTGCAACTCGTAAGTCGCAGCCGTTAACACTGGGCCACCATTGCTCTCTGTACAATACAGAGAGCAATGGTGGAGTATAAAGTCCAATGACTTTATACTTAAAATTGAATGAATGTCGTGCAATCAAATAAAATATTGTTGTTCTCGTTCCTTCCCAGGTGGGAACATGGACATTTGAAGATGGTTTTGTTGAAACTAAAGATAAAGTATCACCAGCAGAACAAGAAGGATCAGAATCAATGAAGGGCAAGCATTTCATTGTTCTTACAGCTTTGGTAAGAATGCACAACACTGAATAATTGTATAATGATGACCAAAATTTAACACGTTCAGTGCCGGGAGCCCTCCTGGAGGGTTCACTCATGTCGCATATGGAATGCCGGGAGCCCTCACGGAGGGCTCATTTAAAATGTAGGGGTGAATTCGGCATTATTAACTATTAAAAAAATATATAAAAATCTGTTGTTTTTTTAACAAGATTTCAAACCTAATGCCGGTGACACTCCTCGAGGGTTAACTTTAGCGCAAACGTAATGCCGGTGCCCCTCCTGGAGTCAACTTGCATTATGTACGGCGGCATGGCGAATGAGCTCTTAAAAAAAAGTTGACAGTGTTAAAGCTCTGTTTATTTCTTGTAGAGTGCTCCGTATGGTATGCTGAAAGAATCTCCAAAAAAACTTGAAGGCAATGATCGATACGAAGGCTTCGGTATTGAAGTTATTGAAGAGTTAGCAAAAATTAATGAATTTAATTATACATTTGACATACAAGAGGATGGTGTATATGGCTCATTAAATGCGAAAACAAAAAAATGGAATGGCATGATGGAGAAAATAATGGATGGTGTAACTATCATTTGCCTTATTATGGACCAATTTCACGAAATATGTGACAAGTTTTTATCTGGTATTAAATAGTTGAGTTTATAAAAGTCTGAATAGCTTATAACCTTATTGACGTGTGTTGTCAAAATTCTAATATGTTACAGAGAGCAGATTTCGCTATAACGGACTTGACTATAACAGCAGCTCGACAAAAAGCAGTTGATTTCACCAGCCCTTTTATGAACTTAGGTATAACTATATTGTATAAGAAACCGACGAAAGAACCGCCAAATCTCTTCTCTTTCATATCACCATTTTCAATGGGAGTAAGTACTCTGTCAGACAGTCAGACTGGTTGAAAACAGTGTGCTTTTGTTTTGTTTTTTATTTATCTCTTTGATTTCCCATTGCAGGTTTGGGGATGGTTAGCCGGAGCGTTTGTTGGCGTGTCTGGTCTTTTATTTATTTTGGGACGATTAGCACCAGAAGAATGGCAGAATCCTTACCCATGTATTGAAGAACCGGAAACTTTGGATAATCAGTTTACCTTGGCCAACTCGTTTTGGTTTACTTTGGGAAGTGTGCTTACTCAAGGATCAGAAATTGCGCCCATGTAAGTTCTCGCTCTTAGTTTGTTATGTTTTACTTGCAGTTCAATATCAAACTGCATAGAGGTATCGAGCGCTATCGGTAGATTGATATAATATAATGTCGGCTCCACACTATCGTCCAATAGTCCAACACTCGAACATGACTCCACTCACGATCGATGAAAACAGACTGTCCAAAATCGTCAAACATGCATGAACTAACTCTCTGCACGTGGAAGGTTGGACGAGCTGTTGGACTGTTGGACGATAGTGTGGATCCAGCATAATATGTGATTGTATAAGGGTACTTAGTGTCTCGTATGTCATTACCCAATAAACCAGTCTGAATCTGAACGTCTTGCTTGATTGTCGAATCCTATAAGCTCCTTTATTCCGCATAGCGCAGCCGGTTTAAAACTAAGAACAAATAAATTAGTATTTCGTTATTGTCAGTGTGAGTGCAAGTAACATAAACAGTAAGATTCCGCGCGCGAGAACAGTCATGTTCAGTGAGTTTGCAAACACTTTGGCGACGTGGATTCTTGGTTACCACCGCGCCACCGCCATTTAGTTTTAACAATGTATTAAATAACGTTACAACTGGGAACTTGTCTACAGAATGGTATAAGTGGAAAAAATCGTGTTTTACGAATAACAAAAACTGAATCGAATTTCGCGCGCGACGCGACACCGGTTATTGTTATACCGTCAAGTTTTCTTAGAAATTGTATTGTTCGAGTCATGTCGCGCCGTCGCGTCGCGCTGGTTTGTACGAGCCTTTACGGTATTTCAACGAGAACGGGATGACGCCGCCGAAGTAGCGATACATACATTAAGAGCGGTTTCGCACTACGTCCGATCCAAATCCGAGAAATGTCGGTTCGAAGTAGCCATAGTACTATTTGCGCACTAGATCCGAGCTCTGTCCGTCCGAATTTAGAGCATTCCCATTTAGGATTGAACTCTGATCTTAAATTCAAATTCGAATCGGACGTAGTGCGAAACCGCTCTTACCATTGGCGCGCACAGTCATGACCCGCGTGACTATCGGTATTCGTCTCAAGTCTGAGGCCGTTTGTCCACCGCGACGTCAACGGGACGTCAACGAGAACGAGATCACGGCGCCGAGGTAGCAATGCATACATTTACTATGGTTGCGTGTCCACCGCATGTCGTCATCGGGACGTCACACTCGTTTCGAATAATCTCGTTTCTCGTTGAGCGTCTCGTTGTTGGTGGCGGGTAGAACAGTGTCAGGGCTGGCTACCCTGACACTGTTCTACCCGCCACCAACAGCTTTATTTTTTTGTTTTAGTGCTGTATCTACTCGAATGGCAGGAAGTATGTGGTGGTTCTTCACTTTAATCATGGTTTCGTCTTACACAGCCAACCTTGCTGCTTTCCTCACAGTTGAATCCAAGTTTTATGCTATTAAAAGTGTAAATGACCTTGCAAATAACCCGTATGAAATAACTTACGGAGCTAAGAACGGGGGTGCTACCTTCAGTTTCTTTAAGGTAATGGAAATTAATACTCAAAGTCAATTGAATATCGAGGAAAATATCGTAGAATGTTACAGATTTCCAGTTATTTTATTACAAATCCAATTCACTTTGTTTTTTTATTGTGTTTAGGAATCGGATAATTTACTATATCAGAAAATGTATCAATATATGGAAGACCATCCAGAATATCAAACAGCTACCAATGATGAAGGGTTAGAGAGGTTGGTTAGAAACAAAGAAAGTCTAAAAACTAGTTTGTCGCACTATACACCTACCAAGAAATATTTCTCTTTTCTTTCAGGGTGAAATCCGATGACGAAAACTATGCATTTCTAATGGAATCGACATCAATCGAGTATATGGTTGAAAGAAACTGCGATGTCGCTCAAGTCGGTGGGCTATTAGACAGCAAAGGGTACGGGATCGCTATGAAGCAGAGTAAGATTTGTTCATCACTTTGTTCTTTAACGTTACCGTAGAGAATGTTTTTTTAACGATTTATTATACCGCATGACTTTTTTTACCGTCTCGAAAAAAATAGGGTATAATAGGTGAACGGAGTAGAAGCCTATGGCATAGAAATTTTAATGTTTTAATTTTTTTCAATAAAAAAAAAAAAAAAAAAAAAGTTCCAAATATCCTTAAAAAAACATGAAAACTATCCATCATAAATTCCGCGCATCTAGTAGGGTGCGTATGAGGGTAGGGTTCTTTTTTATTTTCTATTTTTAATGTTCTGGAATGAAAAGTTCACTTTATATGCTTGGTATTTATCGATAAATCAATTTCATTCTAGGTTATTGAAAAAAATTAAAACATTAAAATTTCTATGCCATAGGCTTCTACTCCGTTCACCTATTATATCCAATTTTTTTCGAGACGGTAAAAAAAGTCATGCGGTATAGGGAAGGAGAAACAAATATGAAATTTTAACATCCATAGTATACATATTTAATTATCAGCTGTTTAACCCCTTAGTAAGGCTAAGCGTATGGAGAGACGCAGGTGCGAAGCACAGCACAGTACAGCCATGCGATTCTGTAAACATCTCACCGTGAAAACTTGGGTGAAGTGAGCTGTCAATAGTGTCAATCCCTGTGGAATGACAGCTCACTCCACGCTCACTTCACCTAAGTTTTCATGGTGAGATGGTTACAGAATAGCACTGCAGGTTTTGCAGGGTAGGGCAGGCAAGGTAGACATAGGCCGCGAGCGCATTATGCGACGCAGCTATACAGACACATTCGCGTCCTAGCTAGTACAAACAATAGATATAACATATTTTATGAATAATCTGGATGATAAGTATCACACAAACACGGTTTACAACGAACTAATTCAATTAAATGTTCTATTATTGCAACAAAATTATGAATTAGTGGTAAAAAAAAACGTATCGACCTGGGGGATTTTTATGAAAAGTGTATATTTTTTATCCAGATTCACCCTATCGTCAACCAATGAGTGAATCTATACTTCAACTGCAAGAAGAAGGAAAACTAACCAGAATGAAAGATAAATGGTGGAAAGAAAAAAGAGGAGGCGGTGCTTGTGCGGTACGCTCTAGCTTTTATAATTTATTCGAATAAGATTTATTTTAACTGAGAAGTTACAAGCTGTGCTTCAAGCTGCAGTGGCGTGCTATCTTTTTAATGATGAATGCTATTTTTTATTGGAGTTTACTCCTTAAGAGTCAATTTTTAAGTCCGGCGGTATGGAAATTTTATGAGGAGTGAAATTTATACAAGCTTTAGCTCAAAAGCGTTACGTTTTGTATTGTTTTATTCGTAAATATAACGGATTTAAATTTTGAAAAAAACATGTTGCATATTCACACTTCAATCTAGATATTTCGGCCGTGCGATACATAGTTATTTGCACTTTACTGCATCCAATTAAATTGCAAAGACAATCTAAATTATGATTGTTTCATTTGAGTTATATTTGAATGCATTTATTTACCCCCTTTGCCTATTGCATATTCAAAGACAATCGTATTAAGGAGTAAACTCCAGTCGTGCGTCGGAGCTGAAACACTTTTTATTGTAAGTTATAAGTCGGTCAAAATTTCGTTAGCACTTTCATTAAACTTTAAATGATTACGGTTTAAAGTTCACAAAATGATAGATAAACATATTACCTAAATCCTTTGACGTAGAAGATATTATCTTTGGCAACTCCCTTAACCATTAACACGTTCTATTGATCAGGATGACGACGCAGGCGGCGGAGAGGCTCAGCCCTTAGTTCTCGCGAACGTGGGTGGCGTGTTCATTGTACTCGCGGCTGGCTCGGGCATGGCCGTCGTCTGCGCCTTTGTTGAGATGGTCTTCGACGTATGGATGATATCCCGGAAGATGAAGGTACCACATGCCATTAATATTCATTACATTGTGAGTCCTAAATGGTTTTATGTGCCAGCTTGCTCTTTACAAGTCAGTGAGATAAATGATAGTTTGGTTAGGGAAGTATTATGAATACCGAAGTTTTAAAAAGTTTGTGGATTTAGTGGTCTGTTCATTTTGTCTAAATCCTTTATTTTAGATTCTTATTAGTGATATTTTATACAGCTCAATAATAGTTTAGAAAACAAAAATAGCTAAGAGTGATTTACCGTTTGTTGACCATTCTTCATATGGCAACCTGTTTTTCTTATTCCCAATACAAAAATAACTTTTACTGCGATTGCGTCATTACTTTGTAAATATGGACGTTTTACTTTGAATTTGTGTTTTTTCGTTTTACCAGAATTGCATGTTCCAGTGTGACCCTTCACCAAAATATAGTCGCTTCGTGTCATTCTCCGTAGTTCTTATTGTTACCATTGGTAAGTATTATACCATCCTATACAACAGACATGCCTTCCATTCTGCCATCTAGTGGTTTTACCAACATTTCTCGTCTTTTATTCATAAATGTTGTGTTTTTTTTTCAACTAACCTATCCTAACAAGTTGGCCTCTAAAATTCTAAGTTACTGAAATAAATTACAGGTATCATTCAGAGAAGAATTGATGGCTGAATTGAAATTTATACTAAGCTTCAGTGGAGACACCAAGCCGGTTCGTCACAGAGAATCTACTGGCAGTGGTTCAGGGGAATCAAAAGGAGGTGAAGAGAAGAATGAAGAAGATCCGGAACGTCCAGATGATAATGATAGACCTGACCCTTCACCAACCCCTCGCTCGGAGAGGTCGAACCATTCTCGTCATACTCTGCAGTTGAGCAGGAGACAAAGCAATGCTGTTCAGATGGCTAAAATGAGAAAATTTAGCTTGAAAAGTGCTTTATAGACTGTAGAAAAGCACAATATTCGATTTGGAGGCCAGAGTTTTCTGGTATAGCTACCTGGTAGGTAGTGTTTATGTTTACTCAAAACAATTATTTTTTTCACCGACTTCCAAAAAGGCGGAGTTTATATGTTCGTCGCGTATGTATGTTTTTTTTTTAATGTATGTCCACAGATTTCTCCGTCAGTTGTGGACCGATTTTGAAAATTTATTTTGTATGCTCCCAAGTTAGTCCCATATCAATTTTATTAACTTTGCTTGGATAGTTTTTGAATAAGCTTCAATAATACGTATTTTTCCCACTTAGGAAATGGACTGTGGATGATATGATGATAACTTCCAGTCACTGTTATTTACATAGTGGGTAGTGGTATTCGAATTCGTGTGGGGTAGGTTACACAACCACAACTATAAAGTGAAAAATAAAAACTGTTTACAAAAAATAAAACAACAGACATCCAAAAAAAAAAAAACTCTAATTTCGGAAGTCTGTGTCTTCTTTAATTGCTTTGGACATTCTCTGGAAAATCTTTTGGCTGTATTCAATATATCCGTTTATTGGCTTTCCATTAATGTATTCAATGTGGACCATCCCTTATGGATAATAATTAAACCGTAATCTAATTATCACTTGTCAAGCACAAATGTTAATTAATACGGTCACGCCCGAGTAGGTAATTATTCTGCAATTTATGTATTTGTTCTGTGTTGAGTTCATTGTATAATTTCACACCCGAATAAATACGAAAAGAAAAAGTAAGTAGTTTTATTTTATTAATGATATAACTTGCATCTCTATCAAAACCACCGAATGAAAGGATTTTTTTTTGAGGGTGAGAAATTATCAAATAACTTCTCCCGCTCTGGGTGGAGCGGGAGGGCGTGTCAGACTTTTACTGACTAACACCCACCCGTGTTCCTTCCGTTGCCTGTGTACCAGGGCCACAATATCCCTTTCGGACAAACTCGCATCCCCGGCAGACTAGCTGCACCCTGCGGTTTCACCCGCATAAATCTCGATCCCATGGAAATATCTGGATAAAAAGTATGCTATGTTCAGCCGTTTCAGAGTGTAATCGTAACAAACAAATAAACAAACTCACTTTCGCATTTATAATATTATATTACATGTATTATAATATACATGTAATATAATATTATAAATGCGATTTTTAACTTATAAAATACTTTTTTAAGAAACGATACAAAAACATAAAAAAATTGTGTTCCGACTGTGTCGGGAGCAGGATCCAAGTTACCGGTGGTTAGAGGGCTGCAGAGACAGGAATTTATATTTATTATTAGTAAAATAGATCAACTAATTTCTCTAATTTACTTACTTTTTATTTAGGGTGTGCTAGGTACTGTGACTGCATCTACAACGCCACATGCGAACTAAACATCAAAGACCTGACGTCACACAACATCCTGACGTCACTCAAAATCCTGCATCGCGCAATTAGAGTTTACCGCGCGGTGGACATATATACAAGCTCCCGACTTCAACCTCTGGGCAGTTGCCTGCGAGACATAACACCCGTCTGGTCGGAGGATCCTCCCTTTTCTATGGTGGATGAGTGAACTTTACACCCATAGCCCTAAAATACCAAAGCCAGATATATCTGGCTTCTTGAGTATACTCAAGAAGATCTATCATGAGAGTTGTATCATGTGATTAATATTGTAGCATTAATATTCGCCCTTTCCTGACCAGTGTCTCAAATGACTTGTCCTCAAACTAGTAGATAGTACGTCAAGTTGTTAATTAGTACGTGGTTTGAGAAATGCGGTGCTGTCTGTCCTTGTAATGTGTCGAGCGTGAGGAGGGTGCGGTAATGAAGGACCTTGATTGAGGACCCGCCACTCCTTAAGGTCATTCCTTATATTTCAGGACTGTTGACAACGAGCCTTAGAGAAAGAAGGCGGAGATTAAATACCTACTATTTGGTTTATTTCGGATTTTTTATGTCCTTGGCCCAGTGGTTAAGGCCTCGCCTCTCATGTACGAGGTTGTGGGTTCAAATCCGGGCAAGTAGCAATGTGACTTTTTCAATTCATATGTACTTTCTGAGTTTATCTTGGATATTATTGACATCGGTGAAGGGAAACATAGTGAGGAAATCTGGACCTATAGTTAATATATGTCTGAAATCGCCAACCCATCTTAAGCAAGCGTAGTGATCAATGCTCGTGCCTTTTCAGTATGAGAAGAGGCCTTTGCCCTGCAGTGGGACAGTAACAGGGGATAGGGTTCCGTACCTCAAAAGGAAAAACGGAACCCTTACAGGATCACTTCGTTGTCCGTCCGTCAGTCTGTCAAGATCCATTTTCTCAGGAACGCGTCAAGATATCAAGTTAAAATTAATATCAATTACCTAGATCTATGCTCCCTTAGAGCTCTAAAAAAATCAAGCTTCTAAGTCAACATAATAAAAAAACACGGCCATTTATGTGACATATTTTGATACTCGCAAATAAATCAAAACGGGTACTTCCCGTTGACCTAGAGTCAAGAAATTTGGCAGAAAGCAAGGTCTCACGGCACAAGTAAAGGAAAAAGTCCGAAAATTTATAACTTGCAGTTTGATTATTATTAAAAAAAAAATGTGATACCAAACTTACATTTGCAGTTGCAGAATTGACCGTGACGTATATCGATGTATGGGAAATCATGTTTCTCAACTACTAAGTTAAGTTTGTTCTTGGGATAAATTCATCCCAACTACGGAACCATTCATTTTGCGTGGTCCGACACGCACTTGGCCGGTTTTTTATTAGATATTGGTTTTGATGAAACTACATTCTCTGAATGTGCGAGTAATATTATACGTATAATATGACAACCATCTTGTAATGTATGATGGTTCAAAATAATATTTATAAGATAATAGTTTATTCAAATATACATAAATTTTACTAAATCTAAACCCAAGGCAATCCTTATGACTGTACGATACTCGACTGTAAAACGATAATCACAAGTCATTTATAAGGATCCATTCGCTAACAAATTGTAAATCAAACCCAAGATCAGGTTTCCCCATAATAATTTATTTACGTAGACCGCAATAACTACATGTAAACTTATAAGTTGGTGTCGGGCAATTTGTTAGGCTAATGGAACCGCAATGAAAAATGGTGGTCACAGAGGTCGGTCTCACTGACACTGAAATACTGGCTTTATGTATGAAAACTATGTACTCAGAAGTGTCGCTGCTACTAAGAAAATATTTTTGAAAACTTCTTGGAAACTAGCGCGCAAAATACTTCCCTCATGGCGGCACTTGAGAGTTACTCTTGCCAAAAAGATTAGCCTGACCGTATATTGCTCGTTAAGGCTCTTTATATAGACCACTTCTAATCTCGTGTGTCATAAAGGCGATTATTTTCATTCATTTTTCTTTGAGTAAAACAATGGTTTACAGCGAACTGTGTTTTTTTTTATAAGATTTTTGTCCCTTGCTCAGCAGGGCTAAAATGTAACGGATAAAAAAATGTGCTAATAAAAGTCTATTACCGAATCTGAAAACAATACATACCTACATTTTGTTTTATATTTTAAGGAAAACACTTAAAGCTTTGTGCAGACCAGCGCGACTTGTCGCGCGACGCGACACCGGTTATTGTTAACCGTCAAGTTTTCTTAGAAATTGTATTGTTCGAGTCGCGTCGCGGTGTCGCGTCGCGCTGGTCTGCACGAAGCTTAAAGCCGCTGAAGCAACTCTCATTGTTGGATTATTTCGGGAACAGATTATCGTTAGTGATATTTGATTGAACATCATGCCTCTATTGGTTCGTTGATCTCCATTTTCTTAAATCAGCAAATGCAATAATTTAGCTGTGTGTGTAATAATGCAGTATTTCCTGCTGTTTGTGATGTGTCTACTGAAAACAACTTTGGTGAATAAATGCCAGAAAAATTTAGATTATAATCAAATCGTTATTGAAATGGAAACAGTCGTTTTAACTTCTTTTTCCCTTGTTGTAGTTTAGTCACCCAAAATTGAAGTTATTCACTCCACTAAGGGTAAGAACTCACCGACCGATTTTCACCCGTGCCCGCCGCAGTGGCGAGACCGCAAACACTCGTACAAACGCGTAGTACTACATGGAAATATAGATAAAAAATTTCACGACGCGGTTTATGCCCGCGGCTTGCGCGATTGTTTGCGGGTCCCGCTGCACCCGCCAAAGCGGCGGGCGCGGCTGAAAGCAGCTCCGTGAATTCTTAGCCCTATGAAATTGCGCTAATTGGCTAATTGGCTACGAAATTGCGCTCATTAAGAGAGTAATAATGGGATTTGTATTAACTTGGACATTAAGCTCATTTATAGAGTTGTCATTAGGTCGAGGTCACTGAATGTCGCCCTCAGATATAATGGACGCATTACGCGAGACCTATTTTTTATCCTACTTGACAATAATCATAAATCCATAAGGCGATGACATATGTGAGGAAAACAAGTCGTTAACTAGCTGTCGGAAAAGATTCCAGAAACCACTTTTATAAATGCCAAGAATAAAACGAAGTGGAACATTTTTAATCAACATTTATTATACTTTAACAACAAGTACATAATTTGTTAATAATAAAATAATAAACGATTTTAAGACTAGATGATTTAATCTATCAGCAAACAAAAGGTATTATTTTGTGTTAAAAATTCAACTACTTGAGTCACTCGCAGCTCTACAATCCTTTCGATTAAAAGCTCGTACAGACCAGCGCGACGCGACGCGGCGCCACGACACGAACAATACAATTTCTAAGAAAACTTGACGGTATAACAATAACCGGTGTCGCGTCGCGCTGGTCTGCACGAAGCTTAAGAATCTGAAGAAAATGACTGCACAGCATTATGTATCCAAGAGTTTACCGAAAGACTGGATGACCACAACACAATTAGTACGGGAAAGACAATGCAAACCATGACTCCCCAGTAGAGCCCTTAGGTTTAACAGCACCTAGATTAGTATCAAATTAGCTATAAGATCGTCGTTTAGCAAACGCAACACTAAGACTGCGGGAAGAATGTCGCGAGCTATGCGAGTGATGAGTCCGATGCGTTTCGTTTGAACGGATCGAGCGAAGAGACCGAATGTCGTCCTTCCCTTCGGCCTTCGCCAGCTCTTCGAAGCTACCTTCCACGGCGGTCTTCTGAGGACGCTTTACAGGTTTTATATTGCCACTGAACTTTACGACGAATTTGAGCTCTTCTACTAATTCGTATCTGAAGGTTGTCTGTAAGAAATTTAAGCAAGATATTAGTTTGATCGTTTTCAGCGGTGCCACACCACTTTCCGTCACCGAGCTTCACAGTTTTTTTTATTTAAAAAAAAGTAGCCAATGTATTACTGAACGACTGATAAATCATTTTTGAGAGAATGAGTGTTGAAATACTTGTCTAACCTAATTATAGACACATGTTTCGGTCTGTCAGGTTTTCTATACATGTAATGTATAAATAATATTAATGAAGTCAATACTGCACACTGAATATTATTGAAAAAAAGTAATTGCTGCGAGTTGTGGGAAGGAGTCTGATGCCGAAAACATAATTTTTAGAATTTTTGTCCGTTTGTCTGGATGTGTGTTCCGGATTGGCGCAAAAACGGCTAAAGAGAATTGGATGAAATTTGGCACACAGATAGTTTATAACCTGCTATTTAATTGCGTAACACATTTTTCTAAATCATGAAGACTAAACCGTTTCATTTTGACAGTTCAATAATATTCATTGCGTTATTTACGTTGTTGAGCAGATTTTTTTTTACTTTTGAAGCAAATGGATTAGCAATCTCTATCAAAATGATTCAGATTGTGATTGATCGTGTATTACACAATTAGGGTGCTTGATTACTACATAGGGTACTTTTGATCCCGGTAGTACGTTTACGTGGTATATTTTCCAAAACGCACGCGGGCGAAGCCGCTGGTAGGAGCTGGTATCATAACAAAACACCACGGTCGCCGTAGAGAATTTTAAACTCAGTTCTATCTTAATTGTTCTTGAACAATTCGATGAAGATAATATCGTTACTAGCACCTTTATCATGCTCATACTATTGCAGCTATAAGTCATAATGTTCTGACAACATGAAACCGTTTCGCAGCAATTTGAGACAATACAACATACAACAATTAACACAGAGTGTCAAGAGTACCTACTCCTGTTGTGTCGGAGATACTCTAGTTTAATCAAGTGCTGTTACAAACACTTGTAAACTTAATATTGTCGTCACTGTACAGATAACGATATGTTCTTTTTCTAAATTTCGGAGTTAAGGGGGATGCGCTAAGGTAGCCCGCGAGATTCAAATTTTCTTGAGATTTTTTCCGTTTTGCAGGTCAGTGTCAGATTGTATGTTGATTAAAATATAATTCGCGACCGTAACAAATATGGCTTTACATAATTATAATCATTACAATCAGCAATACAACTCCATAAGTTAGCGTAACTGTCAAATGTCATGATTTCATGAAATAGTCATTCAATGGGATTACATGAACTTAGAGAGTTGTATTGATCATTTTTATGATTATAATTCTATAATTAAACATTTGATACGGCCGCGAATCATATTTAGATCAACATAGAACATGATACTGACCTGCAAACTGCAAAAAACTTAAGAAAATTTGAATCTCGCGGGCTGCCTTGACGCTTTCGCCTTAAATCTTAGCTGACATTTGGCCGCAGGAATCCGCTGGATGCGGGAAGCACAGAATCGGTCGAAGTAGCGGTGCTTGGGACCTATGTTCAGCAGTGGACGTCTTTTGGCTGAAATGATGATGACGACATTTTGATCTCATAAGAATATCCCATATTATTCGGGCACAAGAGCGTCATGTTATTTTACTACTAGCTGGCCCCGCGGGTTCACCCGGATAAGTCTCGATCCCACGGGAATATCGCAATAAAAAGTATTCTTTGTCCTAACCCAGATCATGGTCTACCTATGTGCCAAATTTCATCCAAATCTGTTCAGCCGTTTTAGCGTGAAAGCGTAACAAACAAACAAACTCACTTTCGCAGTAATAATATTAGTTAGGATTTAAATACTCTCTTTTCCATTAATTACCAGTTGTCGACCATTTAACAGTAAGTTGGTACTTAACTCTGCTGGGGTTCTTGTACAGGCTGTACCAGAAACGTGTGGTTAATTTAAGGTTGTGGTATAGAATACAAACTATCAAACTGAACAACTTTCTCCACCACAGGAGAATCGCGTAAAATAATCCCGCTGTGTCCATACATTTGGGTCGAGTACGTATTGAAGTTTTGTATGGGACAGCTGAGAAAATTTTCGTGTTTAATGCACCACGTTGTATTTATTTTCTTCAACAGGTTTTATTTTCATCGATAGTACAGCAAAAAGTTCCAATATCCATTTTTTTTTGGCTGTAAACGAATACTTCTGGATATTTGTGAATTTCGTGTTGCATAACTAATTATCCTTTCCTCAAGTTGGAAGCCGGAAATAATCAGCCATGGTTAAAACAGAAAGTAAAAAATTAAAGAAAGCCGCAATGGGGAAAATAACACAGACTAGGCTGGACAATAGATGTGGACGTCTAGACATAGAATCTATTCCATACTGTGAAAAAAAGATGTAAAAAAATAATTATATATAATCATTTTCAGTAGTATCTGGAACCTAGAGAACGGTTACCCACAGTATTATGATCCTTAAAGCCTTACAAAAAGTAGTAGTTATCACTGCATGTAACTAGAACCCTGTTCGATCCGAAAGGGCACATAGGTATCGCAATAACATTACCAAAAAGGAAAGATTTTTTTTTTTACAAAAAAGACTTTATTTCTATTAAAAATTCACGTTTTTTGTACCAAGATTCCAGACCAAATTCACTATAAATTAGCAAATTTTCTACAGAGGTCATAAGTAGGGAGTCTAATCGCGCACACGCGGAATCCCGCACCATTTTTGCGAGACCAGTAATGCAGTACTATACATGCGGGATCCGCAATATTTTATTCATCCCGCCAATGTCAATGTCACAAACTACGAGTACTAAGTCATTCAACCAAAGTATTTTGTGTATTACTTGCGAAAGTGATGCTTCTTTAAGGACAAAAAGTTTTACTAGTATCTTGAGTGTAGTATTGAGCGGAAAATTGCTTGTGCTATCGGTAAAAATGAGTGGTTTGAGCTTGAGTGTAGTATGGAAACATTTTTTAAGGTCGGAAGATAATGGTCGAAACGACCATCGACTACATGTAAATTATGCCCTGCTTGTTATAAAGACCTCTGCTCGCTCTACTAAAATTATCTTATCTTGGGAAATACCATTAAAAAAAATCACTTTATGTTTAACTAATTATGAATAAAAAAGTATAATTTTTAAAATCTAGGTGTCTTTTATTTCATATAAAACTTCATAAATTCATGAAAATAAGTATAACTACTTAGTACAAAAAGTATGATTTTTTTGGAGTCCCGCAAATCCCGCGGATCCGCGGGATTGATGACCTCGATATCGTAGGCTTCTGGGATTGGGATTTTGATGCGGGATTGGATTCCCTTGTCATAAGTTATGACTTGTAGACACCCGCTAAATGACGGCCGCTCGCGCCCCATATAATAAAACGGGGTAAAATTCCCCATTGAAAAGAAATGCGGAGATTATTTTTTCTTTTTTCCAATTTATCACATAAATAGACTCTCAGTATGATTCTTGAAAACACCCTCACGGATCGGACAGAATTTTTGTTACGCGCTGTATAATATTCACTGTAAATAACTAAATAAAGATCACGCAGTAAATACTTATAGAGCTTAGCTTAGTAATCACCTAGAATTATCATTAGGTAGTCAGTGTACTCACACTATATTTGACGGATCTCTTGAACACTCCCCACAACATATCTATGATGGATAAGAATATTCCTACGAGGCACCCGATGCCGAGCACGACAAACGCACCCAGCATGTTCTTCATACTCAACTGTTTCTGTTCCTCGTCACGTTTCTCCTATTATAATATACAAACACATAAACTCACTTTCGCATTTGTAATATTAGTTAGTATGTTTGATGATTAAATTATCATAATGGTGCCGATTCTCTTGTCACAAATGCCTCTAAACTAGACTAAAAATCACTAAAATTTCGTTTAATCCTGTCAAACGACAATTTCCCATTCTGAAATAGACTAAAGTGACACAACTTAACTATATTTTAGTTTCACAGCACTAAGATAGTACTGAGCTTTTAGTTTAGTGAAAATGGCAATTTTGCTATTCTGAATTTGACGTTTTTCACCTAAAATTTTGATTGTAAAAAACCAAACCAGACAAAACCTAACAATTTTTAATCGCGATTAAAAAGGAGTGGGGTGAAATAAGTTGTCATGAACTAAAATTCACACCAACATCTCGACTTCATGTGCAAAAACAGTACTGTAGTATTTAAGCTTATTATTTTCCGAGTGACTAATAACTTAAAAGTCGACTAAATGTTTGCAACAAATAAAATAACTTGCCAGCGATGAAATATTTTCGCGACTATTATATTATGTAAGGTTCAAAATTAAAGGTGTTATAAAAACTAAAAACTAGCAGCTGCGTTTAGGTAGCAAATAAACTATACCAGTCAAATAAAATATTAGGCGAGGAGCTATAAATAATGACTTGGCGACTAATAATGTTAGTAGGGTGAAAGATAATATATTACCAGTCTAGTTAGAGTAGGTTATTATTATTTTTTTAATGGTTAGGTTAGGTTAGGTTAAAACTGTGACTTCCTACGTCCAGAAACGACTAGATTATATAGAAAATTTAAACCTGCCCTAATAATACAATAATAATATATTATTTATGAATGCCCATTTTCTATTTTATTTTCGCCATTAAGTTTCCGCTTAGATATTAATTCTGTTCACAAAAGAAAAACTTGATGCTAGTTTAAATTAAAACGGAGCTTATTACTGATATATTAATATGCTACCTATTACTTATTACGATACTCCTTATTAGCTGCCAACCCATTATATATGGTACCCACTCTATTTTTTTTTTAAACCTATATTCATTTTACTTAGTTGCCGCATTAAATACATGCCTTTATTTTATCTTTTGCTTATATCTCGAAAATGGTGCGTCGTATTGCAAAAATAATGAAAATTTCGACCCCCTTATGAAACCCTTAAGCCCCTAAAACTCAACATGTTGGTAATATCTTTTCATTTTTTCCATACAAAAAGTGAAAAATTTCATATAAAACACGTCGAGGATGCAACCCTGCGCGCCGCCGGCTCTAAAAAAAATCACGGGCTATGGCAAACCTCGGGTACCACGTGGATTCACGATTGTCAAATTTGATTTTAGTCGTGTCAAAATTATTTTTTAAGTTAGAGAATTTATTTGCAGAATGAGCTCTAAGATTCTCATAGCCAAAATTTTTTTTTTTTTAGTGATAGTTTAGTTAGTTAGTTTAGTTCGGTGTACAAGAGAATCGGCACCATTATTTGGAATAATCCATTTTATTTTGTAAGTTTACACTGTAATTTTTTCTTTTCACTACTACTTCTTTAGGGTTAGCTTCAAAAACGGTGAAGGAGAACATCGTGAGGAAACCGGCATGCCTGAGCGATATTTCTCGACGGCATGTGAAGCCGTCGAGAAATAGAGGCCAGAGGACCATGGGTGACTTTAAAACTCGGACACCAGGTTAGTCACTAACCACACGAAAAGAAGAAGAGGGCTTGCCGCAAAAATACTTAGCAGAAATCCCAATGCTAAAAGTTTTTTTTTTGTAATATCCTTTTAAGGAATAAAAATATAAAATATGTCTGCCTGTTTGTCTGTTGTTGTTTCTGTGTGTTTGTCTGTTTTATATCTCCTAGTTCGAAAATAATTATTAAGACATATTACCCCGCACTTTCCACCACCTCGCTTCTCCTTCCACCATATATTTCTCATTTTTTCAATTTCCCCATTTTCCTTCATATGTAGCAATGCGTCATCTATATATTTCTTGTATGGCGAATCTACAAATACGAACATGGAAATATTAGAAAGAAAGAAAGAAAAATATTTTATTTGGGACACGCCCAGGAAATACAAACAGTAAGTAATAATAAAAATAAATTATAAAATAAAAAATAAAAAATGAGCATGTAAAAACAGAATAGTAACGACCTGTGCGAGGCCAAAAAGGCTCCTATCTCAGCATAATGCGGCGATATTTAAAAAAATAAATATGGTATTCTGGTAGGGCCATATTAGTCTCGGAGGATTAAAAATTAACCAAATAATTTATTGTTCTCTCGTAATCACAAACACAGTACAAAGTCAAATGAATACCTTAATAGAGACTGGTGTCTGTTGTAGGTAAAACCTGTATTACAGATCACCAGGCTTACCCTCCGAACTCACTTATGATCTATGACCGTATTCAATTAACAAACAGGTTGTTAGTAGATAATAAAACACTATTACAAATTAATAAAACAAAAATTGAAAATTAAAAACTAAAGTAAAACAAGATCTGGTGGCATAAGTGGCTTAATATTGTTTCAGGAGTGAGTATGTGCGTGTGTGTTTGTGTGGGTGTGTATGTGAATGTGTGTGGATGAGTATGTGTGTGTGTCGGTGAGAGTGAGAGTGTGATGTGATCGTGTGTGTTAACTGTATATCGTTCCATGCCAGTAGGCGACGTTTCCTTAAGGGTTTTAATAAACGTTCTGTTGCATCGTAATCAATGCCTTGTAACCACAAACAAACTTTTTTCTTGCATTCTACAAAAATCGATGGATTGTGTGACAAATTATGTAGCTAGAAATGGGTCGACTATCGAGATTACGAATATGGAAGAAAAAGACATGTTGAGCCGACACCAAATACATTGGGATAAGGGCGATATAATGATGTTGACGAACATGTAATATATAAAAAAATATGTAAAGCATTCATACTCTTCTTCATTCCGATGCCATAACTCTTGGAATCGAGCAACCCGCCGACTTGCAGTAAGTCACAGTGTCTTTCTATATAATATTCTAGGGACGTTGATTCCATGAAAAAGGCATACGTCTGGTTTTCAGCCCTGAAAATAGTGAACATTTTATGAATTGAGAACTTTGAAGCTGTCCCAAATATTTGGATTTAGCATAAAGCTTCGTGCAGACCAGCGCGACGCGACGCCGCGACGCGACTCGAACAATACAATTTCTAAGAAAACTTGACGGCATAACAATAACCGGTGTCGCGTCGCGCTGGTCTGCACGAAGCTTTAATCGAGTAAATTGTATTTTAAATGATCATTCGATCTTGTGAAACTAGCGATCTGCACACTAATTGCGTAACACTCGATTAATCACAATCTGTTTCATTTTGACAGTTCAACAACATTCATTACGTTATTTACGTTACTGAGCTGACAAATTTTCCGAACAAATGAAGCAATGGATTAGCAATATCCTTCAAAATTATTCAGATTATAATTGATCGTATGTTACGGAACTAGGGTGCTGCTCCTGGTTCGCACGGTTTTTACTACTTGAAAAAACATCGAGATTTCTTTAAAATAAGTTTAATATTAGTGTATTATACACATAAACCTAACTGAATAAATTTTCTAAATGATGGTGAAAAACTAAATCAAAATCCGTTGCGTAGTTTAGAGGAACTACGCGGTCACACAGACACACGAAAAGCGACTTTAATTTCAACTAAGTATAATAGATACGTGGGTACTTCAGGTTATAGAAACTAACATTCCGACTCCTACGTCGTTCTCTGCGACGAGCCAATTGTGTTGCACCATTTTCTTGTACATTCCCTGATAGGTTGGATTTGTGGAAAACTGTAAGAAATGTTAAGTAGTTCAGATATATTTTTTATCAAATAAGTGATGGAAGGATTGATGATGACATTATGTTACTATCTACAATAGGGAATATGCAATTTAAAACATTTTTATTATTTACATATGTATGTCGCCGTATAATTATGAAGTTCGTTAGTTTATACACTATCGATATTATTGTCGTTAGATTATATCTGTCGAAAAATGGTGAACTGCAACACTGCCCTGCTAAGCCGAAAGGCGGTATCTCTGAGATATTTATACCATTCAATAGCTATCATAATTTCGCATCTAATGGTATAAGCCACATACCGCTATCTAACTTAAAACATTTAATGAAACCACTCAGAAGTTCTTTATATCCTTATGTTTCCTTAAATTACAATTTACAATAAGTCAATTTTCTCAAAACTTACTCCGATTGAGATATCGCCTTTCGGCTTAGCAGGACAAAACAAACCATTTACAATTTAAGGCATTATTTTTCGTTAGTTTATAATCTATCTATGGGAAACCGACAAGTTGTGAACTGGTATGAAACTTCCTTGCGACGTAACACACCTTGCGCTAATACTAAATAATCTGCCCAGCTGCGAGCAACTTGGACGTAGCGCTCGCCGGCCGTTCTCGTGGCACCGTTCGCTTCGCTCGCTCGGTTCGCGCGTGGTTGGTCACATTTCTAACCTAACCTAATCCATTTCACCCAGTTCTTAGTTTTTCGACAGTTCATAATCTAACCGAAATAACACGATAGATTTTAACGAACGGTTCTCACTATCCGTAGGATATATATATATATATATATATATAGAAGTATATATAGTATATGGGAGTCAAAGATCAACTCCAATTTTTCACACTTTTTAACGCATTACTTTGTTTACACTAAATTATTTTATGTTGCAAATTTTGGTGGAACGTAACGCCAACTCGAATCGCGTCTTCTTCGAAATCGCAATAAAAATCTATTCTTAGCGAACTGCTTCCCGCGCGGAGCGAGGGATACTAGGACCGAGAAGGTTTTTTTTTTCACGAGTTCTTTACCCTTCTTTTTACCATCGACTGCCAGAAAATAAACTAATTATCTACTATAATTGCTGCTTTAGAACGAAATGATTCCGGAGTCAGTGTCTCACTTTTGTCACTGGAAGAATTCATTTTATTATAATTATGTGAATAGATTTTCCAATAACATAAAACAACCACGATAACAGATAGAAAAGAACCTAACTAAAGTTGGCGCGATATTAAAAAAGAAAAAAAAAATTATAGCTTCTAAGGAATAGCTCCATGTAGCCAGCCAGTAGGTACTTTCAGTACGTTTGATTTTTTTTTTGTACATATTTCGTACTAGTTCCAAATTCAAAATATTTTTATTCACTTGTGAGTAAAAGAGAGTTTATTTACTGTTATCGATGAATAAAATGCCCTTTTTCGAGTGGCTATTGTAAAAAAACAATTACATGCATATTCCCTATTATTGAAAAAAAAAAACCTCAAAAAACTGTTTGGTAGATCCCAGCTTCTTGGCTCCATATGAAATTGCCTTGTGTTTGTAGAGCTCTTCAACCGTATTGAAAGGCAAGACATTTTTCTCGACAATAAGGAAGGCGACCAGTGTACCGACGTACGATGCTACCATGACCATGGTGAAGAACCACCACACACTTGTGATCATACGCGGAGCTAAGGCACTGTAAATAAATATTTTGCTTTACGTTTTCTTCATGGCTTAAGAACAAAAAGGAAGACAAAATATACACATATAAAATAAGGGTTAGGTAGAGGTATTGTAGTACTACCTATAGTACACCCACAAAGAGAAAATATATTAAGAGCGTTTATTCTGAAAGTTGGCAACGTCGTAAATAGCTGTCGAATATTTACCTGTTTTGATTAATTTGGAAATAATACTGTATGGAAATAAGAAATGTGGCTAACTAAGTTACTAGAATATTGATTATGATATGCAATAATTAATATTGTTACACCGAATATTTAGTTTTAGGCGTAAAAAAGCATTTGGAAAGTTTCCAAATGTTTTTTTTACGCCTAAAACGGGTACAATATAAAATTCAATGTTACAATTGCATAACATAATCAATATTCTAGTAACTTAGTTAGCCACATTTCTTATTTCCATACAGTATTATTTCCAAATTAATAAAAACAGGTAAATATTTGACAGATATTTACGACTTTGCCAACTTTCAGAATAAACGCTCTTAATCAAGAAACCTCTAAGGCACTCAAAGCTCCGTACATACACACCGTACACTGACGAGCTATATAAATAAAAAAGCCTCTTGCAAAGTGCAAAAAAAATCTAAATATCTCCTAAACAACACAGATTAGTTTGTTTTTTTATGCGCTATTAAATACACTTGGATCTTGCTTTGTACTTTAAGAAGCTATCTTGCATGGTTTCGGAAATATTTCATGATAAGTTAGTGGCTTTTTCATATTGCTCGTCAGTAGGAAAAAAAAAAAAGTAAACAATCTTATAAATGAGCAAAAAAAATACTTTTCTATACCTATATTTTTTTGACTCAAAAGCATTTCAAAATTAACTAACCTTTCATAATACTATATGATTTACTTACATTGGCGCAATTTCAGAACCTTGCTGCATAACAGAACCAATAATCAGCCACACTGAGTTGGCGAAACTGAACTGATTGTTAAGTTCCTCGGGAGACTCAATACAGGGCACCGGATTTTGCCATTCCTTGTTAGATATACGGCCAACGAAGATCATCGTCACACCCAGAGCCAACTGGATCAGCACCATGTAGTACCACACCTGATTACAAATAGAAAAGTGAAAGAGTGAGAGTGAGAGTGAGAGTGAGTGTGAGTGAGTGAGTGTGATAGAATAGTGGTGATTCCTGATTTTGATAGAATTATGCTATAGACTAGGAACAAAACGGCGAAAGGAAATGAATGAACATTAGATTAAAAAAGATTTTAAATAAGGTGCATATATTTAAATATTGCAATATTTTTAAGAAAGAAGATGAAAACGTTACTACTGTTTAGATTTAGAATGATGTTTCTTGAATTCACGGGTTTTGTGTTTGATGTATTCATTCAGTAGTACGCTTACATTTTTAGAGAGGTTGGCGGAAGAGAGATCGTGAATTCAGTCCCCGCGAGTTGTTTTGCTGATTTGTACTTAATAGCACTAGCATAATATGCTTAGTCGGAATTAAAGTAATTTGTTACTCAAATAATAAGAAATCTGAATTAATTGAGAATCCCAAAGAAAAGTCTTTCTCAAACAAGGAATGGGGAGGAAGAATCCCAATCCTTGTTAAGTAGACATTGTAAAGAGTTTTTTATGAGTCATCATTATCATCATCTGACTAGTCTATTCCCAACTATGATGTGGTTGGCCTCCAGTCTAACCGGATGCAGCTGAATATCCATCTTTACATGGAGCAACTGCCTGTCTGACCTACACAATTCACAACCCTGTTAATAGGTAATACGATACCCCTTGGTAAGACTGATTATCAGACTTTATAAGTACCTATGAGTATAGTGATAAAATTCTGCAGAGACAAAATATAAATATATAGTCAAACCTGAATAAGTGAGATCTGGGTAAGCGAGAAACCTCTATAAATGAGAGTAATTACAAGGTCCCTTTATTTAAACCGTCTAAAACCTTTATATGTGAGAAACAGACTGCCCTGCTAAGCCGAAAGGCGCTATCTCTGAGATACGGCCTTTTAGTTTTTTTATACCATTCAATAGCTATAACAATTTCGCATCTAATGGTATCAGCCAAATAGCGCTATCTAACTTAAAACTAAAAAAAAAACCACTAAGAAGATTTTTTTATCCTTATGTTTCCTTAAATTACAATTTACAAAAAGTCAATTTTCTCAAAACTTACTCCGCTTGAGATAGCGCCTTTCGGCTTAGCAGGGCAGTATAAGAGACAGTCGTTTTTCACTCGTGGACCTCTATAACTGAGACTGCTACTTGTCTGTACATCTATAAACGACAGTCGAGCGCAATTTAACATTTGCTATTTACGACTAATTCTTAAATTTCGTGGAACTAATATTTTTTGTTCCTCTCAACCTTTTTCAACCAACTTCAATCTCTATAAGTAATAAATACCTTTCTATAAGCTAGATACTCGAGTTAATGAGAAACCTCTATAAGCCAAAAAGAGATCGCGGTCCCTCGCTTATCCAGGTTCGAATGTAGTTCATATTAAAATACCTCTTTAGAGAAGACAGCCATGAAGGAGAACATCTCAGGTGGCTGCTTACTGGGCTGCTTGTAAAGAATGCCGATACCGAGAGTCATGAATGGCGTCGAGAAATCGATGCCGGTCTGTCGCACCGCCGTCATCGTGAAGTCGCATATGGCTAGGTCGGCTTTCTAGAACATTATAGTGAAATAAGTGTTACAGTGTTTCTTAAGGGTGCAATAGTCGACGGCTCGAACTCGTTGGTGGGCGTGACTTATATGCATGCTAATTAGTCTTTTTATTTATTCATTCATATAGTGAAATAGACGATGATTTATAACGAAAATGAGCGCGTAAAATTTCATGAGCAGACCTTTGGGCGTATAGATATTATGAAAAAACAATGTACTTACTCAAAATTAATTATATGAAATTTTGAATAAATTATCTATCCCTATACGGTTTTTATTTTGCAATTTTTTTACTAAATACTCGTAAGTTATTTATTTACGCCCAAAGACGAGTTAAAATAAGTGTTGAAATATGGAAGTTGCGACCGACACTCATAACTTCAAACCAATATTATTTTTCTAATTCTGCTTTCATACAGGGCTAGACAATGACAAGACATATTGATATAAATTTTAGTTTTGTACGTACACCGTCAAGCAGACGAGTAATCGCCATACTACATTTGTATGGAAGAATGACCGACTAGCGTACCCTTTATACGAGATGATACCAGAAGGCCAATTCAATTCCCGTAATTAAAAACGTTTAAAAACTCGTCTGTCTCTTCTCAGCGACAATCAATGTCAAAATTGCATGAAAATTAGAGGTAGTTAATGCGAACGATCTTATAAATACGGAAATTGACTACTACACTAAGGTTCATGGAACTTATTTCCGTGCATATGTATTTGTCATATAGTTCTGGCTGTTAGGCTTTGTAAGATTTATGTTTCCCACAGTACATAATACAGGAGAAATTGCCAGTGTCTGGCCAGGTTTAGAAAAGACCCGTATTAATACAAAAACAAACGGAAAATGTTTTGCTACAATATAAATGAAAATGTATTTTATTAATAACAATACAAAAGTATGATAAAGTAGTTTGTACCTATTTGTTACATAGTAAACTGTGAACAATTTTGAACCATGATATAATTTAATCATTAAGATTATAACATACCTCCTCCATCAGTTGTAAGGCCATTCCAGTCCAGCCATTTTCGGTTAGACTACCATAATTATTCTCAACATCGAATTCGTAACTGAATCCTAAGATTTCACTCAGTCTATCAATTATATCAATCGTGAACCCTTCATATCGATCGTTACCTTCCAGTTTTTTGTGAGATTCTTTTAGGTAACCGTATGGTGGAGCCTAATGAAAAGAAAAAAGAGAAAAATCGGTTTAGAATCAGCATTTAAGAACTTCAAAATGACTAAAGATGCTGATAGACTTGAGCATTCACTTGTTACATAACATCGAGCATGCGCCGTTTTTAAATTTGTCGAACTGAACAACGAACAGAGCCAAGCATAGAGCCAAACATCGCTACGAACATTTTCACGATCATTCTAGCGAACACTCTAGTGAATGCTTAGAGGGACGGCGGCAGAACAATGAAAGAATGGCTCGGCTCGGCAAATAGCTCGAAGCAAATTTACTATCCTTTTGCTAAAATGCTCATTACAAGTGAATCCTCAAGCCTATCAGCACCTTAAGACAGTCCTCCAAAAACGCCAGCCTTTCACCACTTCGTAGTACTTTAGCTGGGAAAAAGATTACAGTTAAAGCCAAGGCAAAATGGTATGCAACGAATTTAAGAACGGAGAAAGCAAACGGGCTCTAAGGTACTGCAAGGAACTCAGCACTACTGACGGGGACCGCTAGGTCCGATGCCTGCCAGGGTCGCGGGAAAGTCCGAAAGGGATACCGTGGCCCCTGGCAACGTACAGGCAACTGAAGGAACACGGGTGGGTTTTAGTCAGTAAGAGTCTGACACGCCCTCCCGCTCCGCTCAGAGCGGGAGAAGTTATTTAATAATTTCCCACCCAAAAAATAAACAGGATCGAAATAAGAGCAAAATATTTAATAAAATTATACACCGCAAACTAAAATTACTATTATGAAATATATGATTATGACTTACCGTCGTCGCTATGAGTACTCTCAATGATTTGTTCCTCATTGCTGATTCTTGTGTAATTTCTGCATCAGCCACAAACGGCCTGTCTATTTTTAATTTGTTGTTTTTCCATGATCCTATCTAAATGGACATAATTAGTTTATGACATTTGTGTATTGAAAAACTTAGAATAGTTATTGTTTAGAAATTAAATTAATCTTTTCTTCGATCGATATAATGTTGCATAAATAATCACCGCTCTACATACGTACTGACTTCGATAAAAACGGGATGCCAGTCAATAAACTTACTGTTTGATTGCCAGCAGAAGTTAATTCGAGTATATCGAAAGTGACATCCGTACGCTGTCCCAACCCGTCGAATATCAATGATCTTGTAATGCCGGACACCTTGTTCTATAACAAGTAAAAAAATATATTTTACGAACACAAACAACCGTCTCAGAGCTTCGTTTGACAGAATTAAACAGTGCCTATTGTATTTTCACTAAAAAGTAGCCTTTGCGTAATCATTGTAGAATTATTTCTTATGGACTCATTTTAAGACGGAAGACGAAATCAATTGCGTCACCTTTGCGAGCCCCAAGGTGCAATAATGTTATAAGTATATATTTGGACTGTGATGTACAATTAATTTCGTAAAAAGAAGGGAACATACCTAGGTACTAAGGTCCGCATGCACCGCAAATTGCTAAATACGTTTAGCGCTAAACGTATTTTTAATGATTCGTGGTGCAAGCGAGCCCAAGTACAGGTATTAACTTACCGTCTTCATAAAATTTAGGAGAGTAGATCCGTAATCCCAGGCTTTGTAATTTTCGCAGCTTAGTGTTTCAGCTTCCACGTTTACTTTCTTGATGGCTGCGGCGAACACTTCCACCGCATCGTGTATTAGCAGTAGTTGAGTTTTAAGTTGCTCCGGCTCTAAGGTCTTCCCAGTTTCTAGGTTGAACGTTGTCGTAAAGTTCCACAACTTCTCATTGTCTTTGTTTTCTAGTTCTACTATACGAAATCCTGAAATAGATGGCTATTAATAAGTGGTCTCATTCAGGACTAGTCAAAAGCTTCAGAAAATTCCAGCAGATCGCGCTTTATATATCTTTTTAATACTCTTATTTATTTATTTAACGGTTTATGTACACACATATAAACAGACAAGAAAAAAAGGAACAGAAAAATACGTACAAAGGTGATGACTCTTCTGTGCTACGTAAAATTATTTTCATCGACCAAAATCATTATTAGATGAAATGTGAAAAAATTGGTAAAAAATTGTGGGGCAAAAGTCCTTGGGAATGTCAAGGACTATAACATTTATACTCACAATAGAACTCACCGGTCATATTAACACCGCTGTATTGGTACCGACCCATGTTTAGGGTGAAGAGGTCGGGCGACACGAAAATATACGAATGCTCTTCGGCCATCATGCCCACCTGTTGTGCGTGGAGTAACATCTGTTCCAAGTTCCTAGACGGACAATCCACCACGAAGTTCGTGTAGCCGTTGTGTTTAGCATCTATTAGGACTTCCCTGAAACGTGCAAAAATATTTAACTAGTATTTATTATTGCTGAAACTACATAGATATAGTGTACCTTCATACATTCCTACATCTACCTATAAGGCATTCTACATTTTTCAGCCCTTAAAGTTTAAATACACTAAGATATTCGAAACTAAAAAAATAATATTTATAGATGCTTGTTGCCATTTTTGTTCAATTTCACGTACCTACAATTTTGAAACCACTTCCTCCTTTGGTATACCAGAAAGAAAGAGATCAGACTGTTTTTTACTGTTCTTTCTTTATAGTTTTACAAGTAGGAGTATAAAAGGATGCCCATTTAAGAAAAATAAACGCTGTAACACGGCGCAGCTTGCGGAGTGACGCCCACACTTGACGAATACAAAGAGAGACAGCAGAGTGAGCAGAGTTATTATTTTATGTTTTTGAAATGAAACGCAAACCGTCTAGCCAAGTCTGAGTCCGCGCATAAACTTCTATGAACGTACGTGTAGGAGTAACATGAAACTATTTGTATCGGTGTATCATTGAAGTGTGTAATGTAGTCGTGATGTGTCGTATGTAAAGTTTAGTGGAAAAAGATCTGTATTTTTTACCCGACTACGGCGAAGCAAATCGGAGGGTTATGTTTTTGACCGGTGTGTATGTATGTGTTCATCTGTTACCTCAGAGGACATAAAGTCATGAACAAAAATTGTTGTTTCGGTATCAAATGAAAGGGCTCAGAAATATATATGTTATAAACTTATAACCCCAAAATAATTTAAATAAAAATAAAAGTTATAAAAAAAACTAAAACCCAACTACTACAACTATAAATATATTCGATTTATACCGTAACACGTGTATCTCCGGATTTTTAATTAGTCTGTCTGTGATGTCTTGTTTATATCTTTTTAGTTGAATTTTTTATATTAGTTGGGTTTTAATTTTTACAACTTTTTTTTTTTCTCTAGAGAAAATCCTAGATTGTTTTTTGGCAAACAAGCTGACAGTTACCCTGGTCACCACTGCCCCTGGGATGACCTACAACATCAGAAAAATTCCGTGCTTTTGCTATCTTAGAGACCAGTCGATCCATTTTGTAAACATCTCACCGTGAAGAGTGAGGTGAAGTGAGCATGAAGTGAGCTGTCCATAGTGTCAATCCCTAGCTTTAGGTGCAATAATAGCTCACATCAAGCTCACTTCACCCAAGTTATCACGGTGAGATGTTTGCAGAATAGCACGGAAGGTCTCATTTGCCTGTGATTTCACGGGCACTAATCCTTGGTATGCTGGGAGTACTTCCTGGGACGAGCTTCTTTACAAATTATTGGTTATTAGAAAGTAAAGGTTACCTGTAGTCATCGCCGCTGAGTTCTCTCAAAGTGACAACGTACGGGTAAGTACCATTGCCCAGCTGCAACAACTCACTCACGCGCAGGAGACTGTGGCCCTTCACGTACAGTAACGTGAAGTTTCGCCATTCCTTGTGCAATATCAACTTTTCTAAAACCTGAAAAATTATGAGATATAACAATCAATATTTTGAGCGTACTATGTTTCTGTAGGTAAGTTTGTTCTTACGTAACCTTCTTTCCGATCTCAATATTTCTGTCGTTACTGAAAACTAGTCAAGGAACTGTACAATTCGTTTTTATGTAGTTTGAAACTTTTATAGAACAACAGGATCCAGGTAGTCTAGGTAGATGCTCGTTTCCAAATCTACATAATGCCATCAGAGCTCTATAGCTTTATATAAACCGCTCTAACCGTGGCGTATATTATGCTTTAGGTACTATCGCGGACACTGCCGCCTGACCACTTTTTGAACTTATTGCCTAAGCCATTAGGGCATCCACACAAAACTGCGATGCGTTGCGATACGAAGCCGCATTGCAGATTTTTACAGGAGCTTTGTTTTTTAGTAGCTCGCAGGTTTTTGCAATGCGATGCGAATTCGCAGTTTTGTGTGGGGGCCCTTAGGTCGAAAAGTGGTCAGGCACCAGTGTTCGACATAGACAAATCAATCATAACATAACATCACGCCTGAAATCCCCGAAAGGTTAGGCAGCGGTGTTCTTACCTATTAGTACATCCACATTTCGTTAGTCAATCATGTAGATATAGTCTAATTTAAAACTGCACGCCCTTCCACTATTTGTTGCACATTTTAAATATTTTTAAAGAAATTTTTGTGGCGGGGCGTTCAAGTTTACGAGTATATTAGACGATCTCTCACAGCAAATATACCTACATTTTCAGTTCATCCATGAATGTAAAGGTCGCTCCTATATGATAAAATGTAAATCTACGTAATATGAAAAGGAAATAAAAGTATCAACCAAAATGTGGCTAAGCATAAAAAGGTCTCCCTAGAGTTATTACGAATATCAAATGACACGAGTACGGAAATACTTTTACCGAGAAATAGAATTTTTTAACACCCATGTGTGGTGACAAAAGTATAAGTTTTCTTTTTGTTACCGGTATCATTTTCGGTAAACCTTAGATAGATAAATAGATAGGATACTCTTTATTACGTACACTATAAAAAATACTGAAAGAAATTTAGAAATTTTACAAGGGGTGACACAATGAGTAGTCTTATCGCTAAAATATAACATTAACATTATAACCTAAGTTGTAGGCATTCACTAAGGGATAAATTTAAGGAAATAAACATAATGACGGTCGCGTCTCAATATGTATATGAGAACCTGATTCATGTAAAAACAATATAAATCTATATTCTAAACACAGCGACATTCATAGCTTAAATACTAGAAACAAAGATTTATTTCTTGTGCCGAGGACTAGGCTCCAAAAAATTAGTAATTCATTTAAGTGCCAAAGTATACGTTTTTACAACAAACTCCCAAGCCATGTCAAAGAACTGAGCCTCAATAAATTAAAATCATTTATTAAACAGAAACTATGTCAAAAATGTGAGCCGTTACGGGACGCCTGGCAGATGTGAAGCATCGACATTATTTTGTAAAAGTAATATGCAGAAAAGAACAGATTGTGATAGGAACTAAATATGTCATAATGATAAAATAAAATATTACTCCTTATTATTGTACACACTACTGCATATAGACTGTATATATATACCATCATATAGCGTGGCGATGCGTCGCCACTGCATGCGTCGCCACGCCAGAAATCGGTTTTACGTGCGGCTATAGATGTTTCACATCAAAAGGTAAAAGATATCATAAAGGATCAAGGATAAAGGATAGAGTTAAAGATTACTTAGACGACAAAAAGGCTTGGGACTAATTAAGCTATTCAGATGTACCCAAAGCAACAAACAAGTGTTTTTAGAATCAAAGACTACATGATACTATAAATGAGCTCATACGAGTATAATTGTTTGGATTATTTTATTTGACTGTAAGTCAATTTTGTTTAAATTTTGTTTTCATTTATTATTGACATAATCTACTCATTAAAATGTTTTTATTTTATGAGTTGATTGCAATTTGTGCTAATGTAAATTATTTTTGCATTTAAAGCATTATTATACAGGGTGTTAAAGTAATTGCGTGCCATAGCTTCAGGATGAGTTCAGAGTCGATAAAGGAACCCAAAAAAATAAAAAATAAACACATTTAAAAAAAAGTTTAAAAAAAATCGAAAATTATCATAAGATGAACCTAATGTAGTACCTACTAATTAAATAGCAATAGTTTAGAATTGATTAAAAAATTGCTTAAAATAAGTTTTTATTTTGTTTAAATGCTAATAAATAATTTCCTAGAGTTACTACCTACTATCGAACGCAATGAAAGTAAGTAATTAAAGTATTTAAACAAATAAAATAATCTTACTTCTAAACGATTGCTATTTTAAGTTAGTAGGTACTAAATTAGATTGATGTTGCAATTTTTTTATTCTTTTTTTTCCTGGGTTCCTTTCCTATTTTTCAGATATTTATTTTTTCCTGGGTTCCTTTATCGACTCTGAACTCACCCTGAAGCTATGGCACGCAATTACTTTAACACCCTGTATAGAATCGAGTTTTTCCAACTGAACAGACAGCTGTGCTGCTGGGGAGTTTGTTGCGCCACTTCTTCTTCCCAGCTTAAGCACTAGGAAGTGGTGAAGGGTAGAAACTAGTCTTGTAATATTGATTACTTATGCCTGCCTCACAACTCCGCCTATCAATTAACTTTTCTAGCAGTGATACCCTACTCGTATGACCGTTGGCCTGCCAAGTCTCGAGTTCGAACCCAAGGCACGCACCTCTGACTTTTCGGATTCATGTGCGTATTGTATAATTATCACTTGCTTCAAAAACGGTGAAGGAAAACATTGTGTGGAAACCGGCTCTCTTTCTCTTTATTTCCCTCTCTCTCTCTCTGAACGTCCCCCCTCTCGAGCCTCACGTAGTTTTTGGAACGAAGTTACTTAACGCGGTTGCGGTAGGAGTTGACTGGTAGAAATCGTCACGTAAGGAAAATCGTTATGAGCTCCTCCATGCGACTTTCTCTCCTTCTGTCTATCTTTCTCTCTCTCTATCTCTTTCTCTCTCTTTCTCCCTCTGTTCCTATTTCTCTCTCTCTATCTCTTTCTTTCTCTTTCTCTATCTCTTTCTCTCTCTTTCTCTCTCTCTATCTCTCTCTCTCTATCTCTTTCTCTCTCGGAACGTCCCGCTTTTCGAGCCTCACGTTTATGACGGCATGTGAAGCCAAGTCAGAAGCCAATGGGCGGCATAAAAACTCTGACACCAGGTTAGTCACTAACCGCACGAAAAAGAAAATATCTTACTCTATAAATATTTATTCAAACCATTACAAACATAAAAAGAAGGGTGTATTATCAATCCATAATCAGTCCTATAAATTGTGTCTACTGCTAACTCCTGCGATATTTTCTGCGCTGATAACGACGGGCTTCATAGCACAATATGAACACTGCTGTACACAACGCAGAAACAAAATCCTAAACTTCTGTCATGGGGAAAAAGGCGAGTGCTATATTTAGCATGAGACATATAATTTTTTGCTCAGGTATTCTTACATGTTAACTGCTGAAAGCGTTTAATATAAAAACCATAGCCTAAGATCGAAATCGACAAAGGAATAATTGAAAACACGGCTGTCGGTTTTCTTTATAAAGCTTAGTGCAGACCAGCGCGACTCGAACAATACAATTTCTTAGAAAACTTGACGGTATAACAATAACCTGTGTCGCGTCGCGCTGTCGCGTACCGCTGGTCTGTACGAAGCTTAATGGTAAATTTCCACAATACCACGATTTCGAACGAACAGAGAAGCGTACACAAAACAGCTGCTGGTTATCATTTCACGCGAGTTACAAGAATAAATGAGTTATTGTTCTCCAAACTAAGTAGGTATTTCCCTCAGTGGCGTAGGAGTTAGCCGCTTAGTTTTGTATCTAATGTACGACGATAACGATACTCAAACTTTACTTACCCGGTAAAAGACATAACACCTTTTTGTAATTTGTCAAAAATCTCGGTTGGCACGTCGTTATTTCTAGGTTAAAACGCGCCCACAAAATCAATCTGTCTAGCCTTTTCCCAACTGATTTGGGGTCGGCTTCCAGCCTAACCGGATACAGTTAAATACCAGTATTTTACATGGAGCGACAAGCTATGTGACCTCCACAACCCAGTTACTGGGTAACACGATACCCGTTTGTAACCTACAGAATAGAAGTTCTAAATATCACAGCACTGTCCCGTGTTTTACTTTGATTATGCTTTGGTTTACTTTTAATCTAACAAATATGTTCATATTAATGGCATAACATTTCTGTTTTGCGCGAATTACTATGAAATGTTATGAGGTTTTTGAAAAAAAGCTGTTTTAATTTACGATAACTTATTATTTCGTAGAATTAATTTCACATTAAAAATAAATTATCTATTGGCTTTTCATAATTATTTTCAAAGAAATGGCCTGTTCTCATACGTGATTCTTCTAACATTGCTTGTTAAAGTAAAAAGGTTATATTACATTATTATCCAAAATACAGGCAAATTTGTTCCTAAAAATAAAATGTAAGGCCGGTTTTTATAAAGAAAATTTTTAAAAATTAATTAAAAAAAGAACATAATGGCATTTCGTGATTTTTTGAAGCTCGCAAGGCCAGTTAGCACTTACGATAAGGAAAAAAGGTCGAATAAAAAATTAAAAATGAAATCCAACTTTTGTAAAATTCAGAAAATGGTTTCAGTTTCGTAAAGGTGCAGTAAGTTGTAAAATTGCTGGACCAGCTTATTTCTTAAATAAGACGAAACATTTTTGTTGAACTTTGAACATGCATTGGAAATATTATTAAGATGTGTCAAATAAATACATAAAACCTTACCGTATTATAAGCAGACGGGCTTGGGTACATGTTCAGGACGGACCATTCATCATTACAGTAATCATTGTGCTGTATACTGACATGGGGCAGTTCTAGCATGTCGCATAGTGCCTGGATGTTCTCGCTGGCTCGCCCACCGGTCCCATCTATGATGCCGATCACGCCTTCCTGGAATTTAGATAGGTAAGTTTTAAGAAGAATATTTGTAAAAAGAAAGGGACTTTGAACCCTTGTTGTTCAATGACATTTCTGTCAAGCAGACTGTATGGAACAGACGATATTTTCGTTTAATTTTTGAGTTATATTTTTATTCCCTTGACTTATGTATTTGAATAAGAAACATTTTTGGGATCAATAGAAGTAGGAACTGATGTAAGAATATAATGGAACCAAATTAATTTGACCTTGTTTATCCAAACGAAAAAGACCAATGAACATAACGGAAAAGACGGAACCTTTTCTCTTTTGTTTTTTTTTTTTTCTTTCCTGCAAATATAATCATAGCCTAAGGGTGCCGCTACTCCTATTCCTTTTAGTTTTCGCTTTCCACATGCAGGAAAAAACACAGTCCACAGGGAATTCTGTTTTCTTATTAATTATTTTATCATTTCAGATTCCTACTTACATACCTATCATTTTCAAAGAAAATAACTTCGACTATAAATACAGTTAGGTAACTAAAGTCAAATAGATAATAAATCTACATACTCAAAAATACACTCAATTGTTTTAAATAAAACAAAACCCAAATAAACTTTTAAAGAGATCGTAAAATAGTAACATTAATTTTTCACTAAAAGACGAAATTCAAATTGAATCTAAAATGAACACAAAGAAAGTTTGGCGTTCTGAACCCGAATTATCCCAAACCATGTAAAATAGGTGGGCAATGAAAAAGAACAATTGCAAAAAGTCATAAAAAAGTTGCGTTTTACAGTAAGATCAATGAACAAAACTGAAGAGATAGAAGCAAAGAAAATTTAAAAATGGAATCCATATCAATCGCAGGATCACATTATTCTTCCACGCGAGTAAATCCAAATTGAATGAGCAGACGAGGTGATTTCAATGAATTTTAATAGCAATTAATTTTATTTGCTTTTCGACTCATTTTGCGTTTGATTTAGGTACCTGCTTTCATTTGTGTGTGTCTAGTTATAAAGTAACTATTATTTATAACCTCTATTATATTGTTCTGGTGCACTTCATGTTGAGTTCGATATTGTAAGTCTATCCACAAAGACCTGTATTAGTCTATGTTTTTCCGTCAATAACAAATACATAGTAGTTCTTACATACCTCCGCCAGTTCGCATACATATTTGCTTATTTCCAGAAGTTCTCCTCTTACGGGTACTACCTTTATGGAGGTCCTGAAATTAAAACTTTTTGCGCTCACATCCAGCGCCACTTTCATGTCATCGGAGTCTTTGTAAAATATTCCTCCTGAAACATGGAAATTACCTACATTTCAATATTTAACTTTTATATGGAAATATTCATGAACAATTACTTTAGACTTTCTCAAATAATTATAAAATGTAAGGTAAGTACTGCGTGTATCATTTGTTTATATATTCTCTGAGTATTTTGTTGGATATGAGCAATGAGGCATGTTAAAAAGATGGAAACGCGTGGAAATTACAAGAGTTTTAAAATTGATACAACTTCAACCTAGCTAATTCAATAGGTTATGTCCACAAATAGGAACAATAAGTTTCAAACTAACCGATAATAGGTCCTTCTTTCTCTTCTTGTGCTAAAACACATGGTGATAACAACACCAAAACAAACGGTACCAACACGAACATATTTCTAAAAAAAAATATGTCACAACCACATAATTTTAAAATAAACACAATCACGAAAAATCACAACACAACACTGTCATCATATTACGTTTCCGCGTTTGCACAAACTTTACAGTCTATAAAAGTAAATGAGTTTACAGTTTACGTCTTAACACTGTAATTGCGTTAAACTTTACAGTTAATCAGTGTTTTAAAACATTGTCGTAATAAACGTTCAAAGTTTGGGCGGTGTGTCGGTAATGTGTTTAGACTGGTATTGGACGGGCGCACGGCGCGCGCGACACGCCGCTTCAGAAATAATCCCGCGCCTATATTTAGGACGGGTTTTCCACAAAACGACATACTTTATCTCGATGCCGTCTGTCTCGGTCTGGAGCGATGTCGCGAAATCCGATTTTCGAACAAAAAGTATTGCTTTTTTCAGGTTCTTTTAACTTTTCACCATCTAATACGAAGTTTCCAATCTGTTTTTTTGCAGAACTAAAGAATAAAAAAGATTGGGAGCAATAACAAACATAATAATAGGTGTGTCTGCCCTAAATATGATTGAAAAGTAGCCTGTGGGATTTTTCCGTGATCTATCTATAGATCCTACCTAATTAGACAAGTTGGAAAATTAACCATTAATTTATTGGCTGATGTTACGTCGAGTGCATAGACTCGCGGGTACTTATTTTTATATTTTTTCTGTATTTCATACAACAATTTTATTTTTTCTAGGACTTTCTGCTTTTACAATGTTTTTTTTTTTTTTTTTCTATTTATGTTTCAATGAGTGTGTTTTCGTTTACTTTGATCTTGCTTGTGTCAATAAATACTTTTTCTTTCTTTCTTTCTCAATTTAACTCAAAGGAACGGATAAACAATATTAAATAATTGTGACTTAATACTACCTATTTGTTTATGTGCCGTCTCAATTTTTTTGCCGCCTTCCTAAAAGGAGGAGGTTCTATGTTCGCAGAGTGGTTTATTTTTATTTATGTCCATCGATATCTCCGACAATTGTGGACCGATTTTGAAAATTCTTTTTTTATTTAATAGGGTGGTGATATGATAAGTTCCTGTCACTGTTATTTACACAACATCTAGTAGTATTTGAATGTGTGGGGAAGGTACCAGAACTAAAAAGTGAAAAATATAAAGTTTTTATAAAAAGTTTTTTTTTTGTTTTGGACGTTGGTTGTTTTTTTTTATAAAAAAGTTTTAATATTATTATTATTAAGTGTTAGTGTTTAAAACACTAACATATATTTTTATTTTGATAATGCGACATTTGATTACCTCCAAAATTTTGTATGCCTTCTGGCGGGACGTAGTATGAACCAATATTTCTATGTAAAACATCTGTATAATTTTTACCCTATGTTCACAAAATTAATAAATGAATTGAATTGAATTGAAGATGCCTATCACAACCAAAATTAATAATTAAATTATTAACCATGATGAGGGAATAACTCGACTGTATAATCGTGAAACGACAGGAGCCAGAATGAAAATGACCAATCACCTTGATAGCTCTCATAGTTTGAACAATGTTCGTCCATACACTTCAGATTGAGAGCAATTCACTAAAGAGGACAAACGGAATGTATAAACAAATATCGGCTTAGCATCGCTTATTATTCGGACTAAGTATTGTAAAAACGATTAATAGGGCGTTTACTTTATGTCAAAATTGGCTAGGCATTACATCATTGGCACATTTTTTTTTTTCACTTAGATTCTTGTAAAGGAAACCTTCATTAGAGAATCAGTCATTAGACTCTGTGTTGTTGTTATAAAAATACATTAAAAAAAAAATACATACGCGTCGAACATATAACCTCCTCCTTTTTGGAAGTCGGTTAAAAAGCAAGCAAGTCTTCTTGATTATGATGTCTACATTATTGTTAGTGATACATACATATCATATTTATCCTGAAGCAGTAAGTAACTAACATGAAATGTGGGGTCTAAAAGGAAATCCGATGTTGAAAAGAAAGAAGAATATAAGTCATTAGAATATATTTTTTAATATTTTTTCTTTCTTTGTCCCTCTCAAACAGAGCACCTGCCATGTAATCTCTTCACCACCCTCGGTTGACTGGTAGAGAATGCCTAAGGCATTAAGTCCACCTTTGTACTTTTTTGAGTGTGAAAAGTTTTAATAAATAAATAAATAAAAGAAATACATAAAATTAAATAAAAGATTAAAAAAAAATTTTACTTAAATTGTATCGTCAAACAGCAAAGTTATCTTTAGCCACTACAAACGTTTCATCGAACTTCTGACAGGTAAACTCTACGTGTAAAAGGTTTGCACTTAGTGGAAACTAGGTCGCCTTAACACGTCTATAAGGAAAAACGCGTAGTGGGCCCAGTTAACTGAACCCCGAATCCAATTGTTCCACATTTCGTGCAGATTAGTTGGTATGCACGAGAGTGCCGACCACTGAATCACAGACGTGCCGTATGTACTTTAGGAAGAATACAGACTTGCATTTGTAGGGAAGAAAAGACGTAAGTGCAGAAAATGCGATTTTTGTTTGACATACAAGGAGAGGATGAGAAGCGATGGTTGTATTTTGCAAAGTAAATTAGACAAAAAGTCATATCAAAAATACCTAAACAAACCATTCCATATTGCATTGATTGTAAATTACAAAAAAGGCATAAAGAAATGTAACGGCTAATCCAATTAAATGCAGCTGTAGATATGCGTTATCACGGCTGTAAGAACCTAAACAAACACTGGTTTATTTATTCACTTTGTAAGCTAATTTCGTCTCACGCTACGAAAAGTCGTCCGCGTGGATTAATCCTAAATAAACACCAAATGGAAATTTACAATGACGCGATCGATGAAAACCAATAAAATGTTTACGAGCATGATTTCCAAACTTCTGTTTATGAGTGAACCTATTGCTAAATACAATCTGGATATTGCAATATACAACTGTAAATTCAAACTAATTTTGTACAAGGACTGAAAAGTGAAAACGATTGAAGCTGTTTAAACTACAAAATTGTTCGTTTAATGTTTTCATTTTCTGAAATTAAGTTATTTAAACTCTAGCTCATTTGTCTAAGCATACCAGTTCAGTGAATTCAAGCTTGATATGGACTTTAGTTATGACTACTGCACACTTTTTAGACTTGTTTATATTATATTAAATTCGTCATTTCGCCGCAAAATGTTATAAAGGAAATCAGACAGCAATACCTTGGGTACAGACGCTCAATTTGATGTGTAAACAAGATATGGCAAACCAAAAGTATTTGGACGTTCGCGTCTTAACTTACATTTAATATATTTTTCAAGCGCTGTCTTGTATTTTTTAGGTAGATAAAATCAATTTGTTGGTACAATACCTACTATGAAAGAAATTGTTTATTTTCGGGTGAATTGCGTTTGTGTGTAAGCAAACAGTCGATAAACTTGAAATGGAATAAGATATTTGGCAGTAAAGCAATAGGGATGTTGTCTGAGGGAAAAAAAAAACAATTTAGTCCGTCAGTCAGATAATAAAAAAATATTAGACACGTATTTTTTGCTTTATAATATTAATAAAAAATGATTTAAATAAAACGCATTAAAGTTGGGGAGTGGGGGCTCGCTACGTCACAAGTCGGTATAAAATGTATCGGCAAGTGACATCATGCCACATTTTAACTCAATGTATTGCCGTAATCTTTTGATTGCGTAAAAAAAGAAAAAATATGTGTCCAATATTTTTTAATAATCTATCTGACAGAAAAATCAATTCTCAACATCTCTATTGATGGCAGAAAGTTGAGTCGTTAAGCCCAGAATCATTTGGAATCCAATTGCATGTGGCAAGAAGGTATGATGGCAAATGGCATCACGAAAAATAAACACCAGGGACCGAAACGAAAAATCCGAAGGCTCATACAATCGGAAATAACAGGCAAAAACTGAACGAGGAAAACTATTTTAAACACTCAGGGGACTGACATGCAGTGCAGGATCCCTAGACTCAGCATAAAATAGACAAGAAACGAGATAGACGCCAATAAGAATATCATTTTTGGTTATCAGGTACCTATGGATGCATTGGTAGGTCCCCTAAGGAGACAACGTACCTACCTACCTAAACGGAACGTAACGGAACTATACCTACCTATATAAATTGTAACTGCAGGAATGTTTCACACACTTTTTGATCCATATTCATTTAAAAATAATTTTCCTTAAAATGTAAACATTAAAGTTTCAGAAGTAAAATGAAAACATGAAATGGCAAGAATTTCGCCGTTCGGTTTGCACATTAGTGTATTAAGGTCAAGACATGTAGGACCATTGAGTGAGCATTTAGCGTGGAACTATCCAATTGAATTTCTCGAGAAACGCTCCCACTTAAAAGCGAGGAGGTTTTAATATATTTTAACAATGTTAATTTCTATCTGAGTAAATATTATTTCCTTTATATTCTGCTTTGGAATTAGGGCAGGTATGTATTATTACTAATACAAAATTAAAAGTAAAAACTTAACTTCAAATAATATAGTGAAACTAAATTAAGTATTGGTCGTTATTTATTTTAACTTTATATATACTTTTAATACGAGTATATCATTGCTGTAATAATGAAGGGTACTTACCTTCTTGGAATTACATACTCAATAAAACAAGGTTAAGTAGCCTTTACCTATAGGAAAATATTTTCATAACAAAAATAAAGTGTCTATCTATATTTAATAATTCTTTGTAAAAGGCAAGTTTGACTTTAGCAAAATTAATAGTCGGTAGAACAGGGCAGTCAAATTATAATTATTATTCATCGGCATGCCTATCCCAAAAAATAATAGCGAAGCCTTTTAGCCGGAAGAAAAGAAAATTGAATGGCTTTTTAATGGAGACAAAATCATTTCTGTTACCAGCCAGCAGGCCCAGGTGGTTTATGTTCTTAACATAAATAATGACTATATTTTTAACTTCACAATGAATAATAATCATTTCTTTGGTCGCTGAAGCCTGTAAATATTGAGAAAGACCACACAACTATGCTCAGAAATGAACGGTTTTAAGGATTAGGAACATGTCCTGGGGGCCTACCACTACCTCTAAAGCAGTATTATTTTAATATTACTCTTGTGTGGGAAAGAGATGAAGCTCTACAGGACGTATAGATCCATCTCTTTCCCCCACTGAAGTAAGATTAAGGTCTATTGGTTAACCCATTATTGCCCTCTGTTGGTTGCTGATTGCAGTTAGTTGTTATAAATGTTACCAGTTTATTATACACTGCTGCCAATCACCATCTTGACAAAAGCTTATCGTAGTTCAATTTTAAACAAAAGGCATTCTTCTAAACAAAATATATTAGTGACTTTTCACGATATTCACCAGCAAAATGGAGGTTCAAAATTCCTGCCAAAAGCCAAATGAAGAAAGCACCTTAGACCTGCCAAATTACCAATCATAACCAACTTAATATAATTCATATCATATAATTTAACGTTGATATTAGTCTGTAAGCTTTCTGTAAAATAAAGTAAATAAATAAATTAACTACACAGCAAAAAAATATGAAATCTTAGTTCCAAAGAGTAACAAACGGCCACTTACTGCTAATCGGTACCCGTTCCTACGTGGCCAAGTAGCGCAATAATTCAATATTCAACTCCACTATTTATACTACCATTAGTGGGATAACGCTAGACAGCGGGGCGACGGGGTTAAATACTAGTGAATGTTTCTTTCGTACCTTTAAGGGCCGTCGGATTGGCTAATGGATGTTAGAGATGTGTGTTTCTGCATTATCCTTATTTATCAAATTAGTTAATCGATGTGTTAAAAGACCTACAGTCGCTGCTTGTTTTTACCTATACAATGCGGATCGCCTATGTTTTCATTAGGTCTTCATGAAACCGCTAATGAGCAAGCGTCCTCTGTTCAGATAGTTACAAATACCGACCACAGTAAGTGGTATACTTAAACTTTGCATCTCATTAATAACTCGTGGTAACTTCCAAGTGCGCCCATTCAGTATAAACAGAAACTGCCCTACATTCTACATACAATTTGCCCATAAGCTTGCTCTGTAAAGTTAGTGTCTTCAACACAGTTAAAACGATTAAAATATAAGAGGGCAAGTTGTCTGAATGACGTCATTAAGGCCACACTGTGCCCCACGACAGCACGTTACCAGCAAGCGGGTCATCTATTGGTACCTCAGTAATTAAGCCATTTCTGCAACGGGCAACAAAATGGGATTTACGGACTTTTAGTTCAGCACGCAAAGGGCGAATTGATAATCGGTAAAACGGCAAAAACGGCAATCTGGCATAACATAAGCTAAACATAAACTATTATTAGACAAAATATTAATACACTCATCTCATCATAGCTATGTCCAGAAGCAGACGTTTTTTGCCGATAAAATGCTGATAACGAAGACCTGAAGCTCTTTTCTGCTGTTAACAACAAACTGCGATTCCGTCAGTTTGCCAAGCATGCAGATGATGTTGGTGATTATGGCTTTGATCTTTCGTTATAGCATGGAAAGCCATATCCAGCAATAGTGAAAAGCAGGTCAGGATGTAGCCTGCAAGGCAAGCAGCCGCAGTAGTTAATTTTGTGAGTGTTGATCCAAAATGTCCTTTAATTTAATTAAAAGACATTTGGACCAACATACGAAACATAATGACTCAGAAACAGCTACTGAAACATGTCCACAGAAACTAACGTGAATCATAAAATTTTAATTGGCACTAAATTGTCTATAAATGACATCTATACTCGTATTATGCCGCTCGGCAGTGCCAAGTTATGCCGAACCGAACATGTGTGTGGCACCCCTAAGACCATCCAAAATTGACGAGATGCAGACGCTAACTGACATAACCCATGTTCTCCATTCCGGTGGACAGTGTGACGCTTGCAGTTCTGACAGTAAGTGGATTTAATATGGCGAACAGGGTTCGCGTGCTCGAGTCGCTCACAAGCCACTGCGGACTGCTCTACGATACTTAATTTCAAACTGCGGTAGTATTAATTACAGTTTTCGTAATAATTCTACCATCCAGTGTTTATGACAACAATTTAAATAATTCTAAGAATAATGTAATGGAATACGAACGACTGTTTAATGGCATAGGCGTAAAGTAGATAATACTTTAGCCGAGTATGATAATAGTATCATATCAGTGTTTTAATACCTAATTATATACAGTTGCAAACAAGACTTTATTCTCTATAAAAGATTCTGAAACCATAGGGTGTTGTACAGTGTTGTAAGAACTCTAAGTAAATTCATGGAAAGCTTTTAATTTAAGTTTTAATTGCCGAGTATCTAATGCAAACAAACTATGTAAAGGTAGCAATAGAATTATTTATTGTAATAATTATTTACATTTGCAATACTAATACCGAACAAAAATGGCGGGATACGACGTGAAGTCGAATAACCTATAAGTTTATTTTTTCAAATTACGGCGCTATGGTAGTGAAACGCGCGTGCATGACAATGTTCTTTTTTTAAATTCATAAAGATACCACGAATTGAGTATGTAGTGAGAATGTGGCTGTTTGATGAGTAAGGAAGGGATCGAAAAAGCATAGGAGTTGCATAATGAAATTTAGTACAACATTATTACACTTGTTTGGATGATATTATGGTTACTATGACACTGGTTGTTTTAATGTTGGCAATAAGCTAACTGTTTCAGAAACGTTTATAGACAATTTATAGCACGGATGTAGATAAACTACCTTTAGGATACCTAAAGGACGTGTAATGTGACATGACAATGAGTGGGGCCAAACACTAAATAGATAAACTATCAAAGTCGTAAACTTCAGGCAAAGTAGTTTATCACTCACAGTTTAATTTTATTACACCAGACTTCGCAGCCTCTTCACCCAGAAAGTATAAAAATAAAATCATTTTTAATATCGCAGCTGTTGTTTTATTGCCATTATATTGTTCTCCTGCAGTTGGTAGACATGCCATGAATATGAAGATGCGTCCCGAGACGTGATTCTCGATGAAGGCATAAACTTTACGAGGAGCTTGCAAATATCAATAGTGCATCATGAGGGATAATCCACTTTACTATACGATCATGCAAATCCTAGTCTACGATAGATAGAAATAAATTGGTCATAAATAAAGTCTTTGACCTTCGACTGAGGTCTACCGATGAACAAATAAATCACCTAAGCTGTTTATGTAAAATGTATGGATGTTTCTGTGAATTATAGCATATTATATTATTAAAATGTAATTCATACGGTTTTTGTGTAACTGTATATTATAGGAAATTGATTAAATTTTCGTAGTTCTGAATAGAAAAGATGCAAAAACTGGTTGTGCTGTGCAAGAGCACAACTAATTAAAATCATTGTTTTTTGTTCATAAGAATGGATCAGGGAATAAACGGACCATGCATGGAAACGCAATGTTAAGTGGGAATGAGGACGGTGCATCTGCAAAGGTGTTTAGCAAATTAATGGGTTACCTAGAAATGTCGAGCTTTCTTTAGAAAACGAGGTTGTACTCAAAGTAATTAAGGTTTTGCGGTCTCACCTTGGAATTAAGTCCTCACTTCTTCTATAGAATTGTTTATCCATTTGTTGCAAACTCGAAGAGTATTTGTTTCTGTATTTTATCGTTTAGCTTGATATCGCCAAGAAAGGTCCACAATTTGACCGTGGACTATAAATGTCATAGTTCGAAAATAGTAATAATATAGTTCAAAAGTTTTGTTGTAAACTTTCAGATTTTATTTACTAGTTTCATTGCAATTTTTACATAGGATGTCAGGTGGAGAAAAAATACTACTAAAATCGGTTATCTATACACGTATGTCGTCATAAACGTGATATGTTCTTCTGGATGCTCCTGATGTTTTTGTCTAGACAATGCTGCGAATCTTCAAAACAGACTTTTGTCTTGCAATCACAGATATTCGCTAAATTCAACAGCTGTAAAACGAAATTCGTTCAGTGACGTAATTGCAAGGTTTGATCCTTTGGCGTTGTAGTTCGCCAAACTTTAGACAACTCGAAGCGTCGCTATCGATCTAGAGCAAATATTGTCTAATACTCGACCGAAGCGAACTTTAGTTTGTTTAAATTACTTTTTCTGAGTGAACAGTTTTAGAAGAGAGAATGCGTACATAAAGACGCAGGACGTGCACCCGTTCGATTGTGTTTTCAAACTTCGAAGACAGTAATGCATGCTTTAAGAACTTGATGGAACGGTTCACCTTGCTATTCTTATCTTTCTCAAGACCCTTTAAAATCTATAGCTTGGTTTATGATTTCAGTTTGCGAGACGTCAATCCTCTTCGAACGCTATTAAATTTACGAGCATCGTGAAAACAAAGCAAGTCCCTTATTCTGCAGTATATTATTTTATCTGGTCAATTCAATCGAACTCCACATTGGAATTTCAATATTTATAAATATGTTTTGATAATGTAATTAAAAGCGAGTAAAATAATTGGAAATAATGAACAGTGTGAGGTCGTTTTATAGATTTTCTTTCTCGATGTTATGACGAGCATATTGGAGCAATTATAAAAAAAAAATTGCAGAGTTAGTCAACGTCTGTGTGCAGCCTCTCGGTCTGAATTCCTAGAACCTACATCTTTGTCTCTGCAATCCGAACATATTCCCACAGGATGACCCGATTCAGTAAAGGTTGTCTGAGGATTTTTTGTCATATTATAATATTATTTTGTCTTGGCTTATCTATCTACTATGTTCGAATTATTTTGAATTTACGTGCGGATTTTTTTAAATCACATCTATGTAAAAAGAGCTAGTTTATTCTTCGTAAACAGGGACTAACATTGCTTTTTTAAATTCCTAGGGACTAAAAGTGATATAGATTTGGAATGAGGATATTCCTAGTAAAAGTTTCAATCACCAAAGAGATCAATTACTAACATTGTATAAGTAACAGGCTGGCAAAAGAGAGAGAGAAAGCGTGAATTTGGTCAAAATTTAAATCCAAGATGGCAGCTGTGAAAATTTTCTCATTTTTCGTCATGAGTGTCGTTTTCATAGTTTATGAGGGTGCTCGCTGCGCTCAGGATTCTACTTTAGAATTCTGAATCTTCGCTCCGCTCTGGATTCAAATAAACACTCTCGCTTTAAAAATAGTATAGTACGTTTAATTCCTCCCCATTATTTACCAATGCAAGACAGATGTGTGACACTCTAACGAGTAACAAACCAATTTTTTTGAGGCCGGGCAACTGCCTCGCGTCTCGTTGTCCAAAATTGCACTAACGATGTCCACTTGTACACATGCATGATTTTGCTTTCAAACAAATAAAGATTGCAATGGAAAACAAACAACTATCTAGCGACATAAGTGTCATGAGTGTCATACACTACACTAACGAGACGTCACTTTCACAATAAAAAGAAATGTCTCATTATTTTTGAATAATTCAATAAAAATCCAATGAGAAGACACTGAAACAAGTCGCAATGTGTCGGGACAATGCACGAATTATAATAAAATATTGAAGTTTTTGCATGAGAACGAATCTGTCGTCGATCTAGACACAGGGAAGAACTAAAATTCTTTTTATGTCTGACCCTTCAAATAACGTAACTATTTCGAAAGATGGTTTTTATATCTATCTACAGAACCTTCGAAAGTGTTAACTGATTTGAATATTTTACTTTAATTTGAATAGTCCTATTCTGAAGGGTCTACATTCAAATTCAGTCCCGGTTCAGGATTATTAAATATTTGTAAGCGTTTGATGTTTTTGATTCGTACCTGCCTCTGTATTTTCAAGTAGGACAATTTATTTAATTTTGAAATGAGATTATAATCATCACATTAAATGAACTTCTTACGATAGGTGCCTACCTAACTACTCATCTAATATCCAACAGCCTCGACATGTCTAAAATAGCCGGAATATCATTGAAACATAAACTTTTACGATAACTGTAAGTATTAATGTAGAATCGGGAAAGCAGTTAGTAAAGGCATTATCTACAAAATCCATTTCCTCGTATGACTGGGCATAAAAGTAAATGTCACTTCCAGTTATCGATGTTCGTGACGTCATTTTATGAAGGGTGACGTCACTATAGTCCATTGTCCGATTTGTTGCAAAGCATTCGTGTAGTTAGAAAGTAATTCATCAATGAAGAGGAATAAAGATTCCTATCAATTCAAATGCAAATATGAAAATGTCTGTCGATTTGGCACGCTTACAAGGCTAAACTACAGACTCGATTTTGATGAAATTTTACAAAAAGATTGTTTTGTAGAATAAAGACCACTTACCTACTTGATGACTTTTCATCCCGGAAAATTGGACTGTTTGAATTCCCGTTCGCAAAATTGCGGCTGTATCTACTCAGAAATTTATAAACAAAACAAAAGCAACGCAGAACAAACATTTTAAATTGCTGCTATAGGTAGGTTGGTAGTTCAAAATCTAATCCGTTGATTGGCTATTGGTTGTTGGCTCAAATACAACCCTCTGTCTCGCATAGGGTCGCAGCATTATGCTGAGCGATGGCCGTTTTGCGTGGATGTGACGCATATTTTCCCCCAAATTGTATATTTTCGTGTTTTGTTCTTTCTTTGCGTCATGTGTACCGCAAATAAACGTATTTTCTTTTTTTCTTATCTCACAATTTGTCCTTAGGTATATCAATCAATCTGCCTAGCCTTTTCCCACCTATATTGACGTCGGCTTCCAGTCTAACCAGATGCAGCTGAATACTAGTATTTTACCTTAGGTATGTAAAGGAAGATAATATTATGAATCAAGTGGGCGAATCCTTCTAGACGGTCTGTATGTGGTCGCACCTTTAAACGCTTTTGATCTTCAATGGCTGTCGCTTACGCTTGTAGCGTGGGTGGCGCTTGGAACCCTTTGAGTTTTCCCTCAAAAGAAAATGCTTTTGTGCAAGCAATATAATGTATATACGACAAAACATTTAAAAATGTTGTAGGTATACAGAAGTCTCGTAACTAATAAAGTTAATTTCAAATAAAAAGTATAACGGCGCTTGACCCTTTGACAAGGCATGTCCTCACATTTTCTACGAGCCACAAAGAACAAGGGCAAATTCACTGCTAGGAAACAAAACACACTTTTTTATTTGAGTCACCCCGACTGCTGCCGCACAAAACTTGTTATGAAGTTTTTGTTTTTTCGTAATACAATTTTGTCATTTTTGTTGTTCAAAGGTTTTGCGCAAACCACGGCACACTTTGTACACAGTTCACTGTGGATAGGTTTACAGCTACTGTTTTTCATACTTCAATCATTCACTCTGTGTACATAACTCTCAATATACATCGTAACTGCCAAACAAGAGCTTATTAAAAGCCAAAATTGATGTGCAGCGGTCTCATTCATAACACGTAGTAATAAATCGCTGCCATTAGGTAATGCGTTTGTACCGTACAGTGTAAAGTGTCGCACTGTGCAGGCGTTGTCAACACTCTGCTATCATAAATCAATCCAACTTTACCCACAACACAGATTGCCCGGGCAAAACAATGCACTTGAGTTTCGACAAAAATTCGCACGTAGCCATTCATTCTGTAGAGTCAATTTCCGTACAATTCCTTTGGAATAAATTAACCCATTTATTATTCGGTTCTCCAGAACAACAGTCTTGCAAACAACTAGTACGGAACTCGCGCCAAAATCGTTTTCATAGTAAACTATTGATCCGGGATAGAGTGAGTGAATGCATAAACGAGCGCTTGTATAGTTGCACTACGCAGCTTATGCATACAAAAAGAGTAGTTAGTAAATGGAGTACTCCTTCTAACATTTTATCCGCCAGGTCTCCTTTGTGGATATGGAAGATAACAGATGTGGCGCAGGGGGGAAACGTCTTTAATTTAAATTGCAAGTCATCGCATTATAGAATATTTCTGATGAGCATTTCAGCATTCGAGGAGCAATTAATCAATTTTCAGTTAATCCATCAAACTGTGGTTGGGTACACTTTAATGAAGCTAAATAATCTTCAATCGCAGTTTATCTTTAAGAGGCTTACAACAGCTAAAGCGCGGTCACTGTCGGACTGCATAGAAATGAAAGAGAAGCGCGATGACACGACGCAGGTAATTTATTGCAAAATATGAAGCAGTTAGCGATTTACAGAAAATCTATTGATTGGACTGGAAAATTAAAACACTATTATATGCTAATATGTAGCTTGTTGAATAATCTGACAAAAAATCAGAATGATTGCATGTAAATTAATATGATTTTTAATCGTTAAAAGAATTTTTTAGAGGTATCTTCATGATTTTTTTCTATCGTATCAAATTAGTTTTATTATGTTTTCAACACACTATCATACTAGCATATATCCTGAAGAATATCATATATTTTTCTGATTTTGTTTACTGCAGTGGATCATATTCTTTTAGGCATTATAAAACTTGCCTTTAGGCACGTTTAGGTCCTGTAGTCCCCTTAACTCACACTTATCAAAACTTGCGGGAAGAAGGGGAGGCCTTTGCCCGACAGTCCATTTCATAACTACTCTGTGACACTCCTCCAAGCTCCTAGCACACGTGTAGGTACCTAACTCACGTTACGATTTAAGGTACACATTGGCTAAGTTAACTGTGTGTAGGACGATCATCTGCTATCTGTGCAACAAACAGACGTTCTCTAAGCTGGCGGTGTTTAAAAACTTTATAGGTAGATTTAAGTAGTTTGATATTTATGCATTTGCTTTTTTGTACATATTGTATGTTATAACTTGTCAAGTGATCTGAATTCAAGAAAGACTATAAACAATCCGAAGCTTAAAAGTCATTATGAAATGGGTTTATGTCAATTTGATTGCTCTTATTTTAGTCCCAAATATTTAGTTACAGCTCTATTAAACTCAAAAACGATTTTACGATGGAAAGATAACTTACTGAAGAAGGAAGCGACTTTAAAAACTTTTGAAAATAAATGAAAGTAAGTGGCTACTTCGATAAACAGTAAAGATTAACTTGCGCACTCAAATAAATCATGACTTTTAAGTAGGTTACACGCAAAAAACATTAGTACCTAGTAATTCCATGTTCCATCAATCACACCAGTTTATTGTTATATATTATTTTACAATAAATCTCGATACCTATAACAATAATAAAAGCACATAATAATTATTTGTTTTGGTTATTATCCATAACGTAAACCATCTCCTCGGAATATTAATATGTCGATTGGCCTCCAGCCGTTAATTGCGAAACGAATGTAAAATAACAATGAAAATGATGTGTGTGACCCGATTCCAATAAATTGTGAGTAAGTAGGTACGATAATGGTGTAGAATATAAAAAAGCACTTTCAACACGACTAGCATCCTTATAAAAACAGTAGTGGAGTGTTCGCGGAGCTACGAATTTTATTACATGGTGTTACATCATTTAGCATTGCGCAAAGCGAACCACAAAAGGGATCACAAATTAGCATATTTTCGAGCGAGCTAACTGCAATCGTATGCAGTGGAACAATGGCTGGTACTCAAATATTCTGGCACATAGAAAAGCATAAATTATATATGATGTTTTTTTGTTGCAGAGAACAGTGGTGGCCCAGTGGTAACAGCCGCGACTTATGAATTTATAGGTCGTAGGTTTGAACCCAGACAGGCGCTTAAATTATTTCATCACCACTACTCTCATAACGGAGAAGGAAAACATCGTAAGGAAACCGCCATGTCCTAGAACCAAAAAATTCCAAGACATGTGACATCTACCAACCTGTCTTAAGCCCGTGTGGAGGATTACGGCCACTCCCTCGTACAGAAAGGAGGCCTGTGTCCCAGCAGTGGGAACATTATAGACTGATCATGCTATACACTTCCGAAAAAAAATCCGTAGTTTCAACCGAACCCCATATTTAGGAACATTGTTTGCAAATCCTTAGACCTACATGCATAAACTTTTAATAGGTCTATTCTATTAAGGAAACCCAAACATATTCTAACGCGAATGAGGGAAAATTACATGCGAAGGTCACGCTCAATTTTGTTAACATACAGTGATTCAATAAATATTAACCTCGCTACGCCATCCGCTTACGCTAACATCAATGATCGTCTTTATTGTAGTCTGCAAGGAAGATTATATCTCTATTACTTGAAAATGTATATTATCAACACATTGGTCGACACAAACAATAGACATTGAATGTAGAGAAATGTTGTTTCAAATTCAAAATATTTTATTTCACAGAAACCTACATGGGCACTTATGAAACGTCAGAAGCTAGATGTACGGTTCCAATTGGTCGTTTCCTATGCAGAAAAAGTGGAAAGAAACTCTACGATTACTCTTTTAAACTATTTTGTCTTTATAATTTCTTTGGTTTTTGAGCTATTATCACAAATGCATTCATCACATTATGTTTATCACTTTAGAGGTATTAGGAACAGGGTGTAAAGTTCACTCATCCTCTCTAGAAAAGGGAGGATAGGTCGATCGCGCGGTAAACTCTAATTACGCGATGCAGGATTTTGTGTTACGTTAGTATTTTGTGTGATGTCAGGTGTTTGATGCGTAGTTCGCAGTGGTGATGTAGATGCAGTCACGTCACTCCCCTCCAGAGACCGGAGGTGGATAATGGGCTTTTTGTATCTTACGATGCTTCACAGTGCCGCATAGTTCGCGGTGAGTCAGAACTGTCTGCGGTGATAGTGGTGATTGCGGGGTGATTCCCCAGTGAGCCGGGGTGGCGCTGCGTTATGATCCAGTGAGTCGGATGTGGTACAGCGCCGGGTTGTGGCTGACTGCTGGCGTCGACCAGGAGAAGGTAAAATGGGCTCTGCTTGTGAAACCGGCCTAAAGTGCAGGTGCTGTGCCAAGGTTGCTGATGAGACTGTGGGTGATGACCAGAAATGCGCGTTCGCTGCATGCTGGTGGTCAGGATACCCGTTGAAGCCGTGGATGCTGGCTAACTGTGTGACTCGCCTAACGAATGCTTGCGGGAGTGATGATGATGATGACGTCACGCTGAAGTAGTTGCACGAAGGCTGCATTGACGTTCATACTCGGGGTCACCAATTTAGAAGTATGAGGAACAGGGTGTAAAGTTCACTCATCCTCTATAGAAAGGGGAGGATCCTGCGGGGCGGCTAAGCTGGGCCGGTTACGCTGTTAGAAAGATAAGACAGTTAACAAATGTAGAAACCGCGCGTTTGGTCTATTTTAGCTATTTCCACAGTATTATGTCGGCATTTTACTGTGGGGTGGGGCTGCTGACATTGAATCCATCTCTATTTTACAAAAGAGAGCTGTCAGAGCCATTTATAATCTACAGCGTCGCGAATCTCTCAGGGAACTATTTAAAAAGATTAATATTATGATGGTACCTTACCAATTCATTTATGAAAATATTATGTATATAAGAAAATATATATATGTACCTACATATTTTTAATAAAATAAGTGATAGACATAATTTTAATACTAGAGATAAAGATAAAATAGATAAATTTTCAGATTATCTAAAGTCAAGTTATCTTTTATGGGGTACTATGTTAAATGTTACAACAGAATACCTTGTGATATATTACAAGATGAAAGAAAAATCCAAGATAAGAATGCTTGGAAACATGCTGATCCTGCTCCGTAGGTTAATTGTATAATTTCAGAAAATCGTCTACTTTTACAATGTTTGTAAATATGTGAGAACTATGTAGGTATCTATCTCATAAGCAATTAATTTATCTGTCGTTGCTTCATTTTTAATTATTTTTACCTATTGTGGTATAGTAATTGTTTTTAGGTGCATCGTCTTCACAAATAATTATATAACTAATGTACCTACATTTACAAAATATTGTAAAACATTTTAAAAGAGTAACGGTGGAGTTTCTTGCCTATTCTTCTCCATACGAAAAGTACCTTTTGGAAGGGGCGACTAGAATCAATAAAGTTTTTCAAGGGCCTATTTCAAATAAATGATTTGACTTTGACCAGACGGGTGTCGTGTCTCGCGGGCAACTGCCCAACGATTGATGTCGGAATCTTGTTGGACGTCAGGTCTTTGATGCGTAGTTCGCATGTGTTGATGTAGATGCCGCCGCAATCACTATCAACATCTAGGTGAGGTTTATCTTTCAGTCCTTAACACCATTAACTTCTTCTTTTTACCATGGAATTTTATTTTGCCTTCCCTTTGTTTTGCCTTCCCTCAGTTCCCTCATTTGTGTTCAGGTCGATGAAGCTACGTTTTACAATTTCGCTTCTCCTATAATGGACATTGTTAGTATTGTAACTTGCAGGGTTTCCACGACCCAATCACAATGTACGTGTTATTGTAAGCCCCATTATGTTCTGACTGACCCTTACATTTAGTGCTGGCGTCGTTATACTGGATTCAATAACATATTGCAAAGGATCTAAATTATCGTCAACTAGATCTTAATTACCAAATAAGGTCCTAATTATTATAATAAAGTAGCTTTTTGTTAGTTTATTAGCTTTTACGGAAACTCCCTCCTTTAATACTGGGGCAAAAGACCATAATATTACGGTTTTATTAATGTTTTCGGCCTTCTTGGGTTGTATGATTAATAATAAACTATAGATTATGACATTTCAATGCCTCATACAAATGTTGAAAAGCAATTGTTGTATACATAAACAATTTAGTTGAACTAGTCGATGCTTTTAAATAAGTGAACAAGAAACTGCGGTGATCAATCTGCCGCGTGCGATTATGGCAATTTCTTCTTTAACCTTTCATGGCAGTAGTTAGTAGGTACTAGTTAGGTACTACTACTAGGTGCGCATGTTTAATGCAGTAGACCTTTATAGGCTAATGAGTTGACGTAATTTATTTCTAGTTAGAGTTACGATTACAAAACGACAAACTTTACACACACAATTTCTGGCTCACAGGTCACTTAGGAGTTTTATTTAATGTTCTTATTCAAAAGTCTGCTGCCTGATTTTCCACACTTATGGATTTGGACATATTGAATCGTACAAACGCCCGGTGAGTATCATGCCATGTCCGGCTACTGCAGTTCCGTTGTTTGGTTTTTGGGGTACCGTAGTCAAATGACTCCGTCAAACTCAAACTCAAAGCATTTATTTCAATTAAACCATTTATAGGCACTTCTGATGGGCTTTTGGGACTTTTGGGTCAGTTAGTTAGAAAGTTGAAACTAATTGCCCGTTCCAAAACGTAGATCTTTATGGAGAAGAACGGGCAAGAAACTGCAAGGACATTCTTTTAAATATAGAAAATTACACAATCCTGGTTACATTATTCTTGCAGTTTCTATACCTATGTGAAAACAATGTATAAAACATAATCAAAACAATTCAAAATAAATAAGCCCTGGCAGATAAGAGATGACCAGTCACAACTGACGGCGCCCGACATGACGCGTGGATCAGCCGTAAGGTTGAATCAAGTTTGTCTGTCCGTTACAACTATGTTGAGAAGAGAAACACGGACATTCTTTGATGGTTCTACTTAGGTATGTTTTAAGATTTTTTTTACTTAATTTTTTTTTTTTACAATTTCGATTTGAATGGTAGATTCCTACCATTATTTGTGCTCTGTAGGTAGATATGCTTTGCCGCTCCATATAGGATCATTATTTAAAATCGTTGTGTTCATATTGTCAGGTATCCGCATATGCTACATTTAGATATTCTTAATCCCGTACAGTTCAAATATAATCCTCACGAGCGCCTTAGTGGGATACTATACCATTGCTAATAATTACCACACTTGAGTGGCAACTGGGTGATCGGAGTATGATATCATTAGTAGACAGATTATGTTACTCATTTTTCTTAATTTATCTATTATTGTAGATTTTCCTGGAGCCCGGTATGTGGACAGTGATCGATCAGTTCTATTTCTATTCAGCCAACACCGCCTAACTTTATTAATTTACCTTTCATTTATAAATTTAAGGAAATATAAAACCGACTTTATTTATAGATACACCCACTTCATAAACCGGGGATAATTTTAGGCCATGTTTTATCACTTCGTATCAAATGGAAACAAACGTGATCTGGAATAAAATCGGTTTTTTCTTGGAGCTAACCTCGTTCGACTTAGGACTGAAATTGTAAATGGTTCATGAAAAATTCGATTAGATCGCATCGTTCGGTCTTGTTCACGGAGTATTACCTACCCTCTTGGGTTGGGAACTGATCCAATCACTTTCACTCAATTAGGAAAGCTTTTCTGTTTAAAATTTTATACATAATCTGTTATTAATTGATTCTGCAATCTTTTTTGACGTTGCCAATTTTTTTTTCTTTTTGTATCCATAGATGAGAATCTCTTGGCCTGCATCTCACCTGATGGTAACGTTCATTTTAATTTTATGGACTAGGAGGCAGAATTAATAAAGTGTCGGTGACTCAGCCATGTCAGTCCGTAAAGGCTACTAAAAAGGGTCTCCATAAAATAAAGCCATAATCACCACGATTCACAAATGTATTCGGATCGCAGTTTAATGTCATTTACAAAACTCAGAAAATGATACTACCTATCTATTACTGCTAATATCAATGAATAAAGACGATTACCCTAATTGTACTGCAACAGAAAATACCCGCTCTAGTTTATATCGTTGATGTTCACACCACGAGTTCCCGAGGGCAACTACTCTATGCTGTAAGTACCTTTATTAAGACGCAAATATATGCCAGTGACCTTGAGTGGTTAGCTTGGGTGTTCTGTACTGAGCCCATGCAACGCGTCGTACGTCCAGCCAGTAATAAGACTCGCCCATCAAGGAGCGCTGTCCCAAATAAGACGCATTATTACTTTATTATACATAAAATAAAAGGCATTTTAATAAAAAACGTATACTTAAAGATCAATAATTAATTTATCTTTAAAAAAAAATTGCGTGATTCTCAGTTTTTTATCCGCGTTAGACATAACTTTACAAATTAATTTCATTTAGATTACATAGTGAAATTAATTTGTAAAGTTATGTCTACATAATATATGTAAACATAATCTTAAATATTCCAATATTAAGTTATTAAGAAAATGCTCCAATTTTACTTATATTTTTTCCAAATCATTAGCACTACTTACACGTTTAGACGTGATCTTCAGTGTAAAATCATTAATAGTCGGTTATCATCGCCTTAAATAAAACTACCAACCACAATAAAAAATTACTACTGCCTCACTAAATACATAGGTGTACACACATTAAATGTAAACACACAGTAAATACCTACCTATGCATACTAATTGGAGAGTGTCTCATGTCCATTAATTGTTAATTAATTGGTCAACGGTGATTGCATGGTACCTATGTAGGTACCATGCAATACATAATGTATGTTCCATACGAATTCATCAATCTATATTTATTATTGACTCTGACACTGTTTGTCCACTGCACCGCGAACCGGACATCAGAGATTACGCGGCAATGGTACTTAAATGTACTGTAGCTACTCCTGCGTCGTCATCTAGTTATCGTTGACGTCCCGTTCACGGTGCGGTGGACAAATGGCCATACGTTATTAACTCTGTCACAATGTGACAAATCTTTTGTTAATTAGAATTTATAAGGAATTCTACGGAAATTTCCTTCGACGTAAAGATCGAAGAACGGCTCATCTTACATTAGTATCTAAAACGATTATTTCTGCTCAGTTTTTTTTTCGGGACGTACTTACATTGAAGAAAAAGACGATACCAGAATATCCAAAACACAAAACATAAGGTAACAATTTAACGACGCCTCTACTCCAAACACGACAGTAGAACTCTGGACTAAATCCAACCAACGCAGTTAGTTAAATAAAGTGTGGAATTACAGCCACATCTGGAACACCTTCATCCATTCCTATGCTGATTCGGGAGGAACCTTGGGTATCTAAATACTTACCATACTGGGTGGCCGTAATTGTTGGAAATTGTCGCCTTACCTGTCTCTTACTAATTAAGCCCTTTTACGGCGGCTGTAGAGCGTCAAGCTGTAGACCGTATAACTTATTTCTTTAACCTACGTTTTTTGCTTCAATAAAAAGTAAGAAGTTTGGCTAGCGAACTATTTCCATAGATTTTAATCTTTGTGAGTGAACGTTTACCTGCGTGAAAAGTTTCAAGTTTTCCGGATAATAATATATTTTGTACTTTCCTTCATATAGACAGTTTAAAAGTTCAGTAGTTAAGCTTTCAAAACTTACCAAACAGACCTCTGAAATACAGACGTTTAATAACTGGGCCGTGGAACACACTGCCTAACAAATGTACAAAATTGTGCGTCCCAAAATATTTTTGCGTATTGTTGAGAGTTTTAGTAGTAGTGCCTCTTTGTTGTGATTGTAAACGATTAAAAAGTAACAATAACTACAATATTATTACGTGGACAAGCATTTAACCCGTCGGACATCGCCCACCTGAAACTTTTCACCTACCAAACGCGGTGATTATGTCAGTCAAATATATTCGTAGAAGCATCCCAAGGGATACTTTTCCAGGCAATATTCCGATTCGAACATTATATGTTAATATTGACGCTGAAAATAACCATTTTGATCATAAACCTTTGAGATTTATTAACAATCAAATATTGTCAAATCAGTGTTTTTGCCGTCTCACCTCGTAACAATCGCTGAAATTACTTTTAGTACAAAAGAAATTGGGCCAAGTTCTTATACAAAACACTCTTGATGCGGATATTTTGTACAAATTACTTAGATGGGCAATATTATTTATTATGATCTTTACCAAGTGACTCGTGAGTTCTTCTAAAAATGATAATTGATGAAAAACGTCTCTAAGTTAATAGATCACTTCCCAAAGGCACCTTTGCCCTTTTATTTATTCGTACGTATGTAAAACGTTTAGAAACCATTCAAATTCTACAACTGTATTTGTGCGTGTCATGCATGATAAAATAATAACCCATAGTATAAATTATGCAATGAGTAACCAGTCAAGCGTACTCACCAATTGAACACCAGCATAAAAATAGAAACACTTCAAGGGTTCAACGTGTGGTTTTTAAAAACATTAGCGTAGGTTACAAATGAAAGGAAAACATCGTACTGTCATGGCGCCCAGCTGCAATACCTCATCATCAAATGAAACGCTATATATCTCGACGCTCATTAACGAACTTACTTTTATCCTCTCCACATCAAGCGTTGGCTTATTTATTTATTTTAGTCAACCAACTGAAGATTGGTTTTCAAATTCTATGTTACCTCAAAGGAAATATATTCCTAAACATGTTCACTGACTCGTTGTAAAAACTTTAACGAGTATCGGAATAACATTATACACCAACGTGCCATCTCTGGAAATGTAAAATCCAACAACTGAATGCAGTCCAATTTCCTGAAATGAAAACGCAAAATGAAGATAACAAAGAGCAAAAGTTCCCGAAGGTTTATTCCCATGATAATATGCACAGAGATAAAGCTAGGTGTACATAGTGGGATGCTATCAGTGCTCTTTATCAGAAGCGGACAGTCAGGCAGTGTGAGGCCGACTTCGGCATGGGACACGCGCGTGGACGGCGCGCCGCGCTTCACCGGTGACGCGATTTACGTAAACGCGATCGCGAGTTGAAAGTTTTTTAATACGGTAAGTACATAAGAATATTTTGGTTTTGTTATCAGTGGCAGTTTAGCGGATTAATTAAGTATAGTAAATTTTGAAACGAGCCATAGTAACGTATTGAATTCTTTCCAACCAACCTAATTCAAAATTCATCCATGCATGTTATGAATGAATCGTCATCCCAATTATGTGTTCTTATTAATTGGCATTTTAACTACTTACATGAATACCGAAACGTTTTCATCATTTTCGTTTGCATTAATTTAACATTACAGCAATAATATTTCAGTGGAATTTTTACATTCTATACCTACGTCCTACCAACAAATGATTTGATCTATTAACTGCCTGCACTTTCGAGCGGCTCCTTAAATTCATATCAGTCTATCAAAAACACATACATTCATTGATTTCAATCCAAAAATATCCTCCTAAATTAATTTGCGTGTCCCAGAGACTACACATATTTGAAAAGAACCTTTTGTAAACGACATTTTCTTTTTGGATAAATAAACGAACATCTCAGTGTATTATCTTAACAAAATTAATTTACAAACCCACGAAAATCAGAAGCGTTTTACGACCTCATCATGAAAACAATTTACAAAATTTTCCGTTTAATAAATTTTGATTACGAAAACAATCAAGCACAGATTCTGTTAACCAAACAATAACATGGCACCTCGGCAAAGAGCTTTTGTTTTTAAGCACTTACGAAGCACGAAATTGATGACGATTTATTGTTTTTATCCATTATGTTTTTCATTTATCTTCAGAAACCAAAAACCAGTCTTATCTAGGGGTGTCGTATCACCTGGGTTGAAGAGGATATATAGGCAGCTCCATGTAAAATACTTGTATTCAGCTGCATCCGGTTAGACTGGAAGCCCACCCCAACATAGTTGGGGAAAGGCTAGGCAGAAACCAAAGTCTCAAACAAAGAGAAATAGATAAAGCTAAAGAAAAAAAATAAACAATAAGTAAATAGACTCTTGCGCATAATATTTCTCATTAGTTTTGCCATTAACAGTTTGATAGATAAATCTCATTGACTCCGTTTTTATAACTGTGCGCTTGGACCTGTCAAAATCGTAGGTTGTTAGTATTGAATTCACCCGCCCGGTTACCTCCTCAGTGCCCCGACGCCTCATAAAGGCCCGTGCAGACTAGCGCGACGCGACGGCGCGACGCGACTCGAACAATACAATTTCTAAGAAAACTTCACGGTATAACAATAGCCGGTGTCGCGCCGCGCTGTCGCGTCGCGCTTGTCTGTACGAAGCTTTATACGGTCTACTCAACTCGTGTCTCACCTCCACAGTTCTCTTACTATTCGTTAATTTGTTATTGTTATTATTTAAACCACATACACTGTAAAATATTGACATAGACAGTCGCGCAATTATAAAAATCGCGTAAAAAAAACAAGCTACAAACTACTATGCAAAATTATTTTAGGAATGCAAAATTCTTTATAAAACTTCTAAAGTTCATACAAAGTTTGTAATAGGCTATGGAGGTTTTAATTAAACTTTGGATCTGTATTTTTGCTTGCAGATATTAGACGCTTAAATTATAAAGAGCTTAAGAAGAATAATTTTCTGAAATCTTTTTATCTCAGTTACTTGCACAGAACAATTTTCAAATTATTTTTCGTGGTTTGATGTAATATGAAATTCAAGAGTTAGCTTTAATATTAAAAATCGCGATTAGTTTTTATTTGATTGTATCTGAAACTCCTAATAGTCTATCTATTGTAGCTTCAACAATTTACAGTACATTTTCTGTCATAAAACTGGAGTATTCATTTAGATTTTCAGTATAACAATAGGTGCGAAAATAAGCCCTTCATACATTTTAGTCATAAAGTATGAAATCAACTTTTTTTACACGAAAAAGGTCGTAATAGAAGCCGCACTTTCAGCTTTAGTATTTTTTTCATGATGTTAGTCGGGGTTTAGGAATGGGGAGAGTGCCTGGCCGCATTCCGGAAGGTCCAAGCAGTAATGCCATGGAGTAGCAAACAATGGAGTATTCATATGTATTAGGTATATATATGGAGTATTCAACCAGATACGCAGGTGGCTACAGGAGTTCACCCACACTCAAGCTGAGCACTGGTGGACCTCGACACCGGGCTGCAGGCAGTCCAAGGAAGCCATGCCATCCTTGGATACCAGGCTAACCCGGCGTTTACTACGCCTGGATAGGAACGGCCTGCGCCTGGTGACGGGTACCATCACGGGCCACTGCTCGCTGAACAAACACTTTCACACAATAGGCATAACGGACAGTCCTCTGTGCAGGGCGTGCATGGAGGCTGAGGAGACCGTCACGCATGTGCTTTTTGAATGCACAGGCGTCACCCAGATTAGAGCACAGACCCTCGGGACACCCAGATCGTTCACAGATGTTCTGAACAGACCAGGAGACTTGATAAACTTCTGGAGGGAGGTGGGCTGGTTGGAGTAACCACCAATCGGCCGCTATGGCCCACGCACAATGGTCCACTGTAGGACTAAGTGCGGAAACCAAACCCCACAACATAGAACATAGATGTATTAGGTATATTCATAATTATTCAACAAAACCGCATTCATTAAGACATGCTAGGAAATCAAACAGAGTATCGACCGGTTGTTTTAATTTTTCTTTCCGCTTCTGGGAGTACACTTAAGTGAATTCAAATTCAAAATATTTTATTTCACATAAATCTACATGGGCACTTTTGAAACGTCAGAAGCTACGTGCAAAATGTTGCTTAAGCCTGAATAACACAACATTCAACACACTTGTAGTACTCCATTCTTGTGTATTTCAAACCGTAAGTGAGAGACGGTCGTTTCTCACTAACTGCTACATTTCCGATACAAGTCATCCATTTTCCCATCACGTCACTTTTGATGTATAATTTCCTGATCTATCGTTATGAATAATATATTTACACCTACTTATATACATACATTTCTATTTATAATATTAAAGGCATTGTTTCTTTACTGGGCGTAATTTAAATTAATTTGTTTTTTTTTTTTCTGTAAAAAGGTCACTACCTTCTCGCGTAATTTTTTACTGGTTTACTTAGGTACAGAATATTTTAAAGGGTTCGTAAAAAGTCGCGCCATTGCTACATATTTCTGTTTTACACTCCGAATTAATGAACGCATTAGAATGGTTATGCGAGGGATATGAATGATTTTTTTACAACTCACAATAAAATATACTATTTATGTGCAAACATTCAGACGGCGAGTTAAAATGTTAGCACCATCAACTTGAATGAATGTCGACGCTGTGTGTTGACATAGGTACTGTCCCGGTGTTAAATTTACAGCCGCGCCTACGATTAAACACGCGATTTTTTTGTAAACTCCGCAAGTTATGGAAATTCCGACCACTGCTGTACAAAATAGAACAATAACAAAGTAACATTTCTGGTACGTTGGTAAATAAAACTTTTGTGGTTATAAAAGTTCCACAAAATTCGCGAATGCAAACGATACCTAGGTATCGGTATACAGTTCGGTTCGCTTTCGCGTCGCTTCTAATACTGTTGCGCTACAAAAAGTTATGAGGACAATAAAATGTTATCACTGGAGCACAGACTTACTGCCAAGTGTTAAGACTAACAACGTTACAGAGTCCACACGGAACTTCAGTACCCATAACCAGGACATTTCTACACTAACTGTGTGCAATTACACTAGAAAACTGTTTTCAATACTTTCCCTCGTTACTCTCATTGAATAAACATTGGTGGGTAGTTTTGTAATTTAGATAAACAAAGAACTCATCTACGTTACAACAGTAATCAATTTAAGATGCTAATTGCTACTGTTCATTTGAGTATTAAAATATTAATATTGGAGGGTTCCCAACTGCCCACAACATTATATTATAATCTCTACGTGTTGGATTTATATCCCCCATATTAAACCTTCTGATAGGACCGCTACATACTTGCGTGGGATTAAAAGTGTTCAAAATGTTGTTTTTCTTATAGATTTTAATTTATTTATTTATGAAAAAGAACAGAATCATGCAGTGATGCCATGAAAGTATACCTACTATGGAAGAACCTTCTCATACGTCTCTCACGTGAACAATCTGTAAAAGAATAAAAAAACACACTTTCTACTCCACCCACTTTTCATAGAACTCATACGCCATGCCGCCATACATATTGAAGTGCCGTCATTACGTTTGCGCTAAAGTTAACCATCGCGGACGGTCAACGGCATTAGGTTTTTAACCGTGTTATAAAACACTGTAAAGCGCAGTAAAATAGTTTTTTCAGTGGGTCTTGTCGCTATTATACGTAGTTTCCAACCTTTTAATTTTTTTGTGAATATTCGTAAAAGTGAACAAAAAATTTAAAAAAAACTTGGATTTTCAAACCAACACTTATTCTAATAAATCTTGTTAAAATATACATCAGATTTTATTTTCACTGTTTATAATGGTGTATTCGCTAAGAAAAATCTGCATTTAAAATGAGCCCTCCGGGACGGCTCCGGCATCCCATATGCGAATAGGTGAACCCTCCAAGAGGGCTCCCGGCATTGAACGTGTTAAATAAATTGTGAGAAAAAGAGAGTTTGGGAGTACATTAAGGCGAAAGCGTCAATGTAGCCCGCGAAATTCAAATTTTCTTACGTTTTTTGCAATGTGCAGGTCAGCATCATGTTCTATGTTGATCTAAATAAGATTCGCAGCCGTATCAAATGTTTAATTATAGAATTCTAATCACAAAAATGATCAATATAACTCTCTAAGTTCATGTAATCCCATTGAATGACTATTTCATGAAATCATGACATTTGACAATTATGCTAACTTATGGAGTTGTATTGCTGATTTTAATGATTATAATTATGTAAAGCCATATTTGTTACGGTCGCGAATCATATTTTAATCAACATACAACCTGACACTGATCTGCAAAATAGAAAAAGATCAAGAAAATTTGAATCTCGCGGGCTACCCTAGCGCATCCCCCTTAACGCTTAACAAGTAAAACAACAATTAGTTTGACTACCAGCTAAAATATTAAGGCGTCATAAATATGTAATTATGGAATAAATAAAACAAGTTAGTTTGCGGCGACTCCCTGTGGCGCCATCTGTCATATTTCGCCAAGTTATTTAGATACAATTCAAAATTGTATGGAGTAGTTCAGCGTTAACTTTTTGAACAGCTTGTATTGTTATGCGAAATGTTTTTGGCAAGTTAGATTGAGGGTCGCTGAAAATGTTCAACCGCAAACAAATTTTGAAAAAGACTTGTTGTAGTACATAATTATACCATTTGTATTAAAAATTGTCACAATATTTTTAAACCTCTTGTTTTCTTTCATGACCAGCTCATTTCGAAATTATCCGAGTAGGTGGTCATAAGTGTAATAAAATATGGCCCAGACCTTAGTAGCACAAAATATTTTTATAACCACTTGTTTAGGTTATTGAGAAAAAGGTCCCTATTTGTAAAATGATAAAAGGGTTTTCGGGTATAACAGCTTTTTTATATGCAGACTACAAAATAAAATCACCTCTTAAAGATATATTATATTACTTTCCTGTCTACACTAATATTATGGACAGAAAAGATTTGTTTTTTTGTATGTAATTAATAAACTTAAAAACTACTGGACCGATTTAAAAAAATATTTCATCAGTAGAATGCTATATTATCACTGAGTAACATAGGCTGTAATTTATAAGATAACGCACGGGCGACGCCGGTGGCAGAAACTAGTATTTAATATCCCCATGGTAAAAGCGTTGATCTACAAAGATAATCATCTATATATATAAAAATCAATTGCCGTGCGTTAGTCTCGCAAATACTGGAAAATGGCTCGACCGATTGTGATGAAACTTTAGTAAGTTATTGCGTGCGCGCCGCAAAAGGTTTCTAAAAACAAAAAGGCATTAGTTAGTTTAAAATAATATATATGTAGGCAGTAGCGTAGCGTGGCGGTACATGAAAAGGGGTGGCAAGGGGCGCAATATAAAAAAAATACAAAATTTGAAAATCTTATTTTAAATCGCGTTCACGCTGATCCGAACGCGACAAGGTGGCGTCAGTGCTGCGCTCCAACAATTGCAGAATCTGGCGCAAAAATATACCTTTTTAAGACCGCAGTGATATTGGGCGCCGACGAACTTCACCTAGATCAAGCTCTTCAAGATATAAATAGAGAAGAGTTCAAACTTGAGCGCGTACGTACGTCTACGGGCTTTCTATAAAGAAGAGCTCATTAAGTCCAGCTCACTGGGTTCATAAAATATATTATTGAGTCTAAACTTGAAGATGGCTTACCAAACATTGTCATAATGTTGAGAATATTCATAACAGCTGCCATTAGTAATGCCAGTTGCGAGAGAAGCTTCTCTAAAGTTACCTAATAAAAAAATATCTAAGACCCACTATGTCGTCATCAAAGCTAGGAACATGACGTAGGTAGGCTACATTGATAATTGCATAAAAGATTTTACAACTAAAGAATTTAAATGTATTTGACTTTTTACCAATTTTCTTGACTAATGATGAATTAGGGTGCGGAGAATTTCTAGTCGGCCCCAGGCGGTGAATACTCACGCACGCCACTGTATGTAGGTACAAACTTCGTGTTCTACGCCGTAGACCATGAGTGATGTATTATTTCAAATACACAGACCTTACGTCATCAAACTAAAACGTAATCGGAAAGACAGAGTTGAAATTACAAAGAAGAATCAGGCAGGGTTGGTATCCCAAGTTGTCAAAGTACAACTGGGGACATTCGGGTTGGCACATCCTGAATCAACATGTAGGTACTACATAGATAGTTCACGATTTTTTATTTAATTTGTTATTTACGACTGTGTTCGCATTATATCATAGGCAATTAACTATTACAGTGTATGTGCAGATATACATTTGTCTAACTATGTACAAGATTTAGGATATGAGAAGGCTTTGTTGTTGTTAACTCCCTAAGGTCCCATAGCTACCAAGTTAGTCGTTGTACCTACCTATCTAAGTCACTATATAATAAAGCATTGGAATTAAAACTTTTATAGGTACGAGTAGTGTATCTTCTGAGTATGTTACCTTGATTTTTCCTACTTCTATATAATTACCTGGTGGTACTTGCTGGAGGTATATTGAGTTTACCAAATATCGCCTGTTCTTTATCATCGTTACATCCATTGGTAGTTTTTTTTTTTTTTTAAGTCTGATAATTTTGAATGATGTTTTATTTTATTTAATGATAATTTTTAATGATAATTTTTATTGATAATTTTTAATGTTTTTACACTTATTTATTAATTTTTTTGTATATGGGTATTTTGCCTGAAATAAAACACTATCTATCTATCTATCTATTAGCAGATTTATAAGATTGTATTATTTGTTCCCATTTCTCCGGTTTTGCTACACAAATGAGTATTACTGTAAAAATATTACTAAATTTAACCCTCGGGAATTCTCATTAGGTCAGTCTGAAACGACACGGCCTACTTTGTAGTTTTTGACGTCCTTGAAGGTATTATAATTAAATTAGAATTAAACACAAACCAGAATTAATTATAGCACAAATTACTCCCTTTTTCTACGGCTGTCGAAATACTTAGAAACTTTAATAACAAAAATTATACAATAAGATTTTTTTTATAAATTATGGGTGCTAACGGTAATTTTCAGAGAAGGTTGAACTATGAAATTAATTATGCTTAATTAGATTTAAGCTAAAAAGGAATAATCTAAGAACGTTTAAACGTTTCAAGCGTTCTTATAAGAAAATATTCCAAAATTTCCATTTTTCTACCGTCATCTTCATCTTAAATCCTTTGTTGTGACATGCTATACATAGTAGAATTCCGTGACACCATTGAGATTAATTATTTAGCTGCTCTAAAGTTATCATTTTAATGACTACCAAAATGCAAACTAACTTATATTTATAGTAACCCAACACTAGTGTTTAATTAAGTCCTGGTCAGTGCAGAGAGGCATAATTTCAACGTTGGTTTCCGTAACGTCGAAACGTAATGCATTCTATAACAATAGAACTAATATAAGGAATTTTCAGTGGCGCGTCGCTGCCACCGCGCCGCGTTCCATACGTTCGAGGCGAGTGACCAAGCACGTAATTTGTGGCCCACTCTCCCCACAATAGCAATGCAGTGTGAATACTGGCAACTACATTCATGATTACAACCACTATGTAGAGCTACAAAAAATATTGCTACTTCAATTTCTGTTTCATTTTTTACATTTCACAAACAAATAAACAACAGAAGCTTGGTATTTGAATGTTTTCTCCTGAAAACTCGAGTTTTTTTCTGAAGTCACTCATTTATCGGTCTAAAGTAACCACAGGAGCCATTCAACAACTGAGATTTTTCCCATAAACAATACAGGTAGGTACCTACCAAGCTGATTCAGTATGAGAGCAAACATTGGTAGGATGGTTGGAAATTGTAATATCGCTCGAATTGGTTAGCATACGGCTTATGAATGCATTCGGAGTATCTCTCGTAGAATATTTTCAATATGTCAATAACACAGAAATATTAGGTTGTTGCAATCGGATCGAGTATCTATCGGATTCACAATATTCGTACTTACTTTTTATTAATACAAGAAATTCATAAAAAATATTACCCTGATAACAAACAATCACTATCAATTATATCTAGGTCAGAAAACTGAACAAAATATGCATAGGTATTAAAAACGATATCTATAATAATGTGGCAATTGATAGTGACTCGCTGTGAATATAATATTGTAAACATCTCCATATCTAGTTAAGTGGCATTCTGCCCACATATTGTCCACAAAACGCCATTTACCCTAGTTTCAAACGACTTCATATGACGAAGTATTTTAATTTCAATATGTATTCCAATTTCAACTTAGAAGTTTACTATAATGAAGTGGAGGAATTAATATAACGGCTTGAGAGTATAGCTGAAGTTGTTATTGTTGTTGTTGCAGCTGTCAAAGTTAAACATGACCATAAAGAGTAATATCGGTGAGTGAGGTCGCCCGTAAATCGCTTATGATGAGGACTATTGTTAACTGATACGAAACTGAGTAATGACGTACCAGGCCACAACGAGTTTTAGAAAAAGTTCTAAAACGAACGAAAGCTTTGTAGAACGTCGTCTCTGCCACTTGTACCCTGCTTGACAGTCTCTTTCTCTCTAGTGATGTGACCGTCGGACTGCCAAGTCATGTCTTGAGTTCGAACCCACCCCGAGCACGCACCTCTGACTTTTCGGATTCATGTGCGTATTGTATAATTATCACTTGCTTCAAAAACGATGAAGGAAAACATCGTGAGGAAACCGGTATGCCTGAGAGATATTTCTCGACGACATGTGAAGCCAAGTCAGAGGCCCATAAGGGGCATAAAAACTCTGACGTCAGGTTACACTAACCACACGAAAAAGAAAGAAAGAAAGTCTCTTTCCGAAGCTCAATCTGTTTGGTTTTCTGAGACAGTCTTTTGGCAAACACGAAGCCTGCCAAGTCCATAATAATGATTGTGGGATTTAATATTTATAGTTATTGGTCTGAGGGTATCACCACTATAAACCATCACGACCGCTGTCTGTAGTGGTCTGCACAACTCTACTCAACTGACTTGAATAAGAAGACTTGAGGAATGCTTGTCCTTTTCCATTTTAGTCGTTTCATTGTTTTGACATTTATTTGTATCGTTTAAAGTTCGTGCAGCAACATATCATCTTTGTAAAGCTTGTTTACAACAGTAGCTATTGAACGATTCCATTAACGTTTCGGAATGCTTTCTAACGAAAAGAATAGATGTTTCTGCATCATATTCTCAATTACAACAACACTTCGAGGAGATATTGTGAGGATTAAATTCGTATAAAACTTTCAAAATTAGTTTGTTGGAATTCAATAAAACGTTAAGAGTTAGTAACTGCCACAGTCCCTTCTGAAATCAAATCTTCTAAAGCGATTATAAAATACATAATATCGTAGAAACTGCCTCGTCTAGCTACTGGGTATTAGCGTTTAAACCCTACTTCTGCTAATGAGAGTGCCGTTTTATTAATTTCATTGGAATCCTACAAGATTCAGAGAATTTCTTGATTATTTTCTTTTAAAGAACTTCTGCAAATATTATCTTCTTCTATACTTATAATAAATCTGTAGAGAGGTCAATTCTGTACATGATATATATTTTCAAAATAACTATCAGGGGGTAATTAGTGATCGATACTGATGCCAAAAATGCAATTAGTAAAATTTTTGTCTGTCTGTCTGTCTGTCTGTCTGTCTGTCTGTATGTTCCTTATAGAAACAAAAACTACTCGACGGATTTTAACGAAACTTGGTACAATTATTCTTCATACTCCTGGGGAGGTTATAGTATACTTTTCATCACGCTACAAACAATAGGAGCAGAGCAGTGAAGGGAAATGTTGGGAAAACGGGAGAAGTTGCTCCATTTTTTAAGCTTCCGTCGCGTGTGAAGCCTTAATGGTTAAAGCTACATAGAAATCATTTATGACGGAAATGTTCTACATAAAATTATCTAAAAAATATCCCACAACAGCATATGTCTATCTTTTATGGTTAACTCACAATAACACGTGTAACTCCCGATAGCTTAGCAGTTCGGAGCTTTCTGATTATATTTGTTTACTCTTTCGTTTATAATACTCTCACTCATCCCTAATTAAAAGAAGTTAATATTATTACCTATTCAATAAAAAAAGAATCATAGTAATCGGTATAGAAACACCAAACTTATACATGAAATAAGCTAATAAGCCATCGCGCCGTCGCGCGTGAATACTGAATCTGGAATCATAAGGATTATTTTTGTGTAACGGTTGCCGCGCTCGACGCGGGTCGTGGCGGTAGGGTATAAAAAGGCTGAGGTCCGAGCGCGAGCGTCATTCAATATTTGGCTGTTGATGCGTTCAGAGCGTTCGACCTTATTGACATACATTATTGATATTAACAAACCGTGCTTATCAGCGCGACTTTTAGTCTTTAAATAGTTTATTTGAATTTCTTTTGTTGTTATTTTATAAAATATAAGTATTAGTTGTTTTGGTAGTGTTTAAATATTCGTTCAAATTACAAATTATTAATAGTTTGCATTTTATTTCTTTTTAGGTGAAGTAGTAAGTAGTAGAAGTAGAAGTAGTACGTAGGTAAGTTTTGACCTAATTTATGTTCAATTTTATTTTTGTATTAAGTAGGTAAAAGCGTAGATACTTTTATTAATTATAGTAGTTATAGGTATTTATTTTTAAGTGAAGTAGGTATAGGTAGATAGTATTGCACAGGCGTTTCAGCTTTATTTTCATTTTTTTTGTTGTTGTAAGTTGTACATATTTCTGGGTATAATTCTATTAGAATAGTTTAGTTTAAATAGGCACTTAGATTTTAAGTGTAAGGTAGCTATAGTTAGGACCTCTAACGTAGGTTATTTTGTTAGGTAACTGACAGCCTTTCCGTTACCGTAGATTAAAAATAAAATACACAATGCCACCTAAGAAACGATTATCTTTATCTCGAACTTCGAGTAAAGCTAAGAGAATGAGAATTACGCGTTCTCAAGAATCGGCAGAGGAAAGAGCACATCGGTTAAACTCTATAAGAGTTAGTGCCTCAACTTCTCGAGCCAATGAAAGCTCTCCAGATAGAGAGATGCGATTAGCAGCTGACAGAGCGAGACGAGCTACATCACGGGCGTCTCAAAGCTCTTCTCAACGAGAGCTAAAGCGTACCATTGACCGAGAACAACATGCGTTATCCCGAGAAGCTGAAACTGCTTCACAACGAGAATTACGGCTTACAGCTGACCGCGAACGGCATACATTATCTCGCGAGTCCGAAACCTTCACTCAGAGGGAATTACGTCTCACAGCTGACCGCGAACGGCATACTTTATCTCGCGAGTCTGAAACTTACACTGAGAGGGAATTACGTCTCACAGCTGACCGCGAACGGCATACATTATCTCACGAGTCTGAAACTTACACTGAGAGGGAATTACGTCTCACAGCTGACCGCGAACGGCATACATTATCTCGCGAGTCTGAAACTTACACTGAGAGGGAATTACGTCTCACAGCTGACCGCGAACGGCATACATTATCTCGCGAGTCTGAAACTTTTACTAAATATCAAGACCGTTTGACAAATGATAGGGTGCACCATAATATTATTCGATCTCTTGAAGACGAACATGAGCATGAACAACGACTAGAGTCGGGACGCGATTATTACAATTCTTTGAGACAAGAACGATTAATAACTTTGTCTAATGAAAGATTAAGAATTGAAAATATTCGGTCTCTTGAAACAGACGATCAGCGAGAGGCCCGTCTTACTGCAGACAGATTTCGACATAGTCTTAATGACTTAGATGTACACATAGAAGATCAATCTACAAATTCGGTGGCGTGGTCCGACAAATATAAAAGTGGGTTTGCTTATAACCTCTCAATTGATTACAGATCATCTTCTGTAATAGGCGATATGAACGTAGTATGTTCTTTTTGTAATGCTTCAAAGTGGAGTAAGGAGTCTGCTGGTTTCTGTTGTTCTGGAGGTAAAATAAATTTGCCTTTGTTCGAAGACCCACCGGAACCTTTGAAATCACTACTTTTAGGGGAACATATGCAATCTAAACAGTTCTTAGACAATATTAGAACTTATAATAGTGCATTTCAAATGACATCCTTTGGTGCTCAACAAATCTCAGAAGGTCCTTTCATGCCTACTTTTAAGATACAAGGTCAGGTTTACCATTTGATAGGGTCCCTTTTGCCTGAAGACCAACCTAAATTTCTTCAAATATATTTTGTATCCGACTACAACGAACAGTCGAATATAAGAAATCAATATTTCCCGAATTTAAATACTGAACTCATTTCACAACTTCAGAACATGTTGCATCAGGTTAATTCGTATGTATGCAGTTTTAAATCGGCATTAGAAGCTCTTCCTCAAGATGGTGATAACAATTATAAAATTGTTATAAATGCCGATAGGCGTCCAACTCAGGAACACCCTGGGCGTTATAACGTTCCATCCACGAATGAAGTTGCTGTAGTATTGGTCGACCAGGAATGTGATAGGCGTGATATCGTTATCCGTTCCAGAGACAATCGTTTGCAACGTATTTTCGAAACCCACAGGGCTTACGACAGTTTGCAATATCCTTTGATATACTGTCGAGGGGAAGATGGTTATAATTTTGCTGTATACCAAACTGATCCGCGTACAGGCGCACCTAATTATAATAAAAAGGTGTCATGCCTTCAATTTTATTGTTACCACTTGCAAGTGAGACGGAATAGATTTGTATACTTTCAACGTTTTCGTGGCATATTTAATCAGTTTATTGTTGACATGTACGCAAAAATTGAAACCGAAAGATTAGTTTATATACGATCTAATCAAAGGCAGCTGCGCGCTGAAGAATACGTGCACCTTCGCGACGCCATGCAGCAAGATAATGATACTGTGAATATGGGCCGTTTAGTTATTTTACCCTCTTCTTTTACTGGTGGTCCACGCTACATGCACGAACGTACTCAAGACGCTTTTTGTTACGTAAGAAAATATGGACGTCCCGACTTATTTATTACTGTAACTACCAATCCCAAGTGGGATGAAATCACTCGGGAGCTTCTTGAGGGTCAAGCACCGCATGACCGCCATGATATTATCGCAAGAGTTTTTCATTTAAAATTAAAATCAATGATAGATCTACTTACCAAAGATAACATTTTTGGAGAAGTATTGTGTTATATGTATAGTGTTGAGTGGCAAAAACGCGGCTTACCTCACGCACATATCTTGCTTTGGTTAAAAGATAAGGTTCGACCTAATGATGTAGACAGTTCAATCAGTGCTGACATTCCAGATCCGATTGCAGATCCCCTGTTAAATGACATTGTTAAAACTCATATGATACATGGTCCATGTGGTGCATTAAACAGGAATGCTCCTTGCATGCAAGACGGTCGTTGCACTAAAAGATATCCAAAGGCATTAGTAGATGAAACTGTAACAGGACATGATGGATACCCATTATATCGTCGCCGTTCAAGAGACAATGGTGGTTTTACTGTTGAAAAGCGAGTGTCTGGACAACAGGTTACTTTAGATAATAGGTGGGTCGTTCCGTATTCGCCTGTGTTGTCTAGAGCATTTCAAGCTCACATAAATGTAGAAATGTGTAATAGTGTAGAGTCAATAAAATATATTTGTAAGTATATTAATAAGGGCAGTGACCAAGCTATGTTTGCGTTGAGAAATGAACATGATGAAGTTACTAGATTTCAGTCAGGCAGATATATCAGCTCTTCAGAAGCTGTGTGGCGGATCTTAAGTTTCAACATTCACGAAAGATATCCACCTGTGACCCATCTGGATGTTCATCTCGAAGGCGGTCAACGTATATATTTCAACGCCGAAAATGTTACAGAACGATTAGAGCGCCCTAGACAAACCACTTTATTAGCATTCTTTCGACTTTGCCAAACTGATAATTTTGCAAAATCTCTTTTGTATGAGGAAGTTCCGTCGTATTATACCTACGATAAGCAACGAGGTGTCTTTAACCGTAGACGCCGTGGCAGGCCTGTAGATGGCGAGTCAGGTATTTTCAAAGAACATGTTCTTGGTAGAGTGTATACCGTTCATCCTAACAACGCCGAGTGTTTCTATTTGAGATTATTATTACATACAGTGCGAGGACCAACATCATTTATAGATTTGAGAAAAGTAGACGATGTTGTTTATCCAACTTACCATGCAGCTTGCCAAGCGCGTCGTTTGCTTGAAAATGATCAGCATTGGGATGACGCTTTAGCAGAATCCTGTGTTAGTGATAATCCACGACGGTTACGCCATTTATTTGTAACATTGCTCACATTTTGTAATTTGTCAGATCCTGTCCAATTATGGGAAAAATATAAAGAAAAATTTGCAGAAGACTTTCTTCGGAATATATCTCACAATGATGAAGGCGCAACTAATGATAATTTCCGTGATCTTGCCATAAATCAGTGCTTATTAGCTCTTCAGGAAGACTTAACAGCAGTAAGCGGTAAATCACTCTGTGAATATGGTTTGCCAACACCAACCTCAGTCGGGGAGGTTACCAATAGGGAATATTCCGCAGAGATTGGTTACAACTCAATGGAACTGCTGGCAACATTAGAAAACGGTGTCCCAATGATGACTGCAGAACAGCGTTCAGTCTATGATCGCGTGTGCGAGAGTGTTCAGAATAATTTGGGAACAATATGGTTTTTAGATGCACCTGGAGGAACTGGGAAAACCTTTTTGACAAAATTAATATTAGCTTATGTTCGAAATCAGCGTAAAATTGCTCTTGCCGTGGCTTCATCAGGTATAGCTGCAACATTGCTACCAGGAGGTAAAACTGCTCACACTATGTTTAAAATACCAATTGATTTAGATCGCACGGAAAGTCCAACCTGTAGTATTTCAAGAAATAGCGACAAAGCTAAGGTATTACGTGAGTGTAATTTAATCATATGGGATGAATGTACGATGGCCCATCGAAAAGGAGTAGAAGCGGTAGACAGAACTTTAAGGGATATAAGACAAAATTATCGACCAATGGGCGGTATCACAGTTTTATTTTGTGGTGATTTCCGACAAACCTTACCGGTAATACCACGGGGAACCCGAGCTGATGAGGTTAGGGCTTGCCTGAAAAGCTCTTATTTGTGGCGTGATATACAATCGGTGCATTTGACTATAAACATGCGAGTGAGAACTGGAGATAACCCGGATGATCGTGAATTTTCTGATATATTATTAAAGATTGGTGAAGGTACCTATCCACAACTACACCAAGGAAAACTTATTCTGACGCCTGAGTTATGTTGTATAGTGCAATCCCAACAACATCTTAATCGTCGGTTTACGGTGACGTAACAAATATATTAAATAGGCACAATTCTTGGCTATGCGAAAGGTCCATTTTAACTCCTCGCAATGACCAGGCATCTGATATTAATAATAAAATACTGTCGAATATCCAGGGGGAAAGCAAAGTTTATAGTTCAATAAATAGAATGGTCGATGAACAAGAAACCACTAACTACCCGATAGAATTTTTAAATTCTTTAAATATGCCCGGACTTCCTTCTCATGAAATTTGTTTAAAAATTGGCATTCCGATTATTCTGCTCCGAAATTTAAGACCACCACAACTTTGCAATGGAACTCGGCTAAAAGTAACCCAGTTGCAACAAAATGTAATCGAGGCTCAAATTTTAACAGGCTGCGGTGCAGGAGAGACCGTCTTTATTCCCAGAATTCCCATAATACCAAATAATTTTCCATTCCAATTTAAAAGAACGCAATTCCCAGTATCGGTTTGTTATGCAATGACAATTAATAAGGCTCAAGGGCAGACTTTTCGTGTTGCTGGCGTAGATCTCGGTGTCAGTTGTTTCTCGCATGGTCAGTTATATGTCGCTCTTTCCCGGGTTAGCAGTTCTAGAAATCTTTATGTTCACGTGCCGGACGGGTCAACTTTCAACATAGTTTACCCGGAAGCTTTGCGCTGAAGTATTTTATGTTCTATAGGTACTTAAGCCTCATGTGAAAGTGATCTAAACAATATTACCAATACATTAACTTAATAACATACAAGGAGTTACACGCTGACGGAGTCGCGGGCACAGCTATTAATAATAATATTCTGCGGTTCCTTATTGCGATATTTTTCAACAGTATTGTGGATTGACATATTATATTTCCCTACTAAAATACGAAAGTTAATCTGTCTGTTACATCAAAACCACTGAACCGTGAGGAAGGACATATGGTACTTTTTTACGAAAAACGACGGAAACGCGGACGAAGTCGCGGGCAAAAGCTAGTTAAGAATATTAGATTAGCCTAGCTGGGAAGATGAAGACGTAGTTCTTAGTTCAAATCAATATTAGAACCTAAAAATGCAGCAGTAGATATCTTTTGTTTATAATTTAGTAACATTAAAAACAATTACCCCGTGTCCTAACCGAAAGCGACGCGGGAGTACGCGAGCGACGTAATCGTTTGTATGAATCATGAAGTACAAACGCGACTTGATTAATCGCGCGAGTAGGTCATATTCATATAAAAGCGCGACGATCGCGTACTCGCACGTCTTTTTCGGTTAGGACGCGGCCTACCACTTTTCTAAAAAAAATACAATATAGTCTGGAAAGTAGTTTTACAAGCTCTCGACAACAGCATCTAGTTCCTATAAATCCAATAGAGTTCTCTTAGATTGTGTTAGGATCAGAATATAATCCAGTCTGTTATTCTGAGGCAAATTGTACGTATTCACGGTGCCTTGACGATAATTAGATCTGCTCCTTCTGTGAAGGCGAGAATTAACAAGATTCCAGACCCACAGTTTAGACTAAGGAACCGAGCTGAAATGTGAGTGCTAGTGAGGGACCCCGGTTCTTGAATTGTGGTTGTAGCAAGGACACAAGAAACGTTTAACTCTACGCAATTGCACATTAAAAATAAGTACCTGGGTGACCAAGCTCTCCACGGGTGAAAATAGAGAATGCTCATTTAATATTATAGGAAAGTTCATACTAATTCCATGTATAGTACATACCAATTCCATGATGCCATGATGGTACATACTAATTCCATGCTGCCATGATAGTAGGTACTTACTAATTCCATGCTGCCATGTGATTATTCTAAGGAAGCCATCTTGTTCTAAACTTTGGGCTACTGAGCTCTGCTCGGGTGAAAATACGGAGAAAACGAATTTTCCCATATATGAAACATAGCTAGATCGATTTTTCGCCCCCGTAAACCCCTATATAGTAACTTTCATCGTTAAATCGTAATAGCCTTTTTCGAATTACAAATATATATATATATATAAAATACAAATATTGCTCGTTTAATAGTAAGTATAGGATAAAAGGTGTAAAAAATTTCAGTTATAAGAAATCGTAATGGATAATTCAAGAAACTGCACTGCAACATCAAAATATATAAGTAGCTACCATGATAGCTTATAAAAAAAATCGGTTCTTTCATTGCATTCGGTTGTTCTGTAATGCCGCTCCGCTGAACAGTCGATTTGCCTTTTGAAGGCGATAACAATAAAAATTCTATTGTATCTCGTTAGTTACAGTTGAACTCCTAATATCTAGGTAGGTTTTGTAACTAAAGTTATATTGATATTCCAATCATGGTTTCAACATCATAATTCACTACTTTAGGTGTAATATTAATAAAGAAGTAAATAACAAATATCGCAATGTCCCAAAAGAATAAATTCAGAAGTTCGGAAGAACGAACTTGTGTAACCTCTACAAACGATCAGTATAAAATTACTTGTTTCGGTTTTGGCTAAGTTGCCATAAGTAATTTATAGACATAATACAAGTCGAGAGCCGAGATAAATGGCTCTCACTCCAGCCTTGAACTCTAGCCGCAGTAATGAGGATCTTGTTGACAATATATTAACTTACAAAAAAAAGATTGATGTTAGTTGGCAAGAATGAACTAAAAATAACGGTTATAATAATAGTTCTAAGTATAGCATCGGTGTTGGATGATTTAAAATCTATTTCTGTTTTAAATCTAGCATTAAGAGGGCGCCCATGGCACACTAGAGCCACTCCTTTAAAAAAAAATATCTCGTGACTGAGAAGGAATTATGAATAATAAACACTTACCGAGGGTCCATACAAGTGTATGGACCCTCGGTAAGTGTGTCTAGAATTTTCCAATACCTTTTATAAAGTTTCATATTATTGAGACACAAAGCAACAAAATTCGATCTAAAGAAAAGCGGCCACATTCCTCGAGATCGTATTTTATTGCTTCGGTATTAGAAAATTCTAGACACATTTACCGAGGGTTCTTACTAGCCGTTATTCATAATTCCTTCTCAGTCACGAGTTTTTTTTTTTTTTAAGGAATGACACTAGTGGACCATTGGGCGCCCCTTAATCAACGAACTAACCATTTGATTAACGAGTTTTCCTCCACCGCGACTTTAACTAATAGTCCACTACCCAGCTGGACAGTTCATGTCCTATAAATTGCTTTCTTTTTATATGTAACACATAAACTTCTTCCAAAATGTTTAGATCCAATTGCTAATTTTATCTAAATCTTTCTTGCCAAAAGTTCCTAATTAAGGAATCTGCAGGAAGCGTGTGTGGTGAGCTGTCTACAATATTATTACCAAGAGGAGATACTTATCCGAACCCAAGCAGACGTCTTCCAGACTTCAGTGATGAGTAGCCCACAACTTTACTACCTACTTCATAATAGTAGTTTATGAAACTGTTGCATAATGAGGGGTATTAAAATACGAGTGTCTGTTTAAAAACTGAGCCGTAGGTGAGGTTTTTAATAGGGTCACATCATCATCATCATTTCAGCCCGGAATCACCCATTGCTGGGTATAGGCCTCCCCAGTTTTCCGCCATACTTCCCGGTTCCGTGCGTCTCTCATCCAGGTGTTTCCCACGACTTTGACGATATCATCGACCCAACGCGCTTTTGGACGACCCTGGTTTGTTTGCCTAACCTTGGCCACCATTCGGTCACAGCTTTACTCCATCGGCCCCTAGATCTCCCGCCCAACTCCACTTGAGGCGCATCGCCCTGTGTCCGACGTCGTAGACTTTCGAACGACGACGGATTTCGGTGTTATGCACTCGGTCTAGTAAGGTTATGCCAAGCATGGCTCGCTCCATGGCCCTTTGCGCTACTCGTATACGGTGGACAGTTTCCTTTGTGAGCATCCATGTCTCGGCACCGTAGGTCATTGTTGGCAGGACACATTGGTTGAAAAGGCGAGTTTTTAGGCATTAGTATCACACGAGTGTTTTAATACCTCGTTATGTGCAGTTTCATTCACTACTTTATCTACTCTCATACATTGGGATTTAACCTACTAAATAAAAGATCAAAGTTAAAGATCAAGAATACAATATTCCAACGAAATTCGGTACAACAAACCGTATGAATGGCTCCTGCACCCAGCACATCACCGCGCTTGCGCTAGAGCGGTGCTGCTGTCCCTCGCTAACGTTCCATTACAAAAGTTGATGGGAACTCCTTGGCGATATTAACTTATTGGATTTGCCCTGTATCATAATAGAAAAAAAATTGTTTTATAGCATTATTTTGTTAGAGAAACAGTGTTAAAATATGATTATATCTTTAAATTTTGGTATTGTGTTTATAAAGTATAATATAAACTTGTTTTGAAGTTTATAATTCCAATATTACGATAATATGAGAGTAGATAAAATTGATTAATCATTTGCTACCGCCCTTCATTACATCAATTAATTTATATACATAAAGGCTATGTATATAAATTAATTGATTTTTATTGATATAAATTGATTGATTGATAGAAGCTTTGTCATAATTTTGTTTAAAAGTCCTTCAAATGAATAAATAAAATTGAACGCGGAATTCCATCATTTTTGTTTGCATACAGATTCAGTCAATCAACTTGCGAAATTGCCTTGTCCGTTCCTTCAGGCTGATGTCACGTTACAGCAAGTTGAATTAATTTAATACTACTAATTTGATTCACAACAGCTTTCAGTGGGTTTTAAAATTAGCAATTTTCTTTTTTAGGGTTCCGTAGTAAAGGTACCCTTATAGTTTCGCCATGTCCGTCTGTCTGTCTGTCTGTCCGCCGCTTAGCTCAGAGACGGTTAGTAATAGAAAGCTGTAATTTGGCATGGGTTTACATATTAATTACGCCGACAAAGTACTAAAATAAAATTAAGATAACTATTTTTTTAGGGTACCTCCTCCCCTATACGTAAAGTGGGTCTGTTTTTTTTTCTCGTCTATCCCATAGTGTGGGATGTTGTTGGAATAGAAGTTTTACAAACTCGCAAAAATATTGCGAGTTTGTGAAAACCATTTTTGGATTCAAGGAATGAATGAATGAATCCGTTTGCGAAATATTAAGCTTTTAAGTGCATTTTTTTGTTAGAGTCAAGTGTGTGTGTCCCTGCCAGCTATATGGTTGTACTAAGATTTGTGAAAAAATTCACAGCAGTAGTATATATAACGAAATTAAAAGAAAAACTATCACAACTAAGTACACTGTACAGGTTAACGAGTAATAATCGACACACTTAAATTTGCAGTTTGAAAAACATGATCTCCCATACATTCCGTATGGGAGAACACATTCTTCAACTACAAAGTTAAGTTTGTTCTTGGGATAAATTCATTCCAACTACGGAGTCCTTCATTGACTCGCACTTGGCCGGTTCTTTCATTTAAATACAGTTTTGAAATCATTCAATATTAATTCGACTTCAACCAATCGTTCAGCTTAAAATAGAATAGCTAGTGATTGCAAAACGATTGATAAATGAAAATGAAAAATGTCTAAAAATACGCACAGCTGTTGATTGACAGTATTTGATGAACATCAGATTCATTCAATATTCACGGTGAAACAAAAAATCTAATATCCATGTACATACGAGTACTCTAAAATATCAAATTAATATCGTTAAAACCAAACCCAACCAAAATTACATTGAGGAAAGTATTTAACTTTTACAAAAAAATTAAGTTGGAATATTAGGGAGTCATAACTCTAGCAACATTTAGTGAAAGAATGCTTGATGAGGTCGGCAGTTGTCCCAAATTGAGATTTGAATATCTGAATTAATCAAAGTCGGAATACCACTGTGGATAACAGCGCGTTTTGTCGAAATAATAAATATTTATCTCTCCCTATAGAAATTAGTTGCGATTTCACTAATATCACTTTTTGCACTTTACTGAACACACGATTAATGTTTTAATTTAGACCACTTATTGAAAAACAAATCCTGATGAAAATATAGTTACCTACTGGCTCTTTCTCCCGTTGGTCGAAGCAGTTAACTTTTATGAGGACCGTGGTCGTGAGACATGGTGTCAACGACACAAATTAACTAAGGATTAATTAAGCTTTAAAATAATAAGGATTTATGAACTGTTACTAAGTAAGTACCAACATTTAAGGTTGATTTACTTTTCACACCTGACGACCAAACTTTGCCTTGTAATTTGATTTTATTTCGGGAATCAGTTCAATATGAGACCAGGCAAAAACATTTATATCAAAAGTTTTCACTGGATAACATCAGACTTTAAAGGACTTACGAAACTATCTTCATTAAGTATTTTACCGGAGTTTTTTTATACAAAATTAAATAAAACTTGTATTTGCACATGTATTTTGAAAAAGTTTTGCGCAAGATGTTTTGCAGTAGGTATACTTACGTAATTTATTACAATCTCAATGTATCTTAAGTACTAATTACCCTGTGTCAATATCTACAGTCTGATTATGTTTCAGATCCAGATAGGTACAAAAAGTATGTTTATTATAAAAAGATAAAACCCAAAGAAAAAATAAGTAACACATCCTACCTACCATACCTAATAAGTACCATATCAAACTACAATAAGTAATATAGTAATTTTGTTTTTATAAAACGTGTACAAAAAGTTTACATTTCAACAGTAAGATTTCCCAAAAAATTACAGTGCCTAAAAATAAACTAAAAGTAAAATATTTTTATTATAGGTGCAAGTAATGATGGTTCGGAATTATACTGCCCGTGAGAATCCGTCTACCTCAAAATGTAAAGCTATTACCAGATCGATGCATATCACTTCTAAAATTCAAAGCCCAGACACATTACCATACACCAAACACTATTTGAGCATTTACCATAAAACCCACCGATAGAAGACTGTCTAGGGATCATCCGACGATACCAAAAATATTTGAAATTCAATTGTCTGCCAAAGCGAGGAAAACAAAAGAATCCGCGCATGTAATTACCGACTGAATGAATGGGCAACAGAATGAAATGACGTCTGAAAAGTTCAAACATTCAACCCCTCATTATAGTGTTAGTTCACATTCAATTTACAGACGTTTTTTACGTTTGTTTTAAACTGCCTCATAAACATTTTGAATGTTTTGTTTGAGTTTGCATAGGGTATTTAAGTTATTAATCAGAAATAACAGGCGGGATTGTATTTGTAAAAGACTTTTCTTTTTTCAAAATAAAAAAATATAATCTATAGAAAAACCTAAATTTTCTCTTTGGTTTCAAAAGTTTTCACAAGTTTGGCAAATTTTCAATAAATCGACGATGGTTGGTGACCATCGTCGATTTATTGAAAATTTGCCAAACTTAAAAATGTGAAGGATTAAAAAACCTCTACAAAAGCTTTATTTTCAGTATCACTTTTACGCGTGGACAACTTTTAAAGAAAAGTTGTCTGAATGTTCCATAAATTGCCTCTGTTTTATTTAAGAGCATTTCGCTTACTAATCGAAGTACTTAGTATCACAAAGAGACATTCATTAGCTCATAAATCCGTGACTGTACATCAGGACGAATCAGCAATTAAAGTTCAAGATTTAAACACACTTCAAGACTATTTATCAGATCAGTATCACTGACAAATTATTGCTTTAAATTGTTTGGCAAACGTCCCAAATTGATATTTCGTTGTAAGCCATCATTGACCCTTCACATTACATTAAGGGGGGAGGAGTTAAACACAAGTTTTATAATGCCTAAAACTATATTATCCACTGCAGTAAACAAAATCAGAAAAATATACGATATTCTTCAGAATATATGCTAGTTATATAGTGTGTTGAAAACATAATACAACTAATTTGATACGATATAAAACATTCACGAATAAACCTCTCAAAATTTATAATAAATACATAATAGTGTTTTATTTTTTTAGTCCAATCAATTGTGTTTTTCAGATAATTTCTTCACATTTTGCAATAAATTACCAGCGTATATCGTGCTTCTCTTTCTTTTCTATGCAGTCCGACAGTGACCGCGCTTCAGCTGTTGTCAGCCTTATACATACTGGATAGAATGTATAGTCTTCCAGTGTTTTATTTGGCTCTTTTAATAACTGCATCGATTGGAATAATTTCTTAAATTGCCCTTTTCAAATCCAGATTAATCATCGTTAATCATCCCGGGATTATTTAGGATACACAAATGGTTAACATTACCGAATCTCTTTCAGCTATCGGGCTATTGCCTTCAATTTCCTAAATCCCCTTCTTTACATAATATTTAGTGAACTTATGAATATTTCATGAGAATATTAATAGCGGAGCATTATTTTACCATAGGTACTACTAAAGCAACCTTTTATGTGAGATTTAGACCGGGAAATGCTTATTATGAAAAATAATACTATTCATAATATGATTTACTGCCAAAATAAGGCTACAAAGTCGTTATCTAGCCCATGTCACTATCGCTAAAGTTGAGATATCCCAAAAAGTTCTCTCTCGTAACTAATATTCCTGACGCATTTATCCTAGTTCTTGCTTATTTTTTGTCCTTGTTCCAGATAACGTTTCGTGAATTTTGCAAATGTGTAAGCAGTGAAAAATACATGAATAGCTGTGCATTAAAAATGAGACCTCCAAATCTAAATGACAATGACGCTTCGCCGATCTGACAGCTTGCCCACGCGACTCCGGGTGGCGCCTGTCCTCTCAAACCCCGACAGCGGCCGACCGGGGGAAAAGATACACGATTCTTACACCGTCCCTAACTTCAGTGACACGCCGGCGCGTGAGGAAGTTATCGCCACTTGGAAATCCCTTCACACGGATGTCAAGAAAATAAAAAATGGATTCGCACCCACAAACGACCAACAAAGTCATTGTGAAGATAAGAACGAATGCGCATCACAAAGCTATGTCCCTACTTTGGCATGCCATGGTAGAGATGGCCAAAAGAGAATTTCTTATGAAAACCGTCAAGTCGAAATTGAACCTCGTGAAAGCAATCGTTGCACGTCATTCCTTCTCGATACAGGCCAAACCGGTACAATCGAGTGTGGAAAGAACTCGGCGCATCGACGGCGATCCTTGCTGCAGCGTCTATTGTCATGGAGGACTCCAGAATGTGATTGTCGTGAAAGATTTACACCAAAGTACCAGCCAGCTCCTAGATTACGTCCTGAGGACTTGTTGTGCACATGCGGCGTTAGTGGTAATAGGTTTAAACTTCCGAAAAAGTACAAACAAAACCGGGAGCGGGGTCGTTCTAAAAGTGTAGGATATGAAGCAGCGCGTGAAGTGGCTCAGTTTCGTCGGTTAGTGCAGTGTGTATGAAATGAAGTTTGTATTGGATTGTCTACTGGTTGAGTGCTGGTAGATGGGTTTTGTTTATGGTGTCTAAAGTGTTTTGGTGCGGTAGGTGTGCGAGTGCTGGCGCGACAGTGGGTGCTGAGACGGCGGCTGCCCTGCGGGCGCGGGCGGCCCTCACACTTGCGCGCCGGTACTACCCCGAAGGCGGGTGGGGATGGACCATTACCGTGGTGGGCACTATCGTGCAAGTGCTGTCCCACGGCCTGCAGCTAGGCGGCGGCGCTGGGCCCATAGCTTGCTCGGCCGCTGTCAAGTTCCATGTTTCACCTTTGTATACACACGGTAAGTACTTACCTCCTTATTTTATTTTTTACTAAAAATCCACTCCGTATCGCTTCTAAATTCTTGGACGAAAACTATGAACAAATCTAACAAAACTGAACAAGATAAGAACAATATTATAAAACAAAGAGATTGAAGTCTGTCAGTTATCTCTTCGATTCGCCGGTACACGATAACTGATACTACCAACACATTCTTCGCCCATCGCTCCTGGCTATTAAGAACATATTTTACAATATTATGCTTAGTAGTATTTCAAACATAAACGAAGAGCGATTGTGTACATGTTTCTTGTCTACAAACGTAGGCCAGTCCAATTTGGCCCGTCAGGAAATGTTAACCAATCAACTTTTGAGTTGTAATAATGAAGAAAATTACGTGAGGCTTTAACGGTTAGGTATTATAGATACATTTTGCAAGAAATAATCTAAATTAAACGATAAAATACATTTTTATGCTGTACTTGGTGGACTCACAATTACTCCAAGTAGTTTTACTTACCTTAAGTAGTAGTAAAATTACATAAAACGTTCTTAAGAAACGAAGTTTTTACGTGAAAGAATTAAACGTATTATGTCTAAAAATGTAATCCTTCTATGTAGCTCTCCGTCAACTCGACACAAAAAGTTTTTAATGTCATTCTGTGTCAAGTAGGTAATCCTCTCAAGGACCACCCTATTTACGACCTTACCCTTTTTATAATACCTTTTGTGACTTGATCAATGCTGGCAGTTGCCTATTCAGATACCTATTTAAAACTTCCCATAAATTATTAAATGCAGTGGTCAATTTAACTGCTATACTAAATCAATTACGATACTAATGATGCATTCTGAAACTAGTTCTATTGATAGGAAATTATATGGAAATTTTCATGTTCAAGTAGGTGGTGGACCATAATAATTAGTCATTCAACTAATTCTGTTAATTTGAGGCTGCACTCGCGTATTAGCCTAATTTATTCTGGTTTTCGAATAGCAAATAGGTACCTATATTCTTGCATGCATTTTGGAACTATTGTTCTATGAAAATATTTCTAAATAAATGGAAATACTAGCTCTTCCCCGCGGTTTCGCCCGCGTGGAGTTGAGAAATTATCCCACGGGAACGAACTGCCGAGCCCGGCTAATCGTAATCGTAATTTCAAACGAGTTTTTGACACAAGTAGTAAGTACCAACCATAGTCTACACTAATATTTTAAAGAGAAAAGATTTGTATTTTTGTTTGTAATGAATAAACTCAAAAACTACTGGACCGATTTAAACAATTCTTTCACCAGTAGAATGCTATATTATCACTGAGTAACATACTAATCCTAACTAATAAAACGTGTGAGTTTGTTTGTTACGCTTTCACGCCAAAACGGCTGAACGGATTTGAATGAAATTTGGCACATGGGTAGACCATGACCTAGGTTAGGACATAGAATACTTTTTATTCCGATATTCCTGCGGGATCGAGACTTATGCGGGTGAAACCGCGGAGCGCAGCTAGTATTATATAAGTTAGGATGCCACCGTATGTGACAGTGTTTTGCGTTGTGTTTTTCTATGTGAAAGTAGTACCTACCTATTAGACACGTATAACTACCCCCGTTATTAAAAGCTTTTATTTAACTTCACTTGTATGTATGTCCTGGAATATTGCAATCAATATTTCACCAACTTCCACTGAAGTTATCGGGCTAAAATTTGGCATACGCGTTTGGTTCTCGTGAGAATGCATGATAATAAAAGTTTAATTAAGAATATGCCGTCAGTTAAAAAACCTTATACACAATTAAAACAATGTCTATACCATTTTGTAAAAACTTTCTGAGGTCTAAAACAATTCTTACGAAACTGCTTTTAACTCTTTTTACGAAAGATACGACACAAAAATAGGATACTACTACGTCTTCCGAATAGCCTCTTGAAACGAATATAAAATCGCTGTAACGTAAGAACTGAATCGCTTCGTAGAACCGCGTTGAAAGATTAATGAAGTAACAGCTAATTTATCATGTAACGTTTCTTACTGGGCCTCACAAAAGTTCAAGATCGTGACAGCCGCGTCCGCTTGATCCTCCTGACATCGCAGATCACGAGATACGCCTCCATTCGAAAGCCTTGTAAACTGAAAAGCATGTTTTTATCGGTTTTGAGGGTTTGATACGATGAAACTGCCAATCAGATTTTTCACACATCATTTTTAATCAATCTACATGAAACAATGATTTTCTCCAAGATTTTTCTAAAACGTGAAATTCCTAGGTTTCGTGTTGCCTTACGATACGTACCTATACTTCAGTGTTGATATCAACTGAGGACCTAGCACGAACGCGTAACGCGCACTTTGGATGCGTTTTCGTACGAATTTCACTCGTGTGCGTACACGTACGAACCCGCACGAACGATCCCAACCTTCCAAGTACAAAGGGAGCGCGCAGACTGGGTGCGGCTTAGTCGTACGTATATTACGTATAGTTCCGACGTCCGAAAATAATCCGAACTTGTTGGGATTTTTCATGCGTTCAATGCGATATCACCGGAACACTACCTTTTTGACGGAGAAAAACGTATCCAGTGTGCGCACTCAATTCGTACGACCATGGTCGTATGTGTACGCATGAGTGAAATTTGTAAAACGCATCCAAAGTGCGCGCGGCTAATCGTACCGTAAATTCAAACGAGTTTTTGACACAAGTAGTAAGTACCAACCATAGTCTACACTAATATTTTAAAAAGAAAATATTTGTATTTTTGTTTGTAATGAATAAATTCAAAAACTACTGGATCGATTTAAACAATTCTTTCACCAGTAGATGAATATAGAATGTATGTGTATAGAGAATGGCTTTACGATACAAAAGTGCTTTCCATAATAGCCAATACCTCAACTTTAGGTAAATATGCATCCGAATATCCGATCTCTAATTATCACTGAGTAACATCCGAATCCTAACTAATATAACGTGTGAGTTTGTTTGTTACGCTTTCACGGTAAAATGGCTTAACGTATTTGGATGAAATTAGGCTCATGGATAAACCATAACCTGGATCAGAACATAGGATATTACATATATACTTTTTATCCTGATATTCCCACGGAATCGAGATTTAAGCGGGTGAAACCGCGGGGCACAGCTAGTAGGCTATAATTTATAAACATATCACGCGGGCGAAGCCGCTAGCCGGAGTTAATTTTGAATAAAGTTGAAACTTAGTAAATAAATATTTTGTATGAAACAAGTGCCTATTTTCAACTTTAAAATCGTTCGTATTTACGTTAAATATACGTTTACTTTGCGCGGTCGTGCTAGGCCCACAGGAATATATGTGTTGTTCAGGTAAACACATGCAATATGCATGCATACACAAACCCGGTTGCCGTAGTTCCGTCCTTTTTATTTCTAAAATGATCTTTATTCAGGAAGTTAGCTACATTACACTCGAAAATTTTTATATTATTTTCTTGATGCGGACGGAGTTTCCTTTCCTGTTTAAGAAAACTTGTTAACGTCTGAAATTTTATTCAGATTTGTCTATTTTTATTATAAAGTCTGTTCGGTTTGTTTCTTTACCTTTACTTTCAATATTCTATTTTCATCTTTTCTTATTTAATAGTATTATGTGACTGTTACTGGGACTAGAGTTGGAACGAAATAAGGAGCAATCCGTGTCTTGTTTAAGCTTCGTGCAGACCAGCGCGACGCGACGCCGCGACGCGACTCGAACAATACAATTTCTAAGAAAACTTGACGGTATAACAATAGCCGGTGTCGCGTCGCGCTGGTCTGCACGAAGCTTTACTGTCGACAAAAGATCTACGAAAATTGGTTGTTGTTTTGTTTACAGGCTTTTTTCTAGGTGGTAAAAAGGCTCAATGGATCTTATTAATAATAAATAATAAAAATGTTTATTTATCCTCCACAAATAACACTTATTAACTATAACTTAAAAACGGAAAAAAAAAATCTTATTATCTTGGTGGAAGCTCGGTAACGGTCACTACCTGTCTTAGTAACTAGAAAAGTTTAATTATATCACAACTGTTTCTTGGACTAATAGTTTAGCACCTACTTTAGAATCTAAAATAAGTACTTAATGTAAAGATACCATCACGCCTGTATATACTGAAAGGTAAGGCAGATGTGTACCTATAGTACACCCACATTTCACTAGTTAATAGTTATGTTTAATTCCCATGTAATAGGGGGCGAGCCTATTGCCATCAGCCGGGCACAAATCCAGACTTCGGGCTGCTACGTGTTTCGTCAGTTGTCGGATATCTATGAGTTGCCCTTTGCACTTGGTGGTTCTACGTATTAACTCCTACCGCTGCGCCCGCGTTGCCCTCAACCATAATTATCAAGTGCAAAGGGCAACTGATAGAAATCCGAAAACTGACGAAACACGAATTTTGCCGAGGGACTTTAAGAAAATAGTTGTACTGTACTTAGTTACCCTTTACATTTTTTCCATCATTATCATTTTCAACGTAGGTTATCAAATTCTCAGCTGGTCATGCCCACCTTAAAGAAAAAACTCATAAAAAATATTATCATATTCAGCTATGCAGGAACTTCTATTACTCTGAAGAAAGTTTCACCTTAGAAAATTGAACCATATTAAACGATTCACATTTGAATAATGGGCACTAAAATAAAAGTGGTGAAAGCCAAGAATATATGACATTCTGACCACCAACGTCATATTGGTAACTTACAATATGAAACTCCATAGCTTCCTACAGTTAAATGTTATAAAATTAGCTCGGTTATCTATGTTATATGAAGCCCGACTATCTTACTTTAAGATGGTCTCATTGGAGAAACGTAGAATAGTCATTGATTCCATGTTCGTATATAAGCTACTTCGATGCAAAATTGATTGTCCCCTATTACTATCCAAGTTTCAGTTTCGGGCTCCCGCTAGACTCCCTATTACTCCTTTACACCCTCCGCTCCGCAGAACAATACTTGGTGCAAACTCCGTCGTTCCTCGTCTTTGCAAATTGTTAAATAGCATCAGCGATCTTGACGTGCATTTAGACTCATATGCCAAGTTTCACGGAACAATGACTAATAATGTTTAATTTTTTTTTTTTTTTCTATTTTGTTGTGTCTCTGTTTACTTTTGCTTTTAATATTAGTTTTATATTCCATCACGTAATGTTAATTCAAACTTTTTAATTTTAGTCATTATATTAATTTTATAGTTTAGTGCTTGTGGCACAAGTTATATTATGTTTATGGGGCATGCGGTGCTAACCTGTAAGAAATTGTTACACTAACCTTAGATTATGGTATATATTACTTCAGCTATTTACAGCGTAAACAATTGTTTGTTGGCCAATAAAGTAAAATAAAAAAATGTATATATACCGCTGCCATCAGCCAAAGTGTGGTCTTCTTCTTCTTCTTCGTTTCGTTTGGTTAGTGAATAACCTGGTGTCCGAGTTTTAAAGCCGCCCATGGCCCTCTGACTTGGCTTCACACGCAGTAACTCTTGGTATTTAGAATGGTTGTCAGACTTTCGGGCTTCTGACGACCCGTGACGACTGTCAAAGTTCTACGAACGACAGCCGGGATCAACGGCTTAACGTGCTTTCCGAGGCGCGGCGCGGTCTCAGTACGTAATGGATGGCCACCCATCCACGAACCGACCGCGGCAAGCGTAGCTTAACCTTCGATCGACCCTTGCGGCTGTTATTATTTAACCACGACCCCTCTACATATCATTTCAAGTAAAATGCTTTTTGCTTTCACTTGCACAAAAAATATCGCCTCAATCATGTTTAAGCCAAGATTTGTTAGCATTAAGTTTTTAAACGACACTAGAACGTCCTATCCATCTCTGTCGGTTTTAACCACTGCCCTCATTTCAAACAAACTTTGTATTAAAAATATACAATCAGGGGAATTAATGGCTTATCAAATTGACACACTACGCCAAATTGCCGTGTTACAGCCATCTCATACTGTCAAAGAATGACAGGTGTGATTTGATTATAAGGACAAATTTAAGTCTGTCGTCAATTTGCTACACAATTCATTTCCTTGAATTTACTATAAAAACCTGTAAAAAGTACAATTTTCTTCTCCGTGGAGAATAAAGCCCGCTTTTCTCAACGAACCGAGGCTTCCGTATCAATCTTTCTACTCTGACTTCGAGGAAATGTGATATAAGTATGCGGGTTACTGTTTCATTCAGTTTATTTATCTACACGAATATGATAAAGAGAAAAGATTTGATTTTTTGTATGTATGTTTGTTTGTTTGTAATGAATAAACTCAAAAACTACTGGACTGTTTTAAAAAATTATTTCACCAGTTGAATGTAATATTATCACTGAGTAACATAGGCTAAAATTTGTAAAGATATCGCGCGGGCGAAACCACTGGCGGAAACTAGTTCATTGATAAAAAAGCTATTCATCATTTCAGCCCGCAATCAACCACTGCTGGATATAGGCCTCCCGTTTGTTCCGCCATACTTCCCGGTTCCGTGCGTCTCTCATCCAGGTGTTTCCCACGACTTTGACGATATCATCGACCCAACGCGCTTTTGGACGACCCTGGTTTCTTTTGCCTAACCTTGGCCACCATTCGGTCACAGCTTTACTCCATCGGCCATCTCCGCGTCTGACTAGATGTCCTGCTCAGCTCCACTTGAGGCGCATCGCCCTGTCTCCAACGTCGTAGACTTTCGACAAGAAGCTATTACTAGAGTATTATTTTCTTTGTTAGCTTTAAGTTTTGATTTCTACAGTATTCATCTTTTATCGTCATGATAGTCAAAAGTCGGTGGTAGCGTTACCTACTTATGTCTTTCAATTTAAAAGCTATCTTACACATTACATATCATCACGCCTGTATTTCTCGAAGGGTTAGGCAGAGGTGTACCTATAGTACACCCACGCTTCGCCAGTTATGTTTAAGTCCCATGGAATAGGGGGCGATCCTATTGCCATCAACCAGGCACTAATGCAGACTCCGGGCTGCTAATGAGAAATTCCTGATAGAAAAACCCAATTACACATTGCCCCACCCGGGTATCAAAACCAGGGCCTCATGCTCAGCAGTAGCGCTTGAGGTCAGCTAAAAGCTAACTTCTATCTGTTTAAGTACTTTTATAAATAAAATAAAGCGCTGTAACTGAGATCAGGAAATAAGTATTCTGAATTTTTATGACAAAAGTTCTTGCTATTAAAATGTTTTTATGTCCCGTCGTAGTCAGGAACTGTTCAAACTTCGCATAATGTTTTTATCCGTTCTAATAGAGCGGGATTCGTGTGTGTCTGGATTGAGGAGCCAATCTCATATCGGAACGAGGGTAATACCAATATTTAGTAGTAAATTAGCCGATTTTGTAGGCCGAATCCTGGAATTTGTAGTAAAACCCTTAAAAAGTTATACGACGTTAAAGGTGGCTCCTCAATCCTGACGTCTGGATTGAGGAGCCACCTTAGAACTCGAAAACTAGCCAACGGATATTTTTGAAAATTTTGTAGGATTTAGTAGTACTTTTGCGTAATCTCTACAAAAAAAATGGGGTTTGTACGGTCGAATTTGAGATAGCTACAACGTTTTGATTTTTCATAAAAAACCATAAATTTCACCGCGCTGTATCTCGGAAAGTTATCAACCAATTACAACATATTTTTAGTATGATTTAGTAGTAAATGTGCTCGAATTTGTACAATAAAAATAAAATGGAAAAGCTATATAATTTCGGTAACACAACACATTTTATGTGGCTCCTCAATCCTGACGGTCTATAGAAATGATATGTACGTAGCTACTAAAGTAGTTGATCAAATCGGATAACAATAACACCAATATTTAGTAGAAATTTCTACTAAATATTGGCGTAATCCAACATCCTGCACAATCAGTATTTCAAAAGATATTAATAAAATAAACATTCCTTAACAAATTAGTGAATAGGGTGACCATAAATAATTCAAAGAAGACCATTGTTTGAAATAAGTAGTTTTATTTGCTTATAAATCATTCTACGAGTACGATTACCTACGTGTAACTTATGTAATTGTGGTTTTAGATTATTTGAAATACTAGCTGCGCCCCGTGGACCCACCTTCATAAGTCTCGATTCCGTGGGAATAGCGGGATGAAAAGTATTCTATGTCCTTACTCAGGTTATGCTCTACCCATGTGCCTTTCATTCAAATCCGTTCGGCCGATATAGCGTAACAAACAAACAAACTCACTTTCGCATTTATAATATGTATAGTTAGGATATTTATGTAATGAACCTAATGAAATGAAATTCAGTAACCGGTGATGAATTTAATGATACTTATTTTATACAAACTTACGTTTAGTTTGATTATTTAAACAATATTTTAGTTCCTGATGTATCGATAGATGGCGTTGTACATTGAGCACTCTCCGCTGATTCGCGGTGATAGGAATCTCCGCAGAAACATGACCTCTTCGTGTATAGTAAAGTAAATTGTCTTCGTCAAAGTTTTTATTCATACGTTATGATTTTAAATTCATTATTGTTTCGCTATTATTTTTCACAACATTATTGCTATAGTAACGTAAAGAATGTAATAGACAAGCATTAGATTAGAAAAAAAATCGGTTGGACATAAATGATACAAACTCCATTAAAATGCTTAAGGGTAACGCTTAAGCATTTTAACAGTTTTTTAATAGAAAATTTACAGGTCATTGTAATGCAGGTGGAACTGCCCTGCCGCACAAAGGATCGCAAAGGAAATGAAGGCACAAAAGCCGGGGGTACGTGCCGCGCGGGAAAATCCGGCAGCCATGCCGCCAGCATAGTGTGTAGGAACCATAACAGGCGCCTCTAACTTTTTTAGTACCTACTATACAAACGGGTTATAAACAAAATCAATCAATCTGCCTAGCCTCTTCCCAACTATGTTGGGGTTAGCTTCCAGTCTAACCGGATGCAGCTGAATACCTGCCATGCTATTCTGTAAACATCTCACCGTGAAAACTTGGGTGAAGTGAGCTGTCAATAGTGTCAATCCCTGTGGAATGACAGCTCACTCCACGCTCACTTCACCTAAGTTTTCACGGTGAGATGGTTACAGAATAGCACTTCTGTATTTTACATGGAACGACGTGGAGTATTTTACAACCGGGTTGTATACCTAATTAATAAATATAAAATAACAATATATATATTAGCCTTAACCTAACTAAAATGATAACAAACTAAAATAAAGTGTCTTAAAATTCCGCATCTCTGTCGACTGATAATGTACCAAAGAGACTGACGACTTATCAAATAATGTATTTACAGGAAGTATAATCACCAGAGTCATCAATTCAAATCACTAAGTTAGAATTGGCCTCAAATGGCATGATTTCGTTGAAGTATTCGGACAATTTAAACTGAGTCGTAGGAATGATTGTAAAGAGTTTAATTTTTTGTATAACCCGACTGTGGCGAAGCCAAAAAAGGAGTGTTATGTGTTTGACCTGAATTTTTATCTATGTATGTCCGTCCCTATGTTCCCTCGTAACTACTAAACGGCTGAACCGATTTACATGAATGATATGTCGTTAGATTCTTCTTTATTGCGTGAGTAACACTGAATGTTTGTCAATGTAAAAAAAAACTCTCAAAGCCTATCGAGTGGGGTTTCAAAATGAAGGGCTTTAACAGCTGATTACAAAATATAAACAAATTATATGGTTAAAAGTAATTTCAAAAATGATAAAATAACTAAAAAAAAAAAAAAAAAAAAGTTAATTTAAAAAATCAAAACAAAATACCAATAAAAGATGACCTATTTCTGTCTCCAATCCCACTTAATACTTAATATACAATCTCATGCAGTCGGAAACATCTTTTTAATAAAAACCTATTGCCTCCTTTCATTCAAGTTCATTTTTTACGCAGTCGGGTTGTTGTTTTTTTTAATTTACTTTTTGATCATATATGGATACTGGGCAGATAATTGCACAAAACATAAGATAATTTGAATTGGGAATTCCATCTTGCATTTCTTAGTGGAAGCAAGTAGTCTGGATTTGTGCCCGATTGATGGGACTACGCTCGCCCCCTGTTACATGGGCCTTTTTAAACATAACTGGCGAAATGTGGTTGAACTATAGGTACACCTCTGCCTAATCCTTCGGGGAAATACAGGCGTGATATTATGTTATGTTATGTAATTTGAATCGGGCTATCTGAGCGCGTTCGCCTTAACATGACATACAAAGAGATTTAAGGTACTAATTTTAATCTATTTTATCTAAACATATTATAAAACAATGTCGTTTTTCGTGTCTGTCTGTGTGACCGCTTAAATCTTCTAAACTACAGATGAAATTTGATGTGGTTTCCACCGTCATTTAGAGCAAATTTATTAAAATATTAATGTATAAAAATAACAACTTAACCTAATTTATGAATACAAATAAAAAATAAGATCCTAACTAAATCGCAGTATTATATTTTGATAAAGAGAAAAAAACAAATGTAGCATTGCAAGCAAAATATTGTGAATGTGCTTGCAATGTAACGTTCATTTTTGAACAAGTAATTTTATATTATTTGTGTAGTGCAGTCTTCACCAAAGAGTGTCAGAATGATTTCTGTTTATTTCTTACAACCTCTAGACAGATTGCATGTTTGCAAACTTAAATTTTCTTTCAAATTTTGGCATCCGATGTTTGGAAGACGCAATTTGCATTCAGGAAGAAAAATACACTTGTATTTGTTGCGGTGATGACAGAACTTCCAATTATGTCCCTTCCAATATTGTGTCGTTTGATTTAAATGGTAGTGACAAATTTATTTTAGAAGATCACCATCCGCATCACATCATAGTTAAAGCTATAACATACTCTCTCATCGGAGCTATAGAATTTATTCCAGCACTCAGTGAAGTTGGCATGGGCCATTATAAATGTCACAACATTATGGATAGTCAGTTTTTTTGCTATGACAATTATGAAACCAAAATTTGCAATAGTACAAAATTACCAAAATATTTTCATATTATATATGGAAAAATTTAAAGTTGGGGGGGGGAATAGACCCGCAAATGGTCCAAAATTTTAAGGGAATATCGGGTAGCAAGATTACGTTACGCCCGCGAACACGCACAATGGGGAGACGAAGAATGGGCAAGAGTAATGTTTTCTGACGAATCCAGATTTATGCTGTGTGCAAGTGACGGGCGGCGAAGAGTCTACAGACGGCCAGGGGTAGATTTTATTCCAGCTTGTTTTGAGGAAAAAGTGCCGGTTGGCAGTGGATATGTTATAGTTTGGGCTGGAATCTCTTTAGAGCGTCGCTTGGAGTTAGTGCTGATGCTGAAAATTCTTTGTGATTTCTTTTTTTATTCTTGGTGTTTGTTTATTCTATGGGATATTGCTCTTTTAGTTTATTTTCTTTTTTTTTATTCTCGGTGTTAATATTGTGTTCATAATTTAAGTACTGATTGGTGAAGAATTATTTATGTGTAGGTAAAACTCTGTTTATGATCATAGTTTGAATTATTTATGGTCACCCTATTCACTAATTTGTTAAGGAATGTTTATTTTATTAATATCTTTTGAAATACTGATTGTGCAGGATGTTGGATTACGCCAATATTTAGTAGAAATTTCTACTAAATATTGGTGTTATTGTTATCCGATTTGATCAACTACTTTAGTAGCTACGTACATATCATTTCTATAGACCGTCAGGATTGAGGAGCCACATAAAATGTGTTGTGTTACCGAAATTATATAGCTTTTCCATTTTATTTTTATTGTACAAATTCGAGCACATTTACTACTAAATCATACTAAAAATATGTTGTAATTGGTTGATAACTTTCCGAGATACAGCGCGGTGAAATTTATGGTTTTTTATGAAAAATCAAAACGTTGTAGCTATCTCAAATTCGACCGTACAAACCCCATTTTTTTTGTAGAGATTACGCAAAAGTACTACTAAATCCTACAAAATTTTCAAAAATATCCGTTGGCTAGTTTTCGAGTTCTAAGGTGGCTCCTCAATCCAGACGTCAGGATTGAGGAGCCACCTTTAACGTCGTATAACTTTTTAAGGGTTTTACTACAAATTCCAGGATCCGACCTACAAAATCGGCTAATTTACTACTAAATATTGGTATTACCCTCGTTCCGATATGAGATATGGCTCCTCAATCCAGACACACACCGGGATTCTACTAAGTAATGATATTATAAAGACGATATTATTTAAGCAAAATGTTGTTTGATCGGGTCCAGCCTATCCCATGCTGCCCTCTCCTAGGGACGCCATAAGCCGAGGTCCATACCTCACGTCCGTACCTCAGGGCGTGCCCTTTGCGTTTAGTCGCTAAGTTTATAACTGTTATGCCCTGGCTGGAGGCCTTATGTATGAGACATCCACAGGATAACCCGGTTAAGCAAGCAGCCAACAATCTTCTAGGTTGACCTGCGAGAACCCAATTCCAAAATAATATCATAATAAAATTAAAACAAGTAACCCCCAAGGGGCCATCATCCCTGCATCATGTCTTCATCAATACATTTCTATCAATCATCATTCAGTATATAAGTATATGTTTATTTTTAGGCCTAATATAAATAAAGTACATAATTAAAATGCACGCTACTATTGGTAACAACATGCTTACTAAACACGTAAACATTACAGTTTTAACACGTTGAGCGCCATGTTTATCCTTCCGGAAACACAAAGTACTACCTTCAGAGGCCGCGTGCTTCCTTTGGGAATCACGCGGCTCTCTATTCGGAGGCCAGTGTGTCCGCCAGGAAATACATATTAATACATTTTACTATGAATTCTAATACCTCTGGCCTCCACGGTTGTTTCGGTTTATGTGGGTTTTTTGTACGACTTTTAGATCAAAAGTTATGTCTGAAATTCTAGCGGAAAGTCCAAAAATTTAAAGTCTAACGGAAAGTCTGAAAATACAAAGTCAAAAAAATTAAAAATCACGGATTTTGGGCTTGGTGCTCAACGTGTTAACAATTAAATTGTAATAAAACAATAAACAAATATTTCATGTAGGTACAGCCTAAAAATATGAGATTTTCGAAAGATACGCTCGATAGAGAAATGTTTACACGGTGATATCCACAATTCCATACACGAATGCCAACCAATGCCAACTGCTAACGATGATTTATTGATGTTAGCTATATCTTTGTTATATAATATATGTAATTTGTACTCGCACTGTTTTAACACAGTTAGATACCGTAGACACGCATGATATAATCGAATTACGACATAATTGCGACTCTGCCAGAAGGATTTTCATGTAAATTTCCTTAGTTTGTGCCCTGCAGCCATTAATTTTTGAGTATGTGCCTACATCTATGTCTGGATTAATATGTAGGTAGATACTGTGTGTGTGAATTAATTCATCTTACATGAATTAATTCACACACACTGACACTTATAGAGTAACATAAAGTCTATGTAATTAACAAACACAAAAGTAACTTTTAATAAAAACAGGAAACCTTTTCTTATTTTTTTTTTCTTTTTCTACTGTCCAATAAGACAAAAGATTTCTCCTACTATAATATTAATAAAAATTTGGAAATAACATAATCTACAATGAACTACCCAAATTCTAGAATATCTACCTATCACAATGGATAATATCTACCTATCACAATGGATAATATCTTCCTATCACAATGGATAATATCTACCTATCACAATGGATGTATAGGTAGTTCATTGTAGTCCTTACCTGTAAAAATACGATAACATTGTGACCGGCGGTCAACTATGTGCTTAACTGTAAATTGAATTGGACTACGTCAGTCGTTGGAATTGGATTACGTCAGTACCACTAACGTAAAGCATTAGGGCTATTTACACTGTTAACAGTATCCAAATATATTGGCCATGTGTGTGAACAAATAAATCAAAGTGCCCAATATCGGCGCATTACCCTATTTGTTTCACGATATTAAGAACGTGATTCGAGTTTTTTAGTATTCGAAACAAATGGTAGATGGATGTTCCACTAAATTCTGCGTTTCTCTATTCCAATATTCCACAACACTCAATGTGCATAGCCTAGGGTTTTCTTTTAACACGTACTGGTTTAAACCACTGGCGGTTTCAACTTTCAATTTTCTTTTTTCCTTTGACGCGGAACACACTGCAATGTTCGAATTCCTACTATTTCCAGCGAATAAATAAATGATGTCAATTTGCAGAACCAAATAAGGTTTGCATTGTCTGTGGTTTAGTCTATTCAGTTAATTTGGATTTGGCAAGACCACAAACTATCGAATATTAAATAGCAATCAATTATGGCTGTAGAGAACAAGGTAAGTAATTACTGAGATACAATGTAGGTATTATTTAGGCGTAATTTTTTTCTCGTCTCTTTTAAGATTAAATCGTGCTTTTCCATCTCAGTTTATTTAATTATCAAAAGAAGTTTTTCCACGAAATATGAACAAAATGCACTGCTCAGGTATTCAGTACCTATTCTGTGATAATGCTATTTATGGCTCGTCATATTTTGCCCGGAGTCGCTCTCAGAGCTTTAAGCTTTCTGCAGACTAGGGCGACGCGACAGCGCGACGCGACAACGGTTATTGTTATACCGTGAAGTTTTCTTAGAAATTGTATTGTTCGTGTCGCGTCGCGCCGTCGCGTCGCGCTGGTCTGAACGAGCCTTTATAGTAAAGGATCTTCATTTAAATTATGTATAGGTACGAGAAAATTCTTGAATTCTTGGAATGAAAACTTTAAACTTTTACCAAAAAGTCAAAAAGATTTAAAGTAATAACAAAAGGTCACACCCACATTTTGCAGTTTAAGTTACAGAAATAACTTTGTGAAAATAGCTTAATCACAAACGTACGTTCCCGAAATGGAATACTAACTAACTACTACTAGCAGAGCAATCTTGGCTCAGCATAACAGAAGGTTCTTAATTCATATTCAAAACATACAAACTACTTGATAAGTTCGGCTCAACCATTACCATTCGCACATAGACTACTAACGAACAGTTGCCAAAAGACGAAGGCAACATCTATAAATACTTATGGTAGGATTCTATCACGTACATTAGGCCATTTACCTCGAACCAGACGTGCCAAAAAACTACTTGGCAATAATCGCTTTATAGCTGGAACTGTAATATTGACCGCTATTTTATTACGTACTTACGAGTACTTAATGCCCTGTACACTGTTTTGGCAATTGGCATCTTAGCGACTGCAAAGCGATTTAGCGACTCATCGCGACTACATCGTGGATTACTGCAACAAACGCATTAAACGCTGTTCACCAATCAAATTCAAAAGTAATTTATTCAAACTAGGCTCAGAATCAGCACTTTTCGAAGTTATATATGATATATTAGGACCATCGAGGTAAAATAAATAAACAGTTAATTACTAATAACAATAACAAAAACATGATCAGCAAGACAAACAAGCTTGTGGTGACTGGTCGTCTTGCTGTGCATAACGCAGATCAGCCAGTACCCCCCTCGCCATATTTGAGGGAAGAAGGCAACCCCACCCCCGACGCTACAGCAAGCCGTGACATCCAAGAGAGCATGACGAACTTGCTGCCGGTTGCTCAGGCAAAAAATAATATGATCAATTGTCGAGGTCACTAGCTAACCACACATTGCAATACAACTCATAAAAAAAACATTGTATTGAGTAGATTATGTCAATAATAAATTAATATAAAATTAAAATAACTTGACTTATAAAGTCAAATAAAATAAACAATTATATAAACTCAATTATAGGATATATACATACATAGGATTCACGACAACAGTAGCTTTGTGAACCAGAAACTGCCATGTAGGTACCATTAGTTGCTGGTAGTTGCCGGTAAAATTACACATGGGTCTTGTCAGATGTCCATGATGATGGTAATCAATACACCATAACACACACATAACACACACACATATATAACTTTCAATGACAGACTGGCAGGTGCCCAAGTGTTTCTAGATCATCGCTATTAAGTTTGGTATAGAGTTGTGCAATGCAATAAAATGTAGGACTAAGTGACAACATATTGTAGCTACATCCGGCTTTCGGAAACAAGTCTCTAAACGCTGATATATTACGTCTGCATTGAACAATACCCATCTGCCTAGCCTTTTCCCTATTATATTAGGGTCGGCTTCCAGTCTAACCGGGTGCAGCTGAATACCAGTATTTTACATGGAGCGACTGCCTATCTGACCTCCACAACCCAGTAACTAGGTGTAATATCATACCCCTTGGTAAGACTGGTTGTCAGACTTTCGGGCTTCTGACGACCCGTAAAGACTGATGACAGCCGGGACCAACGGCTTAATGTGCTTTCCGAGGTACGGCAGAGTCTCGATATGTAAATATGGTCACCCATCCACGGACCAACCCCGGAAGGCTAGGTTAACCTGATGGATCGACCCGTGCGGCTGTTATTCATAGCCACAAGCTTCTCTGTATGTTATTCATAATAATTAGTTTGATTAATTTATTTTACGTGCAATAACTGTCAAGGATATGTCTGCTTTCTGTTCCACAGAATATGATTTTTTATAAATAACACGATAAACTACAGCAGACAGAAACACAATTACTCCGAATCCGTTTAGCCTGAGAAAGACTTCAATCTATTCTGTAATCGTATTTGTTCAGGACCTATGTGTGGTTCTGTAAGGGTTAGGTACTAAACTAACAATGGACCTTAGCCAATGTTAGTTGGCTCCCATAGTTGGATTAACCTTAGTTCAGTTCTACCACAAAATTTTGCTATACCTAGTAGTAGATTTAAAGACCAAACCTACCTCTATAATGCAGACGAAAGGTTAATCGGTAAACAAGGCCGTTTATTTTAAAAGTAGGTTTTTCCCGCGGCTTCGCCAGCGTGTATGTCGGGAAACATCCCACGGGAACGTACTACCGGGATTAAAAGTACCCTAGTAAGTAATCCAGGTTATAAACTATCTGTGTGCCGAAGGACATGATCAGTGGGGCTATGGGCGCCTGCCTAAGTGTCAAAATCAATGTGCAGCAAATATTGTTAAATTTTTGCAATTGCTGTATTCTATAGTTTACAGATTAAAAAAAAACAGGAATCTAAAACCTCAGGAAACTGAGAACAAGAAAGATAAGTTTTCACTAAATAACTTTGCGTTTCGATATGAGATGGCGTTAGGCGTTGTGGTTATCCAGTTAAACAAGGTTTTTTTTTATACCATCAAGGGGGCAAACGCCTATCCTATCCGTTTAGTCATTTTTGTGCCAATCTGGAACAAACAGATAAGACACGTTTGCAAACCTCGTAGCAATGACTTTTTTTCAAAAATATTTAATGTACAGGTATGACTTCGTCACTATTTTATTATAATATATAGGTATAAGCGCAACAAATTCAAACAGCAGGTCAACATCATTAAAACTTTACAAAATAATGAGCTGCTCACAATTCATTGCCCATGCCCAGCGGTCTATTCACACGAACAATTGAATAGACGTGTGTGCGGCAGCTTCGGCCACTGTGTACATGAGTCATTATCTCAGCATCGTTAGTGTTAGATAGAGAGATTTACTCTATTGGTTACTTGGTCGGGTGCTCGTGACTTTGAGTGATGCTGGCACTCTTTATGTCGATTCTGTCGAGTTCCGCGCTCTATAATAGGTAATGAACATTTATTTTGAGATTTGCAATATCTCTAAAGACATAAACTGATGTGATGTCACGTCTATACCCTGTTACTATCCCAACTAATATTATATTGTTTGTATGTTTGTTACGCTTTCACGCTAAAACGGCTGAACGAATTTGGATAAAAGTTGACACATACGTAGACGATGAACTGGAGAAGGACATATACTACTTTTCATCTCGGTTCGCAGACGAAGTCGCGTGCAATAGCTAGTAGTCCATAAAAGATTATCCTATTTTCCGGGGACAAAATAGAACTTTTCTTGACAAAAACACCTAACATTTTCCCCGACCTAGCAAACGAAATTCATGAAAGCGTAGTGCTGACAGTTGAAGTGCAGAGCGCAGTTGTAATGTAACACGGAAATATGTTTGTATGTCTCCGTGTTTCAAATCGTGTACTACGGTGTCTACGGTACATGATTTGTCGTCCGACCTTTTGTCTCGGCTACTCCTATATCCTCTATATTTATGAATTGCGTTGAGGAGAAAAGTAACAAAAAACTATTATTTGACCAATATAATAGAGACATATAATGTAGTGTTTCGGATGAACAAAAACGACGATCTTCCATACAAACTTTCATCCTCTAGGTATTTAAGAGGGCGCCTAAAGGTCCACTAGCGCCACTCTTTAAAAAAAATATTATCTCGTGACTGAGAAGGAATTATGAATAACGGCTAGACAGGACCCTCGGTAAGTGTGTCTAGAATTTTCTAATACCTTTTATAAAGTTTCATATTGAGACACGGAGCAACAAAATACGATCTAGAGGAATGTGGCCGCTTTTCTTTAGATCGTATTTTCGATCGAAAATTCTAGACACACTTACCGAGGGTCCTGTCTAGCCGTTATTCATAATTCCTTCTCAGTCACGAGATAATATTTTTTTAAAAGAGTGGCGCTAGTGGACCTTTAGGCGCCCTCTTAACCCCTTCAGGGGATGAATTTTTAGAAATCCTTCCTTAGCTCACTTTCATTATTAGAAGAACTCTTATGCTTTCATGGTTCTATACTCAGCGGTTGAAGCTGTGCGTTGTCTGTCAGTGAATGAGTGAAGTGTTTAAGATTTTTATTAAGAGTCCATAATACCTCAGTATTATGGACTCTTCGCCGTCCCCGGAAAAAAAAATGATAACTACAAAAAATCTACTTTTCAGGAAAAATAAAAAACATGTATTCGTCGATTGCTCATCAAATACTAGACGTAGACAGATGGATGTCAGCTTTAAAAAAAGTTTATTCTTTGTTCTAAGTGTTTTAGTGAAATACGCCTAAGTATCAAAATAGAGATATTATTTCAAAAATAAGAAGTTAGTCAAAATTAATAATCGTCTAAGTTGTATAATGTCGATTATCATTTTATTCCCCGTACAGCCTGACCAGAATCAAATACTGTACTCTTTAAGTGAAGAGTACAGTATTTGATTCTGGTCATTTTATTCTACGGGGTTTATGGAGCAAATGATACTGATAATATTTCCATATCGTCTTATTCTCGTAAATATTGTAACAAAAATTTGGCTTCCTAATAAAACTATGACATGGTAATCAACATTATTTATTTATTTATATACTTTATTGTACACCACAAAAATACATAACAAGAAATAATAATTAAGCACTACAAAATATACAATGGGCGACCTTATCGCTTTCTGCGATCTCTTCCAGGCAACCTTAGAATGGACAGTGATTTGCCTGGACATAAAAATGGGGCTGTCGTTGTAACATTCGTTTTATTCAAAATGATAGTAAAAAACAACAGCATTTTGACTAACATATCTTATACAAAGCGGCTGGATGGTTTAGAGCAAGAATAAAATGATAACTGCATATTTTAACATTATCTAGTCGAATATTTTTTCACGGGAACATAATTGTATGACTGTTTGTCATACTAACAAGTGGGAATACATTTTGATGATATCATGTTAACACTTTATACTCGTCATTTAAGAGGCTTACAACAGCTAAAGCGCGGTCACTGTCGGACTGCATAGAAATGAAAGAGAAGCGCGATGACGCGACGCAGGTAATTTATTGCAAAATATGAAGCAGTTAGCGATTTAAAAAAAAATCTATTGATTGGACTGGAAAATTAAAACACTATTATGCTAATATGTAGTTTGTAGAATAATTTGACAAAAAATCAGAATTATTGCATGTAAATTAATATGATTTTTATTCGTTAAAAGAAATTTTTAGAGGTATCTTCATGATTTTTTTCTATCGTATCAAATTAGTTGTATTATGTTTTCAACACACTATCATACTAGCATATATCCTGAAGAATATCATATATTTTTCTGATTTTGTTTACTGCAGTGGATCATATTCTTTTATGCATTATAAAACTTGCGTTTAGGCACGTTTAGGTCCTGTAGTCCCCTTAAGACCTATTTTAAATCTTTGAATACTATTGTAATATTTTGTAACTTCGTAAATAACTGTATAAAAATTACGAAAAAAATTGAGCAGATGTATTAGCACCCACAGATACCAAAAATGACATAACACTAACACAGTTATCATTTTATTCTCCGGAGACGACGTCTCAATAAAAATCTCAAATTCACTCCTTATCTCGCTCGCACACTATTGCTCGCGGGCTGAGTGAGAGCGAGACTGAGCGGCGGGAAAAGGCTCCAAGGTGCCGATAGTTTAGGTAATTTCTTTTTACGGTGAAAATAATAGTAATATCTGCTTTATATTTAGTTCAGTTATTATGAAAAGTTTGAAGTATTTTTTTATTACTAGCGGTTTATTGTTCGGTTTGGAGGTAACTGTGTAATTTTTTTCTGTCGAGAAAATTAAGTAGAGGATTATTGCTTGCATTCCGAAGGGAACCGACGTCTTAATTGTGGTGTTAAATGGAGTCGACGATCTGAAACTCCCAGCCTGCATGCAAATGGCTTCTTGCTCACATTATTAGTATTGAAAGTTGGATTTAGCCCAGTTTTATTTAGTGATAGCGTAAGCACATATATTGACGACGAGTCTAAATAATGTACATGAGTAAATAGGTCGGGGCTTAATAATAACATTGAAAACTCTGATCGTAAATTGAAAATTTATTAGAATTACCTAGGTAATTTACGTAACTCTTGGGACTTAGTCGCTACCTACTTAACTGTTATAAATACTTTTAATTTATGCTACGCTAAACTTAAACACCTACTCTTAAAGGTACCTCTTATAGCACAGGTATACGTCTTAACTCAATTCTATTGCACTTCATTTGGTAACAAATTAACACTAAACTTGTTATTTATTTCATTGATTCGACCCTTCGTCAAGGACTAACCTTAAAACATTCGACTCCACCCATTTTCATAGAGCTCATACGCCATGCTGCCATACATATTGCAAGTTGACTCCAAGAGGGGCACCGGTATTACGTTTGCGCTAAAGTTAACACTCGAGAAGTGTCACCGGCATTAAGATTGAAATCTTGTTAAAACATTCAACAGATTTTAGTAGCACAGTTTATAATGCCGAATTCGCTAAGAAAAACCTTTATTTTAAATTAGCCTTCCGCGAGCGCTCCCGGCATCCCATATGCGACTTGAGTGAACCCTTCAGGAGAGTTCCCGACACTGAACGTGTTAAGAAAGACATTAAGGGCATATAATGTGAAGACTAAAAGTTGAAGTAATCTATAGCTCTCTATCAAACAATATCCGGCAGACAGAGCTTCAGAACAAACTTGTGACAGCATGAATTTCCGATGGCCGAGTGTTGTTCCACTTTAGACTGTAAGAAATCCAATGCGTAAATATTCATGTGTGACATAATTATAGTAACTTTCAAAAAGGCAACCTGACTAAAGCTTTCAGAGAATACGAGGGATATTGACATAATCACCATCAGTAGGAACCCACTGCCTATTTTTAGGTATTAGCCGTCAACAGTATCAATATGTATTCTGCATTTTAGCTGCTGAGTTTCTATGCTGGCGTTCGATTTAATGAACGTTTCATCCTCTGAAAATCAAAAATAGTTACGTACCTAATGCTCATTGCATTAAAATATTTCGGGTATTTGTATACTGATTATATTGATCTAGAGTATTCTCCGTAGCGTCATATGAATGCCTTTTACCATATTTTATTTTAAACAAAACTAAAATTATATTCTCTGCTAAAGTTATTTGAAGCTTGACACTGCATTTACTTTAGTTTTTCACCCCGCAGGTCTGTAAGCTCCGATGTCATATCTCGTTATTTTTAGATAATGTCGATAACCTCAAATTGATCCAATATCATATTATATTTTCCTGAATTGTTTTATTGTACCACTATGTCCGATAGATAGTGTTTTATTGCCTAACTTGTAGCGACAAGGAAACAATAGCCTAGACCTGAAAAGATAACCCAGGATAGGACCAATAATAATATATTTTGTAGATACAACGATGGTTAAAACATTAAACATAACAAAAGCTGGTTCATGTTTCAATGTGTTTAATTCACATTAGACTTCTGAATCAATATGTATATTTATCGCGAACTGTAAATAACCAACCAGCTAGCCGACAAAAATGCTTCAACTGAACTTTTTGGGATTGGAATAAATTATGTTTTAAAAATAGTTTTTTTTTTTTAATATAGTTGATACCACTATTCCATGCTCTTAAAAGTATTCCTGAAACAGAATTTAAGAAGTGAATTTAAAAAAAATGGGTTTATCTACATAACAACTATGTAGATTAGCACTCATTCTTCTTGAATACACTGAATAAACATAAAACTAAGACTGACTCCTGTGAATAAAAACTAGAGCAAGCAAGTATTTAGGTACATGAATCCTCAGCCTCAAGCCTCAAGCCTCAAGCCTCAAGCCTCAGCTTTTTCAATGACAAAAGCTTTATATCTACAAGCCATTATGGTTCTTTACAAAATATTGTTATAATCTATCCGCAGCTGAATTTCTGTTGATTTATATCGGACATAACAGAACTTTCCTTCAATAATGGCTGAATGGTGGAAGTTTAAAACAATGATTTTGCAACATTACGATGATCGATGAGTTTCCGATAGAACTTTTGACTTTAGTATGTTTTTATCTAATATCTATGTTCAGTCTTCAGAAGCTGTTATACAATCTTGATCAGGAATAAATGTCACTGACCTTTGAACTTTTGAAGTGCCTAAACCCACTTGATTTCTGGCGAAAATAAACATGTTTCTCATTTTTGTGATTTTCATTTGATGCGACTAATTCCGTTTACTGAACTGACTTGATTGGTAGTTGTAATTATTTACGTAAGAGATGACAGCGTCCTGATGTCTGCTAATTAGGTAACTAGGTACATAAGACTATCACTAATCTGTTTAATGTGATTATGACAATGCTCCACAATGCTCCTTTATTATTAGGTCCTTCCCTATGAAATTGCCGATTTTTTATACTAGCTATTGTGAAGATCGATATCTTTCATTCTATTTAGAATTCCAAATACAAGTTAATTTTATAATAGCATGACTTTTTTTTCCAAAATCATTTGTTCATTTGTTTTGCCGCCGTTCAATTTTTCTTTGATATCGCTGTTTCTGTAACCATGTAAAAGTCGAAATAGCGCACTATTTTCGAATTCGAGTTCCGTCGTGGCACCAACGCAGCACAGACAGCACGCAATAATAACGACGTGTATGGACAAAGATGTAAGGTGTACGTGCAAGGACCGCAAGTGAACGCACGGTGCGTTGTTTGATTGATCGCTTCTGTTCTGGAAATTTTGATCTCAACAATGAGCCCCGTGGCCGACCGGAGACGAAAAACAATGAAGACGAATTGAAGGCCATGGTGGAAGTAGATTCATCTCGAACCACGTCGGAACTTGCAGCAGCCTTCAACTTAAGTGATAAATCGATACTGATTCATTTACGTCAAATTGGAAAGATAAAAAGCTCGGAAAGTGGGTACTGTCTGAACTCACTGAACAAAAACAAGAAAGTCGACTCGACGATTGTCTTTACTTATTGGAAGGCACAAATGAGGGGATTCTGGATCGGATTATCACCTATGATGAAAAGTGGATCCTGTGTGACAATCGTAAACGTCCGTCTTTCGGTCTTATGATAACTTTTTACAGGGGAAAAATTTCAAATCCAACGAGGTGGTGAAAAACACCTTTAAAGAGTTTATCGATTCCCTTCCCCAGGATAGCAGAGCCATCAACGAACTTCCATTAAAATGGCAAAAATGCATCGAAACATTGGCCATTAAATGGCCAATATCCTCGATTAAAATATACGTTTCTTTAAAAAACAAATGTTTGATTTTTCTATGTAAAACGGCAATTTCATAGGTGAGGACCTAATATAGCAATACCTAAAGAAACCCATTATTTAAGTGTCATTTAGGTATTTGTTACCGTATAAATGCACTTCGTTTGTTTATAATGAATTATTTATTTAGGTTTTCCATCAAAATATATATCCGTAAGATTGTGAGAACCGCTAGTTTATAAATCTATCGGTATTCCGGCAGATTATAAACTGTCGAAGAAATGTGAACTGGAACCAACCATTTACAATTTAACGCGCTTTTTCGCTAATACTGCCTGCCGAGCTGCGAGCAACTTGGAAGTAGCGCTCGCCGGCCGCTGTTGCGGCACCGCTCGCTTCGCTCGCGCGTGGTTGGTCACAATTCTAACCTTACCTAACTCATTTCACCCAGTTCACATTTTTTCGACAGTCTTTAATCTAACGGTTTCAAAATCTTACGGTGACATATATGTATAACCTTTCTTGGAGATCCTAAATAAATAAATAGTATAAACAAGCCATATGCCCGATAAAATGTCATCGGGCACATGGCTTGTTTATGTCCCCATCCGTAAAAAAAAACGATCTTTTATACAAACTTTCATAACCTATTTAATCCCGTGTTGTGAATTTTCAAAAGTGCTCATTTTATTTATACAACATGGGACTATGGGACCGACGCTGAAATCGCGAAAAAAAAATCTGCTGTTCCCTACATTTATGTTTGTATATCTCGTCGAAATGTAGGGAACAGCTGATTTTTTTTTGTTCATAATTCAGAACAGCCGATTTTGTGAAAGTTGTTCATAATAATGAGTACAATGACCCCTTAAGAGGTTTAGGGTAAACGAAAACTAAGGTTGTATAAGGTGCTCTTGTGAAAATTTTCATACTTCTAAACACAGTGGTTTAGGAGGTTTTTTTTTTTTTTTTTTGAGGATGGGAAATTATCAAATAACTTCTCCCGCTCTGGGTGGAGCGGGAGGGCGTGTCAGACTTTTACTGACTAAAACCCACCCGTGTTCCTTCCGTTGCCTGTGTGCCGAGGTCGCGATATCCCTTTCAGACAAACCCGCGACCCCGGCAGGCATTGGCCCTTCCGGACCCCGTCAGTTGGTGCTGACATCTCTTTGAGGCGCGCGTGGAACACAACGCGCCGTCGACCCGGGCCTGGTCCCTATCGGACGGCGAGCTACCCATTGCTCACCGTCCGCAAGCCCGCGCCTACGGTGGCCGGAAGTCGGCTCGCGACTCCCGACGCCCGGGGCGTCTCCTGCGGCGACTAGGGGCGCGAGGGGGCGCATTTTGCCTCTCCCTCGCGCGCTCCGCCTCCTCCTTCGCGAGCATTACTGCTTCGCAGAAGGAGGTGACGGCCTCCCATGCACTCTCGCTCCGGACCATGGCCTGAACCAGGGCCGGACGCGAGAGATCGCCGCCGCCGATCGCCTCCGTGAGGACACGGCGGTGCTCCGCCCAAGCTGGGCAGACCTCCACCGTATGCTCCACCGTGTCCTCCGGGCGATCCACACAGTGGTGACACCCGGGCGTTTCCTCCCGCTTTATCCTGAACAGGAACCTCCCGAAACAACCATGTCCGGTGAGGACCTGTGTCAGGCGGAAGGTGAGGACGCCGTGGCGCCTCTCTAGCCACTCCTCAAAGAGGGGACTTATCGCCACAATTGTGGCGTGCCCAGCGCTGGGTTGCGACAATCGCACTCTCCATGCCGCCATGAGATCCCGCCGGAGCTCTGTCCGCTGTGCCGCGATTTCTCGCGGCAGCGGAGTTACGCCCCGGCGTTTCGCCTCCTCGCGCAACTCCCACATGTGCGCGAGGACTTTTGCCTCCAGATCCCATGGCGGTAGTCCGGCAAGGAGGCTCGCCGCCTCACGGGAGACCGTGCGGTATCCTCGTACCAGCCTGATGGCCATGACCCTTTGGGACGCGTTCAACCGCTGGGCTGGTCGCAGCCTTAATGAACGCGCCCACACCGGTGCCCCGTAAAGGGCCATGGACCGCACGATCCCCGCGTAGAGCCTCCGGCAGGAGGCGTTTGGACCCCCTAGATTGGGCAGAAGCCGCTTCAAAGCAGCCCCTGCCCTCTGCAGTTTGGGAGCCAAACGTCGGAAGTGCTCCACGAAGTTCCACCGGCTGTCGAGGACGAGTCCCAGGTACTTCATCGTCGACTCGACACCGATGTGAACCCCTCCTGCCGTTATCCGGGAACCCGACAGTGGCGCGTTCCGAGGACCATAAAAACACATGGCCTCGGACTTGTGCAAGGCCACCTCGAGTCCCAATTGCCGGATCCTATCGACGATTGTCGCAACCCCGCGTGTCGCCAGTTCGGCCGCCGCCTCATGCGACCTCCCCTGCGCCAGGACCAGCGTGTCGTCAGCGTAGCAGACTACACTGACGCCGCTAGGGAGGTCGGCGCTCAGCACCCAGTCGTAGCCGATGTCCCACAGATGCGGCCCCAGGACCGATCCCTGTGGGACACCGCACGACATCTCTCGCCGGTTCCACTCTCCGTGGTGACCGGGGTAGATGACGGCCCTGTCCGTCAAATAGGCCTCGACCACTCGACAGAGGTAGGTCGGCATCCGGTGATACCGGAGTGCCTCCCTAATGCAACTCCAGGGCAGGGTATTGAAGGCATTGGCGATGTCAAGAGACACCGCCAAGACGACCCCACCCCGGGCAATAGCATCCCCCGTCGTGAGGGCTCGAACGCGCATGATGGCATCCACCGTAGAGCGCCCCTTGCGGAAACCAAACTGGCTCTCCGCCAAGTCCGGTCCCACTCGCACCAGCCGCCCGACAAGGCGGTCTGCAATCACTCTTTCAAAGAGCTTGCCCACCTCGTCGAGCAGCACAATGGGCCGGTAAGCGGACGGAGAGTCCGCCGGGCGCCCCGGCTTTTTGATGAGGACCAGTTTCCCCGTCTTCCAACGAAGCGGGAACTGGCCCCTTTCCAAGCATGCGCTTAGGAGCCCCCTTAGTCGAGGCCCGAGAGCCTCCAAGGCCAGAACCCAGGCTTTTCCAGGTAAGCCGTCGGGTCCTGGGGCGGTATTCTTGGCATTCAGCCTACGTACCGCCACTCTCAAATCTACCTCGGTCACCTCCGGAGTATCGTCGTCGTCGTCACTATAGTGGTCCGCATTGGGCACCGCAGAAGGCGGAGCCATGGGCGGGGGAGTATATTCCCCTCGCGAAGGGAACAGAGCGCTCACCACGTCCTCCACGAGCTGGGGCCGGAGACTCTGCGTCAGCGGGGGAGCCCATGGGCGGAGTTTGTCTCTCGCCCATTTGTATGGGCGTCCCCACGGATCTCTGTTCAGAGTCTCCAGCGACTCCTCGCGGGCCAGTCCTCTGGCCCGCTCGATCTCCGCTCGGAGGGCGGTCTTCGCCGCTCTGTACCCGTCGTACAGCTCCGCCTCAATGGCTTCCGTATCCGGAGGGCGGATACGGAGCCTGCGGTGCCTGGAGTACCGGTGGCGCGCAGCAACGCATGCCGCGCGTAAAGCGGTCAGCTCACGCGACCACCAGCACACCTGGCGCCGAGCACGTCCGGGCTGGACCCGGGGCATTGCCACGTCACATATCTCGGACATGGCCTCCCGGAACCACTCCGCCTCGCCATTGATGTCGGCAGGCCTGTCCGGTGATGACACCCAGGCCTGCACGATCGAGGCTTCCAGGAGGAGCTCCCGGTCCAGCTGCTTCAGCGCCCACCGCGGACCACTCGGGGTCTGTCGGACCGACGCGCCCGAGGTCTGGGCGGAGACGTCAAACCGGATGTACCGGTGATCGGAATAGGTCTCCACCCCCTCCATGACGCGCCAGTCAATGACACGCGGCGACAGAGCGGGGCTGGCGAACGAGATGTCCACCACTGATTCACCCCGCATCCGCACACACGTGGGGACAGAACCCCGGTTCAGGACGACCAGGCCTGTCTCCAGGGCCCAGTCCTCCACCATCCTGCCCCGTGTGTCCGTATACCGGGAACCCCAAGCCACGTTCTTGGCATTGAAGTCCCCGAGGACGACCACGGGGAGGGGATGGTACCCGACGACGACGACTCTCAACTCCCCAAGGGAGTTGTGGAACTCGGCGAGAGTTCGGTTCGGGGAGAAGTACGCTCCCACCACGACAATCTCCCCGAACCGTGCTGCCACGCAACCCTGTCCCCTCTTGACGGCCTCGAGGGACGGGGGTACCGGCGGCGGCCGACGATATAATGGTCACTGAGCCGCTCAGGTCCTCCACCCAGTCATCCCTGGGCGGGACAAAGTACGGCTCAGCGACCACGGCGATGTTAATCGACCACTGCGCCATGCTCTGGAGCAACAGATCCTGAGCTGCGGCGCAGTGGTTGATGTTCGCCTGGAGGAGGCGTAATGGGGCCACTATTGGCAGTCCATTCTCGCCTCCCCCCGAGCCCCGCGTGAGGGCCCCGCCACAGCGGCAACGGCGGCGGCGGCAACGACGGTGGAGGCGGCAGCGGCGGCGGCAGTAGAAGCGGCGGCGGCTGCGGCGGTGACGGCGGTGGTGGTGGGCTTGCCCCTGGCTTTCGCTTTGGCGGGTTGGGCGCAGGCCTTGCTCCCAATCCGGTGCTCGGCCGGCTTGCCAGCTGCCGCACATACGGCACAGTGCGGCGTGACTTCACACGAGCCGGCCTTGTGACCGGGCTGACCACAGCGATAGCAGTGATCGCTGCGGTCCACCTCCGAGGTGCATTTCGCTCCAACGTGGTTACCCACAAGGCAGCGGAAGCACCTCAGAGGTTTGGGTTCCAGCAGTTTGACCTGCGCGGATACCCAGCCCACCAATAACCTATGGCCCTCCCCGGCGATTTTTCTGGCCGCCGACACGGGGCAGCTCACCGTTACGGCTCGCATCCCCTTGAAGTCAAGACGGATGGTGCCTACCCTAACCTGCTCAGCAGAGCACCCCCCAGTCCTGACGACGGCGGCCACCACCTGAGCCTCCACCACGGAGTCGTCCAGGCCCGAAATGCGCATGTCCACGCACTTGGTGGGCCTGGACACTCGGGCCTCGTCCGCATTTAGGGACGCCCTAAGCTTTTCAGCCAGGGCGTCAGCGGCCGGGCCACTGGCCGTTCCGGGGACCTCCAGCATCCGGGCCCCTGTCGCTGTGACCCTGACCCGGATGCCCTGAGCGGCGCCGATCTCATTGAGGTCCACCGCCGCCCCAACCTTGGTAAGCAAGTCGCGGTAGGACACGCCCTTCTTCTCCGCTTCCGGCTGTAGCGTTATCACTACAGCTGCGGACTTCGGGGCGCGGAGCCTAGCCGCGACGCTTTGCTCCTTGCGCCGCTGCCGCCTCGCCTTCTTTTTGGCCGCCCTCTTCGCCTTGCCCGCCTTCTGCCTCTCCCCGGCTATTTGCCACTCGGCGTCAGCTTGAGGAGATTTAGGCAGGGGCGGCCGTTTCGCCACCGGGGTCGGGGTCGGAGCTCCCGCTGCCAGGGCCGTGGCCGGGGCCCTCACCACCTTTGCCGGGGCTCTCGCTGCCTGTGTCGCAGCCCCACCCTTGCTCTGCCCTGACGGGCCTGGTTTGGCCGTGGCAGCTGCGGTGGCGGCATACGATGCCGCCTTCCGCTGGCCCGAGGCCGGCTGGCTCGCCGCTAAAGGAGGGCGAAGGACCATGCCCTCCAGTACGGAGAACCGGCTGTTGAAGGCAGCCAGCTCCTTCCGCACCAGGGTCAGAACCCGGTCCTCCGCCTGCAAGGGCGGGCCTTGCCCTTGCACCGCTCCACGTTGTAAGACAACGCGGGCGCCGGCTCCACGGAGCCCTGCCAGGTCTGCTCGGAGCTCCTTATTCTCCTTTCGGAGATGCTCCATGGCGGCTGTCAAGCGGGCGACCTCCGCCCGCATCTCGGACATACCATCCGACGGAGGCTCGAGAAAGGCCTCCGCTGCCGCCATAATGGAGGCCGTGGCCGCGGATATGGCCTTGTCCTTGGAGGACTGGAGCCTCTTCAAGGCCACACTCCTGATCGCGGCCGCTACGACCTCCGCAAACCCGGCCGCTCGCTCCGAATTGGAGGCCCCGGCGGCGGCTGGCCCTCCACCAACAGGGTGGCGCCCCTCCATCGGCCGCTCCCGGTCCTGGACGGGGGTCTTCCTTTTAGGGACGGTGACGGCGACCCCCTCCGACTCCTCGGTCGAGGCCTCTGACGAGACCTCAGCGTCGCTCTCCCCGCCGATTCCTGAGGGGGTATCAGGCCGCTTGATGCGACCCCGATTGCCCCGCCCTGGTTTGGAGGTCACCGCGCGACCTCGGCCTCTCCTCACCGTCGACACCTTAGCGAGCGGCAGGCTTTCCTCGCTCGAGGACAGCCCCGCCGATCCCGCGCGGTCCGTCTTTTGGTCGCGCGAGCGCTTCCTCCAGAACTTTGAAAGCCCGCGCCCCGTGTCCTGGTCGGACTTCACTTGGTCCCCTGAGGGACAGGAGTCTCCTCGACTCTGGTTGCCGTCGCCGACAAGTGGTTCCTCCGCCAGTAAACTCGGCACGTCATCGTTTTGTGTTTTTTGAGATATTTTATCCATATTTATTCCCACGAGTATAAAAAGTTCCAACCAACCAACCAAAAAAAAATAGTGGTTCGCACTAGTGACTAATTAAGCTACCCATTAGTCAAGCTATCAACCTCCCTCACGGTGCGCCGCCGCTTGGAGGTTTGGGGTGATTTTTTATAGAGGTTTTCTACCTCGCGGCCCGGGCGGTTAAGCCAAGACCCTCGACCCCCGTCAAATGCCAGAGACATGACCTTGACACTCTTCGGGGCTACGAGACCAACGGTGGCAGGAGAAAAGACTTCCTCCTGCCTGCCCGACGGCAGGGTTAGTGCACGTCGAGCCCGCTCCCACTCGAACGCTGCTCAACGTGTACTCTCAACGAGTACACGTTAGAGCGCTCGGTCCTCCGACAGGATATTGGCATACGGGCAACGAGACCCCTTAGGCACGCAGTACCTAATGGGGAGTCATTGCCCGCACCCCAGGGTGCACCGTCCCGGAGACTGGCCTTCCCCCCGGACTCATCCATAAGGGAATACCAGCCCCCAGGCACACGGGGAGGTTTCCTGTCCAAGCACCCCTACAGTGGTTTAGGAGGTGCGTTGTCTATCAGTGAATGAATGAATTTAAGATTTTTAAGACATTTGGAATGTCTTGGACATATTTACCTACCTACAGACTCTCAAATTTAACCTTCACCTTAGTTAGGTCAACAAACAGTGTTGACCCGGTGGCTTATGAGGCTTTTCTTCTTCATCTTTGAGTCGTTTATTAAAGCCCAAGGTTGTAGCCTCCGGTGTGGAGGATGACCGAATTTTCCTCGTTATGAGCACCCGGAATTTGTTGAGATCTATGGCTTGTGGGCCTCCGGAATCCTACAGTTTTGTTCCTTCCTGTAATACGGGTGGGTTCCTGTAATATGAGAGAATGGGATGCTAGGTATACATAGTAGCCTGTAGGCTGAGGTCGATATAAGTAAAATGTTACTTAAGCTATATTTTTATTACATCCCTAGAGCGAGCGCGCAGTAAGACTCTTTATCGCGCGATTATTTTGTAGCAGAAATGTAACGTAGTGGTTTGTACGAAAAAAATGTCACCGCGGTTTTAAAATTGTGATTTGTCACTTTCTGGTGCAACTGCTTGCGATGCGATTGTCGCATAAGTAAACTGCAGCATGTGAAGTTGTATAACCTCGCGGCACTGCGATAATAAAATCGCACCTCGGGCCCCGTGGCTGCCCTCAGTCGGCATTCCGCTCTTCAAGCATAAACATTTCGATCTTCTCCAGTGGAGTCTCAAGAGAAGACCTGGAGGATTTTATTATTTAAATGAATGTTAAATAAACAAATGTAATGTTTGGATCTTTATACTATAATAACCAAAAAAAAACTGGGATATAGACGAAGATAATTGTGTTTCATATAAAAGAAACCTTTGATATATCTTTCAGATGTGAAAGGATGAATCCAATATTGATGAATTCTTTTTTTCTACCTCCACATCTTCCGAAGAAGCAAGGCAAGACAAGCACCTTGTACGAAATCCACGTTGAGAATGAACAATCCATCAATTTTTTCGTCGCAATGCGATCAAATATTTTTCTGCGATATATTACAGCACGATTCTAAAATCGTGTCGCAAAAAAATTAAATCCTACTGCGCGCTAGGCCTTCCTCTTATTTTTCATAAAATGCAACGTCTTTCTGTCTTGTCTGTTCGTGCGTTGGTGACTTGAAAACCCTTGGTCCAATAAAAGGTACATGTTTTTTTTTATAGTTTTCTCTCTGACATTGTCCACACAGTCGGACAAAGCTAAAAGATTTACCTGACATCATCATCATTTCAGCCGAAAAACCTCCACTGCTGGACATAAGCCTCCCCCCAAGCACCGCCTCTTCGACCAGTTCTGTGCTTCTCATATCGAGCAGGATGACGGAACAGATAAAATATTTCACATAGGCAGGTAATAATTAAATTTGACCTGGTTACGAAGAAGGTACAATTATTTGAGTCACAAGATCAAAACATTTTCATAATTTTTAAAATAAGCCAATAAACTTAAAAGTTTAAAAAAATGCTGATGGGAAACTAAAATACAACTGGAACTGGAACTAATATTTTTCTTTTTTTTTCTTTGTTCTTCTCTAATAGAGCACCTGCCATCTAATCTCTTCACCACCCTTGGTTGACTGGTAGAGAATGCCTAAGGCATTAAGTCCGCCTTTGTACTTTTTTGAGTGTGAAAAGTTTTAATAAATAAATAAATAAACTAATTTTATGATTAGTACAACTACTTATTAAAAATAGCGTCAAAATCTGGTTTATGCTAGAACTGAACTGACAAAACAAAACTTTGAATAAGTAATCATTTCACATTATAAAATATACGTTAAACATGTGTAAGAGCAGTGCTCATTATATTTAGGTAAGTGCGGCAAAATAAAGCGTTATTTATAGAAAACTTTTCTTGTGTAAACTTACTAATATAAATATTATACGTTTGAGAATAAATAGTTTTACTAGGTGCTGAATGTCTAATAATACCTACTTACAATCTTGTTTTCGCACAGTTCGCTAGTACTTTTACGAAACAGTTCAATTACTGATAAGTAGTACGTACTTACGTACCTACTAGTTAAAATTGTAATAACCTGGTGGTGAAATATTTTAGAAATGAATAGCGCAACCGATGTTAGTGATCGGCTTATTGGTCTATTCGCACGAATTTACTCACCCGACACGGCGATTGTCAAAATTGAAAATGTGCCATTTGTCTAATATGTATTTCTGGAGTTGTCGATTCGAACACAAATAAGCAAATAATTTTTTTTTATGTAGGCGATTCGCACGAAAGAAAAAATAATATAATTTAAAATTGACGATTCGCCTTTTTCGGGCGAGTGTACATTCATGCGAATCGATCAAAAAGCCAGGTAATCAAACCATTGATGGTGGCATAAAAATAACAAGAGCCAAGCAACTACTTCCACTAGACTTATTTCAATTATTATAAAATTGGAGCAACCTCTTTTCATGACTTTAAATACATACATCATAAACTGGCCAATTTCCGTAAAATCAAAAAATGCCATTAAAGTATTCTTTCTTTACTTTTTGTCTATGAACATAAACATTATGGTTTCCAAACTGTTTTTCAGTTAAAACAGCCAGTCATTAGACTAAAATTGTAATGCAATATTCTTGGCTTTGATAAAACAGAGAAAAAGATTGTGAAAAAGGTTCTCAATATCACGATACCTTTAAAAAAAATTGTTAGTTCGTTATCCTAACCTCGAATATAAACTCGGTAGTGTTGTGTAAACTATAGCTTGATGTTAGACAAGAAAGTTAAAATATTTACATCATCAATCAAATACTGCTGAAATATAGGTCAAAGTGAGCAACTGAAACGAGCGGAAGCATTACTTAACTAAAATAATATTTTAGAAGTTTATATTAGTCAAACATAAGTTTTCACGAAATACTTAGAGCTCGCGTTATATCTGGGAACAAATAAAACCGACTCTCTATTTATTTTAATTGATTAAATTATTTAAACGACTTTCATCAGAGAAACGGTACTTTGGGATTAATTTTATCAACAAAAGAGTCAGTTTCAGTAACCTACGCCTCTTACAGCTGTTATTAGCAAAATTAATTAAATTAATTTTAATGAGTCCGAAAGGCCAATATCAGACAAATAATTTGAGAAATTATTTTAATTACACGCAACGGGGACAGTGAAATTAAAACGAAAAATGTTAACATTTACATTCTTTTCGGTATTGAATTGAAAGATATTGTTACAACTGTTACAAAAGAAAATAACAGCTGTAGGTAATGTGCTTCTAACTGTTGGTACACATGCGAATTCCACACTTACCTACATTCTCCAGAGACAGAAAAGTAATGTAGACTACTAAAGAAAACCAAGTGCCTACAACAGGGACTTTTATAACCCAATATTTTTCTAAACAACTTTCGTTTACAATTTTAGAATTCTCTCCTCTCTCTTTATTCTAATTCGCACCACATTATTTCTTATTTTTTCAGACATTTTCCTTCTTATTAATTTATTATGTTTGTCCATGACACTTTCCGTGGTCGTAGCCTACTCGTATATTTAGGTACCTAACATCGCCGACCCGCATCTCTGCACTTCGTCCCACTTTCAGACCGATATCATGGTACACTCTATATTTTTTTTTAACTCTTTGGTGGGATATCTGTGTCCACGAAAATGAATTTATACTGAACTCTGAACTAGTTTTCTATGTGGTTTTTACTTAAAAAAAACTCGCTGGTTTATTACGTACCACCATCCTCCAATAATAACAACTTTTTGTAACTATTCCATTTGACAAGTTGGTTTAAGCAATTTTCTTTCGACTTCAAAATATGACTTCGTATATACATGCGGGCCTAGACAAAGTGAGGTTCTATCAGCGGTAATGAAGACTGAATAAGTCAAAAATGTTTTGGATTGACATAATAACTGAAAAGTTTATGTAAATCCCGTTGAAAGTCGCTGTAGAAATACGAAACGCTTTGAAAGCGATTGTCACTTGTTTAGGCCTCTGTATCCTTAAATATATCTAACTGCGATCGCCATTCCGCCTGTCCAAGATAGTAGCTACGGCATTATCCCACAAGATTGATTGATTGTCGAGGAGCTACAGAGATCAACATATTGCGCTAAACATTTACGAGCATACGTCATTTACGCTTAAATATTCCCAAATAGACATTTATATCAAATGTGTTTGCTTTACATTTTGTGAGATACATGATAACGTGCGAACAAACTAGTTTTTGAATCACAGAGAGAGAGAGAGAAGGTAAATGACACGTTACTGCAGTTGACGATCGAATAACAATGTATTTATGTTGTCACATGTGTTTTGAATAACAATAATGGTCTATAACAGTCTACAGCAGGCTATGTTTATACCTACTATAGCGTACGATTTACGAATGTGATCAAACGAAGTTGTAACAGAATTTCGATCATTATTGTAACTTCTTGCTGCAATATTAGATACATGATATCGATTATTGTTCACAATACTATAATAATATATTTAAGCCAAATATTAGTAAAACCTGCTCTTTAAAAATGTAACGACAGTTATGAGTGCGAATGTAATTTATTTTCTGTATGCCGCACTAGTACTGCATTGTAGATCACGGTCTACTCCCTCTCACAAAGAAGTACCCTGTATCCCAAAAAGGGAAATATTGTAGGCTAATAATAATGCAAGGGGCTGATAAAATCTCCGCTCCATACTAAAGTACAGCTTAAAGTACAGTAATCGCGGAGCGGGCGCGTCTTCGTAGATGGCACTATCTGTAGTCACAATTTAGAACATTAGATTAGAATTTTATTCGGTGTTGTAGTCTATATCACATGTCGTGATTCGTGACAATCGACTTGACATGTATTGTAAATTCACAATACATGTCAAGTCAAAGTGTTAGATATAGGTACGTACGGGAAATTTTGTCATGGTTATTTGCAGACAAAAGTTTGTCTAAATCAGGGATTCCCAACTGTTGGTTACATTCTTATACTTTCTGCTTATGTCGACAAAGTAACACAGGGACGTATTGATTTTAAAAGAAAGTTAGGGGGGCGCGTATGTTGTAAGGTTGGGAACCCTTGGTCTAAATGAAATAAATGAAGAAAAATTTGCTATTCGACGAAAAAGTAAAATGCAAATTTATGTCCTTAATTTACTTTTATTACTTACAAGTATTTTATATTCTAGTCTATACATTGTATTTACCCTTGTCTTTCATGTGTTGTGAATTTGTGATTGTCACTACTATAAACTCGCGTTCACAACTTGTGATACTTACTTGTTTTCGACAAGTCTTGTAAGCTATAAGACTTGTCAAAAATATGTCGTGTTCAAAACATGTATTGGTGATGTTCATGACATATAGTTAAGGGGACTACAGGACCTAAACGTGCCTAAACGCAAGTTTTATAATGCGTAAAAGAATATGATCCACTGCAGTAAACAAAATCAGAAAAATATATGATATTATTCAGGATATATGCTAGTATGATAGTGTGTTGAAAACATAATACAACTAATTTGATACGATAGAAAAAAATCATGAAGGTACCTCTAAAAATTTCTTTTAACGATTAAAAATCATATTAATTTACATGCAATCATTCAGATTTTTTGTCAGATTATTCTACAAGCTACATATTAGCATAATAGTGTTTTAATTTTCCAGTCCAATCAATAGATTTTTTGTAAATCGCTAACTGCTTCATATTTTGCAATAAATTACCTGCGTCGTGTCATCGCGCTTCTCTTTCATTTCTATGCAGTCCGACAGTGACCGCGCTTTAGCTGTTGTAAGCCTCTTAAAAAAAAATTTTACCTTGTGACATGTTTTGTATATAACTAGTCTTTACAACTTGTTTTAGACGATAAACAAAACTAGTAGAAACAACATGTAGAATACATGTTTAATAACGTGGTGTAAGCGTGGGGTCACAAGTAGGTGACCCCACGTTGTCTTCTGAACCTTGGTTTCGTATAAGACGAAACTAAGCTCCAACAAATACAAATGCTAAAAACATTTTCCTTAAATGATACATGCAGTCTGTAAATTAATTTAAGGTTCAACTGTAATTACTTTAACGTTAATGGAGGTTTATAAAAACAAACAGCTCACAGAGCCTAAATGGCTGATACGCTACATTTCAGCCTCACGAAGTAAATTTACTTAATGTATTATGTTAATGACACCTTTTCTCTCGTTTCCCTTTCTTGGGTATCATTATTGAGTAATAACTGAAAAACAGGTACATAATTTTCATAAAAATGGACAGTTAACTGACTCAGGCGTGACTTAGCGGAAATCCATTATAAAATACAATAGACGAAGTATATTTAGTAACCTAATCCGCTTAACGGTGGACTTAGCGGTCAAAAGAGTCATAAAGAACCCTGTAAGAAATCGACACGTTTTACCACGACGTGTTGCCAACTCAAGCGCCACACTGGGTTCGACGCTTGACATGGCAACACGTCGTGTCGGGGTTTGCAACAAGTCAATCTTCATCCTGAGGATACCTAGTTTAGATTTCTTACAGGGTTCTTAAGACTCTTTAAGAACATTTAAGCGGATTAGGTTAGGTAATATACGTCGTGTATTGTATTTTATAAAAAAGGACGTAAGCCCAGGTTGGCACGGGCTTAAAAATATCGCGGCGGGACTTTATCGTTCACTGGATTTTCATCTCTCGGTTTTGAGAATCCAACAGAGCGCAACATAGCGCGTCAAAAAAACACCTTATAGGATTTAAAAGTCTCGGTGCTCAGTAGAGCGTTTAAAACACAGTGCGCGAAAAAACATTGCTGCGGGAAAAAATCGCCCGCTAGGCTAACTGTCCTAAGATAGTATGTTCTTTTACTTATAATTCAAAATATTATGTTCAGAAGCCGTTTCTTGGTTTTATTATAGTGCGACAAGAATCCTAAGGCACTCGTATGACGTTGACAGGTTGTCGCTATTGGTAAACATTTTGTGCGATTGTTTTGTAAATAATGCGTTAGTTCCGATTTTGGCCACACTCCACATCCTTGTTCTACTGCTATACCTAACATTTTCTTTTGCTCTGCAAATCCACCTATATAAAAGCTCTTGTATGACTCCCATGAATTCGGATTTATTCGATGGACCGTTGATGAGTGGAATAAATGCGACGGTGTTCCGAAGATAACTTGAAACTTGAATGAATTCAAATGTGTGCCTTTTGTTCTTTCATTCAACTGTCAAAATTAGAAGTTTTGTTGATTTACTACAACGTTCAGTCGACAGTAACGACCGTCTATTGTCTTTGCCAACTTTTCCTTCAAAGTTGTTGTTACTCGACCTCTTCACGGAACTAATTCATCTGTTTGTGGGTACGGACTTTAATTTCCTGTTTTCACGGAGTTTACAAAATAACATTAACGTAAATAAAAATAATTTTCAAAAAACGAAAACATTTTTCTATGAGAAAAGTGTTATTGAATTATGCTGGCGTGAAATAATTTAACCAGTTTGTAAAATAAACTAAGAGTATTTCATAACGGCGCTTTTTCAAACACACGAATAAAAAAAATAGTTTGTATAGATCTATTTGAAAGAAAACGTTGCTTGCCACTTAGACTGAATTTCAGCTACAACAAGCTTGATGCAAAATAGTGATGAAGGTACTAAAAATAATTTAACCTAACTTTAATTTCAGAAAAAACAACGACTCAGAATCATAAACTCATCAATTCATGTCTAATAAATTCCTCAAATTATCGCCAAAAAAAACATCTGCCATTAAATAATTTGGTTCCCTATCTAGAGATAGGAGTTGTGTAATCGCCCCGATGACTGGTCTACATTGATGGATGGTTCATCTCCCGATTACTCCCGAACACTCCCGATTAAGTCGCTCCTTCTAATGTGGGTAATAGCAGGGTGATTCGGCGGATATGAATACCTATTTACTAATCTGTCCATCATTGCATGCCTCGGTTTCGTGTTTACAATTTGATGTCAGATTTGACGTTGAAATAAATAAATAATTTGATTTGATGTTTGTTTTTAAGAATTCGTGTTCAAAATAGATATTTAAAATAGATTTATCATCATCTTAATGGGTTGTGGATACTAGATAGTACCTATATATAATCTTTGTTTCGATTTTTATGTTCATTTTTATATACTATCGAAATTTTTCCTCTTACGTCATTATCTGCCTAGCCTTTTCTCAACTCTGTCGGAGTTGGCTTCCAGTCTAACCGGATGCAGCTGAATACCAGTACTTTACATTGATTGACTGCCTATCGGACCTCCACAACCCAGTTACTGGGTAACAACATTATACGCCTTGGCAAGACAGGTTGTCTTTCGGGCTTCTGACGACCTGTAACAACTGTCAAAGATCTACAAATCACAGCCAGAACCAACGGCTTAACGTGCTTTCTGAGGTACGAAGGGGTCTTGGTATGTAATGAATGGTCACCCATCCACGGACCGACCTCAGCAAACGATGCTTATCCTTGAGATTGAGACTTGAAGATTGGCCTGTGCGGCTGTTATTATTTAACCACGAGCCCCTGAACTTTTCCTCTTACATACAAAAATATTACATACAATAATTAAATTTAATTCATGATGTAAACTGGAACTGCCGCAGAAAAATTTGTTTTGAGCTTAAATCAAAAATTAAATGGCCGGAACATTGTCCATGTGAAAACGATATATTTAAACTGACAGCGTACGTAACACATTGTCGCTCAAGTCGAGCAAGCGCTCTATACGCTACTTAATTCAATTTATTTTTAAAGTGTTTTCAATATCGAATGTAGCTGCTTAATATTTGTATCCCGTGGTTAACCGTATTTCCATGCCCTGTTCCAGATGTACTGGAAACCTCACAGAAACTCTAGGTAGGTAGGTACTTTTCAGGTTTAACATCTGAAAATAATCCCAGGACCTCTAACTGGCTGGCTAGACTTTGATAGGTCTACCTACCTACTTTCTCATGAGAAAATTGGACTAAATTATATTTCCAAACTACTAAATTATCAATGTTGATTGCGCTACCTCTACGCAAATTCAAAATATCGGAAACACCCTCGTTTCCGAATCTATTAAAATTAATGTAAGAATAATTTCGGGGTGACCCTAAAATATTGGGTTGTGGGCAACCATGCCTCTTGTGACCGTGAAGACTTTAAGTCCTCTATAAATTACGGACCAGACCTAACCTACGTCAATTTCTTTCTGACCCCTGTGGGGTCTTTATATAACTATACGAGTAGGTATACTTGTGGACAACATTTTGACATATGTTTTAAAGGCTTACAGCCGATTATACATCTAAAATACTTTATTTTACACGTTTCTATGATATTACTACCTATCAATCATACTTAGCCTGCACTTTTAAAAAGAGAACGATGTGTGAGTGAACTGAAGAACTTATTCAATGCAAAACTTGGTAAGTTTTCGTTGACGTTTTCTTTGCATCCAGTTTTGTTCTATGAGAGTGAACGAAAGGCGTTTTTCTTGTCATGTTACTACTGTTTATTCACAGTGTGTCACGGTCGTCAGTATTATATGGATCACTATGGAAGCTTGTTGTCAGTCACGTCTTTTCTACGGCGGTGTTTTAAATACGCTGTACTGTAAAGAAACCGTGCCGTGTAGAAAGGACCTCATACCATCAAGCAATGAAGACTGTAAAAACGTTGATGATAGAATAGCTGTAGTAGGTAAATAAATAAATTTCTCAGCTTGATGTTGGTAGTGGAAAGCGACGTTAATAGTTGAAAAGTACGGGATCCTGTGGGCACTAATCGGCTTTGCCCAAAACTTTCCAAAACAGTAAGTAACTACCATTTACGGTTTTCGCTCTCAAATAATTTTCAAACCCAATGAAATGGCATAATCCCTACACTAATTGATTTATTAATTGCTGCTAGCGCTATTTATAATTTGTTTAAAAATATTCCACTATCTTTCTTATAAACTCGTGTATCACGTAGTACGTAGGTAGACCTGTCATGCTATTCTGTAAACATCTCACCGTGAAAACTTGGGTGAAGTGAGCTGTCAATAGTGTTAATCCCTGTGAAATGACAGCTCACTCCACGCTCACTTCACCTAAGTTTTCACGGTGAGATGGTTACAGAATAGCACTGCTGTAATATAATCTCTCGTGCGAGGTGGAATGTCTTAAATCGCAGCCTCAGGGAATCAAAGACACGCGATGTCTCTAGTGCCGCCAAGAATTTACGATTCATAAATATTGGTCGGAGGTTTCAACCTTGTGTTTCCCCAAGAGCCAATATACTTTCAGACTACACTTTGATCTGATGATATTACCTATTTGAATTGCGAACGTGGTTATCTCATTGCCTGTGCTTAATGCCACTTTTCTTAGTCAAAAAGTTAGTGACGTCGTCCTCGCCGTCAAGCAAGAAAAGCAATCTTATTGCAAGTCGCCGTGACTCGAAAATTGATTAGGTATTTTTATCAAGCAATAATATTTATACTTTCCAGATTTTCACATTTTATCTATCCAAGACTTTTCAGAAACAAAATAAAGATTTAAATGTGGACGTTATGCTTGTTTAATTGCAATTAAACGTGGACTATAAGCTTGTTTAATTGCAATACCTAGATAATTTTAAAGAGGCCAAGTTTTGCAGCTCTCTCAAAAGTCTCTTCAATTTTGATACAATTTAACTATCGAGATATTTTCCTATATGTTTGTAATTTTTTGCCAAAGTTATACGCTTGATCAAATGAAAAATTGGAGGAACAAGCAATTGTCACCGTTGCGTCAACATCGCGTCGCCTTTCGTTCACTCTCATGGATCAAAACTGGATGCAAAGAAAACGTCAACGAAAACTTACCAAGTTTTGCATTGAATAAGTTCTTCAGCTCACTCACACATCGTTCTCTTTTTAAAAGTGCAGGCTAAGTATGATTGATAGGTAGTGAAAACTAAGATAAGTGTCAATGTCATAAGATATGGTGCACACTATGCGACATGCGACTGCGACTGCTCGGCGACTAAGGCCCGTATTATAGAACCTCAAAGCCTTTTGATTGGTTGAAACTAGTTTTAAATAATGCTTGAGTCTTGAGTGAGATTCTGTAATACGGACCTAAAACTCGGCAACGACAGCCTGCTGCCGACAATTTTCATATACTTGCAGCGACTTGATGCAGTGACAAGATGAGCAGTTTTTACTGACACTAAAACGGAGCATCACTAACACAAAATTACTTCAGAAGTAGCCTCTTTACAAATTACCTGGGCTTGACAGACGTAGCCGTTTCATATTTAATGCAAGCTTCTTTAAACAGTCAGAAGCCATTTGTAGCACGGCACTTTTTACTGCAACAATGTAAGATACGTTTCAGTTTTCCACTACACCTAACCGTGTAAAATCTTTTTACCATTTGTAATTTGCGGAGTTCTTTTCTAATTGTATTTTGGGGATGGTCGATTTCTATTACCACATTGGAAAGGGTTCAAGAATGGCGTAACTTAATAAGTCCGATGTACCCCAGGACATCGGACCTGCTACCTCATTTTTACCATATCATAAGCTTTTGTTGTTCCTACCCGTTGATAGTGCAGACAATAGAAGAAGAACACCCCATTTAGGTTAGCAGTCCACTCCATAAGTGACTCTTCTTATTTTAAATTCCATAAGGCTTTAATCATAATTTCATGAAGTGCATTATCGCGTCACATGGTCTACAAATATAACAGGAAAATTTAAAAAAAAACTGTGCTAGGGAAACACGGAAACTTTCAGCCTAATGACTTTTAATTAAATTCAACTTCAATACTATACCCAAGTACCTACATACCTACGTACTTTACATAAAACAAGAAAATGTATGCTAGGACTCACTGTGGAGTGAGTTCTAGCATACATTTTCTTCTGTAGCTGGTAAGACATTAGACACATTTTCTTTGGAAGTTATAAATTAACTCTGGTTTAACTGTCGCACATTTTGCACCTACATTTCATATTGTCATCTTCAAAACGAGGGTTTTATACGGAGGCATAATCATCATTATTTTTCCGGAATTTCTTCACTTGATCATTCTGTTTTTGTGCCACGTCGCCTAATACCTACCTACCTAAGTTCGGCTGGATTCTTAGAACAGTTGATTTTTTTACTCATGAACAATCTAATAATTTAAATTATGCTTTGTCTTGCGTAATGTAATTTATTTTGCATACTATTATATAGAATCATTTGTTATCTAACTGAACAGACAGCTGTGCTGCTAGGGAGTTTGTTGCGTCCCTTCTTCTTCCCAGCTAACGCACTAGGAATTGGTGAGGGGTGGGTGTTTTGGGGGACTGTCTTATGTCATTTTGACGTTCGAAAAGTGCTGATTCTCAGCCTAGTTTGAATAAATGACTTTTGAATCCAAGCAGCGTTTTCCATATAAATTTTGATTTTCTTCTAAATCATTACACACACGCTATCTACTTTCCAATAGGTTTAATTAAATCAGTGAACACACTGAATTAAAAATTCCGTTAAGTCCGTTTAATTTGTAAAACGGTTTCCGCTGGTCTAGAAAACGCATTTCCTCGAAATCAAATTCATTATAGAAACTGGAAAGTTTGCGAACATTCTGCAGTGTCAAGTTTCAATGGGTACTTGAAGTAGCAGAAACTATTGATCATTCATGCATCAAATGCTTCCGACATCACGTATTCATGATATACTAACTCCTGATTTCACATTTAGGTAAAATATCGGGTGTAAAAAGACACTTTCCGAAGCCGAAAGCCACATATTCTACCCATTATTTGCATCATTTTTTTCCACTAAACCATACCTGGGAATCCACTGGTTCTGGAGATATTGAAGGTCAAAGTCGCATTTTTTTTTTTACTTTTTCACGAAAATGAATTCTATGCGATAATACGAAACTTTTTTCCAAACAAACATTACCTGAATTTTAGATTTATCTTAACAGATTACGCATTTGAAGTAACAAAAACGCAATGAACAACAAGGGTCTGCGTACGTAGCGTAGGGGCGGAGCTTAACTAACACTGAATCCGTTCATTCAAGCGTGGGTTCGCGTTACATTGCGCGCAATAAAAACTTGTTTTTTTTATAAAAAAAAAAAAAATTACGGTTCCCAGCAATAATTTTTGCGCAAAGCTACTTAGCTATACGTACAGTATGCGTAGTTTACGGCTTTGTGATGTGTCTTTTTACACCCTGTATGTATAAAGAACATTTTGAATGGCTATGACTATATTTTATCATCACGGAAAGACTTGACATCTTGTCCATTACGTTTCATTAAACATGAAATACTTACTTTTGTCCTAAAAATAAAGAAGTAGGTAGGTAATCTTTGAACATCCAGCCTTTGCACGAACGCGCGACGTAAAAGTCACGTACCTACATTCGAACGATTTTTGAATTGAAAATACAACTATCATAAAGCATTTTTTGGTTTGAATTTTTGTGACAAGAACTATAAAATTTATTGATTTATTGTTGAGAATCAATAACCAACTTACTTACTACTACTACTACTTACTTTAACTTAGTTTTAAGACTTCAATCACGAAGTCAATCATAAAGTCTTATAACTAAGTAAATATTTTGTGTAGAACGAGTATTTTCAATTTAAAAAACCGGCTAAGTGCATGTCGGACTACGCACAATGAAGAGTTCGTAGTTGGGATGATTTTTTCCCAAAAACAAACTAAACACTGTAGTTTAAAAACATACTCTCCCAATACATCGATATACATCACGGTCAATTCTCCAACTGCGAATGTAAGTTTATAACAAAAAAAATATTGATAAAACTACAAATTAACGATTTTCGAGTTTGCTCCTTGCCAAATTTCATGATTCTAGGTCAACGGGAAGTACCCTATAGGTTTTCATTTATTTGCGAGTGTCAATATGTTGCATATATAGCCGTATTATTTTATTGCGTTGACTTAGAAGCTTGATTTTTCTTAGAGCTGCAAGGAACCGTAGATCTACGTAATTGATATTAATTTCAACTTGATACGCGTTCGTGCGAAAAAGGGTTTTGACAGACTGACAGACAGACAGACAGACGGACAGACGGACAACGAAATGATCCTATAACGGTACCGTTTCCCTAAAAATCGTTCGAATTTACGTTAGGTTTATTCCGCATGTTCGTGCTGGGCCCACTGATTTTTAAATATTAACCGAGACAAAATTCAAGATCGAAAATAAATTGAAATGAAATGAAATTGTTTATTCTGTAAATAGGATATCGGAATCACTGATACACGTCATATAAAAAAATATTAAAAATAAGTTATGAGGTCGGTGTTTCCTATCTGACTACTCTGAGAAGAAAGGCCGACACAAACTCGGAGGTCGTAGTCTCTTTTAAAGTCCAGACATAATCTTGGTCAAGTCATATGAGGACCATGTAGATTAATGTCTGAAATGGTCTTTTGAGGAAAGAACCACACAGATTTGAAAGATTAAAAAAAAGAGATTAAAAGATTGATTGAATTGCTTCTGATTGGCTAGACAATGATAAGTAGGTACCTAAATTATCTCAGACTAAGGGCAATTAGTTACTCAGACTCAGATAATGGTTTTGAACGATGAAGTAGAAACAATAATGAGTTCCGGTACCTTTCTTAACTGGCACTTAAGACGCAGATATATGTCAGTGACCTTGAGTGGTTAGGTTGCGTGTTCTGTACTGAGCTCACGCAACGTGTCGTACCTCCAGCCAGTAATAGGACTCGCCCAACAAGGAGCGCTGTCCCAAATTAGACGCAATATTAATTTATACATTACACAAAACAAAAGGTATTTTAATAAAACACGTATACTAAAAGATCAATAATTAAATTATCTTTAAAATTCTGAAGGTTTCAGAAAAATACGCTTGCTAGATTTTACATGATTCTCAGTTTTTTTTCCGCGTTAGACATAACTTTACAAATTAATTTCACTATGTAATATAAACATAATCTAAAATATTCATATATTAAGTTATTAAGAATTTTCTTAATTTAACATATATTTTTTCCAAATTAACACTACTCGTTTAGACGTGATCTTCAGTATAAAATAATTAAAAGTTAGTTATCATTGCCTTAAGTGGCGAAAGTAGGCCAGTATCGTTCTGAATTACCCCTCCGTCTGTCCCGAGCTCTGGTCATCCAAGAGGATTTCAACACTAAAAGAAAAGTATCTACTTGATAGATCTGAGAAACCTTAAACAATATTTGTCATCCTTTTACTTTTCTAAAAGTGAATCAATTACAACTAAATACAACGTTAATCCGAACATCTAACAGACCCGAATTCGATGGAAAACAAAGTGAAAACGTGACGAGGTGAAGATTAATCGAATTGGGTCTCGTAAAGTACAAAATAAAGTTTTCTTCGTATTTTTGCAACTGGAGAACGTTTAAAAGAAAAATAATGTAAAAGGAGTGTTTATGAAAGGACATTTTGTGGAATTCAGTCTCCTTGCTTGGTTGCACTGCATAGTGCAGATGATGGCACTATTCGAGCCAGTGGTCTAGCAGAGAGACTTGACGTCCGGAGTCCCGGACGGATACTCCGCTACATTTCAAGTGACGCCGATAACCGCAGCGATAACGTTCCGGTTTCTAGTTCTCAGTTTGAAATTCCGTAGTTTTCGTTAGCATTTTCTGAGTTTTACTGAAGACTTTGAATAATATGGACTTGCTCACCTAGTTAACTTAAAACTGGTGAGAGACATTCTTTTTCACTCTGAAACTGCATTGGTTTATGAAATCATTTTGATAAGTAACTGATATGTGAATATGACAACAAAAACTGTAAGCATGAGCTTACAGTTTTTTTGTTACTAAAGGTTCACTTTGTAGAATAACTACATAATATACCTACTTATATCATGGTGAGCTAACAAAGTAAAGATAGAGAAAGAGATAAATAAATGTCATATTCTGCTTAAAAAATATAACATACGACGGCACTTAGCTCTTGTTCATAGCTACACTTACCTGTTTCTTCCTATTATATATTCTTTAGCTTTGCTGTAAATCTGTCAAAACTAAGTGCTTATCTGAAATCTGGTTCTAGACTGGCTATTAGCCTAAATATGAGATATTTTTGTAGACTTTTAGTGTTGTTATTCTGATAGCAACATACGCAGGTGCTAAACGAATTAAGTAGACCTGATATTACCATGCCAGCATTTCTCATACATTTTATACGCGTGAAAGGTTTCTTCCTTCAACGCTTTATATTAAGACCACATAAATATTTTATAACCATAGATACCTAAGTAGAATGATGTAAAGAAAACAATGAAAACTTGCGATTATATAGGGTGATTGGAAGATGGGTGCAAAGCTTTAAGGCGAAGATAGTACAGACAATTTAGAACCATTTAAGCCATGGTTGTCTTAGACGAAGTCTTACCAAATATTTTTAACCAAATTTTTAAGTTTTTTTTCGGAAATTCTCAAAATTTAATGTAAACTGCATAATTATGGCCAAATTGAATGATAAATGAATTCATTTTTTATTTATTTAATTAAAGTAATGTGTAAGCAATCAAGCAAAACATGTTTTAGGCTTCTGTGTCATTAGACATTTTTTTTACAGACATTTAAAGCTCAGAAAAAATAAAAAATTTGTACAATACGTCTTTTAAACTTTATTAAAAAAAAAAATTTGGTAGGACTTCGTCTAAGACAACCATAGCTTAAATGGTTCTAAATTGTCTATACTATCTTCACCTTAAAGCTTTGCACCCATCTTCCAATCACCCTGTATAACGAAAAACGATTATTAACACTTCAGTTTTAAATCACTCATCGTGATTTGAACGAAATATTAAGATAATATCGTTACAGTTTAACAATTAAGATGAAATGAAAAAGTAACAGTGCTATACTTACGACTTTAGTTCAACATCTCAAAAAGTGTAGGTAGTTATGCTATGAAGGAGTATTGGTAAGTAAATAGGTTCCTATGCAACACAACCTTATTCGTTTGTAGCTGGCAGCATGCTGTAAAAAATGAAAAGCTATTAAATCATTCATTTTTGTATTACCTACATTTTTTCTGACCATTAAGGTTTGTTAGTTTGTTTTTCTTCACTATCGGCCAGTCCACGACTTATTATCCTGTTTCCTTGTGATGTAAACTTTTTAATTCAACCAATCTTCGCAAGCATCGTAAAAATGTCAGCACCTGGTCTTCATTGCGTTTCAGATTACTAAAGCTTTACTATTAAAACCCGTATTTTGTTCTGTACAGCGCCATCTATCCTCAAATAGTTGAACTCAATCCAATGGAACTTTCGAAAGCATCTCGCTGTTTCTTCTAAAATGTCTCATGAGTTGTTAGAACTGGAACATAGATGTCAGCATAAGACACTTTTATCAACTTTTACTGAAGTTTCATGTTATTTTACGCTGTAGATGGCAGAACCAGGCAAAACATACAACTACATACTATAGAAAAGTTAGGTTTTAAACAGGCTACGGTCATTATACCGGGTAACGGGATTGATGCATAACAAGAGTTATCATAGAGATTAAAATCAGCTGAAAGGTACTTCATTGAGTAGTTGAATATTATCGGAGCAGTAGATAAGTTCACCTATTTAATATGACGCTGTTTTATGACAACACTTCAGAACTAACCTTTGGCCTACGAGAGAACCCACCTATAAACTTTTCAGATTACTTTTGTGTGTCTGTTCTAAACCGTAATTCATAAGGGATGACAAGCATTACCTACCTAGGTAGTAAATACATGATAGCACTAAGGACCGCTCCTCATGAAGTAGGTACCTTACATTAAACTTTCAAGCTGTAGATATTGTTGTCACAAGATGACTAACCTACACTTTAGAACACCATGTATACCTACACAGTCTTTAGAAATTCAGGATAATAGACTGATTTAGTAAACTAGTTAGGTACACGTATACCTATTATAGGAGTTTATAAGATATTTCTTGAAGAACCTCTTCTGCTACTCGTGTTGACTGTTCTTGATATCATCAATATTTAATCAATTTATCACTGGGTGCAGTTGACCAAAAAAAAAAAGGTAGGTAAACAGAAACAAGCTAACGAAAAATAAACCTATTTCCTTACATAAAACACTGAAATACCTACAGACGTACATACCAACCAGTTGAATAAAAAAATAAGACCAAAACCAGATAACAATTAAAATTTATTTTGCGAAGATCTCCTACGATTGGCGTAGTATAGCACCTCGCTAGAGTAAATAAATGTTCCTTGCGTAGCACGCACCGTTAGAGCATTGTCTTCATTTTCATCAATTCAATGGTGAAATTGGCGCACCGATGTGTAGGTTACTGTAACTGTTAGCCTGTATCATCCCACTGCTCGGCAAAGGCCTCGCCCCATGACTTCCAGTGCTTGCGATCCAGCCATTGGTCGTTTATTTTGTTCAGCTCATCCCGCCATCTGCTACGGGTTTTGCCGGGACGCCTTCAACCTGTCCCTCTGGGCTCCACATAGTGGTTATGATGAGTATAGATAAGTACCAAACTATTATGAATAAATAAATACCATGTCACCTTTATCCTTAAACATAGCTACACTATCGTAACTTATCAGTGGCGCCGTTCATCACAAGTATTTACGACTACCGCCATCATTCATTTTCATTACGTAGATAACAGGTCCACCGAAGTTCCTAGACTAAATAAACAACACATAAATAAAACCATGTCAGTTGTAGTTTTAGGATTAATATTATAGGTCACCATGGTCTCGTTATAATAAAAGCCTGTTTTAATACGGAGAGGCATAACGCATTGCACCAAATTTACTTCTCGTATTTGAGACTACAAGCTAAAACTCTTGTCTATTCCAACCATGTTTTTCCTCAACGCAAAACATCGACACAAGTATTTTTGTAGTTCAGAAAAAAAAACATAATAATATTTCAGCCTGTTAAAAAAACCCAGGGTAGGTCCCTTCTTCTTCTTCTTTTCGTGTGGTTAGTGATTAACCTAGTGCCAAGGTTTTAAAGGCGCCCATTGGCCTCTAACTTGGCTTCACAAGCCGTCGAGAAATATCTCTCAGGCATGCCTCCTTCAGGTTTCCTCACGATGTTTTTGTTTGTCCCTAAACTATCAACTATCAAAATAATATTGTATTTTTACTAACTTTTTATTAACTTGCTTCGTTCGTATGTGTATCCGGTTGCTCTGTTTGTAATCCATTGTTTAGTAAGTAACGCAAACAACCCTCACTGAGCTACATATTTGACTCTCTACTGAAAAAACAATTGTACAACAAGCCAATGTTTATTTCAGTTGTTTTTCCAACAAGTTTCGGATATCAACCGACTGAAAAACGCAAACAAGGAAACAAATAGCAATAAAAACGACAAGAACTAGCGTTTAGGTTTCCTGTCGCGACGCTCTCAGTTGGTCACTCGAACTGGAATAAATTGTAATATCGGTCAAAATCATGGAGTATGAAGAAATGGAGTACTATTGTGCGGAACATTCGGAATACTCAAGATCGTTAACAAAATCTGTGTCTATTGTATTTGGTCCCCTTTCCTATCCAGCCAACAGTTGCTAAACAACATCAGAACCTTTATTCTCATTTCGAATCCTTTCTCATTTCGAATTCTTAAGGTTCTCAACTTAAAACGCAATGTACCTATTGTCTCTATAGTCTATCCCTTTCGGAGCCCAAAATCTGTCCAACACAACATCACGCCTTGTTTCCTCGAAGGGTTGGACAGAGGTGTAACTATAGTACACCCAAAGACATATGCTTATTAGCACCCCAAAATAAAAATCTGCCTAGCCTTTTCTCAACTATGTTGGGGTCGGCTTCGAGCCTAGCCGGATGCAGCTGATTACCAGTATTTTACATGTAGCGACTGCCCATGTGACCTTCACAACCCAGTAACTGGGTAATACGATACACCTTGGTAAAACTGGTTGTCAGACTTTCGGGCTTCTGACGACCCGTAATGACTGTAAAAGTTGACAGCCCGGACCAACGGCTTATCGTGCTTTCCGAGCCACGCATGAGTCTCGGTATGTAAACCTATCCAGGGACCAACCCTGGCAAGCGTAGCTTTACCTAATGGATCAACCCGTGTAGCCGTTATTACTTAGCCTCCTATTGAGCTCCTATTAGCACTCCATTCGCGTTACATCTTGGTCCAAACGCAGCAGCCCTCTCGCACGGTGATTTATTGTTTAGGCGGTTATTTATCAAATAAGCGAGGCGGGCGACCGACGACGTGGGGCGACGACCGCGCCCTCCGCGTTTTTAATACATTTTTTCCGACTTTTTGTATCATCAGCGAGATAACGAGCCGTTCGGATACATTACATGCGCTTATTTTGGACGTGACGGTCTCTTGTGTCTGATTTCAAGAGGGCAGAATATCGGGTTTACCTCTTGGGAGTTTCGGATAGACTTATATAAACTTTTGCAATACAAATGGCCAATTTGGCAAATCTTAGGCAAAATGAGTCAATTAAATAGTAATTACTCCTCAGTAAAACCTGGATAAGATTGGTGCAAAGGAGGGAAGAGTAGCGTAATAAGAGGCCTATTCAAATTTTGTAGTTGATAGAGAAGATCAGAAGATTATTACGAGCATTCGCGAACCACTGCGACAGTAGTGTTTTCAGAAAAGCTAAGATTAGCTTTCGGAACAAACATTTGGCTACTTTTACTCATAATAACTCTACCGTATGTGATACTTAAATCATATTTGCAATCGAGAACACAATACAAGAAAAATTCTAAGTGTGGCAAACTTTTATTAAATCCACTTCATAACCTTTGACTCCAACCTCATTTCACTTCTCTCTTACATTACTCACTCTTCTATAACATAATTTGTTGCGTTCGCACTCTCCCGTACACTCGCAAAATTGTTCTTCTAGTCTTTACATTTGCGTGTGACACAGTTCTCATACAGAAATCGAGCTGAAATCAGCGTTTCTTTACGACGGACGAACATTCTGGAGATAGTGTACAGCACAGTTTATTGTTTCACACTTTATTGTTATAGGACAGCTGATAATGTAGAGTATTTGTATAGAAATGAGCAAAATATTTCTAGGTATTTGGTTATATTTTGCTTAGATAAAATATTCTGTAACTAGGTACCTGAAATGTCTCTAGCAACTAGACTAGATTCTAAACATTTGGGAGCAGCAAATACCAACCTTATTTAAAATAGGTACCATCATACCGTCAAGTTTTACCGATAATCCTACTCATAGATATTAGTATTACTTACTACCTATACCTAAGCCGGAGAAGGCAACACACTGGGAAGAGTGGAAAACTATGGTGAGACCTTTGCGCAGGAGCAGGACAGTCAAACAGGTTGAAAAAAAAGCCTATGTTCTTGCATTTAATCAACTCAGCCTATAGCAGTCCACTGCTGGGCATAAGCCTCTCCCAGGCTGCACCAGAACACACTGTCCTACGCCTTCCGCATCCAGTTTGTCCCAGCCAACTTTTTAAGGTCGCGGTTCATCTAGCTGGGGGGCGTCCCCCACTACCGCTTGCCGATACGTGGTCTCCACTCTAGGACGCGTCTGCTCCACCGGCGCCTGGCCATCGGTCCTGCGACAATCATGGCCGGCCCACTGTCACTTCAGCTTGCTTATTCTGCAGGCTATGTCGGTAACTCCGGTTCTTTTCCAGATAACTTCATTTCTGATCTTATCCTTCAAAGAAACTCCGAGACTAGCCCGCTCCATAGCGCGCTTAAAGGGCGTGAAATAAGATATTATACAGTCAGATATTTGCATAATATACAGACCATTTGCATTGTAAACAATGTATCACAATAATGTTATCCACTGTAAGGTGTAAACGGCTTGACGGTGTACCATAGTTATGTTTCCAAACATGGACTGCATTTGAATGAAGTATATGTGCCTTAATAGAGATTGATCGATCATAAAAGCCTAATTTACCGCATCGGCTAAAAATAAGAATAATAATAAGTATAAATAAGAATATATTTATTTCGCAAAGTTTACATTCAAGTGGATTGAATTCCTAGACCTCACACTAGGATTCCATGTGTTGTGAGATTCAGGCTCCTTCGTTCCGTTAAGATGAGGATTAATTAAGCTCCAATTTGTCCCTTGATTAGTAAAACAGTAGGTGAGCTTAGGCTAAGCCCGCCTGCGAAATATCACCGCGTGATTTTTATTTTTATATTCAGTGTCCGTACACTGAATATAAATTGCGATAATTTCAATAAACACGCTTTGCGAATAAAATTCCTCGCGATTTTTGTCAGTGCCACCCGTGAAAACACCAAGTATTTATCGAACAAAGAAATACGAGAAAATCGAATCACATAGAAAAGTCAAAACACCTGCAACGCAATACTTGGCAACAATAGTCTCGAATGACAAAGCTTTAGAACTGAAAACTGAAAATAATAGGTAACAAAACAAACGAATAATAGTTAGTCGGACGGAGGATAACTACATTTCATTGTTTTTCGAACATGGGGTGAATACAATTTATAAAGCCCTTTTTCAATCGAGCGTAACAAAACGGGCGTAACTACCGTATTTTGATTGAGATCGTTTTTGTTGTTGTTTTGATTTCTTGTTTCACCATTTTGTGAGTCGATTTGGAACACTGAGAACGGTACTTACGAAAAGTAAAACAACTCGATTCATGACTTTAAAGCCTGCCGCAGCCAGAAGCGATGCCACAGCGCGATGTGACTCAAGTATAACAATTTTTATGAAAGCGATATGAAAACTTCATAGATTTTTTTTACTAGAGTCGCGTCACGCCTTCTACGGATATTTTATTAGCTAACTATGACCACTATGTAGGTGTGGTTATACAATTACCGATTGTACCTACTTAATGAAGATTATTTTTCAGGCTGAAAAATTACGAACAAAAAATTTATGTTCCGCGATAGAAAAAAACTTGCCCACTGAATTCTTAAAATATCTTAAGCATTGTAGTCAAATAAAGTGTTTATTTACTTTTAACTTTATAAGTTATCTCAAAACTTCATAAAGTCATATTAAGGACAATCCACTGTTGTCTCCCCCAGACTCGATTTATTTATAGAAACCATTTCTTACAAATATGAATTAATCTGTCTGCAGTTTCGTATCTTATTTCAATATACTCCCACATTTGACTGTTTACTGCGCCGTTATCGGACCCTTTGTTAGTAAATAACAGTAATTTATGTTATTCGATGTTATGTTACACACATTTGAAAAGAGCGCACGACAGTTATTGTCAGGAAAATCTGATTTTCATTTGGAAATAAGTATCTACAACGACCAAAATTAACCAAAAGCATTCATAAAATAATAAATAATTTAAGCTCTTTAATTAAAATGCTGCAACGGTTACAAGTTATGGTGAAAAGCGCCAATTCTATGATTCTCTGTGAAATAACTACTTACAGGATATCCCGTTCGTTTCAAACCCATTTACGCAGGTTGAATAAAAATACAAGGGCGGATAGTAAACTACTTCATTACAGGCCCTAATTACTGTTTGTTTCTGTTAAAATTGTATTAGGCAAAAAAGCGAGTACTCAATAATATATTTGGTTTTTGATTGTGAGTAACATTTAGTAAGTAAGATATTATCTATTATTCTTGTCGGTGGTAATATATAAGATGTCCGTGTGTGTGCTTATTGTTTTAATATAAAATGAGAAATAACAACAAATTTGGCCATTTATTGAAACCTTTAACAGTTTCTACCCTATGATAATGTGATCGCAACATCAAAGTAGCGTCCGTCTGAACCACCGTAAAAAAGAAGCCTGATATTCGCGCGTGGGTAGCTGTCTACGAACTTTACAGTTACTTGTTAAAGGCTAATTAATCTCGTTTTCATTGCAGAATACTTATTAGTTTTCTCTTGAGAACGTTTAATTTGTGTAATAATAACAAAATATGATGTTAGTCTACCACCCGTTCCCGCCCACGCCACGCACTGAAAGTTTATCCGATATTTGAAAATAGATGTTTGTAGTTTATTTGTTGTTTTTAAAGCATCATATCGTGTAACATAGAAGGTGGGTGGATTGAGTGTAAATATTAGCCATAGGAAGGTTCACCTTGCTGTTACGTAAGCCATTTTATTTTGTAAACAGATTTTAGCCTATTACGGGCCTACCTATTATTTTCTTATTATAATTAAAATTTACAGCCTCGTTGGCCTAGTGGTTGCAAGTGCTACTGCTGAGCATGAGGTCCTGGGTTCGATTCCCGGGTCGGGTAAAGTGTTATTGGGTTTTTCCATCTGGAATTCCTCAGTAGCAGCCCGGAGTCTGGATTTGTACCCGGTTGATGGCAATAGGCTTGCCCCCCATTGCCGCGCATTTTGGACGCGTTTTCGTACGAATTTCACTAGTGCGAACTCGTACGAACGATCCCAACGAGTACCTACAAAGGGAGCGCGTAGACTGAGTGCGAGTTAGTCGTGAGTATACGTACGTATAGTTCCGATGTCGGAAAAGAATCCGAACTTGTTGGGATTTTTCGTGCGTTCAATGCGATATTACCGTTATTTATATTTCTATGACCGGAACACTACCTAGCTGACGGAGAAAAACGTATTCAGTGTGCGCACTCATTTCGTACGTTTACGTACGATACAAATTCGTGTCCAAATTGCGCGCGGTCTTAAACATAACTGACGAAATGTGGGTGTACTCTATAGTACACCCACATTTCGTAAGCAGAGGTGTACCTATGTACACCTCTGCTTAACCCTTCGGGGATCACAGGCGTGATGTTATGGTATGTTATAATAAAAATTCTATACATGAATTGAAGGCTGATGATTGTAAATCATTCCTTTACAGTATGTTTAAAAAATATATCTTAAAATATAAATAACATCTGGATGCATTCAAGAGTCATAATTAAAATTAAGTAAGTAAATATGTAGGGAGGTTCCATGCATACAAATGAACTGATAAACTCATTATTATAGTAGGATCGGAGATCCGCTGCAGAATTAATTGGTGGCTATTTTAAATAAAAATATGTTTATCATAATGCAGGTGCTTATTGAATGAAGGTAAACGATGGTATAAATAATTGGTTATCTTTGGACACTTGCATAATCAACCTATAATGCTCCCACTGCTGGGACACAGGCCTCCTCTTTTCGAGACGGAGTGGGCTGTATTCTACCACGCGGGCCCAAGCCTAACCCGCTCCATAGCTCGTTCCATAGCTCGCTGAGGGACCTTGAATTTATGGAGCAGCCGTACCGTGAGTGTCCATGTTTCGGCTCCGTAAGTCATAACAGGCAGGACGCATTAATTGAAGACCTTCGTCTTTAGGCTCTGTGGAATACGCGACGAGAAGACTCGACGAAGCTTCCCAAACGCTGCCCAGCCCAGCTGAATTTGTTTGGACACTTGTTTCTCGGTAATTCTTTTGACATTATTTCAAATAGACAATCATAGAGAAGTTACCATCTTGCTGAAAATAAGAAACCCGCGTGGGGAAAGTCCTTTGCGAAAATGGCTTCTGTTCAGATTCGTATCCTATCTCAAGCTCAAGTACTTTTTCAATAATAATTAGTGTTCTTTAAACTTACGATAATTATACGGTAGGAAGCTCACGTTTTACTTAGTTACTTGCAATGCTGGATTTTAGTAATTATGCTAATACATATTTTTTTACCAACTTCATGTTCGTCTGTATGTATTTTTTTTAATGTATTTTCATCGATATTTTCGTCAATTGTAGACCGATTTTGAATATTCTTTGATTTGGTAGTTTTTGAGTTAGCTTCGATAAAACGTATTTTATCCACTTTGTGAATCTTGATGATGTTATATATATACTACCTGTCACTGTTTTTTACTTAACAAGTCATGGTATACCAATGGGTGTTGTAGGTACCATAACAAAAAAGTGAAAAACAAAAAATATTAAATCCAAAAAAAAAAAAACATCCGATTTGCAAAAGAAACAAAAATAACTTTAATTTCGGAAGTCGGTGTTTTAGTTTGAGATCTGTATTTTAGTTTTTTGCCACCGACTTCCGAAATAAAAGTAATTTTTACTTTGTAGTGTTTTTCTTTTGGAAGTCGGTTCTTTAAATCAATCTCTAATTATTATATTAATACGTGAAGCAAAAACTTTGTATCCCATTTTACGAAAATTACGCGGACGGAGGAGTATGAAATTTGGCACAGTTAAAGTTTATATGGAGAAGGAGTGCAGAAAGCTAATATTTTTATATAATATACATTAGAAATAAATTAAATTAGTTAAAAAAACATTACTCACACAACTGTGTTTGACACAAGATGGCTACCTTAGAATCATAACATTTAAATGAATTATGGTCGAATTTCGAGCTCTGGGCGGCCACCAGTCTTAATAGATTCTCCAACAAAAGAACCTGAACGCCAACTAGAAAAGTTCTACAAAAAATATCCAAACAGATGAATCAGTAGTACGAGTACCTACCTGTCAAGTTTTTGTAGTGAAGTAAAAATTATGCAATTTAATGCGTTTTGTAATTTGAACTCTACGTTTAGCCAGCTAATGTTTAAAATGGTCTGCACGAATGGAATGGCTTGGTTTACACTGTAGAAAGTACAATTTTATGGATGTTACAAATAGTAGGACTTTTTTAACTGAAGATGTAAATAGTGACTTCTTTCAGCTGCGTTGGTGGTGTAATGGTCAGCATAGTTGCCTTCCAAGCAGTTGATCCGGGTTCGATTCCCGGCCAACGCACGTTTTTGCTGTCGCTTTTTATTATGCAATAGTTTAAATAGAAAATGTAAGATATTTTTAACACGTAGGTACATGACTCTTAACTCGTTTTAATTATCTCAGAAACAACACACGTTTAGTACATAAGCACCGTTTTAGAGGTACTTTTGACAATAATATTTGAACATCTGACTGCCTCGTTGATCTAGTGGCTCAAGCGCTACTGCTGAGTATGAGGTCCTGGGATCGATTCCCGCGTCGCGGTCGGGCAAAATGCTATCGGGTTTTTCCATCTGGGATTTGTCAGTACCAACTCAGAGTCTGGACTTGTGCCCGGTTGATGGAAATGGGCTCCCCCCCCCGATTACTTTTGAATTAAACATAACTGGTGAAAAGTGGGTGTATGTACCTACTACAGCCGTGCTATTCTGTAAACATCTCACCGTGATAACTTGGGAAAAGTGAGCTTGATGTGAGCTGTCATTGCACCTAAAGCTAGGGTTTGACACTATGCACAGCTCACTTCATGCTCACTTCACCTCACTCTTCACGGTGAGATGTTTACAGAATGGATCGACAGGTACACCTCTGCATAACCCTTCAGGAAATACTGGCGTGCTGTTAGGTTATGTATTATTCTAATGGTAACTTTAACATAATTCATCGTGAGGAAACCGGCATGCCCTTTATTTTTTTTTTCGAGGTTGGGAAATTATCAAATAACTTTTCCCGCTCTGGGCGGAGCGGGAGGGCGTGTCAGACTCTTACTGACTAAAACCCACCCTTGTTCCTTCAGTTGCCTGTACATTGCCAGGGGCCACGGTATCCCTTTCGGACTTAACATTTCGAACATAATTCATCGTTAGGAAACCGGCATGCCCGAGAGATATTTCTCGACGGTATGTGAAGCCAAGTCAAAGGCCCATGGGCGGCTTTAAAACTCTGACACCAGCTATCTAGTTACGCAACACATTTTCGTAAACGATAACGACTAATCTGTTTCATTTTGACAGTTCAACATCATTCATTGCGTTATTTACGTTGTTGAGCAGATTTTGATTTCGATCTCATGAAGCAGTGGATTAGCAATCAAATTGATTCAGATTCTGATTATTCGTGTATTACGTAATTAGGGTACAGGTCTAACCACACGAAAAAGAATAAAGACCATAATTAAAAGTACCGTTATAGTTCTAGGTAATTCAGCACTTTTATATATGTCTTTATTTACGAGACGTTCACTTACTCGTCGGTATAACATTGCCAACTTGTTACAGAAAGGGCTATATTATGTAATGTGACAATCTCACGGTCGTAAACACGGATATTATTAGTCGTAAAAATAAGCCAATTTAAACAATATGTTCACCGTGCTATATTTTTTATGATCAAAACAAAGAAGGCAAAATAAGTGAGTTTGGAATAATTATTTCTGGTTTTTATGTAGCTATATAAAACTAGTTTTGTCAGAATTTACTTAACATAACATTACGCTTGTAATCCCAAAGGGTTGGGTAGAGCTGTACCTATAGTACACCCACATTTCGCTACTTATGTTTTCAGTCCCATGTAACGCGAGCGTATTGCCATCAACTGGTCACAAATCCAAACTCCGAGCTGCTACTCAGAAATTCCTGATGGGAAAAAGCCCAATAATACTTTGCACGACCTGGGAATCGAACCCAGGACCTCATGCTCAGCAGTAGCGAGGCCAACGAGGCAGGCTCAGAATTTATCATCACATTAATAGGTATTATCACACTTAAGATAGGCTCGCCCCCTATTACATGGGACATAAACATAACTGGCGAAATGTGGTGGGTGTACTAATAGCTAACATATGGATAATAATTTAAATTAGGTTAATTATGTTGAATACTATTATATAGAATCTTTTTTTTTCTTTCTAACTGAACAGACAGCTGTGCTGCTGGGGAGTTTGTTGCGCCGCTTCTTCTTCCCAGCTAACGCACTAGGAAGTGGTGAAGGGTGGGCGTTTTGGGGGACTGTCTTATATAATTTTGACGTTCGAAAAGTGCTGATTCTCAGCCTAGTCTGAATAAATGACTTTTCAATTTGAATTTTGAATTTGAATAGGTAAACCTCTGCCCAACCCCTTATAATAAAATACAGGCGTGATGTTATGTAAATCAGGTTAAAATCACACCTTTTTGCACCCCCTATACACGTGTAGCCTATGGGCATCTTACCCCCAAACTGCTTACAGTGCCCTTCATGTCCACAACATCGTGTTCAGGGCAGAGTTGGGGCTGGCCCGCTTCTGCAGCGCCTCAGGCATGTTTGCGGAAGCGCGCACCGACTGTTTCCACACCACCATGCGCAAGCGGTGCGCCCTTGGTGCGTCCTTGGTGCGCAGGGTCCGGGCTAGCCCCAACAATGTCCTGGAGCAGATTGCTCAGCGACTGGATTGCCCTTACGTTGGGCATTGTTAATGCTGGTGCTTGATTTGTCATTGATGTAGTATTATCAATAGTATAATTTTAAGTTTTGCTTTAGACATAACTTCATTTAAGTACTTAATTTAATTCACTGAACTATTTTTATTTTGCTTTGTGCTTTTGACATTAATTGATTTGTTCTGACATTTATCTGTGACTCATGTTTTTACTTCATTTAATTAACTTTATTTATTTATTAATCACTCAAATATTTAACACTTATTTAATCGCACAAATTATGATACTTATGAAATTGACATAATTGTGTATTGTTTTCGTAGTTATTATGGGTCAAGGACCTGATAAATGAATTTATTTTATTTTATGTTCCGGTTTCTGGATATCTACGAATTGACAGTAGGTAGGTAAATACTGCATCAAAAATAACAAATTCATAGTTTCCTACTTACCTAATGATAAAAATGGAGTAGGTAGTACTTACTAACTATATTATTATCATTTTTTTCTTAGTCACAGTCAATGAACTCTAATAGAAAGTGTCAATCGATTCTCACCACAGAATTCGCTCTTTTTGTAACAAACCAAACCAACTGGCAATAAACACCAAAAACTTTTTATTCAAGTTTACATTAGCCAACTATAAATCATTATATAATTGATTCCTAGCGCCATTCATCGCCGTTATCATTGAAAGTTTACTGCTTGTGATAATAAAATGCGTCCCGAAGGCGTAATCAAGTTCGATGAACTTCCCTATCACGGTACCCTTCCATTCCCTCCGTTACAGGACACCGTAAAAGATATTTGTTATGCGTTTAGTTCAGCCTAATGGCACTTTTGTCGAATTTCTCTCAACGAAGAGGGTTTCGATAAAACATCCAACCCACTTGTGTCCCTTTCAAGCAAATCGATACTTAACTGTAACTGTACACTTACTTAACGAGTATCAACAAGACTCATATTTATGGTTCAATAAAAACTTGTCTTAATTACATAGTTATTACCGACTCCATAATTTTAAAAATTTATATTTCATACTTACATAAATATCATAAAAACCGTAATAAGTAAAAAGACTCGAATTTCGATTTTGGCTTCTCGAGACCTGGTTCCGAATAACGAGATATACAGGCTGTGCCAATTTAGGTCCAGTTTTAATAACTTGTTTATGAGATAAGAGGAATGTCAAACAAAAATAATTACACGCCAAATTTTCATGAATATTATCATAAATATATCTAATGTTGGTGTAGTTAAAATATTAATAGTTATAAGATTTTTATCAGTGTATTAAAATTAATGATATTACTACCCATATTTTTAATACACAATCTGAAAGACCACTTTGATTCCATTTATAAAGAGCGCTCACTTTAATCTGAAAAAAAAACTAAACAGAGTCGCAGACTCGCAGCCATTTTTTTTCGTATCAACAGAATTCTATTTTAGAAAACGTAATCCTGAAACGCAAACTAATAATAATATCGGTAGGTAATTAAGAATTCTTTCACATGCATTGAATAAAATTGCAGAAAACCTAAAACTACTTAGAATTTCAATGATCACTGAGCCTACATCGTCAAAAGACGCCAAGTTTGAAAAGCTACAAAGCTTTTCCAAGCTATACGTCTTTTATGAAAACATCTGGATCAAGAAGGTATTAGTATCTACTTTTAGACTATGAATGCTAAATGTTACCTACCCAAAAACATTCGATAAGAAGTGTTTTCAATTTTTATCGGTCTTAGGGAATCAATTTGATAAAATTCTCAAAGAAAAATAAAAATATTTTTATTTGCGATACGTGCTTTTGAATAAACTACGAACGTAAATAATATGGATATTTGTACAACACACATGAATGCTTAAAACTTGAACTGTCAATGATAACGATTTCTTCGCGCATCAATGTCAGTATTCGTTACAGTCGTAACTAAAATATTACACGTCAGAAAATAAACGGATCCCTAGCATGTCGTCAGAAACGCAAGTGGTCAAATACGCATTTCGTCATCTCTCAGGATAGACTCGCAACTTGTCAGAAACATGCTAGGGATCCAAATAAACATATCACGTATTTACTCAAATAATTATACAATTAGTCAGGCATTATTATTAATGCATGTCGTTTACTGTTTGTATCTTATTAACCGTGCATTTATCCAAACTGAATAACATAGATGTACCGTCGAAACGATAAGAAGAAGACCAAATAGGTCAATAGGAATAGGTCTCGTTGTTACTTGTGTAAGTTGTTATTTATTTTTTATTCTCTAAATAATGTGGTCGATGATTTCAGTGCACGGTAAAACTCTTAAGAGTTTTGTACAAAAATGTAAGTGTACTACTGAATGAATCTTAACTAATTATTGTTACGCTTTCACGCTAAAACGTCTGAACGGATTTGGATGAAATTTGGCACACGGGTAGACCATGACCTGGAATAGGACATAGGATACTTTTTATCCCGGTAGTAAGTTCCCGTGGGTTCCCTAGTGTCTTTAGTCTACTGCGTTTAGTAGGTATATATGGGAAAAGTAACATTTTATTACAATCAAACTGTTTTTAATATATTCAGCGGTGTAGATACCTACATTGTTTTCAGGTCACTATTTAGCAAACGTAGGTGTAGGTAACTAAGTAAATTCCATTTAATTACATTCTTAATCTTTTCCTATACCATCCAAAAGAGGACAGAACTCGTAGTCGCACTGCTTGTAAGTTGTACTTCAAATGTTTGAGTTCAGACACTTGTATTGAGATTTGAGATGTCTAGTTATAATTTATTTCCAATAAAATCGAACATTATGTAAGCGTTTACATTGTAAATGTATTGAAACAACTGTGTAACCAAAAACATGTGAAATCATTACACTTTTATAAATTTAAAAATACTAGTCGTCGGCGTTGGTGGTGTAATGGTCAGCATAGTTGCCTTCCATGCAGTTGAGCCGGGCTCGGTTCCCGGCCAACGTACTTTTTGATAAAATAATTTCCCCTTTCGCTTGAGACATAATTATCCCTTTTCATGATACCTGAAACATACAAGTTCATGATACCTCTTTTCATATTTTATCTAAAATCATTAGTTCTTGACGATTCATTGTCGCGATGTAAGGAACATCGCGACAATGAATCGTCAAGAACTTGTGAATTCTGTAGGTAGGTACAACGCGAGAATGAAGACGGAAAATGTTTTCACCTTCCACGTCGAATGCAAAATGCAAAATGTATCAATTTCCGTGTTAATAGAGTAGGTACCCACGAGGTACAGCAACGCTTTGAAACTTGAAACGGTCGCAGGCACTCGCAGGTCGCCGGAACAACTCGCTACAAATAAAAAAGCAACGCAGGAGTGCACCCGACGGTGAAATCGGAGGATTGCATCTCCAACTCTCGATTTCAAAACAAACTTCTAATAAGAAAAGTTGCACTGAAATAAGATTATGAGTATATTTCCTGACGCCCCGCTCCTCATTATTTACCTCGCTCCGTAGAGCCGTAACAAAAGGAAATCATATTGGAGAAAAGAATTTCCGAGAAGGAACAAAGAATATTAGGAAAGGGTACTTACAGATGAGAAAGCAAATTAAAGATAGTAAGAATAGGTTTCATACCATAAGTAGATCTAAGTAATTTAGCTTTCTGGGACCACTGAACTGAACAAACATTTTATCGGGCAGAATTATCGCACACTATGTAGAACAAAGGCGAAATTATACCGAGCAAGAGATACCTTGTCGCACTTAATAAAATCTCTTGTTTACGGTTTAGTACCTTCTTATCAGCAATCAAGTGGTCAATCAATCAGTCTATTAAATGAGCACTGTAAAAAACATATCTAACAGCTGTCCGAATTAACACCGTAAAATAAATAAGAATTAACTGTAACATTAAAAGCATTGAGGTGTGCTCGAATATTACAGATAACATGACGATAACGTGTTAATGGACTTTGACTACTTGACGGACGGATTAAACACGCAACGAGAGGGCAACAGGGCAAGTATATGGACCAGTATAGCTAGACACTTCATGACAGCACTGGTTTTAAAAGCTTAAAAGTTTGCCATCTTCAAATACAGAACGACACCTGTCCAACCGCTGGCGATTTACAAGAAGCGAGTAGAGCTAGCAACTAAAAACGAGTTGGCGAGCTACGACCAGCGAGTGTGCGATGGCAACGAGCGATTACTTGGTGGTATGCGTATTTGCCAAGCGTGAGTCTCTCAGCGAATGGTCTGCATGCCAACCGAGCGTTGCTGAGCGAGTATATTCTCTTTGATAGCTCTTGTCACTGCGATAAACGAGCACTCGCCGGCGCAGCGGTGTGGACAGTCAACGATCGACTATTAATATAAGTATCTCTTTTACTTACACGGGACCTAACATCTTTTGTTCGTTGCTTGAGCGAGAAAATCGATGATAGCTAGTAGTTTCCTCGTCGGGTGGGTCATGTGCCTTAAAGTTAGTTCGTTTTTTTGTCGCGGATGAAGTTACATCGGGTGCAAAACAAAATAAAATCCGCAACGAACACTTAATTCACATGATACTGCCATGTTGCTCCACAAATATGAAAGGTTTTCGAAAGTGAATGTAACAGGTGCATGTTTATAGGAACCGGCTACTCCCTTTAGTGTTAACCTTTGCATGTCATTATTGACGTGACACGTGCCGCTGACGGTGTAGTTAGGAGTCGTCAGAGCGTTTATTCTGAAAGTAGGCAACGTCGCAAATAGCTGTCAAAAGTTGACCTGTTTTGATTAATTTGGCACTATTACTAGAAATGTGGCCAACTAGCGAACCAGAATATTAATAATGAATTGCAATTATAACATTGAATTGGATGTTGTACCCGTTTTAGGTGTAAAAAAGGCATTTGGAAACTTTCCAAATATTTTTTTTACATCTAAAACTAAATGTTCGGTGTTACGATATTAATTATTGCATTTCATAATCAATATTCTAGTTCGCTAGTTAGCCACATTTTTTATTTCCATACAGTAATATTGCCAAATTAATCAAAAAAGGGAAATATTTGACATATATTTGCAACGTTGCCTACTTTCAGAATAAATGCTCTTAAGAACGTGCTCGTACGGTTACTAAAGTAGGTAATGGAAGGAGTCTTAAAATCTACTGAGTGAGTCTCACATCTTGCTTGAAATACCGAAGGTTTACTAGTATCTTTGGGCTCATTGAAGAAAGATAAATGCTCTGCTCTATATGTCTGCCACAAACTTTTTGACGTAGGTATCGTAAATATAAGTGAATTGAAATAACAACAGCCGGTCTATTCGACAAGGTTTTCCTTTTGATATCCCATAATAATATAATAATATATTTATTTATTCAGTCAACTACAAAGATCCATTACAATTACATTTATATTGTTAGTATGAACTCCCCATAACTCTGGGGTAATCAACTGGCACTTTTTTAAGATCACATATTTATACTTAATAATGAAACACAGATACACACATCGAGACTTTAGAGTCTGTGTGTGTCTAAGTTTCATTGATAAGTACGAGTAAATAATTTTCATTCAAACAATCATTCATATTTAAAGCTAAGAAAATGCGAAGAGGAAAGAAATTGCGTTGTCATATTTATTTTTTTAAACAAAAATAGTCTGATTTAATGCTTTTTTTTTATATTTCACGTAACGGTGTTTTACATTTATAATCATGCCTTTACCGAATTAAGCTTCGTGCAGACTAGAGCGACGCGACAGCGCGACGCGACACCGGTTATTGTTATAACCGTGACGTTTTCTTAGAAATTGTATTGTTCGTGTCGCGTCGCGCCGTCGCGTCGCGCTGGTCTGGACGGAAATTATTAAATTATTTTGAATGAAAAATAATTTTGAATGAAAAAAAGAAAGAATCATGCCAGTTGATTCTTTGGCGTGGTCTCATTAATAGCCTAGAGATATGGGATATCAAAAGGAACACTTTGTATAAAAATGTCACCGTGAAAACTTAGGCAAAGTTAGCTTGAAGTGAGCTCTCACTCTAGACTACGGATTGACATTATTGACAGCTCACATTCCAGCTCACTTCACCTAAGCGTTCATTGTGAGATTTTTACAACTTTTTGGCTTAATTTTGTGCAACATGCCCAATTTGTATCAAACGGAGATATTTAATGAATCTGTCTTCAATTTAAATATGTGGTAAGCGAATATTTTGATATGATTTTGACGTACCTACCTGCGTACATGCATATGTCATGAAATTATGCTAACGATTTATAACCATTACTTTAAGTTATCGGTATAAAAATACATACCTAACTTCAGGTCCAACTTAGTAAAATCCACAGGCACTTTCATTAAGTTGGACCTGGAAATTCAAACACACATAACTTTTGGCAGTAACGCTCCTGACCGCTAATGCAAACTTCTAAACGGTTGTCCGGGAACCCTCAACATCACAGATTTTAAGATAGGATAAAGTTAATTACTTCATACTAAAATTAAGTTATTGCCTCTAAACCCAACTTCTCATTTTCGGATGGAGTTTACGGTTCCCGGTGCCGTCGTAACAGGGTTCGCCTAAGCACCGAAAATTATTACGGGGTAGCCGTGTCAGTTTTATGACGAGCAAATAAAATAAGACGCAGTTCCTAACAGATAGTTGTTAAAGATGAAATTAAACAGTGTTATTAGATCGGGCTGAAGTGGCCAATTTGGCACGTGCTTGAGCAATTTAGTTTTTGAGTATCTTACCTATCGTATTTCTAGTTTGTCTGTTTCGGTAACAAAAATTAATGGGTAACTTTGCAAAGCTATCTGTAGATCAGACTAGATACCTACTACTCGTAATAAGTGAAAGGTTTTCTTCGCTTTAGAACTTCGATTTAATTTCATAGTCTTCCGTGTCAAAATTACTTAGCAAAACTTTACTCGTTTTTAATCCGTGCACACTTGTATTTTAAATCAATAATTAGTAGAGTATCTGCTGGAACGTCCGAGTGTATGATTTTGTGCAATGAAAAATTATAAAAACATCGGGCTTATCCATTTTTGGCAACTTGTATCTTCTAAAGATAAATAAAAATGTTTATTTTGATGTTGAGAAGTCGATAATGAAAATAATTAAGACGTGTTATGACATAAACTGATATTAAAATCAATTAAGGTATATCCTCGAGAAACCTCAGTGATGACAAATCGATTAATCATCCCGCTTCAGCAGTAATCTTATACAAATATGGACGCCGAGGATGATCAGAAATATAAACAATAAATTTCACAAGAGAATTGCGATTTATAAATCATAAACGATCCTTGACATGAATGCTGTGGCGTGAAGATGGGTCGTAACATGCACTTGATGGCACCCGAGACACATTAAACATGATGTAGAGTTTTCTTTGTCAAATAAACAAGACATCTCCCCATGTAATAATAGAAATAAAATAAGGAAAAATTGCAATACAATTAGATATAAGTAGTAAAACATAGAACAATATCATAAACTACTTACCTTTCCACTAACTGCAATAAATAACTAACAACACATTATTTTCAGCCATAAATCTGCAGATTCCATCAGCTTGTTACCTGTAAACATTCATGAAGTACTTATCTATCTATACTGGGCTATAGTCCATTCTAAATTTAGCGAATAAAAATGTGTGAGTCATTGGTTAAGCAACCCTATAATGGATAGGCCTAAAATTTATTTTAAAGTCAAAGGTTGTTACATTCCACCGGCATATAGCTACATGTAGTTACAGCACAACCACAGTGTAATTACTACTTCATACAGTGATTTTTCAGCTTAAATACCTATATGATAGTCATTTGACATGGAAAACAACTCCAGGAAAAACTTCTGAGACAAACTTTGATACATGAGTCATACTAAACAGGTTTCAATTACTGAAGAAGATTTGAGAGAAGCCTATGTCCAACACGGGCCTAGTGTTCTACAAATAATAACTTAGAAGAACAGCCCTATCTGAAAAAGAATACGTTAACCTGAATACCGTGTCTTGGGTTACAATAAAATTGCAAAGGAAGCTGGATACATTAACCCAGCCATTTCTTCTCCAAACTGTCGCGTTGTCGGACTGTTTAAAGTTAGACTGTGGTCCAACGATGTTGACGCCACTTTACACGGTTTTGAACTTTTGACACCGCGGCGTTTCGCTTCATTACGTGCCATCAATCTTTCCGAGCGAACACGTCGCACATCGTGATGCGACACCGCGATAGCTATTTGTGTTACCTTATAATCAACGTTCACACAACATACGGCGAGCTCGATAAGAAAGTCAGCGAAAATATTAATAAAATGTGGACGAACCTAGACCGGCATTTTACGAAACTTTAACAGTTTCGTCCCTTGGTATCTGTATCGGAATGTACTGCTGAAGATACTTCTCAACTTAGTTATTAATTAAGTATATCAAGTTAGAATATTGCTTGTCGCACTAACGACCTGTCACACAAACGACCTGTCTCACAAACGACCTGCCACACAAACGACCTGTCGATCTTACCACCTGTCGACCTTACGACTTGTCGAGCCTATAACATGTCAATACTCAATACTTTTATTGCATTACACATGTAGATATTCTTAGGTGGTAAACTTATAACAGGGATGATGCCCGGGTAAAAAAAAAGATATTCTAATTAGTCCGTCAGTCAGATAATAAAAAAGTATTAGACACGTGTTTTCTGCTTTATCATATTAATAAAAAATTACTTAGATAAAATGCAATTTAAGTTGGGGAGTGGGGGTCGTTACGTCACAAGTAAGTATAAAATCTACATACTCGTTACGTCATGGCACATTTTAACTCAATGTATCGCCGTAATCTTTTGATTACGTAAAAAAATAAAAAAATCGTGTCCAATATTATTTAATAATCTATAAAAAAATATATCTTTGTCCCTATTAGATCATATGGACCCTGTCGGGCACAGCAAAATAAGTGAGTTAGGAGAGAGGAAACATTTGCTAATTTTATAACGTTACATAACAAATTACTATATTATAACAATGATGTAGGTATTTGCCGTTTTTTTTTGGGGGAAATTATCAAATAACTTCTCTCGCTCTGGGCCGAGCGGGAGGGCGTGTCAGACTCTTGCTGACTAAAACCCACCCGTGTTCCTTCAGTTGCCTGTACGTTGCCAGGGGCCATGGTATCCCATTCGGACTTTCCCGCGACCCCGGCAGGCATCGGTCCTAGCAGACCCCTTCTGTTGTTATATCGCACACCTGTTGGTCGAACTAACGACATACACTCCAGATAAATGCAGACATGTCATTAAAATTTTCTTTGTGGACATAACACGACGCTCTTTCCAACATTTTATTACGATTCCCAAAGTGAAGACGCATAAACAAGTTCTGTCGAATTTTTAGCAGATGTAAAACACAAGATAGTAATAAATTCGGAAATGTACACAGAATGTGTTGATTGTATTGTGTGTCGAACAGTGTGTTTGGCATTAAGATTAATGGTTTTTCCCTGTATACATTGTAAGATTCCCCCTTCAGTGAATTATGATAAGGCTGCAGAAGCAATATTTTAAACCCAGGACGTGGGTATTTCTCCCCTAATATATGAATCCATGTTCAATAAATGCACTTAATATATTAAAATCCCTGTTCCTGGCAGTCAGACCTTTCGAAATTTACGACTGAAAGCCGAAGCAGAACTGCATCAAAACCTAGACACTTTGGTCTTCTAGTTTATCCACACCACCGCATGAAAAAAAATTGGCATACGTGCATTTCGCGCCAAAAATGATTCATAAAACCTACAAAAAAAAGCATTAATTTACAAGTTACGCTGTAGTTATTGGTGAAATGATCAAAGTTACGACGTTTCCAGAGGAGAAACGGAATCAATTTCTCCCGGAAGACTTATTGAGAAGTTGTTTTTCTGTTCATGTTCCGGTATATGAAAAACAAGGCTAATGCTAATAAATCATGTTCACTTCCAGGTATGAGGTACGTTATACGTGAAAGTAAATAGCAAAAACCAAACAAATCAAGAAAAGGAAATATTAGTAAACTGACAGAAAAATAACTTCGAAACAACAGCAATTCATTGGACAGTCATAGAATAGAATTAGCCGTGGTGCGGAAAGCTTAACAAATAGAGACGCACCGACGACGGCTCTGTGGCCATAAATCTGACGTTCGATATTCCCTTTTTAAGCTTAAGCCTAGGTTTCCTGAATAAAGAAGGCTTTAAAAAAAAAACAATTTCAGAATAAGCTGATTTTATTATAAAAGTAGGATGTTTTTACACGACTGCCCAAAAGGGAGTGTAATGTTTTCAGGGATTCATATATTTGTACACTCTAGTATGAAAGTTAAATAAAAAAATATTCATGAAACAAGCTTGAAGTGTCCCTTGAGCAACTCTAAATTACCCAATTCACAGCGGCTGCATTTATGCAAACAGTATTGCACAGTGCCCATACAAATTGTTGAAGCCCTCTCTGATATTAATCGTACTCTTCCGCCTGCCGCTACTGCACAGAATTTTTAAACTGACTCATTAATAAAAGTCAGTGACGAAGATACTTGTGGACTGTCCCCAAATTAGTTTCTTTATCTTAACTTAATGTACAGTCTGTTTGCACGTCACGAAAACTCTTTAAAAGTATACTCCATCTACTCTATCTTAAATTATAATCAAAATTCTTAGGGAGATGAAAACGTTTAAAGCTAGTAAATGGAACAATTTGGGAGCGCAAAGACCACTGGACCATCTTGTCTTCTTGTAATGACTGAAGTCTTGCAAACCGTTACGTTTTTCATCTAATCAATATTGAAAACTATTTGTATGCAGTACCCTGTAATGGAAAGCAGACCTGCTAAAAATTCACTACTTTGGAAGTCCATACGCATGTAGACCACTTCCAAACTTCATTCAATACTTTAAGTAACTTAGATATGCTGCCATCTCAATAACATCATATAGTTTCAAAACATATAATCCTCGTAGCCCCGAACTGTCTGATTTATGGCCGGATTGCCTTAGTGATTGTATTGAGCGGTGCACCGACACAAATCAAGTGGGACATAAATTTGGGAGGTGAATCGTTCGTACTTCGCACCTCGTAAACTGTAGCGGTGGCGCGGCACAACTGCCCTGTCGAGATATTGCTCGCTGTTCACTGTTACAGCCGCACACGTTGGTATACCAAATACTGGTCGATATTTAGTAAGTATAATAAGAATTAATAAATTAACATTTATTAAGAAAAATTTGTAGTGTAATGTGACTAGATTATTAACAAAGGTTCCATAACGAACATATATCAGGATCATTTTAGTTTTTCCCTATTATTATTATCGAAATATTTGTACGCCCTTTTTAGTATATGCCTTCTACACTTTTATGTCTTGTAAATCTTTGACAGTTATTAGCAAGTTACAACTAAAGATTTTCAACGAATTGTAGTTTGGGGTTCCCGTGGGAAACATTTTAGGCCCTACGTGTAAAATGGGTCTACATTTCTGTTTGAAATAATTAACATTTATAATCATGATACAATTGACTCTACTGCTTACTCATTGTGGGTATTAGACAAACAACGAATACATACCTATAGACCAAAACAGCCAATATAACTGTTCAACTTTGACAACAAAATGAGCGTAAAAAGGAGATAACAAGTCATCTTTCCAAAGCTCCTGACAACAAAACGTACTCGTACGTGATACAACGCACGAGGAAAATACACAGTTTTATTCAAAGCTCACGTGTTCGTATTATCAATAATCTGTCTTTTCCACTACAAATAACTCTCACAGGCTTGTTTATGTGGATTCAATCCTATAAAGTCGACCGTCCACGCTTATGCAGGATGTGCACAGAGAGATTTGCCACGATAGCTGCGCGGTAAATTTTTTGGCAACCACGGATTCGTGCGCAGCGTAGCTGTAGGTCGCAGTGGACAATCCCGCCTATTTCATACAATTCGAAGCTAATGTGCACATGCGTAGCTTAGCCATGTGCTGCAGTGGAGGGGTGCCATAAAGTTCTTGTCAGGTTTAACGCCATTCCGGGCTTCAACATTTAATAAAAGCGGCACTGCTCACGTAGAATCTCTTTTTTAAATTCCGCACGCGTGTGCGACAAATTTAACTTTATTATTATAGTCGGAGATGCGATTTCGTGGATCACCCCTTACAATGTTATTACTATACTTAAATGTTATTGAAATGCTTTGATCCCGACACGGGGCGTTACAGTCCGTTAGATAAAATTACTAAGCAAGTGCGACTTCGCCAATTCTTTTGAACAGGGCGTCTGAAAACGAATGTGGTATATGAGTTAAAATTGCACTAGTTAGTCCACTGCGATCGTGTATTTTCTTTGTCGTAGTTCGTTCTCTTTATTCTCTTGGGACTGAAATGGGAGGTTTCTATTTCTTGTAGTTAGATAGTCCAGTTCTACCTTATACTTCGAGACCAACTCCTAAACACATTGAGCCATATCTCTGTCATGACCCGAATGGGCCAAGGAAGCTCAAGGGGTGACCATGTTGAAAAAGCATCGTAGACCGAAATAGTCCTTTTCTGTTCCATATCAAATATTTTCTTTATGGGCTTACGCACAGTATAGCTCTTGGGATGACTAAATTGCAAAATAATCCACATGCATGTTGATCTTGGATTTTCTACTTTCCTTGTCCCATAGCAAATATTTTTCTGAAGGACCCGAGACACGCAGGCCTCTACAATTGACTACGCAGAAGAAGCATTGTCGAACAACATAGTCCTTTACTATCCTCTCTCAAATATTGGAATTACCTACCATAAATGTGTAATGTAGGCACGTCACACAATACTATCGTCGTCTGGTGGCCCTCCGGCACACATGACGTCACGCCCTCCGTACGCCTCCGACTGGCTCCGACCACGATTTGTAATTGCCGATAAATTCGCAAAGTACAATTTTTGTCTCGTAAATAACGCAAAAATTGCCGGTGGTGGCCATTTAAAATCATTTTAACATACCAATTAGTTAGCGAGAATCTCACAATTCGTCATCAATTTTCCAAAGCAATTAAGGTTGTTTGTAATAAAATTCGTATATTATAACTTCGATCCGCGCATATTTCTTTTTGTTCTTGGACCACCCTGAAAAAACGATTAGTGGTATAAAAACATCCATTACTAAGTGTAAACATTTTAAATGATAAAGCCCTCGAGGATATTGCTGGATTTGAGGAGCAGAAATTAAAATAATAACTCATTCCTTCACATCCACTAAAATTGGTTGCTGAAGCAACCATTTATACATTTGTTACAAAATAATTTTTGTCAGCTAAATTTCAATAATTCGTCTCTTATTTTACGAATTTTAAAAAACTGAATTAATTTGATTCAACTGAAGGATGGTCGTCAGGACAATTACTTGAAGACTACAAATTAAATAGATATCAGTCCTAGTATTACTCCTAAAATGGCGTCCAATTTTCGTAACCGCGCATTTCTTTGCTAATGAAACTGTTGTTATTTGTTTCAACAAATGTCTTTGTCTCTTGCTGACGTCTGCTGTTCAGCTTAACAATGCAATTTGCTTTGCAACACCCTTTTTTCTCGAAAGTCAACAAATAAATTGTGTGAAGAACGCAAATGTTTGAGTGCGTTGTTACGATTTTCTTTTTTCCATATCTAATCCTGGATTTCACAAATTCAACTATACGAGTTTAATGTATAAACTATAAAAATATCTACTTAAATTATGACATAATTCACTTTTCACAAAATTACATGAAAATTATTTAAAAAATGTAAAATTGTTTAAATTCAACTCATACTATTTATAGTGAAAACCACTCGATTCGAATTAATTTCAAAGTTTTGCAACTAAATTCACTTCGTTTACGACAGGCGGTGACAGGATTAAGATAATACAAACTCTATTTATATTCTTAGTTTCATAGAATTTTACTCCCCCTTTATCCTTAAAGTTTCTAAGAAAAAATATTTTCAGATTACAGTAACTTCATTGTTTATCTGCTCGTTAAAGCTTTTGAACGAAGCTGAAAACCCCGCGAAAATAATTAGATTTGAATTATTACTATTGTAATGCTGTACATTTTACTAAGGATGCATCAACAACATGCTGTTCTAAGGAACCAAATTAAACTTTATTCTTAAACAAATAAAGAAAACTCACCACAAACATAAAAGTCACAAGAGAATGAAAAATAAAATTATTTTTCTATTTAGCACGTAATGTCCGGATCATGCCGGATGCGGCTGTAATATTATAATGTCTTTGCTTTGAAATATAATAAAACAGGTGTCCCCTGTCACTTTAGCAGCGGGGATGTTTCAAGATATAAAACATGAAGAATTTCTTGCATGCATTTGTACAAGATGGAGAAAATTTAAGTGTAAATTCTAATTACGATGATGAAGGAACTAAAACAATTATACAGCTGAAAGCTCGAACTTGGAATGTTCGGGTTATAATAATCACTCAATGTCTAAGCAAAATGTCGACGAGAATTTGGCGAATTATGACTAATGAACCTAAAAACATTGGATGCAATTCCAAGAAAGAAACGTGACTATACATAAGAAATATTCAAGAGTAGCCATTGAATACTTGATTAGTTAATCCAAGTCTTGGACACATGAATTTAAAACTTTACGACACTTACAAATGGGTTATGAGACAGATACAAAATACGCTACGATTAGTTCATTTGTAAGGGAACAGCTTGTTTGACATTGTGTCACATACTTTGACTTGTACAGTTTTTCAATCTCGTTAATCCCGTGGATCTTAGATGATAAATGATTTCAAAACTAACATCGAAAATGTTTAGCTTGCGTTACACTAAGAGAATAAAATTGTACTCGACTCCTATATCTTGATAACGTTCATTATTTGAAACTACGAATCGTAACATTACCGACAATTTTTCGCTTAATTAATCACCCGTTATAAATGAGAGAAAACATTGCGTTTTAACTATAGACCAAACATTACAGAACATTAACTTACACTTGGTCAAATTCTTGTCCCGTCTCTCACACGACGCACAGTCGAGAACAGAGATGGCTCAGTGGTAACCGCCCCGACTTACAAGTTGTAAGCCATGGATTTGAACCCAGGCAGGCGCTTAAAGCTTTGTGCAGACTAGCGCGGCGCGACAGCGCGACGCGACACCCGTTATTGTTATACCGTCAAGTTTTCTTAGAAATTGTATTGTTCGAGTCGCGTCGCGCCGTCGCGTCGCGCTGGTTTGTATGAGCCTTTACACAGTGCCACGAGGCACACTTTCCTGTTTAATTATTATTTTAGACTTTTTATTTGTTTCCTTTTTTAATTCTTTTTTTTACTTGTGTTATAATTATTTTGCGTTGTGGGCCTTTTTGTCTGTGCTAAATAAATGTATTTTCTTTCTTTCTTTACTTTGTGCAAATAATTTCATCACCACTGCTCTAAAAACGGTGAAGAAAAACATTGTGAGGAAACCGGCATGTCCTAGAACAAAAAAATTTGAAGACATGTGACATCTACCAACCCGCGTGGTAGATAACAGCCCACTCCCTCTCGAAGAGAGAAGAACTGTGTCCCAACAGTGGGAACATTATAGGCATTACGAGCATGATTATGCTATATAATGGGCATGTGTTTAATATTCAGAAAAATACGGGCGGTCACACGCCCAAGAGCGGCATTGTATACTATGCTCTGCGCCCTAAGGAGGAGCTCAATAACCGCCGCACAGGTCGATCCATCAGGTTAAGCTACGCTTGCCGGGGTTGGTCTATGGATGGGTGACCATCTTTACATACCGGGACTCCTTCGTGCCTCGGAAAACACGTTAAGCCGTTAGTCCCGGCTGTCATTCGTGCATCTCTGATAGTCGTTACGGGTCGTCAGAAGCCCGAAATTCTGACAACCAGTCTTATCAAGGGGTATCGTATTACCCAGTTACTGGGTTGTGGAGCTCCATGTAAAATACTGGTATTCAGCTGCATCTTGTTAGACTGGAATTCGACCCCAATATAGTTGGGAAACGGCTAGGCAGATAACTCTGTGCCCTAAGCTTCTAAAAAAGTAGGTACCAGCATAAGCTAAAAATATAAAATAGTCTCCAGACTAAATAATCTTTATCCTATTCCGTAACGGAAATAGCTACTTTATAACTCGCAACTTAATTATAACTCTCAGACTTTTGACTAACGACGATCGATTTTTAAATTTATATTTTGACACGATATGAATCAAATTAAATGATAGGCAAACAAGAATAAATGTATGTCGGCGCCTGCTTATTATAGACATTACACCATAACACAATTAATTGTTTATGTGCGCGCTTTCTGTTATTTATTGTCGTATTTATAGTATTTCGACACCGGTAACTAGAATAGACTGGTAATTCATGATAAACACAATACGGTTAATTGACAATTGTTATTTTACGAATAGTTGATTACATCGCCCATAGAAGGTGCAAAAGCATTCATCGTTGATCAGATGCAAGGAGCAACCTGTATTATCAAGTATATTCTGTGAAAATCCAATTTCCTTAAAGCTTGTAACCTAGAGCGAAAATCTTATAGAAGGAAATCGTGTTCGCAATGGCGACTGTCGCGCAAGGGGTCCACGGTTCAATCCCTAGGTCGGACATACTTTATTGGGGTTTGCCATATAGAGTTTATCAGTAGCAGCCCGGAGTTGGATTTGTGACCGGTTTATGGTAAAAGGCTCACCCCCTATTGCATGGGACGTAAACACAATGGCGAAATTTCTATATTCTAAATAGCCTTTGCTTAACCCTTAAAAATTGCAACAAAAGCAATTTTAGAGATACATAACATCACGCCTGTAATCCCCGAAGGGTTAGACAGAGGTGTCCATAGGTACACCTTAGTACACACATTTCGCCAGTTATATATAAGTCCCATGTAATAGGGGGCGAGCCTATTGCCATCAACTGGGCACAAATCCAGACTCCGGGCTGCTACTGAGAAATTTCTGATCGAAAAACCCAATAACACTTTACCCGACCTGGGAATCCAACCCAGGACCTCATGCTCAGTAGCAGCGCTTGCGACCGCTAGACGAACGAGGCTGTCTTGTAGAGATTTCGCAATTCATATCTCTCACGAATATAATTTTGTTTATTAGTACCTACGTTTACAAATAACAGTACCGACTGTTGTGTACTTACCGAAGCTACTAAGCCCACTACAACACCATAAATATACTACGAAATTGCTTTATGAATATGAAAAACTTTATCGGAAGCTCATCGTTTACATACACATATCACTTCATACTGTTATTTCAAATACTACTCGATATTCGCGCGAGTTTGCTTCGGACGCTCTATTACAGAATGCTTAGAAGTCTAATCTCCATATACGGTGTGCCAATTACTTCATTATCGGAGCTAATAAGAGAGAATATAGAGTGTATCCACGTTGCGAAACCGTAATAGTACGTAATTGTATCGACACGTAGCGGTAAGTGAGGTAATCCAACCAGAGGTGGAAGTTAACTGACTGCTAAGTTGTGGCCAAGCGTTGTGGGGAGCCGCGCCTGGCCGGGTAATAGTTGTGAATCTGTGATAGGGTTTCCACCTGAGGTCGCATGCAAATGTTTGTTCATTGCAAGTAGTGAAGAAGTGTTGAATTGCGTTCAGGGTTGCGACATGTTGTACATGTTAAAAAAATTAAGTTAATGTAGGCGTCAATGAATCATCTTCTTATTCCTCAAAGTTGATAAGTTAAGCTGCTAGTTCCTTCCAAATTTTCTGGGAAATTGATGAAAATTGGTCTTGACAGAGTCTATATTTGCAATCAGATGCACATGTATGGTAGTGTCAACCCTATTGGTGCACCGTACCGCGTATCACACCGGTCGTCGAATGTGGAGCAGGCGGCGAGCCAGCGGCGATGCCTCCGACAAAAAATCAGTGTAAGCTGTACACGAAGGCGCTCCGGTCGCGCGCTCGCTCCCGCCGCCAGCACTCGCCCGCGTGCCCCTAGCGCACGAACTTACCGCTCCGGCTAAACTTACTCGCAACTTCCGAACAAATTCACCGGTCCAACCTCCCAATCCTAAACTATTTCCTCAATCAACTTAGTACTCCAGTGGAAATCTAAAGTGAAAAGTGTCATATTGTTAGTTGGTGTGTAAGTTAACAACATATGGCCGTGGCCCGAGGTCCGGCCGTTAGGCTGCGATCGGTCGTGCCGCCTCGCCGATAGAATCACGACCGAGCACGTGTGTGCCTATTGCGTCTGGAGGCTCACCATTCACTTCACCTATTTTGTCATCTCACACTTGCATTGAACTGTTTTTATTTTCGAAAGTACCATTAATACCGTTCCTAATTAGGAATCTAACAAACTTGAATTGAGCGTAAACGAAAAGCAATAAATACAAACACACATAGACATGATTTCACTTTGTTATGTATCTACTTTTTGAGTCATGTATCTGTTAATTAAAACTTTTATTTATTAGGAATTTCTCAATAAATCTACGAGTTTTTTTCTTGGGAGAGTGATGAACTAATCTACTTAAATATCTTGTAATTGATTGATTCTTAACTCACATGCAATTTCGTTGAAATGTCCGTCAAAAGTACAGTCTGGGTAAATATTTGGCGAGAAGTTCTTGTCTGCCACCGTCTGGTCTCATAATGAAAGCGATTGAATTCATCTTGCTTAGGAACTCTCAAACAGTTTACTTTACCTAAGGGACACAGAGCATTATATCTTTGAAAAGTTCCGACTCGCATTGAATAGCATTTTCGGAATCTGGCTCGCATTTTGCCGAATTCTCCTTAATTAAATTAACTGCCTTCAGACCTTTGACGTTTATTGGCTAAGAGAGTGACCTCCCAGCCGTTTTTATTTTCGCCCAACATTCCTCCAGACTCTTTATTGCCAATTGTACTGAAGGAAATGTGGCAACTTTTCTTACTAAACAACTTACTTACTTACATTAATTTATTTCGTCTATTCCGTCCAAAAGTTTTACATAATATTATACAAGTTTTAATGATATTCTATTATCGATTCTGAATGACGGATTTCTGTTTCTTGCTTCGACGTGACAAGAATAAAAGTTGTAAAAAGCTTAAAAGGCTTTTCCGAATTAGATTAAACCGAAGTCCTCTTTGAACCATTAGATTATAACTCTTTAGTAACAAACAATAAAATAATTACATTAATTTTAAGATCACATGTTACCGCAAACATTAATCTAAAGCGAAACTAAAACTCGTTTAGCGTGTGTACATATGCATACCTAGTTACTTACTTAACACTGATTAAAATTACTAGGTCAATTAATTTCCGTTCTCATCATATGACGTGTATTTGCGTCGATATTTATATACAAATAAGATCAGCTTGACGGTAATACGAAAACTTACGAAATAGATCAAGCTAAAAATAAAACAAAAGAAAACCACGGAGAAAAAGAAATAAAAGGAATGGAGATGAAAGCTATTCGAAAAGTCGTAAGAGACAGTCTCAGAGACATAATTAGTAGATGAAGTTTCAACCATCCCACTACAAAGGGATTTGAAGAAATTAGTTACCTTTAAACAGGCGTCAAATAACTTCCTTAAAAAACGGAAATATTTGGCCATCAGCTTAATGGTAGGAACTCAATGTAAAATGTTATTAATGTTATTTACTTCATTTATTACTTACAATTAGAGCCTGACCACTATAAAGACAGATTTATTTCATTTGTCGCTGTAGGGAAGGCCACTGTAATTAAATTTAATTAAAATCTTGGGCTTAATCGCGAAGTTAACACGTCTGGTATAAATAATTTTCAAAGTCAAGAAAAGTCAAAGTGAAGTTTAATATTGGTTTTTGGACTCGTCAATCAGCCTAAGCAGCATGAACGTAATTTATTTTTAAAGTATCTATTGAAGATCCGAATCTATAATTAAGAGATGGTTAATTATTACGTAGCGTTATTTATTACATCTTATCGGGCTACAAATAGAAATAAAACAGTTACCTACGTCTTTTTAAAGTAATTAAAGTACAGCACTTAAAAAACGTTTTGTTCATATCATTCGTCTGTTAAGTAGGTAAGTAAGTAATGTCAAAATCTATCAAAAATTCTAGTTCAGTCCTTAAATAATACTATCAAATCGTAGCATGTTAGTTTAGTTTTTGTTGAATCGCTGTATCAACTTCGGTATTTGGGTCCACGGTCCCTTTTCTACCAAAATATTGAGGCTCAGTAAACCCGATTACTTTTTCGTGAAGTTCAGCTCAACCCAGTGCAAAAGTTTTCCATATGCGGGATAGTCATGAATAGGCAATTCGCAATATTTCCGATCACGTACTGCCCGGACTCTGGGTCCTAGCCAAACGTCGCCCATAATTTTGTTTCAATGCTAAGCTACGCCACGAACTGTAAACTTTCAGTAAGCTTGAAAATTAAAAGGTAGAGGAGCTTATGAAGGCAGCAGTGCAAACTTTCAGAGAGCTTTACTGTCAGCTTATCTCATACGGATTCATCTGAACCTTAAACATTTAAGTAGTCCGAATTAACCCTGTTCCACATTTATCTGGTGGGCTAAGATTATGTTATGGAAAAAAATACATTTAGATTGACAATATAATTTTAACTTGTTTTCATTAAATATAGGAACCGACCCTTTTTTTTTTTTGAGGCTCGGAAATTATCAAATAACTTCTCCCGCTCTGGGCGGAGCGGGAGGGCGTATCAGACTTTTACTGACTAAAACCCACCCCTGTTCCTTCGGTTGCCTGTGTGCCGGGGTCGCGATACCCCTTTCGGACAAACTCGCAACCGCGGCAGCCCGACCTTGGTACCTATATCCTGATCTACAAAAGCTGCAAGTAGTATGGGTGCCTGCACGATTTATAAGCAACCCCTGTTATATAAATACTAGAACCCTAAAGCGTGTGAAAAAAAACAAGTTCCCAAATAAAGTTCGCAGCATATAAAATATCTTACAGACATCTCGTAAGGAAGTGGCTATAAAAAAGATCGCTTGGCCGAACCTACCATAGACCATAAGCTAGTAACTACACATATTATAAATCTTTATAACTGATGTTTGAGAACTTGTAACTGTTTTTTATTAACATCAAATCCGTATCGAAATCTTACGAACAAATATCGGTCGGTAGAGTATTGTTCGATGGTCTACATCCAGTGCTGTCACAAAGTACGTGATATACTGTCGATGGAAGCCTCCACGGCGATAACGAAACACTAATAATGATGATCGTATTGGTTTGTAATAAATGTTCCATTGTATTTACGACTTATTCTATCACTTTTTGCTCTCGTTGTGATGTACCGTAACCTGTCTTAAGTTAAGATCGATCGCCTGATATAGACAATGTATAAGTGTAACATTCGTTGAACCAATCACTTGACAGAATACTTTGGTTGGCTCTTGTTTGTTAAACTTTACTACCGTGCAGCCGTGTCATAATTTTCAGCTTCGTAATATTTCACGCAATTTCCCCCCCGTTATATGTCTTCGCAGTTTATACGATTATTATTTCTTCCTGAGAGACACCTCCAATTTCCAAAGGCTCTTCTTATCTTACTTAAGTATCAGTGAAAATGTCGAAATTATTTACGATATTCATTGTCGCATTGACACAAAAACATGATAATAAAATATGTATGATTTGATCATCCCTGGTTGTGCTGCACCGTGGGACGTCGCGTGGCGAGTCTTGTCCTTCCTTTAACGGCTAGTGTTCACCGAATAAATTGTCCGAATGTGCAGTTTTATCTGGCAGATTATAAAGTCGTAATAAATACGCGTAACGTTTCGAAAATAACATATTGCTGAATTTGGTGTCGCGGTGCTGAATGTAATAACACGGCATTAATCGTAAGTCTAGAAGGTGAGTAATGTGGTAGCGTCAGAGTTTGGGCGTTTAAGAGCTTTGTGATTGATTGAGCCGCGCGGATTGTTTTAAAACTCGCCTCGCAAGTACTTGCTGCTCTTACGAACGCAAATGTAGAAGTGTTAATACAATTAGATATTAATTTGGCATCTTTTTTTACATTCGGATTTATGAATACTTATACTTATATACTTATATTTCATAATGATTTCATAATTATAAATCGAATGCCCAAGGTTCGATCTGACGCACAAAGTAATTTAAAAACGACATGAATTTCTCTGTATTAGATTAAAGTTTAAAATATTCTTGTTTCTCAATAAAAATGTATAACAATCTCGATCATATCCATCCGGAGCTGGCAAAAAAAAAAAAAAAAACGGAAGTAAAAGTACATTCTACGCTGAAAGTAAAAACGCGATAATTTGTTAATCTTGTCATTCTTTATTACTTTACTAAAGATAATAATGTACCAGGCGGTCATAGAAGTAAGGAGAGTGCACACCATCAAATAACATAAGTGCCACGTCAGTGTTGGCTAGGCTGACTGACCCAGTTGCATGCGTTACGCTCCCAGCAAGCATCTCACTCAGTTCCTGTCGGCGGCAATCAACGCCCCCCGCCCATGACACATGACTGCAAACCCTATCGTCATTCATATTCATGTTGCCAGGTTGTCACTTGCACATTGAACACAAGTAGAATATCATCTACATAAATGTCGCTTAGAGAAAACATAATGATTAGGTAGCTGTGTACAAAAACTGCACAATTTGGGCCAGCGTGTAAAAATATTCAGAAGAATTAGGAGTGACAACTACATTTTAAAATATCTAAAAAGTCAAAAGTAGGTACTCATTTAACGGACTCACCATTATTAGTGAATCGTAGATCCCATTTTTACGCCGGTAAAAGCTTAAGTAATCTTAAAAAATATGGATTTAGAATGTATTAGTATGGTGAAGGGTGGGCGTTTTGGGGGACTGTCTTATGTAATTTTGACGTTCGAAAAGTGCTGAAACTCAGCCTAGTTTGAATAAATGACTTTTGAATTTGAATTGTCAGTGGAAAGAAAATTGGAACACATTAGAGATGAACCGACTAGTCGGGAAAGCCGACTATTCGGCCATATTTGTAGTCGGCGACTACCCGGCAAAAAGCGCCGTCAAGTCGGTTATTTACTTTATTAATATTTCTATGCTTAAAATGAAATCATAACCTTTACTGGTAATCATTATTATTTAAAACCAAATATATTTTTTTTGTATATGGCTCGTATCTGAATATAGTACGTAGTACATTACCTATTGTTAATTAGGTGTTTATTTTAGAATCACAGTTTCGGTATTGTAACATTAATAATATTTATATTCATTCTCAATTGAAATAATGTAGGAGTAAGAATTCCTTCCTTTTAGGGTCTTTTTGCAACCGACTAGTCGGTAAGTCGGCTAGACGGCGAAAGTCATAGTCGGCCCGTCTCTAGAAAACATAGCACATAGTAAGAAATTGTAAACAAAATCGATCATAGAAGTTTTTAAGAGCTTTGATGATGTTTCTATTGCCACACTGCAATAGAAAATGTAACATTTATGTGGCAGTAAAGTTTATCAAGTATTCGCCGCAATACGACCATACTTGATGGTATCTAAGAACACCCATAAACCAAGGATAACAGAATACTTATCCTGAATCCTCATCAACACTATAAACTTTGTTACACGTTAGATTTGACCGGGAACAACATAATTCACGTGTTTTTTTAAAGCTCGTGCAGTCCAGCGCGACGCGGCAGCGCGACGCGTCTCGAACAATACAATTTCTAGGAAAACGTCACGGTATAACAATAGCCGGAGTCGCGCCGCGCTGTCGCGTCGCGCTTGTCTGTACGAAGCTTTAAATGTTTGTCGTATTATGATGTTAACCCTGCAGAACAGAACAGAATACCGTTACCGGTTCCTATGCAAAACCGTCTAGGTACCTATCTACCTAGGTAGGTACAGCGAGCCGCATTTTTTTTTTGCACCACCCAACCACCAACCAACCAAACCAACCACCACCTAACCACCAAGTAAAGTAACCAACAGCAGCAGCAACAGTACTGCGTAAGCAATTAAGTATGCAAATACACATTGATACAATATTAAGGAAAAAGAAAAATGATTGTGGACAAACAAATTAATTCTTGTCATGTTTCCTACATCTGTTAAGGCTGACTGTGCCAATAGACAATTGAGAAGAGCATCTGTTAATACACAAATAATCAACGTACCAATGAATAGTAAATGGGACTACCTATTATTAAGCCGGTTTTCAATAAACTCAAAGGCCATTGAATGTAAGTTAAATTCATAAAATTACCCACATACGTTCATTAAGTGGTCCTAAAAACATGTATTTATAGTTTCCTCGGCCGTTAATGAAATTGCTTGTAAACAGCGTTTAATATTTCATCATAGCTTCAAATGATGCTGTACTTAATGTAGGTACTGTCGACAAAAAAGATAAGTACGCAGGCAGCTAACTAGGTACCTTCATCTACTTTTTAACTCATGTTGTGCCTGTGCTGTAGTCAAAATACTGATGCCATCGTTTGTCTGAGTGTCTCTTACGTTTAAGAGGCTGAGAACAGCTAAACCGGTCCCTGTCGGACTGCATAGAAAAGAAAGAGAAGCGCGATGACACAACGCTGGTAATTTATTGCGAAATATTAAGCAATTATCTATTTACAAAAAACCGATTGATTGGACTAAACAATTACAACATATGTTGCTTGTAGAATAATCTGACAAAAAATCAGAATGATTGCATTTATATTAATACTAGCAGTTGCCCGCGATTTCGTCTGCGATCCAGGATGAAAAGTAGCCTATGTCCTTCTCCAGGTTATGGTCTACCCCTGTGCCAAATTTCATCCAAAGGACATAGGGTATTTTTAACAAACAAACGAACTCACTTTCGCATTTATAATATTAGTTAGTTTTTTTTTTTATAGATTCTTATGGGCGACCATCTCATATTGTCAGGTGACAATATGTGTACCTGACGCTGGTTTTCAGCTGCAGCTTTCGGATGCCATACAAAAACCCAGTTCAATCTAATTTTTTATCGCTAATGATAAGGTATATTAATCAGGTATTTTATGTTAATATTTTACCAATTTTTATACTGAATAAAAATATTGATATTGCTTTATATCGATAAAGCCAGTATTCATGATTAATAATGAATACTGCCTATATCAAATGAAATTAATTTGATTTAGAATGGTTAATTTTTTGCTTGCAGACGTAACTCTTTTGTCGACTGTACTTGAGTAGGTAGATGCCATAAATCGTCCTTTCTCGCTACGAAAAGATATGCCCACATGAGTTTATCTACTTATTTCTCAAGTCTTTGCTTTGAATTGACTATTACGATACTGCATCGGGCTTAATGCTTTGAACTTAAAATAGGTACCTCTACCTAGTACCTACCCACTGTGGATACGTAATTGTGTATACGGTGTTGTGTATTCTTAGCTTTAAATATAACTTCACTTACTTAATTGATAAAAGTAAGCAATTAAGATATTACGACACATCTACAATTAAATGTTTAAATTCTGAATTCGCTTGAATATTATGAAATAACATACGTAGGTCTATCTACTCAAATAATTAACACAAAAATGAAATAAGAAATCACAGTAAGAAATCATTTTTAGAATGACACCAGACTCATAAATTAAACCCATTTAAGAAATGCTTGGTCACAGTTCTTTTAATCGAAGAGTTAGATATTTTCATGTTAATATCATACAAACGAGCACGATATAACTCATACACTTTGTATGAAAACCAAACTTCCTTTCCTTTTGTTCCAGACATATTTTACAGACTGAAATGGTTTGGAAAGAGTTATGTGGATGTAAAAGTGACATTAATGCGCGCTGGAATAGTCGCGTTAATTAACTAAATAGTTCATTTATACGTCGCTACGACGAGGTAAAAATCTGTAACAATCACACCATGACACGTTAACGGCCTATTAATTATTTACAAACGCAACATCTTCATAATTTACATCGCTTCGAAGATTACAGGGGGAGATAAAGTATCCCGAAATTAAAACAAAAATCCCGATATTGCATAATATTAATTTCGTTGTGAATTTATTATACTGTGTCAAGTTTTGTCTGTCGGATGATATTTAAGTCCAGGAAAGCTATTATTCTTACAAGTAATTTAACGATGTGATTATTATTATATAAAGAAGCTACACCATACAAAATTTTATTAAATTAAAAACGAGTCGTTATCAAAAATTAAATTTAAAATTCCGTAGCAAAAAAGCGGCATTGAAAATTTCTGGACAGATCGCTTAATAAGGGCCCGTAACGAAACAGGGAGTAATCAAAAACAAGTGAAGTGCTGTTAGTGCTCATAAAAAGCTTTTTAAACTGTCCCAGGCTTCATAACTGACAACCGCTTAAAGGCCAAAAATTTCACAATTGCTTCCATTTCAAGCTGTTATTCAGATTTCATTCGTTGCGAAACAGAAAAAATATTATTTTACATTGTTGCAGGAGTCCTCTTATCCGAGTGGAATGTTCAAAATATGTGATACTTGCTTCATTAAGAATGTTAAATAAATTTATAGTAACCTGTTGAAAACCTCAGTTTTACCAAATGTGATTAAAAGACGAGCTAGGAATACGTTTATTACATTCGTCTTAAAATTAACTCTTTTACTAATACGAAACTTATTGCATTCGAATCTATTTGTCGACTGATAAACCCAGATCGATCTACATAAACGAGATTTAAAATTCTTTCTAATTTATTATGCGTCTCAGTCAGATCCCCCCGATAAAGCCAGTTGTCCCTGAAGATTTATAATGGAAATTTTATTGCGAATTTATTTTTAAAACGTTCAATTTCGTGACAGTTGGGAGAAATTATCACGCAATTAAAAGGATTCCCTAATGAGAACAAAAAGAGGAAGTTCGGCCCATATTTTAAACGTTGTTAGCCGTGATATAGTGTTTATTGGAGGATGGTATTGTCTTGCTTACACTGTCGTGTGGGGAAACAAAACAATACAATTATGTAGACCCCAGATGGCCCATCACTCTATTAGATACGAACGAGACTTGGCTATTAACACAATATCAATAGCATATACATTGCTTCTAATAAATGTATCTGTTAGCGATATTTGTATGTAGATACATTAATTAACTAACTAGTTAATTAATGTATCTAAAAACCTATTTTAAACGAATATTAGAGACTAACTAGTCTCTAATATTCGTTTAAAATAGGTTTTTATGAAATACACTGGAGAAAATAAAAGAAGTCATTGATGAGGAAAATATCTGAAAACTCATCATCATCTTCCTTAGTCACTAACCACATGTAAAGAAGAAGAAGATCTTTCTGCCCTTGTCCAATGTTACTTGGGGCCGGCGTTTTCTTTCTCCACTCTCCCTTGTAAACCATCACGCCAGCATTCTCTCCCTTCTCTTTCACACAATCTATCCAACTTTTCTTTGGCCTTTCCCTCCCGCTCCATCCATCAACATTTAAATTCATCACTCTGAAAAAATCTGAAAACTATTTACTTACAGTAAAAGTAACTACTTATGAAAAATGATAAACACGCTACGATAGTATAAAGTACAAAATAAGCTGTAGAAAACATCAAGGTCAAGGTCATGTTCGTGAAAATGGTCGCAGCCTCGTCAGGAAATATAACGAGATCATGTTTTACGAGCTTGTTTATCCGAATTCCTATATTCCAATAAACATTATACATAATATATTCTTGTCGTTTATACATAATATATCAATAGGACAGGGCCAAACCGACAACCTTAAGCACAGAGAATATAATACAGGAAACAATTTTCCGGTCATTTTTCCACAATGTTGTAGCCAACATCGTGAGAAATTTTAGCTAAACATGTCGCGCGAAAAATAAGCTTTCCTGTAACCGAACCTGTAACTCACAATAAGTGTACCAAAACATCAAGCAAATGATCAAAAACAACGGTGTGGGAGCAAATACTTAGTTTCGCCATGTCTCCGTAATGTTCGGCAATAAATTGAGATGAACAAACAAGCGGTCTTATCTTATCCATACCGGTTGGAATCTTGGCCGCAGTCGAAGCCTATCAAATATCTTTTCACAGTTTCCGCGCCATTTAATCGACAAATACTGTAACATGTCACGTTATTACACGGAACATTTTCTCCGTGTTATTTTAAGTGTGTAATAAAGAAGCTTTTCGTTGTTTGTTTTTAATCGAGCTAAACCGTTTTATTACCTAAGCTAAGTTAAGGCTCGTGCAAACTAGCGCGACTCGTCGCGCGACGCGACACCGGTAATTTTTCTACCATGAAGTTTTCGTGAAGAAATTGTTTTGTTAGAGTCGCGTCGCGCTGGTTGCATGACGCTTTACCACCGAAGGAAAATTGAAATTCTTGAAGATAATGCAACTATTTACCTACTTTTGAAACTAAATGAATCAAGCTCATCAAGTGAACGGTACTCTCGCGGACTAGTCATTATGATATCACAAAAAATCTTTAAGTACCCTTTCTTTGTGGCACAGACATAAATCAAAACAATTTTTGGCAACTTAATAATGATCATCTTCATAAATGTATTAATTGCCTGTGTATACTCAAAGGTCATTGAATGATGTATGCGCAATTAATGAATAACCGAGTATTTATTTTCCGTTCGTTATCGTTGTTAAAAGTTCGCATAAACAAAATAAAAGTTCTGTTGTAATAGGTACAGTACGACAGAAATTAGATGTAGCATCGGAAAAATTCGTAAAACCGATCACTGAACTGAGTCAGCCTTCAAAATCACCAATATTGATAGTAGGTTTAGGTGAAAATGATCTTTACGCAAACGGAATAACTTGTGAAGTCATATAACCATATACATTCGTAAAATTGAAACGAATGGATGCAAATTTTTAAATTTATGCTACATCTAAGTTGTGTAGTACCGTAGGTAACTTAGTAATTTGCGATTGATGAGAGAAAAATAGATGCCTCTGTTTTCAAAACCATCCATAAAATGTGTTAAGTCAAAGACTATTTTTGTTAAGGCTCGCAGAAAGGCGCGATGCGACAGTGCGACGCGATTCTGGTACAATAATTTCCACAAATTCATAGAAATTGTTCTACTAGAGTCTTGTCGCACTGTTAAAAAAATATGTTATTGCAGATACGTAGGTACGTATTCTCCAATTCATACACCCCTGGTACATGTTTTTAAACTTCCATAATCTTCGCTTTGCAACTTTTACAATGAATTTTATTTTTTTATAGCACTCATAAATTTTAAACAAAGAGCCTCCTTTTATTCACAAAATGTTTTATACTTTTTGTTTTGAAAAAAACATGGCGGTTTTATTACTCCAAGGTAGAATTTTCAAAACTTTCAGTAGGTAAGACAATTATTGTAGATCCAATTTATCGAATTCAGAGATAGTTTGTGGAGATTTAGTGACACCTGAATGCCGACGCTCAATCTAAGAAGATTTATGTTTGTCTAGACAGACGGCTCTCTCAACTATCCTATCTAGACCTAGGTATACACAATAGTTACTGCTACGCATATTTCAGCATAGCATCCAATCCAGATGATCCGGATACGCTTGACAAGTTTTTTTTCATGATTTTCAATGCTTCATACCTACTTAGCTCATATAAACGAATAGTTATATTCAACGGAGTCGTTAAAAAGGCATTCGCCTAATTCTTACACGTAGCATGATCAGTACGAATAGTGATCCTCCAGACATAATCAGCGCCAGATTCATATTTTCTAATCTAATTAGGGTTTTTTTTTTCTTATCCTAAACCAGAAGAAAAAATCTATCCTGTATACAAAAGTGTTTATCAAACTGTGTACCCGGACATGAGAGAGCGCGACGGTGTAAGTGCGGAGCGGCGGTGATGCGTGCGGCACATGATGCGCGCGCGCATTGATGGAAGAGTCATGGTCGTCGGGCGGTGCGCCGCTGCTGCGCACGCGGTCGCTGCCGCTGGTGCTGGAGGCGGCCAGCGGCGTCGCACCCACGCGACAGGCCAGGCTCGACCCGCGCCAGCTACTGACGCTCACGCGCCACTACTACCCAGAGGGGGGGTGGGGCTGGGGAGTGGCTGCAGCTGCCACTCTCGTGCAGATCCTCGCGCACGGCCTGCATCAGGCCTCCGCTGTGCTCGCCGTCGAGACCGTCAAACGGTTTGGTCCAGAGACTCGCATGCAAGCAGGTACAATATTACCGATAGCATATTCCGAAGATTACTTTTACAACATGTAGGCAGACTGGCAGAAATACGGGAGAAAAAGACATGTTGCGCCGACCCCTAATAAATTTAGATAAGGGCAAAATAATGATGATGATGCAGACTGACAAACCCCAACAAAAATGAAGTATTTTACAAAGTGCATTTTTTCTGCGTTTACTTCATTGTAGAGAATAATAATTACAGTTGGTTAAAAGCTCGTACAGACCAGCGCGACGTGACGCAGCGCCGCGACACGAACAATACAATTTCTATGAAAACTTGACGGTATTACAATAACTGGTGTCGCGTCGCGCTGTCGCGTCGCGCGAGTCTGCACGAAGCTTAAGGCCTCGCCTCTCATGCAAGAGGTTGTGGGTTTATATGCGGGCATGTACCTACCAAATATATTTTTTCAATTCATATGTACCTTTTGAGTTTATCTTGGACACTACTGATATCGATGAAGGAAAAAGCATCTTGAGGAAAATTAGACATATCTATATTTATACATACATATTCTAAATTTAACTCGCTTTTCGTATCTGTCTGTGTGACCGCGTGTTTCTGCTAAACTACGCAACCGATTTTGATGCGGTTTCCACCGTCATATAGATAATTTATTCCGGAAGGTTTATGTGTATAGTACATTAATATTAAACTCATATACACATATATTAAATATATCTCGATGTTTTGTCAAGTCGTTGCTAATATAAGTAAGTCTGAAATCGTCAAGCCGTATTGAGCAACCGTAGTAATCAACGCTCATGCCTTCTCTTTGAGAAGAGGCCTTTGCCCTGCAGTGGGAAAATGGTAGGCTGGTATTAATATTATCTCCTTTATTTCATTTAAAACACTTATAAATTACATTTTTAAATATTAGAATATAAAAAAATATTAAAACATTTAAAAATATAAAAAATTGTAGCCCACCGGTATCGGGAACAGGGTCCAAGCTACCGGTGGTCAGGGCTCCAGAGAGAGGAACCTCCTGATAATGCGAGCCGTGTCTAGGAGTACCGCTTTCTGAATCAAGCCCTTGATCCAGCCGCCCAACGAGAGCCTCCTTAGGTGTTGGTCGAAGCTCTTGGCAATTAAGCCATTGGCTGATACGACTATCGGCACAATGATCGCTGATTCCACATCCCACATGTTGACAACCTCGCGACTTAAGTCAAGATACTTGATTTGTTTATCTTTCTCGGCTTTCACGATGTTCCCGTCATGCGGGACCGTTATGTCAATAATCATTGTGCGCCGCTCTACTCGATCCACCACCACTATATCAGGTTTATTGGCAACAATAGTCCTGTCAGTGATGATGGATCGAGCCCAGTACAATGTGATATTTCCATTTTCGAGAACTGGGTCGGGCACATACCTGTAGTACGGTACTTCAGATTCCACAAAACTGTATTTCAGAGCAAGTTGCTGATGAATAATCCTGGCTACAAGGTTGTGTCTGTGCAAGTACTCTTCGTTAGCTAAACGAGAACACCCGGAGATAATGTGTCGGTTTGATTCTCCTGGACGGTGGCATGCCCGACACATGTCAACCGTCCCGTCCTTTACAATGAATCTCCGGTAATTGTTCGTCATCATAACTTCGTCCATAATTGCACAGACAAAACCTTCGGTTTCCCCAAAGAAGTCACCAAAACGCAGCCAGTATTAATATTATTATTTATTTATCAGTTTGTTCACAGGTTAATTAAATACTAAAATATTATATTGCTTCTGTTTAATATTGCTAAAACATAAAAGCAATGATAAACTAGTACTGTACACAATCACACTGCCCACACATACAACCTTAACGTAAGATATTTTATCCTCGAAACCTCAAGAGTCTTGACCCTTGAAAAGGTGCGAGCCCATAAAAGATCCCAAATAAAAACGTTACATTTCAGCCTTTTACTTCGTATCTATCACAAATCAAATAAATCATTGTATGACATATTTCTGGAACAATGAAATATCGGAAAGGTCAAGATGTTAACGATGTCCAATATTGTCCATCTGGGAAATAATACGCGGATTCCTTTTCTCTCTTCATTTGTTATGTTCAACAATTTTCTGAATTACCGCGTGGCGTCTTTATGTGTGGATCTCGTTCCAGATCAACATGAAGATCACCACATTTAGAGAAATTGAAATTATGGTTCAAAGACGTGCACTCAGACACTCAGTGAAGTTTTTCGGATGGATCTTCCTGGAAGGACAGCTTTCAAATTACCTTGTAATTTTGTTTGTAATCTGTTTTATTAGCTTTAATGTTGGGCTTAGCAATATTAAGGATATCAATCATATTACAATGTCGTGCTTGACGCGAAGCGGGACATTGTTGTCTCTAAGCAAATATTTTCAGTGATGTGATGTACCTACCTAAATATTACATATTATCTACTAAGTACATATTATATTATGAATTAGACATTCCGTGCTTTGTTTACACGTGGCTGAAATTTTATAAACTTTATTTTAAATAACCTTATTTTCATATCATAACATCTCAAATATTGCCAAAATTGACCCGGTATCGATTTACTGCCATCCCCATATCATTTATTTATTTCTAGTAACTGTTGCATCAGGTCCACCGCCAACATATCCCGTCGAGACACATTGTCCACTCGACTGTAGACATATCTTATTACACTTCTGTATGTTTGTTTGTCCGAGCCAAATAATGTAGCTGGCTCATCTTTATCAACATGTACACCCAGACAGCAATCAGTTTATATTTAGTTTTTCAATCACAAGTTTCATAAAACACGCAAACGTCTTTTTTGAACACGAAATTGTTCAAAATAGTTAGTTAATTTTACCATGTTGTCCTAACAAACTATGCAACAGTTTTTAATTAAAGACTATCGGTTTTTACTCATCGATTTGGATGACATCCAATTTTGCCTAGTTTACATGTTAGAACAGTAAACTCGATGCGCTGGGGAATAGTTTGCATACAAAAGCCAATATTTCCATAGCGCTGGGCGATACACTATTAAAAAAACTTTAGCAGGAGGTGAAAAAGTTAGAATGGCCTCTATGCTCTTTAAATTCTGCTTCAACTCTAACAAGCAGTTATTATTGCACGTAATCTGGTTACAGTGTAAATAGTTTCAGTTGTAATACGCCCCGCGTAGGTATATAGTTCAACGTTCCTCCGTAGACGCTTTCACGATTTCCCCACGTTCAAATATTTTTCTATACGCATGTAAATACACTTGAGTGAATCACGGGCCCTCTCGAACTTTGACAACACGCAGATCATTTTACTTGGGAGACAAATGAGTACATTTTTCACAAGCATCAGCTTTGTTACCGCTATTTGTTATCCGCAAGGGAAGTTAATGTCACAAAGAAATTGAATCGCGTACCCAAAACTGAATATGTAATGCAGATGATTCGCGTTCTCTTATTTCATTTATACAGCCTCAGACCAAATAAAAACCAAGACAGAGCGCTGTCAACAGTGAAATGAAGCCGGTTTCGTCAACATGAGTGCACTTTGTTTGGTGTAGTTTGATTGTAAAAGGTTGTAAATGTGTGCGTGTGAGCGTGTATGCACAGAGCGGCGGAGTAGTTTTGGCATGCTTCACTGTATTGTTCGCAACGCTCTGTCTTGGTTTTTTATTTGGTCTGAGTATACAGCATGTGCAAAGGTGTGGTCAAATTTAAGAGTGTGGTGTGTGGTACAGACCATCAAACTGAACATCGAGAAAAAATAGTCAGCCGTTCCATACATTTGGGTCGAGAGGGTCTTGAAGTTTTGTATGGGACAGTTGATATTTTTTTCGCCATTACGATGTTAGTCCTACGAAGAAAGTCTGTACCACACCCTTAAATATGACCACACCTTTTCGATACACGCTATATTTTTGAGAGAATTCACTTAACTAACTTTTCATAGAAGTGTCGAAATGGATTTATATAAAATCTTAAACTAAAATCACAAATACGAGTACCTACAGTCTTTTAGAGACTTTCAGTCGTGCTGAAAATTTGGGATCGTCGCAGAATGAATGCATCATAATATACAATCTAGTACATTGAGCTTTACTACTCATACATAACGAAACAAAGCTTCTTTTACACACTTTAAATACTTTTGTTTCGAGAAAGAACGCTGAAGGGTTGTTGTCCTGTAATCTACCTAAATAAAGAAAACCACCTATAGATAATGGAATATAATATGAAATAGGCTCAGTGGCGGATCCAGGATTGTCGTTTGGGGTCGCTTGACCCCTCTGAGGGTAGGTTTTAGCAAAGTTAACACTAAAATAGCTCACAATATTTTTAATTTGCTTAACACAAAACCAAGCCTCCTCGGATTACTTTTCCAAATTCCTCAGTGACTTCGTTAGGTTGTTATAGACTACCAGAGATATCTCGGTAAATATACCACTAGGTACCATCAAAGAAAATCATATCTAACCAGTTTCAAAACAAAATCCCGTGAACACGATGACCACATCTGTTACCAGCCCGGCACTGCAAGCCAACAATTGCCGCCGAGCACTTCAAGCAAGAATAGTCCTCACGGTGGTTAGATATGAACGTCTTCGATGCCAAACCGGGCAGCGTGAGTGGTAGAATAATAAAACTAATAAAGAAAATAAAAAAAAAATACTTACCTACTTATTAAGTTAAGGATAATTAAAGACAATATTTTATTGTACTTTTAATTAATATAGAATAATATCAAGTTCACTCTAAGATTTGTCACGGCAGAACTCAGATGCTTTTGGGGGGGATGCTTTTGAGCCCCTTAGATCCGCTGGATCCCCCCTGGATCCGCTACTGAATAGTCTTATATTACTTGAAAAACCTCACAATTTCTGCTAGGTACAACATCCTATATAAAAATTTCTATACAAATATTTTTTATGCCCTTTTACCGTTAGCTATTAGCGACACGATTTGTTTGAGCTTCTTGCTAAGTAAAGTTGGCTGTACAAATCTAATCGCAATATCGTTTGATGTCCGTTATGCCTTCAGCAAAAGTGAAAAGGCTACATTACCATTTCCCATATAAGGTTCTATTGTTAGTACCATAAGAGTGTCGTAAAAATAATGGTCGATAAATACAGACAGATAATGTGTGTAAATGTTCGTCAAGAACCGATTACTTACTGAAATAGAGCCGTTAGTGATCTTTATGTCTGCTGACAGTGTTGTGTCTCTATAGCCGGAAATGATCATTTTGTTTTCTACCTACATTATATAGGGTGATGTGATACGTGATCTGATACTGCACAGAGTACTTACTCACTGGTTACAAGATTTGTATATCTGTCATTTACCCCCTTATTAATAAACGCGAAGTAAAGTTACACCTAACTTAAACCTAGAATAATGTATGGTAAAACCGAAGCTATTATTGCGTAACACACTTTCAATCATAATCGTGAGTTTTGAAGGATATTGCGAATTCATTGCTTCATATGTTCGAAAATTCTGTTCAACAAAGTACCTAAATAACGCAATGAACGTGGGTGAACTGTCAAAATGAAACCCATTGCGATCAATTGTCAGCTTATGTGTTAACTTGTGTGTTTTTTGATAATAGCGATAGAGTTTAAAAGCAACTCGGTAAACACAGACTTCCCTTGACTTGACTTCACTCATAATGTTAGACGTCCAAAATTCTCCTACAGGCCGGAAGCCCTTTCTACGGGTAGCTAGTAGACGATAATATTAGATCAATTTCACTAACAATAATCAATCTTACCAAAACCTATATCTATTGGACATTTCTGCTCGTCATTCTCATTATTTTCGATCTTACAATAATATAGACACAAGACACCCTCAATAATATTACATTGGTTTTATCTATTTCTATAGAGTTTTTAAAAGTAATAAGGATGTTAACAAAAAAAAAAAAATTTTTGTTCGTCAGGTAGATTATAAAAAATATTGGACACGTATTTTTTTTTTTTTACCTATGTACCTTATCAAAAGATTGCGGCAGTATATTGAGTTACGTGTACATTGTTAATGTGGCATGACGTCACTCCCCGGTGGATTTTATACTGACTTGTGACGTTGCGAGCGGGACTCCCCAACTTTAATGCGTTTTATATAAACAATTTTTTATTAATATTTAAAAATAAGTGTCTAATATTTTTTTATTATCTGACTGACAGACTAAATAGTTTTTTTTTCCCAGTCAACATCCTAGGTAATTCGTTAAACACCGACTTTCCTTGATTATACATAATTCAGAATCCCAGTCCCAAATTTTCATACAGCGCGGAAACACTTTCCTACTGCTGCCAGATGTTATTACCTCCTCACACAATAATCAATCTTAACAAAACTATATTGGATATTTCTGCTCGTCATTCTCATTATTTTCGATCTTACAATATAGAAACAAGACGCCGACTTCTAAATATAACATAGGCTTTATATATCTATTTCCAAAATACCGCAAAACGTGCGATACTGAAAATTATTTCCCAGCGCGTCTAAGATAGGGTAGGTGCCCCAAATGTCAATCATCGGCAATCGTTTATTAGGATCGAGGCGAGGCGAGAGACAGGCCGATGCGTGTGTGCCGACCTCATGCCACATTTATCATGTCATAGAACGTTTAATATGTTTCAGTTCGGTGACAGCCGCCACGATAATGTGTTGGCGGCGAAAGATTATAATCCGCATGTTTTTTCAATCATGACATCATTTATTTTATATGAAATGTTATGGAAGATCCAAGAATCCAATTTTTTATGCGAAAGATCGTTGCTAAATCTAAAGCTCCTTTACCACAGTAATTCTGCATATTTGAGGTCGGCGTGTTTTAATGAGATAGTAGGTATCCAATAAATTTTTATAAAGGCGATAAATTACCTTGAATTTGATAAATTTTAATATAAAGTGAATAGAAAATTATACCTACTATTATATCAACTTCTCAGCTTGACCTTTGTCAGCGTATCGTTAACAAAGAGAAAAAAAATGTTTCCAAAAGTGTTCATTCGTTGTATTCTTTACTTTACAATCCAAACTTCCACTGTAAACGTAAAGTTAGTTAGTAGTTCACAATTTATTAGGCCGATAACATCTATGAAAAAGGTAACGCAATATTATCCTTTGTTCATAAAACCTTTGTAAAGAGATTCTTTTAATGCAATATGGGTTTGTACTTGACCTGACCTGACCGGATGGAAAGCGAGCGGATGACGACTATGATGGAACAAGCAAGCCCAAAAGATACCTGTTCACTCTTACTTTGAAGGGTGACGGTGGAAGGGAACACATACACTGGCAGAGAGTTCCACACTTTGGCCGTGCGCATAATAAATGTGGAGGAGACACGCTGAGTACGAGTAGTCGGTATATCGACCAAGTGTGGATGGTACCCTGCAGTACGTCTGGTAGTCTGGTAGTAAACGGGAGAAGGTGGGATCAGGTCATGGAGCTCATGCGCACACTTTCCAAAGTACCGTCTGTAGACGACCGACGGGCAAGCAACATTACGCCGCTTTTGACAAATCTATCATCCTTATTCCAATCTATTTGAGTTCGACGCAAAATATATTTTTATTCCATACTTCTCTATTAGTCGTCATCTCGGTAGTCTTCTTTTGTTTGGTCTTCTCCTACTCGTATAGCCATCCACATTCAACCCCCAAACCCAAATATCATTCAACTTTTTAATAAAATTTAATAAATACGGTCTCTATGCAAAGATCAATAAATTATAGAAAAACATTACCTACTTGCGCAGCTCTGCCAAATGCGGTTAATAATTTAAAGAAGGCAACATTCATTTATGGAACATTTCGCCCTCTCTCGTCAAATATGGCGACCATATGGCCCAAAGAATTTGTTTGTGTACTGCATATTCGCCTACCTTATTTGTAGCGTCGCGAAAGTTTTTCTATTTCTGTTTATTTTGTTGTGAATGAAGTTGTAAACAAGACGTGTGTCCGAATTTACCTCAGGCCGACGGAATAGGGCCAAACAAAATAAATATATGCCAACTATTGCCAGCCAATCAATATGGTCTGGCTGTTACATAATTTGATACAAAAACATAGAGGGATGAAGTTATTTTTATGCGAAGCATTTTAAATTATCAAGCAGTAAAAACCGGAATAGCCAACGTATTCGGTAAATAAAAAACTCACCGTGAAGACTTAGGTGAAGTGAGCTGTCAATAGTGTCAATCTCTAGCAGGTGGAATGACAGCTTACTCCACGCTCACTTCACCTAAGTTTTCACGGTGAGATGGTTACAGAATAGCACTGCAGCTACAACGTTGACACAAAAGGGCAGCAATGATTCCATCGTATTTGTGAACATATTTAATTTGTCTTTGTAAGTTGTAACTTAATCAACTAACGATAACTAAAAGGTCCTATATTAATAATTAAGTTCTCTGCTAGTGCTGTGCACTTCTGTAAGTGACTAATTCACAATACCTAAAGCTGTAGGTATGTGATTGTTGTATGCGTATGTTTTAGTGAGTAAGTCATTGAGGTGCCATATCAATAAATAAATAATTGAACATAAATGCAAAAGCGATGTTGTGAGGATGTGGTTATGAAAGAAGCCAGCACGGAAACCATCCTTTTTGTAGGTACATGCAATTTACCAAAGAGGATTAGGTCCGATTGTGTAGTAAAGTTCTAACTAGACACACGATTATATTCATATCCCATATTTACACTATCACTACTACTAGACATCCATTTGGTATTACAAAGATTTCAGGTTATTTTGGGAAAACTATGTCACAACAATACACAACGTTTACTTCAGCTGTAAAGTTGCACAGACACAGCGGATAATATGAAACTATCCGTAAAATGCTGCAGATGGTACTGCACCGTCATATGTTTCATAAAGTTGGACTGTACCTCGCAAAACTGACAACTACGGTTGTATCTAAAAGTTAAAACAAACAATAACAAAAAAAAACCAGAACAACATTTTCAGCAAAAGAATTAATATCTTCGATAAAATATCGATGCTTCCACCATTAAATACTATAGGTTAAGTCCGTGAATCAAAGTGTTGAAAAAAAAAAGGACCATAAAGAAGCCGTTATTGAAGTAATAGAGCTACTTTTTCGATTTCATTTTATTGGATGTCCTATCACATATTATCTGATAGTGTCCAATATGACTCAAAATAAGTTAAAAACTGACAATTTGCCAGTTATTTACAAGACGATGAGACTGCGCAATTTCTTTATTTCGATTCGATTGAGACGAGCGACCAAAATCTCGCTTTATATGTTCCAGTGCATTTGTTGCCGTCTAAAGAATAAGCCCAGCTCTTATTTATAGCGGTATATTTCGCTTTTACTGCTCTCTTTTCTTATAAAGTTTCATTCTTAACAAAACTAGGGATACATTTCGTAAAAAATCTAGGGACATCTAGGATATCTTCGAAGAGAAAGTATCAAGCTACTTTTTACAATGGTCACAGTTTTTTCAAGACGGATGATTGAAGGCTTAAAGTTGAAAGCTGTTTATTTGTCAGAGTTCAAGAACATAAAAACAGTAGGTACACCAAAAATCTTAAAGACAAAGCGACAGCTGAGGATCACGAATCACTCATCAATCCTTAGATCTAGACTAAACAACGTCTCGTAGATATATTCGTCAGATGTGTGACCGATGGGTGACGCTCCTAGTTACAAAGTCGACGAACTTCACAAACGCCCCGTCGTCCGTAAAGTTTTTCAATAGAAATGTTTGTTAGACATCAGACGAAGCCCGCACAAATCGCTAGTGTACACTCAACATTTATATTATTTTGCAAATAACTCTTTAAGGCATCTTTTGACAGTGGAACGCTTAATAGCATTGCGTTGTATGATTAGTACTTTTGAAGTCACGAGACAATCTGTATTCGACAGTATTGTGATGCTTTCATTTATTATTTAAATCCCTTGAATTAAATTAGGGACTGTCTTCAAAGAAACTCGAGCTTTAATTATAATGGAGATATGGAGCTCTGATCATTTTGAAGATGTTGTCCCTGCTATACATATAGATTAGACAACTCCATATTTTCATCTTTACATCTTTCTAATAATTAGTTCAACGTTGATGAATTGTGACGCACAATAATTTCATTGCTCCTATTTCAGAATTTTAAGCTTCGTCAACATAATAAACCGAGGCAACAGAATAAACTAGCTTAGCAACAAAATTAGTACCTAGTAGAACGAAACTACAAAAAAAAATAACTGAAATTCAGGGCACTAGAAAACTACAAAGCATTGGAGCATCATAATTATAGACGCCGCAGTTGCTACTTTTGCATACTTACCGCACGAGCACAAAAGTAAACAACGCTCAAAAATCAATGTAACATTTGGACCCAATAACTCTCGAAATCAAGTATTGAAAAATATTATGGAGTAAAATCAGAGCTAAACGATGCAGTTGCAGCTTGATAGAGAATACTTTCGTAATGGTGGACCCTAGTGCTGAAAGTTCAAAATAAGTTGTCCGTTCAGCTGTGTCGACTTCTACATCAGAAATTGAATTGCATAAAATTTACTTATTCATTGAATTGACGCTCTTTCAGACGTAAATGCTGACAACGACATAAAAGTAAGAGCATGTTATATTTTATTACACAATTGCTAAGAAAACTTGCAAAATTGTGACATTAGTAAGATTTCTTGCTGTATTGTATTAAAATCATTCTTATTTCTTCACCACGCAACGTGAAAATATAACAGATGGCAGACATGTCTCATAATGAATATCTCTTCAGAGCGATAATCATTTAGCTTAATGGACTATTTAAATAATAAAAGGCCTTTTATGTCAATAATTTCCATTTAACTAACGTGTCAAGTTTCATATAAAGTGTACTCACTGTCGTAGCGGAGCTTAGGGATGTCTCTTCATAGTTCTGACATTTTTACGTCTAAATGTCGAATGCAATATGTTGGAAATCTTGAGGGAAAGCAATAGATCCCTTTTATCAACACTAGTTATACTTTTACTATTCGAAGACATTAAAACTGTTCGATATTCGAATTATATAATTTATCAAGTCTCCTAGGAGGCCTGCTCTCTAAGCGAAATCCGTAGTTTCAGCCGTAGTTACGGGAGGTTCGCTCACTTTCTCACTCACGGTGTATTAGTAAGTGAGACGGAAAACAAAGCGCCCGTAACGACGACCGTAACTACGGATTTCGCTTAGGGAGTAGGCCCCCAGGTCCGTCACATGTTCGTAGGACACTAATAACTGACACTTGCGAACACTTCGAGTACCCATTTAAAAACATTCATTATATTGACTGACACTTAATTAGCATATCACCTTACCTTTTCGAAGAAAAAGCCAAGACGATACTTTTGGGCCCGAAAATAAATCACAAAATGGAAAATTCATGAGCGCCACAAACATTTGTTTGGAGAGTACTTCATGCATAAAGCAGAAGAACGGCTATAACATTATGTCAAATTATTTAAACTGTCGCTTAACACATATAAAGGTGTGTTCATAAATATTTTTGACATAAATCTCGTTTTCTCGGAGCCAGCCCTGCAGGAGTCACGCGTCCGTACAAGGCAGACGGAATGCCTGCACGCGAATCTTTACGACGTCGGATAACAATAAACATCACGAGCTTTTTGTAGCCGTCCGCTACTTGGTAAGCAAAAACGTGGCGTAGACAGCTAAAGCACTGAAGTTGGACTATTGTGTTTATAGAGAAAATCGTGGATACGTATACAAATTTGATTTAAGGCTTTGTATTGAGATATTTTCTTGGGTATTGTTTGCGACACTGTGAAATATTTTGGTCTTGGATTGGGCTAAGTCGTTATTATCGAACTTATGGCCAGTGTCGAGAAGCTGGCAAACAAGGTTCGGGGACTCGTTCTGCGATTCCCATTCGTTCGTATTCGATGCATAGAACCGTTATTCCTACGCAGTATTCTCGTACAGATCAGGTCAACTATTGCCTACAACTCTGAAAAGACGACAGTACGCTGCAGCTATTGACTCGTAGATAGCATAGACAGATATTGTTTAATGGCTTATTCCTCTGTACGTCTGTTTCAGGATGCCTGGGTGCGTTATCAGCGGGGGTGGCGCTCGCGCTGTCGCCTGTGACGGTAGCGCTGTGCGTGCGCAAGTCCACGCGCGTGACGGCCGTCGTGGGAGGCTTGGTCGCCGCCCTCGGCTGCCTCTTTACCTCGTTCGCCACGCAGTTCCACCAGCTCTTCTTCAGCTATGGTAAGTAGAACTCATAATAAAATATTAAAATGATAGATAGATCTAAAGGTTGGAAAGCTGACGGTGAAATGAGGACCCCATCAAAGGGTATGAGGAATTGCATCTATTATTGTTCAAAACAAATTGATATCCGAAGCCTGATATTTTTTCTTCTGTTTTCGCCAGATAACTACTTACAAACAGTTTTGTAATATGCAAAACTATTCCTGTATTGCATTACAGGATCTAGGTTACCAGCAGCACTCAACCCGAATTAAATTAATGATGAGCCTAATAATACTAAAATGTCGTAAGAAATCCGGTCCAGGACGTGCGCGTACACTTGCATTAACACAGAATAAATAATTGGAACGTTAATGCACCTGAAACCGCCGCGCGCGCTTCTGACAACTCAATTTATTTCATCAGATTCATATCCGAAACCCGTTTTAGTGAACTTCAAAGGTATCCGCTAATTGGGTATCTGTGTAAATAAACGGAAATCTACATACTTGTACGGACCAAAATAGAATCCTGAATATTTACTGAAACGAGTTATTTATTACATGATTTATCAAATAATGTCTCACTCATAGAAATTGAAAATATAACAACTTTATTTTTATCAAACGGTTGAATAGAACTGAATTATTTATATCTCGATTCTTGGAATTTGAAGTTGAATTTTCAGTAAGTATAATAAATAATCCTTAGAAATAATTCAACGAAACGAACTCCGCTTTTACGATTGGCTGGCGGGATATTACCGAATAAGCCACAAATCGAATCGGATCAACGTGGCGTATTTTGTTCTCGAGTTACTGCACAGGAAGGTACGGTGTGGTACCTATTGCAACAAATCTTAATAATAACGTCGGATCTTCGCAAACTAAAGTGTTTCATTAAAAATATGAGAATGTTGAAGCAAACTGCATGCGTGCTCACATGCGCACTGTGAGCTAGTTCTATCTTCAAGGATAACGCGTTGGCGCCCGGCAGAACGCGGCATTAGCATTTATATTGGGACGCTACCGCCCCGTTACAGTGAAGTGCCTCTATCAGGTACTTTGCACTGAGTTTCACTAACCCATACATCCTACCCTATTCGAAAGCCACGATTAAGAATTAAATAATGCATTTTTTACATAAAACTATCTGTGGCTGATGAAACACAACGAAGAACATAACGACACACCCCACGACACAGGGAATCCTAGTGTGGGGTCCAGGGAATTTGTAAAAACCTCGCACTTAAGACATATAATCTGTTACTAGCTTTTATATTGTACCGTGTTTTTCTGAACTAAATAAAGCTTTTTTACTTTTAATGTTCCTTAAAGACTCTTTTGAGATTTTTTTGGAACATTAGCCCTGAGCAAGCCATACGAGGGTTGAAGTTTTTGGTAATGGTTGGATAGGTAGGTACTTATCTTATATAATGCCTTCTGGGATCACACAGGACAAACTATCATCTATTGTTTATTCTGAAGAGTCCTTGAATAAGTCAAATCATAAATTCTAATATATCCGATATCATAAAGCTATCAAATGATATCTTGCATACCTACATAATCTAAGCTGACATATACGCTTTCGCTCGAAGGATTATGAGCAAGTCTAGATGCCTGCGTTTCTCGAATCCTCGCAATCTACAGGGAAATCTGTCCTCCAAGTTACATAGGAAATACTGATTACATGTTGGCACTAGCTACTCCGCATAGATATGAGGAAAACTTTCACAACTGGAGACGACACGGCTAACGATAGAAAGGAGATAGGATAGTGACTACCTGCAGTATTGTCTCTCCACAATAATCCATCCAAAGGTTGTCTGTAAAATATCGCTTATAGCGATAAGACCGCCCATTGTGTCACCCTATGTAAAATTTCTACATATATATATCTGTATTTTTAAGGGTGTACATAATAAAGAATATTCTATTCTATTCTATAGTATTGTGATTAGGTATCACCCTGTTACATGGTTAAAATCACGATAGCAATACACTTTCACAACTGGAGACTACACGGCTAACGATAGCAAGAAGATTGTCTTCTTGTTTTCGTGTGGTTAGTGGCTAACCTGATGACAGAGTTTTAAAGCCGCCCATGGGCCTCTGACTTGGCTTCACATGCCGTCAAGAAATATCTCTCAGGCATGCCGGTTTCCTTACGATGTTTTCCTTCACCGTTTTTGAAGCAAGTGATAATTATACAATACGCACATGAATAAGAAAAGTCAGAGGTATGTGCCTTGGGTTCGAATTGGAGACCTATGACTTGGCACTCCGACGAAGAAGATCGTGTTATGGATAGATATCGCCCTGTTACATGGTTAAAATCACGATAGCAATACAATATAAACCGACTTTCGATTGGTATTGCGGCCACTGCAAATGCAACGAGCAATGAATGTGCGAGTAACGATGCTCGAATAACGATAGCACTTCGCACCCCTGTAACACAGACAATAACGTTAGAACACAACAACTGTTATGATACTGGTCATTGGCATGAATAGAAATGGGCAAAATCGTCGGGTGTGTGCATGTACAGCATTGTTTTAATTAGATATTGAAAGATAGAGTTATGATCTCTTTGATTACAAACAGCGAACGTTATAGTTTCGAATGATAATAATTACTCCGAAGAATGAAAATAAGTATTTACCTATGTGCGAGGTCTTTTTTTTATTTATTTTTTTGTTGTGGGAAATTATAGGGCGTGTCAGACTCGTACTGATTTTTTTTTTATTTTTTTTTTCTCGCCAGGTCATGAAACTGATTCATGTATTGTGCCAATTAATTTAAATATTCTTAATATTTAAATACTGTCTTACGAGTTTATATATGTTGTTTTCTAGAAGCCTTATACTTTTGTTATGTTAAGATGCTGTAATTAAGTTCCTAAATAAAATAAATATTTGCACTTATTTTATATGTTTCTTTTTCACAAATAAACTTTGGGGTCCGCACAGACCCCACGCGACTAACAGTGTGATTATTTTGGTGCGGCTAGCTAAAGGTTAATTGTTGCCAAAAAGTTTGTGCTCGCGAGATCTACTGTTCACAGAACTACTAGGTAGTTAGTTACAAAACTAATAAGGCAGTGAAGCTCACTCACGTATCGTTTCTACCCACCTACTACATGGGTTAGTAGCTAAAGGGTTGCTTTAGGTATCATGTCTGTAAGACGAAATAAAATTCCCTGTCTAACTAAAGTGCGCGCCACGAAAGAAGGCCGGCGGAAAAGTATGGAACTACATTTTTTTTAATGCAATGTGATGAAATGACATAGACACTAGCGCCACGTCAAAAGGACTTCAGTGGTGGTGCGCAATCTAGGTTAAGCATCTAATGCTGAAATATCACAGAATTTGCCGAATAATCGGATTTTATGTTTACTACTCCTTTTCTTATTCCCACGTAAGGTCTTATTTGTTTTACTGTCGGTTTAATGTCCTTTCGTTCCTCTTTTATTACGTCCTAGGCTGAAATTATGTATTTACATTTATTCCCTTATTACTACAATTGTTGCGGAGGCGAAGTTTCTGTGCGGTATTACCACGATTCTTATATGAAAAAAACTAATTGGTTTTCTTACTAATTGTCTTGGATACTATTTGGTAATACCCTCTATATGTTAAATACCCAACTGCTCACCTTTGGGGGCCTACCACCACCTCTAAAGCAGTATTATTTTAATATTACTTTAGTGTGGGAAAGAGATGAAGCTATACAGGACGTGCAGCTCCATATTTTTCCCCCACTGAAGTAAGATGAAAATAATACTGCTTTAAAGGTGTAGGTCCCCGGACCAGTCGTGCACATATTTCATTCGAAAACCCCACTATTTTAAAACTGGATTGGTTTACCTGTGCCACGATGATGTTTTTTAAACGAGTTGTTTTCAACAAATAGGCGACATTTTTGCACTTTTTTATGTTTTTAACAATAACTCATGATCATAAATCACTACATTAAAGAACCGATATTTCAAAAGGCTATCAATATTATTAGAATTATCACAGGCACAAATAAATAAGATTTATCGGTCTACATTCATTCAATACCTACCTACCAAGGATCTAGCAAAAGCGGTTCATGAAAAGAAAATAGACGACAACTCGACACCGCAATCTGTGGCAGCTTTATCGCAACAAAGACCCCTTGCTGAATAAACATGATTGCAATGTCTAATGCTATTGAACAGCTTGTACACAACACTAAAAGTCGTGTATTTATATGTATTTCACCCGAGTTTTGTACGCGTATTTCAGCCGATTTAATTCTGTGTTTCTACACAATTTAACTTATCAGCACATATTAATAATAAGGCTCTCGTTGGGCAGCTGGATCAAGGGTTTGATTCAGAAAGCGGTATGCACGGCTCGCATTGTCAGGAGGTTCCTCTCTCTGGAGCCCTGACCGCCAGTAGCTTGGACCTGTTCCCTATACCGGTGGGCTACTATTTTTTATATTTTTAAATGTTTTTGTATTCTTTTATTCTAATATTTACAAATATAATTTATATGAATATAATGAAATAAAGGAAATAATAATAAGGCATGTGGGATGTGGACTCAGCGACCATTGTGCCGATAGTCGAGACAGGAAATGGCCTAATAGCCAAGAGCCTCGACCAACACCTGAGGAGGCTCTCGTTAGGCAGCTGGATCAAGGGCTTGATTCAGAAAGCGGTACTTCTGGACAGGGCTCGCATTGTTAGAAGGTTCCTCTCTCTGAAGCCCTGACAGCCGGTAGCTTGGACCCTGTTCCCGATACCGGTGGGCTACTATTTTTATATTAATTTATTCTAATATTAAAAAATATAATTTATATGTATGTATATAATGAAATAATAATACCAGCCTATTACTGTCCCACTGCATGGCAAAGGCCTCTTCTCATACAGAGAAGGCACGAGCATTGATCGCCACGCTTGCTCAAGACGGGTTGGCGATTTCAGACTTATATTAACTATAAGTCCAGGTTACCGGAACAGGTTATCAGAACATAGCGGACCGTTAATTCTGTTTATGTAACATGTGACTCGGTCTCTACATTAGTTACAGTGATGGAAGGAGGCTGCTAAAGACAGTTTTTTGTCTCGAGCACAATGTTGTCTTACCCACGAATGAAACGAGATAGGTCTATCTACTAGTGATTTGCAGTTTGAATAGACATTGAATATGTAAATCTAAAAGCTTCATTTACCTACGATATAGTTTAGTATCAGTACCTACCTAGTAATTTATAACCGGTATCAATTTAGCTGCACAAGTAATGGGTAGTTACTAGTAATTAGTTTGCATTCAATTAGGAATCTGTTAGTAACCATAAATCTATCGTAGAATGAAATTTAACTATATGACTGACGTCCTTGACACCCTTCAATCAAATTGGTAGCCACGTAATATGTGAGATAAAAAGATGATTTGTCACACGTCATATTACTGCTCCCCTTGTGAATCCTAACAAGCGGTTATATCCTACACGGACGAAGTAACTACATCAACTTCCCAAGTGCAATATGCAACGTTATCAGATATAGAACCAATTTTATTGCAATTTGTACATTCCAAAAATATGTAGATTTTTATCGTAGACTCTCGTAGGCAGTGGCGTAGGCGCGTAGCAAAGAAAACTACGCGTGCTCGTAGCTACGTCTACGTGTATTATCAAATAGATATGTCGTGGCCAGATCTTAGAATTGACCATTTCTTGAAATGGCCAGCTAACATTCGCCATATCGTTTAAACGTCAACCAATCCATAATATCATATTTGGAAACCCAATTAAAGAACATCGACTTTTTTTGCGTGTTCAACCTACCTACTTTGTTTGATTTGTTGTATGCCGCCGCCATGATGCACAACAAAAACAAAGCGACATCAACGCCTCTACTCTAATCTCTCTCCACTAATGTTTGGCCATATCATGAAGAAGTCGTGCGTTTATGTTCATATCGTTAAACGTTGAGTATTCAATGATCTGACCAGGCTTCATCATGATGTGACCAGTGGTCGATGTTCATTTCATGAAATGATCAATTTTAAGATTAGGCCACGACAGTTATAATGATGAAATCTTACACATAGGTTATCATAATATTGGTATTGGTGAAATTCTCTTTTTTACGATAAAATATTGTACAATAATTCAGCTCAAGCTAAACGTTACCTATTTCATTTGGTTTGGATAAGAAATAAATACCTAATTGATCGAAGGGTTTTTTATAGAATTGAAAGATTAGGAAATTGCTATCATTTCAATTAATATAACCTACCTTATTACCATTTCCATTAGACTGGATAGTCAATCATTCCAAGTATACGCAAAGTACCTTCTTAGACAAGGTTAATATTTAAAGTTGCTTTTATTAGGTAGATATTAACATAACTTAAACATTTTACAGGGACGGTGGTAGGTGTGGGCGTGGGCCTGACCCGGGACTGCTCAACGCTGATGGTGGCGCAATACTTCAAACGCAGACGGGAGCTGGTCGAGATATTCATCGTCAGCGGCAGCGGACTCGGCATCGCCGTCATGTCCACCTTTATCAAAGGTGTCATAAGGTAAATATTGATATTTTTTAGAAGTCTTTGGAGTTTTTAAAGGAAATATCTAATAGGGATGTTAAAAATGTTTTCCGTCACGTAGGTTATTAAAAAATATTAAACACGTATTTTTTCTTTTTTTTACTTAATCATAAGATTACGGCAATACATTGAATTAAAATGTGGCATGACTTCACTCCCCGTTAGATTTTATACTGACTTATGACGTAGCGAGTCCCCACTCCCCAAATTTAATGCATTTTATCTAAACCATTTTTTATTAATAAGATAAAGCAAAAAATATTTTTCTAATTATTTTTTTCCGACTGACTGACTAAATCGTATTTTCTTCCCACTCAACACCCCTATTGGCCAGCTCAGTTGTTTATTTTTTCGGAACTCTGTAGATGCAGTAATCGTGATGAAAAGTACCTACTAATTAGAACAGTACCTAAGTACTTAAGTAAAATATGCCTACTGTACTAATACTATGTACTGCTTACTGTGCTGTCAACTATTTAGCTTGCTAAGGTCACAAATCTTCAGTATTTTTTTTAGGTATATCATTTTAACTAAGTTTCTATGGAGCGGCTTCATTCTAAAATATTTTATCATATAAGTAAATAAATACACCCTGCTTACTTTTTAAATAAACTTTTAGAGCGATCGGCTGGCGATTAGGACTGCAGGCTGTGACGGGAGTAGTATTCGCTACCTTCATACTGGGCACTTTTTATCGATCAGCGTCCCTATATCACCCACAGAGAAGAGCGATATTGCACCTTAAGAACCAGAACAAGATCAAACGGAAGATGAAGGATAGAAACAAGAACGATGACCGCCAGCCATTCTTCGATTTCTCCACGTTGAAGTCTAAGACAGTGAGGATCTTGCTCATGTCGACTGGGATATCGGCCTTTGGTATCAACACACCGATATTCTATTTGGCTTATCATGCTGAAGAAGAAGGTACTTTTTATTCGAATTATTTTATTAATTTTCTTTTATTATTTGGGAATTTTTGTCCCAAAAATTAGATAGGACATTTCAAGATAGAGCTGTCTAAAGTTAATTCAAACTATCATAGAGGACGACATCTTGCTTCCACTTTCACCATTTCATTTCAGTCACATTCAAATCACGCGCCAATATGTAGGTATCTTACTATCTCAGGCATTCGTCCACTCCCCCTTCCTCAATCTTATTGTCTGTTTACATGGTTACCTATACGACCTCCTTAATCACAACCCCAGTAAATTGAGAGTGTATTGTTTTCCAGGACTAGGTGATACAGTGGAACTCCTGCAAGCATACCTCGGCCTAGCTTGGGCGGTAGGATGTGCAGCTTTCGGTCTCCTGGTCCGTCAGAAATCGGCAGAATGTAGGATAGCCCGCCAGTACCTCACTCAAGCAGCCGTGTTCGTGTGTGGACTTGCGACCATGGCCCTGACGGCTGTGGAGGGATCCTATCGAGGCTATGTTTTGTTTGCTTGGGTTTATGGTAAGTAATGCCTGGTTACTTAAGTATCTACAACAGTTATGAATTTAAGTACTAGACTACCTCCATTATTAAAATAATTTTACATACGTACATACATAAATGAACAGAAATGAAAAAAAAAAGTGGGTTAATACAGGCGTAATGTTGTGTAAAAAATAGTAGGCAAAAAATCCAGAAACTACACAAACTAAGTACCTACGTACTTATATAATTGTACTTCTTTACTGTTTCAGTACTGATAGGTACCTACTTATTTCAATCTAATTAGGTACCCTTTTTTTTTTTTTTTTTTGTGGGTGGGAAATTATCAAATAACTTCTCCCGCTCTGGGCGGAGCGGGAGGGCGTGTCAGGTAATTAGGTACCCTTAATTAGCTTCCCTATAAGCGTCATTATCCGAGTATCAAACAGACAAAGTATTGAGACAATTTTTAATTAACATTTTATTATAACATTTAAGTAATGTAATTTTAGATTCGGATTTGTTTAAGCTCATTATTGATGTTGTTATTGGTTTTTATACCTACAATATTTTATACTTGTCTTTAAATTGTTTGTATTTAATTACTGTATAACCTTCAATTAAGATTTGCACACAACATACCTGGTGTAGAATATGATGGAAACTAACTACCTATGTATATTTGTCAACTTATTGTTCTCGTACCTATTCTTGAAAATTAATAAATATAGTTCTTAACTACAAAATATGGTAATATTTCCAGGTATATTCTGCGGAGGCTACCACTACTCGCTGAAGATGTATACGTACGAGCGCGTGCGCTCACGCAACTTCGCGCGCACTTGGGGCTTCGTGCAGTGCTCACAGGCCGTGCCCATCGCCATAGGAGTGCCTCTGTCAGGTGAGATGCTACCGACAGCATGTCATGTTATTCTCTCTCGTGTTACTCTATGACTCATAAATATCTAAATGGATTCTATTTAACTTTTCGACCGAGACTGAAAAGCTATGCAGCTTTGATGCAGTCGCCAAATTGCCGATCGCCGTAGTATCGTGTCTACTATTGCCCTTAATGAATATCAAATTAATCACCATTATGTTTAATTGCCTCTAATCAAATTAATTTCAATTTTCAGGGTACATAAACGTGGGTTGCGGCGGCAAAGCAGGCTACTACTTCAGCTCGACGTGTTCCCTCATCGGGTCCCTGTCTCTTTTCTGTATTGATCTTCATAGGCGCAGTGTAGCGCACAAACACACCAAGTAATGACCAAGAGATTAAAATTAGATTAAGTTAAGGTTGTAGGTACATATGTATGTTAATTTTGAAGAAACGGCAAACTACTGCTTACTTTAATTCACACTTTTAAGTAGGTACCCACTTTTCTAATTCCTACTGGCATGGAAATACCTACCTACCCAGCTTGTGGTCTAAGGGCTAGTCAATCAAGAACTTCTTGTAGTTGGTGCTTAGGCATGGGTACGTAATTTACCACCAAAATATATGAAAAGCATGTCAAGCAGGAAGCCCCCTCCCTTTTCTCTCTCGGTACGCCCATCACTATTGGTGGTCCCGAGACTCTACTTGCATTTCAGGATTTGAATCCTGAACTTTCATACTGTCGTCACTCCTAGATGTCACATATAATTCAACTTGTGTTGCAGAGAAAACGGTGGAACTGCAAATTGCGAATCGACGTGCGAGCCTTCACGACGCAGCCGCAGTCGCGAACGTGAACCGCGCACAGCCGCAGGCGCAGCCACCGCCTTAGGTAAATAATTCTTTGTAGATAACTTTAAATGTCAATCAAAAGGATACATGAGAAACGTACACAAAACTGGTTCTTAAAATATTCAGTCTGAATACTACTAGGAGGATCCTCCCCAAATGTGTAGAAACATTCCACTCTGTTCATCCTAACCTCCTAACTGGTGACCCGTGACCACGAGCATAAACGTCAGTGCATCTTTGTGGAGCTACTTCATCATGATGTCATCATGTTCAAGGACACATATTTTATCTGTCTGTATCCATATTTTTGTGAACGTCTTGATGTGAATCAGCAAGCAACAATATTTAAATTCGCAGTTCTAGGAGCAGAATTCGTAGCATCAGGTCGAGCGGGTCGCGACCTTCTGCTGGACAGTATTCGGCCCGGCACCCTGGGCTCTCCGCCGCCAAACGTGCCGCCCGAGCTGACCTGCATCAGCGAGGAAGGTGGCTTAGACCTCGACCTTGATCTGGACATACCAGAGCATCTCCTCGAGGACTTAGACTGCGGGGGTGATTGTATCACTAGTTGTAATAAGGTAATGAGTTCTGTTTCGGTTTTTGTTTCAAATTTGTAATGGCATCGTATCCAGGCTAGCGAACAAGCAGCCTTCTCAAGTTGTAACGTCAGAAATACCTGCAGGTTTTTCAGTGACTACGTTTTTTTTTTAAATATGTCTTTCCTTCCTGGTCCCGTTTGTAGGTTCGCAATTACAACGAGAAACCTGCTGATGACTGCTACTGCTTCTAACGTGCAACAGCATCCCTTAGTTCATACGTTATTCTCTGGTAGATAACTTGATGGTCATCGCTAAGTTATCAGAACCTTATTGTTCGTTCGCAAAGGACGATGCTAACGATTCCTGAAGGACCAAACTAGTCATCTGCTAATTTCAAAATCTTGTTCCCAGGTCGAAAACTATTTAATGTTAAGTGAATACGAAAACAATCTGATAGCCGAGCTGCCGACCCTCAACGAGCGGCGTGGGCGGCGCTGGTCCATCGTCGTGGCCAACTCTTCGCCACAAGCATCCACCATCCCTGAACGCCCCGACTCACCAGAGATACACGCCAAAAACTCGATCAAGTGGAAGAAAAAGTGCCATAACCCAAACAATAGACTGATTACAGTGATCAACGAGCAATCACTCTGAAATGCTAGTGAAATAATATTCAGACAATAAATAGAAATAATCATTTAGTGTACGACCTATAACCTCATTAATTTATTTGATGTGTGTGACTAGTAGCGTTTGTGTATTGTTCAAATAATTTATTAAATTATTATTACAATTTTATTGTTGTTTAATTATTGCCTTTAGCCGCGGCTCAACACTGTTAGGAGGGGAATTAAAACCACATTAGATACAATGTAATTAAATATAATGTCATTGATATTTCGTAATCTTAAAAATAAGTAATCCTCTTCGCCCGCTACGCTACTCGAGAGCGAACGTGTGTTCGGTTTACGCGTAAATTCTCATAAAGTGTTCAAGAAGTTATGCCCCATATGTGCAAAGTTAAACTGGTCAAATTCGCGTAAACGTAATTAAAACAAAATATTATTTTTGACCGGCCGTCGCACTGCTTATGCGCCGTTGATCCAAAGTCCCGCCCACTCGTGGAAGCAAGACAGCCGCCATAATTGCCATCTCGGTCACACCTGTGCGTGCTGGAGCGCGGTGTATGGTACTAGTAATTTGAAGCATATCGCTGCATACTACGGTCTACATTGAATTGACTGGCTCCATACTACCGAGTCCACGATGCCTCGCGTACAGCGCTCACCTCCGGCTTCGTCATCGCTAAACTCCAGCGCTATGCAGGTAAAGTCCGATTCGGATATACCTAAATCGGTATCGGACAGCCCGATTGAAAGTGTCAATACAGCATCGCGACACAAACGTCCACGCCAGGAATTCTCGCCAGGTAGTGATCTACAGGATCCGAAACGCGAAATAATGCAAATGCTGACGACCTGGAAAAATGATCTTGAAGAGCGTCTTAAGAAACATTCTGACGACCAAAGCTCGTGTCTCTCTAAGCTAGTTTCCGAAATAGGCGAGCTGAAACTTCAGAACCTTGAAATACAAAGAACAAATAGTGAGATAGTAAAATCCATTTCGTTTATCAGTAAACAGTACGATGACATGGTTGATGTCGTTGCCGTCTTGAAGAAGGAAAATCAAGTCTACAGAAACGACATAAATAATTTGGAAATGAAGATTCTCGACCTTCAGCAGCTATCCCGTACGTCAAGCGTCGAGATTCGAAACGTACCCGCGTCGCAGAACGAAACACCGCTGGAACTGACGTCGATAATCACAAAAGTTGGTGCGACCGTTAACGTGACCATCAATAACAACCAACTGCGTGATGCATACCGCCTTCCCGGAAAACCGGGAACTGTGAGACCAATCATTGCAGAATTTACGAATGTTCACATTAAAAACAAATTCTTAACAAGTGCGCGCGACTACAATAAAACCCACCCGAATGAAGGCCGCCTAAACACACAATGCATTGGTTTACCCGGTGATCGCCGCCCGGTATTTGTTGCGGAATACCTCCCGGTTAGTTCCAGAAAACTCTTCTATGCGGCGAGAGAATTTGCTAAACAAAATCAGTATAAGTTTTGTTGGTCGGCAAATGGAAGCGTATTTTTGAGGAAGTTAGAGGGAGTGAAACAAGTTCTCGTCAGATCAGAACAAACCCTGCGAGATCTTGAAGCCAGATCAGAAAAAAACCCATATGATCAACAATTATACGTGGACGCCAGACCGGAACAAACTCTTCGCGATATGCAATTGAATACGGATACGGACCAATGACTAAGTTTTATTTCGATCTTCACACCTTGTATTTATAAGTACATGTTAATAAGGTACTACCTTAACTTGTTAATTATTTTTCTATGCATAAGATCTTTCTCAAATACCCACACCCACCAATTTCACAATTACCTCTCAATAACAACTTACACTATACATTCTCATATTATATTCATTTACATGCTATACTTTTCCAAAACAAATACAAATCCACTCATACATACTTTGCACAAATCTGACAAAATTACTCTTAAAAAATGTGGTTATGATCATACCTATAGCTTTCAAATCCCATGTACACTTGACACAAAAACATATTCCTATAAAACCACTACAATTGATACCCTAGTAACTCAGATAAACGCATTCGTTCATATAAAATCAGTAATATATTATTATCATAAAGTATCGACCAAGCAGATTATAAAAAATACACCGCTACGATGTTACATTATCGGTGACACTTACGAGTGTCTAACAGCGACATTTTTTGAAATAAACATAATTTCTAATGGATGACTCACTACAGACAGTTAATGAGATCGATAACCTTGAAATTGCTTCCTCTATTGAGTGTGATTGTTCGAACCTTTCGAAACATATTTTTGTCAAACAGAATGATTTAACTATCGTGTCGCAAAACATAAGGAGCATTTATTGCAATTTTGATAACTTTATGATAATGCTATCTAATTTTAAATTCGACGTAGATTTAATAATACTCACAGAATGCAGATTGAGCACTAATAAACCTTTACCACAAATACCTAACTACAACTGCCACAGTACAACACGACAGATGAACCAAAATGATGGAGTAGTTGTTTATGTTAAAAATACTTTAAAACCTAAAATTCTAGAACTACAGCTAGTTCAAGCTACTTGTATACAGGTTGACATACTGAATAATACAGTTTTGTGCATATATCGATCACCGTCACATACTAATATCGATCCGTTTTTGGTCTCACTTAGTTTACACTTAGACAACTTACCTTCACGGAAAAATATAGTAATAGCAGGTGACTTAAACATAAATATCACGTCCCACGAAACTGAAACGTCTCATGAACGTACGAACCGAAACAACTACCTCAATACGTTATCTGCATATGGTATACTACCTGGTCACACACTACCTACCAGAGTACGGAACTGCCTGGACCATTTCATGATACGACTTGATAAAAAAAAGACTTCTGCCTCAATTGCTATTATACACACTACGATTACCGACCACTATACTACTTTTCTAAGACTTTCAAAAATAAAAAATAAAAATTCTCCAATAAAAACTACTACGAAAGTAAACTATGAAGAAGCCCTTAAATATCTTCAAGAAAAAAATCTTGCTGAATTACTGTTCTGTACCGACCCCAATCTTCTAACCGAATTACTCATACAAAAACTGACTGACTGTATCGTTAAAAGTACCATAACAACAAATATCCCAAGCAGTAAACGTATAATCAAGCCGTGGATCACTCAGGGAATTTTACGTTGTATTAAAAATAGAAACATGTTGCAAAAATCCTTACGGGCCGACCCATATAACACAGTCTTAAAAATAACCTACTGTAGATACAGAAACTATTGTAATAACCTTATTAAAAAATTAAAAAGACAATATGAACGGGAACTTATTTCTAAATCTATCAAAAACACAAAGCTACTCTGGAAAAATATCAAATCAATTACTTACACAAATAAAAACAAAAACCAAAGCACTGAACTACTAAATACCAAATCGTCTCCAAATGAATCTGTTAACTTTGTTAATAACTATTTTGTAAATATTGGAAAGGAATTAGCACAAAAAATCCAAAATAGTAATACCCCCTCGATACAACCCTGCAATTCAAGTATGCGAAGTAATTCTTTTGTGCTTTTGGACACTGACCTCAAGGAAGTGGAAAATACCCTGATGGGATTGAAATCTAACAGTGCCCCTGGATGGGATAATATCTCAACTAATTTTTTAAAGTACTGTCATAAGGAAGTTGTCCCCATCATTACCCATCTGACTAACGTTTGTTTCAACTCTGGTGTTTTTCCAATCCTACTGAAAAAATCTATTATTACTCCAGTTCACAAGGGGGGGAGCAGAGACGATGTCAATAACTACAGACCTATCTCAGTCTTACCAGCTATATCTAAAATTATCGAAAAATTAACAAATACGAGACTAGTTAACTATTTGAACAGATTCAAAATTATATCACCTTCGCAATTTGGATTTAGGCATGGAGTATCTACTGAGGACGCTATTGACTCTCTTAGCTCGTTAGTTACTGAACACCTTGACGCAGGAAAGAAATGCCTAACGATATTCTTAGATCTTAAAAAAGCTTTTGACACCGTTTCTGTTCCCGCCCTTGTAGGAAAGCTGGAGGGAATTGGAATAAGGGGAATTCCCCTAAATTTTTTCAAAGATTATTTATCCAACAGGAAACAGAGAGTTAGGATGGGAGCACATACTAGTGAGGATGCTGACGTACTATATGGCGTACCCCAGGGCAGTGTTTTGGGCCCTACATTATTTCTTACGTATATAAATGACCTCTGTAACCTAAATGTAAAAAACGCTAATATTTTTTCGTATGCTGATGATACTGCTGTGGTATTTTCCGGAAACAATTGGTCAGATGTAAAACTCGAAGCTGAAATGGGTATGGTCCAAATTGCCAATTGGCTCAGAGATAATTTACTGTCGCTAAACACAACAAAAACGAACTATATCTGTTTCTTAATCTCTAACCATTCTCCAGATGTAGCCTTTAACATTAAAGTACACTCATGCAATACCACCTCAGATAAAAATTGCAAGTGCCCTATAATTGACAGAGTTTCGCAGACAAAATACTTAGGCGTCGTAATTGATCAAAAATTATCCTGGTATTCCCATCTTGAACACGTTACTGCGAGAGTTAGGAAGCTGGGCTGGATTTTCAAATCTCTAAGACATATACTTCCAAAAAATATAAAAGGAAACAGTGGATCTCCTAGGAATCTCCTAAATGAAGTTTATATATCACTTGCACAATCTGTCATAGTTTACTGCATACCTATATGGGGAGGCGCGGCTAAAACAAAATTTATCAATCTGGAACGAGGACAGCGATCCTTAATAAAGACTATGTATTTTAAAAAGATGAGGTATTCTACTGAAAAGTTATACGAAATTAGTGGTCTACTTTCAGTTAGGAAATTGTATATCATATCCACTGTCCTAAAAAAACATAAAACTCTTTCATACGATCCAAAACTAATGTCGAAAAGGCGAAAAGACTTGATTGCACAAATACCACCGACTAAGACGAATTTTGCGGCTATACAATATCAACATCGATCTGCTCAACTGTATAACAGGGTAAACAAACATATATTCATATATCCCAACCAACTACATGAATGTAAAAAAAAACTAACAGACTGGATAAAGCCATTTTCATACACATATACTGAGTCACTCCTTCAACACATGCACTAATATACACCCCCACCCCTCCCCCACACAGCCACACTGCTCACGAATGTCAGTCACTTTCACATCACACCACATCACTCACATCACATTACATCACACATCACATCACATCACACCACATCACTCACACCACATCACACATCACATCACACTCACATCACATCACACCATTCTCACACTTACACCACTACACCCATTCTACTTCATTTGCGAACACGTTTACCTTAAACATATTTTGTAAAATATCCTAAGTAGTTTTGTTTATTACCTTTGGCCTACCTAAGAAAGAGCGGTGTCTTCTAACACAGGCATTAATATGCTTAAAAGGAGGCGCCAATCACCCACAAAATGTAAACAACTATGGTTATGAAATAAACATTTTTGTATTTGTATTTTTTTTTTGTAAGTAATATATTAGTGAATACTGCACCAAAAATACAAAGGAACACAATATAATTATTTATTACCGTTGAGGAACCACAATATCTTCTAAGAACTGGGCGAAACAGCGCATCGCTTGCAGCAGGGCAGCGAGAAGTATTGACAGAGATAAGCTGAGCAACTTCTGGTTCTCGGTATTCACAATTTCGTTGTTCCCAACAGGAACTAAACTTTGGCTCGATTCTACACTAGGTATACTTGAATAATCACAATCAATGTTACGTTTTTTTGTACCGACAACCTTCTTTTTTTTATTTTTAACTTTAGACAATGCTCGAACATTGTCGACATCACATGTCAGATCTATCACAACATAATCCGAAACTTTTTTATCAACATTCAGATCTTTAGGCTCCGGGTGAGACCCGGCCTCCGCGTCTTCAATAAAAACACTTACATGATTAACAGCGGTCGAACAACTTGGAATCTCATTCCTGTGCTCAGCACAATGAGGTTCTGTAGTTAGGCACTTCGTTATTACTTCTTGTTTATCTTCTACTATTGAACTTAAGTTTTTACTTACGATATCATTATTGTTAGGACTTATGTTAAGTTTGAGAGAGTCGTCAGTTTCCTCGGATGACATTCCACTGTCATTGTCTTCAAGAGCGTCTTTGTCTTCTCGATGTTCGTTAATATTATTTTGCTTAATAGTATCGATGTTTATCTTAGTTTTACCAAAGCTGCCGTACGAAGGCGACATGGGGGTGCCGGCAGTCGATTGCTGTAGTACCGTGCCCGCGCTGGGCACGGCCTCGGGTCAGGAGATCTTGGCGCAGTTGATGTTACCCTTTATGACGATTGTACTTGAAGTTGATTCTTGGGCCCCAAATATGCTATCCATGTCCGACAATGATGCATTGTCCAAAGAACTGCCATCGTCGAGCAGAAGCTCTGATCGTAAACCCTGGGACGTGATAAACAAAAAATATTAGCATTAAAGAAATAGAAATCTTCAAAAACGTCATTCCAAAGCACCTAATTGATTGATCTTACCTCCGAAAAATATTGATACTCTTTTTCAAAAGTGAGTATAAACACACAAAATATTGCTGCTAATATGTTGCTACATAGGGAAGTCACGATGAAACAGAAGTAGAGTGTGCTGGAACCATCTGAAATTGAAAATAAGTTATTCGAATTTAAAGAAAATTAAGAAGCATTTAATGTTTCAGTCTCGAGTAGATTTCAATGAAAACAATATTATTTTCATTAGTTGGTGACTTCATAAAGGATGCTACACTTATATGGGTTATGGATCACTGCCGGCGCTCCCGTTGTTTTACGATCTTTGTATGCGAAGTCAGTGAAGTGTGCCCATACAATAATAATAGAAAATAGATTGGTATAAGTACATGTGTTACACTTACTCAATGGCAAAAATGATGTTACTGTTCCAAATATTGCCATTAAAACCAGAATAAGGAAGCTCAAGTTGGCAAGGCATTGCCGAAATACTGTTAAATTTTTGTCATAAAACAGAGTCGAGGTATAAGTCGTGAGGATGCACTGAAACAACAAACATTTTGTTAGAATACATTCGAAAATCAAGATGAACCCGCCTGCATTATGTGACACTAAAATCTCCCTCAAAAAATCAGATGATCCGTATCAAAAATTTACGATGTCACTGGCGCCATTTTTCAAATTCAAAAACTGTAGGCAGCACCTAGTTCTAGGTGTTAAGTGTATGAGTTAGTTGGATAGTAAGTATTCAAAATATTGTTGCAAAATAAAAACTTTTTTCAAAAAAAACAACCGTATCCCAAAAAAAACACTACAAAGTGAAAAATAACTTAAATTTCGGAAGTCGGTGTCTTTGGTTTTGAATTTTCGTTTTTTGCCACCGACTTCCGAAATTAAAGTAATTTTTCACTTACTTAGTAGTGTTTTTTTTTTGAAAAAGTTTTTATTTTTCACTTTTTACCACACACAAATTAGAATACCTACCTACCAGCTACCTGCTATGTAAATAACAGTGACAGGAAGTTATCATCATATTATCCACATATACTAAGTGGGAAAAATACGTAGGTACCATCGAAGAAGTTCATATCTATACACCGTAAGGACTATTCTTGCTTGCAGCGCTCGGCAGCTATACGACCGGGCCGGTAACAGATGTGGTCATCGTGTTCACGGGATTTTGTTTTGAAACTGGTTAGATATGAACTTCTTTGATGGTACATATTATTGAAGGTTACTCAAAAACTATCCAAGCAAAGTTGATAAAATTTATATGGGACCAACTTGAGAGCATACCCTTTCACGAAAAGAATTATCAAAATCGGTCCGCAATTGACGGGGAAATCGGTGGACATACATAAAAACGAAAACACATACGCTACGAACATAGAACCTCGTCGAAGTCGGTTAAAAAGAGAGCGCATACAAGAAGCGTCTAAACATTTTGCGAAATGCGTACTACTTTTTGATTACCTTATACACAACGGTGTACGCGGCAATTCATACAAGAGTTTAATTTTCCAACATTTTAATTGTAAAATCTATCTTCTTAAATGAATTAAAAAAATATCCTAATTATAAGTTCATTATCAAGATCAATTAGAAAGAAAGTCTTGAAAGTACAAGATGTAGAGTAAGATACATTATAAGTAGTTAACATACCTGCATCCAAATGTATAAAGTGCCAAATCCACATATAAAAATATTCAATGCCGTGAGGCAATGATTATCCACCTGCAAATAATTACATAAGTTATGTGTAACTGTACTTGTATGAGATTTACTTCATGCTCATAAATATTTAGAACTCACATTAGTAAGGTGTTTATTATATAATGCCCAAGAGTTACAATGCAATAACAAAGATGAATGTTACAGCAATTTTTTGTTAACATTTTTTATTGAGACAGTTTAATCTTATGTTAGTTTGAGTTAGTTAGATGATTATACACATAATAATTATGATTTAATTTACATAATGCATTGTAATGAGTACCTTTTAAGATCTGGATCAGATCAACTTCTGAGAACAACTTTAAATATATTGCAACCTTTTTAAAATCACTTTTTTTTTTTCTGCCCCTAAATGCTTTTTCTAGTCTGTTTATCAATGATGATCTTACCTTGAACAGGAAAAGGAAGAAATATACCAGGAAGCCCAGAGAGAGGAATGAGGCTGAAAAGGAAGCTATCCTATTTGCGAATGAAGTAACATTTGGATTTGGTGTTAATGAGCCGAGTATATGTATTTGCTGGTATCTGTCATATAATATTTTGCCAGCTGTAAAGAGACACATTGTTAGCACAAAATTATTAGTAATGATAAAAAATTATAAAACCATGATGATGATTAAAACATGAGGCACTATGGGACTGTAAGAGTAATTGACAAAGATGTCAGAATTTTAAACATTATTCTTGAGATCCTCAGAACGGGTCTGTGTAACTGTTCAGTGTGTGATCTGACTGCATACTATCCTTGACCAACAGTGTGTTATAGTGCCATAGCACCCCTTAAAATATTATCCTATTTTTATTTGCCCCTTGACATCTTACACTATGGAAACATTAATTAATTGAATCAAATAAATTCTATTTCCTGCTTTTTAATAAAAAAGAAACACATTATTCCTTTATTTATTTTATTTTATTTTTATTTCCCTCATAGTAAAATACCAAGGACAGTTAAAATTTATAGATCATGCAAATGGATCTTGATGACTTTTAATGAGTTTGATATATTATTTACTTTTAAAACATACAAATACAAAATATTGTTACGTAAAGTAACATGCTTTATTGTTTACTTCTAACCATAGAATTAAAGTTTAGCCATTTTTGCTAAAAATTTGTTTATACAAAGTTGTTAAACACTGTTACAAAAAAGTTAGAATAAATAAACAAAATTCTTCATCATAGTTTTGACTAGCTAGATTTAAATTAAGCAAATTGATTGCTTTAGTCTCAATAAACTGCTCATAAAGATGTAGTAGTGCAGTCATGGTGCATTTATATTATTGCACCTACATTTCAACACTGAGTTTATATAACATAGACATAGATCCCTCTCACCAATTGCTCCGCTGGCTATGAACAAAAAAGCAAGGCCAGTATCCAAAGAATTTGTGTCTTGCGAAACTTGGAAACACAGACTGAAACATAAAGAAAACAATTTATTACTATAAAAAATAAATAACTTACACATTCCGAATGAAAGTGAAAGTGGCAAGGAATGTATTGTAAGTTACCCAAAAAGAACAACTACAATACAGAATGAAGCTAACAAAAGTTGTAGCATGAACGTGCTACCTAGGTGGCACAATTTATTGAGCAAATAGACATTAGATTTGGTTTTTTTATTTGCGAATAATTACCATACAAAACAAAAAACACAAGTGCCCAATAAACAACATTATTTTGAATCAAATAAAATAGTACTTACGATACAATATACGTTGATGTTAGAATGATCAAGCCACACTTAAATATCAACATATTATGCTAACAAAATAAATTAGAACAGGGCAATAGTTACTCCAACACTTCGTTTCTAAAATACACAATTACAAAGGCAACCTCCGGACATTTCTTTCGTTTTTGACGTTGACATCACAGTTGGCAGGTGTGTAAATTTTAAATATATTCTTTGACTTGAACCAAGGCTTTTTATATCAAGCACATGAAACAATCCGACTCCTTCAAAATTAAGAGAGTATATTATGTTCTCTCATTAGGAGTTCGCCTTAAATTAGAATAAAAAGAGTCTATGTTTTTTGATGTCGATATTTTTTATTCTGATTAAATTTATTTTTCTACCTTTCTTTTTCATGTGCTGTCATCTGTTATCTGTCATCTGTACATTACCTTGAATGTTGTCAAAGAGAATAAAGCAGAGAATATAAGTTTTATCTTAGCTTTTATTTTTATCTACCAGTTTTTATCATCTCCTGCATTCCAGAATTATGTACAAGCACCCTGCACGCTAGTTGGGACTTGAGTAATAAGTAGCCCTACTAACAGGTTACGGGCCCAGAAGAACGAACTGACCTAACAAAAAAACGTTGGCCTTGGTATTGGTCTAAAGTCGGTAACAGAGTTCTCATAAAGAGCAGAACTCAACAATGGCACAAAATACGGAGTCTTCAGGTAGTAGTGGGTGGCCCTCTATAGAGAAATTGGATGGTAACAGCAATTACGCCACATGGAAGTTTTTGATGAAGTTACATCTTGTTACCGTTGTTCACGATGACTTGTGGGAGTAAACAAGAGTTACACTTGAAACGACCGATGTGCAAGGTATGAGAAAAGACCAGAAAGCTAGAGCAAAGATTTGCTTGGTGCATGTACGCAAAGCCAAAACAGCGAAAAATGCTGGACAACGCACAGTGTCCGGCGTAGAACAAGCCAGGTGGACAAAAATATTTTTTCATGGTTTTGGAACTGTATCTATAAATGAGTTATTTATATAGTACATTATTTTTTTTTTTTAAGAAAATGCATATGTATTGTGTATAAATATTTTATTTCATGTATACACGATTATAATATAGGAAAAAAAATAAGAATAAAATTATCTTAATCGCTCCAAAATCAACGCTAATTATATAACCTTAGACCAACATATTAAATACAAAAATTATAAATCTAAGACTAGAGGTATCTATTTACATTAAAACTAATTCTCAATATCAGACTCATCGGATTCAGAATCCGATGAATCCGATAGAAGATTGTCTTCCTTTCCCTTTTCTTTTGCAAAAATGAATTTAATTTGACGACAAAACATCGTCGATGATGGACGAGGATTTTGCCAGATAATGTTGTTACCTTCGTCGACTAACCTTAGAGGAACGAACGAATAAACAAAAAGGAACTCATCAGTGTCTTCTCTATTCTCAAATTTCTGTTTGTAAGCACTATGAGCGGAACTACCGTCACATCCCTATTTACTTATAGAGTAAAAGATTCATAGTCCACTTCCTAGTCTGTTTATATGAGTGAGTTGTTGATTATGAATCTATATAATACGCTAATCCCTCGTCACTACTTAGCGGTCTATCACTTTGCACAGCACTTGGTTGTTGAAGGCTAATGCATGCACTTGCAGAAGCAGGATTTTCACCAATGTCCTTTATAACTCTGGCAACGTTTTTATGTCCAGTTGACCGTGCAGCTACCTCTGCAGCAGTCATTAATTCCCCAACACTCCGCGATTGAACTAGATCAGCAACTCTACGTTTCTTAGTTTTAAAAGATGAATCTTCAAAGACTTTTTTAGGTCTTCCGGGTAGAGAAAGGTCAGCGGATGAGGCAGAAGGTTGCGGTTGAGTCGATCGCAGGCAGAATTCTATCTTTTCGCCTTCCAGCCAACACTTATTTTTATTCAGGAAACGCTCTTTTGACTTTCCTGAAGACACCCACTTGGTAGCAATTTTCGAAGAAATGCTGGCTAATTTCATCTTAATTTCCCTTTGACATTCTTCAGTGATGTCTGAGAAATCACACTTAGACAAAATAAATTCAAATAGACGATCATTTCTTTCGTCTTTTTCGTGCTTAAGCCACTCTTCGAAAAACTCTATTTTACTAATAGAGTAAACCTTTTCTGCAAAAAAAGAAAAAAAAATGTTGTACTCAAGTGTGCTACATAAAATATATGTCATAATCTTCTATAGCCATGTAGCTAAAACATATAAAAAAATCAGAGTGGATACAAGAGGATACATGGCTTTTCCAAGCCTGATAAGTTCGAAAACAAAGAAAAACATTGTTTTTTTTCGTGTATTCACAAATAGTGTACTTTATGAATGTTTATGACACATTAAAAGATTCTAATAAGAAAATAATATAGTACATACCATCAGAAGTAAAATCCATCACTAAAACTTTCCACAAAATTATAACTGCCACCATGAGATGTTAGTGCAAGTGTCGCGAAAATGCAACCGACCTATTTCTTTAACTGCATTTACCTCGTTAGCTTACTTTGATATACGATGACTCATCAGTACGGAATGTTAGACGTAAACAATTTTTGGAATCAGAGGTTTAGGGGTGTTGTTTACAGGTAGAAAGTACAAATTTCCGGGAATTTGATAATGACTTCTGTCCACCTGGCTAGTTCTAGGGCGGACACTGTGCAACGGTCTGAATAACCGCTTCCGGCTACTTGCAAAGCTGGTGAGCATGAAGCTGGAACATTTCCCATCGGTTAGGGAATATGTCACATCTGTGATGATGGTACCTCAGGAACTTCAAGACCTAGGAAAGGAGGTTGACGATGAAATTCTGGCTGCTGTACTTTTTCAAGGCCTTACCATAGAGTTCCAATCAATGAGACTAGCCATAGAAAATAGTAACGATGTTTTTGTCGCAGGCCGATTTTAACCCACTGTGTCATTAAGGCGCCAAAAGATCTTATTAGCATCGCTTTGCAAGGGACTTTTGTTTACATATCGTTGTGAAGTAACTTATTTCAAGAAAAATTCACATAATTGACACTTTTTCTCTAAAGGAATTTTGGTATGGCAACATCAAATGAGAGAGAATGGCGGGATTTGATGAATTGTCAAACCAGCTAGTCAAAAGTCAATTGTCAAAAAATTTAAGTTTTGTTTTGTTGATTGAATTTTATTAAATTGTTTACATTTAAAAGCGGTTTAATTATTATCAAGCCATGTCTTCTTTGCAACCTATCCACGCATTGAGTTTGGGTAAGTGTTTATATTTGCGTCCACCGACCGGGTCTTGAAATGAAAATCGTCTACCGGTGACAAACATTTGATTGTCTTCATGGCTCTTATTAGCGAATGAGAAAGACCAAGAACTTCGTCTTCGGGTGAGCCGACGATAGTCCGACACACGGAAACTCCAAATTGGAATAACAACGCACAATTTAAATATACAGGTGGTGCTTGTTCTCATGAATTTAGAGGATTGCGAGTATCGGGAGTACGTTTTCAAGGATTGCGAGTATCGGTTTTTCTATATTATCCTCTATAATTAATTATTTGAATAGACTTATCTTTTAGACACCAGTCTGCTAAAGCTAAAGGAAAGGCCACTAGCAGATTAACCGCAAAACTACACTATTGCTGCCATAGAACTTAAGAAGTAAAATTGAAAAGAGGTACTTTAGAACTTTCATACTAGTAGGGAAATAATATAAGATTTTATCATATCAGATGCTTATTAATATAGAGCAGGCTAACAAAAAAAAAACATTAATAAGCAAAACATTCATAGTTAACGTCTACTTACCAACTAATATTGCACACTTGGTCTGGATCATTTTGGCCTGTGTTAATAATTTGTATGTTAGTGTATCAATTCTAGGTAAACCAATAAATAATTAAGTAATGTCTTGTTTGTATCCAATCCCCCCAGTCCATGTTAATCACTGAGGGTGTATTATATTCAGAATGTCTAACCATTCAAAGAATACTGGTGTAGTGTGTTGTGATGTTATTAAATTAATCTGTTAATCACAGAAAAGTGGCAGCTAAGGGCTTTTTGACTGAGAAAGTTGAGCATTATCAATTCTGTTCTCGATTTTATTTGCTCATAGATACTTACCGTACCCAAGTTTCACTTGTATAGGTAAACAATTAAAATACTTATGTTCTTGAGCAAATCTAATGTAATACTTAAAATTTCAATCAGTTATTTGGCTGCATAGTAAAGACAGGAAAAAAAAAACAGAAAGTCATTGCTTAGTAACTTTATTAACTAACATTGAACTTTCATTTACATCACTAATTACAATTATATTATTATTATAATAATAATAATATTCTTTGCAGATTCGGTTCAGCAGCAGGCTTTTGTCAAATATTACCACTCTCTACCAGAGGTGAGTTCTTTTTAATTTAAATAATTATCACATAAATCATGAAATACTATTTATGTCTGGCTTTTACAAACATACACATCTATTGCGCATCTCATCCACAAATATTTTTAAAATAACAATAACTTTATATTATTTAATGACACATTAATTAACATTATGACTAGTTAATTGAATAAATATATTATTTATGAATATTTAAATCCATTACATTGGCATGTCTTTAGAACCATGAAGCAATTTTACTTTTTGCACTAGAGAATTTATTTCCAACAGATTTCCAGAACCCAGTTGATTCAGTTACTGGCTCTATTGGAGATACTTCAGTACTTGGAGCTTGTCCAGAAATTGAATGTACATCATTGTTTTGTTTTTTAACTATGGGCTGTTCTATTACTTCAGGAGGAGGAAGGTAGTTTTGTGATTGTGCATAATTTTTTGGAAGTCCTGTTCGTTCTTCTTTTGAGTATTGAAGAGGTTGTTCTGAGTCTTGACTTAATTGCTCTAGATGTTTATTTTGTTGCTGCAGGTTATCTTTTGATTCAAAATATTGTAAATTATGTTGCTCTAAATTTACCTGCTGCCCAAAATCTTGTAAGTTTTGCTGGTCCAAGTTATCTTGCTTTCCAAAATCATGTGAATTTTGTTGCTCTAAATTTACTTGCTGCCCAAAGTCTTGTAAATTTTGTTGCTCTAAGTTATCTTGCTTTCCAAAATCGTGTATATTTTGTTGCTCTAAATTTACTTGCTGCCCAAAGTCTTGTAAATTTTGTTGCTCTAAATTTACTTGCTGCCCAAAGTCTTGTAAATTTTGTTGCTCCAAGTTATCGTGCTTTCCAAAATCGTGTAGATTTTGTTGCTCTAAATTTTCCTGCTGTGCAAAATCTTGTATGTTTTGTTGCTGCAAGTTGTCTTGCTTTTCAAAATCTTGCAAGCTATGTTGCTCTAAATTTACCTGCTGTCCAAAATCTTGTGAGCGTTGTTGTTGCTCCAAATTATCTAGCTTTCCAAAATCTTGTAAATTTTGTTGTTCGACATTTACCTGCTGTCCAAAATCTTGTGAACTTTGTTGCTCCGAATTATCTTGCTTTCCAAAATCTTGTAAATTTTGTTGCTCGACATTTTCTTGGTGCCTGAAGTCTTGTAAGTTTTGTTGCTCCATGTTATTTTTTTTTTCAAAATCGTACAGATTATGTTGCTCTAAATTTACTTGCTGCCCAAAGTCTTGTAAATTTTGTTGCTCTACATTTACTTGCTGCCCGAAATCTTGTAAGTTTTGTTGCTCCAAGTTATCTTGCTTTCCAAAAGCTTGTAAATTTATTTGCTCATCGTTTTCTTGCTGAGCAAAATCTTGTCGATTTTGTTGCTCCGAGCTTTCTTTATTGTTTTCTACATTGTGTTGCACTAAGTTATGTTGCTTTTCGGAATCTTGTGGATTTGGTGGTTCAATGTTTTCATGCAGTGATAAAACATGCAGATTCTGTTGCTCCGTATTATCCACATCCTTTTGCTCTTGGAAATCGTGATGCTGATGGAAATTATTTAGTCCATATGTGTTTTCGTGATGATGAAAATTTCCGTTATAATGTTGTGCATTCGTATTATTTTTTGTCAAATTATTCTCATCCTGATACTGTACTGTTTCTGAGCTTACTGGTGTATCAGATGGGTATTTGTCGGCTTTTAGATCTGATAAATCTTCAGGGCCAATATCTCCACGACCTACGTCTATAGAGCTTTCTTTCTCCGTCTTTATGTCATTTGATTTATTGTCTTTACTTACGTCCTTTTCAATAATGTGTATCAAATCATGGTAAGGTTTCATTTGGCTATTAAGATGCTCCTGCGAGGTGCTTTCCATATTATGGTATGTATGCATTGAGTTTCCATGAGAGTTCTGAGTGTTGGTCTGTACTTGCGAAAATGCGTTTCCTTCACCTTTATCCAGATTACCCGACAACAATGTTTGTTCGAAATTACCTAGTTTATTCCACAAACCTGAAAGAGGCACAGTGTTTGGTGAAATTGTACCAAAAGCGTTAACATGTGAGTAGCTGTCGGTGTTCGTAGTTTGTTCTTGTCTGTGGCTATCTGAGAAATGCCAATTGCTGCTTTGGAACTTATGAGTTTCCTGAAAAGAGTTTTCTTCGTTCCAAAATTGATTCTGATTGGTAGGTATGTTGAAATGTCCATCGTGTATGTTAAAATATCCAGTGTTACTTTGTTTATTAGTGTCTGGGATTTTGTGGGATTGTTGTGCATTACTTGTTATCTGTTCAACAATTGAGTCATTGTTATCATTATGATGAACTGATTGGGACTTGTCTAGATTGCTCACTGAGGTAAGATTCTGTTGATCTAGGCCTGTCTGCTGCGAAACGAAAATTACTGGATTACCATTAGAATTCGTATGGTGACTGTTGTAAACGTTTTGCTGTACATTTTTATCTGATCCAAAGTCAAATTTATCCCATACATTCATTTGATCATTGTTATGTTTTCGTGATTGTTGTGAATAATTGAAAATGTCGTCGGCACTCAGTTGAGGTTGTGTTTCTTGCTGATTGAATTTGTTGGATTGTTCAAGATCTCTGTCCTGGGTATTAGCATTCTTTTGATCATCCTGGCTCTTATAATTGAAATCCCATTTATCCTGACCTTGAGGATAATTTTTAAGTTCCGTTTCGGTATCTTGTGTGCGTTGTCCGAGATCATCTAAATTAAGAACGTTTTATTAATTTAGATTGCCACATAATATGGTTTTTGTTTTTAGTTGATTGATGATGATGAGTTAAAGTAGTTACATTTGAGTATTTTTTGTTTAAGTAATTTTTATAACAATCCGTCACCAACTTATGTGAAAAAGTATCATGCGGTGGTCGACATAATTTATTTTAAAGTAAATATAGTGAAAAAAATATGGTTAAAATAGTTTTTGTTTTATTTACTTATTACAATCCGACTGAAAAAATAAAAAAATAAAATCTTTGCGGAAAATCCGAAAGTGGACCTTTTTGTGAATTATTTTGATAAGTACTGTATTTTGAACTAGGGTCAAACAAGTTACGGGCTACTGAAAGAGATCACTGAGTAACAAACTATAACTGAAAAAGTGGATTCTCTTCATAAATGAGCGAGTACTCCTCGAGTTCCAAATTACCAGTTTGACTTGCTTGGAACTCAAAGAACCCCGTAGGTATTGTGTCAATTATGATCTATATATAATATTCCTTGAAAATTCGGTACATATACCTACCATTCATAAAAATATTCAATTGTAGCGCCCTCACACCAGTGACCAGCAGCTTAATTGCATAACATAATCACAACACATTTATTAAATATGTTATTATTAAATAATTACCGATTTTTAAATATCTTAATCAATGCTTTGAAATGAAAACAGTCATGACTGTGTTATGCAATTAACAGAAGGTTTAAAATCAAACAATTATTAGTCTACTAAGTAAAGCCAGCCACCAAATTAGAAGTATTGTCTGTTTAATACAATAGACAAATTAAAGAAATCTGATATCATAAAAAAGTAATGAGAGAAGACAATGAGATGTGGTTAAAAAGCAGAATATTTCTTTAATATTAATATATTCTATTGTTAGTATGACTAAACACAAAATGTTTATACAGGGTGTTTGGTAGATGGGTGCAAAGCCTGAAGGGGGTGATATCTTAGACCATATAGAACTTATTAAGCTAAACTTGTCTTAGACGAAGTCTGTTCCTTGCATTTTTTTTTGAAACTCTAAGGTTTTTAACAATAATACGCATTTTTTTTCAATTAATTGTTAATAGCGTCCAGTAAAAGCTGTTATGTTATTATTTTTTATTTATTTTTTATTTATGTAATGTGTGATTACTCAAACAAAATAATTCCCAAGCATCTGTGTCATCAGAGAAACATTCTGCGCAATATTCAAATTTAAGAAACTTTTAAAAATCAAGAAAATGTTTTGTTTACGGCATAATAAAAAAATTTAAAAAATTGCCTCAGTTGTTCAAACCTTTTTAAAAACATGCTTGGTTATTGCCCTTCCTTTTGATGTACTATTTACGCAGATGTCTCATCAACTCTTGGAATTAAGATGTAAAAAGCAAATTGAGGTCGAATATTTAATTTTTAAACAGACCAAAATAATGCAACATTTTTGCTAATACACTACCTATTGTTTTTTGTTAGAACTGATAACTGATTCATTCTTAGAATTATGGTGCACGCACATCAATCAAATTCTGGGAACTCGCATAACAAAAGCCGCCGCGCGACGATAACAAACTTGCCCTTTTTTCGACTTTCGGGTAGCGTCTAATGAATTGTTATTATTCAATAGAAAAATCAGCTTAGTTACTGAGGATATAAAGTTGTTATTTATTTACACTAAAAACTAGTACCCGAGTAGTCGGGTGGACTCGTCACATCTTCGGACCCTCAGTTAGTCAATTAACGACTGCCCTTGTGACAAGACGTTTTAATTGCAAATTCGTGTTTACACAATTCACCGCATGAGGTTGTGCGCTCCTTCACGTGTTGATTTTGGAGGTGTTTAAGGTGTTGAGCCTTAGCTGTGAGCTCCTTCACTGATTTCGGACTTTTATTTGTGTGATCAATCGACTATGGCTACTTTTTCGAATGAAGAATATGCGGATATCGTCTTCATGTATGGCAGAGCTGACGGTAATGGTTCTTTGGCGCGACGGATGTACCAAGAGAGATATCCGAATCGCAGATTACCTAATGTCAGAGTGTTTTACAACACATTTCGTCGGCTTTCTGAAGTTGGAATCCATCACGCGGATTCTGGACTCAACCCGGGAAGACATCACCCAAATATCGAGGAAGACATTATTGCAGCTTTTGATGCAGATCCTACTACGAGCGTCAGAGTAGTAGCTCGAAACCTCAACATTTCGGTATGGAAGGTGTGGAATACGATGCACCAAGAAAACAAATATCCTTTCCACGGCACGGGTGTACAAGGTTTGGAAAATGAAGATCCCCCACGAAGGATTCAGTTCTGTCGCTTTTTGTTGAATAGTGACATTGAAGATGCATGGTTTTTAAAATCCATCTTGTGGACCGATGAGTCAAAATTTTCGAAAGAAGGAATTACCAATTTCCATAATCTTCATCGATGGGCCGACAAAGAGAACAATCCACACTGGAAGAAGCAAGTGTCGTTCCAAAGGAAATTTTCCGTTAACGTGTGGGCAGGAGTAATCGGCCGAACGTTGATTGGTCCCCACTTCCTGCCAGATAATTTAAATGGAGAAAATTACCTGGAATTCCTCCAAAACTATCTCCCAGAGCTTCTAGATGAGACCGAAATACCAATATTGGCAATGAGAAGACCAATGATCTTTCAACAAGATGGTTGTCCAGCACACTGGACCCTAAACGTGAGAGAACATTTAAATAATTGTTTCCCAGAGAGCTGGATTGGCAGAGACGGGCCCATCCCTTGGCCACCTCGATCACCCGATTTAACTCCTGTGGATTTTTTCATTTGGGGACGGGCCAAGGAGCTCGTCTACACGCACGTTGAAATTTCAACTAGAGAAGAATTAATAGAAAGAATCCAAACGGCTTTTCAAGTCATGAAGCAGGAGATGAAATTAAAAATCACGACTACAGAAGTGAGAAGACGGGCACGCGCTTGTATAAGAAACCGCGGTCAACATTTTGAACATGAACAATAAATTATTTTAACAAAAATGTTGTTTTATTGATCTGTTCGAAAATAATAATTTTCATACTTAATTTGCTTTGTACATCCTAATTCCAAGAGTTGATGAGACATCTGCGTAAATAGTACATCAAAAGAAAAGGCAATAACCAAGCATGTTTTTAAAAAGGTTTGAACAACTGAGGCAATTTTTTAAATTTTTTTATTATGCCGTAAACAAAACATTTTCTTGATTTTTAAAAGTTTCTTAAACTTGAATATTGCGCAGAATGTTTCTCTGATGACACAGATGCTTGGGAATTATTTTGTTTGAGTAATCACACATTACATAAATAAAAAATAAATAAAAAATAATAACATAACAGCTTTTACTGGACACTATTAACAATTAATTGAAAAAAAATGCGTATTATTGTTAAAAACCTTAGAGTTTCAAAAAAAAATGCAAGGAACAGACTTCGTCTAAGACAAGTTTAGCTTAATAAGTTCTATATGGTCTAAGATATCACCCCCTTCAGGCTTTGCACCCATCTACCAAACACCCTGTATAAGGTATTAGAAATACAAATGATTAAAACAATATTTAAATAGGTATTGATTTATAGTTTGTTAAATTAGTGATGAACCAGTATCGACGAATACATGATACTGTGTGGTTTGAGTTAAAAGATTGCCATTTATGTTCACCACTTACTTTGATTGTTTTGTTCAACGTTAGATAGTTGCTTATCTATGTCTTGAGGTTTTTGTCCCAAATCTTCGAATTTATCCCACGTGTTGTGGGCTTGCTGTCCAGCTTCTTGTTGAGAGTCCCAAACAGCTTCTGCTTGCTGTCCTAAATTTTCAACTTGTTGACCCAAATCGTCAAGATTTTGTTTGTGTTGCTGTTGACCTAAATCTTCTAGGTTTTGGCTTTGTTGTTGCTGGCTAAAATAATCTAGATTTTGAGTTTGTTGCTGTTGGCCAAAATCTTCAAGGTTCTGGCTTTGTTGCTGTTGACCGAAATCTTCAAGGTTCTGGCTTTGTTGCTGTTGACCAAAATCTTCGAGATTCTGGCTTTGTTGCTGTTGACCAAAATCTTCGAGATTCTGGCTTTGTTGTTGTTGACCAAAATCTTCTAGGTTTTGACTTTGTTGCTGCTGACCCAAATCTTCTAGATTTTGACTTTGTTGTTGCGTGTCTTGAAATTGATCAGTGTTATAAGAACGAGCCACTCGTATATGACCGTTCTCGTCACAGTCCGCTCCGCTTGCGTGTGAATGCTGGTAATGTGACCCAGTCCCTGAATACCCTAGATTCTGTGTTGAACCCGTCGTCAATCTTTGAGAGGATTGGCCATCATAATATGCACCTGATGCTGGCTTGATTACGTAAGGGTCTCCTTGACGTTCCCATGATTTATGGTATGAATAGGCTGATTGATAACTTTTAGGTTTTGCATTTAAATTCTCAACTTGACTGTTTAAATCGGCGGCAGCGTTAAATCCTGTATTATGTCCCGCTGCTTGTGTCAAGGCATCCGCCGCAACTCCATGATGTCCGCCAGCGTTATATTGGGATTGAATGTTATAAGCATTTAAACTAGAGTCTGATGAAGTTTCTTGGTGGTTTGTTCCATATCCCGCCACAGAGTACGCGTTAGCATTAGCGTGTGATGCTGCGTTGCGTTGAGTGTCATAATTAAAACGAGATTGACCAGATGTTGATTTAACGTTAGCGTTATATCCACCATAAGCCGAGTGTACCCTCTGGGAATCCACTCTGTGCGTGTCATATTGATCACTAGCTGTGCGTGCTTGGCCATCCTCATACAATTCACTATTTCTTGGGAAAGGGTTATCTGTAGGAGTAGGCGAGATAACGGTAGAGGGAATTGTATCATGTTTTTCCCATTCCTTACGGTAGTTGTACGAGGACTCGTAGTGTTTGGCGTTATTAGGTCTGTACACAGTACGCTGTACGTTATCATTACTTAAGACTTCGGCATCACTGGTAAGGGAATTTTGGTCTATTAGACTAGATCCGTGTGTGAGATCGTATGTTTGAGCAGCTACTGGTATAGCAACTCTCGTTCCTGGTCTGACGATAATTCTAACTGGCGTCGCACTTATTAATCTAGTATGAACATTTGAGCCATAGCCTCCAGAGTGTAAATTTGTATTGCTGGTATCATAGGCAGCGTGCTGTTGGAAACCAGACTGTGCGTTATATCCTGCAGCGTGGCTTGTTTGACTACCGTAGTCATACTGGCCAGCTCCTTGTGTTTGATCTAGTGCCTGAAGATCATCAGATTGAAGATTAAGACCTGAGTGTCCTGCCGCCTGATATCCACTGTGTCTTGAACTTTGTGATTGACTATTGACGTAAGCTGCAGCATTGTACGCTGAAGCTGCTGAACGTGATGCTTGCGACTGTGAGTCGCCATAAGAACTGCCTTCTTGGAAGTTACGCCCACCGAGATTACTGAGGTCATAATGACCCGAGCCATAAGTACCTCTGGAGTTGGCAGCGCTATACACACTTCCAGTTCTCGTCTTAGCGCCATCACCTAACTCGCCGTCGACTTGCCGTACGAGACCACTCATTTGATTTTGAGCTAAGGAGTCCATGTTATGAGCGCGTTCGAAATTCCCGCCCATGTTTCCTCTCTGAGCGCCATAATACCCTGATTTAGTACCATCATCCGAGGAGCTCCTTGAAAATTGGAAATCTTCCTTTTCTTTGTATTGCTCAGGCCTAGCCACTGCTAAGGCCCAAATCGTGCCCAAGACCATAAGACGCTTCATGTTGAAGTGTTGGTCCACTCTGAAACAATAAAAATATATTTATTTATATTTTTTCTATTCGTAAGGGAAGTATTAATAAATAAACACCCTCTCGGTCTGTTTCTACTCAGACTTTAACTGCAGACATTTAAAATAACCGAGTTAACACTGTTTTAGGTGTAATTGCAGTATCGAGTTGTTGAATTGTGTTATATACCGTGTGTTAATATTGCATCTTTAAGTTAGTTTTCCCAACAATCTTTAGGTTAGCTCGGAACTCCAAAAATTCAACATACCCTCTAAATAACTGACAAGTGACGAAGGGGTGATAATTGTGTATAACTGTATTTTGGTATTTTTAAGTGTCAACAGGCAATTATTTTGATATTAATACCAAAACTTTTGCCCGCGCCTTCGCCTGCATGGATGTTGGAAATTATCCCACCGGAACATACTACCGGGATAAAAATCTATCCTATGTCTATCCAGGTTATAAATTATCTGTGTGCCAAATTTCATCCAAATCCGTTCAGCCGTTTTTGCGTTTTTGAATAACAAACATCTAAACATGCAAACTTTCATACTTATAATATTAGTAGGATTTCCAATGCCTTAAATCTTTTAAAAAGAAGTAGGAACACAAAAAATTCAATATTGAATGTGAATTTTATTTAGTTTATTTTACCCGTTTGGGAGACGATTTTACAAAAACGCTGAAAAACGTAATGCTTTGTTTTTACCAAAAGCATAAATTTGAATTTTCACATACCTAACTAAGACATGCTGGGTTTCCCCTATGTACAAACTATCATCCCCTAGGATTACTTTTACCGGACTACGGCCAAGAAAAAAGGAGGGTTATGATTTTGACCGGTATGTATGTATGTATGTTCATCTGTTCCCTCATCGTAACTTCTAAACAGCTCATCATAATTTGACAAATGAGGTATCGTTGGAAGCGTCTTGGTCTTGATCGTCCACTGGGTTAATAGGCTATGTGACGTCACATTTAATTCAATATAGCACCCGCTAGAGGGCATAAAGTCATCACCTATAAAAAAATCCGGAGTCACACGTAATCTGTTCGATTTACGCCCTAACACGTGTGACTTCGAATTTTTAATTAGTCCGTAATGTCTTGTTTATACCTTTTTAGTTGACTTTTTTATCGTAGTTTGTTTTTAGTTTTTATAACTTTTATTTTATTGAGAAAAAAGTAGCCTATTTCCTTCCCAGGATATATTTATTGTCTCTATATCTATTTCCTTTGCCAAACTTTATCGAAATGCGTAAAGCGGTTTAGGCGTAAAAGGTAACAGTCAGACAGTTACTTTCGAATTTATAATACTAGTCTTTGAGTATTTTGTTTACGTTACGTTTATGTTTTGCGGGTGGGTAGGTATGTGTATTTTTTACAAACATCTTAAGCTTCATCAACGCCAAACAAATCAGGTTAGCATCAGGCGACTGTGAGGGCCAGTCCAAGAACCTCGGATGATTTTTTTAAATGTTTTTAAAGTGTCTCTGTAGGACCGGTTTCTTGTTGATACTTCTATATTTGAGATCGGCTTCCACTAACCGTATTGTATAGTATTTTGAGACATATTAACTAGCTTTTATAAGACACTATCTTTTACCCGCGGTTTCGCCCGCGTGTAGGTGGGAAATTATTCCACGGGAACATACTACCGGAATAAAAAGTATCCTATGTGTTAATCCAGGTTATAAACTATCTGCGTGCCAAATTTCATCCAAATCCGTTGACCCGTTTTTGCGTGATTGAGTAGAAAGCATCCAACCATACAAACATTCACATTTATAATATTATTAATAGGATTAAGCTTAAAATGTTACAACCAGGTTGCCTAATCAATAACATGTCATAAAATAAATGTTAAATAACATCAAAGTGTCTACGTAATGCGATCACACCAACTTAAGCTAAGCTGAAGTTATTAGTTAGCTTCAACATCAGAAAATGTTTGAAAACGCTAACGATATTCATGTATGACGTAACTATCATGAAATGAAATGATTTTCAGAATTAAGTTGAACGATTTTAGATACCAAAGACACAATTTAAATACACCAGTAACGTCGCACGTACTCTGCTATTTAGATAAGTAACATATTTTCGTAAACTATTACGACTAATTTGTTTCATTTTGACAGTTCAACAACATTCATTGCGTTTCTTACGTTGTTGAGCAGATTTTTTTTTCTAACTTCAATCAATCTGCCTAGCCTTTTCCCAATGTTGGGGTTGGCGACTGCCTACCTGACCTCCACAACCCAGTAACTGGGTAATACGATACCCCTTGGTAAGACTGGTTGTCAGACTTTCGAACGACTCAAAGATCCACGAATGACAGCCGGGACCAACGGCTTAACGTGCTTTCCGAGGCACGGAGGAGTCTCGGTATGTTAAGATGGTCACCCATCCACAGGCCAACCCCGGCAAGCGTAGCTTCACCTGATGAATCGAACCGTGCGGCTGTTATTACTTAGCTCCTCCTCCTTTTTTTCTAACTTATGAAGCAATATTAACAATCTCTCTCAAAATGATTCAGCTTCGGATTGATCATGTATTACGCAATTCGAGTACATGAGGCTATAAAAATCCCATAGTAAACCGTCTGAAAATATTGTTTTCAAGTGTACCCAATGTTCACTTGAAAACAAATATTTTCTGTTGATGCGATTATATCATTTTTCAGAAGAAAGTGTGAGCATCTTATATGTTGCAATCATTTTGACCGTGTTGAAAAATTTCACCGACCTGTCTCATAGCAACCTGGTTAATTATTATTGATGTGAAACATCTATAGCCGCACGTAAAACCGATTTCTGGCGTGGCGACGCATGCAGTGGCGACGTGTCGCCACGCTTTATGACATTTATTTAGTTCCTATCACAATCTGTTCTTTTCTGCATATTACTTTTACAAAATAATGTCGATGTTTCACATCTGCCAGGCGTCCCGTGACGGCTCAATTTTTTTTAAATCTTTTATTTTACTGCCAGGGTTACCAAAAAAATGTTTTAAGACATTTTAAATAACTTTACGCTTGTATTTCTCGAATGGTCAGGCAGAATTTAAGCTTACACATTTCACCATAATCTGGTTTCCTCACGATGTTTTCCTGCACCGATGTCAGTAATGTCCAAGATACACTCAAAAAGTACATATCAATTGAAAAAGTCACATTGGTACTTGCCCGGATTTGGACCCACAACCTCGTGCATGAGACGCGAGGCCCTAACCACTGGGCCATCACGACATTACTAACTATAAAGAATATATATATAAGAATATAATATACGGAACTATAAAGAATCCGAAAACAAGGAGAACCAAGGCGCGGCTAGCGGGCCCTTCATTTGATTATCTACCAAAATTCGCCCTTTGACACTAGTGAATCTACCATAAATGCACAATTGCAATGCTCTTTTGAACGCACAATTTTCAACGTATCGAATAAGTAGAACACTTTCCTAAAACAGTTAAATTGCATTTAAAGTAAAGAGATGGGTTTATTTATTATGAAATACTTTAAATAATTATAATGTTATTGAGATCTACGAGTAAAAAAAAATGGTTTTAACATGACATAGGCAACTGCAGAAAATAAAACAAATGGCGTATATAACTTACCTATTATCAATAAAATACAGAGCACTTGCACAATTATTACAATTTCACACCGCGACTAGTGCGTGTCGCATACTGACATTGCTTGATCAGGACGCGCCAATTTATTGAGCTTTAATATTCTATCTCCAGCAGATAACCTCATGACCGGAACATGAGTGATCTTTTATTCTCAGAAGCGGGCTTGCAAATAAACTAAATCTCGTGTCCAAAACCTTGAGTGGCCCAACGATCACTGTTATTTATATTGGTGATTGTCAACTTATAGGTTTGTGTTCGTATGCTTAATGATTCAGAGGTACAGTGACTTCATTCATAAAGATTCAAGTAAGTCAAAGCGTTAGGTATTAATAACTATGTATCTATGCTTGATTCCCCTAAGACTGCAGTTGTGATTTTTAACGATTTCTTCTAGGAACTATACAAATACACACGAATTCACACTATAAGCCAATCGAGTAAGCGATTTCTGATAAGTTTGATGACCTTTTGCATATTCTTATCTTTCTCTCCGACTCTCCGAATTAACTAATAATATGACGTTATTTGTCGCCACTTCGTGGAATATAAATACTTAGTTATAATAATAACACACTGCTTGTAATAATATTATAACCAGTGTTGTTAATAATATTACTTTACTCTTGGATTTTAAAGTATTTATGCATAATGTCAAACACCTCATTGTTCATACACCCCCCGCTTCTCGATCATGCGGTTACTACCTGGCAGGCATATAACCCCCAAAAACTTAAAGCATCTATTTCAAATAAACCAATTAAAGGCACAGTTGAATTGTCAAGGGGTCGGTCAGTCAGAAAGATGAAGCTAGTTGCCCATTCCGAAGCCAGTCTGAGATTTTCAAATGCACATTATGTACCATAGAAGAAGTTCATATCTAACCACCGTAAGGACTATTCTTGCTTGCAGCGCTTGGCAGCTATAGCACCAGGCCGGTAACAGATGTGGTCATTGTGTTCACGGGATTTTGTTTTGAAACTGTTTATATATGAACTTCTTCGATGGTACGTACTTTCTAAGTTAATCTTTAGTAATCACAGACATGCTACAGAACTTTAAGGCCCAATACGGTTCGATATCGGATATGTGTGTTCGCGTTCTCTAAAATTCGTTTTTCCGTCCCTGGCCATAGAACTCGAAAGGCCCTGACCCTGATATGTCAATAGCAAACGTAGTGATTGAGGCTCGTTCCTCCTAAGTATGAGAAGAACCTTTGCCTTTTAGACTCAGTAGTAGGCAATCTCTTGCTCCAGAAAGAAATTATGTATTTCATCATAAATAACAATAAGTACTCAGAAATGACATTGCTCTTATTTAAAAATGGGACATCAACTGAGTAATATGGACTTATACTTTTAGTACATTATCGACAACAATATTTTATACGGTCTTGACTTGTTTATGTAATTTTTTCTTGTAATTTATTATTAGTCTTTTTATTTTTGTTTACGATAAAATTCTAAAGAACTTTTTTATCTTACAGTAACTCGTATTAATTAACCTCACAATCTGCTGGAGACTCTGGGGCTTAAAGATTTTTGTTGAACAATATTTTTTTATAAAACAAAAGAATATCGTCATAGTAATTTGTACTGGTGGCCATCTCATAGACTGCATGACTTGCGCCAGTACCTACTTGATTTTTTATATGTAATTATGAGCAATGCGTAATCAAGATAGATGTATTGAAAAAAATAATAGTATTATCCGATTCTAGGTAGTAGTTTTAAAGGACCGCAATATTTTCAGAAACCTGCTACAACGGTGAGGATTTTTGACCGCAATGATTACTACAGTGTCCATGGAGTTGACGCAACTACTGCTGCCAGGGAAGTATTTTCCTCAGTGGCGAACATCAAGAAGATGGGCCTTGAACCGAATCGCCTCGACTACCTGGTATTGTCGAAAGGCAATTTCGAAATTCTGATAAAAAAGATTTTGTTGGTAAGTCCCACATCCTTGATTCCTAAAACTAATAAACGGATTTGTTGTGCATAACAGTGTTCAGTGTCAAATGCTTGTTAGATATAAAAGAACATTGAACTATGTGTCGCACATGACGATATGTTAGAGATAAGGTCAATGTTGTATTGATAGTTTAACACCTAGCTATGTGTAGCTACTAATTATTAGTTTTATTAATCTGTAGGAAAAAAAAATACAGATAACTAAATATTATTTACCCAATAGTTTGCGTTGCTGAAAAAGTATTATATTTTAGCTCAAAGCTAAAATTCTTTTTAGTTTGTCACCGTCACATAAAACAAAATACATTTTTTTTTTTTTTTTTTTCGAATTTTTTATTAGTGTACTATTTGTATACGATTGACTCGCTCCTGCTTCGCACGTTTTTCGCACAAAACATCGAGACGATCTCTAAATGGTGGTGAAAAACGCATCAAAATCCGTTGCGTAGTTCGGAAGAACATCGCGGTCACACGGAGGCAGACATGAAATGCGACTTTAAGAGGGCGCCTAAAGGTCCAGTAGCGCCACTCTTTAAAAAAAAAATTATCTCGTGACTGAGAAGGAATTATGAATAACGGCTAGTAAGGACCCTCGGTAAGTCTGTCTAGAATTTTCTAATACCTTTTATAAAGTTTCATATTGAGACACGGAGCAACAAAATACGATCTAGAGGAATGTGGCCTCTTTTCTTTAGATCGTATTTTGTTGCTTCGTGTCTCAATATAAAGCTTTATAAAAGGTATTAAGTAGAAAATTCTAGACACACTTACCGAGGGTCCTTATTAGCCGTTATTCATAATTCCTTCTCAGTCACGAGATAATATTTTTTTAAAAGAGTGGCGCTAGTGGACCTTTAGGCGCCCTCTTAATTTATAATATGTATAGATTTAGATTTGTCGGAACGATTTGTTTTTAATCACTTTAAGACCAATACGGATAAATCTAAGATCGAGGAAACTGCAATACGTACAACACGTGACCTTAAACTTAATCACGGCTATCTCACGTTTATCAGTCGGCCTCTTGTAAACACAGATCATCTTAAACACGTTTTAATTGTTTTACACTACCGTTTTACAGTATTTTACTAGATAAATGAACATTGCACGTTCAAAATGAGTCGTTTATATTCATCTCTGTTCACTGGCCTGATTTTGCATAAGATGACATAAATATTTCAAGCTGTCTGTGTGTTAATGTTGGTTAGACTGTATTTGCCTGTAGGCTAGCAGCTTGAAAAAGGTGTGGGGACAAACTGAGTGAATAAATAATTAAAGTATTATATCGAAGACATGTATGAAGTCTACAAAATATATTAATATAGCTGGTACTTTACCTTTATTAACACTTTTGAACCCTACATAAGTATTCCTCAAAACTGTGCTAAAAAAACATTACTATCGTGACTTTTAGATTAAGAAATAAATCTAGTAAACACTATAACATTTTATGGTACTACACATAATACTTATTATTTTTATGTTCACAGGTAAGGCGTTATAGAGTAGAAATATACGTGGCAGAAGGATCAGTAAAAGGGAGCGATTGGTCACTGAAGTACAAAGGTTCGCCTGGATACTTGTCACAGCTGGAAGAAATACTTGGCGAAGGGTTGGGAGCCTCTGACGAAACCACCCCATGTTTGATGGCAGTTCATATTAAGACAGATGCAGTTACTAAAGTAATTTTATTCTAATACTAGCTTTGGCCATTGACTTCGCCCGAATGGATATCGGAAAATATCCTACGGGAACGTACTATCGAGATTTCATACCTAATCGCAGGAAAAGGTCATTGACCCCTACCGCTACACCCGCGTTGCCGGCAACCATAATAACTGTTTTACGCGTAATTTTGAATTTGTGATATATTTTAAACTATTCATTTAAATGATATGATGTCAAGGCATATTTGAATCTAAATTAAATGCCCAATTTAAATAACATAATTTATTGCTAAGGATTAATATGATACCGGTAAAAATAGCTTCGGATATAACAGTGAAATTTTTATCAAATTCTGAAAGATAAAAATGATTATTGTGGGTTATCCTTATAAGATAGACTTATGCAATCGCGGATTTTTTGTTATACTTTTTAAGATATACAGTCCTTTAGAACATAAATTTTATTTATCTCTCACGGTTTACGCGGTGCACGCCAGTAAAGCTCCCAGTCAGCATGATTTTTTCCGACATCTTCAACAATAATCGTCATATTTCAGAATCACTCCGTCCATTCGTGAAAACCGTTTGAAAGTCCGTTCAATAGTTTTTGAGTTTATCGCGTTCAGACAGACAGACGCGGCGGGGGACTTTGTTTCATAATATGTAATGATAAGGATTATTATTCGGTGCAACGTCTAACAACATTCATATCCTGTTCACTGCTGGAGATCTGAATGCGGTAGACAGTGAATCGAAAATTGTGGATCGATTTATAAAAAAAGTCATTTTTAATTTAAAGGGCGCTTTTATTATGAGTCCCTGAAGTGATTTGCGCTCTTTAAAAATAGGGCTAAGGTTACTTCAGAGAGCTGACTGCCCTTATCTACTTTAAAAAAATCGGCAACCGCAACTTGCAGTTGAACGTGTTCTTCCAATAGTAGTGTTCAATGTCAGAAAAACAGACACCCGTCCAAGAACTGAATATGGTTACCAAAGTTCGGTGACTGTGATTGTTAAAGCTCGCAGATAATGTGAGCTGTCCTGTGTGCCACCTTCTGTAACCACTAATTTTGATACATCTTCGTAAATGACCTTAATTTTTTCCCGCGGCCTCTTTCGTGGCCTGCCGCGACTCTGCCTTACTTTATTGCTGTCCATTTAATGAACATCTTCATTATATTTTAGGGTCGTCTTCTGGGCATAGCTTGCGTGACTGCTGGTGACTACCAGATGTCTGTTACGGAGTTCACCGATGATGACTTACTTACAGAGCTAGAAACTATCACGGTACAGATGGCGCCCTCCGAATGTCTCGTACCGATAAGCGAACAGGATGATGTAAGTATAAGTAGCAAAAGAACGCAGGGCATGATTTTTAGGGTTCCGTACCTCAAAAGGAAAAAAACGGAACCCTTATAGGATCACTCGTGTGTCTGTCTGTCCGTCTGTCACAGCCAAATTGCTCCGAATCTAATTGACCGATTAAGTTGAAGTTTGGTCCACATGTGTATTTCTGTGACCCAAATACGGACGTGTAACATAAATAAATGAATTTTGAATATTGGGGTCACTTTTGAGGGGCAAATAAGAAGAAAAAAAAAATTGCGAAATGTACCGTGTGACATATCAAATGAAAGGACTTATTGCGAGGATCTTAAATTCATTTTTTTTATCATATTAAATAAATACTTTTAAAGATATTTAAGAAATTATATGAAAATTGACCCCCTTACATCCGAAACTTCTGATCCTAAAATTTAAAAAAAAATACAGAGAATAGTTCTATGCTTATACATTACAGGAAAACCTATAAGAAGTCTAAGGTCTTAAAATAACATGGTAAATCACTCAATATTGCGCGTACAAACTTACATTTGCAGTTGGAATGTATGGGGAACATGAACAACTACAATGTTAAGTTTTTGCTTGGGATACATTTTAAAGTAGAGGCAAATATGACTACTGAACTCACGGATAACCTGGGTTAAAGCGAATTTGTTGTATACATAAGTATTTTTGTATGTCCTGGGTAACAATTACTCATTGACAGCGCCTTTATGTCGTAACAGTAAGGGCAAGTATTACCAGTAATGTTTAACTGTACACCAGTTATTACGTCAGTTTTTTTTTTTTTTTTTATATGTTACAAGTACAAAGCATTAAGAAAAGTGATGGAACGAACAAACGTCACTGTGACTAAAATGAAGAAGGCTGAGTTTTCAACTGAAGGGCTCATACAAGACCTGAACCGGCTGCTCAAATTCAAGGAGAACCAGCAACAAGACGCCAATGCTTTTCCAGAAACTAGGAAAGATGTCGCCATGACAAGCTTGGCTGCGGCTATCAAATACTCTGCGTTGTTAAATGATAGTACTAATTTTGGAAGGTATGTGCATATTGGTTAAATAGTACTAGACTTCCTTGTAAAAGAACTCGTCCAGGGATATCTATTTCTGCCGCTGTGTTTCGGTGTAATTCCAGACTCCTGTGACATTTCAGCTTTGCCTCTAAAATGTATCTGCGATAACTCAAGTGTTGTAGAATTGCAGATGTATTTTGCGTTCGTAATTACCAGATAGTCAGTTGGCTTGTTTGCCATCCAATAACATAACAAAACGTTGGCTTTGCTATAATAAGCTTAATAGTATCCCTCCAGTAATTAACTGTTTCTAGTCCATTGAGATTTCTTTCATACGTGAATGAGCAGCTAACTTTGGACATGGTAGTTGCAAACTGTAAAAAATTGCAAAGATCGTTTCAAGGTCCGCTAACTACTTTTGTGCGGATATACAGTAATCAAAGCCCAATCGAATTATTGTCAAAAAAAATGTTTTCCGTCACGTAGTTTATTTAAAAATATAGGACACGTATTTTTTCTTTTTTTCCGTAATCAAAAGATTACGGCAATACATTGAGTAGGCAATACGTTAAAATGTGGTATGGCGTCACTCCCCGGTAGATTTTATACTGATTTGTGACGTAGCGAGCCCCCAGTCCGCAACTTTATTTATTTATTTATATATACTTTATTGTACACCACAAAAATACATAACAAAAAAAAAAAATTAAGCACTACAAAATATACAATGGGCGACCTTATCGCTTTCCGCGATCTCTTCCAGGCAACCTTAAAATGGACAGTGATTTGCCTGGACATAAAATGGGGCTGTCGTTGGTCTTTATGCGTTTTATCTAAACAATTTTTTATTAATATGATAAAGCAAAACATACGTATCTAATAATTTTATTATCTGACTGACGGACTAAATAGTTTTTTATTTTTCCCAGTCAACATCCCTATTATGCCAATATTATTTCAGATTTCGTCTGGCAACCATTCAAGCCGACTGTTTTCTACACTTGGACTCAGCAGCTCTATCTGCCCTCAACGTGTTCCCTGAACTTGGAGACACGTCGCATGCGCCCTCTAGGAGTCTGTACGGCTTGCTAGATAGATGTCGCACTCAGCAGGGCAAACGGTATGCTTTCATAATGTTCTATTGTATCACATGGACTCGGTATGTTTAGGTTATTTTTTTATTGTTAGTGTCTTGATATCTTGAGCAAAACGCACCTTCGAGGAGTACGGCTATAGATTTATTTTTGGCAAACTTTACCAAAAACTCGACATTCAACATATTCCGATTCAGATGTTTATATGAGAAGAGAGAAATATCATCAATTTTGTAAATGTGCCCCTTTTTTTATAAATAAACGATTTTATTATATTATTATTATTATATTAATCTTTGAAAAATATGTTTATTTCTTTGTTATAGATGTTTTTAATTAGAGTAAACAAAGTTGTCTTGCTCTTAAAGTGATTCATCTTTTAACAAAGTTATTATGATTCATTTTAACAAGAAGCTGGTTTTGCCATTCTGACATCATGGTGAGACACTTGAAATGTCACTGCATCAATATTATTTAATTAGGTACCTATATTCATAATATTCCATTAGTGATTAATACTATACCATGGCCTTTTTTTTATAATTTTACGTGTTAAGTTAACACGTCAGGTAAGTGTTTTGTTGCGTTCGAATTTTGTAATAAAAGTTGCAAAAACAGCGTTTTTAAAAATGTGACGTCATTGTGTTGTAATTTATTTCGAGAAACGAATGTTAAAAAGAACCTTTTCTTTACCTTCGCGGTCTAAATAATATTATTTCTCGACTGCCCCGTTGGTCTCGTGGTAGCAAGCGCGACTGCTGAGCGTGGGGTCCTGGATGCCCGGGTCGGGCAGTGTTATTGGGTTTTTCCATTAGGAATTTCTTAGTAACAGCCCGGAGGTTGGAAGTTGGCGGTGTGATACCCCCGCGCGCACGTGGCGCGCCCCGCCTGCGCCTGCGCCTCCGCGAGTGTCGGGTTGCCGGCCCTGCGGACTGTGACAGTGAGGGAAGAGAGAGTGCACCTGTGTCTGCGCGCACACTTGCGCACTATACTATGGCCCGCACCGAAGGCTAGTCTCCGTCGAGATTGGCCGCCGTGTATGAAATACGGTCTGGAGGACTATACATATTTATAATATATTTACATTTAAGTATTGTTCAACATAAATAAATAATAAAACGTCAGTTATTCAAACACTTCTCCAA